>CM017577.2:9656941-11105853 GCA_007844105.2 Rhamnella rubrinervis
CGGACCATACAAAGCAGTTGGACCTCCGGGGAAGAAGTGGGACCATACAAGAATGAGGTCGAACCTGGCAGAAGAGGTTGGTCCGATGCTAAAATAGTCGGGCATACTGCGGCAAGGTGCGTTACCAGCGCGAAAGAGGTTAGTACCTGCTACGGGGGAAGAGTGAAATTGGGACACCAGCGGGGGACCATACAAGAATGAGGTCCATATGAAGAGGTGGGACCATACATGAGCGAGGTGGAACATGCATAAAAGTCGGTCGGCGGGGAATGAGGTTGGACCATACTAGAGTGAGGTCGGACCCGCGAAGAAAGTTGTGGGACCCGGACTAGAGTGAGGTCGAACCTTACGGGGAATGAGGTGGAACCTACCATGGAAAGGTTGGATACTATATAAAAGCGATGTAGGACCTCGTTGGGATAGAGATCGGGACCATATAGATCTGAGGTTAGACCTGCATGAGAAAGATGTCAGGAACCATAAAAGGAGCGAGGTGGAACATCTGAGAAGAAGTCAGGACCATGTAGGAAGAGGTTGGACCTACAAGAAGAGGTCGACCATATAGGAACATGTTAGGATCTTGCGAGGAAAGTGGTGAGAGATGGGGTGGGACCATACTTGAAGAAGTGGGACCATCTGGATAATAGGTTGGACCATCTTATAGCGAGGGCGGACCTTGCAAAAGTGGTTCATTGTTGGAGCGAGGTCGAACCCATACTAGGATGGAGTCGGACCACGCCTGCGAGGGTTGAACCATGCGGGAAGAGATGGACCCAGCGATATAATGGTGGGACCATGCAGGGAATGAGGTCGAGACCCTACTGGGAACAGTCGGACACCTGCAGGGAATGAGTTTGGACCATCCATTAAAGAGGTGGGATCATGCATGAAAGAGATTGGATGATCTGAGGAGCGATGTTGGAACTAGTAGGAGAGATCAAATCATTATTGGAATGAGGCCGGACCTCGCGGGAAAGAGGGACGAGGAGAAGGTCGTAGAACAATGCGGGATCAATACAAAAAGTGGACCTGGTAGGGATAGAGTTTGGACACTATTAGGAAATACATGAACTATATTCGCATTGAGGCCGGACCTGTAGGGAAAGTGGTCGAACAATGCGAGAATAGGTGGATTGAACAAAAGCGAGAAAGAGGTCGAACCACAGCGGAAAGGATCGAACCAGCAGGGATAAAGATTGGCGGACCATACAAAAGCGAGTGTTACCGCCGAAAATAGGTTGTACCATAGAGGAAAGAGGTCTAACCATACAGGGAACGCATGGTGAGAAGCTCGCGGGGCAATTGAGGCGATCTTTGGAACAAGGTCGAACCGGAAGAGGTGAACCTTATAGGAAAGAGATACTACTAGAACAAGGTTGGACATCGTTGTAGAAGTGGTCCGGACCAGCAAGAACTAGGTCGGACCTTAGGAACAGTCTTACCATTAGGAAAATTGGCCGGACTATGTAAGAATGAGATCGAACTAGAGAAGAAGGTACGGATTATACAAGAAGCAGGACCATACGAGGAGCAGGTGGGACCTGCGGGAAAGAGGTGAACTATATAGGCCGCGAGGTTGGACCTTGCGAAAAGTGGTGGACAATGCTAAAGCGAGGTCGACCTATACTAGAGCGAGGATGACTTTGCGTGCGAGGTCGACGCACACGTGGAAGAGGTGGGACCCTGAGGAATAAGGTTGGAACTTGCGGAAGGTGGTCGAGCCGAGGCACGAGCAAGGGAGGACAATACGGGAGCGGGGTGGACCTTGCAAGAAAAAGATCGACCATCTTGGAGAGGTGGATCACGTAATAAAGCGGGACCACTGCGAGAATAAGGTCGGACCTCACCGGGATGGTGGTGGACCATCGCTGGAATAAAGTCGGACCCCAAAAGCAGGTGAACCATTGGGGAGCGAGCTCGAAACCTTATCTGAAGAGGTGGACCGTAGATGAGCGAGGTTAGACCTACGCGGGAAAAGTGGAACCATCGAGGGAATGAGTTGGACCTCCATTAGGAAGAGGTGCAGCGATCTTTGGAAAGAGATCGAACCATATAGGAACAAGGTGGACCAGCAAAAGAGGATCAGATCCTACGAATGAGTCGAAACCGTAGAAAAGGAGGACCATACTGAGGCGAGGTGGATTGTGAAGGAAGGAGACGGAACAATATAAGAGCGAGGTGGGACCTCGGTAAGGATTGAACCATCTTTTGAATGAGGTGGGACGGGGAAAGAGGAATCGGACTATATATAGGATAGAGTGAAGATATATAGAAACGAGGTTGGACCATAAAGAATAGATGTCGGACTATATAGAAATGAGGTAAAGACCGTACATGAGCAGGGATTCGGACCTTATAGGAAAGAGGTCGAAACCGCATAATATGGTCGGACCATACAGGAATGAGGTTGGACCCATACTGAGGAAAAGTGGAGAACAAATAGGAATGAGATTCAGCACCACGAAAGAGTCGAACAATGCGGGAAGAATTAGGCCATACGGGGAGCGAGGTAGGATCCCGAGGGAAAGGAGTTTGAACCAGCAGGTGGTTGGACCGTTAGAGGTGAAGGAATCATACGGGGCGATGTTAGACCATACAGAATGTGTTTGAACCTGGGAAAGAGGACCATATAAGGCAGGTGGTTTCGCTAGAAAGTGGTCGGACCTCGTAGGAATGAGGGTAGGACGCCATAAATAAGGTTGGTACATGAAGTAAAGGGTGGGCCAGGTACAAAATGGTTGGACTTAGGTAGAAAAGAGGTGAATATCTTGAGTCGAGGTTAGACCTTGCATTAAAATTGTCAGACTATGAAAGAACTAGGTCGCACCATACAGGAATGAGGTCTTACTTAGTAAAAAAGTGGTCGGACCAGCCAGGAACGAGCTCGAATATAGTAAGAAAGAGGTCGGACCATACAGGAACGACATCAGACCTTGCAAGAAAGACGTCGAACCATACAAAAATAAGGTCGGGCCATATAGGAAACAGGTCAAATCATACAGAATGAGGTGGACAGCGTTAAGGTTAGCCGGAATAATAACAAAAGTCCGGACCTATGAGGAAAAGGTGGAACCATATTGGAATGAAGTAGGACCTACATAAAATCACCCGCGCATGGTGGAGCAGGGGGACCTCGAGGAAGAGTGCTCGGGAATGCGGGGAATGAGGTCAACCTATACTAGAACGAGGCCAGACCACATAAGAAGGAGGTCGAACCATACAGGATAGAGATGGGCCGCCCTGCAAAAGGGATAGGTGTGCTGCTGAGGTTGTACAATATAGAAAAGAGGTTAGATCGTATAGGAATGCAATGGGACCTCCTTGAAATAAGTTCGATCATATAGGAATGAGGTTGGATCATGCATGAAGGTCGGACAATCAAGGAGGCGAGATCGGAACCACTTAGAAAAGAGGTCAGAACCGTCTTGGGAATGGTCGAACCTCGTAAGAAAAGAGGTCCAAACTTCTCTGAAGAGCGAGGTTGGACCTGCATGAAAAGTCGGTCCATCTTGGAGCGGGAGGGAGAATCAGCAATGAGGTGCGTACCATCTGGGGAAGAGTTAGGTACCATCTGCGAGGAAAAAGGTCGGACCATCACGGGGAATAAGTTTGGACCATACAAGAATAAAAGATTAGGACGGCGCGTAAAGATTTCGGACCATACAGAAGAGAGCGAGAACATACAAAAGGTCGGACCCGTAGAGTGATGTTGGACCACGGAAAGTGGTCGGGCATACCCGGGGAAGGCCGGACCACGTATGAAAGGTCGGTCCATGCGGGGAAGCGAATTCGATCCGTGGGATCTGAGATCATGCATTATAGCAGCGAGGTGAATCTACCGGGGAAGGAGTCGGACGTGCTTGAGCGAGGTTGAGGATCTACGTAGGGAAGACCATACTAGAACAAATTTGGACCTCAGCGAAAGAGGTTGAATCACTACGGGGAATAGGTCGACCTGCGTAGGATAGAATGCTCAGACCATTCAGGAATGAGGTCGGACCTTACAGAAAGGAGGTCGGACCATATAGGAATGAGATTGGAACATACAGAAAAGAGGTCGGACAATACAAGAATGAGGTTGGACCATACTGGAACGAGGATGGACCTCACAAGATAGAGGTCAGACCATACAGGAATTAGGTCGGTTCTCGTAGGAATGAGGTCGGACCATACAAGAATTTGGTTGGACCTTGCAAGAATGAGGTCGAACTATACAGAAAAGAGGTTGGACCATACAGGAATGGGGTCGGACCTCGCAGGAATGGGGTTGGACCATACAGGAACGAGGTTGGACCATATAAGAACAAGGTCGGACCTCCCAGGAAAGTAGTTGGACAATTCGAGAATGGGGTCCAGACCTACATAGTTGAGGTCGGATCATATAGGAGCGAGTCGGATCGTAGAAAAGGTGGATCATACTTTCGAAACGAGGTTGAACCTCACAAGAACAAGGTCGAATCTCACAAGAACGAGGTTGGACCATATAGGAACGAGGTCGGATCTCATAGGAAAGAGGTTGGACCATACACGTGGTCAAATCATAGAGGAAAGAGGTTAAGCCATATACAAGGTCAGGACCATCTTTGGAATGAGATGTCGAACCTGCGGGGAATGAGATCCAGGACCATATAGGAATGAAGTTGGACCTTGCAGGAATGAGGTCGGACCTGCTTGAGAAAAAGTGGTGGAACAATGTAGAAGCGAATTGACCCATACTGGAATAAGGTTGAACCTCATAAAAACGAGGATAGACTACGCAGGAAAAAAGTCAGGCCATACAGGAATGAGTTGGACCTCGTAGGAAATTGATCGTACAATGCGGGGACGAAGTTGGACAATTTTGGAACGAGGTTAGACCTCGTAGGAAGGAGGTCCGACCATATTGAGACAAGGTCGAGTGCGTAAAAAAGTTTAGGCCATTATAGGAACGAAGTCGGACCTTATAGGAAGGAGGTCAGAATAATACAGGAATGAGGTCGGACCTTGCAGGAAATAATTTGGACCATACTAGAACGAGGTGGACCTCACAGGAAAGTAGTCGGACAATGCAAGAATAAATTCGGACCAACAAGGTCAGACCTTACAGGAGACTGATCAAATAATGCAGGTACATGGTCGGACCATATTGGAACGAGGTCGGACCTGGTAGGAATGACCATACAAAAACAAGGTCTGACCATATAGAAATGAAGTCGGACCATACTAGAAAGAGGTCAGACCATACAAGAAAGAGGTCGGACCATACAGGAATGAGTTCGGACTTTATAGGAAAGTGGTTGGACCATGCAGGAACCATGTCAGACCTTGCAGGAACGAGGTCAGACCATGCAGCAAAGGGGTCGGACCATATAGGAATGAGAATAGACCTCGCACGAAATTGTTCGGACAATGTAGGAACGAGGTTGGATAATAAAGAATCAAGGGTGGACCTCACAATAAAGAGGCCAGACCATACTGGAATGAGGTTGGACCTCACAGGAATGAAAATTTACCTCGAATTCTTCATGTAGATAATAGTTCACAATATGTTGGAAAAAGAAAATTGACTTCTATTGTGTGGAACCACTTCAAAAAGAAAAAGGTTGAAGGGGTAGAAAAAGTAATTTGTAATTATTGTGGGAAAAAACTAGGGGTACAAGAATGAGACAAGATATTTGCATGATCATATCAATAGATGTCCTCTTTCCTCTTAATAAACAAAGAAATGTTAAACAAGCAATTTTAAATCATAAAAAAGAAGCTAGTGGAAAGTTATCACTTGATACATATTCCTTTAATCAATATTATGCTAGGAAGGATCTTACAAGTATATTTTATATGAGTAGCCACTTTTTATGATCAACCATGTTGGCTTTAGGAAGTACTTTAATGCACTTCAACCATTGTTTGAAATAGTTTCTCGAAATACTATCAAGAGTGACATAATAAAAATTTATGATCATGAGAAATCAAGAACAATGAATTTGTTGAGTAATAATGAGAATAGAATTATGATCACCATTGACATGTGAACTTGTAATCAAAAGAAAGATTTCATGGTGATTATATCACACTTCATAGACGATTCTTGGACACTTCAAAACCTAGTGATAAGGTATATTTAAATAAAAGTAATTTGATTTACTTTCATATTTTGTTAAACTTTAATTTTAATTTTGTTGTAATTATTTTATTTTGCTTCAAATACATGTTTGTATATGTGCCTTGCTCACATACCTCCGAGTCACTCTCTAAAGCTTCAATGGATTGCTTCTTTGATTGGAATCTTGATTATAAGTTGTCTACATGAACTCTTGATAATTGTAGAACAAATGATTCTTTGATCAACATTTTTTAGGCAAGCTTTCTAGTAGTATACTTATATTGAATGGTGAATTTTTTTCACATTCATTGTTGTGCACACATCTTGAATTTAATAGAAAAAAGGATTGAAAGTAATTAAAGACAATGTTGAAAAAATTTGAGAAAGTGTTGCTTTTTGGATGGCTACACATAAGAGAGTGAAAAAGTTTATTGATTTAGCTCTTCAATTACATATTTGTTGTGATAAAAAGTTGATGCTTGATTACAAAACTAGATGAAGCTCAACATTCTTGATGCTTAGCGTTGTTATAGAGTTAAAGATGTCTTCCCATATCTAAGTCATAGAGAGCCACAATATAAATGTATTACTAATGATTTAGATTGGAATTTTGCCAAAGAAATTTATGGGAGGTTTAAGTTTTTCTATGTAAGTGATCAAAATTTTTTCCAGGACCAATTATCCTACATCCAATCTGTACTTTCCAAATATTTGTGAAATTAAATTGTTAATATCTAATTGGATTAGATCTCCTTATGTTGATATTTGATTGATGACCATAAATATGATTGGAAAGTTTAACAAATATTGGAGTGAGTTTCATAATTCATTGGTGGTTGTCTTGGATGTAATGTTCAAAATGAAGTTGGCTAAGTTTTATTTTCCTAAAATTTTTTATAATGAAGATGCAAATAACGAAATTGAAAAAGTTCACCAAATTTGTTACAAGTAAGTAGATGAATATAAGAGGAAACATGATTTGGTTAATGTTAGTCAAAATTCTTCCTCATCTTTTCAATTTGAGATGTCTACTTATGATGATAGGAAAATTATGAGGGCCAAATATCGTTTAGCAAGCTTTGACGAATTGTTTTTGTAATACTACTAATTATGATGGTGCAAGATCACAGATCAACTTTATTTGGAAGAACTCGTGTTGCCTAGATCGAATAATTTTGACATATTAGACTGGTGAAAAAAAATTCAACCAAATATCCAATTTTGCAAATAGTGACAAGAGATGTTTTAGCAATCCTCATATCTACAGAGCATCAAAGTCTGCATTCAATATTAGTGATAGATTTGTTAGTCCACACAGGAGTAGATTTCATCTAAAAGCTTTGAAGGCATTAATGTGTACTCAAGATTAACTATGGACAAATATGGATGGTATGAGGATTTTATTTAATTATGTTAATATGTTTCACGTTTATTATCTTTTATAATTCCTTTAAATGTATTAACTATTTTTTTTCTGTTAAACTCATCTTCTTTAATTTACCATATAAAAGATATATAATTTTCATTGAGGATATGGATATCGACGAGGAGGTAAATTGAAAATTTTATTTTAAGAAAAAATTAATCATGAAAAGTATTTTAATTTTATTGTTTAAGTCTTATAAATGTTATTATTATATTTAATATAATGTGCATTATTGTTTTTATGCATGTTTCAACTCCTACTCAATCTTGCGCAAATATAAAAGATGATGCAATTTTTAATGTTGCATATTTGTTATATTTTTTTTATTTTGATTTGAAAAATGTGTGAGATAATTTTCAATTTGTATTTGTGTTATTTTGTCATATTTATCATTTTTTATATTTTTAAATTTGTGTTGTAATATTTATTATATTTTTTTTAATTAAGAGAATACAATATGTAAAACAACTTTTATTTGTGTTTTTAAAATTGTAATGTGTGTTATTTAATATTCGTAGCTTTGTATTATGATTATATAATATGATTTTTGTTTGGTTAGTGTATTTTATTTTTTAAAAATCTTGTATATAAAAAGAATTTATTTTTACTATAAATAGTTTAGATATATTTATTTCCATTTTTATTGAATGGATTATCGAATAGTTATCATTAAAAAAAATTACAAACAAGGCAAGGGGCAGGAATATCATTGTGTAACACCCCCTTACTCGAGCCCGAGATCTAGAGTAAAGAAATACTACTATGTATTATTTTTGAAATATAATTTTTAAAATCATTAAAATGCTTCGGAAAATGTCAAAATATTAATAAAACTTTTTTTTTACTCTTTAAGACATTTTCTCTTTTCAAACCAATATAAATAAAACTATACTATTTAAAAATATTTACACCTACAATGTAAAAGAAAATATGCATAATCCAAAATACAATGCAAAATAACTTGTTCTTTGTTGTCCCCTCTAGGATTGCACCCCGACCAAGTTTTACTATCCCTTTTCGGATTTACCTAACACACTCTAGTATACAGGGGTGAGTGATAAACACTCAGTAGGTATTCAATATGCACGTGCCAATGTAATGCAATATAGTGCAATAAATGCAAAATCTCCATTTTTCCCTTTTTCTTTAATAAATTATTTTGTTCGATTAAACCACGTTCACGTAAAGCCCATATGTCCGTTTGTGGTCGACAGGTCTGCAAACTCACATCCTCACAGAACTCACATGTCCATTTATGGTCGGTGGCTGAATCACGCCTCCGAAAAGAACTACATGCCTATTTGTAATCGGTGATTCAGGAGCTTATTAAAACTGGGTTCAAAAACCAGCACTCTCCAGTGCACTTTTACAACATAAAACTTAAAGAAAAATTCACTTCTTACATAAAAACACCAAAAACCCTTGATATGTTCTTATGCACTTGTCCACACAGTACTTTAACACATAACCACAACTAAACAAAGTACAATCGCACATAATTACCAAACTACCCTCTCTCGGTAGTGATAATTATCAAAACACCCTTTTTTACCCCACTAATTTCCAAAGTACTCTTTATACCACAACAATTATGAAAATACCCCTCAATGTAATAATAATCATTAATACTCCCCTCTTTTATCCCAAGATATATTTGATTTATAAAAATAATATTTTAATACCCAAAACTATATATATATATATATATATATATATAATTTTCTCATCAAATATAAATATATTTATACACACAAATACACAAGCACATACATATATATATATACAACCACGCACATACCTATATATATATATATTCATACACATATATATATATATTTATATGATCACGCACATATATATACACAATTATACATATAAATATACATATTCACATACCTATATAAATATATATACATATGTATATATATTTTTACAATCACATATATATATACATACAATGCCTATACACACATGAATTTACCAAAAAATTTACAAATATATATATATTTACTTAACAAACAAGAAATGTGAAAAGACATAATTGCCCCTCACAAATCTAAAAATACCAACAATGTCTCCTCCATGGCCGGCTTTCCAAACTTTTAAAGCCATTCAATTTCACACCAAACAAGTAATAAACATGGGGTTTTTTTGTAAGATCTCTAACACAATTACATATTCCAAACAACAAATTGTATAAAATACATGAATTCTCACAAATTCAAAAACCCTAAAAATTGAGGTTTTTGTCATACAATCCCATCAATCCAATTCAAAACAAATTAACCACAAATTAGTACCATTCCACCTAAAATTCACATGCTTCTACCAATTACTCAACCAAAATACTAAAATTTCATAGAAATCACAAGAGGGTAAGAATACCTACCTCTCTTCCAAGCTTGAAACCACAACAATCACCACTTGAAATCACACTTTCACATTTGCCTTGGAGTCTTCTAGGTGGCCAATTAGCTCCTCTTGGTTTTTCCTTGAATCTTCAATTTTTCTCACTTTCTCCCTCATTCCCTCTCTTTCTTTCTCTAGAAACTTCCTCAAGTATGTTAATGGAAAAGTGGTCGGCCCCCTCTTTGTTAAATAAAATAAAATTTAAAAAGTAAAAAAGTAATTAAAAAGGAATTAAAAATAAAAAGAGGAGTCAAAGTCAAAAAATCAACTTGGTCAAAAATCAAAAGTCACATTATGACCAAGGTTGAAATGGAAAGAAAAATAATCATTCAACCACTAACTGGATACTTTAGACCTCTTTCCAAGTGGTCGGGAAACTTTCAGGCAACCCGTAGCAGTGTAAGTGGTGATGTGGTGGTCAAACTTTAACTGTGATCGAAAATCAACAATTCCGGAGAATATAGATGTTACAACTCCCTCCCCCTAAAAAGAAATTTCGTCCTCAAAATTAAATTTTATGAGTTAAAGTACATACTTAATAGAGTCAGGTACTTAGCTCTCATCTCGTATCCACTGTATGATTCCTCCAGAGGACTTTCATCGGAATCGCCCTGTTCGAAGAACTTGGTCCTTTCGATTCAAAATTCTTACCGACTTCTCTTCATACATCAGGTTTTCATGGACCTTTAATGGTTCGTACTCGACGACATGAGAAAGATCATGCACGTACTTTTGTAGCATCGACATATAGAATACATCGTGCATGTTGGACAGCTTGGGAGACAGAGCTAACCGATATGCCAAAACCCCAACTCTCTCCAAAACTTTGAAAGGTCTAATGAAAAGAGGACTCAACTTGCCCTTTTTCTCGAACCTTAATATACCTTTCAATGGTGCAACATAGAGAAATACTTTCTAGCCGACCTCGAACTCTAGCTCCTTTCTTTGGTTGTCCACATCGCTCTTTTGTCAGTTCTGGGCTGCTTTCATCCTTTATTGTATTTTGTTGATGATTTTACTAGTTTGTTGTCACTGGTCTGTTGTAGGATTTCTGGCCTAAGTAGCTTTCGCTTACAGACCTCGTCCTAATGTAATGGAGATTTACACTTTCTCCCTTATAAAGCCTCATATGGAGCCATCCCGATGGAAGCATGATAGTTGTTATTGTAAGCAAACTCCACTAATGGAATATGTTTTTCCTAATTACCATTGAAATCTAGCATACACGCTCTCAGCATATCCTTCAATGTCTAAATCGTCTGCTCCGACTAGCCTTCTGCTTGAGAATGAAAAGTTGTATTAAAAGTGAACTTTGTCCCCAT
The DNA here is from genome assembly GCA_007844105.2 of Rhamnella rubrinervis. Classification (NCBI taxonomy): domain Eukaryota; kingdom Viridiplantae; phylum Streptophyta; class Magnoliopsida; order Rosales; family Rhamnaceae; genus Rhamnella; species Rhamnella rubrinervis. Next base: position 9,668,181 of record CM017577.2, read on the forward strand.
TATTTTGTGTAGACTATATGGTTAGACCTTCCTATATGGGCCAACATCATTCCTAGATTGTCCTACCTCATTCCTGAGACGTCCGACCTTGTTCCTGTATGGTCCGACCACATTCCCTTGTGGTCTGACCTCGTTCCTCTATAGTCCAACATTGTTTCTAGATTGTCCTACATTTTTCCTGTATAGATTGTCCTATATCGTTTTTGTATGGTCCGACCACTTTCCCGTATGGTCCGACCTCTTTCCTTTACGGTCCGACTTTGTTCTTGCATTGTCGATCTCTTTTTGTGAGTTCGACCTTGATCCTGTATAGTCCAACCTCTTTCTGTGTAGTCAAACTTTGTTCTCATAAGGCCCGATCTGGTTTCTGTATGATCGGACCTCTTCCCTACGATGTCCGACCTCTTTCCTATAAGGTTTAACCTTGTTGCTGTATGGTCCAACCTCTTTCCTACAGGGTCTAACCTTGTTTCTGCATGGTCCGACCTCTTTCCTACAAGGTTTGACCTCGTTCCTGCATGGACGACATCTTTCCTCTGAGTTCCGACCTCGATCCTATATGGTCAGACATCTTTCCTTCTTTACCAGAAGTTGTTCCTCTATGGTTCGACCTCGTTCCCGTAGGGTCCTATCTCTTTCCTAAATGGTCCGACCTCTTTCTTGTATGGTCCGACCACTGTTCAAGAAGGTCCGACCTCGTTCTGTATGGTCTGACCTCTTTCCTATGAGGTCGGACCTTGTTCCTGTATGGTTCGATCTCTTTTCTGCATGGTCCGACCTCTTTTCTGTATGGAACGACCACTTTTCAGTATGGTCCAACCTAGTTCCTGTATGGTTTAACCTCTTTCCTGCGAGGTCGGACCTCGTTCCTCTATAGTCTATCCTCTTTCCTGCATAGTTTGACCTCGTTTCTATATGGAACGACCTTTTTCCTGTGTGGTCCTACCTCTTTCTTGTATAGTCCGGCCTCTTTCAGCGTAGTCTGACCTCGTTCTGTATGGTCTCACCTCTTTTGTATGAGGTCCGACCACATCACCATATGATCCGACCTCATTCTTATAGGATTGGACCTCTTTGCTATGAGTTTTGTTCTCGATCTTGTATGGTCCGATCTCTTTCCTTCATGGTCCAACCTCTTTCTTATATGGTCCGATCTCTTTCCTTCATGGTCCAACCTCGTTCCTGTATGGTCTGACCTCTTTCTAGTATGGTCCGACCTTGTTTCTATATGTAACGACCTCTTTCCTGCATGGTCTGACGTTGTTCTTGTGTTGTCCGACCTCTTTCATATGTAGTCCAACCTCGTGCCGGTATGGTCCCTACTCTTTCCTGCGTAGTCCGATCTCGTTCTCTTTCAGTCCTACAATTTTCCTACGAGCTCTGACCTTATCGCTATATGGTTCGACCTCGTTCCTGTATGGGTCAACATCATTCCTAGATTGTCTTATCTCTTTACTGCGACGTCCGACCTTGTTCCTGTATGATCTGACCATATTCCTATGAGGTCTGACCTCGTTCCTAGATGGTCTGACCTTATTCCTGTTAGATCCGACCTCGTTCTTATATGGTTCCTCTTCTTTCCTATGAGGGTCAACCTCGTCACTATATGGCCCGACATCATTCCTAGATTGCCCTGCCTCTTTTCCTCGAGATCCGACCTTGTTCCTGCACGGTCCGACCACTTTCCAGCGAGATCCAACCTCATTTCTTTATGGTCCGACCTCTTTCCTGTGAGTTTAACATCGATCTTGTATAGTCCTACCTCTTTCCTACGTGGTCCGCCTCATTTCTGTATAGTCCGACGTCGTTACTGTATGATCCGAGCTCTATCCTTTGAGGGCTGACCTCGTTCCCTTACGGTCCAACCTCTATCCTGTATGGTCCGACCTCAATCCTGTATGGTCCGATCTCGTTCTTGCGTAGTCCTGCCTCTTTCCTGCATGGTCCAAGCTCATTCCTATATGGTCCGACCTCTTTCTTGTGAGGTCCGACCTTGTTCTTGCATGGTCCAACCTCTTTCTCACGTGGTCCGATCTGGTTCGTTCTTGTATGGTCCGAGGTCATTACTGTGTGGTCCAACCTCTTTTGCCTGAGATCCGACCTCGTTCCTTTATAGTCTAACCTCATTCCTGTATGGTTCGACCTCTATCTTATGAGGTTTGACCTCATTCCCGTATAGTCTGACATCTTTCCTCCATAGTCCAACCTCATTCCTGTATGGGCCAACTACTTTCCTGTGATGCCCACTCGTCCGTATTGTCGACCACTTTACATGGTGGACCCGTTCACGAGTGGTGAAACTTTTCTTGCAAGGTCGACCTGCGTTACGATTTGGTCCTACCTCTTTACAGCATAGTCCAACCACTTGCCTATATGGTCCAACCACTTTCGTACGAGGTTCGACATTGTTCGTATATGGTCCAACCTATTTCCTTGAGTTCGATCTCGTCCCTAATTGGTCTGACCTAGTTACTGTGAGGTTCGACCTTTTTCCTGCATGGTTCGACCTCGTTTGTATATGTTCTAACCTCATTATTGTATGGTCCAACCTCTTTTTGGTGTGGTCTGACCTCTTTCCTGCATGGTCTGACCTCATTCCTAGATTATCCAACCTCCTTCCTGCAATGTCCGGGTTTGTTCCTGTATTAACCAACGTCTTTCATGTGAGGTTCGACCAAGTTCATGTATGGTCTGACCTTTCTTCTATGAGGTTCAACCTTATTCCTGCATGGTCCAACCTCATCCTTGTATGGTCCGACCTCTTTACTGCGACATCCGACCTCGTTTTTGTATGGTCCGACCTAGTTCCTATATGGTCCGACTTGGTTTCTATATAGTCCCACCTCTTTCCTGCGAGGTCCGACCTCGTTCCTATATGGTCTAATCTCATTCTTGTATTGTCCGACTTTGTTGCTGTGTGATTAGCCTCTTTCTTATGAGGTCCAACCTCATCCTTGTATGGTCTGACCTCTTTCCTACATTGTACGATCTCGTTCCTGTATGGTTCAACCTCTTTCTTGTATGGTCCCACCTTATTCATATAAGGTTCGACCTCTTTTTTGCAAGGTCCAACCTCGTTCCTAGATGGACATATCACTTTGCAATAAGGTCCTACTTCATTCCTGCATTTTCTGACCTCTTTGCTGTATGGTCCAACCTCTTTCCTGCAAGGTCCGACCTCACTTCTCTATGGTTCAATATCATTCCTGTTAGGTCCGACTTCTTTCTTGTATTGTCGAAACTCGTTTCTGTGTGGCTTGACCACTTTCCTGTAGGTTCTGACCTTATACTTGCATGGTCCTACTATTTTCCTTCGAGATCCGACCTTGTCACTATATGGTCTTCTGCGACGACCACTTTCTGCGAGGTCACCTCGTTCCTAGATGGTTCATTTTTCCTATTTCACCTCTCCTCATGGTCGTCATTCTATAAGGTACTTTCCTATGTTGTCGAGACTGTTCTCTTTATGGCGATGGTCCATTTCCTGATCCTCACTTTATGGTCAACCTCTTTTCGTGATGTTTGACCTCATTCTGGATTGTCTTTGTTCAGCATATCTGTCCTGTGGTCTAACACGTACCTCACTTGGTTTGATGTTCAACTCCTGAATTATCCACCTCGTTCCTAGATGGTCTGACCTCATTCCTATATCTTTCGACCTCTAACCTATAAGGTTTGACCTCGTTCCTCTATGGTTTGACGTCATTCCTATAAGGTCCGACCACTTTCCTATGTTGTCAGACTCGTTCCGTGTCACTCAATCTCTTTCCTATAAGGTTCGACCGCATACCTGCATGGTCCTATAGCTTTCCTACGAGATCTGACCTCGTCACTTTATGGTCCAACCTCTTTTTCGTGATGTTTGACCTCATTCCTGGATTGTCCTACGTCTTTTTTGTGACGTCCGACCTCCTTCCTGCATGGTCCGACCTCGTTCTTTACTGGTTCGACCTCGTTCCTGTGTAGTCTGACATCTTTTCTGTGAAGTCCGACCTTATCACTTTATGATCTGACCTCTTTTTGATGATGTTCAACCTCATTCCTGAATTATCCACCTCTTTTTGGTGATGTCCGACCTCTTCCTGTATGGTCCAACCTCGTTCCCGCATGGCCAGACCACTTTCCTATGAGGTCTGACCTCGTTCCTGGATGGTCCGATCACTTTCCAGCGAGGTCCAACCTTGTTCCTATATAAACCGAATTTGTTTCTATATGGTCCGACTTTGTTCCTATATGGTCAACCACTTTTCTGCGAGGTTGCCTCATTCTTGTATGGTCCGACCTCTTTCCTGCATTGTCAAAACTCGTTCCTGTATGGTCCGTCCTATTTTCTATAAGGCCCGACCTCGTTCCTGTGTGTTCCTACCTGTTTCCTGGATGGTTCGACCACCTTCCTGTATGGTCCGTACTTACCTACGGGGTTCGACCTCATTTATGTATGGTTCAACTACTTTCCTGCGAGGTTCGACCTTGTTTATTTATGGCTCGACCTCGTTTATGTATGTATGGTCCAACCTTTTCTGCAGGTTCGACCTCGTTTCTGTATGGTCCGGCATCTTTCCTACGAGATTCAACCTCACTCCTATATGGTTCTACCTCTTTCTTTAAAGATCCGATGTCGTTCTTGTATGTTTTCACGTCTTTCCTATAAGGTCCAACCTCGTTCCTGTATGGTCCAACATCATTCCTGGATTGCCCTACCTCTTTTCTATGACGTCCGACCACGTTCCTGCATAGTTCGACCTCTTTCCTTGGAGTTCCGACCTCGATTCTATTTGGTCCGACTGCTTTCTTATGTGGTTTGACCTTGTTCCTGCATGGTTTAACGTTGTTACTGTATGATTCTTTCTTGTGAGGTCTGACCTCATTCATTTGTGGCCCGACCTCTATCTTGCGAGGTCCAACTTCCTTCCTGCATGGTCCGACCTCTTCCTACATGATTGGACCTTGTTTTGTGTGGTCTGACCTCTTTCCTGCAAGGTCTGTCCTCATTCCTATATGGTCTGAACTCGTTCCTGTATGGTCCTGCCTTATTCCTATATGGTCTGACCACTTTTTTGCGAGGTTACCGCATTCCTATATAGTCCGACCTCTTTCCTGTATTGTCAGAACTCGTTATTGTATGGTCCGTCCTATTTCCTTTAAGGTCTAACCTTGTTCCCGTGTGTTCCTACCTCTTTCCTGAATGGTTTGACTACTCTCCTATAGGTCTGACCACTTTCCTGCGAGGTTTGACCTCATTTATTTATGGTTCGACTCCTACGAGGTTCGACCTCGTTTATGTATGGTTCGACCTTATTTATGTATGGTCCGACCTTTTTCCTGCGAGGTTCAACCTCGTTCCTTTATGGTCCAACATCTTTCCTGCTAGATCCGACCTCGTTCCTATATGGTTCTATCTCTTTCCTTAGAGATCCATCCTCGTTCTTGTACGTTTCCACCTCTTTCCTACGAGGTCCAACCTCGTCACTGCATGGTCCAACATCGTTTCTGGATTGTCCTACCTCTTTTCTGTGACGTCCAACCACATTTCTGCATGGTCTGACTTTTTTCCTTGTAGTTCAGACCTCGATCCTGTTTAGTCCGACCTCTTTCTTATGTGGTCTGACCACATTCCTATATGGTTTAATGTCGTTACTGTATGATTCTTTCCTGTGAGGTCCGACCTCATTCTTGTATGGTCCGACCTCCTTTCTGCATGGTCTACTATTGTCCTGCTAGGTCCGACCATGTTCCTGAATGGTCCGACTACTTTATGCAAGGTCAAACCTTGTTCCTGTACGGTTTAACCTCTTTCCTATAAGATCCGACCTCGTTCCTGTATGGTCCAACCACTTTATTACGAGGTTCGACCTTGTTCCTGCAAGGTTCGACCTCATTCCTGCCTGGACGACCTCTTTCTTGTGAGTTTCGACATCGATCCTATATGGTCCGACCTCTATCCTGCATTGTTAAAATTCCTTCTTGTGTTGTTTGACCACTATCCTTTAAGGTCTGACCTCGTTCCCGTATGGTCCTACCACTTTCCCTTCATTGTCCAACCTCTTTCCTATATGGTTCAATCACTTTCTAACAAGGTCCGACCTCATTCTTGTATGATCCGACCTCTCTCCTCGAGGTCCGACCTCATTCCTGTATGGTCCGACCTCTCTCCTACGAGGTCTGACCTCATTCCTGCATGGTACGACTTCTTTCTTGCGAGCTCTGAGTTGTTCGTATATGGTCCAATATTGTTCCTCGTTTCTACTATATGTTTCTTACAATATCCAAACTCGTTTGTTTTTTGGCCCGACCACGTTCCTGTATGGTCCGACCTCGTTCCTGTATGGTCCATCCTCTTTTTCCTGCAAGGTCCAACCTCATTCCTTTATGGTCTGACCTCTTTCCGCGTTGACCGAACTTGTTCCTATGTGGTCTGACCTTTTTCCTGCATGATCCGACCTATTTCATGTATGGTCAGATTATTTTTTGGTGGGATCCGACCTCATTACTATATGGTACGACCTCTTTCTTGTGAGATCCGACCTCGTCACTATATGGTTTGACCTCGTTCCTACATGGTCAGACCATTTTTCTACGAGATCCGAAATCATTCTTACACGGTCTGACCTCTTTCCTGCGAGGTTCGACCACGTTCCTGTATGATCCAACCATTTTTCTGCAAGATCCAAACCTCTTTCTTGCATTGTTGGAACTCATTTTTGTATAGTCCCACCTTTTTCCTACAAGATCCAACCTCGTTCTCATATGATCCTACCTTTTTCCTGCATGGTTCGACCACTTTTCTACGAGGTTCAACCGCATTTATGTATGTGTCGACTATGTTCCTGTATGGTCCAACCTTGTTCTTGTATGTGCCAACCCTGTTCTTGGATTGTCTTACCTTTTTTTTGCGGCGTCCGACCTTGTTCCTGTGTGTACGATGTCTTTTCTATCAGGTTCGATCGCATTCCTGCATGGTCCGACCATTTTCTTACGAGATCCAACCTCGTTCCTATATGGTTCGACCTCTTCACTGCAAGATCTGACCTCTTTTCTATGAGGTCCGACCTCATTCCTGTATGGTCTGAGTTCTTTTCTGCGTGGTCCGACCTCATTTTAGTATTGTCCGACCTTTTTCATGTGAGGTCCGACCTCATTTATATACGATCTGGCTTCTTTCCTACATGTTCCTATCTCGTTCCTATATGATTCGATCTCTTTTATGTGTGGCCCGAATTCGTTCCTGTGAGGTCCAACCTTATTCCTGTATGGTTCCACCTCTTTCTTGCTTGGTGGGACCTCGTTCTTGCAAGATCCAACCTCGTTTCTAGATTGTCCTACCTTTTATCTTCGACGTCTGACATCGTTCCTGTGTGGTCCGACCTCTGTTCTACGTGGTCCAACCTCGTTTCCACATGGTCCGACCACTTTCCTATGAGATTCGACCTCGTTCTTGAATGGTACTGCCTCTTTACTGCAAGATCTAACTTCCATCCTATATGGTTCGACTTCTTTCCTGCGTATTCCGACCTCATTCCTATATGGTCCGATCTCATTCCTATGAGGTCAGACCTTATTCTAGTATTGACCAACCTCTTTGTTACTAGGTCCGACCTCGTTCCTGCATGGTCCGACTTCTTTTCTACATGGTCTGACCTCATTCCAACATTGTCCGACCTCTTTCCTGTGAGGTCCTTCCTCATTCTTGTACGGTCTGACCTCTTTGTTGTGTGTTCCAACTTCATTCCTAAATGATCCCATTTCATTCCAGTATGGTTCGACCTTTTTCTTGCGAGGTCCTACCTCATTCCTATATGGTTCTATCTTTTTCCTACATGATTTGACCTCGTTCCTGCGAAGTTCGACCTCGTTCCTCTATGGGTTGACCTCATTCCTGCATTATCCGACCTATGGTCCTACCTCTTTCCTACGAGATCTGACATCGTTCCCGTATGGTCCGACCTCTTTTGTGTGTGGTCCGACCTCATTCCTGTTTGGTCTGAACTCATTCTTGCAAGGTCTAACCATTTTCCCACGATGTCCGAACTTGTTCAAGTATGGTCCAACATCTTTCGTGCATTGTCCAACCTCTTTCCTACGAGATCCGACCTCGTTTCAGTATGGTTTGACCTTGTTTTAGTATGGATTGACCTCTTTTCTACGAGGTCCAACCTTGTTCCTGTATGGTCCGACCTCATTTCTATGTGGTTTGACCTCATTCTAGTATTATCCAACCTTTTTCTTGTGAGGTTTGACTTCATTCCTATACGGTCTGACCTATTTCTTATGTGTTCCGACCTCGTTCCTATATGGTCTGACCTCTTTCATGCGTGGTCCGACCTAGTTCCTATATGGTCTGACCTCGTTCTTGTATTGTCTTACCTATTTTCTGCAATGTCCAACCAACTTCTTGCGATGTCCAACCTCATTCCTGATGGTCCGATCTCTTTCCTGCGTGGTCCGATCTCATTCCAGTATGGATCGACCTCTTTCTTACGAGGTCCGACCTCGTTCCTGTATGGTTTGACCTCTTTTCTGTGTGGTCCGACCTCATTTATGTAGGATCAAACCTTTTTCTTGCATATTCCGACCTCGTTTCTGTATGGTCCGACCTCTTTCATTCGTGGTTTAACCTCGTTCCCCTATGGTCCGAACTCGTTCCTGTGAGGTCCGACCTTGTTAAAGTATGGTCCAACGTCTTTCCTGTAAGGTTCGACCTCATTCTTACATTATCCGACCGACTTCCTGAGTGGTTGAACCTCATTCCTGTTGGTCCGACCACTTTCTTGCCGACCTTGTTCCAGTATGGGTTGACCTCGTTCCTGCATTTTCCGACCAGTTTCCTATGACGTCAACCTCGTTCCTGTATGGTCGCACCTTTTTCTTGCATGGTCCAATCTCGTTCCTGTAAGCTCCAACCTCTTTCTTGCGATATCCAACATCGTTCCTCATGGCCGATGTTGTTCCTGCATGGTCCGACGTCTTTCGTCTATGGTCTGACCACTTTTCTACTATGTCCGAACTCGTTCCTGTGTGGTCTGACCTCTTTCCTGTATGGTCTGACCTCTTTTCTATATGGTCCGACCTCATTCCTATATGATCCGACCACGTTTATATGTGGTCTATCATCGATTCTGTATGGTCTGACCTCTATCCTAAGAGGTACAACCTCGTTCCTTTTTGGTCGGACCTCTTTCATGCGGTTCGACGTTGTTCATGTGAGGTCTGACCTCGTTCCTGCGAGGTTTGACCTCATTGCAGTATGGTCCAACCTCTTTCCTGCGAGCTCCGACCTCATTCCTATATGGTCTGAACTCTTTCTTACGAGATTCGACCTCATTCCCGAATTGTCCAATCACTTTCCTATTAGGTCCGACCTCGTTCCTGCACTATTCAATCACTTTCCTGCGAAGTCTGACCTCATTCTTGTATGGTTCGACCTCTTTCCTGTGTGGTTCAACCTCGATCCTTTATGGTCCGACCTCTTTCCTAAGTGGTACGACCTTGTTCCTGTATACTTCGACCTCTTTCCTCGAGGTTCGATGTCATTCTTGCGTGGTCCGACTACTTTCCTTCGAGGTTCGATTTCGTTCTTGCGTGGTCAGACCTGTTTCCTGTATGGTCTAATCTCTTGTTTGTATGGTCCGACCTCTTATCTTTATTGTCCGACCTCATTCCTGTGTGGTCTGACCTCTTTGTTGTGAGGTCTGACGTTGTTCCTGTAGGTTTGATCTCTTTCCTACGAGGAGATCCGACCTCGTTTCTATATGGTCCGGCCTCTGACCTACGAGGTTTGACCTTTTTCCTGTATGGTTCGGCCTCTTTTCTACGTGGTCCGACCTTATTCTAGTATTGTCCGACCTCTTTATGTACAATCTAACCTCATTATTGTACGGTCCAACCTCTTTCCTGTGAGGTTCGGCCTTTCCTGTATGGTCCAACCTCTTTATCGCGTGGTCTGACCTCATTCATGTATGGTATGAACTCGTTCCTGCGAGGTCCAACCTCGTTCCAGTATGATCCGACCTCTTTCCTGTGGAGTCTGACCTTATTCCAGTATTGTCTGACCTGTTTCTTATGAGATCCGACCTCGTTTCTATTGGGCCCGACCTCTTTTCTGCGAGATTTGACCTTGTTCCTGTATGGTTCAACTTCTATCCTACAAGGTTTGACCTTGTTCCAATATGAACCGACCTCTTTCTTGCAATGTCCAACCATGTTTTGTATGGTTCGACCTCTTTTCTGCATGGTCGGGCCTCATTCTAGTGTTTTCGACCTCTTTCCTATGAAACACAAGTGGAACTCTTTACAGGACCCTAAAGATCTTCATATGCGTACTGAATGGAATGAGATTTTTGTGTCAACATTGAAAATAAGTTTATAATGCTTGTTCAAAACATGATGATCATGAAAATCAAGTTTACTAATGACATCCTTGCCAAAAACACCTTGCTTGCGCAATACATGAAGAACCTTTTCACTAATGTATCTTAACCTACTAGGCCATAACATAGTACAATCATGTAGTATAGATATAACAGATGCATATGGAAATGAAGCATGCTTATCAATGAGTGTATTACCAAATAACACATATAAACCATTTACTATAATTTAAGGCATAATAATTAAAGATTCCTTAATGATCTTTAAGACTCCACTTTCAATCTTATATAGTAGCCTAGTTCATCTAAGGTTCTGAGAGAAATCAAATTTCTTTGAAGGTTGGGCATATGCCTTACATTCCTAAGTGTCTTGACAATCCTACCTATAAGCTTAATGGATATAGAACCATACCAACCACATCATAGGCAAGGTTCAAAATATCAGTATGTACATGAATATCGAAGGTAAAAAAAAAAAATAGCAATGGAAATATTGACAAACTATCAATATTGATAAAAATTCAAAAGAAATGACTGAAATTTATAAGAAAGTATGGAAATTTTTAATGAAATTTCAAGATATACTTCTTTATTAAATACTTTATTAATTTAACTATACATGTTGAAAAAACATTGAGTGGAAATCATATTTCTCATAATTAAAAGTCATATGACACTCATTGGTAGTAACAAAAATATTATTATTTAGTGATGAATTATTTACAGTAGAACCTCTCATAGTCAAACTATTTGGCCAAATAAATTTTATTACTATGAAGAGGTTATAACTCAATAAAGGTGTAGTTAATTTTTTTTTACTTAGTTATTTATAGTGCAAGTTACATAAAAGTAAAAGATATAATACTTAATTAATGTAGCATTTCAAGTTTCAAAGTATATACATATTGATAAAAAAATATTGATATAGTTCTAAAAAAATAGTACATGTATCCATATAATGTTGGAATATGCAATTCATATTAAAAATCTAAATTGCATTCTCTTTGATGTTTTCTTTTCATATAAACTTAATAAATACATATTGATGAGTTACTGTATACCTGCAAATTTAAACATAAATCATTGTCTCAAACAATTTTAGATAAATATTTTATTTCATCTTAAACTTTTAATGTAACAAAATATACGTTTTTTGCAATACATATAATTATTATTATATAGAGGCATATTTTTTAAGACGGAGTTTAAAAAATTTATAACTTATTACAATGTAGAGTTTATTACTATTTATAACTGGCCCAAGTTGGGACTATAGTTTTTATTATTACATGGAGATTATTCTTATATAGAGTATTACTATCAAGAGGTTCTACTGTATTAATTAGAATAATAATAAAATACTTAAATTATTTAAATATTACTCACTGCCACATAAAATTTCTTGGTGGTTAAAATTTTCACTCTCATTCTCATTCTCATTTCCAATAGTGTATTGGGAGAAATACACTTTCACAATGTTATACATTGTGTGAGGGATTCATACCACTAAGATGGTATTTAAGCCGTGTTACTTCACCATTTTTCATCACATGTCCACAGTATTTGCATATTGTTCTGTTTTTGTTGCCATTAACTTATGACATTTTTTATAATAATAAGATAGTATTAGTTAGTATATAAATTGATAAATACTAAGATGATTTACATAAATGGTTAATCATGTATAATTGAAAATGACTAAATTATAAATTGCACTAAAGAAATTTTTGTGGATGAGAAAAAACACCACATATCTACATCATTCTAAAGATAAAATCACATGCTAAATTCTCCATAGTCTAAGTAAATATTACTTGTGGTCTACACAATCGTCAAATTAATTTATTTGATTTTTAAAAATGCTAGATACAATTTCAATAATATTCATTTTGTACATTTATTAGATACATTAAGCGCTATGTATGGATAAGAAATTTGAAAATATGTACTGACAAAGGAAAATATGCTTAAATATGTTACAACAGTATTAAATTTTGAGAGATAAATGCATTTTCACATGAATATTGGCAAAAACTATTCTAATATATATAATAATTGTGAAAATACAACACTAACAAAGAATGTGTGGTACATAATTATAAACTTACAATATATATGACTAAAATTAAACAAATTAAAGGTATAATGCTCTATGTACAACAAATATCTCACAAACAATACATATTATTTGGTAAGTGGTACTAATATGTAAGACTCACTTGAATGCAATATAATTATTGTTAAAGGTTCCTTTTGCAGCTCATGTTCTCTTCGTTGAAACATAAAAAAACTTATGAAATAGTGTAAAGCCTGTGAAGAAATGGAAAAACGACAAAGCTCACTCATGTTGCACTAGTAGTCTACTACTGCGTAACAAATTGAAAGAAAAAAAAAACTACTACGTAATAAATTGAAAGAGACGATGAAACAATTGAAAAAGCAAAAGATAAAAGTAATGTAAAATAATGAATACAATTCGAAATAATTATAATTTGAAAAAAGAAGAAGATGTTTCACATAATACTTGGAAGCACATCATTTTATATTTTTTATATTTTATAAAAACGTATAATATTTTTAAAATTCTATTAAAAAATTAATGAATATTTTAAAATTTTCAAGGAAATTGTCGTGAAAGTTATGAAAATTTTGACTAAATTATAAAGTAATTAATATAAAAATTTTGATGGAAATATTGGAGAAATATTAAAAATTTTGACATAAATTATGAAAATTATACCTTTTTTTTTTGCCAAATATCCTATCCATGTCATGAAAAAAATAAAATAAAATTTAAAATTTCATGAAAATTTTCAATTTTTCCATTATTGATCACATGACATGCTATTATCCATAAGCACTTTCCCACCATCTAACTTGATAGAGTTAGATAACCAATCTCTCATAAGACAAATGTGAAAGATACATTTAGAAGTAATAATCCACTCTTGACTTATTTGACTATAGTTCACAAATAAAATAATTTTATTATCTTTTTTACCTTTTTAAATATATGGTTGGTCAACTAGGATTTGTTTCCCTTTTTTTTTAATAAGTTTTGAAGATAATGTTGTTAATAATAATTTTTTTTAAAAAAAAACCCTACCTTTTAAGTCTATAAAAGGAGTCCTAGGTAGGTTTATTTTCTTTTTGTTGCTACATATAATGAGAAAAGAGAAAATTTGGGTCTATCTGCAAATAGTATGTGAGAAGGAAAAAAAATAGGGTTTTTGAGTTTGGTTTTCTTTTTTGTTAAAATTGTATTGTTACTAAATTCTTCTACCTTTCTCTTTTATTTTTTGTGTGAATTTGTTCTTGGAGATTTATTGTCGGCTAGGATTTTTGCAAGTTTTCAAGACTATTTCAAGGATTCAATGTAGGATTTTTATCACTAACATGTTTATGTGTTTGCTTTGTTGTTATGATGTTTGATTAATGAAATAGAATTGAATTGTTTATGTTTTAGCTAAAGAATTAAAAAAATTTATCTTTGTTTTGAATGTATTTAAATTTTCAAGACCTTTTATTAATGTCCAAAATTTATGGATGATTTATCCTATATAGTACTATGAATTTCAAGCAATTTGATTTTTATTTCAACCCCATATGATTTTTTTACAATTAGTTATGAATTTTAAAATTTTCCATGTTTAATGGAAAATTATTGCAATGTTCGGTTTTACTGATGATTTTCAACGTGTTACTAAATTCTTTTGGCTTTGAATTTTTTACAGTTAAAAATTAATATATTTTGAATATAATTATAATCAAAAAATTTTATTTTAGTTATAAATTTTAGATGTTGTATGTGTCAATATTTTCGTGGTGGACAATTTGAAATAAATAATTTAAATAAAAAATTTATGGTTCTTAGAAAATTCTGCAAATAATTTATGATGGTGTGGACATTTGAGTTGATGTATTTTCGCTGGAATTGTGCAAATTGTAAGTATGTAAAGTAATGTGGTAGTAACGTATTTATTATTTTGGATTTGTATATGATTTGGATTTAGTATGTATTATGCATGTTTGATCAACAATAAAGCTACCTAATTTATGTGTAGGCATAGTATATATGTATGTATAAGCATAATAAATGTACAACAAAATTTGAACAATACATTGCAAATAATTGATAGTTTGAAGCGCTATATAAGTGATAAATTATGTAAGTTATAAGTTAGAATGAAATGCTTATTTTGTAGAAAATTCAACTAATATGCACTAAATTTATGAATCATGAATAAATTATGTGGGATTATAATCTTTTTTTTATATAAGAAAATGTAATATTATATTAAGATATTGGTTTTAGAAAAAAAAATGAGATAAGATTATTGTTTAATTTTTTAAAATTTATTTAGTTATCATTTGTTTGTTTTTTCAAAAAATAAATAATAAAAAACTGTATAAACATATCTGATTCTTATAACAGATGGATATTTAAAAAAAAAAAAAAGAAAGAAAAAGAAGTTGTTTTAACTCCATTATGACTCTTTTATATCAAAACTAAAATAATTGGTTGTTATATGTCCTATTTTTTAGTTTTGATATAAAAAATTGGGTTCTATCGTATGTTTTAAGAAGAAGTTGTCTTTACCTTTTTGATCTGATTGCAAAAGGTGGGAAAAAAAATAGCCTTTGAGTTTTTTTTTGTTTTTTGCCCTTACTATTATTAGGTACTAAAATTTTTTCTTATCCTTTTTTTATTTTTGGATATATTCTGGAAGTTTGAGTTGGGGGAGCTATGTTTTTCTTTGCAATTTGGTTCAAGGCAATTTTAAGGATTTTAGATAAGATTTCTATCACAACCTGTTTATATGAATGTTTTATTATGATGTGATAATTTATTTATGGTTTAAAGTTTATTAATTTATTTTAAACCAAATAATATTTGAAATTTTGCATCTATTTTGATAGAAATTGAATTTTCCCATATTGTGATCTAAACTTTTTTTGTGTGATTTATTCTAGATAGGACAGTGAATGTGAGTAATTTTTGTTTTTATTTCAACCCAATCTGATTTTTCTACATTCCATTATGAATTTTTTAAAGTTTAGTGTGTATTTTGAAAATTTATGAACAATCCAAACTTCTTGTATAATTTCAATAGGCAAATGGTTTTGAAATAGTTTGAATTTTTTACTTATGTTTTCAATTATTTTATTGAGCATTGTGCTTTTGAATTTCTAATTTTTTACTTCATGTGAATTATCTGTGAAATTTTAAATTTCAGTGTACTATTCAATAATTTAATTAACAGTATCGCTTTAAAATTTTGTATTCATATTTATATTAGTTGGGTGATTTTAGAAAAATTATGACAACTAGATGAATGTTGTGTGACCAATTTAGCATTAGTTTTAGGCCAAACCAAATAGTGAAATTAATTGTGAAATGAGAAAACTAATTGAGTCACTATTTTCATGTAGGGATAGTTTGGATTATTTAAATCCAAAAAAACAGTTATTGAACTTTGAAAATTATGGTATTTTACTATATTGAATATCTGAAATATTTCAATGCAATTGGAATTGGGTCATTTGGTTGTATATGGAATAAGTTGTTAATTTGTTTGTGTGATATTTGTGTTGTTTTTTAATTATGCAATGGTGAAAATAATATGATATTATGAATTTGATTAGCTTTGTTGATTGACTTCATAGTTTGGAATATAGCATGCATTGTGCATATGTTTTGGGAAATAATTAGGCTGCTTATTATGTAGACTTAATATACATGCATACATGAGCATAATAATGTACAATGGATTATGAACAATACATTATATATAATTGGTATTTTGAAGCATGCTATATTATTTAAATCCAAAAAAATAGTTATTGAACTTTGAAAATTCTTGTATTTTACTGTGATGAACATCTGAAATGTTTCGATGTAACTGAAATTGAGTCATTTGGTTTTTTTTTAGTTCAAGGACACTTGCATTAAACACAAAACAGAAAGTCTACAGACTTACAAGGCAACATCAGCCTACTCAGCAATTACAACATCTAAAAAACTAGGAGGAAGATTCTCAACTGAGAATTCATCCTTTACAAAACAAACACCAGAAGAGAGAGTAGTTCTAGGTACTAAATCAACCAAAACATTACACAACCTATTTTTCCAACTCAAACACGAATCCACACGATCAAAATGATTTTGGAGATCCAAAATCCTGTGAAAGGTATACAAATTTGTTGGCTCATCTTTGGACTTGATAGACTTCACTACTTCCTTAGCATAAACTTCCCAACAAAACTTTTCCCAGTTACCAGCAACTGCAACTGAAATTGCCCAGCATAATGCTTGAAGCTCTGCTTCAAATGGAGAATTATAGTTGAGAACAAATGAAGATAGAAAAAGGAGCCTCCCTTGCTTCATTCCTCGCCACTATAGTAGCCGCTGCTTCTTGTCTTGAAGAAGAAATATCTGAAGACCAGTTTCCCTCACTAAGGTGTTAAATCTCTTGATAACAAATAAATATTCAAACTCTCTTCAAAAAAGAGAGTACACCGGGCTTGCCAAACCACATAAAATAAGTAGGCCTAAAAATTTCTAGCCTTTTCCTTATCAAAGTCCCTTTTGTTACATGTGAAACTAGGTTTTAAGCACAATTCCAGCACACTGTTACAGCTCCAAAAATCTTGTCTTCCTCCCCATTAACTTCCAAAAGCAATTAAACGACTTAGATGGCAAAACCGAAAAACATGAATGCATGACTCCAACTCCATATTGCACAAACTACAACCCGAATCACCATGCCCCACTCTACAAGTAATCAACTCCCGAGTCGGTAGCACCCCAACAAGAATCCTCCACAAGTGCACTTTCAGTCTCTCATGTAAATTACTATCCCATAACAAATTCCATAAAGGATCAACTTTAAAGCCAGTTCTAGATTTGATTAGCTCCTTATAACAACTCCCCACTGAAAAATTTCTAGCAGACTCCCCTAGCCACAACAATTTATCCTCATGCTGTATTTGTGGCCAACTAACTCGCAAAATCGCATCAATAGAACTAGGTTCACAAATATTATTCAACAACTCTACATTCCATACCTGATTTTAAATCTACAACAAACTTCCAACAAGAGCCATATGTGTTCTCTTTGAGTAAAGGCACTAGTTTAGGGCGCCAAGGTATCCACGGATCCCCCCAAGGATTAATCTTGCAACCATTACTTAATTTATGACAAGCAGCACTATGAATTATACTTTTAGTTCCTAAGATGCCCTTCCAAACCATAGAATCACCTTTTTTCGGTAAACACTCAAAAAAGATTTATCCTTTAGATACTTTGCGCTCAAAACCAAAACCCACAACTTATTCTCTCCTCTAGCCAAGAACCGGCCCAATTTAGCTAATAACGCTAAATTAAAATCATGAAACTTCCTAAAATCCAACCCTTCATACTCTTTAGGAAGGCACAAATCTGACCAAGCCTTTATAGTCAAGAATCTGCATTTACCAGCATCAACTCCCCACCAAAACCTTCTAGCCAATGAGTCTACCGCCTTGTATGTTGCTATAGGCCAATGAAAAGTTGATATGGAATACACATGTATAGATTGTACTATAGACCTGAGTAAGGTTGAGAGAAGGTTGTTTTACCAACCCTCAAGCCGAGGCTGAATTCTTTCCTTCACTTTGTCAAATTCCTTAAACCTTTTACGATTGAAAAGAAGAGAATTCTCCAAGTAGACAGTTCCAATATCCATCTTCTTGAATCCCAGAATACTCCCCACATTCCTGCGAGTGACTCTTGTCGTTCCTAAAGAAAAGAAAATGTTATATTTGTCTGAATTAGGCTGCTACCCAAACCACCTACTGTACTGAGCCAATATATGCTTCAAAGCTGTTACATTGCCTTCATTAGCCCTATAAGCCAACAACATATCATTTGAGTATAAAAGGTGAAACACCGTTGGAGCCCTCTCTTTGATGCCTTGGATCCTCCCCCTGTTTCAAAATTATATAATAGCCAAGAGGAGACATCTGCACACAGAATAAGTAGATACGGAGATAACGGATCTCCTTGACAAAGGTCACGAGAAGGAATAATATCACCACAAACATTTCCATTAAAAAGCAAACTATAACGAACTGAACTAACACAGCTAAGAACAAAATTACAAAATTTATTTGAGAATCCCCAAAGCTCCCAGCACCACATCTATAACATTCTATTCTAGCCTATCATAAGCATTCGTGAGATCAATTTTAACCAACATTAATCCCTTCTTACCCTTATGCTTCTTGATCGTATGAACAAGCTCTTGAGCAATTATTATGTTATCAACTATCCATCTGCCTTTAATAAAAGCTCCTTGGTTGGGAGTTATCATCTCATTAAGGAATTTTCTCAACTTGGAAGTTAGAATTTTTGACACAATCTTATAAATGAAGTTACAAAGACTAATTGGTCTGAACTAGCTGAAATTAGACACTCCTTTCAACTTTGGAATCAGCATTATTAAGGTTCTGTTTAAAGATGAAGGAATTTTTCCATTGACGAAGCACTCTTGAACAAGCATGACAACCTACTCCTTTACAATGTGCCAGTATTGTCTATAGAATCTTCCCAGATACCCATCAGGCCTCAGACTCTTCAAAGGGTGAATCTCCCACACAGTTCGCTGAATTTCCTCAGCAGAAGGAATTGTAAGCAGCTTCTCATTATCCAAATCCATAATACAAAGATTTGTTACTTCATGCAAATTATGGGGTAATTGAGAAGTATTAGCAGTATAAAGCTTCCTAAACTCTCTCAAAAAATAATCTCCAATAGCTCCTTCATTCGATAACCAAATATCTCCTTCCTTTGTCAACTCTACTATGTTCCTTTTCCATTTAATCAATATCGACGTATGAAAAAACTTTGAATTCCTATCTCCATGCGAGAGACATAGCTCCCTAGACTTCTACTTAAGAATGATTTCCTATCTACTCCTTAACCTACATAGCTCCTCTAATATTAAAATTTGCTTGGCATTGTTAGAATCCCCAATCAAATCTTCTTTCACTTGAAGGTCTTGCAATTTTTCCTCCAGAGCCTCAATAGAAGAATGAACTTGACCAAAGCACTCAAAGTTCCACCTCCTTCAGGCTTTTATGGTAGAATCCAGTCTTGCACTAAACTTCATGTGCTCCATCCCCTAGCCAATATTCCAATTTCACACCTCTTGGACCACTACAGACCTAGAACTATCCATGGTCTAGGCTTCCAAAAACCTAAAAGGTCTGCGAGATCTCCTACTATTAGAATATATTCTCATTAGAATTGGGGCATGGTCTGACTCCTTAATAGCCAAGTTCAAAACTGAAAAGTTCAAAAAAAGATGAACCCACGCAGTAGCAGCCACAACTCTATCTAATCTTTCCTTAATCAGCAAGTCCTGTTTATTCATCCAATTGAACTTCCTCCCAGAAATACCTAGATCAACACCTCCAGTATTATTAAAAAAATCCCTAAAAAGTAAACATTTTCCGTGTATATCTCGGCCACCCACCTTCTCCGTTCTCTCTATAATTTCATTCAAATCACCAATAATCATCCAAGGAATCTCACCTTCTAAGACTATCTACTCCAACTTCAACTAAAAATCTTTTATCTTGATACCTAGTTGGTCCATAGCAACTAAAACATTGCCATCAAGTGCACTTCCTTCATGCACTACCACAAACACAATAACATTTTTTGCGGACCAAGTAACCTTTAAATTCACTAGTGAAGACCACATCAACGTCAGCCCTCCTGCACACCCTGTTGCCTCCATTGAATAGCAATTTTTGAACTTCAGCTTCCTGCTCAGTCTATCCGTCTTCTTACTATTACTTTTGGTTTCAAATAAAAACACACAATCAGGCCTCCACTTTTTAACCAAGCCAATCAGCTTGTTAATTACCTTTGATCGACCTGATCCCCTGCAGTTCCAAGCTAACATGGTCAGTGGTGAGGGGGCTTGAATAGGCTTGTCTCCTTGGCTACGAGAAAATCCGGCTCACTCCTATTACCTTCCACCGACTCAGAACCAATCCCACCGCTACTTCTCTGATAAGATTAATTTCTATCTTGTTATCCATGTTAGAAGTCCCTTCACCAGATTCATCAACTCCACCTCTCGCTCTCCTTTATTTAGGCATTTATGAGATGAATAAGTGGAGTGCCCAGAGCTAGAACAACCTAGATTAAAGGCTGAGGGGGAGACAAGCATATCTCTGAATGAATCACCACCTCTTCAAGAGCTACTTCTTCCGTTTGCTGGCCCTGAACCTCCTCATTAAAATTACTCCTTTCCCAAATATCTGAGTTGACTGAATCCTTATCCCTTACTAAGTTACTCAAATCAACCTCCTTCAAAGCCAAAGTGTCTGGGCCTTTATCACTCTCTAAGCCCATTACCCTATAGTCCTCTTCTAAGCCCATGACTTCTCCTCTGAACAAACCCTCCAACTGTAAAAAGGCTTCTCTTTTCCTACTTATTAACTTACTTGGACTAGGCCTAAAAAGCCCAAATGCATTTCTAACTCTCCCGACTTAAACCTAACCATTTTGTAATTTCAGTTTCCAAGCCTGCCATGTCTAACTTTGACAATTTCAATCTTCTATGGCTCTTTGCAGTAACCATTAACTCAACGCTCTTCTCGCCTATAAACTTAGCTATGAACCACTATAGTGATCCTTTCTTACCTTCTCCAAGACTAGATTTTGAAAATCAATCATTCCTTCCGAGAAGCTTAATGGTTAGATGAAGTGTTTCAATCTTAGGGCACATGGCCCTAATACTTGCCTAAACAATTAATGCTCACCTGCTCCATTTTGTCCAAAGCCACCATTCCTAACAACTATTCTAAAGCACTGGGCCTCTCTTCTGTTGCATTCACCAATCTAGAAACATTAGAATGACTAGTCTCAGTAAACTGCTTAGCCTCTGCTGCCAACTTTGAACGTTGCTCCTATGATGGTGTGATATTAATGAAGGGAATTCCTCTGGCAACCTCTGCACGGATCCACGATCCGTACAACCTTGCCACCACCCCATCTACATTCTTAATAGTCACCGGCTCCGAGAACTTGCACCTACTAGTCACATGATCTAACATACCATATTTAAAGCAGAAATTTGGGAGTCTTTCAAACTTAAATTGAATCCAGATCTCTGATCTATTGTCTCTAGCTTGGAAAAACCCTACTGGAATCGGGCTATCAACCTGAATATCAATCTTAATCTGCAAATATTTATGGGCAATCATAGCTCTATTATTAACTGATGACTTATGCAGCCACCTATTTGCTTTCCAATCTTAGCAGCTACTCCAGGATGTAATAAATTGGGAGGTAAACAGTGAATTTACATAAAAAGGATAGAAGTATCAAAATCAATCTTATTAATAGCCATTTTCACCGCCATTCCTTCAGAATGATATGCACACCATCGAATGACCATGTATGTCGTAAAAATACTTTCCCTATCCTCTTTCACAAAGAAAAAGAACTTGAACACATTCTCCTCCAATCTTTCCACCTAAACCTGACCCTTTAAATGCCAAGCACTCTTAATTATATCTAACATCTTAAACCTTCGAAGAGGCTCGATAGACAACACTCTCCCAACTAGTACACGATCTGTTATTTGCGATGCCTCTGCATCCTTAGGGTCCAAAGATAAGGAGCACAAAGCCTCCCTCAAACCTTTGGCTCTCGACAACCCTGACTCCATAAACCTTAGACAATAGCGCTCACATACTTGAAGAAGAAACTATCCTGTAATCCACTGGAGAAGGAAACCGCACTGATACACTTGACCAGCTACACTTCCTTAGCTCTCATGATGAGAGAGTTTTTCACAAAGAAGGTTACTTGCTTATATACCCATCTGAAATCTCTTTGAAAAATCCTTCCCTCTACGAAAAATGAAGGAAACAAAAAAGTTGAAAGAGAGCTCTCTGAAATCACTTGAGTCATTTGGTTGTATATGAAATAAGTTGTTAATTTGTTTGTGTGATATTTGTGCTGTTTTTGAATTATGCAAAGGTGAAAATAGTATGATATTATGAATTTGATTAAGCTTGTTGATTGACTTCATAATTTGGAATATAGTATGCAATGTGCATATATTTTGGAAAATAACTTGGTTACTTATTGTGTAGACTTAGTATATATGCATACATAAGCATAATAATATACAACGGATTATGAATGGTATATTATATATAATTGGTATTTTGAAGCGTGTTATATAAATGTTTAAGTTAGTCATGACACACTACGTAAATTATAAGAAAAATTAAAATGTTTACTATGATACACTATAATTAAAATTGAAATGCATGTACAATTATGCTATGTTGTGGAAAAACCCAACTATTATGCATTAAGTTTAAATATCATAATAAAATTGCATTGTAAGTATATTATGTAAAATAATAAGTATGACTTAAGTTTTCTGAATATGCTCTAATAACATTAATTTGATGATTATATTGTTTAAGTTATTACTGTGTGGAAATTCAATTGAGTTATTTAACTTATGTTTTAGTTTAAATTATTTTTCTACAGGTAGTAATTTGTGAATACTTTAGTCTTTCTAATCAAGTTATGAAAGTGGTAAACTTTGTGGCGGTTTAAAGGGAGGATCTTCTAGAGTACAATATAATATTTTACCAGTTTTATAATTAGGATTATGACATATCTTATTTGGTTATATTATTTTATTTTAGAAAGAACAAAATTATTGTATGTGTTTTAATTTTAAGCATTTAATTACTATTGGGATGTTATTTTTTATTTTACTTTGGGATGATATTTATGGTTATTTTTAATTTAAGTAAACATTTAAGGCGGTCTAAGTATGAGATTTGACTGACAAGGGTTTAAGGTTGTCAAAAGTCTTTTAATTTTCATACTTTTATATTTTTTTTTGTAGCTATTTCAATCTTATTTGACCTAAAAAACTTGATTGGGTGTATTATAGTTTTGGTATCAAAGCCACATCAAACCTTGGGGCACATTTTGATATATATATACCTTGGGGTATCAAAACGATGTCAAAGCTATGTGTTAAAATATCACAAATATTTGATTTCTAACAATCAGCTATACTCCCAAAGATACCTCAAGAGCTTTATAAGATCACCATGACCATAATATATGATTTGAGTTTAAATTAATTATCTAATCTTTGATTAAAATGTTTTATAACGATCTTTATCCAATAAGGGTATGGATGAGTATCATAAAGAAACCAAGGACACTAGAAGCACTTTTTGAGAAATATAAGAGGTTGACTTCACTTACACTAGATGGAAGAGAAAATTTGATCGTTGTTCATTCAAGTGAAGAGAAAGATTTAGTTAAGGATTTAGAGGAGGACCCAGAGGAAGATCCTACAGAGCACCCGGAGGAAGATCTTGCAGAGGACCCAATGGATGATCTAGTAGAGGACCCCACTGAGTGTTCAAATACTTACTTATTTGAGAGATATCGTAATGGTATGGCTTTTCATAAAGTCAAAAGAAAAGTTTAATAAGTTATATGTAAAAAGGGATGAACTGGGAAGATCCGAAGAAGAGGAACTAATAGAGGGAGATAATTCATTAAAAATGGATTCTCCTGAGTACTAAGCATTCTTCTAAATGAAAAAAAAAATAGAGTAAGGAATAAAGTACCCATAAATACTTGGGCTTTCAGGTCAAGAAGGTGTAAGGCGGATCAAACTTTTTCTTTTGCCCATAACATAGTTTCAGAACAAGTAAAGGAAGGAGGTGGTGATAATGAAGTAACTTCATTATCGATGAAACTTCAAACGGAGTTGAAGCAGTTACCTTAAGGTTTTATTCTATCATGCTACGGTTATTTTTAAAGTTAATAAGTAGTCTCTGATTATTTTAAAACCTATATTAAAGTTTATTATCTTATAATTTATGGTAAAATTTGTTGTATTATGCAAAGTGTTCAAGTTTATATTTGTGCTTTATGTTATACATGTTGTCGTTATGTGTTAGGATATTTGTTTTTGAAGTACAAACAATTGAATGAGTTGTTAAAACTTAGAGAACTTTGTTGAAGGACTACTTGCTCTAATTCTTACTCAAAGTTTCATATCATATCATTATATTGTTTATGAATTGTGTGTAGTGCATAATGGCTTGTCCTAGGACTGGTGCTACCAATAGACAAGCCCCCGATGTTAACGAGGTAGCTCAAGTGATGTTGCAAGCCTTAGTTGTAAGTATAGGGCATAAACCAGTTGGACCGTGTGATTAGATTGTCGATGTTGTTGAAACTTTTAGATGTCAAAAGACCGCCAACATTCTTGAGGTCTACAAATCCAATCCAAGATGACAACTGGATTATGGAGATCGAGATGACCTTTGAGTTGATGACTTGTTTAGAAACTCAAAAGGTGATCTGTGCTACACACATGCTTAAAAAACGTACGATGCAGTGGTGGGACTTGCCAAGAGGGCACATGCGGCTATTTAAAACCCTATGACATATACTCAATTTAAGAAAATATTCAACAATAAGTATTTTCCTTTGAGTCTGTGAAGTGTAAAGGAAGTAGTGTTTCTGTATTTAAGGCAAGATAATATGATTTTGATAGAGTATGATTGGAAATTCGAGGAGCTTTGTAAGTATGCTCCAAGACAAATTAGCAATGAATATGAAAAGCATGCCTCTTTAAAGATGGGTTGAATGACAAACTCTTCAACGCAGTAGCAAGTATGCGACTACCAACTTATGGTGAATGTTGCAGAGTGCTCAGATCATAGTTTATTGGAAGGCTAGGAGGCAAGTAATAGATTAAGATTCGAGCTTAGGTAGCAAGGCGTGGAATCGTAATAACAATAAGAGTAAGAAGAAGTATAGAGGAAAAAGATATGATAATAAGAAACCAAGGACTGAAAAAGTCAGAAAGAAGTTTCTTGTATGTGCTACATGTAGGAGAATGTTATTAGAAGATGAAAGCCTATTTCAACCATGGCAAGATTAGCCATCGGATGATATCTTGCCCTGAACCTAAGAAAAGGGACACAAGAACTCAAGGCTGAGTATACTCAATGATAAGGGATCATGCTATTAATGATCTTAATATGGTGGTAGGTACACTTTCTTTAACTGGCCAAGAAGCATATGTTTTATTTGATTCTAGATCAACTCATACCTTTGTATCTAGTAAATTTGCTAAGACATTGTCTGAGAAATCTAAAAATTAGACTTTAAATTATGTGTTTCAACACCTGTTAGAAATTTGATGTGTGCATGTGATATTTTGAAGTCGTAAAGTTGTTTTATGAGCAAGACCATCTTTATTGATTTAATTGTTTGGATGTAATTTTTAGAATGGACTAGATGTCATGTATGGAGTTAATATCCATTGTAAAGATAAGAAGATTCTCTTCACAATGGAAGGTGATATCGTGATGTTTGAAGGTAAAAACCCATATCACTTCCACGTGTTATTTTTGCACTTCAACCTATGAGAAGTGTAATGAAAGGGTGTCAAGCCTTTTTGGAAAGTGTGGTGGATACAAGCAGAATGACTCTTTTGCTCATCGATGCTAAAGTTGTTCGAGATTTTAAGATGTGTTTCTAGAAAATTTACCTAGAATACCACTAGAATGAGAAGTTGAATTTTTGATTGAGCTTATCATGAAACTGTATCGATATCAAAGGCCCCTTGCAGAATAGGACTAGTTGAATTAAGAGAGGTTAAAGAACAGTTGCAAAGAACTATTGGATAAAATATTTATTCGGTCAAGTGTTTCACCATGTGGAGTATCTGTGATGTTCATAAAGAAGGATGAGACAATGCACATGTACATTGACTATAGTGAACTCAATCGTATAATGATCAAGAACAAGTATCCAATACTGAGGATTGAAGATTTGTTTGACGAATTGCAAGGAGCCAATGTGTTCTCAAAGATAAATCTTTGATTTAGATATCATCAGCTAAAAATTAAGGAGGATGATATACTTAAAAGAGCTTTTCGGACTAGATATGGACACTACGGGTTTTTAGTGATGTCTATTAGACTAACAAATGCCCCTGCTATGTTCATGGATCTCATGAATAGGGTATTTAAGGATTACTTGGAAAAGTTTGTGATAGTGTTTATTGATGATATTCTAATATATTCAAAGCTCTAGGAAAAACACGAATGTCATTTAGAAGCTATTTACAATGACTTAGGGAGAAGCCGTTGTATGCCAAATTCAAAAATTGTGAATTTTTGTTAAAAACAATATCCTTTCTTGGTTATGTTATTTCTTAGAAAGGAATAGTAATTTACCATAGAAAATTTCTAGAAAGATTCTCAAAAATCCCATCGCCTTTGATGGTGTTAATGAGGAAGGACATTAAGTTTATTTGGTCTAAGCTTACAAGAAAAGTTTTCAAGAGCACAAGAAGATGTTGGTGACAATACCTATGCTAACCATATAGAATGGAGAAGATGAGTTCACTACTTATAGTGATGCATAAAAAACTTGTATTCTCTATGTGCTAATGCAAAAAGGAAAAGTTGTAGATTATACATCGGGACAATTGACGCCTTATGAGAGGAACTATCCTACACAAAATTTAGAATGTTCAGTGGTAATATTCGCATTGAAGATTTGGAGACATTATATCTATAGAGTGAAGTGCAAAATCTTTAATGACCATAAGAGTATGAAATACTTCTTTATACAAAAGGAGTTAAATATTAGCCAAATGAGGTGATTTGAATTGGTTAAAATTACATGATCGACTATCATCCTGGGTAGAGACGAATCCACATTAGCCCAGGCAGCCCAAATATTTTAAATATTTTTTAAAATTTTTTATATCAATACACTTAGCCTACCAAAAAAAAAATTATCCAACCCAAAACAAACAAATAGCCTGCCAAGTACCAACGAAAAATATTAAAAAAAAAACAACTGCGTCAAGGGTTTCTTCTTTGCCAATCTCTATGCTTTGTGTTGAGGAAGTTGCGTTGGATTTGAGCTTGGATGTCAATCATTTTGTCTTGTGGGTCTTTGTAATCAGGTCAGCGAGCCTCTTTCATTTCTTTTAGTTTTTGGGTTTAAATTTCTTTTCTGCATTTCATACGTAGTTTTTATTTTTTGAGTTTTATTTTATTTTTCCTTTTGCTCATTGTATCTAAGAATTCATGCTTTTTCTGGATTTCTATTTTTAATTTCATATTCAAGAGTTTTTGTGTGGTGGAAAATTTCTTGAAACTCTAATCCATTTTTTCTGCTACTCCAAATATTCTCACTTATTTTGATACTTTTGTCTAATATAATATTCATTACTCATTATTAGTACTGCAAAGTCAATAATGAATAAAGTGCGAAATTAATGCATTCGATGACCAAATAATACACTGATTCTTTTCTCTTTATGTAAAATGCAAGACTATTTTTTTTTTCAGAACAGTGGTCTTTGAATTTTGAAAATTGTTTTTGGTTTTGAATAGTGGCCTTAGCTTGCATTCCATTCATTTATGAAGATATGTTATTAAATTTCTTCCAAATTTTAGGAGATTATCTTTTGGATAATTTTATAATAACTAATGTAATTGATACAGTTTGTAAATGAATTTCAAAATGCTAAATTCATTACTTTTATGCTACTTGTAAAATAGAGTCCATCTATTTGCTAACTCTTTTTTCATTTATTATTTCTTTTCAAGTTTTGCCCTTTTTAAATTTATTACTGTTATGTTAGTTGTCTAAATTTATAAATAATGTAGTAGTTTATGTAGGCTATTTTTGTTCATCATTTTATCAATTTAAAAAATTTATCCCAGAATATACCACAGAGAGGAGCAACATAGTGGTCATTGGGCTTAGTGTTCACACTACACCGGTTGATTGGTTATTGGTTTGGATAGTAGCAAATTAAAGTATTTATAATTTATTTTTAAATTTTTTGGTTTGGATTGCTTGGATTGATTATTGAAAACTAAATTAAGTTTGGAAATTTGATTGTTTTGTGGGAATTATATTTCTTGATGGAAATTAAATTGCTTGTTGGTTATTATATTTTCATGATATTTTCTATCAAATTATAATTTAGATATAATTTGCATTATAATTTAGGATCCTTATAATGTCGGGTTGTGATCGAAAACCAAAGAAGTTCAAAGGTATTGGATCATTTTTTAAGAAAACAAGTGAAGGATCATCAAGTGGATTACCTTTGAAGTCTTCAAATTTAGAACCTTTAACTTGTGAAACTATAGTGTCTCCAGAATTTGAGACCACAACTCTTGAACATGATCCGAGATTACGTGGTCAAATATGTGAATACTAGATTAACGAACGCAACAATATTCAAAGAGCTTATATTAATCATGGAGCATATCAACCTTAACTAGGTGTGTATCCTAGTCATGTAGATGGGGCGCAAGCTCGATGATTTCAATCTAAATGGTTTAAGCAACATTTTTGGGCTTGAGTTCATTTTTTATTATGGCTCACAGAAGACTTTCATTACTGAAGGGATTAGAAATTGGAAGAGGGTTTGTGGACAACAATGTGCTTTTATTAGATATAATGTATCTTTGGCTCATCAACATGCTATAATATATTAGTGTGGCTTAGGGAATCCATCTCAAAAAATTAATACAGTTATGAATGCACAGTCTTCTCAACAAAAAGTACAGAATCGATTGAGGTTAAAAGCTATAATTGATAGTGTTAGTTTTTTAGCAAGTCAAGGATTGGCTTTCAGAGATAATGATGAGTCTCATGATTCATCTAATTGGGGAAATTTCACTGAAGTTATAAATTTAATGGCAAAATGTAACATTGACATTAACAATATTGTTTTTGATAATGCTCTTGGAAATGCCAAGTATATTGCATCATCGATACAAAAAGAGATATTGTATATATATGCTAAGAAGGTGAGAAAATTGATTCATCAAAAAATTAAAAATAAGAAATATTGTATTCTTGTTGATGAAGCAAATAAAGAGCAAATGGCTATTATCTTAAGATATGTGGATTGCCATAGATTTATTCAAGACTGATTTTTTGATGTGGTAAATGTTCCTGACACGAGAGCTTTAGCTTTGAAAAATTAGTTCATTGCTGTTCTTGGTCGTCATGAACTTCTAGTTGAAAATTTTTGTGGTCAAGGATATAATAGTGCTAGCAATATGTGTGGTGCATAGAATGGGTTACAAACATTGTTTCTTCAAGATTGTCCATATGTATATTATATACACTGTTTTGCTCATCGTTTGCAATTGCCTTTAAATGGTGCAACTAAATAAGTGAAGTATGTTTGGTTATTTTTCTCAATGTTGAATGAAATTGTTAATTACATATCTGCTTCTGCCATGCGTCATCTGAGTTGGTTTTGAGATGAAGATATGAAATTCACGAGTTGTTAATAGATGGAGAACTTGACACAGGTACAGAGGCAAATCAAACTTATAATTTGCAACGACCTGAAACAAGTTGTTGGAGTTCTCATTATAATTCTGTGAATAGTTTAATTGAGTTGTTTGATACAATTAAATCATTTCTTTCAGATTTCGATGAAAATGGACCAACCCAACAATTTTGTTCTGATGCTTATAAATATGTGGTTGCCATAACATTAGTCGAATTTGTATTTATCTTACTTTTGATAAAGAAAGTTATGGGAATTACTGATTTTTTTTTCAAGCACTTCAAAGAAAAAATCAAGACATTATTAATGCTTTGAATTATATCTCATAATTAAAATATCAACTTCAAACTTTGAGAGATGGTGGTTGGAATGAGCTATTTAAAGAAATTATATTTTTTTGTGAACGATATGATATTGTGATACCTGATATGAGTGCTCCATATAAGCAAGGTATAAGTCGTTCTTATCAACAAATAGATTCTATTGCAATTGACCATCATTATTGACCTGATATATTTGATAATGTAATAGATTTTTAGTTGATAGAGTTAAGTAATAGATTTTCAGAAAGCACTGTGGAGCTATTTTGTCTTAGCTCAGTCTTGGATCCTTCTCATGGCCTCAGATCATTTAATATCGATGATATTTGTAAGCCTGCTGAGAAATTCTATCCTAAAACTTCACTCATTTTGGTTTATATCATTTGATAATACAATTGGGGTATTATAAGTTATCAATAGATTGCCCGTACTTTCAGAATATTGATTCTATTTCTACATTATATCCTTGATTAGTTGAAACAGGTATGGTTGAAGATTTTTACTTGATTAGTATATTGATATGTTTGGTATTGACACTTCCAGTTTCTACATCAATGACAGAAAGAACATTTTCATCTATGAAATTCATTAAAAATCGGGTTTAAAATAAGATTGAGAATGAGTTTCTTATTGATTGCATGATCGTCTACATAGAAAAAGACTTCGCAAGAAGTATAGATGATGATTCAATTATTGATGAGTTTTACTTAATGAAGAAATGTAGAGCACAACTTAAATAGTAATTTATTGTATTTACTTTATGAGTGTAAGACTCATTACATTCATTTTCTTTGCGTGTACATTTTTATTTTAATAATAAAATATACTCGTACTGTTAAGTTTTATTTTTTTTAAAAAAAATTAGTAAGGCAAAAATAGCCTACCCAATTTATAAATCCTGGATTCATTCCTGATCCTGGGTAAGCTAATTCTGTAGCTGATGCCTTGAGTA
Organism: Rhamnella rubrinervis; assembly: GCA_007844105.2. NCBI lineage: Eukaryota > Viridiplantae > Streptophyta > Magnoliopsida > Rosales > Rhamnaceae > Rhamnella > Rhamnella rubrinervis. The sequence continues at coordinate 9,699,230 of CM017577.2, forward strand.
GGAAGTACATTGGCTTAAATGCAAACCTTATCATGAAGCAAGGAAAACTTTTGGAAGATTTAAGAAAGCTGGATATCAAGGTGATTGTTGGACATTATCTGAGAAACTTAGCTACATTTAAGGTACAACCAGCAATTATGGAAAGGATCAAGGTGGCACAAAGCCAAGATTCTAATTTGGTGGAGATAAGGAATGACGTGATTGAAAGAAAGATGCTAGAGTTCGATGTTTGTGGTGATGGTACACTGAGGTTTGGAGATCATTTATATGTACCCAATGATAAGGACTTAAAGAAAGAAATAATGGATAAAGATGTCTAGAGATTTAAGATATGTGTATTAGTACACAAATATGCAAAAAGAGATTGCACATTTTGTGTAGCAATGCTTAACTTACCAACAAGTTAAGGTGGAGTATCAAAGATTGTTCAGTTTCCTGAAGCCTTTAATAATACATGTTTGGAAGTGAGAATACATTATGATGGATTTCGTAATAGGATTAACTCAAATGTTATGAGGCTTAAAAGCCATTTGGGTAATAGTGGACAAACTTACGAAGTCTGTGCATTTCTTACCAATTAAAACAACTTATACATTGAATTAATTAACATACTCTGTATCAATGAGATTGTGAGATTAATAGTTTCAAGCCACAGTTAGTATGAAATCCTATAAAGCTTTGTATGGAAGGAAGTGCAAGTCACCTATGCATTGGGATGAAGTTGGTGAATGAAAATTTGTTAGGCCAAAAAACTTTAATCAAGCACAAGATGTAGTTGTAAAGATTAGAGAAAGGATTAAGACTACTTAGGATCGACAAAAGAGTTGTGCTAACAATTAATGGAAAGAGTTGGAATTTGCAACTAATGATGAATTATTAATGAAGGTAGCCCCTATAAAGGGTATAATGAAGTTTGAGAATAATGAAAAGTTAAGTTGGAGTGTTTGAGATTCTCAAGAAAGTTGGGAATTTAAATAAAAACTAAACAAAGGCTGTTATACATCCTATTCTCTTTTTTTAGGTTCTATCGTGTGTTTTGAGAAGAAAAAGATGTGTATTCCTTTTTGATATGGTTGCAGAAGGTGAGATAAAAAAAAAGGCTTAGAGTTTTTTTTTTTCTTACTATTGCTAGATACTAAATTCATTTTTCTCATTTTTTTTAATTTATTATGGAAGTTTGAGTTAGGGGAGCTAAGATTTTATTTGCAATTTTATAAAAGGCAATTTTAAGAATTTCAGGTAGAATTCCTATCACAACCTGTTTATGTGAATGTTTTATTATGATGTGATAATTTACTTATGAATTAAAGTTGATTAATGTATTAACCACAAAATTCTTTGAAGCTTTACACCTATTTTGATGGAAACTGGGTTTTCAAAAATTTTAATGTGATTTATCCTATATTGGACTATGAATGGTGAGTAATTTGGTTTTTACTTCAACCCTTCCATTTTTCTACATTTAATTGTGAATTATTTGAAGTTTACTGTGTTTTTTGAGAATTTTTAACAGTTCAAACTTTCTGTGTAATTTAAATGAGCAAATGGTTTGAAATTTTTACATAATATTTTTAGTTCTTTTATTGAGATGTGTACTTTGTAATTTCTAATTTTTGATTTCATGTGAATTATCTGTGAATTTATATATTAAGTGTACTGTTCTGGATTCAATTAACAATATTCGATTTTAATTTTGTATTCATATTTATATCGGTTGGATGATTCTGGAAAAATTATAGTAGATGAATGTTGTGCTATCAATTTGGCACTAGTTTTAGACTAAACCGAACTTTATGGAATTAAATGTGAATTTTGAAAATTGTTTAGGTCACTATTTTCATCCAGGGTTTGTTTGGATTATTTAGATTCAAATAAATAGTTATGATAGTATTTTACTGTGATGGTGTAAACATCTAATTTTTTTTAATTTTATTGTTATTATGGTATTTTAATGTGATGGTTGTTTATGGAACAAGTTGTTAATTTTTTTTGCGTAATATTCATGTTGTTTCTGAATTATGCAGGGGTGAAAATAGTATGATATTATGAATTTGATTAGCCTTCTCAATTAACTTCTTAGTTTGGAATATAATATGCATTGTGTATATGCTTTGGGAAATAATTAAGCTGCTTATTATGTAGACTTAGTATAGATGCATAAGTATAGTAATGTACGATGGACTATGAAAGGTACATTATATATAGTTGGTATTTTGAAATGCTATATAAATATTTAAGTTGGTCATGACAAACTATGTAAGCTATAAAAAGAAAATTAAAATGTTTAATGTGTTGTGTTATAAGTAAGATTGAAATGCATGCACAGTTACGCTATGTTATGGAAAAAACTAATTATTATGCATTAAATTTAAGGATCATGAAAGCATTCCACAATAAGTATGTTATGCAAAATACCAAGTATGACTTAAATTTTCTAAATATGCTCTAGTTATATTGATGAATATGTTGTTTAAGTTGTTACTGTATAGGAATTATATTGAGTTATTTAAGTCAGACTTTAGTTTAAATTGTTTTTCTAAAGGCAATAATGCATAGAATACTTTTAAAAACCAAACCCCACTATGGTCCTTTTTTCTTAAACTCAATACGATGATAGCCGTTTAATGAAAAAAGAACTCGATTACAATTGTCTTATCAAAAACTAAACACGAACACAATCACTTTTTTAAAAGCCTAACCCAATTGAAATCATTTTTTCAAAAATCATATCTAACTGCAGTAGTTTTTTTAAAACCAAATTTGATTACAATTATCTTTATGAAAACAAAACCTACAATAGTAACCTATTTGAAAATTGAATCTGATAGCAGTTATTCTTTCAAATATCAAACCCAACCATAGATCTCTTTTCAAATATTGAACTCGACATGCAATCTTCTTTTCCAAAACCAAATTTGACTGCAATCATCTTTCCAAAAACTTATCTTGACAATTGTCTTTCCAAAAATCAAACCCAACCGTCACTATCTTTATAAAAATTGAATCAAACTATGGTTGCATTTTTTAAAACAAAACATGACCAAAATCGAACCTAATGGCAATCAACTTTTTGAAACCACAATTACCTTTTTCAAAATTAAGCCCAACTATGATCTTCTTTCTAAGAATCGAAAGCAACCATAATCGTCTTTTGCAAATCAAACATGACTACTATCCTTTTTTCTAAAACTGAAGGACAGAGGTCGACTCTTGAAAAATCAAACATGGTTCAAAAACCAAATGTGACCACCATCGCCTTTTTCAAAAACCAAACCCAAAATCGGACACAATTACAATCATGTCTTTAGAAAACCGAACTAACCACCTTTCTAAAAACTAACTTAGTCACCTTTTTCAAAATTGATGTCCAATGTGTTCACGTTCTAATTGTAACCAAATGTGGGTGGCATTTCAAAAATTAAAACCCATCACGATTGTCTGTCGAAAATCCAAACCTAATTGTAGTTGCCATTTTGAAAATCGAACCTGATTGTAATCGCCTTTGTCAAAACTAAATCCCACTATTGTCATCTTTTCAAAAATCAAACTCCACCGTGATAGTGTTTTAGAAAACCAAACTCAGCCGTAGTTATTCTTATAAAAATCAAATCCCAAGATGACTATTCGTAAATGTTGCTCAAGTCTTCTATGAGAGACACTGTTGTGATTTTACTTTTGATGTTGCAGGCAATTAATTTAAACAAAGTCAGTCTAATTGCGCTAAGGACTTTGCGATCTAGCAAATACCAATCTTTTTGCTTCATCTTTACTTGCTTTTCTCGTTTTAGTAGCAGATGCAAATCTTTCTAATATAGATAGTCCTTCATCTACATCTTTTAGAAACCAAAGTTCAACCTATCAAATGTTTTCAATTTAATATCCTTTTTGATCTCATCGCTCCCATTCAAAATGAACTTTGTTCTGATACCACCTATTAGGAAATTAAAGCGCTACCTAATTTTTCAAGATCTTAGAATTAATGAATTTTAAAAAATTTAAATAGCCATAGAGCATAAAATAAAACTACAAGAAAAATATATGAGACGAGATTTAACATGGTTTGACGACCAATGTGATCTTTACGTCCACAGAGTGTACCAGCACACAAATACACTATTAACTTGAAGGATTACAGTATAAATCTCTCTCATAGATGAGAAATATTGCTTTTCTCTATGTTTTGACTCTCTCTAGTAATCTCCTCTCCTTCTCTCTATCTTCTCCCTAACTTTTCTCAACCCCTAAAGGCTTTCAACTTGCTACTTATGGAAAATATAGAAAAGAGAACACTCATCCATGAACCATATTTAGAAACTCCTAGAGAGTAATAAATATTTGAACCTTTTTCCTTAAGGAAAAACACAAAAGAAACTTTTGGGTTTCTTGGTAGTTTTCTTCAAAGGATAAATGCTCCATGTTTATCTTTGATAGAGAAGACAAACTTTAATTAATTATTGAATTTAGTAAATTACATACAATTCAAGAGAAAAAAACAAAAATAAACACGTTATCAAATGGGCACTTAGTAAAACACTTATTTAATAATTCACTTGGCAAAAGAAGCAAGTATAAATGTTATGCATTTATGTTTTTGCTCATACTTAAATAATACACCATGTTGCTATAGAGCTGAGAAAATATGAGCTCAATAGCAGCTCCAAATATATATATATATATATATATATACACACATTTATTTTTTTGTGAATAAAGGAAGCAAGTATTTTGTCCAACATTATTGGATAAGGTCACGATGATACCCAATCAGCTACCTCTATGCATGGTAAATGTCCACTTGACATTCATGCATTTTCCATTGAGAAAAGTGGCTTGATTAAGTCTTAACATCTTTCTTTAAGCATACCATTGCATTTATGTAATAACCATATTTTTTTCGAAACTGTCGACTTTCGGTCATAGTTACGGTTCGATCGTCATGTTGCCACTTACATTGTAAGGAGCTGCTTAAGAGCTTTCAGGGCTTTTGACAAGGGCCTAAGGTGTTTAGTTAGGAGTCAAGATATTATTTCTCTTCCCATTTACTCTTGGTTAAAATTTGACTTTGACTTTACTTTTTAGATATTTATTTTTATTACTTTATTCTTTTATTTTGACTTTACTTTTTCTTCCTTTCTTATCTTGAAAAAAAGAAAAGGCTCCATTGTTGTCTTAGAGAGAGAAAGTGCGAGAAAGTGAGGAAAAAGTGAAAAAAATTCAAAGAAGCTCATAGGTTTTGAACCATCCATCAAGGGGAATCCAAAGCAAGTGTGTTATGGTATTTTCAAGTGGTGATCAAGTAGTTAGCTAACTTGGAAGAGAGGTAGGCTTCCTACCTTTGAGAAATTTTTGTATAATTTTGGTGTTTTACTTGATTTAATGGTAAATAAATGTGATTTCTTGGTGAAATTGTGAATATATATGGTTAATTTGTTGTGTTTTGGTTGTATGCCAAAACCCCCAAATTAATAAAGTTAGGGTTTTGGAATTTTGGTGTTATGTTGGTTTTTTCTTTTGGAAATTGGTTGGGTTATGGAATTAATGTTTAGAACTTGGAAAATCCCTTGTTAATTATGAATTTTGGTTGAAAAATGGTGGAAATTGGAGTTAGGAGAATTCGGCCATGGTGGGGGTATTTTGGTCTTTTTCCAAATAAAGGACACAATTGGCATTTTAAAAATTGTCAAGGGTATTTTGATCTTTTTGCATGTAAGGGACACAATTGGTATTTTGGGAATTGTGAAGAGCATATTGGTCATTTAACGTTTCATAGAATATGTATATTTATATGCATATGTATATATTATATGTATGTGATTATGTATTTATATATATATATATATAATTGTGTTTGAAATTGAATGTTTATTTACAGGTGTGTGAGGGTGTATATATATATATATATATATATATATGTATAAAATATATGGATGTGAACAAGTATATGTGTATGCAAATATATTTATATGTGATTGTCTGTATATATATAATTATATATGTGTTTGTGTATATGTGTATTTATGTATATATATATATATATATGTATGTATTTATAAATGTGTATATATATATGTTAATGTTGATGTATTTATGTATATGTACTTTTGTGGTTATATATATATATATATATATATATAGGTTTGGAAAAGTATTGTTTAGTTATATTCTGGACAAGGATAATTCGGTAATTTGTCATTTGTCTTGAGGGGTATTTTGATAATTTTTGTGTGCTTAAATGGTATTTTAGTAATTATCAAAAAGGTCAGGGCATTTCGATAATTATATTGGAATAACATGGTGTTTGTTAGATAATGGGTTAAGTAATGACATTTATGTAATTATTGCTACCGAAAAGGATAGCTTGGTAATTATGCATGATTATACTCTGATTGGTTGTATTTATGCATAAAGACATATGCATTCATTTACATTGAATATTTTATGTGGTGTAATAGAAGTAATTTAGCTCACAGCTTAAGCGAGGAACACACACAATCACACACGATAACATAATAACACAATATGTTCTATAGAAAATTTTGTTTTGAGAATTGAATAATTTGATAAATGTCTCTCCAAAACTAACTTGCGTATTTAAACATAATAAACCCTAAACAAATCCTAACCTAACTAGAAAACTAACACCCAAAGGGTAAAATGGTAATTTAATACTGTCGTGTGTTACGGCAATCCCCTCCATTTGAAATAAACTCGTCCTTTAGTTTTGTGGGACCAAAGAAAGCTCATTCGATGGAAAGTACTCGTAGATAGCAGCAACATTGAAAGTGTTGGAAATGTTCATATTTGCTAGAAGCTCCACTTTAAACGTGTTGTCCCCAAACCTTTGTAAAATGCGAAAGGACCCAACTTCTTGTCCTTAAGTTTGTTGTATGTACCAGTTGGAAAACGCCCCTTTCTAAGTGCACCATGACAAGATCACCAACATGAAACTCCTTAAAACGCCTATGCTAATATGTTGACACCTTGTACTTATCATTAGCAGCCTCTAAATTAGTCTTTACATCCTGATGAATGTGTTGCACCTTTTCCACCATATCTGCTGTATGTTGTTGAAAATCTGAAGTATAAGAGAGCAATACAAGTCCACCGAATTTCTAGGAATGCTAATGTAGACGACCTCAAAAGGAGCCTTCTTTGTAGAATGATTAGGCATACTATTAAATGCAAACTCACTATGAGGTAATGCCAAATCCCATTGCCTTGGTTTATGTCTAGTCACCGACCTAATCATATTTCCAATAGTACGATTTACCACTTATGTTTGCCCATCTATTTGTGGATGATGTGTACTATTGAATTTCAAAGAAGTATCAAAGGTCCTCCATAATGTTCTCCAAAAATGACTAAAAAACTTCACAACCCGATCTGACGTAATAGAACGAGGAATGTCATGCCATGTAAATGAACAATTTCTCGGAAGAACAAAATAGCCACATGAGAAGCATCAACAGTCTTCCTACAAGCAATAAAATGCACCATCTTGGAAAATCTATCAACCACCACCAAAACCGAATCATATCCTCGTTGAGTTCGAGGAAGACCAAGCATAAAATCTATGCTCAAATCTTACCATATAGTTTCAGGAACTGGCAAAGGAGTGTAAAGACTAGTATTTTGCACTTGTCCTTTCGCCCGTTGACAAACTGGACATCTTTGTACATATTGCCTAACATCTCTTTTCAGCTGAGGCCAATAAAACCGCATCTCTACTAAACTAATAATCTTGTCATGTCCCACTTGGCCACCTAAACCTCCAGCATGTAAGTCCTAAATCAAGTGTTCACATATAGACAAACGTGGAACACATAACTGTACACCCTTAAAAAGAAATCCATCTTGAAGAAGGTAATCCGCTACATATTCCTTATTTGAACATTGCTACCATATGTTACCAAAGTCCACATCCTCATAATACAAATCCTTCATGCCGTTGAACCCTATAATCTCCATACTAACTGCAGCCAACAAACAAGTTCGCCTACTTAACGCATCAGCCACTCTATTTTGCTACCCCGGTTGATGTTTAAGTACATAAATGAATTAATAAAGAAATGCGATCCACCTAACACGCATTCTGTTCATAGTCTTTTGAGAATTAATGTACTTTAGGGCTTGATGATCAGTAAACAAGACAAATTCCCATTGAATCAAGTAGTTCTCCCAATACCGCAAGGCTTGAATTACAGCAAAAAATTCCAATTCATATGTTGTCCACTTTTAACGTGTCTTGCTGATTTTCTCACTGAAAAATTCGATTGGTCTTCCTTCTTGATATAAAACAGCTTCAATCCTTGCTATAGATGCATTACACTCCACCTCAAACACTTTATTAAAACTTGGAAGTGCTAAAACTGGAGAAGAATACAGCTTAGATTTAATTAACTCAAAGCTGGCCTCTTGCTCATCACCTCAATGAAACTTTCCCTTTTTCAAACAATCCGTGAGTGGTGCCACAATGGAATTGAACCCACGAATGAATCATTGATAGAAGGTTGCCAATCCATGAAAACTTTACACTTCACGTATTGTTTTGGGTGTCGATCATTCCTTGATAGCTCAAATTTTGGCTTCATCCAATTTAATACCATCCTTTCCAATTACAAACCCAAGAAATAGTAGCTAGTCCATCAACAAACTACACTTTTTGAGGTTAAGGTATAGCTTATTCTGCCTCAAAGCTTCCAACACAGCCCGTAGATGTTCTAAATGTTCCTCTTCACTTCAGCTATAAATAAGGATATCATCAAAATATACAACTACATAATGACCAATGAATGAATGTAAAACCTGATTCATCAATCTCATTAAAGTGTTCGGTGCATTGTTCAACCCGAAAGGCATCACCAACCATTCTAACAACCCATCCCTGGTCTTAAAAGTCGTCTTCCATTCAACCCCTGGCCGAATCCTAATCTGATGATAGCCATTTCGCAAGTCCAGGTTAGTAAATACCACCGCCCCTTCCAAACTATCAAGCACATCATTTAATTGTGGAATGGGAAAACGGTATTTTACAATGATCTTATTAATCGCTCAATTGTCTACACACATTTGCCAACTGCCATCTTTCTTTGGAGTAAGCAAGGTCGGCAATGCATATGGACTCACACTCTCTCGAATCAGCCCCTTTTCCAACAAATCTTCAACCTGCCTTTGAAGCTCTTTATGTTCAGCTGGGCTCATGTGATAATGCACCAAATTAGGAAGACTAGTACCCAGAATTAGATCGATATGATGTTGAATGTTCCTCGTGGGAGACAAAATGTTCTGCAATTCAGTAGGATACAGATCTGGAAAGTCGGCCAGCACTTTTTATGCCTTTTCAAGAATTTTGGCGCTCATGGAAATTTCACCCTTGACCACCAAAAGCGCAAATGAACCTGGTTCCTTCATATTATCCATAAATTCTGGTCCTGAAACATTCATAAACACTGATTTTTTCTTGGAGCTAGCTGAATTTACAACTTGGGATGAGGGTTGTGGCATTAACACAATCTTTTTATCAAACCAGCCAAAGATATATGTGTTGTCACGTTCCCTATAGGTTGCATCTACATTAAAATGCCACGGTCGCCCCAACAAGATGTTAAAAGCATCCATGTCAACCACATCACACACAATCTTGTCTTTGTCATACTTCCCAATGGACAAGGAAACGTTACAAACCTCCTGAACCTATACCTCCGGACCCTTCTTAATTCACGCTATCTTATATGAAGATGGATGTTTCTTCATTTTCAAATTTTGTGCTTTCACCAATGCCTTCGATACCATGTTTTCACTGCTGCCACTATCAATGATCACATTGAAAACTTTATTTTGAATAGTGCACTTGGTTCTAAATATTTAATGTCACTGGGACTTATCAATATTCTTAGGAGCTATTAAAAGTCACTGTAAAACACACATAACTTCTTCCCCTTCGTCCCCTTCTTCAATTTCAGAACCCTCATATGTTTCTTCTTCAAACCCTTGCTCCTCCTCTTCATTTACATCCTCTACATAGTTCAAGAAATGTCGATTCGGATAATTGTTTGACAAATAACTAGGTTGGTTGCATCTGAAACACTTCTCAAGATTTGGCCTTGAATAAAGGTTAGAATTTCAACGCGTTTGCGGCTGATTTTGTGGTTGGTTTTACTGCTGGTTTCTACCTTGTATTCCTGGCCTAGCAGTATTAGTAGCTTTGCTTTGATTGGAAGTCAAAGGAGTTGGTTTAATATTGTTCTCAACATTTCCCTTGGCTGCCAACCCTTTATTCATAGTAAAACCCTCATAATTTGGTTGGTTTGGTCATCTCAAACTATTTTGTGTTCACACCATAGACCTATGAAATTGATTTTCCACCTTCATAGCTAAGTTCACTGCATCAGTAATTGTCCATACCTCCTGGAGAGCTAACCGATCTTGTATGGCTAATTTTAATCCTCCAATATATCTAGTGACTAGCTGTCCTTTGGTTTTCGACAAATTTACTCAGGCATTCAACCGATAGAATTCTTCCATGTACTCATTCACTAAACGATTTGCTTGTCTACAATTTTGGTATTGTTGGTACAAAAATTGTTCATAATCTGGAGGAAGGAATTGTTGTTGCATAAAGCATTTTATCTTAGGCCAATAACGAACCTTTTGTTTTCCTTGTCTCCATCAGTTATACTGTAACTAGTCCCACCAAGCAAATGCTTCTCCTTTCGGCTTGTAAGCCACCAATTTCACCTGGTTATCTTCTGCAATATTCAAATAATCAAAGAAATTCTCAACTGTATGAATCCAGTCAAGAAAGTCTTCGATGTTCAACCATCCATCGAAATATGGAAGATCCATTTTCATCTTGAATTCTTGCGAAGTTCCCCTTTGATTTCCAGCCCTATAAAGCTGCTGAAAATCCTCTTCTTCCTAAGAGGAATATTCTATCCTTCTCGGTAGTCCTTGCTAGAAATTCCATCATTGCTGTGGTCATCCACGTTGCTGATTTTCAACCTCTCTTTCCTTTGGAGCAGTCTGGTTCCTTCGTTCATAAACCCTCTATGGCGTATTAATATGGGGATTATAGGTCACACCAAAATCAATTCTTTCGGCAATTCTAGGGTTTCTCCGTCCAACCTATTCTTCTCCTTCTTTGGAATCAACCACTACGTGCTTGTTAGCTCGTCGCTCCATTGTCTTATGTTTATCGATCCGTTGTCATGTGTTTCACATTCATCTCTCTCATCTATTATTCAAGGTTATCTAAACGTTGTTCAACCTTTTCAAACCTCTGCTCAATTGCAGCAAGTATAGTTCCACTAGAACCTTTGTCAGCCATTAGATCGAGGGAGGGTCTGGCTCTGATACCCGAGCATACGTTCCCGAGTAAGGTGTGATTACAACGTAAAATTTTTTTTTCTCTTTTCTTTATAAATTTGACTAGTTAAAAATAATTTTGGACAACAACACAACAATAATAAAACTTTCCTTTACTTTTTGAGATCGTTTTGCAACCACACCACAAATAGTAATACTTTAAAACATATCAAAGTATACACACTCACACCGTAAAGGAAAAAGAGTATTTAAAAATACACATAGAGTATCTTTGCCCAAAATACCAAAGTCAAAATACGGAAGAACACTATACTATGCCATGCCTCCTGTGTCCCACTCACCACCAAGCCCTATCTGAAGTTTTGGATTTACCTACCACATACAATAGCAGACAACGGTGAGTAATAAATCACTCAGTAAGCAACCAGATGCATATGTCAATGTCATGTCATGTAGTGTATCACCATACACATAAAAGCATAATTTTTCCTCTTTATTTTAATTAAATAGCTCACTTTTTTCTCTTAAACACCACGCCTTTGTTGGTATGCGGATGAAAACAGGGTGACCAGCGTGTGTGGTTAGTGATTCATAGAGCGACTAAAAACAGGGTTTGAACCATGCACCTCATCGTGCAACCAATTTTCAAAAACACAAACCCACAAGGAAAAATTTTTCATTTCACATAAAACAATAAACCACCAAAATTGCTTTATGCAAATGAATGCTTATGCCACAATGCACAAGTAAAACCAAACAACACAGTAAAACACATAATTACCAACAGTCCTATTCCAACAGCCGTAATTATCGAAATGCCCCTGCTCCATCAACGACTACAAGTCGCTCAACCATACTGATGTAATTACCGATATGTTATTGGTCATGTCGAAATTACCAAGATACCCCTCAAATAAATAAAAAATTACCAAAATACCCTCAATAGGCATATGGTTAATTACCATTCTATCCTCGGTAAAACAACGGAGTTAATAAATTCCATCAACATACGCATTTACGACACAATTATAAACACATATATAAATAAATACATATATGAAAATTTACACATGTAAATACACATTCACATACGCATATCCATATATATAAATACATATATACACACCCATATGCATACACATTTTATATATACATATATATGTACACAAATATAATTTACATATATACATAATCACATATACACATACATATAAATACATATATAAAATACGCACATATAAATATATACTCACATATATATATATATGCACAAACACATATATACACACCCATATATGTACACACGTATTTTATACACATATACATGCATACGAATACTATTTATACATACACATAATTATATATATATATATGCATACCCCCATGTATAAAATACTCACAAAATTTATATATATTAACTTAATACTCCATTTAATACGTAAAGTATTATTTTCATACATAACCCTCTACAAAATACACTTAAGTATATTTAATAAATATGTATATAAAATATATATATTTTATAAAATACATATATTATTACTATTATACAAATACATGTGTAATTAATTATATTTATGCAAATGTAAATAATAGTAATTGAAAATACTTATATGTATATTAAATAATAAATAGCAATTTAATATATATAGGTATTAAAATAATTTGGAAATTAGAAAAGACCTCAATACCACTCAAATTCTAAATATTTTCAACTCTAACCCTCTTCTGAAAAATGACGAAAATACCCCCAATAATTTTAAAAATTCCATATATGTCTCTACACGTCAAATGACCAAAATGCCCTTGACCTTTTTCAAAATTCCATTCATATCCTTTACATGTAAAATATCAAAATGCTCTCAAACATTTTTAAAAATTCCATTTGTGTCCTTTACATGCAAAATGACCTAAATACCTTTGCAATTTTCTGAAATACCCAAAATATCCCTAACATGTGAAAAGACCAAAATGCCCCTCACATGTAAAATTTTGACATAATTACCCCACACATGGCCAGCCCCTTATACAAGCCTAATCACATTGATTTCTCCAGCACTTCATCAAATTAAGCATGCTAATTATCTAATTCACCAACCAATTTCAACAATTCAAGTTTAAATCTAACAAAATTAAGCATAAACCATCAAAATCACAAAACCTAAACCCTAACCAATTGGGGGTTTTGTCTCACACTCAATACACAACAAATTAATAATCACCAATGATAAATTCATCAATTCCAAACATGACTCCATCCATAAATCATGTAAAAACAACCAATTATATGAAAAATTCAAGAGAGAGAAGTTGCCTACCTCTCTTCCAAGCAAGAAATCACTACTTCCAAGCTTTTAAAACCACCACAAACTATGCCAATGAACTCCCCTTGATGGCCGGAACAAAACCCTAAAGTTTCGTTGGAAAATTCCTTGAATTTCACACTTTCTCTCTCTAAAATTTGGAGTTTCTCTCTCTAGAACGAAAATGGCAATCGGAACTAATGAAGAAGAAGGCAATTTGGAGAGGAAATGTCGGCTATAAGGAGGTAAATTGGCAATTGATAACCTAATTTAATAATAATAAAATTAAATTAAAGTAAAAGATATTTTAATAAAATATTAAAATAATAAATAGTAACTTTATTTGGTCAAACTTTGACCAATGGCAAAATAGGTAGGAAAAATTTCTCAACTCTCTCTTAGGTACTCTTGACCCTTACAAAATGCCCGGGGAATTCAGAATTTGCTTGTTTCGCTGAAAAAGGTAAAATCGTGGAAAAACCGAAAACGCGTCCGAAAATCGACAATTTCGGAAATAAAATGCGGTTGTTACACTGATCATCATGTGTAGGTAGGTCTTTTTTTTGAATTATGATCAAACTACTGACCATAAATAGGCATGTGTTTCCGTGAGGGCGCAGGATAGACCTGCCGACCACAAACGTGCATGTGGGCCCCACCTGAACACAGAATAACCAAGTTAGTTAGTTTATAATGTAAAAAGGAAAAAGTAGAAATTATAAATATATGGCATACACCACACTACATTGCATTGCATTGTCATGTGCATTTGGATTACTTACTGAGTTTGTTTGGATTGGTCGAGGTGTAGAACTGAAGGACACAACACAGTACATGTTTTCTACATTTTATTATTTCGGATAAGGGTATTCTATACGTTAATATACTTTTCTATTACGGTGTGAGTGTGAGTACTTTCGAAACATTTTAAGTAATATAGTTTTGTTTGGTTTGGTTTCGTGAAATGGTCCCAAAGATTAAAGAAAAATTTTAATATTATTTTGGTATTGTCTAGAATTGTTTTAAATATAATTGGAGTTTATATTTAAAATATATATATATATATATATTAGTGATAACTACTTCTAACTCGGAAACCTAGACTTTAATAAGGGTATTTCAATTCAAGTGTATATATGTAATTTTTTTTAGGTAAAAAAAAAGGTTTCAATATGAATCTCATCAGTCCAGAATTCTATTAGTGAGTAGAGTCTTCTTGCTGCTCCAACTTTGCAATCCTATAGGAATCTAGAGCAGCTAACTCAACCCTGTAATAGAACCCCCTCCACCTGGCTCTTCAAGTAAGGCTGAGTACACCCAAGGTAATAACGGAGCTTGTCAAGACTAGAACCACAACTTTCGTAAACAAATGCAATGAAACAGTCGTCTTCCTTTCCGCTAAACCACTATATGTGTAATTGACTAAGCTTTTGTTTGTATGTTTTGCTTATTTCAAGCTAAGCTTAATATAAATATTGTAGAAATGACCTTTTCATGCGCTTATTTATGCTTTTTTTTTGGAGAAAATTTCATCTACCTCGTATTTAACAAAAATTCAAGAGAACCAAAAAGTTCAACATTTATACTCCCACAGTCATAAAAAGTTTTAATTTTTTTTTTAAATTCAGTTAAGTTTTGAAAAATCCTTTTTATCCTATTTAACAAAATAATTGGAAATTACTATTATCCTTTATTTTATATAATAATATAATATGTTTTCTAGTTATTAGTGAAAACTTTAACAATATAAAACACTGTTTCACATATGACTTTGAAAAAAGTACGAGTGTATTAAATTTAATTCAATTTAAGACTGTACAACCCTAAATTACGATCATTTATGCCAACAAAGAGGGCACTTTTCCTTATGAACCATGTATTTAGCGGCTTGGGACAAAAACCATTATTCATATAGAATAGAGTTCATTTCATTTTTCGTTAATGGGTGACCAAAACTAATGCCAAGTGATCAAAACAATGTCATTAATTTTTGTCACCCAATAACAATTTCCATCAACTTTCTGTTAGGAGTTGTGAGTACTGAATTCAAATGTGGCACAAATTAGCGGATAACAAAAGGTATTAAAACCAATAGAATAGTACTACTAGTCAAATTGAACGTTACCATTAATAAAATGCTCTAAAATGCATAATCTGAAAATGAATATATATTAAAAAAAATAACCTTACATTAATTTCATCTTGACAATAAACAAAAAACTTTCGCTTGAAAAGCAAGTTCAAGCTCATACAAACGAAAGCAATGACATCATTTCCCTAAGAAATGTCATCATACATATATGTACATACACACAAACACACACACACTTCCCCATATAAAAAATCCACATTCCAAGAAGGTTTTACAGCTGCTTTTCCTTTCACTAAGTGTTAATTGATCTCTGCAACACCAAGGTGTATAGCAATGGCGGAGGAGGAGGATTTGTGGAACAAGAGCCCATTGCTTCTGTATATGAACCTGGTTCACAAGAAGATTTCGGCTCTCATCCACAACAGCAAGCCCATTTGTGAGTCCCTCATCATATTGTTATCTTTATCATGGGTGACATAAATGTTCTGCATCTATAAGTTAGTTCCATTTTTTATGTTTTTGTTGGACGAAGAAAATTGTCCATCTATTGGACTAAATCCATTTATGAAACAAATGCTTCAATAGTCCATTTAATGTGCAGTATTAAGTCGTTATATTGGGTAATTAAATTGATTAATTTTCAGTTTAAGAATCAAAGAACAAATTTGTAGAATTCAGCAGAAAATAGTGCCCCAAAAAAAAACCCTTTTAGATTCATTCTCTAGGTTTCTTTTATTGCATACTTATGGTGAGTCACATTTAGTAGACCACAATATTGAAACTTTTATATTTGCCTATTTGGTTGACCTAATTGAAACGTAGGTGTATGATGTTGGTAAGAAAGTGTACATAAGCAAAGGGGAACAACAAGAGGGAGCCAAGAAAGAGTGTTTTGATACCCTGAAACTATTGGAAGGAGAACTTGGGGATGAGCTCTACTTTGGGTCACACCTTTGGGTTTGTAGACATTTCTCTTATCACATTTTATAGTTGGTTCCATACCTATGTGACTTATGTCAAGTTTAGCCTTGGAGCTGAGTGCCCAAAGCTTATAGCATGGGCCAAGAGGTGTCTCTTGAACAAAAACAGTGTGTCTAAACCTCTTCCTGATGGGAAACAAGTCTACCAGTTGGAAAGGAAAAAAGAATAAGTTGGAAGGTCATTTTTTTTTCGTTTTTCCTTCAGACTTGTGCTTTCATTTCTCATAGAGCTTCATGGAAATTATAGTATGAAAGTTCTGGCTATGAATAGAGTTTTCCTACATGTGCCAATAAGCAAGGACAGTTTGCTACTTCCAAAAGGTTATTGTAATATTGGTATTACCATTTGCAATGTTTTGTATGATAGATGTGTTAAAATAATTTTATGCCACGTATATTTTTGGTTTTTCCTTAGCCTTTTTTATATCATCCCTATGGATGTGATTACAAAAGAAAAATAAATGCCATGAATTTAGTAGCTATGCTTGAAAATTCTAGTCATATGGTTGAAACTATCTCTAAAATAAAATGTGAAACTAATTTCCAAACTTTTAAAAAATAATGTAATTATGATTTTTAAAGGGAAACGTTTAAAACAAAAACAAAATAAAAAAAGTAAACCCAAAATAAAACTAAAAACAGCAAAACAATATATGACAGGAATATGAGGTTCCTCATAAAGATAATACAAATCAGACAACAAACCTTGGATGATCTACCCAAAGAATAAAACGGATAATAGATCTATAGAATGAGTGAAAACAATCCATCCTTTACTTCAACACTTTCGATAACCTTAATCACCCTCCAATAGACAAAGAATTAATATCACAGTAGTTTTTATAATTTTGATATGTAAGGGCAAAATAGACTTTTTATAAGACAAATCAGACAAGTCGAAACCTTAAGGGTGTTGAATGATAATTTTTTCAAACATTTTCGGTGCCTAATGATTTTCAAAACTTACAGTCTAAGTGTATTTTTGCCTAAGCTAAGGAGGTTTGTGAAATTTTCCTAAAAAGGAAATCACTCTTATCGTTTATCATATATATATATATATATATATATTAGGACTTTGATCAATGTTTAATAACAAAAAAATGTAGTCTATATATATATATAATAACATAAAATTGCACCTGTTATGGGTTATATCTTCTATGAAAAATAATCAAAACCTATGTTTGTACCAAATTTTACTTCACCACAAATTGTCTAAAATCTCGCCGTCAGCCTACAAAGCAAATGAAGAACGTGAAACTTTTGAGGGAACAGGTGTGGTACCGGCTAAAAAACCTCTGACGCTCAAGTCAGTTTCAAATCTGAGGAAAAATTAATCGGCTTTGGACTTTTATGAGAACAAGGGTTGCGTACCTTTGCATTATGAGATATTTATAGACTTGGTTTTGCCTTCCTCACCAAGATAGGAATAAAACCCTAGTCTCCTTGGTTTAGAGCAAGTTCCTAGAATTGGTTCATCCTAACTGAGAAAGTGAAATCTAAAAAAGTATTCAACATTAACTACGGAGTGAACTTTCCTGTTTGGAACCTTCCTTAACTCTTACTACATTCAAGTCAAGAGAATCCATTCCGAGCCGTTGATGTTAAGTCACCGCTCAACTCTTCCATGTCTGAGCCAAGCCTTTTTCAAGCCAAACACTAATGCCCCTTCCATTGGATCTCCTAACCATCTGAGCTGACTCATCATTTGGATCTCTGTTTTGATTACTTCAACTCATCTAGGCTAATCCAATGGGCTTAGTTGTTGCTCCACCTTGGTCCGGTCAACTTAGCCTTGTGGGAATTTTACCTATACAATTAGCTCCACAATCACCGAGCTAAGGCAGCTGAGCGAACCTCTGGGTTAAGTTGCTCGATTACTGCTCCAATTGTGAAATTTCCTCCCACCTAGGGAAATCCAACCATTCCTTGAACATCCAACCGCCAACTTACCAACAACGTCATCACGACAGGACATAGAGTGATGTGCTAAAACTTAAAAGACATATTTGATCTCAACCATTGATTCAAATTTCAAAACCACATCATAATCGTTCAAGTCCATGCTTAAATAACCCTCCGGACTCTTCCATTCACCCATTTCATGAAAACCCTATGTGTTCTCTGTGTTTTTAGTGTATCCTCCTCTCCTCGAGCCATCTTCCAACTAAACGACCACCAATTCGTGGTCATTTTCGTGCTTGCGAGTCCTTTCCAAGTGCACTTTGGTAATTTCCCAGTGTTTGGAGTTCAATTACAATCAAAACCTCAAATTCCTCTTCCCACGTCTTTTATGTTCTTCTTTTCCGGCAACTTTCTTCTACTCCGGTTTCCACTCAAGTTAGATCTTAGGTCTTTTATGTCTTTTAAGCATTCCAAATTTATGTTTCGTGCCTAGGATGTCCTCTCAAGAGTCTGAATCCTCTGTTGAGGAGCAGTTAGTTAGGTAAAACTCAAATCAAGAGGCCAGCTCCTCTATTAGAATCTCCGATCCGAGCTAAGCAGTAAATATGAACATTGACAACCTAGATAGACTTCTTAATGTTAGGGTAAATGGTTTGGGCGAAAATAGATCTGGCCTAATAATCATGCGATCTGTGTTCATCAAAACCGATATCCCCTCCATTGTTCAATAAAACGATATGTCATTCTTCAAGGAGAGGTATGAGCTTTAAGCCAAACTGAGTTCTCTACTCTTAGGTCGTACAACAAGGCAGATTTCTTTTGCAAAGGATGGATCTGCTTCTATGAGATAGCCTTTAAAGTGAGGCTCATACTCCCATTTCACCACATCATCAATATGGTATTAGATTACTTTAATCTTACGCCAAGGCAACTTATGTCGAACGGTTGATGTTATGCTTTGGACTCATCGTTCTCTTTGAGAAGTATGGTGTGCACATTGACATGACCATATTTCTCCACTTCTTCTATTTGAAACCGAGTGAAAAGGGTAGGTACACCTTCTACGCTTGGAAGTTCGCCAAACTATTTGAGGATGCACCGACTAGCAATAAGAATTGGAAGGATTAGTACTTCTTCATTAAAAGGGAAGGTCTGTTTGGTCCTGTTGGTTCGTCCAAATCAGAAGTCCGCTCTGCATGGGCTGAACAAAGTACCTTTTCTTCTAGACTTACCAAAAACCTTATTTATGACTTTGCAATGGTCGAATTGATTTTCCACTTGTGCAACCCTACACCTCAGCGCCAGACTCCTCACAAACACATAGTAGATCAACGCAATCAAAATCATTTAGGGTCCCAAAGCCAAAAGTCTTCTCTCTTTACTTTCTGAGGAGTTATTCTATTCAGTCGACTATTAGCCATTACAAAACCGCACCTCGGACCCAGGTCCTTCAGATTCACAAGATGAGCAAATCCTAGAAGGCAACCCTTTGCTCCCAATTGAAATTCCATTTACACGTTCTCGAAGGTTGTTTTAGGCTCTTATATGCTGAATCAACTAACACACTATAGGCTTCCTACCCAGCAGTAGACATGGGCAAGCTGAAGATGAGGATGTCAACTGATGAGGAGCTTGCTGAGCTCCAAAAGAAGGAAAAAGAGAAACAGGTCATACAGTAAAGTGGTAAGTCTATTCCGAGCACCGATACCGAGCCAACTTAGGGCAGCATGGTAACAGTCCAATCAAAGGACTTAACTGTGGCCATTAATGATGCCCTTCTAGCAAGAGGCAAAGGTAGTTTAGCCCCCCACTGCATGAACGATCACGCTTAATAAACTAGTCTCTGTCTCTGGTGGCATATGTGAAATTGGAGCAATAGCAGTGCTGCGAATATTCCATGGCATCCTTCCGCATATTTGGCCAATAGTATACATGTGACATGGTTTTGTGAGCCAAGGTCCTTCCTCCAAAGTGGTTACAGCAATGCCCTTCGTGAATTCTGCCAACATTTAAATCGATTCCTTCTCATTCAGGTATCTCAAAAGTGGTCCCATGAATGATTAGCTTCCTATCAAGCATGGTGTACTGAGTTAAAATGAGCATTAGTTTCCAAGCCTCTAACTTATCTTAAGGAATCGTGCCAGAAACAAGGAAAACCACTATTAGATTCATCCACCCAATCTTCACATCCTGGTCTATATTCATAGCTTTCTTACTTTGCACCTCTACGATATCATCGACACTCAGCTCAACTAAAAATTCCAGCGGTATTTTTCTACGTTGTTCTCTTTTTTCTATTGCGCCTAGAGCGGATAAAGCATTTACTTGCATATTTTCACTTATTGGGAGTTGGCGAAACTCAAAGTACCTAAACTAAGAAGTGAGCTTTTTCACCAATGCCAAGTATACAATCATCTTCCCATCCTTTGCTGCATAGCTTCCATTAACCTGGCTAACTATCAACAGGGAGTCATTGTACACTAATAATCATCGTGCTGCTGCAATCCGAGCCAACTTGATCCCTGCCAATAGCGCCTCAAACTCAGCCTTATCCTACCTATTATGTCACGATGATAGGAAGTTTCGATGATCACTTTGTGGCATTGAAAGTACGGCATCAACTTCTTAGCAAAAACAAGTAAAGCCAAAGCTAGTTTCTCAATGAACAAATATCGACTCTCCGCATCTACTAGTGTGCAACTTACATAGTAAATAGGCTTTTGCTCCCTTCCTTCAACCTAGACCAGTATAAAACTGACATTATGATCCGAAATTGAAAGGAATAAATATAAAGGCTCTTTAGGCTTTAGCTTGGATAGTATCGGAGGAAAACTTATATATGTCTTCAAGAGTTGAAATGCTTACTCACACTCCTCTATCCATTCAAAAAATTTGTTCCCCTTCAAGTCTCGGAAGAATAAAACGCAGTGGTCGGACGACCTTTAAAGAAACCGACTCAAAGCTGATATTCTTTCATTTAGCCTCTGTATTCCTTTATTTTTTTTACTAAGGCATGTTGATCATGGCCCTAATTTGGCTCGGAATCCCCCTTTGCCTAACCAAGTAGCCAAGGAATTGTCTAAAACCTACACCGAATGTACACGTGGTGGGGTTCAAGTTCATTTAGTGTGCATCCAAAACTTCAAAAGCTCGAACGAAAAGCTTGACGTGATCGTCTACACGGATGGACTTAACCAGCATATCATCTATATATACTTTTATAGTCAAACCGAGATATATTATGAACATTTTGATCACCAACCTCTAGTAAATGGCTCCTGCATTCTTCAATCCAAACAGTATGACCTTGTAGCAGCAAATTCTTCACTCAGTAACAAATGTTGTTTTCTCCTAATCATTCAGGTGCATCATATTTTGGTTATACCCCGAGTAGGCATCCATGAAGTTTAGCAGTTCATGACCGGTGATAGCATCCACCATCATGTCGATTTTAGGAAGTGGGAAACTATCATTCAGACAAGCCTTGTTCAAATCCGTGAATTCAATGTATACACGGGTTTTCCATTCTTCTTCGGATGACCACTACATTGGCTAGCCAATTTGAGTACTGCACTTTCTTAACAAATCCATTCTTCAATAATTTATAAACTTCCTCCACTTTTGCCGAACCAGCTTTTAAGCGGGGTTGACATTTAGTTTATGTGATATAACTTTGGGGTCGAATCCAACCATATCATTCATAGACCATGCAAAGGTACTACAGTAGTCCTTCAAGAATTCGATCAATTGTAGCTAAACCTCCAGCTCTAATAGTGTTCCAATCTTGATAGTGCATTCGGGGTGGTCTGAATATAATGAAACTTCCTCCAAATCCACCAAAGCATCCATTTTGTCAATTTGGACCACACATTGCATCTTTAATTGCCATTTAACCTTGTCATCCAAGGTTTTCACATAGCACAGCCGGGCCATAGACTAATCACCACTCAGCACTTCCACCCCTATACTGGATGGGAATTTTATCTTTTGATGGTAGGTAAACGAAACAACCTTTATGGAGTGTAGCCATGGCCAACCCAATATCATGTTATACGTCGATAGTGCATCCACTACTATCATCTCCATCAACTGAGTTACACCTTTTGCAGTGAAAGGTAAGGTGATTTTTCCCTTGCGACACTTTCGTTCCCATCATATCCTACCAAAGTAGCCTTGGTGGGTTTAATCATTGTGAGGCTAATCCCCGTCTCATATAAAGTGCTAAGGAAAATGATATCGGTCGAACTACCGTTGCCTGCCAAAATCCTCTTCACAGTATAATTCTCGACATCCCGTGTCACAACCAGTGTATCATCATGTGAAAATAAAGCACTACAAGTGTCTTGTACTGTGAATGGATGAATGAAACCTAAGTAATGGGAATCCGAGCATACCCTCTTCTATCTTCCCTTCATTCTTCTACACACGCACTCCCACCATGAACCAAGTTCATGACTCTTCAATTTTCTGCTTTGTTGATTAGGCATGGTGAGGCTTTTTTCCGTGGGGATTCCTCCCTAGCTCCTGCTGGCCCCATTTCTCTAGGTTTTCAACAAATTGCTTTAGATATCGGACTTTGGCAATTCGTCAATCTCTCTCATGAATGCCCGGCATTCTTCTGTGGCATGACCTTGCTTGTGGTGGAAAATACACCACTTTAAGTTATCTCTCTTGTTAGGGTCCAAGTTTAAAGGTTGCAGTTGCCACACCTCATGTATCCATTCCATGTGAGGTATCACATAAGCAAGGGATACGGTTAGGCCAAACTTCCTCAACCAATCCCTTGCAGATTTGTTATGTTCATTCCGATTATAGGCTCTTCAAGCCTTTTTGGCTGCATGTACTCTTGTGTGGATCGTCTTCATCCAAATGAACTTCTTTTTTAACTACGGGAATACTCCACAGGTTCAACGTTTCAAGCCCGTCCAATTTGTTCAGCTCAGACTTCTTCCTCATCGAAAGGTGCAATCCTCCCTTCATTAACAGCCATTTGCATATCCAGTACTAACTCTTCCTCCAGAATCACGAAGGACTGAACCTTTTGCAAAGTCTGCAACAGATTCCTTGGCTTCTTTGGGACCATATAATCATAAATCTTAGTACTGGGTAACAAACCATGGTTAAAAGCATTACATACGACAACTTACGGGTAGTCCATTATCTCAACTTTCTTGTCGTTGAATCATTGAATGTGCTCCAAGAGCGGTTCTCCTTTTGTTGTTGCACCCTGAATAAATCATCTGGATCCTTACAGTATTGGCGACTGGATTCAAACTAAATTAGGAATAACTAAGACAACGTGTAAAATGAATTGACGTTGTATGGTGCTAGACGACTAAACCAAAGTAAACTCGGACCTTTCAAACTTGATGCAAACACCTTGTACATCACCGCATCCTGCTGTGGTTGAGGTATACATGCTAGGATCATCACCTACTTGAAGTGAAGGATATGATCCGACTGGTTGACAATTCTGTCATATAGGATAAGCTTCAGAGGTGTGAATTGGCAGAGGTATCTATCCTAGTAATTTCATTTACAAAGGGCTTCTCTGCCACCTCTTCATATCAATCATTGGCTCTTCCTTCCTGTCTAATCAAATCTATCTAGTCATATCCTCATGAAGAGGGTGTTCATACTTCCTCCTCTACAAGTAGTATGCATGCGGTCCTTCCCCTTTCGGGGTGTGTTGGTCGAAAGACTCAGAATCTCCACTCAACTTTTTCCCTTTTTAGCCCCGCCTTGTTCTTAGAGAATGGCCTTCATTCTCGGTGCAGTTCTGCTTTCCTAAGTGGCTAATCTATTCAGCATCACTCCCTTCTTCCATGGCTTAAGCTTTGCCCCAGCTTGCCACATCCTCTCCTTTGGATTTTTCAACTAGATCAACCTGTTCCTGTATAGAGTTGGTTCAGACGGCATTGAAAGCCTTCGACAATTGCCCATTGATCCGCTCATGGACTTTATTCTACTGCTGCAGAGCCCGTGCGGATTGTACCAGTTCTTCCATCTGTGCTAGTAACTGGTCCATGAGTGCGACGGTGGTGACGGCTCTACAGCCAGCCAAGGGTATGCCAACTGTGATTCTCCAGTTAGGTGTTGTTTATTCCTCCTGGTCGTTTAGGCACCATCATAGATGCTGGAATTTGATGTGCATTAGACATGCTATGCTATCGGCAAGTTATTTTTACCTTACGCTCTCCCACACCTGTCTCAACTTATCTCTCTAAAACTTTTGCATAGCTCAATTAGCAATAATAGATTACAGCCTACATCCTTTACAGCCATTACATGTCCATGGCACTTCCTTTTTTTTTCAATATAACAACTATCATTTTGTTGATGTCATGAAACAGTTGATCACATATGTTACCACCCAATCATTCTCTCAGGCCTCAATTATAAATCATGTACATCACATATCTAGGTAAGATCCTTCAAGGATTATTTGATTATTCAATTCATTAATGTTGTTTATCCTTATATCTTCAATAAATTTACTCATATATAGTCATTGCAAATATTTATTCTTCTCAAATATTAGATTTGTTATATACTCAGAATGCTTATGGCAAGTTTTTGCCCACATTTTTGTTTTTATGATTTTGTTGTTTTTATAATTAAGATTCTTCAACAAATGTCTATATATATATAATTATATAATTGCTTTTGAATATTACATGTGAAGTTCATGCTACTTTTCTATTTCTAGAACACCAAAATGACAATTTAATTGATCTTACACATACTATATTAATGTTTTTTTGCTTTTATCTATTGATTTTTAATTATTTTAATTTTACTTGAATTATTTGTTTTAATTATTTTATCAGGTAGCAAGGAAGTTTGTCTACACTTCATGCAAATGAAATTTGATCTTTGAAGATAAAGATTATAATTTTCATATGCAATTTGTTTCTCGTTTTTTATTTGTCATTTGATGACTGTAATTTTATTTTATTTTCTTGCATTTTATTGTTTAATTTTATTGTCTTTTTAATTTGTTATACATTTCAAATATTTTTGTTGTTATTCTTAAAGACCAAGTAATAAGCTCCAAAATGTGTTTAAAAATTCATAAATAAACATGAAGTTTTACTAATTTAATCGGCCTCAATGTAAAACTTAGCTTTTAGATCAAAGATAAAATCTTAATTTTTAGCTTTAAACTCTAATTCACAAGTCTAAATTATTATTTAAAAATTCAGAAAAGATATAATGTTAAATGTTTTAATGGGCCTCTAAGGATGAAAAAGGAAAAACTTTTCTAGGTCTAAACCTAAACCTATCAACCCACCGAACCTAATCAAACTCGTTCAATTTGAGTGGAGTTGAATTTTAAGCCCAAAAGTCATATAATTAAAAATATAGCCCCAAATTACTCTTATACCCTTATAAACAGTCCAATTTTAAAATTGAAAAGCTTATTTGACTGACACCCTTGGTACCCACCACCAGGATGTTGGTGGGGCCACCGATGGTCTAGTAGTGGGCCATCACAAGTGTCACACCATTGGCATATGTCATTTTCTAAAGTTGTATTTCTCAACCACATATCAGTCAGATGTCAAACATGATTTGAATGCCTAAATCAACCTAGAAAATTCTGAAAAAATATTCAAATTAAAGCTTATCTTCTTAACTTTCTAACCATATATCATATGCCTCAATCCAAATTCGAAAAGGTCTTCAAATTTAATTTCTCGTAAATCTAAAAAGACAAAACTAAGGAGTCATTGGGCCCACCCAAAAATTTAAAAAATATTCAAATTAAAGATCATCCTCTTACCTTTCTAACCATATATCACATGCTTCGGGAAGGTCTTCAAATTTAATTTCTAGTAAAACTATATAAATCTGAAATGGTGAACCCACCGACGCCACCCAAAATTGATAAAAAAAAATATTCAAATTAAAGCTCATTCTCTTAACTTTCCAATCATATATCATATGTCTCAATCCGATACCAGGAAGGTCTTCAACTATAATTTCTACGAAAATTATGCAAATCTGCCGAGACAGCATATGAGTTAGGTTTGAAGCATCATTTTATAGCCTAAATCAACCTAGAAAATTGTGAAAAAATATATAAAAAAATATTTATCCTCTTATTTTTCCAATCATTATTATTTGCCTTAATCTGATACTAAAAAGGTCTCCAAATATAATTTTTACGAAAACTATACAAATCTGCCGATACAACACGTCGACAGATTTAAAAATGGCCTGCTAGTAGGGTGGTGGTGGCCACCACCAGGCAAAGGTGCCCGTTGGCGGGCCTACCAACAGCACCATCGGTGGAACCACCGACGAGTACCTTGGCCTATTGGTTGGCCACCACACCCCACCACTAGAACCTATATCATTTTCTAAAGTTGTATTTGTCAATTGCACATAAGTCCAATTTGATGCATGACTTAAAGGCCTAAATCTGCTCAGAAAATTATGAAACAATATTAAAAAAAAGAAGCTTATCCTCTTACCTTTCCAACCATATATCATTTACCTCAATCTAATACTGGGAAGGTCTCCAAATATATTTTCTACGAAAACTATGCAAATCTATAGAGACAACATATGAGTCAGGTTAGAAGCATCATTTAATAGCTTAAATCCATCTAAAAAATTCTGAAAACACTCACATTAAAGTTCATCCTCTTAGCTTTTCAACCACATATTATATGCCTCAATCCGATACCAAAAATGTCTTCAAATATAATTTTCATAAAAACTATGCAAATCTACTGATACACCATATTGGTGAATTTGAAAATTGTTTGGTTGTGGGGTGGTGGTGGCCAACACCAGGCCAAGGTGTCTATCAGTGGGCCTACCAATGGCAGCATCAGTGGTCTGACCAACGCAGCATTGGTAGTCCCACCAACGAGCACCTTGGCCTGTTGGTTGGCCACCACCACCAGAACCCATATCATTTTCTGAAGTTGTATTTATTAACTTCATGTAAGTCAAGTTTGATGCATAATTTGAAAACATAAATTTACCAAGAAAATTATGAAAAAATATTCAAGAAAAAAACATCCTCTTAGCTTTCCAACTATATATCATTTACTTTAATCTAATACCAGAAAAGTCTTTAAATATAATTTCTACAAAAATATGCAAATCTGCCAAGACAGCATGTGAGTCATGGTTGAAGCATTATTTTATAACCTAAATCAACCTAGAAAATTATGAAACAATATTTAAAAAAAACCCTTGTCCTCTTAGCTTTTCAAACATATATCATTTGCCTTAATCCTATACCAGAAATATAATTTC
Organism: Rhamnella rubrinervis; assembly: GCA_007844105.2. Taxonomy (NCBI): domain Eukaryota; kingdom Viridiplantae; phylum Streptophyta; class Magnoliopsida; order Rosales; family Rhamnaceae; genus Rhamnella; species Rhamnella rubrinervis. The sequence continues at coordinate 9,727,111 of CM017577.2, forward strand.
TATAAAAATTATGCAAATCTGCCGATACACCACGTCGACGGATTTGAAAATAGCATGGTGGTGGGGTAGTGGTGGCACCGTCCATGGTCCCACTAACAAGTATCTTAACCCGTTGGTTGGCCACCACCACCCCATCACTATGCTATTTTCAAATGCACTCGATAAATTTGTATAATTTTCATAGAAATTATATTTAGAGACCTTTCCAGTAATGGATTAAGGCAAATGATATATGGTTGGAAAGCTAAGAGGATAAGTTTTTTTTTTAATATATTTTTATAATTTTCTGGGTTGATTTAGGCCATAAAATGATACTTCAAACTGAACTCACATGCTGTCAGTGCAGATTTGCATAGTTTTTGTAGAAATTATATTTGGAGACCTTTCCGGTATCGGATTGAGGCAAATGATATATGGTTGGAAAGTTAAAAGGATAATTTTTTTTAATATTTTTTCATAATTGTATGGGTAGATTTAGGCCTTCGAATCATATATCAAACCTAACTCATGTGCAGTTGACAAATACAATTTCAGAAAATAACATAGGTTCTTGTGGTGGCTGCCGGCATGGTGTACCGGCGGATTTGCATAGTTTTCATGAAAATTATATTTGGAGACATTTCCGGCATCAAATTGAGTTATATGATATATGGTTGGAAAGTTAAGAGAATAAGCTTTAATTTGAGTATTTTTTTCAAAACTTTCTAGGTGGATTTAGGCTAAGAGGTTTATTTTTTTATATACACTGTTCACCTTCTTCTTCGATACAGTGCAAAATTTTTCCAACGAACGTAATTTTTTACAGTTTAATGTTTCTGCATGAAAACTCATATCAAATCTAAAATCATTAACAAATCAACAACCCAATCAATAATAAATATAAAAAAAATCAAGATTTAGTACTAATATTAACTTACATAAGGTTAAATGTATATTAATGGTTGGTTTGATGAAAACTAAAGAAATGTATAATTTGATCAAAATACAGATTAATAAAAATATTTTTTTATTATTTAAGAAAATTTGTACTACTTATACATACATTTAATTTGGAAATATAGTAGGAGGTGTGCGCATTAATTGAGAAGAAGATAAAAGGTGTGCACAATAATTGGGAAGAAAAAAGTATAAGTAGTTAGGTAAAAACATTTATAAAATCGGTTAAAATTTTTATTCCTATAAAACATGACTAAAAAAAGTTTGAAGACCCTACCATAGGTTATGATGTCAAAAAAAAAAAAACCTTCATCCATTCATTTACCTACCCAATCCAACCTGTATCCGCCCTTACTAGAGTGAGCAAGTTTTAGACGATTATAAAATGAAACAGGCTACGATTACAAACAGGCCTACAGACCTTTCCAACCTCTGTCTTATCTTATATCATTCACTAATAGAAGTAAAGATTAAAGGCTATGATTTATGTATATGTTGGATACAAACCTTATTTTGAAGTTAGTTTAGAAACCCACGACTTAAATATTTAGATAAAACTTAAGTTGGAAGAGAGTATAAACAATTAATTAAAATGAAAATAAGAAGGATTTTACCAACCAGATACAAAGAATGAATGAATGCAATTAATTTGACCTTGATTAATGTAGTGCAAACTGGGTTTTGAGAACGGATGGCACAGGTGTAATAAAGTATAATATTGAATTTTATTTAATTAGGTTAAATTTGACATAATCTTTTGAATTTAACCTAGGGATTAACAGCAATAATGCTAGGTTTATCAAAAAAAATTACCAAGCTTATTTACCAAGACATGGATCATGCACTACTTGTTCTCATTTAGGGTTTACATATCTTTTATTAGTGTACATGAAATTATTAACCAATAAAATATTATCATATTACTCTGATGATGATGATGATGATGATGATGATAAATTTTGATAACGCTAGCACTACTTTTATTAATAGAAGGCGGCCTATGAAACTTAAAAGGATGGGATTGTCTAAATGAAAAAATTGGCGGATTTAAAATTTTTAAAAATTAAAAAACTAAAAGTAAAGGTGGAGTGATAATTGCTTCCTTTTCAAAATAGGAAAGCAGGAAACCTATATGAACTGCTAATAGGAAACCTACATGAACTGTGGACACCACGTCTATATATATATATATATAGATATAATATAAGAGAATTAAAGATAATTTCAAAGTGGTAATTAATTCCTAGAAACAAAATGAAGCTGAAGATCAATAACTCAAGCTCACAAAAGTTGCACAACGACGGCGGCTTGGGCTTCTCATCTAAAATCAACGACTTGGGTGCTAACGAAAGGAGCCATTTCTTAGAACCCACATGCTCTTTAAGTCCGATAGAGTTCCCGCCGATGAAGTCTGTGTTCGTATCCGACAGAAGCGGTTCTTCTTGCTCTTCCAAGAACTGTTCAGAGGAGGAGTTGATTGAATCTAGGGTTTCAAACTTTGAGCCACTATCCAAGACAGAGAAGAGATCATCAGACAGAAGAAGTAGAAGCTGTATCATCAACAACGAAGTTGATTCTAAGAGAAAGTTCGAAGAAGAAGATCAGCAAAGTGACACAAAGAATAATGAGGTTATTAGAAACATGGCTGATTATGATTCGGACGATGCGTATTGGCTAGGACTGGACCAGGACGTAGAGAAGAAACAATGGACTGTCGAGGATCAGAACGTTGTTAATCATCATGGTTTCATTGGGACCCTCCGACAAGGTGGACTGTCTAATAATCTTCATGATGGTTATGATTATTATATAAGTGGTAGTGAAAGGGAAAGGATCAGTACGAGCTCTATGAGAAACAAAGATTCCAAGAAAAAGCAAAAGCGTTGTAGTTTCGGGTGCAGTATCTGCGGAAGAACCTTCCCAACTTTCCAGGCTATGGGAGGACACAAATCCAGCCATAACAAACACAAGAAAAGCTACCTGTCGGCTATTTCTGCCGGCGCCGATTCCGAATAGCTAGTCATCACGTCGACCATGAAGTACCATTGTTGCAAGACTTGCAACAAGTTGTTCACTATGGGTAGGGCATTGGGTGTGGTCATGTCAAGTGTCATTGGTGGAGGGCTTCATCATCGTAATCTCAACTAGTTGACACAGGGACGATACTCCGTTTAGGGGGCTGCCCGGGCAGCTTTTTAGTTTTTTTAAATTTTTTTCTTTTTTTTAATATTATGTTTAAGCCTACTATACTGGCCCACCAGTCCAATCCAGTTATATGCTTAATTACTACCGTTAATTAAAATTGTGTCCCTTTAAACATATAATAATTAAGATTCTGACCTTTTAAATATATAATATTATATTCAGCTCTTTCAATTTATATGTTTTTATTATTATTATTTTATAAAAATGAATTCTATCATATATAAAATTTTGGAGTTTGTAATTAAAATTTAAACTTATATACGAATTCACGACTAAAACCGGATAGGAATACGATAGAGCGTTTTTCATTTTAAATATGTTTAGGTTTTTGTAGCTACTCAAACAGAAAATAAAAGAGATATCACAAGAAAATTTTTAAAATTTTTTTTATTATTGTATTTGTATTATGAGCTTATTACATCGCCTGATTATGTATACCTGTTTAATTTTAATAACAAAATATATTCGTTTTAAATTTTAATTTTTTTTAAAAAATAATTTTTACATGTTAAAGATAACTATTCAATTTTAAAATTCTACATTTGTTTATAATAGGTATCATCAAAAACTTCACCAAAAGAAATAATTATCAGGAGAAAGCAATATATATGCAAACTGGTCTTAAAATGTTTATGGAAAATAATAAATAATTAATTAGTATAACCTTATAATATTTGGGTTCGATTCAAGGTCTAATTTATTACATTATATTTTTAGGAAGTAGAATCAGTAGGTTTAGTTATTTACAACTTTTGATTATTACTTTGCTATTTGTGTCTTTTGTTGCAAGCTCTGTTTGAATGCATGCACCTTTTAATTGCATGTGAATTGGAGCTGAGTAAGTTAAGTCAATGAAATGTATTCACTTGGTATGGCGCCGCAATTGCTAAAAGGAATTGAGACTATCTAACAAAAGGGTTTGGTTTATAAACTAATAACCTTAGGAGGAGTACAAATATTACAACCAGTAGAAGCGTTATCTTAGGAATGGAAATGTCCTTTGTGTAATTACATATATACCCTCACCAATGCTCTAAGCCAAACTCAGATTGTCAGTTTCTAAGACACTACGACTTAGATCGCCATGTGTGTTCTATTTCAATAAAGCTCCAACACAATTAATTTTATAAGCAACTGATCTCAAAATATTTGTCAAATTACACGCAACTTAAAACTCAAGAAGTAAATTGCTTATGTAATATCCAAATTATCGTTTAAGTCGCATCTTTTTAATAAAAATTTAGTGATATAATTAATAAAAGGAGCAAATTTTTTATTTTTTTGATTTTAAGTTTTTTTTCTTAATCAGTATGCAATTTCCCTTAATTTAAAGGTTCGTCATTATTAATTAGAAATTTCAATTAACTAAAATTTGAATGAAAAGTATAACTGCTTTATCAAAAAAATAAAAAATATAAATGGCCAATTAAAAGACTATTTTAAACTTTTTTCCATTCATGCTTGTGTTTTTTTCCCCTTCACATTTATACTAAAATAAAAGACTAATTCAGATGAGGCTCATTCAGATCAAAATCAAACATTATAGGACCAGTCTTGACTGTTTTCTCCAGGCAATTGGTTACTGGTTTCTGCTTGTAGAGAAATTGATTTATGGAGCTAGCCAAGATGCTTGATAGAGGCAAAGAATGGCTTCTAAGGTCAACTCTGCTTTTTCTGGGTTTTTTTTTTTTATACCCCTTTCTCCTTATAATTATGCTTTCATTTCTGAAGGAGCTTCATAGAAATTCCAGCAAGACAATTGGTGTGTCACTCTGAATAGTTTCATGTTGTGTTAATGAGCAAAAAGTAATATTGGCATTACCATTTGGAATGTTTTGTATAATAATATAAATTTATGCCAAGTATATATATATTTTTTCCTTTTCCCTTTTTAAATCATCCATACATATGGGTTAAAAAGAGAAGTATTTAAAAGAGAAAAGAAAAATAACAATTATACCCCAAAATAAAACTGAAAACAGCAAAACAATATATGCGGTTATTTAATATCATGTCACTCTTGATACCCAATTGAATTTTTTTAATCAATTTTACTTATACTTATTATTTTATTTAGCTTTTTAATAAAAAATCAAATATAATCTTAGATATTTTTAATTATCATGTCTTCCTTATTATTTTCTTCGTTCCTTTTGTCGTCTCTTCATCATCATCTTCTTCTGTCTTCTTCTGTAATTTTTTTCTTCTTAGTATTCTTCTTCTTCTACATCATTTTTTTTTCTTATTCTTCATCTTTTTCTTCTTCTTGGTTTTTTTTTTTTTTAAAGTTTGTGAAACTTCCAATCCTGTAAAAACGAAGCACAAAACATCTCTTGCAACATCTTCTTTGTCGTAATCTTTGAAGTATTTATCTCCTGAGTCTTTTTCTTAGGGATGTTTTTCTCCTAAATCTTTTTCTTTCCATGTCCTTCGCTTTTTTTTTTTCATATATATGCAATTAATTTGTGAAGAATTAATTCATTAGTAATAAATTCTAACAAAACTTTGATGGATATTAAAGAGTCATAAAAATTGAAATTTTATAAACAAAGTTAAAAAAAATTTAAACAAAAAAATTCATCAGATACGAATTAGTTCGTCACTTACTAAATAATTCATCAATTTGACAAAGTAAGATCTTTAAGAACGGATAAATATTTAACCGTCGTTAAAACTCACTTCGTCAAACTGATGACACACGACTTCGTTACTAATGAAATAGGCTTTAACAACGATCATATATTCATCCATTCTTAAATCTCACTATATCAGTAACGAGGTAACTAATCCATGACGATTTTTTTTTTATTAAATTTCAATTTTTTTTATGACTATTCAATATCCATCAAAACTTATCATGATTTTTTTAACCCTAATTTATTTTTATTTTTTTCCTATAATTTTATTTAAAAATTTCAAATATATGGCTCAAAAATAATTTATAACAAACTATAAAAAAATTGGCTAAAAAAATAATCCTTCATTAAGGGTATTATTGTAATTTTATGATAAAATAATTATTCTAAAGAAAATTGACTAAAAATAGCATTGGGCCGTCAAAAAACCCCTCAGCAAGATGGGGTTCCTCATAAAACCAATCAAACTAGATTTATGTAAGATACAAACCAACCTGCATACTCATTGGAGCCTTCATAGACCTGCAATAGGGTTTTAACTGAATAGTGAGTTCTAGAACTTCTAGAAAGATAGAGAGGATAGAGATGGAAATTATACGTACAGAAAACAGTTGCAATCTCTAAATAGTACCAGAGGCCCTCTAACAATAAAAGAGAAGTCGAACAGCATCTAATTTAAATTAAGTTTAACCACCCCGAGCTTCCCTTCTGGTAGCATCATGCAGCAGCTCAACATCTACTCCTTCTGGAGGTAGTTGAACGTATCTCACAACTGATCCTCTAATGAAACAATTCCTCACTGAAAGCTGGAAGTTTAAAAGAAAATGTGAAGAAAAGGAACATTAGAAGACAACCTTGTAAATTCGAAAGGTAATAATAATACCATATATCAAAGTGAAAATGTTCAATTTTGGTGTATACTGTACTTATAGCACAGTAAGGCTTGCTACATGCATTTCGTGGATAAACCAACAAACAAACTAATACAAAAGAAGCAAACAAATTAACCACAAAACCAAATCCCAACGAGCTTTTGCAATGATTGGTTCAATCTATGCACACAGTTAAATGCAGCTATGATATAGTAACAACCGCCCGGCCTTGGATGATCTACCAAAGAATAAAATAGAGAATAGATTTATAGAATGACTGAAAATAATCAGTCTGGAAAGAATAAAACATAACCAGACTCAGATACTTAACCGCAGCAGTGGAGGGGATGCGTGGCAAGTCTTTACTTCAACATGCTTTCAATACCTTATTCACTCTCCAAAAGACAAAGAAACACTTGCTGTTCAACATGACATAGAAATAGGTAGCACAGGACTTAGAGAAAGCATGACAGAAAGCATGACCTGCTGTAGATGAGAAACCCAACGCACCTTTTTTCCCCACACTTTAAATTGAGTTCTTTCTTTTTTCATATTTAAAATGCAAAAGGTCTTATATAAAATAAAACGGAAGGAATGTACAAAGAACAAGTACATATATTATGTAAAAGACCATACATTAATAAATTGTACCGGTACAATCATTGTTATTGCTTCACAAAATCATTGTGTCATAACAAAGAATTAGGTTAAGTGAACATTAAGTAACCAAAAAAGTAACAATAAGATCACAAGAGAAAGTATAGTGGTGGGGAGTTGAAGGATAAGAAGAGAAGTTGCAATCTACCGACCTAGATTCTTAATTAAAGAGCTGCCACATTCTTTTTTTATTGAGAAGAAATCAATACAAAGGATAAAATAGAGGACAATGAATCCCCATGAACAGAATTACAAAAAAAAAAAAACAAAATTAAGAAAATAAGAACTACGAAACACATCGGTAAGCCATGACATCTTTCCAATTTAGAAAAATCAAAGAAAAAGGAAAAGCTTTGAAAGCTTTGTATGTAGAAGCTCACAAAGAAGCCAAGTATTTAGCTTTCTCAAAAATGAGTTATTACAAAGAATTAGGTCAGATGAAAATTAAGTAACCAAAAAAGTAACAATAAGGTCAAAAGAGAAAGTATAGTGGTGAGAGGTTCAAGGATAAGAAAAGAAGTTGCAATTACCCGTCCCAGATTCTCAATTAAAAAGCAGCTGCATTCTTTTTTCTTATTCCTTTTTTTCTTTTCTTTTTTAATTAAGAAAGACAAATTTATTGATAGGAAATCAATCCAAAGGACAAAGAAGAGGACAAGGAATCCTCATGAACAGAATTACAAAAAACACAGGTAAAAAATTAAAGAAAATAAGGACTCTGAAACATATCGGTAACCCATGACATCTTTCCAATTCAGAAAAATCAAAGAAAAAGGAAAAGCTTTGAAAGCTTTGCAAGTAGAAGCTCACAAAGAAGTCAAGTATTTAGCTTTCTCAAAAGATCTTCACTGCTCATTACTTCGTCTTCAAAGATTCAATTATTCCTTTAAATCCAAATTACCCACAGCAAAGACAACACTATACTCTTCCACATTACTTTGGCCAGGTTATTAGTAGCAAAACCAATCAGTGTTTCCACAATCTAAGCCCCACAATAATTGGAAAACACCCAACAGAACTCAGCTTCTTGTAACAGTCTAGCCCACAAACTTCTTGCAACTTTAAAATGAGGAAGTAAATGATCTAAAGATTCTCCTTCCTCTTTACACATAACACACCGGGACAGAGAAATAGTCCAAAATGGATTTTTCCTCTAAAGCACTTCACAAGTATTTAACTTTCTATGAAAAAGCATCCAAGCAAAGATAAGTAACACATGATTTCCAAAGAAAATTTAAAGGCTCAAAATTTAAATTCTTACCACTATCAATGATAGCATGAAAACAAGATTTACAAGAAAATCCCGAAAAATCTAATGACCACTTTCTCTTGTCAATTGATGAAGGGTTAATACGAAGATCTCCTAAAATTTCTAACAGAGAACCAAAATCACCAATTCCTCTATCATTCAAGTTTCTTCTAAAAGAAAAGTTCCAACTGCACATATTATTAGAAGATAAAGGACAAAAATCAGAAATAAAGGCATCATGAGCATTGACCAGTCTCAAAAAAGTCAAATTTGTAAGATGGGAAGTGAGGAGAGATAATAGAATCTGCTTTTGGGAGGATGTGTGGCCAGGTGAGCAGCCTTTTGCTGTCACCTTTCAAGAGCTACCACATTCTTAGATTGACTTTTTTCCACATCCAAATAAGGAAAGAAAAAAACATGAAATGTTTCAAAAGGAGCACAGGTTGCACGGTTGATGAATATGACAATATATGACATTGGGAATCCATGATTAAAACCATAAACATGTTAAGATTAGGTACACCTCACGATCTTAAATTAAGAGTTATCATACAATCTGTAATGATCAATAATTGTCAATACTTAGTATAGTAAGAACACACAAAAGATAAATAAAAGAACGCAAAAGCCCTCATAACACAGGAACCAGAACTTTACATCAGCTAAAAAATACAAGGATTAAGTGGCGATAGGATGCAAATACAGTTTGGGATGATCTTTGGTTCAAGGAGTGTCCAATGACTTTGGACTTTCCTAATCCATTCCGATTGCCTTAAAAAAAATCTTAATTCAGTTGTGAATTACTTTGGTTTGATGGGAAAGTAAGTTTTGATGTTCAACTCATCAGACAAACAAACAGAGAGGTGGGGCACATGTTGGTTTTCAAGTGTTTCAATATACCTCAATTGTCTAGAATAGGTGGGTCCTCACATAGGTCTCTTCATAAGTAAAAGGCTCCATAATTCCTTACAAGTAGATTTTGAGATCGACTCCCCTAGAAAGCAATACATTGCATTAGAGTTTTTCCTGAAGCAACTTTTTTCGGTTGAACCCAGCATAGTGGACAACTTGAGTATGCGCTCAAGATTTAATTGTGTCATGAACTCATGATTGTGAATTGATGTTATACATGTGAGAAGAACAGAGTTACTCATTTTCTTCCTTGTGTTGGCTAAAATGAACATCCTTAAGGAAGTAAATATTGATGTGGCTAAAATGAACATCCTTAAGGATGTAAATATTGATGTTCATCGACATACCAAATGGCCCAAAATTGAAGATATATTAATAAAATATTGACATCAGTATTCAAACAACAGAAAAACAAGGGAGAAAAATATAAATTTTAAAAGGAACAGATCAGTGTTGTTCAGTGTTCAGGGCTACTGTTTACTGAAGTAGCATTTTGTTTTGATACCACTTAATATTGAGAAAACAACAATGAAGTTCCTCAAATTTGCAAGTTTGTCAAATACACGTTTCTATATTTAGAACTTACAGAGATATCTTATTGCAATATCTCCATTCCACAATTTATTCATCGCTTTCAATTTCAACCGCATTCAAGTCTTGTCAAGCCCTACGAGAATCTTAAAGTTCTATTAACAACCTATTTTAACTCTGAATTAAATAAACTCAAAATTTTCCCAAATTAACCTATTTCCTTGCTCTAATACTTTTCACAATCCCTTAACAAAACTAAAATCAAACTTTTTTTCCCATCCAAATAAACCTTAATACTTATAAACCAAATTATGAACATTGTGCAGTGAACTGAACTTAATGAAAGAAAACTGAAAGTCATTCATGGTACTGATGAACAATTAGGAATCAGTCCCCTCAAGTGTGTAATGAGCTTATGAAAGAAAACTGAAAGTTATTCATGGTATTGACGGACAATTAAAAATCAGTCCCCTCAAGTATGTATGCAAAGCAAGGAAATGGGAAGAGAACATAAACAAGGATTTATATAAATCTTAAAATTTCATGTTATGACAAGGCTAATGAAATAGTATCAAAGGGAAACTTTTAAAATAAAACCTTAGTGCTCAACTAAGGTTCTCAAGAAATAAACTAGTTGCTGTCTTATAAATGAATTAGCTTTCTTTTCAATTTACGTCGATACATTCTTGTAATGCCCACATCCACAAATGTAGTGGCCAGTCACATATTGCAAGAAGGTCAACTTTTGCTGCTTAGATTTTTCCCTCTCTTGAACGCAACAGTTCAATAATAATAATAATAAAAGCACATTAATGCAAAATGGTGGATGCCTAATGTTAGGGAAGAATGTCAAGAATAAGTAGCTCTCACTTTTAACCATAAAGTTCAGCACACAGAGTGTTACTGTAAAACAAATAAAGAAAAAAAAGGACCCTGCAACCCTTCTAAAAGAGGGAACAACCTTAACTCAATTTTCCGTCTTATTTAGACCAAATGTCATATTTAGGGTTCAAGAGGTTTCAAGACCAAACAGGGAACCTAACCACCCCTCAAAGAGAGCCAAAAGAAGGCGAGCGCTGAATATTGGGTTCAGACTCATTCTCTTAAAACTCTAGATACATATGCCATATATATTTAGGTTTCATTTATGGCATATTTAAGTACAGTCATATCACCCCAACAAAGCAACACAAATGTCAGCAATGTACCAAATTCTAAACACATTTGTATAGCACTAAATTTTAAACAAAACATAAAAATTAAAATAAATAAATAACAAAAAAGGCTAGAAAAAGTCCTTAGATTTTCATACCATATGAGGGTACTTGTCTTGATCGACAACCCTAGTGTTTTCAAGCTTGATGTTGAGGTACTGATCCACTGAGTGCAGAGTTCCTCTGATTGCAAGATCATTCTTGAGCTCCACCGTTACTTCTCTGCCAACCAACTCTTTGAAGTAGGAGAAGAACAACTACGAAACATCAAACAACACCAATCCCAAAAAAAAATCAATAAACTTCAGATTTTAATATAAACCCATATGGATTTCTTGATTTGAGCTCAAAAGAATTTTCAACAGAGAATAAAAAAGAAAATTTGAGCTAAAATGGGCATGAAAATTAAGTTAATTTAAAACGGCAAGACAACCCCATTAGAGATACTTGGAAACAAGAACAATGGATACCATTTTTGTTCGGAAAGGACAGAGGTGAAAGCTTCCCAATCTTACAAGGACGGAAGGGGACTTTGGAAGGAGGCGATGCTTAGTTCGGCAGGTTAGCCGCTAGTAGGTGCGATTGCGGAGGCACATCAGAGTTGCGCGACGACAAACTCGCAAAGGGGATGAGAGAGCAGGGGCGGTGAGGAGACGAGAGAGACGAACAGAGGGCGAAGAAAAAAAATGGAAAAGAGAAAAATAATAATAAAAAATAAAACAAAAAACCTATATCTATATATATATATATATATATATATACATATACATATACTGTTACGATAGAAAAATAAAAATCTGTTAATTTAAACAGCAGTCAACCGACAGCAAGTGGTTATATAATTTTTCAGATTGACTAAAAATTAATCAAACCTCAGCGGGTAAATTATAAAATATATATTTTTAAAAATATCTAATTGATTAATTAAAATTTAATTGTGATCAAAAATTAAAAAGATTAAATTTTTATCTAAATTAAAAAGTAAACCTAAAATATTTTCGTCAAGAAATGCCGAGTGTATGACCAAATTTCTCATCAGCCAAGTAGGACAGGTGGAAGGTCCTGATTATCTGCTGGAGGAGGATGGACATCTTTGAACCTGGTTGTCGAGCCGATCCAACCGGTAGGGATCCGAGTGTCGACTTCTGGTTGGTCGAATGTTTTCTGGGTGAGTATTTGAATTGGCCCTACGGATGATGTAAGAGAGCAAGCAACGGACATATAGGGAATGTCTTTCTTGACTTGGATGTGGAAAGTTCAAGATAGGAAAGTTCATTCAAAGAATCAACGCTATACACTTTCCTATATCCAACCTTCCAAATCTAGGAAGAGCCAATTGAAACTCCTTGAATCAAGCGGCTAGGTTTTCCTATTCTGGTGAAAGCTAAGCCAAACCTATAAATATCTCACTATCACTCATAAGAAAGCGTACGCACACTAAACCGACCGCATTCCAAAAGTCCAAAGCAAACTCGAACACATATCGACTGGAAGTGAAAGTTTCTCGGCCAGTCCAAGCCTTCACGCCATTCTTGCTGTCGACGGATTGACGACGGTTTGTATGAGCAAAATCCGGTACAAACACCGAGTTGCTATTATCTAATTTGGAGATGTTATTCTTTAATTTTAACTTATTATATCATCTTCAATAATATAATAAAATATTAATATTAAATTATAATATAGCACTTTAGGAAATATTAAAAATATAATAATGTTAAATTTAATATTTTTAAAAAATTATTTTAATATTAATTTATTATTCAATTTAATTTTTAATCAAATTTATTACTTTATGGCTAATTTAATTTAATTTATTAATTTTATATTATAGATTTAATAGTTGTAAAATACTTTTATAAAAAAATTATAGAACATGAATTGTGTTAAATATTGTTGATATATGTATAGATATACATATATATATATATATATATATATTCATTTAAATTTTTTTTCTTCACTGCCATTTTTATTTATTTTGATAAATTTACAAATATATATATATATATATATATATATTAATTATGAACATATTTAAATATTATCTATAAGTTTTTTTTACCCAAGAAATTAAAAACTTAAAAGATATTTAAATATTATCTAATCGATTTTCTTTCTACCATAACAAATTAAAGAATTAAGAAAATATTTAAATATTATCTACCAGATTTTTTTAACTTTAAAAATTAATAAGATATTTAAATATTATTTAATAGCTTTTTCTACTATTGAAATTATTAAGAATTTTGCACTAAAAATAACAATGCTAATTTTTACTAAAAAAATACCAGAGTGTAAAAAATAAATGACTAGGACAACCTATTGCTACGGGAGATACTCTAAAATCAATTATGATCATTTAATACCAAAGTCCTTATCTTTTTTTCTTTCTTTTTTCTCAAACAATAGCACTTTTTGTTTTTTTTTCAAACAATAGCACTTTTTGGAAGCTTCTCTTAAAATGCTGTTAAAAAAAGTACTTTAATATTTATTTTAAACATATTTTAAAATAATTTTTTAAGCATATTTTAAAATAATTTTTTATAGCAAAATTTTTTCCTAAACTTATTTTAAAATATTTTCTTTTATATATATATATATATATATAAAGCACTTTTATCTTCTCATAAGATAGAAAATATGAGAGTGTAGGAACACCATATTTGACGCTTACGTTTTTTACTCTTCAATAAGCACAGTCAAGGTGCTAGTTTTCGAGTCTCGTATATGCAATATCAAGAATACCCTTAATACTCCCTCCATTTAAATAAGGGTTTTTGGGTCAAATGCCTAATAAAATAATTTAATTCAAAAAAATATTCACTAAGGTAAAACATTTACAAACCTAAACATACTACCCAATTTGCCCCCACTTTCTCCTTTTGATCAAAACCCTATATTTTCTTCTCCTCATCTTCTTCTTCTTCTTTGTCATTGTTTCCTTCATTGACACCTACAATTATAGGTCCATTAAAGGGTTTGAGGAAGGCTAGTGCGAAATTCACAAAAACAAATGTCGCACCCACTAGGAAGAGAAGTTGTGCGACAGAGGAATCCTCTAGTACAGTGAAGGTACGATCAAATTTATAGAAAAAATATATATATATTTTATGTAGATATAGGTTTGGATTTGAATGAGTATTATGTATGTATGTGAAATTGATGTAGTACAGAGGTGAGCTAGGGCATTTTTTATGGACTCTTGTTTTAGCTTTTAATTAACTCTTACTTTAAACTAGCCTTTTACCCTTATATTATTAGTTTCCTTGTCTAGTTAGGAGTGTTTTAGGGTTTAGTATTTAAGTTCTTTTGTGGCAACCATATTATGGTTTTTTTCAAACTATTATCAAATATTAAATTTCAATATTGAAATTTCTACAGAACCTTTGTGTTCTCGTGTTATTGTGTGTGATTGTATATGTTCCTCGCCTAAGCTGCGAGCTAATTTACTTCTACTACACCAAATTAGTATAAAAGTAAGGTCCTTCCTCAATCTGATCACTAATAAAGGTTCTAGTGGAACCATACCTGCTGCAATTGAGCAGAGGTTTGAAAAGGTTGAACAGTGTTTGGATAATGTTGAACAACAAATAGGAGAGATAAATGTGAAACTTATGCAAATCATGGCTGCATTGAATTTGGGTGATAAGCATAAGACCGACGAGATGACAAGCAAGTAATGGTTGATTCCAAGGAAGAAGAGCATAGTGGACGACAAAACCCTAGAATTGCTAAAAAGATAAATTTTTGGATAACTCGTAGGCATCAAGCAAATACACCATTGAGGGTTTACAAAAGAAGGAATAAGGTTATTCAAAGGGAGAATGAAGAAGAAAATACACGAAGAAGGCAGTATGAAGGATTTGGCCATGAGATAGAGGGTGGGAAAGAATCCCACGCGTGGCGGCAAGGAGGAATTTCATTCAAAACACTAACTGGCAAGCTTTTTGTGATGAAAGATTTAGACCTCAACAACGAAGGGGTTTCCAACGTGCACATCTAAGGAGATTGGAGAATTTCTTTAAGGAGGAGGAAGAAGACATTCAGTAGGAACTTAGATTAGGAAACCGAGGGCCTAATATATAGGAATTCAATATGAAGATGGACCTTACAAGTTTTGATGGACGGTTGAACATCGAAGACTTTCTTGACTGGATTCATACAATTGAGAATTTCTTTGATTATCTGAATATTGTAGAGGATAATCAAGTAAAATTGGTAGCCTATAAGCTTAAAGATGGAGCATCTACTTGGTGAGAACAATTGCAATATAACCAGTTGAGATAGGGTAAACAACGGGATTGGTTGTGGCCAAAGATGAAATGTCTCATGCAAAGACGTTTTCTTCCTCTGGATTACGAGAAATTCTTGTACCAACAATACTAGAATTGCAGGTAGGCTAACCGAACAGTGAATGAGTATACAAAGGAATTCTATCTCTTAAACACTCGGGTAAAGTTGTATGAGATTGAGGATTAGCTAGTGGCTAAATATATTGGGGGGTTTAACATTGGTTATACAAGATTGATTGGCTCTTCAGGAGGTGTGGACAATTATGAATGCGATTAACTTGGTCATGAAGGTAAAGAATCAATTTAATAGATTTGTGGTACAAGCTTAGAGTGGTTTACTGAGGCCAAATCAAGTAATTCAAGAAGGTTCTGCATTCCAAAGCGATTCAGTAACTAGGGGAGGTTTAGACAATACCATGAGGCCAATTCTTGTGGCTCCAAATATCGTGCATAATCTAGGGGATACTTCAAGAAGCATTCATCTAGCAGCCCAAGAAAGGGATCAGATATAGAACCAACCACAAAATCAACAATAAATGCATGGAAATTCTAACCCTATTCAAGGCCAAATCTTGGGAAGTGTTTTAAATGCAATCAGCTGGGTCATTTGTCAAATAATTACCCCAATTGATGATTAGTGAATTATTCAGAGGACGTAGATGAAGAAGAAGAACGAGGGCTCGATGAAGATGAATGACAGGACTATACCCGGGATGGCTCCATCTTGGAAAAATTTCATCAAAATTATACAAATATTTATGCAGAATCTCTCCTAAAACTTGGACTATTCCAATTTGTAAATACACTAAAAAATACATATTTATATGTCCAGTGGCCACAACAAATGCCACTGAAAGTCCCACAACATACAAATGCATAATATAGATGGAAATTAAGAAAATTTAACATTTATAATACACATGGTACCAACTTGGGCTATTCTCAGAGTCAACTAAACATAACATATAAGATGTCCAAGAGTAATAAGCATAATTTTACAAACAGTAAGAGACTAAAATTTTACATTCAAACAGTGAAAGTTCTTAAAGAAAGGAATAGAAAGTGATGGTGATGCCAATCGACTGAGACAGTCATTTCTCAGCCGGGACCTAATGTAAGCCTTTCCAGAAAATAAAATAAAACTATAATGAGATAAGCTCAGTGAGTGAATCTATAGATAAGCACCAAATAAAATATATCAATATAATTATAATAAAATGAATAATACTACTATAGGAATAAACATAATGAAAATTTAATATAGATTAATAAGACATAGAAATAACATAACAAATACAATACCACATCATCATAGCACTCTACTCTCTGCCCCAAGTAGAAAGATAGATGGTGTCATCCCCCCCGCAATGAATGACCAACCGAAGAGAGAAATCATTGACCCTCCCAAGCGTAGTAAAGGGGATCATCGTCCAAACCAATCACTCGTGAAGGAGACAGAACATAAGCCGACAATATCACATAACACCCATCAAATGCCAATACTAAAGTAACTCATGGCATAATTAAATGAAAAATATCATGTCCGTCAATTTCATTAATATTAATATCAAATTACAATCTCTTATCCACGATTTATCATACCAGTTCCAAAATCCAAAAATAATATTTGCTAGCCAAATACTTTTAAAACATTTCTGAATTTAACTTTATACATACTCCAGTAAATAATTTTCAAAAGAATATAGTAATGATATAAATTTCCAATAATTTTTCAGCTTTCAAAAATATATTTGTTAAATAAAATTCATGCAATAAAATATCCAAATAATAGAAACATTCAATGTATACATATATAATTTTAAAATAATTATAAATCCACTTACAAATATTCACTGCTAATCCACAGGTGGAATTGTTCCAGTATCCGCTTTAGTCACATAGTCTAAGTAATAACCAAAAAAAGCATTTATTAATTTCAAAACACTTAAAAATTCACAAATTTAAATCCATAATGTTTTATTTGCACAATGTCACCCCAACACCACTTCCTCCTATTTGGAATTATCACATCTTCAATAGTACCGTATACGTGAATAGTATCGTATATGTGAATAATACCGTATATGTGAATAGTGTCAAATACCAAAATTTAACTTCAATTTAGCTTCTAATTGATATTAAATACCTTAATCCAATCAAATTTGAGTTCTCTTATATCCAATTTACACAATTACCAAAGTACATTAAACCCCTAAAATTGGGATTTTTTCAAATTTTAACCAAAATTGACGTATTATATACCAAATCGAAGCCCACGAGACAAGGATCGAGAATTTACCTTAATTGGACCGGGTGATGACGAGGTGACCGGAATTTGACCAGAAAGTTTCGAGTTCGAGGAGAATTTTTTGATTTTTGCAAAACGAAGCATTTTGGAAACCGAGCTCTAATCGACTTTAAGGTCGAAAACAGGGAAAGCATCCACCTTCACACCAAATTCGAATGGAGAGAGAAACTTATTAGAATTCCCATGGCTTTGCGTAGGATCTTATCGCATCTTCGACGCGATTCTAAATGACAAGGTCCGAGGCGAAGGTGATTTGTTTCCATTGTATGTAGATGAAGAAGGAAGAAAAGAAAGAAAATTTAATAATTTATTTTTAAAATATTTACAATTTTGCCACTGTCTTCTCTTGACCATATCTTTCAAACCGTAACTCCGATTCGAAGCCACTAGTCCACAAACTCATATCGACGAGCTCTACGCAAAGATACCAAAGTCAAAATAAAAGGTTACATGTGAAAAAAGTTAGCCCCTACTAATTTGGGTAAAATAGTCAAAAATAAAATACAAGTTATTACAATCTACCCCTTTAAAGAAAATTTCGTCCACAAAATTCGTACCTTAGTAGGGGAAGAGATGTGGATATTGTGCTCGCATCAGCTGCTTAGATTCCTAAGTGACTTCCTCCATTACATGATTTTTCCATAAGACCTTACAAGTGATATGGTTTTGTTGCGAAGTACTTGCTCTCTTCGATCAAGTATTTGAACCGGTTGTTCTTCATAAGTCAAATCTTTCCTTATTTCAATTGTCAATACTTTCAACACATGCGAGAGATCGAAGATGTATTTTCTTAACACTGACACATGGAAAACATTATGAATCCGTGAAAGTTCCATTGGGAAGACAAGTTTATAAGCCACTGGTTCAATCCTTTCGAGGATTTCAAAAGGTCCAATATATCAAGGACTCACCTTCCTTTTCCTTCCAAATCTCACGACTCCTTTCCAAGGAGACAATTTTAAAAACACCCAATCTCTCATAAGAAATTCAAGATATTTTCTTCGATTATCTGCATAAGTTTTATATCTTTCTTGAGTTGTTTTCAATCTTTTACGAATTATCTCAACATTTTTTACTGTCATCTGAATAAATTCAGGACCTATAACTTTTCTCTCGCCAACCTCATTCCAACACAAAGGCATTCCACACTGTCTCCCATACAACGCTTCAAATAGAGTCATACCAATACTTGAATGATAGCTATTATTATAAGTAAACTCAATCAATTGCAAGTGAGACTCTTGCAAAATGCAAAATACAAGAAAATATCAATGGTTCTTTCGATTGTCCATCCGTTCTAAAATGCAATTTAGTCCCTAGTGCTTTTTGTAAACTCTTCCAAAATCGAGAGGTAAATCGTGAATCTCTGTTAGATATAATAGAAACAGACACTCCATACTATCTTACAATCTCCTCTACAAATAGTTTGGTAAGCCTTTGGAGTGAAAAAGTTTCTCTTACCAGCAAAAAGTGTACAGACTTAGTAAACCGATCCACAATCACTCAAACACCATCATGTCTCTTCTGAGTACGAAGAAGCTTAAATAAAAATAAAATCCATAGTAATATGCTCCCATTTCTATTCGGGAACAGGTAAATGTTGTAAAGGTCCTGAAGGTTTCTATCTCTCTGCTTTACTTTGTTGGTAGATAAAACACTTGGATACAAACTCAGCGATCTCCATTTTTATTCATGGCCACCAATAATAGTCACGTAGTGTAGATACATCTTAGTACTTCCAGGATGCATAACATACGCAGAGTTGTATGTTTCATCAAAAATCTCCTTCTTAAGTTCTCCATTAATAGGAACACATAATTTAACATCCATAACTAGGGCACCATCCTCCCTAATAGTAAAATCAATCATCTATCCAAAGTCTACTTCATTTCTAATTTTTAGTAATTTAGGGTCAAAAAATTGCATTTCTCGAATTCAGTCAATAAATATCAACCAAACTCAAAAACTAGCCAAAATAACTCCAGAGTCATCTATACTCAACTCGATCATCATCTTTCTTAACTCAATCATCAAAGGTAGCCGGATCGTTTGTACATAGGTCAAAGAACTTGTAACTTTTCTACTTAAGGCTTCAACAACCACATTTGGTTTTCCCAGATAATAATTAATAATCCAATCATAATCCTTGAGTAACTCCAACCATCTTCTCTGTCGCAAGTTCAATTCCTTTCAAGTAAAAATATACTTAAGGCTTTTATGGTCAGTAAAAATCTAACAAGTGGCACCGTAAAGATAATATCTCCAATCTTCAAAGCAAAAATCACTGTTGCACCTCGATAACAATTGTAGGTCTTTCCCAATTTAACACATCGTCAACCTTTTATGGATCTACATAAATCCCATCTGTAGAAATTACATGCCCAAGAAATACAACTCTGTCCAACCAAAATTCGCACTTGCTAAATTTAGCAAAAAACGGATATTCTCTCAAAGTTTGCAACACCTGACTCAAATGCACCTTCTTTTTAACAAACAATACCAGTGCACCCCAAGGCAACACACTAGATCTTACAAAACCTTTATCCACTAGGTCTTGCAACTGAACTTTCAATTCATATAACTCTGCTGGAGCTATTCTGTATGGTGGCAAAAAAAAATAGGATTTATGCCTGAAATTAGATCAATAGCAAATTCTATTTCCCTTTCAGGGGGTAATCCTGGAAGATCATCTGGAAACACATCTGAAAAGTCTCTTACCATAGAAATATTCTCAAACTTTACTTCTTCAACATGAGTGTCCACTACATGAGCCAAATATCTCACATAACCTTTGCATAATAACGGTGAGTTGTAAAGGCTGAAATCAAGCTTGCTGGATAAATTATACGCTCACCACAAAATACCACCTCTAGTAACCTTGGCAACCGAAAAGTAACTTTCTTGCGAAAACAGTCCACAGATGCATGATTTGTTGCAAGAAAATCCATTCCAAAAATAACATCTAATCCTTCAAGATCTATCAAGATCAAATCCGCATCTATCACCAAGTCTAAGGAAATGATATTTTTTCAACATCTGGGTGGGCCATAAAGACTCCCTTATAGTTGTGAGAACTTATAATCCCACCTTTAAAGGTATAGGCTGTAATCTTGATTGTGCAACAAAACTGCATGATACAAAGAAATGTGTAACTCTATAGTCCATAAGAATATAAGCATCTATGTCAAGAATAGATAATATACTTGTCACCACATTCGAAGTAGCATGAGCATCCTGCTGGGTCATAGCAAATACTCTACCTTAATCCGATAGTCATCCACACTTACTACCATTCTCACGTACAAACGAATCAGACTCCATTAGAAGGCCTGCACTAAATCGACTAACTTCTCCAAAACCACTCAGTTGAGGCGAGAACCTAATCCAGAAGCTCAAGAATCAAACTTAGGAGTCCCTGTACTACCATGACTAAGGAAATGACACTCTCCTAAAATGTCTAGACTGTTCACAATGAAAGCAAGTCCTACCACATGGACAAGATCCATCATAAAATCTGTTACATGTACTGCAAGTAAAACAGAGTCCACTTCTAAATTGTGATCTTCAAGAAGCACAACTACTAGCACCCATAGATACCGACTCACCTACTCCTTCACCTGATCAACACTAGATTAGGCCCCGCCCCCAAATCTTCCACTGCCAAAAGAACCTAAGCTATAACTTCCTCTTTTTGAAAACCCCCGACTACCCAAAAAGGTACTCTCAAATTGGCGACGTCTTGATCTATGCATAATCCCCTGTCTCTTTACTTTCAAATGTTGCGTCTCTCAAAGACTAATAAGAATAATGTGCAGCTCTTGAAATACTAACGGCAATCATATCACTTAGCCCATCTAAAAACCTTCTTTTCTTTTTCTCATCACTAAGAATCAGATATGGATAATATTCAGCTAATTCTAAGAATTTCTTCTCATATTCAGTCACGATCATGTTCTCTTGTACCAGTCATTCAAATTCAACCCTATAATTATGATTTTATCCTCGTTAGAATATTGCATTCCTTCATTAGGAATTTTCTACATGTTAGGTAACCAAGACAATGCCCTTGTAGGATTTGTAGTGCCATCAAAAGTTATCGCACCCAACCTTCTAGCCTGCTCAAACGAATGTCTAGAGTGAACATCCGTACTCAAAGTCTCAACAAGGCACTCAAAAACATCACTCTCAGGTGCTATCTCACCAACACTATTAATTGTCCCTGAAGGGTTAGTGGTCCTACTATGTCCATATTTAGGAGGCATCACTAAATTGTATGAAAGAGAAAGGAATCCAATATGAAATTGAAATAAATCAAGAAATCTCATGATTATGGGAAGCAAAAATACCAAACAAGAAAGGATCACAAAATAAAAGTTTTGCACATCTTATGTCTATCCTCAGGAAGTAAAATCTAGGCTCTGATACTAAGCTGATAGGACCGTACCCGGGATGGGCCTCATCTCGAAAAATTCCACCAAAATTATACATAAATTTTGGCAGAATCTCTCCTAAAACTTGGACTAGCCCAATTTGTACCTACACTGAAAAATACATATTTATATGTCTAGTGGCCACAGCAAATGACACTGAAAGTCCCACAACATACAAATGCATAATATAGATGGAAATCAAGAAAATTTAACATTTATAATACACATGATACTGACTTGGGCTATTATTAGAGCCAACTAAATAGAACATATAAGATGTCCAAGAGTAATAAGCATAATTTTACAAACAGTAAGAGAATAAAATTTTACATTCAGATAGTGGAAGTTCTTAGAGAGTGATTGTGATGCTAATCGACTGAGACAACCATTTCTCAGCTGGGACCTAATGTAAGCCTTTTAACAAAATAAAATGAAACTATAATGAGACAAGCTCAGTGAGTGAATTTATAAATAAGCACCAAATAAAATATATCAATATATATTTAAGTATTAAAATAAATACGTGCATTGCGACAAAACTAATAAGAATAATTATAATAAAACATAATGAATAATTACTACTATAGGAAAAATAAATGTAAATCAGTAAGACATTTTTATATATAAATACCATGACTTAGAAATACATACGCCAATTACCACATCATAGCCACTGGCACTCTACCTGAGCGTCCCAAGGCGTAGAAAGATGGATGGTGTCATCCTACCCAAGAGAATGACCAATGGGAAGGGAACTGCCATACTACGCGTATCCCGCGTAGTAGATGAGGATTATCGTCCAAACCAATCACGCATGAAGGAGACGAACACAAGCCGGCAACATCACATAACACCCATCAAATGCCCGTACTAAAGTAACTCATGGCGTAATTAAATGAAAAATATCATGTCCGTCAATTTCATTAATATCAATATAAAATTACAATCTTTTATCCACGATTTATCATACCAGTTCCAAAATCCAAAAATAATATTTGTTAGTCAAATACTTTTAAAACATTTCTTAATTTAACTTTATACATACTCCAGTAAATAATTTACTCTTCATTACTGTTTTCAATAGAATATAGTAATGATATAAATTTTCAATAAGTTTTCAGCTTCCAAAAATATATTTGTTAAATAAAATTCATGCAATGAAATATCCAAATAATAGAAATATTCAATATATACATATATAATTTTTAAAGAATTATAAATCCACTCACAAATTATCACTGCTAATCCGCAGGTGGGACTGCTCTAGTATCAGCTTTAGTCACAGAGCCTAAGTAATAACCAAAAATAACATTAATTAATTCACAAACACTTAAAAATTCACAAATTTAAATCCATAATATTTTATTTGCACAATCTCACATCAACACCCACTTTCTCATATTTGGGTATTTTCCAAATTATCACGTCTTCAATAGTACCGTATACATGAATAGTATCATATACGTGAATAGTATCGAATACCAAAATTGAACTTCAATTTAGCTTCTAATTTATATTAAATACCTTAATCCAATAAAATTTGAGTTCTCTTTTGTCCAATTTATATAATTACCAAAGTATATTAAACCTCTAAAATTGAGATTTTCTCAAATTTTAACCAAAATTCACGTATTATATACCAAATCGAAGCCCACAAGATAAGGATCGAGAATTTACCTTCAATTGGATCAGGTGATGATGAGGTGGCCGAAAAGTTTTGGATTTGAGGAGAATTTTGTGATTTCTGCAAAACAAAGTATTGTTATGGGAAGAAGGTCAAAAACAATGGGAAAGTACATACTTTTCATCCGAAAACTCGCTAAAATCCGGCGAATGAAAGAAAGAGAAACTTATTAGAATTTGCTCTGATCCGATGGTTTCCAGTGCTTTTCCGCGTAAGGCGGTCAAGTAGCCTCGAAGCGCCTAATGGCGGTGGCAAGGTCCTGATGTACGAAGTGGTGGTGATTTGATGTATGTAGAGAGAGAGAAAATTAAGAGAGAGAGAGAGAGGGGAAGAAGAAGAAAATAAAGAAAATTTAATAATTTATTTTTGAAATATTTATAGTTTTGCCACTATCTTCTCTTGACCATATCTTAAACCGTAACTCCAATTCGAACGTGCAGTTAGTCCACAAACTCGTATTGATGACCACTATGCAACGGTACCAAAGTCAAAATAAAAAGTATCACGTGCCAAAAGTCAACTTTATCCTCTACTAATTTGGATAAAATAGTCGAAAATAAAATACGAGTTTTTATAATGAATATGAAGGGGCCGAAATTGAGGAAGGTGACGAAGGGGAGGAGGTTGTATGTTTGTTGCAGCGATTGTTATTTGCTCTTAAGAAGGTTGATAGCTCCCAACGGCATCAAATATTTAGAACAAAGTGTACCGTACAAAATAAGGTATGTAATGTTATTATTAATAGTAAGAGTAGTGTGAATATAGTGTCCAAGGCATTTGTGGAGGCCTTAAATCAAAGCTCCCTTCTCTGTACAAAATTGCATGGATAAAGGCGTTGAGGTAAATGTTCAAGAAGTTCGTACTGTTTCTTTTTCGATTGGAAAGTATTATAAAGATGAAGTTGTGTGTGATGTGGTTGATATGGATGCTTGTCATATTTTGTTGGGAAGACTGTGGCATTTTGATGTGGACGACACCACATATATTTTTAGGTGGTTTAACAAGAAAATAGTATTGATGCTGCAGCATCCAACCCTAGTCGTGAATTCAACTAGTTATAAAGGGAAGCTAGTGTTTATGGGTGTTTTGAGTTCTGAATTTTTGGAAAGCCTGAAGGGACCAGATCTGTTTATAGTTTTGGTGGTCAAGGGTGAGGTTTCTAAAATGGCCAAAAATCCTGAGAAGGCTCAAGAAGTGTTGAAGGACTTTTCAAATTTGTATCCAACTAAGTTGTCGAATATTCTACCACCTATAAGGAATATTTAGCATCATATCTACTTGATTATGGGTGCTAGTCTACCTAATTTAGCACATTATCGAATGAGCCCAGTCGAATATGAAGAGCTGTAGAGGCAAGAGAGTGAATTGCTTGAAAGGGGGCTGATTTAGGAAAGTATAAGCCCATGTGGAATGCTAGCCTTGCTTCTTCAAAGAAAGACGACAGTTGGAGAATTTGTGGACAACCATGTGATTAATAAGATCACCGTCAAATATCATTTTCCTATTCCACAGTTAAACGATATGCTTGATAAATTGGAAAAGACAGTGGTATTTACTAAGTTGGATTTGCAGAGTGACTATCATCAAATAAGGATTCGACCAGAGGATGAATGAAAGACAGCTTTTAAGACCAATGATGGGTTGTTTGAATGGTTGGTGATGCCTTTTGGGTTGACTAACGCACCAAGCACTTTCGTGAGGTTGATGAATAAGGTTCTACATCCATTCATTGTCATTATGTAATTGTATATTTCAATGATATCCTTATTTATAGTTGAAGTGAAGAAGAACATTTGGAGCATTTATGAGTTGTTTTGGAAGCTTTGAGGGAGAATAAGTTGTACCTTAACTTAAAAAATGTAGTTTTATGACGGATTAGCTTATGTTCCTTGGGTTTGTGGTTGGTAAAGACGGAATCAAGGTGGACAATTCCAATGTTGAGGCTATTAGAGAATGGCCAGCCCTCAAGACAGTTTGTGAGGTGCAAATTTTCATGAATTGGTGACTTTCTATCAATGGTTCATTCCGAGTTTCAATTTTACAATGGTACCAATGGCAGATTGTTTGAAGAAAGGTCAGTTCCATTTGGGTGATGAGCAAAAGGTCAGCTTTGAATTAATTAAATCCTAGTTGTGCTCCTCTCCAGTTTTGGAACTTTCAAGTTTTGATAAGGTATTTGAGGTAGAGTGTGATGCAGCTGTAGTAGGGATTGAAGCTGTTTTATCATAAGAAGGAAGACAAATTGAATTTTTTAGCAAGAAAATTAGCTAGCCGCGTCAAAATTAGACAACATATGAGCTGAAATTTTTTACTATAATTTAAGCTTTGCAGTATTAGGAGCATTACTTGATTCAACGGGAATTTATGTTGTTTACTGACTATCAAGCCTTAAAGTACATTAATTCTCAAAAGACTATGAACAAAATACATGTTAGGTACATCACATATCTTCATAAGTTCATTTTTTATACTCAAGCATCAATCGATGCAGCAAAATAGGGTGATTGATACATTAAGTAGGTGAGCTTCTTTGCTGGCCGTACTTGCTACGAAATTTGTGGGATTTGACTTCTTGTAGAACTTGTATGCTGAAGATGAAGATTTCAGTGAGACATGGAAGAGTTGTTCCAATAAGGAGTTTGTGGCAGATTACCTTATACACAAAGATTTCCTTTTCAAGGGTATATAGTTGTGTGTTCCACATTCGTCTTTGTGTGAACACTTGATCCGGGAGTTACATGCGGAAGGTTTAGGTGACCATATGGGGTGTGACAAGACCATTAGTTTGGTGTAGGCATGATTTTATTGGCCTCAGCTGAAAAGGGATGTTAGATAATATGTGCAAAGATGTCCAATTTGTTAACGGGCAAAAAGACAAGCATAAAATACCGGTCTTTGCACTCCCTTGCTAGTTTCCGAAACTATTTGGCAGGATTTGACCATGGATTTTGTGCTTGGTCTTCCTTGCACTCAACATGGATGCAATTTAGTTTTGGTGGTGGTTGGTATGTTTTCCAAGATGACACATTTCGTTGTTTATCGGAAGATTGCTGATGCTTATCATGTGGCTACTTTGTTCTTCTGAGAAATTGTTAGTTTATATGACATTCCTCGTTCGATTATGTTGGATCGTGATGTGAGGTTTAGTCATTTTTGGAGAACATTGTGGAAAGCCTTTGATACGTATTTGAAATTTAATAATAAACATCATTCGCAGATAGATGGACAGACAGAAGTAGTAAATTGTACTCTTGAAAATATGATTAAGTCAGTGACTGGACATAAACTAAGGCAATTGGATTTAACATCACCTCAAATTGAGTTTGCATTCAATAGTATACCTAATCGTTCTACAAAAAAGGCTCCTTTTAAGATTATCTATACTAGCATTCCTAGAAATCGGACTTGGCATTGCTTCCTTATACTTTAGAATTTTAGTAAGATGCAGCGGATATGGTGGAAAGGGTGCAATGCCTTTATTAGGAAATAAAGGCTAATTTGGAGGAGGCAAATGATAGGTACAAGGTGGCAACAAATCGACATAGGCGTTTTAAGGAGTTTCATGTTGGTGATCTTGTTATGGTTCATTTACGCAAGTGTCAATTTCTAGTTAGCACCTATAATAAACTTAAGGGTAAGAAACTCGGATCATTAAAAATTCTACAGAAGATTGGTGACAATGCTTACAAAATGGAGCTTCCTGCGAATATGAACATTTCTAATACTTTCAATATTGCTGATATCTTTGAGTACTTTCTACTGGGTGAGTTTTCTTTGGTAACACAAAACTCGAGGACGAGTTTTCTTCAAGTGAAGGGGGTTGATGTAGTACAGGGTTGTGAGCTAGTTTGACAGATTTGATCAGCAGTTTTGATGGATACTTTAAATTATCGTTTTACCCTTATGTTATTAGTTTTCTAGTCTAGTTAGGAGTATTTTAGGGTTTGGTATTTAAGTTCTTTTGTGGCAGACATATTATAGTTTTTTTTAGACTATTATCAAATATTAAATTTCAATACTGAAATTTCTACATAACCTTTTATGTTCTCGTGTTATTGTGTGTATTCCTCACCTGAACTACGAGCTAATTTACTTCCACTACGTCGGAAATTTGTTTTGATTTTATTTGGATTTGAAGGGGTATTATGTACGTATGTTTAATTTATTTTGATTTTGAATGATTTTAATGTATTTGATTTGGAATGTATGAGATTTTGAAAAAAAAAGAAAAGAGAAAAGCATTAGATTTAGGTGAAATAAAAAAAGTTGTATTTGATGAAAAGGCTCCCTTGGCAAGATTGTTAAGGGTCTTGGCAAGACTGTCAAGGGCATTTTCAAGTTGGCCAAGCAAATCACAAATTGATAACATGACTAACTATTTTGTATTCAATTTTTATCTAATTTTGTTCACAGTCAAATTTAAAAACGACTTGATTGTTACCTTCGTTGAATATATATTCTTGTCATTGAATATGCGCATTACGAACTCATATTTACTACAAAAAAAAAGCATTATAATAACAAATTATCCTATGTAGCAATAATAATAATATTATAACACATACTAAAAAAATAATAATAATATTATAACAATATTATAATAGAAACAAAAACAATAATAATAACATTAATTATAATAACATAAACCAATAATTTATTCATTATTGCATTCTATATTTACTATTATATTATATATTTAAACTTTATGATTTAAATAAATTATTAATTATTATAATTAATAATAATATATAATTTAATTACTATAACTTAGTAAGTAACTTCATATATAACCAATAATAATAGTACAATACTAACTTCATAAATGTAATATTTAATTTAATTTATATTTATTAAATATAAATATATTTAACTTCATGTTTACAAGCTGCATATTTAATTTATATTTATTAATTATATATTTAACATTCAATTTATATTCATATATATATATATATATATATAAATTAATAATTATTTTTAATTCAATTATTAATTATTTTATTATTAAGAATAAAAATTTTAAAACTTACAAATTAAAAAAATTAAAATTCAATTTATTTAAGCTACAAATTTAATTTATATTTATTAAATATATATATAATTTTCAATTTATATTCATATATATATATATATTAATACTTCTTTTTTCAATTCAATTATTAATTATTTTGTTACTAAATATATAAAAATTTAAAATATTACAAATTTTAAAAAATTATTAATATTCAATTTATATTTATAAAATATATATTTCATATTCAATTTATATTTATATATATTAATATTTATTTTTTCAATTAATTTATTAATTATTTTATTATTATGAAAAAAAAATTGAGATTAAATTGCTTATATTTATTTATTAATGTTGAATTTAAGATGCATATATTTATTAAATAAAAAAATTTAATAAAATTATTTAAGCTGCATATATATATATTTATTAAATAAAAAAAAGGTTAATATGATATGATCGTCGAATTTAAAATCCTATCAGATCCGATGGATCAAACAGTTGGATACAGTCAAATCCAACAGAATCGATTAGTTTCGGTTACCTGACTAAGTAACCTTACAACACCCAAGTTCCAAGATGAGGACAATAGTGATGGCGACGACAATAATAATGAGCGATGGCAACAACGTGGGTGAATGAGAGAATATGATTGGGTTGCAATCGAATTTGAATTGTATGGTCGGATCTCAAAGGGTATATGTTGGATTTGAATGTTTAAATAAGTGAGGATACAATAGTAAATGCATGTGTAATAAAAATGTATTTTTGCTATGGTAGAGAATTGAGAAAGTGTTTCATAATTTTACTAATTTTACCACTAGAAATGAATGTTGAGCCATAAAACCTGTGTAATACCTTTATGTGTTCAAAGCCTGTAGGCCATATGATTAAAGATCTTTAATATTAACATGCTTTTCTTTTTACTTTTTAATTCAATTATATATTGAGGTTTTTTGATGACATAGCCGGGTTCAATATGCATTAATGAAAAGAAGTCATATTTTTACAGAATTAAACTTTTAGCCCGAACTTACTTTTATACTCTTTAAATGCATTGAATTGATAATTAAATTCTCTAGCCCAGTCAAACCACTCATATCAGCATAAATATCATCTCCTTTCTATTCTTTTTAGCCGATCCACCTTTTTTTTCTCCATTGTCGTTGCCATTACCAACTTATTTTCCTCCTCTTCTTCCTCTTCTTCTTCTTCTTCTTCTTCTTCTTTGTTAGAAAGTCAATCAAAATAAATTTTGAAAACATGTTGGGAAAGTGAAGAATATTGGCAAACTTAATCAAAATAAATTTTTTTCAACAATGCGCCCTTTTGAACTTTCAAACATCTATCAAATTCACTGCATTTTTTGAAGACCTAAATCAACTCAGAAAATTATGAAAAAATATTTAAATTAAAGTTCATCCTCTTAGCTTTCCAACGATATATATAGACATGAATCGAAGCTCGGGAAGGTATTCAAAACTGAATTTTTTCCAACAACGTGCCTTTTAAACTTTCGAACGCCTTTCAACTTTACTGTATTTTTTGGAGACCTAAATCAACTAAGAAAATTATGAGAAAAATATGTAAATTAAAGTTCTTCCTCTTATCTTTCCAACCATATATCATATGCCTTAATCCGAGTTTGAAAAGGTCTTCAAATTTAATTTTTTTCAACAGTGCGCAAAAGTGTAAGGGGTGGGCAGCATTGTCTGTGGCCACTATAGGTGTGGTCGGTGGGCTACCGATGGGGGTAAATCAACACAGAAAACTTTGAAAAAATATTTAAATTAAATTTTATTCTCTCAGCTTTCTAACCATATATTATATACCTCAATTCCGAGTTCGAGAAGGTCTTCAAATTTAATTTTTTCAACATTACGTAAAAGTGCAAGGGGTGGGCAGCACTATCGGTGGCCACCATAGAGGGGTAGGTGGGCCACCGATGGGGTAAATTAATTCAAAAAATTCTAAAAAACTATTTAAATTAAATCTTATCCTCTCAGCTTTCCAACCATATATCATATGCCTTAATCCGAGTTCGGAAAAGTTTTCAAATTAAATTTTTTCAAGTAAAGTGGGTAATGGTGCCAATATAGGTGTCGGTAGATCGATAGGGAAAATCAATCTAAAATTTTTTTTGAAAAAAATTCAAATTAAAGCTTATTCTCTTAGTTTTTCAATCATATATCATATGTCTTAACCGAAGGTTTAATTTAACCAGCGCCAGTTAGGCAGCATCGCGGTGGCCACCATGGTGGTCGGTTGCCCACCGACCCCATATGGTGGCCAGCTGACAGTGCTGCCCTTTGCACTTGTTCGCGCTGTTAGAAAAAATTAAATTTGAAGATCTTTTCGAAACTCGGATTAGGACATATGATATATGATTGAAAAGCTAAGAGGATAAGTTTTAATTTGAATTTTTTAAAAAATTTTTTAGATTGATTTTCCCCTATCGGTGGCCCACCGACGCCTCTATGGTGGCCACTGACAGTGCTACTCACCCCTTACACTTTTGCGCGTTGTTAAAAAAAATTAAATTTAAAGACCTTTCCGAACTCGAATTGAGGCATATGATATATGGTTGGAAAGCTAAGAGGATAATAATTAATTTAAATTTTTTTTTTAATTTTCTGAGTTGATTTACCCCCGTCCGTGGCCTACCGACCCCCCTATGGTGGCCACCGACAGTGCTGTACAACCCTTGCACTTTTGTACGTTGTTAAAAAAAATTAAATTTGAAGACCTTTTCGAACTTGGATTGAGGCATATATATATCGTTCGAAAGCTAAGAGGAAGAGCTTTAATTTCCATATTTTTTTCATAATTTTCTAGATTGATTTATGTTTCCAAAAAATGCAGTGAAGTTGATAGGCGTTTGAAAGTTCAAAAGGGCATGCTGTTGGAAAAAATTCAATTTTGAGCACCTTCCTTAACTTAGATTCATGTGTATGATATATCGTTGGAAAACTAAGAGGATGAGTTTAATTTAAATATTTTTTTTATA
Source organism: Rhamnella rubrinervis (assembly GCA_007844105.2). Classification (NCBI taxonomy): domain Eukaryota; kingdom Viridiplantae; phylum Streptophyta; class Magnoliopsida; order Rosales; family Rhamnaceae; genus Rhamnella; species Rhamnella rubrinervis. The sequence continues at coordinate 9,759,061 of CM017577.2, forward strand.
ATTTTCTGGGTTGATTTCTTAAAAAAATATAGTGAATTTGAAAGACGTTCGAAAGTTTAAAGGGTGTGCTGTTGAAAAAAATTCATTTTGATTGAGTTTGCCAATATTCTTCACTTTTTTAACGTGTCTCCAAAATTCATTTTGATTGACTTAGAGGAAGAGGAGAAGAACAAAATGGTGACGACGACGACGATGAAGAAAAGATATATACGTGTAATGTATTGTATTTAATATAAAAGGGGATAATTTGGTAAATATATGAAGTTTAAACAATAAAGTTGGCTAAAATTTTAATTTCTACAAAAAATGGCTAAAATCCATTAAGACACCCCATGCTCGGCTATGGCATAAAAAAATCCTATATATTGTATCATTTTTATTTTTATCTTATTTTTATATATTACATCATAATTTTCTTTTACAGTGTATAATATAATTATTTTATTTTCTATTAAATAAATTTTGTTGGGGATGAAACTTATAGTAAATGACAAAAAAAGGAAACAAAAAAGAAAAAAAAGAATCCATTGCTTATAATTCTTGAAATAAATTTTTCCTTAGTTTCATAAGAAATTCTTACCTTTTCTTTACAAAGTATTCTCGCTTTTCACCACAGTGTTGATCAAAGTTCAGTTCAAATTTGATGTAATTAACCTGGCCCCAAAAAAAAGTATTCTTGCTGGCGAAAGTCTAAACAAAATTTTTTCATATTATTGTTTTAAGAAAAAAAGTAAAAGATTTTGGTTTTGAAGTAACTATTTATGTAATTTTTTAATAGGTTTATTATACTTTTAAAACAAAGTTAGATGTGTAATTAATATTTTTAATTTTTTACTATTTAATTGTCTTTACAAATATTTTTTTGAAAAGAAAAAAATTTGGGGCGGAAAAACTGAAAAAGATAATTGATTTTTAAAAAATTGTGAGTGGGTAGGAAATACAGTGATGTGCTTTGTAATACATGTATTTACATTAATACTCGTATGGAATCAACAGTAGCAGATTTTGACCAACGGAAAGGGCTGTTATGCAATTTTCAAAACATGATGGGTACAGTTGAAATTAACCCAAATCTCAGGGGGGTGTGCTGATGAAATTTAGTTAACCCATGAAATCTATTACTGGGAGAGAATTATTATTTGAAAAAAAAAATTATACACATCTTAGCCTACATCTCCACTCTCTGTTGATCAAATCTTAGGAGGTTATATGATAATATTTTTAAATTTATTAAGATGTGTAAAAAAATTTGTAAAAATTAAAATCTTGATGATATTAGTTACAGGAATTAATCTAAAATTTTAAAATTAAATAGACTGCATTTACTGTATAAACTTTTTATTTTTTTAAACTAGATGTTATCAAAATAAAAACACATAACCACTGTACCTAACTAGCTAAGCCTCATAATGCAAATAAAATAATAGGAAAAAAATTAATTCGGTTTTTTCCAAATAATTTCCTCTGTCTTAAGAAGAACCTAAAACACAACTTGAAACCAAAAAATTCTATTCATATTCCTATTGGGTTCACTCCAAAAAAAAGTGACAATTAGCAACAAAAAAATGCTACAAATCAACTATCATGTTGCTAAGCTAAAGATTTTTAATGCAGCAAATAATTCCGGGAAAGTTTTATACTTAGCTATGAGAGTCACATTGTAGTAAAATTTTATAGCAACTTTCCCTTTCCGTCCGAAACTTTTGTGTACGTGCATATATTTTTTCAAACAGCTACAAAAATTTAACGTGGCTAATTGATTAAAATTTTTACTCATATTTGCTTGTATTTCATCAGTAATTGATGTACAGTAAAAATAATATATAATTTTTTGTTTCTAAACAAAGGATAAGGATGTCGTTTAACGGTGATTTTTTTTTTTTTATTTTGCAGTTCTAACCCGGACACGCAGCTCTGATGTGCTATCGCACCCACTAGCGGCTCAACTGCTGAACTAAGCATCGCCTCCTTCCAAAATCCCCTTCCGTCCTCGTAAGATTCGGAAGCTTTCGCCTTATAACTCCGTCCCTAAGTCCTCCCAAATAGTTGTCGTACCTGAAACCCCCAAATTCATCTCCACCGCCAAACCCACCGAGTCTAAGCTTGTCCAGCAACGAGCCCTGGCCGTGTTGCCGATGATCGTACCGCTATCTCTCTCATCTGAAGGCGTTGAAATTGCTCTCCGCCATTTGCGAAGCATCGACCTGTTACTGGTTAAATGTTGAATTGCTGGTGTTTCATCTTTTGATTGGGTCTTCTAATTTCGGTGAGTAATTGAAAATTGGTGGTCCCTTTGATCGGCTCTACAGAAAATTTTTCCTTCTAATGTTGAAATTGCTGTGAGATTTTTATTTTTTTATTATTTTTTTCTATGCATATCACATTGCCAGATAGAATTGAATTTTTAAATGCATATCACATCCTTGGTGACTTTCTGAATTTATATTTTCTATGCAATATCTTGGTCTCGGGATTTTGTCTTCTTAACATAATTTAGACTGTGAAATATATTGCTGTTTGGGGATTTTGTGATTGTTTTGATACTGTGTTCTAATTTATAATATGATTTATTATTTTCCATTTTTGGTTGATGGATTCTTGAATTCGAGAACTATTTTTTGGCACTGTCATGCTTGATAATATTTGACCTCCCTCCTTTGCAGTAATCTTATAAAGCTATTAGTTCGTAATTTCAGCATTTGTGTTTTAAGATGGGCATGCTTGATTTTATGCTCCTTTACAGGGGAATTATTTGAGAATTAGAGTATTAGTTAGTTTATTATATTGGAATATTCTCATATGGACCTAAATTATCTTAATAACATAAACAAATGATGGGCTTGGAAAAGTAACTTAACTCACCCAAAAGATCATAATAATTTTTTTTCTCTATCCTATTTTCTTCTTCCTAACCGATCTGTAAATCTTGATTCCTAACCCTGATATCACATATTGCTACCCTCAACTCTTATTTATGTGTTTTGAAAAGTTGTACCATGTACACTTACACAGAAAACCAGCTGTGACCTTATAAACAAAGGAATTAAAGCTCAGAGCAGCAAGGAAATAATACAAATTTACAGGTAATATAAAAAGGAGAAAGATCAGTTTACTTTAACAAGGATAAAATTTATCCAAGGAAAAAAAAAATTCAAACATTTTTTAGATAAATTACATTGACCTGCGATACTGATGGACAAAATCTGTGTTTGCATGCTCACTGAGGATGCATACCATTGTTTTGGTAAAATTCTGAAGATCAACTGTTTTAACCATATAAGATCAATCACGATCAAGGTTGTTTCTTTTGAACATGATATGCAATGTTGTCCCTTTGACAATCCAAGCAGTTATTTCAGGTTGATGATCACAATAGTTAAGAGAACATACCCCAATATTCTTTTACCTGCCTTCTAGAAGACTACATTCAGTGTACTCATCTATCTAAAAAGGGCATTATAAGAGGTAAGTTTACATATTAATCTCTTATACAATTACTAATAAGTTTTGTCTCTAATTAAGCAATTAAATACAATCAATTAGATATTTCTACTTTCGAAGGCACAGCAAAAAAACCAATACAGAAGCAAGGGAGAGGTAGCTGGCATTGTTGTCTTGAACGAGGGTCATGTAGCAGAGCTTGGTGCATTTTCCATGGTGGTAGTGAATTAACTCCAGATTAGGGTTTATCTCCAGCCCATTCACGTCTCCTTTTGTAGCCTCAGACGGTGCCTAATCACTGTCGACACACCCACTAGCCCAAAACTCTTCGGAGAGAGATCATTTCTGAATTTCGGAGTTATAGAGGGATGGCGGGTAAGCTATTTTGTCTCTTTGTGTTTCAATTATCGTCAAACTTTGATCAAAGAAGATGACAGATTTTTTTATTTTATTTTTTTCTGCTTATGGTAGGGTGGGGATTCGATGGAGAAGAAGAGAAGAAGGGGAAGAGAGGGAGAGCTTGTGTTGTCGTTTTGGGAGACATAGGCCGTAGCCCTCGTATGCAGTATCATGCTCTCTCTCTTGCTCGTCAGGTACTTTTCCCATCCAATTTCTACTGTTCTATTTCAAATCATGTACATGCTTGCTCTTGCATATTAAGTTACATTGGAGCGTTGCTTTTTTTATTTATTTTTCTTTTTTTTGGTAAATGTTGAAATATGGATATAAAATTCCACATGAGCTAGGTACAATAAGAATTGGCGTATATAAGCCTTGGGCAATCCTCACATTTACAAGCTGGTTTTTGAGGTTGAGTTAGGACCATAGATTTATAATTTAAAAATTTAACAGTGGTATCAAATCCTCGTTCAACAGTATCACCTGTAAGGCACTTGTAAGCACACCGGTTTTCTCAGGTCCTGGCCAGTTTTCACGGTCCCCTCTCTTACAAGCAAGGGGGAGTGAGGCCCAGACTTATAATTTAAAAATTTATCAGTAAATTACACTGATGCATTGCTTAAAATTGCACTAAAGCATTGCTTAAAAATCTGGATCATTTGGGAATATGCACATTTAGCAACCGCACTTTTTTTATTTTTTTTTTCCCTCTTCCTTTGCATTGATGTTTTCAATTGCGAATGAGAACCATTGATGTGCTTCTTGACCGAGTTAAAATTTGTTGAAATTGGGCAAATCCTTTTAGAAGCTACCTGTGATCATGAACCACACATGTATGTAATAAGAAAGGAAGGAAACTTACCAGTGAACTGCTGCTTCATATTTGCCAAACTCGATGGCAAAAGACTGCTAACATTCCATTTGATGTTGTTGAGTTTGATGTTGGTGCATTTTGGTCCTTTTAATTGAGAAAAGTATTGTGATAATTTTAAAATCTGTGTTTGTTTCTGTAGTAGGTTTCCAAATGCGTTAGCTGCACAAACAAACCTTATTTTTATTTATATAATATATTACTGAATTCCAATATATGAATGTCACGCTTGATCCATGAAAGAACTTGGATAATTCTGTGTTATCTAACCCTCATATTTGGTAATAATGGTTCATGTGAATGTGGGGCAATCTGAAGACAGTCGACCTGGCTGCCTTACTGATGGAATAATGGGTCTAATTGTTGTTATTTTATGAAGTTATATTAACATTTATCTTAGTTTCTTTTTCTTCATTAAAATTTCCATATGGTTCTGTCTTTCTCTTACGTGTTGTTTATATATAATTTTTTCAATTTGCAGGCATCTTTAGCGGTGGATATTGTTGGATATGGAGGTATGCTTATTTCTGTGCCTTACAATTTTGGTCTGGATGTTTCACTTTCGTTTTAAAATGAGACTTTTAGAGATATGCACTAGTTCAGTTAGCTTTTTACCTTGAAGAATTAAATTTTCATTATGAAATCTATTTTCTTTTGGTTTATATGTATTTCCTTCCTTCTTGGACATTGTATTGGACAAGAATTCAACCTAAACCAAATTGTTTCTCATCATGTTAACTTTCAATCTTAAATGTATAAAAGAGCTTAACATTATAGTTCTGGGCACAGCAAGCAATATCATCAGGGAATAAATATTCTTTTGGCTACTTACTTGCATACACTGTAATTGAATGAAGGAGAGAAAGAAAATCAGAATTTGTAATTACTGAAAAAACCTGTTCATTATAGATAACACAAAAATAGTCTTTTGTATCTGCTAGCAATTCCATGCCTTTTCTTTTCTTTCATGATAGAAAACTTAACTTTTCAGTAATATAAAAATACGGAAAAATACCATTGACCTTAGTAATTTTATTTTTTTTGGTAACAATTGGCCTTGGTAATTTGGTTAGTAAAAAGGGAAGATTATTTGAAGATTCTTGAAGATAGGTATTATGGTGCAAGTTTATGCTGGATAGAATGAAACTTCTGACTTCTTTTAGTGTCTACTTCTGAGGAATCTGAAGCAATGCCTCTTTTTGTGCTTCAGTCAGGTGGTCGTATTAAAATTGAGCCTAAGTTTTGATGTTTTCTTGTCCTCTCAAGACTTGATAATTTTGTTTATATTAATAAAGTATGTCTATGCTGGATATAATTAAACTGTATATAATCAAACTTTTGATTTTCATCAAACAATAAAAAAATAATGAAAATTTTGAATTCTCTATGAGTGTCAACTTCCAAGGGTTGAGGAGATGCCTCTTTTTATGCTTCAAATCAGATGATTGTTTTGTCATTTAGCCTAAGTTTTGATGTTTCTTTTCTTAAGAGGTTTTCTTATCCTCTCAAGACTTTGTATTTCATTTATATTTATTAAGTTCGGTTTTTTTTTTTTTTTTGAATGAAAGAAATCAAAGAAAAATGAGATCTAATGCTGAGAGGATGATGGTCTATGTCCAATAATTTTAATTATTATAGTACTTTTAAGTTTTTGACTCAATGTGCGAGTAAAAGCTAAATGTGATACTATTATTGAAAACTACTGCAACTTCGACAATTGTTGCCTAATAAAAAACGTCTCTTGGGGATTGTGTTATTGATAGAATTAGCCAGAAATAATGTTTATTTTCTAACCAATCAAGTGCAATGGTGTCAATTTTCTTTACTTACTCTATTGTCACACAAATAGATTAAATTAGTTTTGACCTACTGCTGCTAATAGGTTTGTGCAAATTTCTTTGTTAAATTGTCTAATGTTTAATTACATTAAAATGTGTATTCAATGTTGATGATTTAAATTCTTAAGCTTTCCAAGTTGTTTGTAGTTGGAGGTTTAATAAGTGTCCTAACATTCATTGCGTAGATGCCTTTAGTCAGTTTTATGTTCTCTTATTGCAGGTTTTTAATATTATTCTTTAGCTAAGCAATACAATTAGCTAGTTTTAATTGTACATACCATGTTTGTCAAAAAATGTGCATCGGATGATTCATATCTTGCTATACAAATCAAGAGTATCAGATATTGATTCGACTGACATGGTTAAAGCGGAATTCAACTTGTATCCTCTGATATAGATGATGCAAATCAAACGATTCAATTTAGCATTGGTTCACTGATAGTAGATCAATAGACTACAGAGGTTATTCTCAAGTTAAATTTTGTTTTCTTCAAATCTGGCAACGGTTTAAAATTTTATACTTCTATTTCTCTAACCAAAAGTTCAGCACCTTACAGAGAAAATATGGTAATTGAAGAGAGAGAAAGAAAGCATTTATGAGGCAAAATGATATTTATTAAAAGTTAAAACAATACAAAACACTAGCAAGACGGGAAAGGAAGTGGCTGATTGTGTGTGGATTGTAATGTGAAAGAAGAAAAGCCCTACGGTTACATGCACTGTATGGATTAAAGAGTTAAATAAAATGAAAATTATGTTAATTTGAGTTTAAAAAATGAAGTGTTGAAAACAATGAAAAGTTAGTCAAACCATTAATAGGAAGGCCTTTAACTGAAGAAAACATATATATAAATATTATGCAAAATAATAAAAAATATGAATAATTCCAATATAGTTTCAGATAGAAACGTTAAATATGATTTTATGTTTTATGCAATAATATTGAAAATATAATAGTAAAACTTATGATACACATACATCCATTTTGAGAAACAATACTCATTATGATTTACAATTACTTTAAACTTGCTCATTGTTTCTGTAATTACCAAGGATGAACTAACTATGCTGATGTATATGTGAATTCTACAGGTTCTGAGCCTTATTCTGCCATATTGGAGCATCATTCTATTAATATATACAAAATGGTACTTTGTAGACTAAGAATATTTTAATACCATCAGACTGTATTTTATATGGATATATGGTTGAGATTAAAATTTCTTTCTGACTTTGATGTGCAGAAGCAGTGCCCAAAATTTCTGCAACACTTACCCTGGATATTTAAACCTTTTGTATTGTTGTTCAAGGCAGTATTTCAGTTCTTTATGCTTCTTTGGTTTCTCTGTTACAAGATACCTGCTCCTGATGTATTTTTAGTGCAGGTATGTGTTCTGCTCAAAAAAATATGACTGTGCATACTTGTTTTTTAAGTAGAAAATGACAATGAACAATATCTTAGCTGACATACACGCCCACATGCACACCCACACACGAACACAACACACATACACGTGTATATTTGGGAAGAAATTTAGTAGCTCCATGTTAGATAGCCTTCCTGGAAAACAATAACTTGATATTCCCATGATCATTTATTGGCAAGTGGTATCTCTTAGCTTTTCACCAAAAAAAAATTAGTGGTATCTCTTAGCTTTTGTAGGAGTATGTCTGGGCTTTAACATCTCATTTTTGGGGTAAAAGTTGGGTGGAGAGGGTGGGGGCTTTTATTAGGATGCATGTTTTTTATATCTATAATTTTTGAATTACAATGAGCCCTTTTAGTCAAGTGGCCTCTCTTTTTCTCTTTCACACACTCTTACTGAATGCATCATATGAATATTTTTTTGTTGAGCAACTTGGAACTCTGAGTTAGAAAAAAAAAAGTCTCATTGTGTGATCAATATATCTTTATCATGTCTGTTAATATATCTATATGTGTCAATATGCACCTGCACTTGCACATTGGATTTTTGTTGTATTATGTCAGTTTTCTAATTGTTCGGATGTTCATTACATGAAACAAAATTAGCTACCTGTCGTGCATTTTGCCTTACAGAATCCACCTTCTGTTCCAACTTTAGTGGCTGTAAAATGGGCAAGCTGGCTCAGGGGTTCTGCATTTATTATTGATTGGCATAATTTTGGATACACTTTGTTGGCGCTGTCCCTTGGAAGAAGCAGTCGGTTTGTGGCAGTATATCGTTGGTATTCGTTAAAACCCTTCTAGACATTTATTATGAGGGCTTATTTTTTGCTTTTGTCTGAGCACCAGCTATGTGTTTCTGTTGCCTGCTTAGGTTTGAGAGGCATTATGGTAAGATGGCAGATGGTTCCCTGTGTGTAACAAGGGCAATGCAGCATGAGTTGGCACAAAATTGGGGAATTAAGTAAGAGAGTCAGCTCACCATTCATAATTTCTGCATTCTTTAGGAATTCAATTATGAAGATTGCTTTGTTAATCAATTTCTGTTTTTCAAATAAATAGAGCCACTGTTCTGTATGATCAACCACCTGAGTTTTTTCATTCTGCTTCGCTTGAAGAAAAGCATAAGGTACATCAATGATTCCATACCATTTTTAAGAGTTTCTTGATTTGGCGTTTAAACATAATATGTGGACCATTTGTAGTTGTTTTGCAGATTGAATAAAAACCTTACACAGCCTCATGGAGTCCAAGATTGTGCCACTATTGGTACTTATAAAATTTAATGAATTTTTTCTGTATTTTTCATCACAATTGAGTTCATAAATTCACACATGTTTGTAGGAACTGTAGGTCTCATGAACAAGAACCTAAATGACACTCTATGTACCAGTATGGTTGGCAGTGACATTGTTTTGAAGCCTAACAGGCCGGCAATCATTGTTAGCAGTACTAGCTGGTGAGAGGTGTTCCTATGAATTACTGCTTATATAATGCATTGAGGGGATATATGTGCTCCAACATTATAACATGTTAGAATTAGGTGTGGTATCTATGTTTATGTGTTTTCTTGTGTTTGAATGACAACACAGTAGATGCTGCCTCTCCTTAATATTATTGCGTGAATACATTTCAATTTTACTTTTTCTCTCTTTCTTTTCTTGATGTTTCACATTTTGATAATCCTTTTCATATTGCCAGCTCTGTCTGTATATGAAACACATACTAATCACTTCTATCAGTAGACTCAGCTTCTTACTTGCGAGACTGGTTTAGTAAATCCCAGTTGAATGAATAGAATCTATAGTTTCTATTTCAAAAATCATTGTTCTTTTGAAATGGAAAGATTGTTAATGAGCAGAAGTTTGAGACAAGACAAGATACAAATTTCAGGCATTGGAACTTCTTTACAGGACTCCAGATGAAGATTTTGGCATTCTCTTGGAAGCAGCTGTGATGTATGATAGACGTGTTGCTGCAATCTTAAATGAAGATAATTCCACAGAAGAAGTTCTTTGGAAGGAAATGTGGGAAGGGAAGCAGTACTTGTACCCTAGGCTGTTATTCATCATTACAGGTGGTGTATTTATGTTTTTGTGTTTTAGTACATCTTGTGTTTGCTTTTTTCCGTGTGTATTTTTGCACATCTTATGACCTAAGCAATGTTATGCACTACATGAAGGTAAAGGGCCTGAAAAAGAAAAATATGAAGAAAAGATAAGGAGATTACACCTCATACGTGTGGCATTTCGTACCATGTGGTTGTCAGCTGAGGACTACCCCTTGCTCCTTGGTGGGCCATTTATATTCTTTTGCTTGCAATATCCTATTGCTCCCTATACATTAATTTTCTTTGGCATTTTGTTTGTATGTATTCATATTTTAGTAATATTTACAGGATCAGCAGATCTTGGTGTGTGCTTGCATACTTCTTCATCAGGGTTGGACTTACCCATGAAGGTGCAGTGTAAAACTGAATATTTCGATAAGAGAAGAGAAAAATCTTTTATTCTCAGCAATCTGACCTTTTCTAAAATTAGTTCTTTCAATTTCCGGCTCCAGGTTGTGGACATGTTCGGTTGTGGATTGCCTGTTTGTGCTGTTTCATACTCGTGGTAAAATCCTTTTGTGAATCTTTCTAGCATATCATGTAATGTTTTAGTCATGTGCTATATACTTTGATGTTCTTGCCTGTGATATTTTGGTTCTAAGCATCAAGGAACTAGTACAAGTTGAGAAAAACGGCGTCCTTTTTTCATCATCTTCAGAGCTAGCTGATGAACTTCTGGTAAGTTAGTTGACTTGGTTGGTAAGCTGCGCTTTTTATGAATTACGGTCAGACACTTCCTAGTCTTAGACTTTCATTAATTTAAGCTCATAATATGATCAGGAGTAGGAAAGAATAACTAGACTTATTTCAATTGATAAACCATATAAGCATCCTTCAGGTTTGAATTGGTCCAGTTTAAATGGAAAACTGTTTATAGAAATAAACTTAAGTTGGGGTATTGACGTTCATTAAGGATTGTTTTGGGCGGGGGTGGGTGTGGTTTGGTGAGATGAGGCTTCATTGAATTTCACACTGTTTTCCTTGGTATTTTGGGCTCTCAACATATTCAACTAACTGTAACTGGATTAAGCAAATAGCATAAATACGTAAAGATTATTGCATGACTTGTTTTCTTTGATTATAATTCATTTTGTTGGTGAACCTGCACAGCATTTCTTTAAGGGTTTTCCAGATGCATGTGATTCGTTGGAGTTGCTTAGAAATGGTGCTTTGGAAACGGGATCTTCTGCGAGGTGGACTGCTGAATGGGAAGACAATGCCCAACCATTAATATCCAAGGCAAGTTTACATATGCATATACATACATATGCATATATATATACATTCAAATATATATTTACACACACACACACACACACATACATATATATAACATATGTATATAACAATTGTAGGTGGTATCAAGTGAATTTGTCACCCATTTAAAGTATTACCCTTGTTGCACTAGCATGATGCCCTATTGGTGGTCAATAAAAATTCCCAATTGTATATATATATATAGTTCTGCATTTTCTTTGTTTGCTGTTCTTAAATTTTCTTCCACCTATATGCATGGTTACAAACCTGATGTCTAGGTTTTGAACTTGCAGGTGGTCTCTGAAAATGTAAAATGAGTTTTGGCTTCGAGTTGAATTTTTTTGTTTGGTCAATGTGGTATATCAACAATCCTAGTTAAAATAATTCACCAAAAAAAAAAAGAAAAAAAAGAAGAAAACAATCCTAGTTAAAGTCCTCAACAGTGGTCAATCAACAGAGCTTTCTGGATACACATTTTGACCCACCATTGCATGGGGTCAAGTTTATGGGACACATTGAAATCTACATAACTATACCAATTTCGTTGTATCAAAGATGACGTTAGAAGAGCAGCTCTTTGCGCATTAGCTACTGAACTAATCATCAGATAACCAGTGGATGCTTTATTTGGCGACCTTTTAAAACAAAAGGATCTTTGGCAATAATGCCTCCTTTGTATTATGCATGAAGTTGTAAATTGTTCCAAAATAACACTTCTTGAACTTTATATTATATTTGGATTGAGGAATAGAAGACAAATGGAAGGAAATAATTTTGATTCCCTCGTTTGAATTGTTAAAATTAAGTGGAAATGAAAGGGAAGAATTATGTGGTTTTTCCTGATTTTATTTTCAAGATTTAATTTTACTTTTTAATGTACCAAATTATTCTAATTAATATTGTTTGAGAAAAAATTTATTAACGTCAAGAGTGTTTTTGTAAGAATATAAATAGTATTAATTGATTTTCCACTTTTGATTCATGTTATTTTCATTAAATAATTATTGAAACAACAATTATTATGTATACTATCATTTTCTTTCATTATATATATATATATACATATATATATATATATGGGAAATGTAGTTAAATGTTCAGCCCATTCATATATATATTTTTTAAAAAGTTCAATTTTAATAATACTTGTAAAAGTATCCATTATTTTTCTAAAATACCCTTTATATTTGAACTGTTTATTCTATGTCTTCCCTCGTGCTTTTTGCTATTCTCTGTGCAATTTATTCATCACCAAATTTCATCATCTTTGCAAATCATTCAATCCAGTATGTGAAAATCAACAATGGCTCCTAAGAGAAAGGCTCTTGCGAACCGTAACAAAAGGCAGTTAAGGCTAAAACCTCTGAGAAAATCAAGAGTGGTCTACAACTTGCAGCAATTCCACCATCGACGGCTGAGGAGGTTGTTCCCTCTGTTAATCCTTCAATTGAAGTGCCCAGACGCTTTAACGATGTACCCAATACATCAAATCCCCAACGAGTAAGTTTTATAATCCCAATTTTTTTTTTAAAGTTTTATCCATAAAAATATGATTTTTAGTTGCATTTATAGATTTAGGCTTTATTTTATGGTTTTAATTGTATATTGTATTGAAATAGTATGTGTTGTGGGTTTTTATATGGTTTCAATTGTGTTATTGGTTGTTATATTGTGTTGTGATTCATTGTTCTGTTATGGTGAGCCTCGTCAATTGAAAGCAAGTCATAGATATGGGGATTTGAAAGTTCTCGTCAATTTATAGCGAGACCTTGCCAAGAGATGAAAAGAATGAATTAAATACTCATATTTGTGTGTATGTTTCTCACCAATTTATGGTGGGTTTTGTTCTTAATTGGCGAGTACAATGTCCATTCAATTTGAGGGCTCGTTTGGAACTGCTTATGTAAATAGTACTTTTTTCAAAAGTGCTTTTTATTTATGCATTTTAGTTAAAAAACACTTTAATAATAAAACAATTTGTGTTTGGTGGAAAATTATAAAAAAGTGCTTTAAAAATATTTCACAGTCTTTGAAAAAACACTTTTTTTAGAAAAGCACCTACCAGGTGCTTATCAAAAAAAGCACTTAAAGTGTTTTTTTATAAAAAAGTGCTTTTATAAAAAATTTTTCATTCAAAATGCGTGTTCGTGACTCGTTATCTAGCTCTAAAAATTTACTCGCTATATTATGGTAGGTCTCGCTTGTTAATGGCGAGTAAGATTTTCACTATTTTTGAACGTTTTTGCTAATTAATGGTGAGATTCGCTATTAGATAGTGAGCAAATTTTCAAAGAGTAAAATATGCTATGGAAATTTACTTGCTATCTTATGATGGGTCTTGCCATTAATTGGCGATTACAGTTTTCACTATATTTGAACGTACTCACCAATCAATAGTAAGACTCGCTATTAGATAGAGAGTAAATTTTCAGAGAATAAGATACGCTTTGAAAATTTACTCGCTATCTTATGGCGGATCTCATCATTTAAGGGCGAGTACAATTTTCACTATATTTGAACGTGCTCGCCAATTAATGGCGAGTCTCGCTATAAGATAGCGAGTAATTTTTCATAGATTTGGAAAATTACTCGCTATCGTATAGCTAGAGTATACGTGAAATGTGCCCGCCATAAAATGGCAAGAAATCTGATGAAGTTTGTTGATCATTTCTTTTTGTAGGCTACTTGTTTTGTTTATTATTATTATTATTATTATTATTATTATTATTATTATTTTATTTTGTTCCTTTTTGTAGGCTACTAAATTGAGAAAGTATGTAGTAGATGCAAATAGCCAAGTTGACTCTATAAAATTAACCAATTATGAAAATTTATCCAATGTGGTTGATGTGATACGACGTAAGCTTGGGGATGATGGTGTTAAGGCATTTAAGAATACTTCTTTTGGACATTTCCTTGATATGAAGTCTATGATTTTTTGTTCAGGTATTGTTCATAGCTTCTTGGTTAGGGTATTGGAGTGTGACGATCCGGATGTTCTGGTGTTTAACTTTTGGGGAATTGGTGCTAGATTTGACTGCAATGCTTTCAACTTGGTCACCGGTTTGAAGTTCTCTAAGTTTCCATCGTTTTTTAAGATGCATGATTTACCCAGCACACTTTGGGATAAATACTTCGGTGGTCGTGGTACCATTGAACAAAATGAATTTATGATTACGTTCGAAATGTATCCCTTTGATGAGACAGAGGTTAATGTGAAAGTGTGCATGTTCTACTTATTGGAGGCAGTGTTATTGGTTGGTGATAAGAGAAAATCAGTAAGCCGTTACCACTTCAAGATCATTCAAAACCTAGAGATACGTGAGAGATATCCGTGGGGGTCGTTGTGATATGATGTTACGATCAAATCATTGCTTAGTGTAGTGAATCACAATAACACCTCCAACACATATTCATTATCTGGCTTTCCTCTAGCTTTTTAGGTATATATAATTTATAGTTATTATATTTACTTTAATGTTCATATTATTTTAGGACTATTATTTATAGTCTTTTAATTGTATTTTTTTTGTGTGTAGATTTGATGTTTTGAAACTATTTCTATTCCCACATTATTGTGTTGTGGGAATTACTTTTCCAACCGGTGTCCCAAAATGAATTGCTGGGAGTTCCCAAGGAAAGTTCATTTTGAAATAATAAAAAAAAATATTCAAAAAAGGAAATGCAAATATTATTATTTTTCAAGTTACACAATACGTATATTATTTATATATTTCAATTCCAATTTACATATTAGTTTGACTAATTTATTTTTATCATTTTACAGTATCCTGTATATAAATATTACACCTCACTGCTTAGGAAAAGAAAGAGGCATACATTACCTCTTTCTTCAAGAGCATTGCATATAGTAGTTACGACGGTCCACCATCAGTGGTTGAGGACGTGGATGATATCACTGTGGATCCCTCATTAGAACAAGTACAACCAGATCGTCGTACACCTACAATGATTGCTTCTACAAAGGACAAAATATGTTCTAAATTTATTCATAAGGTTAAACCATGGCTAAGGAGAAAGAATACAAGGTAACCTGAGATTATGCTTTGTATAATCTTATATTAATTTATTATTTTTGTCTAGGATATTTGAAAAAGTTAAGCCTATAACAACTAGGCCGCCTGCTACAAAGGTGGTTCAATGGTACAACGGGTGACTATTTTGTTGGATTTTAAACATTTTGAAACGTTTTTTTTTTCATTAAATGCGAATGAATTGTAAAACGATTTTGTCATTAATGTTTAGTAAACGTTACAAAATAAATTAAGGTTTTATTTATTGTCTTGTAACCAATTGGTCACTGGTTTACAAGGCTTTTGAGTTTTCAAATGACATACACGAGTGTATTTTTTCGGAAAAAGAGAATAGTATGTTTTTAAGTCAGTATTCTGGTGATAGAACGAAGGCTGAATTCAAGTTCGTGGAAGAGAGTTTGGAAGGTGCACTGTTTAGAACTCCCGAAGATCCGTTGTATCCTAGGAGACGATCGCTACGAAGATCACAAGCACCTGTGGAGCGAAATCGTCTTAAGGACATTGTGGTTCACAGGCCTCGGATCAACAAGTGAAGCTATAGTTCAAAATCATCACGTTTTGGTATGTTTTAATCTTCGATAAAATCAGTTTTGATTTATTTCTTATTTTTTATATTTCTATGAAATTTCTATTATTTAATATACCCGTTTATTGTTAGAACTAAAAATCTTAAGACGATTCCAACTCTGTTTTACTCCACTAACAATGAACAGGTCGTAGTTTAAGGGAAGAAAAATTATTTTTTTGGTTTAATTTACAGAATTATATTTGTATATATATTTGTACTAACTTTTTGAACAGGTCAAGGAAATCTGAATTAATTTAATGGACTATTTATATTAAAAATTTATTTTTTATAATTGGTTGTCAAAACCTTAGAACCCGAGACTTCAAGGACTTGGACATGATATTGACACATAAATTAAATATTTTAAATTGATAGAACCCTTACATGTGTTGTGCCGAATAAATTGGGACTGGTCCGCCTGAGATCGGAGATCGGAGGAGAGTTTTCCGTTCGGGTCAAGAACTATGTGCTATCTGGAAAATGGGTCAACTGGAGGTAGAAGACAACACGCACGACGCCGTTTTGGCACTGGTGAAGTAGCGTACGTGGGTCTGGAATTAAGTTGGACTAATGTACATGTGGGCTTACATTTTGGGTTGAAAGGTTTGAAATGTGCATATCAGGTTTGCGGCTGGGCTTATGTGTAAGCTGGGCTTAGTTGTGAGCTGATGCGCATGGGTTGGCCTTGCCAGCTGGGCTGTGTGCTGATGCTTGCAGATCAGACCGGTTGAGCTGGGCCATGTGGCTGGGCTCGGGTTGGCTAGGCTAGACTTCGAGGCCTAAGCATGTGTATCCCTTGATCTGGCCCTTGCGCCTGGTCTGGGCCGTGCACCTAAACTAGGTCGCACACCTATGCTGGGCAGTGAGTGTCTGGACTTATAGGTTGAAAGGCTGCACACCAGATGAGGCCAAAGGCCGCGTGCATTTGAGCTTAGCTGAGGCTGGCCCATGTGTGCTGATAGATTGGCTAGTGAGGCATGCTGACAAGGCACGCTGACATGGTGTTGTGGCACTGATGTGGCCTGATGATGTGGCTGATAACGTCATCAGAGAGAGAAAATATTTTTTAAAAAAATTATTTTCTCAGTGCTTGAAATATTATTTTATTGTATTATTTTAATGTAATAAATTAGTAATTTCTTGTTGTGTTCAATTAAAAAATGGCCAATGTGGGGTAATCATCTAACCATGGGGCACAAGTGCCAACAGCTGTCTCTACGGCATAAGTGCCTACTCCTGTCTCTATGGCACAAGTGGCAACACCAGCTGTGACGGTTCTAGTGAACCATGCGGAGAGATCGGAGAAGTTCAGTGGACTGAATTTCAAGAGATGGCAACAAAAGATGATGTTCTACCTGACCACACTAAACCTTGTGAGGTTTTTAATTGAGGATCCACTGAAGACGAATGAAGATGATAGAAATTCACTCATGGCGTTTGATGTGTGGAAGAGCTTTGACTACCTGTGTCGGAACTATGTGTTGAACAATCTAGCTAATACATTGGACAATGTGTACTGTGTCAAGAAGACAGTTAAGGAACTGTGGGAGTCCCTGGAGATGAAGTATAAGACCGAGGATGCTGGCACCAAGAAATTTATCGTGGGCCGATTCCTGGATTATAAAATGGTGGACTCCAAGACTGTGGTCAGTCAAGTTCAGGAATTTCAGTTGATTCTACATGAAATTCATTCTGAAGGGATGATTCTGAGTGAAGCCTTCCTTGTTGGCAATTATTGAGAAGCTGCCTCCTTGGTGGAAGGACTTTAAGAACTACCTCAAGCACTAGAGAAAGGAGATGAATGTCGAGGAACTGATTGTTAAACTTCGTATTGAAGAAGACAACAGACGTTCTAAGAGGAGGTATTCATCCCAAGCTAAGGTAAAGGCCAATGTAGTTGAACATGAATAAAGCTCCAAGTCCAAGAAGAAGCCGAGCAAAGGATTTAACCTTGGACCTAAAGGAGGCATTTCCAAGAAACAGAAATTTCAAGGGAAGTGCTTCAACTGTGACAAGATGGGTCACAAAGTGGCCGACTGTAGAGTGTTGAAAAGGAAAAAGAACAAAGAGGCAAATATGATGGAGGAAATCACTCAAGAGGTTGATGACTTGAACCTCTGTGCTGTAGTCTTTGAAGTGAACTTGGTTGGGTCAAACCCAAAAGAATGGTAGATCGATACTGGTGCAACCTGCCATGTCTACTCGGACAAGAAGATGTTCACTTCCTTCGACCCTGTTGATAATGGGGAGAAGTTGTTCATGGGGAATTATGCGACGTCTGACATCTGAAGTCAAGGATATATAATCTAAAGTTTGCACTAATAAGGGGTGGCAATAAGTATTTTATTACTTTTGTCGATGATAGCACGAAGTATTACTATATGTATTTGCTCAAAAGCAAAACGAAACTTTGGAGAAATTTGTTCTCTATAAAGCATAAGTTGAAAATCAACTAAATAAGAAGATTAAGTTGATAAGAAGCGATCGTGGTGGTGAGTATGTAACACTGTTTGGTGATTACTGTGGACAACATGGGATTAGACATGGAGTCATTCCACCATACTCACCTCAGTCAAATAATGTGGCTGAGCGTAAGAATCGTACCTTGAAAAAAAATGATGAATGCAATGCTAA
Source organism: Rhamnella rubrinervis (assembly GCA_007844105.2). Classification (NCBI taxonomy): domain Eukaryota; kingdom Viridiplantae; phylum Streptophyta; class Magnoliopsida; order Rosales; family Rhamnaceae; genus Rhamnella; species Rhamnella rubrinervis. The sequence continues at coordinate 9,777,660 of CM017577.2, forward strand.
TAAGTTTTGGATTACCTCAGAACATGTGGGGGGAAGCCGTATTGTCGGCAAATTATCTTTTAAATAAGGTGTCTCGAAAGAATGAACAAAAAACACCGTATGAGCTGTGGAAAGGGAGGCAACCTTCCTATAAGTACCTACGAATGTGGAGGTGTCTAGCCAAAGTGGCGGTTCCAACACCGAAAAAGGTAAAGATAGGTCCAAAGACCGTAAATTGCATTTTCATTGGCTATGCGCAAAATAGTAGTGCATATCGATTTCTTGTGTATAAGTCAGAAATCCCCGATATACATAAGAATATGATTATGGAATCAAGAAATGCGTCATTTTTTGAAAATGTTTTTCCATGTAAGTCCGAAGAGGGACCAAGTTCGTCTAAACGAACATACGGGATTATGAATGAAGATAGTCAGGACCAAGAACAAGAACAAAAAGACGAGGTTGAAGATGAGCCTCGACACAATAAGAAAATAAGGACAGAAAAATCTTTTGGTCCGGATTTTCTAACTTATATGCTGGAGAGTGAGCTTCAAAGTTATAAAGAGGCTGTGAACTCTCCGGAAGGCTCTTTGTGGAAAGAAGCCATTAAAAGTGAAATTGATTCCATCTTGCAAAACTATATGTGGGAGTTAGTGGATCTTCTTTCAGGTAGTAAACCACTAGTGTACAAGTGGATTTTCAAAAGGAAAATGAAAGGGAATGGAACAATTGATAAATACAAGGTGAGACTTGTAATTAAAGGTTACAAACAAAAGGAAGGCCTTGATTATTTTGACACGTATTCTCCTGTGACGAGAATAATTTCTGTAAGAATGGTATTAGCCATTGCTGCGTTACGAAATGTTGAAGTACATTAAATGGATGTAAAGACAGCTTTTCTGAATGGAGATATAAATGAAGAGATCTACATGTAGCAACCTGAAGGTTTTACAATTCCTGGACAAGAAAAGAAAGTCTGTAAATTGGTAAAGTCCATGTATGGTTTTAAACAAGCACCGAAACAATGGCATCAAAAGTTTGATAGTGTGGTGCTGGCCAATGGATTTAAAATCAATGAGTGTGACAAATGTATATATGTCAAGGATACAGAAAATGGCTATGTCATTTTATATATGTATGTTGATGACATGGTCATTGTGGGTAGTGATGATGAGATGATCAAATCTGCCAAGACTATGTTAAGCACAAGGTTTGACATGAAAAATATGAGACTTACAGATGTAATTTTAGGGGTGAAAATCATAAGAACCCTGATGGACTAGTTATGAGTCAATCACATTATGTGGACAAAATACTGAATAAGTTCAGTAAAGATGATTCTGGTATGGCTAGGACATCTCTAGATGTGAATCTTCACTTGTCAAAGAACAAAGGAGAAAGTGTATCTCAGTTGGAGTATTCTAGGGTAATTGGGAGCCTGATGTACTTAATGAGTTGTACAAGATCAGATATAGCCTACGCGATTAGTAAACTAAGTAGGTATACGAGTAATCCAAATGGTGATCATTGGAAAGGGATCGTAAGAGTGTTAAGATACTTACGGTATACTCATGACTACGGACTGCACTATACTCGATATCCAGCTGTGTTAAAAGGATACAGTGATGCCAACTGGATATCTGATGTGAAGAACTCGAAATCGACTAGTGGGTATGTGTTCACACTAGCAGGTGCAACAGTATCATGGAAATCCTCAAAATAAACGGTTATAGCCCGATCCACAATGGAATCAGAGTTCAGTGATCTGGAAAAGTGTGGTGAAGAGGCTGAATGATTACGCCATTTTTTGGAGGATGCTCCTAGGTGGCCTAGGCCTGTGCCGACTATTTCTATTCATTGTGATAGTCAGTCAGCGATAGGAAGGGCATAAAATATGATGTATAACGGTAAGTCTAAACATATACGTCGAAGACATAATACCGTTAGATAATTAATCTCAACTGGAGTTGTCTCTGTTGACTATGTAAGGTCAAAGAATAACATTGCGGATCCGCTAACCAAATTGTTAAATCGAGAGTTAGTTGAGAAATCATCGAGAGGAATGAGACTAAAGCCCATAAAATTGAAAAGTCAATACGATGGAAACTCAACCTAGTTGACTGGAGATCCCAAGATCTAGGTTCAAAGGGACAACTAAATTGTAAAAACTGGTTTAGATCACTGTGGGGGTTTTCACCTTCTGTCCATTTCTATGATGAAACAGTGATACCTGTTGAAGATGAGGATAAGCTAAAGCTTTTAATGATTCTTATGCATCGGGAAATCCAAGAGGAGTATAACGGGATACTCTTAGTAAAAGAATCACCTATGTGAGAGAGAAGAGGTGCCGCTTCAAAGGAGAATTGGTTGGGCTCAATTCTTTAGAAACTCTCGCAGAATCAGGGAAGATGTCCATGGCTAAAACGAACATAAAAGTAAGAACTGAAGAATGTCAAGAAGGAGTCCTGTGTGAAGTATATCATATTTACATAAACGACAGTAAAGTTCAAGGATATCGCGTCTACCTTCAGTCAGTAGAGTAAATATATTCTCACAAGGAAAGGTTTAAAGGGTAAAACCTACCTATCCTATGCAGGTTCCGACCGTAGAACTCTATCACCAGAGTCGAGTCTAGTGGGTTGTGTACAATTCATTCATGTGGGGATTGTTGGATTTTAAATGTTTTGAAACATTTTTTTTTTCATTAAATGCGAATGAATTATAAAACGGTTTTGTCATTAATGTTTAGTAAACGTTACAAAATAAATTAATGTTTTATTTATTGTCTTGTAACCAATTGGCCACTGGTTTACAAGACTTTTAAGTTTTCAAATGACATACACAGGTATATTTTTTTCGGAAAAAGAGAATAGTATGTTTTTAAGTCAGTATTCTGGTGATAGAATGAAGGTAGAATTCAAGTTCGTGGAAGAGAGTTTGGAAGGTGCACTGTCCAGAACTCTCGAAGATCCGTTGTATCCTGGGAGACAATCGCTACGAAGATCACAAGCACCTGTGAAGCCAAATCGTCTTAAGGACACTGTGGTTCACAGGCCTCGGATCAACAAGTGAAGCTATAGTTCAAAATCATCACGTTTTGGTATGGTTTAATCTTCGATAAATCAGTTTTGATTTATTTTTTATTTTTTATATTTGTATAAAATTTCTATTATTTAATATACCTGTTTATTGTTAGAACTAAAATATTTGATTTAGGCTAAACTGCGTCCACTTATGAATTAACCAAATTGACCATAAGTTAAATTCAAGTTTAGGTTCCATTTTATTATTTTATAATGTTTAAGCCACAAAATTACCGTGGCTAAGATAGCGGGCATTAAAAGTATTAATTAATTAATAAATTTAGTGTGTCTTGCATGGAGCTGTATTTGATTTAAAGTTACATGCTTCAATGTATATTTTTTACTGTATGACGTCATGGAGACGTTAGTAGGTTTGCAATATCGTCATGGATTTCTACTTGAAGTGTGCATCTATATGGATTCAAGCCTATGTGGCATGAAAGAAGGTGATATATGATAAGTTCATTCAAGAGTTTTAGTTGATGTAGAATTATTTCAAGCATGTTAAAAGGTGTCAATATTAATTGGATTTTAAAGTAGCTATATAAACAAAGGGACCGAATGAAAGAGGAGGCCACCACCATCAATAACAATCAACCTACTTTATTTTATTTTATCTTATTTCTTTATTAGCCATAATTTTTAATTCATTTTGGTTTTTTTATTGTAAATTCTTTTATTTAGTTGAATTTCATATAAAAGACCTGTCTGATAAGGTGTTGAATTCACCTTGCCTGATTTTGTTAGATTGCTTTATTCAGTAAAATTGTTCCCATTTTTTAATTTAATTATTGTGATTAAAGTATTAGCATGACCACGTATTCATCACAAATATATTCAATATATTTTTTGCATGCCCGGTGGGACCCCCTCAATGAAATTCAGCTTGCACAATGGTAGCCAATAACCAATGGAATATTCAAAAGCTTCATAAGTTGCAAGAAAAGGTGGATAAAGATATTCAAATCTTGTATCATAAGGGTCCGACTACCAATAATTTCAGTAATGATGCTCATTATGAAGAATTTATAAGCATGTTGAATGCTATTAAAAACTGGCTATGGCCACCAAAATAAAAAATAGTTCAGGTTCGGGGGGGAAGATACGATTGAATTGGCTGAGATCGTACCTGATACTGATTCTAATGTCATTCCTGAGGCCGTTTATGAGACGTTGCTCAGTCCGTTTCCAAACCCATTCATGAGAACAAGTTTGAACTTGCAACTGAGAAATTAGAAACAAGGTAGTACTTTTTGAGACTGCAGTGTTTAAGCCCAAGAGAGTTGAACCCAAGCTTGAGCATAAGAACAGCAAACATCCCATGTGAGACTACAAGGTCGAAGAATGGGCCGAAGGAGAAAGTAAGTGAAGGTACCGGTGTCTACTACCTGCACAATTTCAAAACTATTTTTTATTATTTAAGACACTCCGAGATTAGGACTATGCCAAAACCACTTGCTACAGAGGCTATACGATGGAAGCAAGTTCAAGCATTTATTTACTAATTTGTATTTTTTTCTTACAAATAAACAGTAAACAAAGGGGCAACGTTTAAGTCAGAAAATAACTGGCTAATTTGGTAGCAGAATTTGTTCATATGGACTTCTGAAGAAAATGAAATTCTATCAAGCATATGAGATAATGAAGATTAGTGCTTATGATGATAAGGATAAAGATATATATAAGATATAATTATTTATTTAATAAAATATTATCTTTTAATTATTTTTATTATTATCTTATAAATTTTAGTAGCCATGTAAGGGAACATGAGCAAAATGAAAGATACAATCATTAACCACATCAACAATTCAGTCAATCAATATGTCTTGTATTCAATTAAAACTTTTAAAAAAATTTATAGACTTTTTTTAAGGATAGACTTTTGTAGATTTTTATTAATTTTTACAGACTTTATAAAAGTATGAATAACTTTGAGTGACTTTTGTAAACTTTTTTTTTAAAACTTTCATAGACTTTGAATAAATTGTTAGAAATTTTTTATTTTTACTTATCACATTTATAAATACTTTATATATATCTCTTTTTTCAATTAAAAATATTTAATTATTTTTTAAATGTTCTAAAATGATGCCCTATAAATCGTTTATGATGGCTATATGAGCATAAACATGCTTATTCGATGAAAATGAGGAAAAAAATAACTTTGATATAATAATAATTAATATAGTAACAAATAAATTATAATGATTAATATATCAACAAATAAATTATTGAAATAATAAAATAAAAAATTTCAATTAAAAAAAATGATGTTTATAAAATATGAAAAAAGAATTAATGGAAAAAATAAAATAAAATATTTAATGTCCATCATTATTAATAATTGCAACATCATTTCACGTATTAGGAGAGTATCTATCTTCATGTTAAGCAAAATATCTTATGCACCTTGCGTATCCTTTTTTGCTATAAAGATAAAAATTTCACGTTAACTAACGTATATATTAATTGCTAAAATGAAATATTTAGATGTATAGATACCCATGATTGCAAATTATATATCTCACTTATATACTTCTGTATCTTCAATATAAAAATAATAATTTTGATTAAAAACAGGAAAAAAAAATAGTAGATCCAATCCAAGATTATAGAATCCAATTTTTTTTTTTTTGAAGATAGTAGATCCATAATCAGTTTGCAAAAGAAAAAGACAAAGAAAGAGAGAGAGAGATGAGGTGGAGATGAACCCTAAGCTTTGAATTTTTTTTTCTCTAAAAAGTCTATGAAAGTTTCTGGGGTGGATGAGAAACAAATTTTAACGTCGAATATATATAATTCTCATCTAAAAGTCTTTAAAATTCTGTAAAAGTCATTATTTTAAAAAAGTAAAGTTTAGATTGAATACTTGTAGACTTTATAAACTTTTAAAAAGTTATAATTAAATACCTCAATACTTTCTAAGACTTTTTAAAAATTTATAAAAGTCTTGATTGAATACCTCTTGACTTTAAAAATATTTTAAAAGTTTTAATTGAATATATCTAAACTTTTTAAATTTGTAAAAGTATTTAAAAGTTTTAATTGAATACACCCCTGTTAGTCTTTAGACTTTTAATTTATATTTTTAATTTCATTCTATGTTGAATTTCATTTTATTTAATAAAGTCTTTTTATTTTAAGACATTTAGAATTCTTTAATATTCTTTGTTTCTACCTTAATCGTATGATCAATTCTTTGATTTTTATTTTTATATTATTTTCCTTCAAACCAATTAATTTGAAGGTGACATGCCCACATCACACAAAGACTTTAATATAGCAAAGAGGGAGAAACCAAGATTTATAATTATGATGGAAGATTCATAAGCCAACTGAATTTAGTAAAGGTGGAAGCAATGACACAATAAGTAAAAAACCTAGCAACCATCTTTTGCTTCTTAGAACTCCAATTGACAAGAGTAACCCCGGTAAAAACTCCATAAGCTAGTGTTGAAAATCATTTGGATTTCTTGCTCAGTTGCACTAATAAAAATCTTATGAACTAGTCTAAATGTCCTACCCATTAAACGTCAACAAAGACATTAAGACTAAGAATTATAACTGATATTTAGAATTGCACACAAAAAAATTAATTTGACGAAAGTTTGACTTTTGAGTATATTTAGTGAGATCCAAAGTTAACTTTTTTGTTACATGTGTAATTTAGTTTTGAGTTTGATACCATTGCATAGGGCTTGTCAATACGAGTTCATGGACATGTGGTAGGTGTAAATTGAAATTATAGTGTAGAAATTATAATTTTGTGAAGTTAGTGGCGAAATCATAATTTCAAAATAATTTTAAAAAAATTCCCAATCACTTTCTTTCTTTACTATCTTCTTTTTCCCCATCATGTCTCTCTCCTTTCTTTGTAGATTTTCACCTTTACCAGTTTTTGAATTGCACACGTGCCACCATCGGACTCCCTAGGCCTCATCACACCCTTGCTGGCCACTAATGCGCCACTTTCTCTTTCTTTCATTAGCCATTTTTCAATGAGTTTTCAGTTTTTACCCATTCCTTTCAACACTTTGAGCTCAAATTCATGCTTCTTTTTGTCTAAAAAAGCTTTATTTTATAGGAACTACGAATCTTCTTGAACCAGCCATTTTCTAGCAAGATTTTGACCAAACCGAGCATTTTTTGAATGAACAAAAGGTAGATTCTCATTTCTCGTGTTGCAAGCTTTGATTTGGTATATAATATGTTAATTTTAATTAAATTTTGCAAAAATCCCCAATTTAGGGGTTAGCGTAAATTCGAGATTTCAATAATTTGGACCACAGTAATTGTCCTTTGGATAATATTTATAATATTAGATGTTATTGGGGATAATTGAAGATAATGAATGATTTGATTTGAGAGAAATTGGGTAATTTGATTAAAAAAAAAAAACTTCCAAATTGGTGGTAAACTTCATATTAATTGTACACAATAAAATTAATTGGAATTGTTTAAGTGCAGAAAATATTTGTTCTAAATTTAATGAAATTAAATTCCAAAAAATAATAGTTATAAATAATAATTTATGTTATTTATATTGTTTTATGGATCCACTAACTGACCTTTATCTCACAAATTTTTTATTTTTTTTAAAATTACCTATTGGATCTTACCTGACAGTGGTTGGTTTTCCACACATTGCATCACCCACATCTTCATTCTTCTTTTTGGATTTTCCTTTGTACCTATAAATAGTATTATTATTTTTTTGTTATGTTCACTTCTGATATTATATTTTAAATATTTTTGTAAACATCTAAACTTCTAAGAATACTCAATTGGTGTCAACTTATTTTTGTGCTAAAAATATTTTATACCTCTTGATAATGTATTATGCAACTGTATTATTGCTATGAGAATCTAGTGACATTTACTGTGATTACTAAAAATTTTTAGAGTTGTGTTTTCTATGTAGGTACAAATGGATTAGTTCAAGTTTTAGGGGAGATTCTGCCGAAAGTTTAATAAAATTTTCTTTAGGTGGGATCCATCCTGAATACGGTCCTGTCAAATGAAGTCTTGCATAATAACATCCATAATCCATCATACCTTTTGAATACAGTAATACACGCTTAAAAACATTCCAATGGGAAACACTAGGACGACGCATAAACTAAGATAGTTTCTTGACAACAAACAAAATGAAAAACCATCAATAAACTTGAGAATCCATGGAGAAGAGCGGACTAGCAATTGGATTGACAGAGAGAAAATTATGTGTTTGAAGCATATCAATAACATGCCTTTTTCTACACAAAATGAGCACATTATAATTGCGAAAAACTTCAATAATTAAGTCACATCTATAAGTAGAAAACTATCAACAAACTTAAAGGATTCCACTGATAGGATTATTGCTGATTCCCAGGTGTGTTCACTCTAGGGTGTGCACAAATTATTGGTCCTAAATAATACCAAAATAATTTCTTTTAATTCTATATAGATTAGAACAATTTTTATTCCACATTGAATAGTCCCAAACAATTTTATTGTGCACAATTAATCTGGAATTCACCACTAGTTTGAGGATTTTCTCATCAAATTACCAAATCACCCATTATCCTTAATTAATACAAATAACACCTTACTGTCACAAAAATTATCTAAGAAGTAATTATTGGGATCCAATTAGCTAAAATCTCAAATTTACCCTAACCTAAAATTGGGGCTTTTTGCAACCTTAACCAAATTGACATATTACATACCAAATTGAAGACTACAATATAAGGAATGAGAATCTACTTTCTGTTTGGTCGAAAAAAGCACAGGTTGGTTGGAATCTTGTCAGAAAGTGGCAATTCAAAGTGGTTTTCGTGATTCCTACAAATAAAATATTTTTAGAAAAAAAAAAAAGCTTGGATTTGAGATCAAAAGGTTGAAAAAAGGGGAAAAATATAAACTTTTAAATTTAAACTCACTTGAATCCATCATTTGGAAGAGATATAACCAACAGTCATGCTGTGATCTCTAATGAGAATGGCAACTGTTTGACACGTGGACGATAGGGGTGATGCACCACAGCAGGCAAATGTGGTAATAGCGCATGTGAGTTTTAGTGACCAACAGGTTCAAAGAGGAAGAAGGAGAGGGAGAGAGAGAGATAGAGATAAATCTGCAGGAAAAAAATGAGGGGGAAAAAGGAGAAAGAAAAAATGGTGGTTAGGAACTTTCATATTGAAGTTACAAAATTATGATTTTTCCGTTAACTTTTTATTGCCGTAATTTCCACACTGTAACTCCGATTTACACTTACTGAAGTTTTGAACTCGTATCAATGAGCTCGCTTGAATGCCAAAGTCAAAACTAAATTACATAGGTGACAAAAAGTCAACTTTTGGGCTCACTAAATGTACCTAAAGGTTAAACTTCATTAAAATAAATTTTTTCTTGTACAATTTCTAAGTACAGGTCATTATAATCTATTCTCCTTAAAAGAAATTTCATTCACGAAATTCGTACCTAAGTAATAAGAGAGATGTGGATACTAAACTCGCATTTTCTACTTGGATTTCCATATGGCCTCCTCCATTACATGGTTCTTCCATAAGACATTCACAAGTGCAATGGTCTTATTACCAAGTACATGGTCCTCCGATCAAGTATTTGAACCAGTTGCTCTTCATATGTCAAATCGTCCTTTATTTTGATCATCGGGGTCTTTAATACATGAGAAGGATCAGGAATGTACATGTGAAAAATGTTGTGAATTCGAGAAAACTCAACTGGCAGAGCAAGTTAATAAGTAACAGGACCAATCCTTTCAACAACCTAATAGAGCCCAATAAATCTAGGGCTTGATTTTCCTTGAATCTCGAATCATACTACACCCTTCCAAAGAAATAGCTCCAAGAACACCCAATCACCAATATCAAACTCAAGATCTTTCCTTTGATTATTTGCATCACTTTTATGTTTATCCTAAGTTGCCTTTAATTTGCTATAGATTGTTTTAACCTTTTATATAATTAATTGCACAAACTCAAATCCTATAAGCTTTCTTTCACTAACCTCATCCTAACATAAAAGAGTTCTATATTGCATCCCATCCTGATGCTCAAATGATAACAGTTACTACAGGTAAACTCTTTTAATGATAAATGAGAGTCTCAGTTACCTTTTAATTGCAAAATGCACAATCTCAACATATCCTCCAATGTATAAATAATTCTTTTTGACTACCTACTATCTATTTGGGGATAAAATACTAGGCTAAAATGTAGCTTAGTGCTTCAAGCTTCCTGCAAACTTGGCCCAAGCCTAGAGGTAAACCATGTATATTGATTAGATATAATAAATTCAAGCACCCCATGCAATCTTATAATTTCCTTGACAAATAATTTAGCAAGCTTTTGAAAATAATATGTTTCTCTAACAAGTAAAAAGTTGCCAGACTTGGTTAGTTAACCAATAATAACCTAAATTTTATTATGTCATCTTTATGTGTGAGGAAGTTTAAATGAAAAATCTATAGTAATATGTTCCCACTTCCACTCTGTAATGGACAATGGTTACAAAAGTCTTGAAAGCTTTCGTCTCTCTACCTTCACTTCCTAGCAAATCAAACACTCAAGTACAAACTTGACGATTTTTATCTTCATTCCAGGATGTATAGTATAGGCAAATTTGTATGGCTTTCCACTCTATAATGGACAATGGTTACAAAAGTTTTGAAAGCTTTTGTCTCTCTACCTTCACTTCCTGACAAATCAAACACTTAAGTAAAAGCTTGGTGATTTCTATCTTCATTCCTGGATGTATAGTATAGGCAGAGTTATATGGCTTATAAATAATCTCCCTTTTAAGTTCTTTATTGGCAGGAATACAAATTCTAGTGCCTATTATTAAAGCTTCATCCCATTTGATAGTAGAATCTGTCATTTATCCTATATAGACTTCACCTTTAATTTTCATTCTTGGGGGTCAAAAAATTATTTTTCACGGATCCATTATGTGTTGGTAAAACTTTTAAACTAGCCAAAAGAACTCTGTAATCTCCTAAATTCAATCCACATTCCATTTTCCGTAACGTAATCCTTAAAGGCAAACAGATCACTCATACGTGCGCTAAAGAACTTTTGGCCTTTCTACTCAAAGCATTCATAACCACATTTGCCTTTTCTAGGTGATAGTCAATGATATAGTCATAATCCTTAATTAGCTCCATCTATTTTCTTTGTATTAATTAACCCTTTCGATGTAAAAATATACATAAAACTTTTTTGATCCGTAAAAATTTGACAACTTGCACCATAAAGGTAATGCTTACAAGTTTCTAAGCAAAAACTACTGTTGCAAGCTCTAAATCATAAATGAGATAGTTTAATTCATACCTTTTTAAGTTGTCAAGAAGTATAAGTAATCACTTTCCCATATTGCATTCGAACACAACCTAAGCCTTAATAAGTGACATCTTTTAACTCCATATATTCTTCATTATCATGGTTAAAATACGTGCTAAAGTCATCCTCTGCTCAATTTCTTAAAACCTTTGCTCACACTTATAATCCTAATCAAACATAACTCCTTTTCTGGTCAAATGATGGAGTGGTGTTACTATTTTAGAAAAACCTTTAACAAAACTACAACAATAGCCAGCTAAGCTTAGAAAACTTCACACCTTAATTACATTAGTAGTTTTTTCCTAATTTAATACAGCCTCAACCTTTTGTGGATCCACATAGATGCCATCAATGGAAATTACATGCCTAGAAAGACCATTTTGTCCAACAAAAACTTGCATTTGCGAAATTTAGCGTACAATTAACGTTCCTTTAAAGTTTGTAACACATAACTCAAATGCATCTCATATTCAACTTCAGTTTTAGAATATACCAAAATGTCATCAATGGAAACCATCACAAACCAATCTAAAAATGAGTGAAATACTGAGTTCATAAGATACATAAACACTGTAAGAGAGTTTATAAGTATAAACGATATAACTAAAAATTTATAATAACCATATCAAGTCCGAAATGAAGTCTTAAAAATATCATATTCTCTAACTCTCAACTAATGATACCCGTACCTCAAATCAATCTTCAAGAACACCTTAACACCCTGAAGTAGGTCAAATAGACCATCAACACGCAGCAATGGATATGTTGTGAATAGTTATCTTATTTAATTGTCGATAAACAATGCATAATCCTAAAGATCTATCTTTCTTTCTAACAAATAATAGAGGTGCACTCCAAAGTGACACACTAGATCAAACAAGTCACTTGTCTATCAATTTTTGCAACTGAACTTTTAACTTCTTAAAGTTTATTAGGATCATCTTATACGGTGGTAAGGAAATAGGATTAGTGTATGAAATCAGATCAATAGCAAAATCTATTTCTCTTTCAGAGTGTAAACCAGACAGATTATTTAGGAACACATCCAGAAAATCTTGTACTATAGGAATATTTTCAAGTCTCATCTCCTTAGCTTAAGTGTCAGCCAAATAGCCTATATAACCCTTACGTAGTAGGCATCGAGTTGTAAAGATTAAGGTTAAACCTATAGAAGAAGCTCTGCTTGCCATAAAATACCACTTTTGATAACCACAACATTCTAAAAGTGACCTTCGTGCTAAAACAATCTATTAATATACAATTTACAATAAGAAAATCCATTCAAATAATGACATCTAATCTTTCAAGATTAAATTAGCCTCCCCTACCAAACCACCAATAAGGAAAAAACACTTCCTCAATATTTATGTGGGCTACAAAGAATCTCTTATAGGTGTAAGAACCTCCAATTCCTCATCTAAACGTATAGGTTGTACACCAGATTGCGTAACAAAACTACGTGATCTAAAGAATGTGTAGCTTTAAGATCTATGAGAATATAGGTATCCTTTCTAAGAATAGATAATGTACTTGTTACCACATTCATAGTGACTTAAGCATCCTACAATATTATGACAAAAACCTTTCATTGACTCGATGGCCGTCCACGTCTGCTACTACTCCCATGAACTGGTGTAGATTGTGTTTATTTGTAGATGAACTACATGGACTAATATGAGTATCCTACCCTCTATCACCATTGACATGTTGAGGGTGAAAACCTATTCTAAAAGCTCGAGAACCAAACTCAAGGGTCTCTATGCTACCATGAATAAGAAAATGACATTCCTTCCTGAAATGCCCAGACTGTCAATAATGAAAACATGCATCAATCCTCTGACGAGGTCCACAATGATGTCAGCAATAAATACTGCACACCACTCAAGTACTAACCCAAAACTACAATTGTGGTATTTGATACAAATTGCTACCAGTCTTAATATATTGCTGGCCAAATCTAATATTACAATTACTCGTCTGTCCCGATTGAACACTTGGATTTGGTATGCATCCTCTAAATCTTCCATTGCTTGAAGATCATGAACTACAACTTTTCCTTTTTGAAGATCCCTAATTGGGAGCACTAAGGAATTACCTTCAAATGGAGAGTACGTCAATCCACACATCATCCTCTGTTGCTCAACTTTTAATGCTGCATCTTTTAAAGATTGGTATAGAGGATGAACAACTTCATAAATGCCTATAGTAATGGCATTATTCAACCTATCTAAAAACATTCTCTCCTTTTTCTTCTCATTTGGAATTAGATATGGGTAAAACTCTGGTAATTCTAAGAATTTCTTCTCATATTCAATAACCGACATGCTTCCTTAAACAAGCCTTTCAAGCTCAACCCTCTTTGCTTCATTATAAGTCTGTTGACAAAACTAATAGTTAAATGTAGCTTTAACACTTTCCCAAGTATGTTTTCTCATACTCCTCTTAACAACCCACCATGATGAGCATCTTTACTAAGAAGGAAACCTACAATCTTAAACTATTCCTCATCAGAGCAGTTCATCTCTTCTTCTAAAACCTTCTCAATCTCTATTGACCAAAATAGCACATTAACATAATCAATGGTGCCATTAAAATTTGTAGCACCCAATCTCATTATTATTTAAGCTGATAATCTAGGGTTTGTACCTTTTTTAGTGCCTCTACAATGCGTTCAAAAGCTACATTTCCTAGTATTAGCCCACCAGCACTATCTATTGAACCTGAAGGGTTAGCGGTTTTACTACATTCATGCATAGTAGGCATCACCAAACTATATGAAAAGAAAAATTTATGATTTCGAAAACAATAAATAATGAAACAAAACATAGAAATTTGGAAACAAAAACATCGAAAGAGAATTTATCACAAAGAATAAAATATTTCATAATCATGTGCAGGTCTACAGGAAACAAAATCTAATACTCTAATGCTAAGTTGGCAGATTCGTACTTGAGATAGGTTCTGTTTCAAGGAAATTGTACTAAAATTTTAATAGAAATTTCAACAGAACCTCCTCTAAAACTTAGATTTAACTCAATTTGTACCTGCATAGAAAAATACATTTTCGAAATGCATTCAGTGGCCATAACAAATGCCACTAGAGTTCTCAAAATAATAAACATAATCCAAAATACAATAAATGTTAACATGAACAAAATTTAATATAAATATACAAATTGATATTGACTTGGATTAATTTTAGAGCACGCAAAATAGTCATATAAATACCTGGAACATAAATACATAAATAAAATAATAGGAAAATAAATAATACATCATACTATAACATAGAATAACCCGAAAAAGAAATCGAAAATGTCGGTGATGCCAAATGTGGAAGACCAACCACTATTAGTTAGGATCCAGTGAGAGATCTTTTAAAAAAAGAATAAATAAATTTAATGAGACAAAGCTTAATGAATGAATTTATAAAACAGTAAAAATAAAACAATTTATTTGAAATTTAAACTTTCTATACAATTTCTAAAATATATGTATATATAAAAAGAAGATATATAATAATAATAAATACTTTTACATAAATTTCCCACCATCAATAAAAAATCTTGTATGCCAAGTTAGCAACCCATAATTATAGGGGGAAGAGGATCCTATATCATATTACCCTTGGCGTCTCAAGGTGTAATAGAGAGGGGTGGAGATAGAGGAATACTATCCTCAGCGTTCTAAGTCATAGCAGAGGAAGATCACCATACATCACTCAATTCACTTGTGAAGATAAATAAAATATATTCTCTATCAATCAATATTTATGTCAGAGTGACACATGGCATACACAATAAATAGTAAATAAATCCATCAGCATTTTCCATTGTTAAACATTTTCATCATGCTCAAAGTAAATTTATAACATCACGCCACTTATTCTTATAAATAACCAATATATATTTATATGCTAAAAATATAAAGAAATTAATTATTTTCAGCATTTTTTTAATTTCCAAAATAATTATATAAAATAAATCCTAAATATTAAAATTTAAAGCAAGAGAAAAATTAAATTAAATTTAAGTTAAATCCATTCACAGATAGAATCACTAATGATCCCAATCTAGATTAATTGTGCACAATAAAATTGTTTGAGACTATTAAGTGTGGAATAAAAATTGTTCTAATCTAAATATAATTAAATGAAATCATTTTAGTATTATTTAGGACCAGCACGAGTTTGGGGATCCTTTTCTCATACTACCGAATCATGCTTAACCAAATCACATATTATCCTTAATTATTATCAATAACACCTTAATATCACTAAAATTATTCATGAAACAATTATTGTGTCCAATTAGCTAAAATTTCAAATTTATCCTAACCCCCAAATTAGGGCTTTTTGCAAACTTCAACCAAAATTAACATGTGTTATATACTAAATCAAAACCTACAACATGAAGAATGAGAATTTACCTTTTGTTTGGTCGGAAAAGGCATGGGTTGGCCAGAATCTCGTCAAAGAGTGGTAATTCAAAGTGGGTTTTGTGGTTTCTACAAAATGAAGCATTTTTAGACAAAAAGAAGCTTGGATTGTAGCTTATGGGGTCAAAAAGAAGAGGGAAATTGCAAACTTTTGGATTACAACTCAACGAAATTCAACAATTGGTGAGGGAGTCGACGGTCAAGCTGCAATCTTTAACAAGAACGACGGCTGTTGGACTCGTGGACGCCAGGGGGTGATGCATCAGCAACAGACGAATCTAGTGGAGGCATGCGTGAGTACTAGCAGCGGCTGAGGAAGTAGGAGAGAGAGAGATAGATCTGCAGGAAAAAAAATAAATGAGGGGAACAATGAGAAAGAAAAGAAAAAAAGGGTGGTTGGGAAATTTTTAAATTTAAGTTCCAAAATTATGATTTTTGCACTAACTTTTCATAACTACGATTTACATGTACCGCCTTTCTACGAACTTGCATCGACAATCGCTATACAATGGTACCATAGTCAAAACTAAATTATATATGTGGTAAAAAGTCAACTTTTGGGCCCATTAAATGTACCTAAAGGTCAAACTTCAGTAAAAATAATTTTTTCCTTACACAATTTCTAAGTACAGCTCATTACATTCTTGTCCCTCAAGTTATTGAACCATTAAATATTTTTTTTGATTCTCGAAAGACCTTATATTGTTTAATCCTCACACAACCTACCAAGAACCGCGAGTTCATTGTCCATTCTAGAAAAAATAAAAAAACTCATTAGGGAATAGATCAATAAACACAGTTGAAAGAAGTCCAAGAAGCTAATCCATAATTTCTTGAAACTCCTCAAGTTAATATTGATTATGAGTCTCATAAGTTAATGATCTAGATCAACCTATTTCCTTACAAGAAGGTGTTAGATGTTGTTGCAGTCATCCAATTTTCAATTTTGTCTTTTGTAAAGGGCTCTCACCTAGGTTATAAGTTTTTGTTACCAATCTTAATAGCGTACAAATTCCCAACAACATACAAGAAGCATTCAAACTACCAAAATGGATGGCTACTATTTGGGAAGAAATTTGAACTTTAAAAAAAAAAAAAATAAAACTTAGGAACTGACAGATATACCAGAAGGAAAAAACTCTATTGGATGTAAATGGATATTTATTGTGAAGTATAAGATTGATGGAAATGTTAACAAGTTTAAAGCTCGATTGGTTGCAAAGGGTTTCACTTAGTCCTATAAATTGACTATAAAGAGACATTCACTTTGGTGGCCAGACTCAAACATAATCAGAGTTCTGTTATCCTTAGTAGTCAACTTAGATTGGCGTTTTCATTAAGTAGATGTCAAAAATGCTTTTCTCTATGGTAACCTTGAAGAAGAAGTCAATATGGAAATTCCTTAGGGGCTTGAGACTTAGGAAAATTATAATAAAGTGTGCTAGCTGAAGAAGTCATTATATAACCTTAAGCAATCTCCTTGAACTTGGTTTGACGGATTTACAAAAGCAGTAAAGAAGAATGGATACTCTCAGTATCTACCCTAGAAGTATCATAAAGTATGCCAATGTAAAATAAAAGATACGGCAATATTAAGATATATTTTTATAGAATATTTAATTACGCATTAAGGCTATTTGTGTCTTTTACTTTTAAAGGGTTTGAGTCATCAGGAAGGTTTCAGGTAGGGCGATGAATTGTTTTTACGTGATAGTTGGCTGATGGCAAGTTGGTATGTAGGAACTATTTCGGCCTTTTAGTATTCTTGCTTTAACTCATTTGGGCTTAGGTTGAGATCAATACTGTGAGGTGATTTCGATCTAAAGGTTCAATTAGTTCAATTATGTGAATTTGATGGAATGAATATTTACTTTATTATTCTGTTGCTTTCAGATTATTTCCAAATTCTTAAATCCCTAAAATTCTCAATTTCAATCTAAAATAAACCCTAAATTTGAAATTGAAATCTCTAATTTTAAAATTATCCCTAAGAAGAATTTGAAGCTTGGGAAGCAAGCTAGGGCAGCTAGGGTTTGCTGTTGGATTTCTAATGAGATTCTCAACACATTGTTTATGTGGATGATATTATCTTAATGGGAGATTATGAGTAGCAAGTGTGCAATCTCAAGATTCTTCTAGCCAAAGAATTCAAAATCAAAGTTCTGGAATATCTTAAACACTTCCTTGGGATGGAATTTGCATATTCAAAGGTGGGAATTGTTGTCTTACAGCATAAGTATGTCCTATAGACTTGCTTGAAAAAATTGGCATGTAGATACTCCTCGGGATTATAAAAATAAGTTGGGTTCAATGGAAGGAAGTGTTCCTGTGGACAAAACATATCTCAAAGACTTGTGGAAAAACTCATATATCTCAGACATATGAGACTAGATATATATTTCTCCGTTAGTATGGTAAGTTAATTCATGGTAATCCAATAGAAGAACACATGAATGCAACATTCCGGATCTTATGCTATTGATAACATACTTTTTTTGAGACTATAACAGCTCGTCAAGATTGCGAAAAGCTTCGACACCAAGAAAATATGAGAGGGGTCCAAGATCTTTCAATAAAAATCTCGAGGCCAAACTAGCAATGAACTGAGTAGCATTACTGTAGAACTTTCAATCACAATAATATCATCTACGTCTACCAGTAAGTACATGTGAAAACCACCCTTAAGGAAACCATGCCCCTTTTTTCAATTTGGATTTAAAACCAAATGCACCATAGAGACTAAATCTACTGTGCATCACAAGCTCAAAGATCGAAAATTCAACTTTCTAATCACGCAAAATTCCACTGTTTAATCACGCACCATCAGTGCCCCAATTGGGGATTATCAGATATTCAAAACCCTTAGCAGTTCCAACTCTTTACGGCAAACTCTAAATTGAAGATAGAACAAGTATGTGCATATGATACACACTAGAACATTAACCATTGAATGCTATAAACCAAGAATAAAAATAAGAGAGAATGTATCCAAACTACCTCAATTAGGTTGATGAACAATCACAGGCTTTTTTCATTGAAAACGCCACAAATTGTTATCCCTAAAAGAAAATGTAAAAATTAATAGACACGAACCAGGGAGCTAGAAATAACTACTTATGTACCAGCAGACTTCTGACAGTATACTGTACACCCATCCCAAAAACATAAAAGATAAGAAATTATATTGCCATGATTTTTGCTAACAGGCATTGTCTGTTCTTTGAAGTTTGAACTGCTAGCTAGCCCAAAGCCACTCCTTTTGTATTACATAAAAATATGAATCACCAAGCTTCCATTTCTACCACCAAAGTAAATGCAAGTACACGCAAAATTGAGACAGGAGAGGAATATGAATTCATCGGGTTCACCTCACTTTGTGATTTGAACCTTTTAAGACTGTATCGCTGATGATGCCAAAACATTTCCAACAAAGTTCACAAGTGTTGAGCTCGCCAATCAACTGCAAAATTCTCATCACTATCATCATCGCTGGACAAATCTTGAGTGCTGGTTCCTTTCTTTACGACCTCCAAATCTTTGTTCTGCCCAACAGACTTAGCAGCCTTCAACTCCAATTTCTTCCTCCTCAAAATTTCCACTTTCTCCATGTAGGTCCTGAATAAAGATGACCAAGGAAATCGACAGTAAAGTCAAAGAGGAAGTGTATGAGAATGCAACAATAGTGATTCACTGCTGAATTATACCTTTGCTCTACAGATTCAGCCTCCTCTATCATTTCAGCAGCATCAAACTGCATCACAGTTGCAACAAAAAAAATTTAAGTCTTTCGATTGCAAATTTGCAATACCAAATCTTTTTATTGCAAATTTGCAATAACAAAAATAAAGTATGGAAACTATATATCAATGGAGCAAGGATGTATATAAACTCACCTCCTCTTCTTCAAGACGATCATCCACCTCCTGCAAGTCCTCTTGGATCAACTTCTCAAATTCTTTATACTCATCTCTGACAACATTCAACAAATTTTTACTGTTATGTTGTGTTCCATGTCAATATAACAAAATAGTTAAATGAAAATAATAATCCTAAATGTTTTAAGAGATGAGGACAGTATACTGTGCAAAAGCTGGAGCCTGATCCGGAAAAGTTACTGACAAATTAAAGAAAACTTCTAAACGTTTAAAAGAAAAATCCATCTGAACTTTATAGAACACTTACCATATAGCACATTAATTGGTTCCCTCTAATTATGGTTTCAATAGATAAATCTGATAACTTGTAAAGAGTCAAAATAACAAATAACCTTTTCATATAGATGGTTGAGATGGTCAAGACACTTTTTATGCTACTGTCAAGACAATATAAAATTACAACAAATTATGAAGCTCAGGAGTCAGGAGAACATGGAAAAAATAGCAGGGGATCCAAAACATGATTAGATTCACCTTTGTATGTGGTACTGTCAGTCAAATTTTTACTCCCTTACCATAAAGCACATAAATTGCTCAGAAGCTGTATTTTTAATTTATTTTTATAGGGAACATGACCTTATTGATTGGGAAAAAAGATTGCAGACATTAAAGAAAATGAGAAATCCCTCGAGAATAGTAGCAAAACTAAACTAAAATTCTAAATCATTTCCCTACAACTAAAGAAAATAAAATAAAAAATAATCAAAGGTATTGGAATATCCTCAAACCCTTTAGAAGTGAATGCATATAGAAAAGCCCAAAACTTTATATGATCCCATAAGACTCTCACATCTTGATTCCTCCCTAAAAAAAATCCTATAATTTCTTTCCAACCGTATTGTGCAAAACAAGCCAACATAGCTCAAATCCAAAGCACTTCTCTCTTGACACGCCCAAAACCTTTAAATTTTACTTATTATTAATGCTGAACATGACTGAAGAAACAGAGACAGAAACCCAGCCACCAACCAGCACCATAATTTAACAGCCACCAGATAACGAAGAAATATATGCTCAACCAACTCTCTGTTTTTTTCCACATGTCACGACCCTTAAGAAAAGATAAATCAAGCATAAGGTCTTCTTTCCTGTAACATATCATGAGTATTTTAGCTTACCCATGCACCAGGAGCCAAGAGAACACTTAAACCATTATTGGTATAGCCAACACAACACTTAAATCATTATTGGTATACAATCTTTCCAAGCTATATGAATAGGCTCAGAAATTAAGAAAGAAGGGTTATCAATCAGAAAATTGAAGTAGAATGTAGAAGAAATTCCTTTGAGGGATCTAATTTCCACTCTCCTAACTTGCAAAATTGAATTACTAATCGCCCCTTAAAGGAGACTTAGCAAAGAGCAAAGATCCAAAGCTTCCTTGTCATTTAAATCACAAACAAATGAAGTTCCAAAAAATTGGAGAATTAGGTCCAATGGAACAACTGATGCTACAAATCGATAAATTTTTGGCCAAGGATAATCACAAAAGACGGGGAAACATTAAGGAAGATCCCCCTTCTACTCATCTTCCAAAATTAAAATAGAATTCCATTTACCAACACCCCAAATTTGTACAACTTCTAATAAGAGAATAGCACTGAGATACAAACTTTCAAGGACTTCTGGAGGTACCTCTAGCAACCATTATAGAATCCAAACCATTTTAGTTAAGGCCATGAATGCTTTGACTATTTTGGACCCAATGGAGTTCTTTTCTAAAGGAAATATCCACAGCCATTTTCCTAAGAAAGTAAGATTCCCTTTCTTAATGATACTCACTCCTAACCCTCTTTTTGGTTTAATTCTGGATACCACTTCCCAAGTAATGAAATGCTCTTTAAATCCTTCTCCACAACCCTCTCACAAAATCCTTATCAACTTCTCTAGAGTTCTACATATCCTCATTGGGGCTCTAACAAAGAAAGGTAGTGAATGAGGTTGCTTAACAACAGTAATTGAACCAAGTCTTCCCCCTCATGAAAGAAAAACTCATCGCAACCATCAACTCTTTTTTACTATAATACCACAAGATTGAAAAATTCACACTTGAGAGCATTTACCTTCCAACTGGATACCTAAATATTTCATTGGCCATTTCCCAATTTACACAACCTACACTTAAAGCCAAATCCTAGAATTTATTAGCATCACAATTCAACCTCAAAACCACATTTCTACCACAGCAATTATTTGAAATATTTCATTACTTGAAATGCTTTTCTGTTTTGCAATAAATTTGAATTATTTCCTTAGCATGTCTACCTTACTTTTCTCATTCAATCACATTACTATCCACCTCAACTAATCTCTTCTATTTCAACCAACAAGAATTATCTCTTTGGTTTCACAATTTACTCTGCTTTTCCACAATAGCAGTTTCTTATCCAGTATCATCTCCTTATATCACATTAATGCTCCAAACTATGCCCTAGCTCTTTTCCCATTTCTTGTTTATTGCCCCCACCCCAAAGTTCTGGTCTTCTCTTTTCTGATAAGTGGAAACAACTTACAAACAAACTCCATGATCTATCTTACCATGGCGGCATTACTTCATGAAATGAAGCTTCATAGAAGTAAGAAAATAACATGATTGAAAATTTTATTTCCTTACATCTTATGGTCCATCTGGGAAGGAAGAAATTCTCAGACTCCTGACTAGACTTAAACTTCTGTTTTAAAAGGTCTCTCTTTGAAAGATTGGAGTTGTGTGTTTCTTTTTTATTTTTTTTATTTTTAAAATGAGCTGTTTAGTTTATGTAAAAATTCAAATTAAAATTTTATTTCTTTTGAGTGTCATTTTTCACTATCTGCATAATAATGTAGAACTCTCTTAGAATTTTCTGATACGTAATTTATTCCTTGTCTTCCTTTCTACATCACATGAAATCACTAATCAATATACGTTAAGTAGAACATTAAAAATATAAAACAAAATAACATTTAGACCAATTAAACCTTTTATCCTTTTATTTAAATTTTTTCTTCTAATAAAGAAAAGACTTAAATACTAGAACAGGAAAAAAGAAAAAGAAAAAAAGAAAAGAAAAAAAGAAGCAAACAGAGCTTCCAATAAAATAATTTCAAGCCAATTGAGAAGAAGACAGTCAGTGTGTGCGTATTTGCGTGCTAAAGAAAAGCAATCATCCAGACACCCTGTAAAAGCATAAAACATGGAAGTGTAAAAATAACAAAAAGGTAGAAACGTACTTGACATCCGGCTTTACAGGCTTTATGCCTCGAGCACGTAAGTCAGCCTCCTTGTTATCAAAGAAGCCTTCTGGAAGGATTCCCTTCACTTGCTTGGCTTCTGAACCAGAATTCTGTATCGATGTCTGTGCATGGTCCCTGGCTGGCTGAAACATTTCATTTTGTGGAATACTACCACTAGGCAATTTATGTTTCTCATGCTCCAAGTTTAATGGCTCTATCTCCTGAGCTTGAGAAGATCCCCTAGATTTCTTGCTTGAAATAGGCTCAAGTAATGGGATAGACTCTGTTCCTAAAATTACATTACACAGCAAAATGATTATCACGTCCAATCTTAATTCAAGCTCTTGTTAGTGCCTTGTATGAAACCATAATGTAAGAATCAAAAGCTTAAATAATGGAATAAGATGCAGTTCATTTCAATTTCAACATTACAATTGTAAAAACAATAAAAACTGCAGTTACTAAGGATATAAACTATCATATCATAAAAATACTCTCTTTTATTAGAACATTTGCTATTTATATCTGAAGAAAAAACTCAAACTCCTACTCAAGTCGGCCAAAAGAAAATAAGGTTGACATGGCTTATAGTAATGTACAACTCAAACTTAATATGAAACCATGCTCTTCCAAGAAAATAAACCAACAAGTTCATTTCAATTCCATCATTTTCTCACAATTCTACAAGGCAATAAAAAATGCACTTTCATATCATAAAAATACTCTCTTTTATTTGGTAAATATGCTACTTACATGTGAAGAGAAAACTCAAACTCCTATCCATGTCAGCCAAAATAAAATATGGTCAACATGACATATAAGAATTTACAACTCAACTCAACATGTTACCATTCTGGCATTCTCTTTGGAAGAAAATTGAGGCCATTTTTGAGAGAAGGTATAACAGAGGCATGTTTTTTTCCATTGCTAAAAAATAAGGGTAGTTGTTGAATTTTATTATAAACAAATTTATAGAATAAGTGATAACCATGTATTATTTCAGTTTACATTTAATGAATTACCATTGAAATTTCCACTCTCTTCTCTCTTGCTATACAAAAGAAATCTAACCGTAGGAAATCCTAAACTTGCTGCCATCATTTTCTTCACTCCCCCTAAGCTCTCTTTCTGTCTTCGGCTACCATAAATCTTTGCAAAACCATACTCAGCCATTAGCTGCTTCTTTTCTAGACACACCATGGCACCACCAACTTTCTCACTGCCATACTGCTGCTCACCCTTGCTTGTTCCTGCCCTTACTCTAGGTATAATCTAACCCTAAATTTAAGCTACCTAACCATGATCCTTTCCATTGCTGCTGCCATGTTTATCCTAATCCAAACCTATTTTTACATCCAAATGTTAACAATAAACCGACTTCACTGCAAACCTCAAATAGTTTGGCAGCTCTTTTTTTTTTTTGTCATTATTCAATCACCAATAATGGTAGTGGTATAAAACTTTTAGTCAACGAACAAACAACAGTACCATTATCACAACTACAATGAATACCATTACCACTACCAACAAAAATCACTATAGTAATAGCGTATCACTATAACTATTATTACGACTATATTATAGAATTTATGTTAACTTTAAGTTCCAAACAAATTATTGTTAAAAGCAAAACCCATAAAAGGAAGATAATAGTTGATTTTATAGTGGGTGTGGTGTTAACATTTATTGTAGAAGTTACACCTAAATACTTTCTACATTCTTATCAATCATGGTCAACATATGACTAATAGTAGTGGCAATAGTTTCTGTTTGTTATAGTATAAAATGATGCATATGTAGTGCCCCTACCAATATGAAGCTATACATTGTGACCAAACACTCTATTCTTAATCTATCTCCACTTGCAAGATCTAGGTTTCTATAAACTCTTCAGCATTAGTGAACAGTAAATACAACTTATCCACCGCAACAATATTGGATTACAAAGAAGCCTAGCTGTGTGCAATGTCTTTCAAATAAGGACTATTAACACAGCAAAATAGATAACTATAAAGACAAAAATATCAATCAAACAGACATTAACATTTGCAGAAGCAATAGCATACATTTCTTACTTTTTTTTGGTTTTTGCGATTCATTGTTATCAAAAAAATCTGGAGGAAGCCCTAATGACAACTGAGATTTGGGTGATTCTCTAGACTGTGGAGATCCTGGGTTATGCAGCTGAACAGGATGTTGAGATTTAGGTTTAGGCAACTCCACCAAGGGCTCAGATTTGACATTGTTAACTCGGGCTACACCAGCATTAGCTTTGAGATTACTTATTGCCTATACAAGCATAAGAACCTCATTAGTAACATTCAATCAGATTAATGATAATAAAACATATATGTATCTACAACAACACAATACTTATGAAGCATGAACATTCCAAAATGCTATTGGTATCTCACATATAACAAATATGGCTAGACCCTTGACACAAGGAGATCTATCATGGATTCTTCATTTTTCTTTTATTTTTCATATTAATACAGAAGAATACATCTAAGAAACATTAGTAATACTTCAAGGAATGTTCAGGGAAGAAGTCACATTTTTCAAAAATAAAACAGTGAGGTCAAATTTTATGTTCAGACCTTTATGGATTAACAACAAAGAAAAAAAGATCTATATTCCTCTTTAAAAAGGACATAAAAGAATAAAAAACAGATATCTTACAAACATAAATGTACTTTGATAGTATTATTGTTTCTAAAAAAGCTTCATACATCTAAATGCTTCTTGTTGCTTCGTATAATAAAATTATCAATTACGTATCTAGTATTTATTGAATTTGTGCATGCTTGTGATACAATAATAATGTTTTCAATAATTATTGTATTGACATATCAATCGTGTACCATCCTCATATGTAGCATCCACACTAGTATCATCACAATCCATAAATAAAATATTCCAGAATACAGAAACAGGAAAAGATTTTATTAAAAACAACATTTCTGATTATCACCAAGTATAATTGAAATATAATAAATATTGCTTAACTCCTGATTAATATAATAAATATTTACTTAACCTTTGATTAATTTTTTTTTACAAGAAAAAGGTCAATTGTGCTGTTCAAGTAGCCTTTAGTTTTCACTCCAAATTTTACATTGTTGCAAAGTGAAATTTAACTTAATGAAATTAACTTTCATTGGAATAATAATGAGAAACAATAAATAAAGCATTTGAGAAAATATAAACAGTAAAACGTTAAAAACTAAAGAAGGCCTGTCTAACAATCATTCATATGGAAATATGCTTTCAATAATATTTTCTTTAACTTCCTAGTAGTCAAAGTTTCCCCCAAATTATAGACTGCTGCAAAACGAAATATTTTCTTATTGAATTCAATATTAATGAGAAATGAGTTTCGAACATCAAAGGTCACAATGCAAAGTTGCAATACATACTTTATCACTCAGTAAATTAGTTTCAGCAGCAAATCAAACAACTATGCTACCCGTATACGTCTACCATAGTAACACATGTCAACAATTTGGAAGGAAACAAAAAAGTGAAAAAAACTAAAAAAAAGAACCAACTTTCTTATTCTCTAAATTAAACACAAACAATGTAAAGCCTAACAGAAAAGGCATAAACCCTACATAAACTCCCCTACTGTAAGTTGAAGCTAAGCTCCTACAGCCATTTTTAGACCTCTGTAATCTGGGAAGGCAAACAAAGTGGTCAAAGAGTTGAAAAAATAAAGAAGGCATGATGACCTGCGGCACAAAAGTACTTGAGGGTTCATATTTCCGTAGAAATTCATGTTAGTTGGAAGAAAGAGAGCTAGTCTTCAAGGACACACTTTTATTACAATGTGAGAGCTTGACCAGATAAGAATTACATTTGAAATCTCTTGATGTATAGCAATTCTACATCCACAACTTCAAGCCTAATTTAGGCTTCAAGGGTCATTATACAAGGCATTGAGTGCCTTTCTGCTAAACTTGTAAAATATGCCTTTTCAGTGTTACTTGGGAAATGTAAAGAACATTAGCATACAATAGTTGGAAAAAAGTAACCAATTAAAACATTAATTTCACATTTTCTGTATCGACAAGATAGGGAAAATCCTATGCAGCTGAACAACAAACAATCACTTAAAATCATAATGAAGTTACAATTAAGTAACCACATAATGTTAGACTGTTTCTGTTAATATTCAAAATCTTTATGATGGATTTGAATAAACTCTAATGGTTTCAAGAATCAAAATGATATTTGCTGCATTCTCCCTACCATATCATACATGTGTCATGTAAGCAACTCCATCGTTGAAATTACATGTCCTTGCAATATAGGTACATTTAGAAAAGAAATACCTCATGATGTTTGCGAGAAGCCTGATGCGCATCCCAATAGGAATCAGATTTCAAGACAAAATCACAAATCCTACAAACAGGTTGCTCAGATTCATTGTACCTGTATGCATAAAATAATATGTCCAAAAAAAAAGCATTCAGAAATTCTGGCCTTTGTTATTAAATTTATTGTGACTTCAGCTCCCTAGAGAATTAAATGATTAAAAATAATAATAATAATAAAAAAAAAAAATTAAACGTACTAACAAAATGAAAAAAACCTAATTAATGAGTACAATGGAAAGAAAAATAAATAACCATATAAATAAAAAATTTTCCAGAATCACCATTTTTTCAACCAACTCCCGTATCTAACGATATTCACCAGGAGAACTTTCACCCAAAGATGTTACAACTATAGAAATCAGATGCTATATTGCTACCTCCACGTTATTGGCAATCATGCTAATTATACACCAATACAATTGATGACTGAAGTGGGAAATGAATTTTAGGGACATCATGGCTCGGAAAAACACTGTTACGTATGGAGGAAGCCAGAGCAGAAAGGACGCAATTGATGCGTTTACAAAGAGCAAAAGCATCACATGCAAGTCTATACATATAATGCAGAACTAATTCTTATGTTATTGCCTCAAAATGTAATGCAAAAACTTTCTTTTTTGCATATCTCAAAGCAAAAAAGGAAAAGATAACACAATGTCTAGCCTATATCATTGCAAATAATTCCATGACATTAATTCCAGCACGCTAAAATTTAACTAACAAAGCTAGCTCCTATTAACAAGAAAAAATTCAAAAAATTCCTCTTCACTACAACAATTCCTTTTTATTTTTACTTGAACAAAAAATTCCAGTGCAAAAATTTACCATCTTCGATACACTAAAAATAAGGAAAAAAGAGATAAATATTAAACTAAAAAAAAAAAGGGATTTCCATCACTAGCCTGAGTAGAGGAGAATCAATGCGCTTGGCCCTCTTCTGGGTATTGAGCTTAGCACGAAACAACGCCTTTTTCCTCTCTTGGGCATCCATTATATATATATACATATATGATTTTCCGAATTTTAAGAAATCCAGAAAAATAAAAGCTAACTGAAGCCCTACAATAATCAAAGAAGAATACACTGGTGCTTGCTTTAATTCATGCTTATTGGGGGCCGAATGTGGTTGTGTGTGGTCGGAAGAGATACTAATGGCGTCGCCGAGTGGCGAGTGGCTTGGAGCAGAACATGCGCCGATGGAAAAGGAGAGGGAACCGAAAACTAAAATATTTACAGCTTACAAACTCGACCCCTTACGAAGGGTATAGGGGTCTTTTAATAATTGCATTTTCTCCCTGTTTCTATTTCAGCTTCGAGACTCTGCGCCCTCTCCGTCGCTCTCTCCCTCCTCCAAGTGCGCGTCGACGAACCGACGTCGTTTCATTTCTCTCGGTTCTCTCCCTTCTTCTATTTTCTGCTTCTCTCCCCACTACCAATTCTCTTTGTTTTTCTCTTAGAGTTTGGGACCCAGCCGGTAAAACCTCTCTTTTCCATCCCAAAGGTTGCTGGAGTGGGTGCCGCTTTAAAACCTTCAGAGCTGAGAATTGGTGCAAAAATCTGACTTCGAAAGGTAATATCTAATCTCTCTTAGACAATTTTGACTCACCTGTCAATGGTGTAGTAATCAGTGTGTGTGAGTATTTGGGTGGGTTGAATATATGTAGACTAATAGTAGGAAGAGATTTTGCATGATCATAAGTAAAAAGGGGATAAAATATGTTCATTGAGAATAGTATTAGAAGCCAAAATTATGTATGATGTATAAAATATGTTCATTGAGAGTATTATTAGAAGCCGCAAGTATTCTATGATGCCTGATTCCAACCAATGTTCTATGCTTGCTCATGCAAGCTAACCAGCATTCTAAATCCTGTGATGGTAGGTTCTGTTTTGTAGATATTATGGTTCAATCGCATGTTCTTTACTGTAATGATGATTTTGAATTGTAACCGTCCTTTTTAGTTTGGAAAATGCATTGTTGAGATGGTTTGCTAGAATTGTGTACAAAGGGGAAAAATGGGTATATTTGCTTGAATATAAAATCTTCTTCATGTATTTAATGCTGAAATACTTGAACAGTTCTATACTCTTCAAGTCAATCCTAGATTGCCCGTCATTGTTTCTTACATATATGTTGATGCAATATCTATTTTAAGGAAGTTGAATCTCCTCCACCATCGGCTTAGAAGTGTTTCTGCCATTAAATTGTTTCATAATTGAAATTTGTGAGTTTCGATTCTAAATGTGAGAAAGGGATTCCATGATGCATAACATGGCCTACAGGGTCATTATGTTTTCAAAATGTTCCATATATGAGCTTCACTGAAATACTTTTGTTCATATATTATTACTTTGTGATTTATTTTGGTGACAGTTTTTTTTTTTTTTTTTTGTGAAAAATATTTCATTATGACAATAATTTTTTGTATACTCACATTGTGTGTAAACACTATATTTATCTTCTTTTGTATTTACCAAATTAAAATATTAACTTGCTAGATTCTTTTTGTTGAAGAAAAATATTTAATATGATATCAATAATTTATTGCAAAATAGGTGGATTGAAATAAGAAAAAATAAATATTATTGTCACATTCACCAAATGTGATAATTATTTTGTAATTATAGACTAGAGCAATAGAACGAAATCAGAAGGGTTTGTTTTTACTTTTATAACTAATGTAATTGGAATTGTTTTCTATCACCATCACCACCTATCTAATATTACTTATTTCTTTGTCATCACTGTTGATTAACTTGGCTAGGTTAACATGAAGAAATAGAGCTTTGCATGTCGTCTTCTTGTAATGCACCTTATGTGTTTTTTAATCTCATGTCGAAAATAAAAAAGAAGACAATGAGGGAATATGTTACACATCATGCTAACTGTTCAATGTTAGCTTCATGTTTTACTACTATTTCAAAGGTTTTAGATTTCCTGATAAAATCTAGTTTTCCATAAAGTTACGGAAAATGGAACTTTAATAGAAACTTAGTTTAGAGGTAATTGAAATGGAGCATGCTCATTTTATCAAATCCTTGAATTTACTTGATTGCTGCTGTTATTTAAATGTCATTTAGTGAATTGACACAGATCCATTCATCTTTTAGGTAACCAAGATTTATGTCATGTTGTTTGTTTGTGAAGCTCTTTTAGTGCATTTTGAAGTTAAAGTTGCAATGTAAATTAGTTTGGATTATTGTGACTTAGGATTGAGGTATCTATAGGAGATTCATTTAGGGATTACAAGGTTTCATAAGGAAAATAAAAATCATAGTTTTTGAATTGTTTAGTTGATTATTACATAAAATTTAATTAGCAGAAAATGTTAAATTAGACAACTTTTATATTTAATTCTTCAGTTTACCTGATGAAAGGTGCGATCTGGATCTATAGTTGTCTAATTTCCACCAAAATTATTTGAATGTTCATAAGCAATAATAATATTTTGGAATTAAGTATTTTCATCGAGAGTAGTATGAATAATATTTGCATGTTACTTCAATCTTCAGGGTGTTGGGATTTTAATTTGGAAATTGTCCAAGCATCACAGTCTGAGCAATGACGGAATCAATCTGCAGGGCACTACGAGATGGTGCGTTAGAGGGGGAGCATGCACCAGCTCTCACGATTAAGGACTCAATAGCTTCACCCTTTGGGTTTGATGTCTTCGTCCATGTCCTCTTCAAGCTTGCTTCCAACATTTTGGCTGGAAAGTATCAGTCACGGTCAGTTTACTTTTTGCTGAAACACTTTCCTAGTTTCTCCGAACATAAATTTCTTTCATTCTTATTTTTATCGTTTATTCTGAAATTATATCCAGAGGTCTTGTGCTTATCGCATTTCATCATAGTCCGTCATTTTACGTGGATTTGTTGAAGAGGAAAGGAGTAGATTTTGCTTCTTCTCATAAATGGTGACGAAATTCTTCTTTACATTTTTCTTATTATACAAAAGTTACAGGGAAAGGAAAAGAAAGGGAAATTTTGGTTTTATTGAAGTACATTTTATGAGCAGAATGTATTTGTTGGCATCTGTTTAACTTGAAAGCTAATGTTTTGTTCTTCTTTTCTTTTATTTTATTATGTGTGTTTGTTTATTGATTTAATTACTTTATGCTGCATGGGGACCTCTGGACATGCAAATCATTACCAGGATTCAGATTTTGGATTGTTATACTGACCCTCTTGGTTGGAAAGATGGGCTCGGGGAGTGTGGAAGTGGTCCAAAACTCTTGCTTGAAGCTTCCTATAAAACTTGCCTTTGTAAGAATGTGAAAGATGTGGAGAAATTGTTCTCTACGGTTATTGAACTTGGTAAAGGTGTAATTTCCTGCCTATTAGGATTTACTTTTCTTATTATGATGTCTGTTTCGCCTTCTAACTTTTCTTGGAAAATAATATATTGGTAATAGTGGTATCTGCCTATGCTTGTAGGATTGGTTGGACAAAGCAAAGATCGCTTTTGTGTCGCAATAGACTCGGTAAATCTACATTCCCATAATTTTGAATGTTCTTGTTATGAATTTAAGGGGCAAATTTAGGAAGGTGCAAGCTTCCTTGTGTGGTGTGGCTAATGTGATTATTTTCTATATACTTTGGGAAGGCATAATCATCTCTTGGATTTTATTTTGAATTCTGTGTATTTTTAAAAAGTTCCATGATGATGCTTGGAAGCTTCCTATAGAGTTTTGAGATACTTCAGAATTTAACATAAGTTATTTGTCAAGAGGTCCCGAGAAAACTTCCTTGCTAGTGGCAAACATATGCTCAGAGGACATTCTGAAGAATCTTTCATATTTTTGTACAGACGCCTACATTTATTGGTTTAGTAGAAAATTACTGTTAGTTTCTTATGTTGGAACTTTGAAGCATGTGCTTAAATTGGTTAACTTGATTGTGCTGTCCTACTTTGCAGTTGTACAGGATTTAATTGTATTAGATGTTATTAAGAATAAAACTAATGACTTTTTTGTGTCATTTGTATAATGGAGTGGCTAACTTGAGTAGCTTGTGAGTCCTGCTCTTGTCTGTTACTCATTAGCTGCCTTTATTGTGACGATGAAAGGTTATGGAGGGAAAATTGAGTTGTATTCTATATGGTTAGAAATTCCATTCATTGGGAAATGAAGATTGTATTGGTAAGGGATTATCTTGATGTCATGTATGCCTGATTTTATAACCTTTGTTCTTTTTTCCCTGTCATGCTCATGGAGCTGGTAGCAGGGGCTCTGCTAGAAATGTCAAAAAATTTCTCTCTTTATAAGGTTGACATGTTGGTCGTTGTGGAAACAAGTATAGGACATAAGCTTGCTTAAAAATAAATTGCTAAAATTGGTTGGAATAAGTTGTTAGACAGGATCCTGTGGGGTATTTTGGAGGTAATTGACTTCTTTGGAGTGATGAAAGGTTAAAGATTGAGGTAATTGACTTCTAAGGGAGTGCTGTGGAATCTTAAGAATGATTGTACAGGCTGTGTTTCCTCTACTTGAAAAAACAACTAAGTGCTATGCGTTCTTAAGAATGGATTGTATGGGTTGTTTTAACTCTGGTGAAAATGTAGTCTAGTGGGCTGTGGCTCCATGTTGATAAAAGAAAGAACAAAAAAGTCCCATCTGAAGCACTTGGTCAATAAATGTGTCTGCAGATATATTTGTGATAATTTGAGTACCCCATATGTTCTAGGGCCTTTTAGTTTCAAAGACATGGAGAACTGATTTTTTGAATCTTTTTTATATTGTATTTATTGAACTACTGTGAGTTCTCAAGTTTCACTTCAATGTATGATTATTCCTCTTGATAAAAATTATAATAGTAGAGATCTTTTAGTTTTTTCTTTTTTTAATTTATTTTGTCCTCATAAAATATTTCAGTTAAGTGAAATGTTAAGATATGCATCAGTATCATCAGTTGCTGGCTTTTTAAGCAAACTTCGTAGCCAAGGTATGTGCATTCTTTACTTCCTCTTGATCCATCAATTATTGAAATTGATTGCTTTTGTAATCTTACATGTTACTCTAGACTATTGTTTCTGTAGTTTCATTGCATCAACTATAATATGTTTCTGCAGTGCATTGGTTTTAGGCCTGTATATTTACTCTCACTGTAAAGGGCTAATATTCATTTGATGTTACTGTAGAGAAGGGCCATTGACACATTCTATTAGATATTGTACTTGATGAACTAAATGAACTTTTTCAAGGACACAATTTCTTTTTTACTTTATGGTTACAGATCAGGTTTCAAGTATCTTTTGGTTGTTACGTTCGGATCTTCATGAAGTCAGAGTCACTTCTGCTTTTGAATATATGTCCTCTATTGTGGCCAGTCTAAATCCATTTAATCAATGTACAAATGGACACAAAGGCAGTTGGAAGAGTCTTTCTTTACTTGAACAGAATTCCACAAGAGGGAAGATTTTTGCTCGATTCAAGCGTAGAAATGGACGTGTTCGAGTAGCGGTGAATTATCTCTCTTTCCTGAGTTTTTGTCTCTATGTGTGTATATAATCTTAGCTGAACTATGAAGTGGCAATCTGATATGTCTTGTATTCAGTGTGAAGAATTTCATGTCGAGCAGTCTGGAATTAACTTAGCATCCTTTTCATCTGAAGATGGGAAATCCAATCAAAGTCTTCTGCCAAAGGTTAGTTTTATTGATTTATGAATACAGGAAAAGAATTATTTTCTCTTATTCTTTGCATGAAATGCAAACAAAAGGCTTCTTTCTACAGTTGCAGTTCAATCTACGGTTGTCAGAGAAGGAACGAGTTGACAGGGCTAAGGTTGTACTTCCTTTTGAACACCAAGGTAAAATGGCTGTGTATCTTTCATTTGCTTGGAGATTGTAAGAAAGAGTTTATTTGAACTATTTCCTTATACTTCATGTATTAAGTGTTTTTAAATGCTTATGTTTCAGGAAACGGTAGGCCCATAGAAATTTATGATGGGAGAAGACCTCATGAGGACATTAAATGCGAGGCAGCACCTATTTCAACCGGTAAATCACAAACAAATGAGGAGTCCAGCAAAGGCGAGATAATATATTTCCGTGATTCCGACGATGAGATGCCAGATTCTGATGAGGATCCTGATGATGATTTGGATATATAGTTCTTTTTGTTCCCATTACCACTTGGGGAAATTGGTAAATCTTTTTACTTTTAATTCAAAATTACTTTACAGTTGCCTTGCTTTTGAGTGTGCCTTCAGTTACATGTCTATTTCTTGTTTAAATATTCACTTTATGAGGGCGTAAAGACCTTCTTTAGCCACATTTATAATTTTAGCCAGATGTTGTAGTGAAAAACCAAATCCTTGTTACAAAAATTTCCTTAATCATTTTTCCCTCCTTAATTGAGTCTCGCTTCTACTCAATCTTCCCAACTTTCCTACTCAATCTGCCTCGCGTATCAGAACCTCTTTGACGAAATTGCTTAGGTTATGTTCACTCGGAATTGATTACCTTCTGAATCGGAACCTCTTCTTTGTTTGGGCCTTGCAACCGTTTGTTGGACTTGCTTGCTGGCGGTCATCCGGGGGAATCAGGTCAGTAAGTAGCTGCTTTCCCTTGCCCTACTCAACATCGGAGATTGGTGCTTTTGCAGGTGCTGATGGTGGGTGGCTTGGTTTCGAATGACAGGAGATTTCAAATTGGGCTGCTTCGAAATCTTGGACACCTGAGCAAATCCTTGGAGGCCAGGGGCATAATTGGAAGATTCGGTTAAAATTTTTAGCTTCTGTAGATTCTGACTCTGCAATTTTTTTTACCTTTGTGCCTAATTTAAACAAACCTATTTCTTATGAGGCTACCAGAACAATACAGAGAATTCTCAATTGGCAGATAATAATGAGTAGAACTTATGGGGATTACTGAGGAACAGTCTTTTATATATATTGTTATTCTCTTTTGGTATATTTTAGGATGCTGTCGAACTATATATTCTTCCTAAATTTTTGTTTTATGATGCTTTTTATGGCTATAAGACTTGCTTAAGGAAATGAAGAATGTAATTGTATTGTGAGGCAAAATACATAAAAAGCTATTGGCTATTCAATCGGGAGAATCCTCGCATTATGGATAGTAAAGGAAAATGTGTTCTTTCATAGGCTATTCAATTGTTGCATTATTGACTAAAATTGCTGACTCAAAATAAATTGCTTAATTGTTTGGTGGTCCTAGCAAATTTTTTTTTTTATATATAAAAAAGGGTTTCGATGTTAATCTCACTAGTTCAGGATTCTATTAGTATGTAAATTTTTCTTACCACTCTAACTTTGCAACCCTATAAGAGTTTAGAGAAGCTGATTCAGTCCCTAATAGATCCTCCTTCACCTATATCATTTCTAAAGCCAAATAACATGAAAAATCAATTTACAATTCTACCACGAAATTTTCAATTTTTACAGCCAACTAACATGAAAAATCAATTTTTTTTTTCTTTTCACAAATTTTGCAAAAAAAAAAAAACTGCTGAGATAGACTTGTGGTGGTGGTGATTCATGGGTCCTCCTCGACCGTGCCATGGTTTCTCTTCTCTTTGGATGAAATGGTACTTTCTTGGACTCTCTTCATGCCTTTTTTACTCACACATGAGTTCTTTTTTTTTTTTTTATGATTTGGATTGGTTTCTCATTAGAATTATGGCTTAGTGGGTATTTTTTCAAATTACATTATTAGTGGTATTTGACCTAAAAACCTTTAAATTGACTACATATGACATCAAATATTAACTATATATATATATATATATATATATATATATATATATATATATATCCTACCATGCAGTTTCTACAATATGTTCTTTATTTATCTTATAAAACACTATACATTTGCACTTTAAATTGACAGATGAATCACTTTTTCACTTACAATGAAATATTGAAAAGCCTGCAAACTAAATTCCCTGCGATATGCATTAAAACTTAAGATTTGAAAAAAAAATAAAAATAAAAGAGTAATTATTCACTTCTAAAATTATGAAAATTCCAAAATAATAGTAAATACCAAAAGGGTGAATATGAAGCTCAGTGTCAAAAGTATCATCTACTTATTGACACAACAATACTCTTTTTTCAAAAGCATTACTAGTACAAAATGTGGATTCAATGACATTATTTTAACAGTGGATTCAATGACAAATATGATTGAATTATTGATGTTTGTACAAATAACAATAATTTAGTAAGTATGTTTTTGGTTACTATTGTTGTTTATGTGTGAGAATTCTATTGAGTTACTTAACTCACGAATTAGTTTTATTTACTCTTCTCAGATAAGAATGCTTAGATTTATGGCGGCTTAAGAGGATGATCTTTTAGGGTACAATATAAAAGTTTAGCTACATTACGACCAAGAATTTGGTGTACTTATGTTAGTTGTTTTAACTGTTTTAATTTTTGAGACTAAAATTATTGTGCTTTTTATTAGGAATTTATTTGTTGTGTGAGTTATGGATTAAGAATTTTAATTATTGTAGGGATTTTTCATAGCAATTTATGATTTTCATTAAATATGTAATTATTGTAGTCAAAGTATGAGACTTAACTATTCAAAGTTCAAAATTTTAAAAAGTTATAAATTTTTTGTATTTCTCACATGTTTTGTTTAGATAGTCATCCTAATCTTATTTGATCTAAAAACCTTGGTTGGAGTGTATTACAGCATCTCTTTTATCTTTGGCTTTTCAAAAAGAATAATTAATTTGAGCGGGAACCACCACTAAGAATTAATTGATTTTCGCATTTCAAAAAATTTGCATGATACATCAGATCAATCATTTCTAGGATTTAATGATTTCTAAAAAGTGATTCGTCCTTTTTAATATTTGTGTTGCGGTCATTTGATTTAGTAATAAAGATAATAATTAATGGTTTGACTC
This sequence comes from Rhamnella rubrinervis, assembly GCA_007844105.2. Lineage (NCBI taxonomy): Eukaryota > Viridiplantae > Streptophyta > Magnoliopsida > Rosales > Rhamnaceae > Rhamnella > Rhamnella rubrinervis. The sequence goes on from CM017577.2 coordinate 9,814,917, forward strand.
ATCATTTCTTCCAAATAATAAATGTGAAAATAAAATCAATTTTAAAAAATTAGAATGAAAAGCGTCCATTATCTAATGGATAAGACAAAGGTCTTCTAAACCTTTGGTATAGGTTCAAACCCTATAGGACCCAATTTGTTTCTATATATTTTTAGATTCCCATGTCAATAAATCCATTTTGAATGATTTGAATAAGAGACACGACGCCCTTATACATATATTGCTTGGAATATAAGTTGAATATGTGTATCTATTCTAATATATATATATATTTATATACATATATTATATTTTTCTATATATTTAATTATTCCATATTTCTATATATATTTTCTTTATTATTGTAGAAATGAATTATTACAAAAGGATACTTTTGTTATCTTTTTATTATAACAATCATTAATGAAATGACCTTCCTTTTGGCAATAGTAATACTTCTTACCTCTCACTTTAGATTTAGATCTTGACTTACTGTTATTATCACACTTAGTGCCCTTGTTATTTCCACCTTTAATGGTGGATCTCCCTCTTGTATAAGAACCTTTACCACTTGAAATTTTCTTTTAATTTTTCATCTCCAAATCTTTAAATCAAAAGGAATTCACTATTTTACTTGAAGTTATAATATCTTTATCATATTTCAAAGAAGTTTTAATGACTTTATACTTATTAGGCAAAAAGTTCAATAAAATCATAGCATGATGTTCTTTAGAAAATTTCTCATTGGAACATGTAAGATCAAACATTAATTTATTAAACACATTAAGATGTTTATCTAAGTTTTTAGTATGATCCATTTTATAACCAAAAAAGCAATCAAGCAAATAAATTTTAGAAGAAAGAGAGGTTATCGAATACAAAGCATTAAGCTTTGCCAAAAGTCCTCGGTTGTCTTGACATCATTCACTTTCCTTAACATAACATTTGATAAGTGAAGAATAAATGAACTATAGGTTAATTCATCTATCTCATTTTTCTAAACCTCAATAAACTCTTTTGGATATGACTCATCAATTCCTCAGCCACTTTTTATTGAATTAAACCGGTCCTCATTTTTACTTCCAAAGAAAAAATCTCCTCTCCTAGAACCTCCTCAAGATCATACTTTGTCCTATTATGTCCAATTAGGGATGGCAAAAAAACCTAGCCCACCCAATCTCGAAATGGGCAGGGATTCCTCGTTTAATTAGGGTAATAGGGTTGGACTAGGGATAGATTTTTTGCCGCTAACTAGGGATCACTATCCCCACCTCGTATATATATAATATATATTATTTATTTTATATATATTGTACATATATTTTATATATTTTAATCTATTTATTTTATATATATTGTACATATATTTTATATATTTTAATATAGATTATATATTATATACTTTTTTATTTTTTCTTAAAATATATTTAAAAAATATCACTTTTTTATATTTTAAATATAAAAATATTAATATTTAAAAAAAGAAAAAGAAATGGGTCATGGGCTGGAGAATGGGGATCCCCAACCTGCCTCGCCTCATCGTAAATAGGGATTAAGGCAGGGACAGGGACGGGGTATAAAAATCCCCAATAGGGCGAGACACAAAAAGGAAAACCCCGACCCCACCTCACACTGCCTCATTGCCATCCCTATGTCCAAATAATCCACAAAGTACAAAGTTCAGAAAAATAACCTTAAAATTAGCCATGAACCTAGTGAAAAAAAAAATGCCAAAGAAACCAACTCACATATATTTAATTAGTCCCAAAAAGATAAGAGCTTACTTTAAAAACCAGCAAACCAAATAAATAAATCAGCTAGCCCAAATTGTCCAAAAAATAATGACAGCCCTCTATACAACACTAGACAATCAAAGAATTAAATCAATTTATCCAAAGTCCAAATTCTTAAGAAAATAATGGCAGCCCACTAAACAAAATCAACCAATGAAAAAATTTAATCAATTGGCCCAAATTTGAAAGCATTTTTTGATGTCATAGCCAGTTGTGGGCTCTTTTAAATTTTTTTAGCCAATTTTTATAGAAATTAAACTTTTAGCTGATTTGGTTAATGCTTTTACCTAACTATCCCTTCCCACATTAAATGTAAATAACACGTACAACATCTATTCAATTTATTATACCCCCAAATATCTATTACACAAAAAACAAAGGCGATTTAGAAAAGTTGTACATGCAATCTTGGATTTGATCAAACACATTTCCTCCTTCTTTAATAAATCAAACTATAACAACCATTTAAGCATCTATATGTTACTATATGCATTTCACTTTGGGTTTTCGTTTCTTAGTTTCAATTAGGTTGATGATTTTTAGAGTTGATTTTAGAAGATTTAGGAGTTTCATATAGAATTTTCATACAAAAAAAAAAAAAAAACCAAATGTGAAAATACACATGTATTGAAAAATTTCATATCCATCATTGAAAAAACTCAGTGAATAGTGCTTATGCTTGTGGTGCCCCATCGACAGCCTAGTGGTAGGGGCACCATCACCCTAGTGGTACCCTACCATCGTCGCCCTAGTGGTGGGGTCAAATACTCTTTATTATTTTCTTCTATTTATAATTTTATGGTTTATTTATAATGCTATGGTAAATTTTTAATTGTATAGGTACATTGGGATATGAAAGTACTATTATATTGTTGTATTTTATGATAAGAAGTGGTATAAAGGAGAAAATGATTGTTGGCATTTCAAAAATTATGAATCGGAAGTGACCAAAGTTCCTAAAAAATATACTTATGAGCAAGTGATAGATGAGGTTTTCAACATTATTAATGTAGATCGAGAAAGATACAATTTAAAGATGAAATATAATTATGTAGTAATTTCACAACCATGTGCTCCTCAAGAACGAAGGTGAGATACAGATGTCAAAATGTTTTTTCATGTAGTGAAAGAAGTTATGTCAGTTACTCCATTATATGTGGAGATTTTGCCAAAGGTTCCAAAAAAAATTCATACTGAGTGAGCCAATAATGATAGATTTGCTACTTTAATTTGGATAGTGAAAGCAATTATTTCTCATTTTCTTGTCTTTCCACTCACATTGGGGAAAGATTAAGAAAAGAAAAACATATAAATATATCCAATGTAAAGGGAGTTCAATTGCGGAAAAGTCATGTACCTCCTAGTCTTATTCAGGAAACTCAAGTACCTTGGGATAGTAAAGCACATTGGCAAACTCAAGTGAAAGTTATAGCTGTCTCGACAAATTTACACAGTATTGATAGAAACTATATTTGAAGATCTTTTCAAAATTAAATTGAAGCATATGATATATAATTGGAAAACTAAGAGGTTAATTTTTAATTTATACTATAAGAATTTTTTGAGTGGATTTAACCCTTAAACACATATACGATATCAGAGTTAATAATTTGTTAACAAATACAATTTCAACAAATTTAAGACTTAATGCAATATGTATGTTTTTTTTTCTACCATAAATTAACTTTTAGGAAGAATAATTGCATTATACCAGTTGGAAATGAAATCTAAGACTTGAAAATTTATCCATAATTTTTTAAAGAATTTTCTGAGTAGCCAATAAAAAACAAAAAAAAAATTGAAGTCGAAATTGAAGGTTATAATTGTCTAGGCAGATTTGTATAGTATTAGTAAAAACTATATTTAAAGACCTTTTCATACTCGAATTGAGGTATATGATATATGATTAGAAAGTTAAAAGGTTAAGCTTCAGTTTTCATATTTTTTAAAAAATTTCTGGGTGGATTAAGTCTCCAAAATATGTACAAAATCAAAGTAAAGTGCAAAGTGAAAATTAGGGACTTTCTGTAGTTTACATATACAATACTTAATATCTATGATATATTTATTGGTAATAATTTGTGTGGACTTTGTGTCTTGGTGTTTAAATCTTATTAAGGTTAAGTTAAATTGGATATTCATAATCCTTTCGGTACGCTAACCTTTTATTTAAATTATTATGCTATACACAATAGGTACCACTAAAATTGGAAACTTGTTAAATTAACTATAAAAATACATGAATGTGTAATATCATCCACTTTTGTTAATGAATAATAATATTAATAATTACTCCAAAAGATGTAAATTGAAATCTAAATAGTAATATTATCAGACAGTTTGGTGGTGAGGGCACTAGCAGCGAGGGGTGGGGTGTCGTGGTGGGGAGAGGAGGCACTGGTGCCTAATTGATGGGATGATGGTGGGGTAAGGACAGCTACATATGTGAGCATCGTGGGGCAAAGGGGTGGGTGGGGGCAATGGTGGGGTGAGGGAAGGGGGTATTGATGAGGGGTGTGCGTGGCCAAAGGGGCATTGAGCACTGACAGGTGGGCTTGGCCATGGGTATGTGCGGGCTTGGGCATCGATACCCCCACCACTACCCGATTGGTGGGCCACTAATGCCTTTTTCTCTTATTGGTACCTCCACCAACGCACCATCGATGCCATGTTGGTTATGTTGGATATAAACTACATAGAAAACACTCAAGTAAACCATATTTACACCATTTAACCTAAGATTAGACAAAAAAAAAACACTTTTATTTAAACACCAACACTTTACTCAAGCATTTATTCAAACACTTTACTCGAACATTTATTCAAACACTTTACTCAAACATTTATTCAAACACTTAACATGAAAAGTAAGTCAAAAGTAAATGCAATTAAACTCTCTAAACACCCAAATTTTACTAAATCATTTATTCAAATACTGAAGTGGGGTTGGTGGTGTTGATGGTGGCTATCATTGAAGTGGGTAAAAGTTAATTATCAATAGTTTATTCAATTTATACTTTTAGGGGTATAAAAGTAATTTTAAGTTAATATTTTAATTCTACAAAACAATTGGCTTTATTTTTTATTATTTCATATCGTGTCTGGCTATGGCATCTAAAAACTCAAGTTGAAAATAGTAAGCCCAAATTGTTACTCCACGAGCCTAGGTGTAACCTTAAATAAGCTACCCAAACCATGCTGAAAACTTGAGCCCAAAACCAACAAATAATATTAGCCGACTTAATAATAAAACAAGTTCGCCAAAAACACCACCAAAATCACAGGCCAATTGCACCAATAAGTTAGTTACAAAGCACAGTTCAAATGCCTAACACTAGCTGGTCTAAATTAACATTCCAAATTAAAAAAATGTAATTAGTCCAAATGCTAAAAAAATGAATGACCTAAATTAGCTTGCCTAATGCTATCAACATAAAAAAAAAAAAATACACGAACGCAGTAGCCCAATGTCTACAAATCCAAATGCTACTGAAACCAGTGTGTGACCATTTCATTACTCATGTGAAAATAATCTATGCTCCAAATTGTGAAACCAAATGAAAACGATGGAAACCACTGGACACTCAATCTTGAACCAGACACCATAAGCCTATAACCTACTACGATGAGACACAAAAAAAACAAAGACAACCTCACTACTTAAACAACGGTGACATATAGACTCTTTGAGCTCTATCACAAAGCAATAAGGTTGATTTAATACTCAAAGATAATACATTTCAACCAGATTCAAAATCTCCAACTTTGAATCTTGCTCAGTAAACCCTTAATCAGAAACCATCTAAGCTTTGATACCATTGTTAGTGATTTGCCCATGCACATACAGTACAAGTAAACACTAAACACAAAAACAAGTATGCATAAAAAAAAAAAAAGAAGAAGAAGAGATTTATGTAGTTCATTAGAAATGTTCCACTTGCATCTATGGAGCTCTGGCAAGGAACCTACTGCACTGTATTAAAGTTTTAATTACAAACTTAGTTCCTATTAAAACATCTAACTATAATATCTTTACACCTTTAATCTACCTCATAAAGGAGAACAATGAGACTATTAACTACCAAGGCTACTCAACCCAATACCTAGCTAAAATGAAAAGATAATAAGTTACACAAAGTAAAAGCCAAAATACTTTGACTTATTGACTACCCATATGGGAAAATAAGTTGTTGAATCACAACACAATAGAGAATTTGTTCAACGTTTAGATTGATTGCAAAGAAAGTTGCTTAGGAGGTGTTGTATACAATTAAAAAACATCAAGGTAAAAAGGCTTTAATGCTTATCAAGCTGAATTTGAAAAAAAAAAGAAGAAAAAAAAAGAAAAAAAAAAAGAAAAAAGAAGAAGCCTATAATAGGCTAGAATGGAACTTTTTGGAGAAAGTTATGGAGGCTTGGCATTTTTCTTTTCCTTTTAGAATGTTTATTCTCAAGTTATGTGAACTCAATTAAATATTCATTTATTCTCAATGGAAGTATTTTCGGGACTATCACTCTTGGTAGAGGTTTAAGACAAGGCGACCTTCTGTCACCTTAGCTCTTTATACTTTGCTTGGAGTTTCTTTTAAGATTATTGATCATGAAAGAAGCAATTAGAATAATTCATGGTATTAAAATTAGCATAAATAATCTAGGTATTTCACATCTCTTATATGTGGATAATCTAATGATAGTAGTAAGAGCTTATGGGTTAGGAGCAGTAGCAATAAATGATTATTTCAGAAAGTATTGCAACTAATTTGGTCAAGAGGCAAATGTGAAAAAAGCCATATTCTCTTCTAAAAAATTTGCCAATATACTCACCAACCAAAAAATTAAAAGAATTTTTATTTTGAAGAAAATGCATTCAACTACTATATACTTACAAAAAATCTTTGATCTTTGGAAGGTGCAAAACAAAAGAATTTGGCAGGCAAAAAGAAAGAGTTCAAAAACAGTTAGATAGTTAGCAAAACCAACTACTATTAAGAGTAGGATAAGCAACTATAATTAAATCTATTTTGCAAGATATTCCTAGTTACAAAATGATAATTTTTACTACTCCAAGTGTTTGCAAAGAGCTGGATTCTATGGTAAGAAGATTTTAGTGGAGAGTAAAATGAAATAAAAAAATTTCTTAATTTAAAAGCCTAGAAAGATTTCTGCAAGCCTATGGTTCTGGCAAGACATGTTTTATAATATCTACATTCTTTTATGAGTAGTTGACTTTCGGTCAAAATCAACTTTGGTCAAAGTCAACATTTAGACTGATAACTGCCACGTCATGATTTTGAATTAGTTTTATATTGACTAAAATTAATTTGTTTGTTTGCTTTTAGCTAATTAATTGTGCTTGTATTTACTAGTAGTCAAAATCAAAGTCAACTTTATCATGTCATCCCTTTGACTGGTAGTGTGGTGACTGAGATTCTTTCTAATAGTGTTGTGACTTGAGTTGGTGATGTATGGTCTTGGTTAGGTGAGGTAGTAGCCACTTGAAAGACTAAGTTTGAATTTGGTCAAACATGAGTTAAAAAGTGACTGCTTATATTATGCCTTTAAAAAACCCTAGTTACCCCCTTTTTAAAAATCTTTTTGTGAAGACCAAACCCCATTTCTTTCCTTGGTTGCTGACCACCCCATGCTAGAGAGAGTGAGAGAGTTTTTCTAAGAAGGAAAAGAGAGTGAAAGTGGGTACAAGTAAAGGATCTTCAAGTTTTTCCAAGAGGGAAGCAAGTGAAGTTCAAGGAGGAGAGGAGAGCTAGTAGACAACCATTTTCCAGCAGCTGTGATAGAATTCTTGTCTTGATTTTCAATGGCTGAAAGAGGGTTTAAGCTAACTAAAGGTAGGGACCCTTACCCCCCTTGTGTTTTTGGTTTAGTTTGTGGGTATTGAGTGAGTGTTGTTCTAGATCTAGTTGGTTTTCTTTGTTGGCTGTGAGTATTCTTTGGAAATAATGATTTTGTGTTGTTGTTTGTGGTGATGTGCTATTGAAAGTGTGATTTAATGGATTCATATTAAGTTTTAGACTTACTAAGATCTATGGTTATCAGTGTGCTGTTAATCTGGGAAATCCTGAGAATTTTGTGGACTTTGATTGGTTGCTAAGCTTCGTATGTTTGTCCAAAAATTCTAAAAGCTTTACTGAATAAACTTAGGTACCTTACAAACAATATGGCTTTTAAATTTCTAGAATCGGAATTTTTATGAATAAGAACTCAATTTTTCAAAAACACTGGTTGGTTAGAAATTCTGGGAAAAATCCTGCACCTTAACCCATGGGTTTTGATGAATTTAAAGGGTTTTTAATTTTCCTTATTTTTGGTTCATATTTTTTCCTTTTAATTCAATGAGTCATGGTCATTTTGGCTTTGGAATTTCTCAATTTAGAGTTAAGATGTGAGTTTTACAATTTTACTTATTTTTCTGGAAAAATCCTAGAAGAGAACAACCCTTTTTCTCCATGGGAATTTATTGTTTACTATTGTTATTATTTTTTTTTATTTTGTGGCATGATTTTTCCTGGTACTATATCAAGTTATGAACATATTGGATTTGAAATCATATAAATCTAAGTTAGAATGAGTTAGTTATGATTTTTATAAAATCAGTCGAACATATTGAAAACAGTTTCATTAAATTGGCATATTATAGTAAATGCATTACTAATAGTTTTGTAAGTAGTACTTTTATATTTGGTTAATTTCTCTTATGCAAATAAATAGTAAAGTAACATCTCGAGGTTTAATCAAGTTATATTTTTGTTTAGTTAAGTTTTCAATTAAATTATTAATGAACATACTAATTTCACTTAAAACGCATTACATAGAAAGTTATCTTTTAATCTTTAATTTCCAATCTTTATACTTTAATCTCTTATTTAAAACTTGAATTTGTTTTAAAACACGGTTTATACTCTCTTTGAATTATATATGATAAGGTGCGACACTTGATCTCGATTAAGTCTTACTGGAATGAATACTGTTTACTACTGGGCTATGATTTAGTTAATAAATACTTTGGATTCTGCATGTGCTTTATAGACAAAGTTGATGCTTACCATTGTTATAAGAATCATGAGCATTTATATGCATTATATCAAGTCATGAAAGTTTTATTACATGCGAGGAACTATTTTTCTATGTCATATCATATTTTAAAAGTTATGCATTGAGAAGTCATGACCATGCATATGTAGGCAATTGTGATTACAGTGTTTGGAGCTTATATGAAAGTATATGTGAATTGTTTAGTTGAGGTCCCAGTAACTACTAAGTGGCGAGTTTGGATTCTCATATGCGCGTACATGCGAGCGTATTAGTGTATGTAGAGATTGTAACCCTAGCACTTGCATAACGTGGATGCAAGCGGGTTTCTTCCCCACTCACATCGTTTTCTCTAACCGATTAAGTGTATAAGGATTTTCTTGAAAGTATGCATGTGTGCTGCTTTAGAAAATTAGAGTTGCCGACGGGTAATTAGTTCCCGTATAACCAAAACTTACGCTAAGTTAAAAAAGCCCTAAGAACATGAATTTTTAAAAAGTTATTGCATAAGTGTTTTGAGGATGACCATATTTTGCATATGTGGTATGATGACTATAGAAAGTTTTTTTTTAAAAAGAAATTGAAAATTCGTATTCTATTGCTATTAACATCCATTAGCATTTTGCATTGCACTATCTCATGCCCATTGGGAACTTACTGAGTGTATTCCACTCACTTCTGTTTATTTGTCTTGTTTAGGTAACTCTAAAAGCTTAGCTTGAGTGATTTGGCGGTGTCGTGGCTGACTAATGGGGGCAGCAGTGCAGAAAGATTTTCCACATTATAATTTTTTTGGGCATTTTGATACTCTGATAAACTAGACAGTGTCCTTTACATTATGGGTGTTTTGTAAAGATTTGTATATGTTTTAAATTTTAAAATACTATGGTTTTCAAATGTTGCTAAAGGTTTTGATTTTACCCTAAAGAGTAAAGAAAACTTTTGTTTGAAAATATCACTTGTCTCCAAAAGAACCGTTTCTTTCATCAGTCTTTTCAAACACTTTTAGAAGTAACATTCCTTTAGCCGGGTCTCCGAATTTGGTTAAAGGGGTGTTACATGTTTTTATCTTTTTTAAAATATTAATGCAACTCTCTTGGCTAAATTAGGTTTGAAGTTTGTAGTTGGTGATAAATGTCTTTAGACATATTTGGTTTGTTCTAAATATTTGAAAGGGGAGTCATTTTTTGAGCACAAATTGAAGAAAGGTTCTCTTTTGTGTATTAAAATATTATAAGCTCAAGATATGCTATTTGTATATGTGTTTACTTTAAGCTTAGGGATGGAAGATATATTAATCCTTGGAGAGATCCTTTGGTACTTGACCTCTCAAGATTTCTCCATATTGTTAAGGAAAGAGTTTTAGTTAATTTGTGGACTTCAATTGCTAACCTAAAAGATGATAGTCACAATGATTGGAATTTGGAATTAATCTTAACATCTGTGAGACTTCCTCTACAGTTGTTTTTCTTAATATAGAGTGGCTCAGGTTCCTTTCCTAAGATAGATTGCTCTGGATTAAGGATAAGAAAAGTTTTTTTTTCTAAATTAAAGACTTCTATTTCACGTCTTTTGTTAATGAGTTGGAGTACGAAAATGCTAAAATCTGGAGTAATTTATGGAAAGCCAAAATTTTTGAAAAGTTTAAGATTTTTTTATGGCATCTTTTGGCGAATGTGCTTCATACTAGAAAAGTTTTTTTTTTCTTCCAAAGAATTAATAAAGGAGATACTATAAATTCTCATTGTTGGGAAGAGGAGGAATCGGCTTGGCACTGCTTCTTCTTTACCTTGTTAGTGATATACTTGCTTTTGATAATAAATGAGGTTGTCATTTAGGTTCCTAAAATGTTAATGGTATTAAAGATTGATTATTCCATGTGTGAATCTTCCAGCTAATATTATATTTCATGGCATGGCAAGAGATTTTGTGATTGTTTTATTGCCTACTTGTTGTATTTTATTTGGTGCTTCAGAAACTAGAAAACTCATTTAAATAGGAAAGGCCTCTTGGAGACTATAACAAATCTTAATAGATCAGTTAAAGAATTTTATTTATTTATTTTAGGTTACTTAGTTCAACTGAGGAAGTTATTGATGCTGTTTTCGTGTCTTAGACTCCTCCTTCTTAAGGATGGTTGAAAATAAATACTGATGCTACTTTCAAGAATGAAATTGCTGCTCTTGCTTATGTTGCTAGAGATTTGCAAGGGAAGATTGACCATTTAGCTACTAAGATCATTACTTGATTTTCTCCTTATGTTGCTAAGCTATTTGGCTATTAATTAGGCTTGCAATATTATTTCTTACTTTTCTTGAAAGAATCTAATATGGAGCTTGTATGCTCTAAATGTTGTAAAAGATATTATTTCTTTTGAACAGCCTGAAGAATAGGATACTAGATATGTCATTCTTAAGTATCAAAATTGGTCCAAGTTGATGGGTTGGAGTTTGTTGTGAAATGCTCGGAGTTCCAATGAGCTTGCTAATGGTGCTACCAAGTTGACTCTTCAATTTAATATGCCTTTTCTTTTTTCTAGTTATGATGTTTTAAATTTTCCTAATTGTCATTTTTCTATTATTTCTTTGGACTATGATAGCTTTGTTCAAACTATGTAATCTCTTTTTTCTTTTTTCTTTTTTTTGAGGAGCTTTTTGTACTTAACGCAAGTTTTATTCACAAAAAAAGAGGTTAAATTAAAACAAAAATGAAATACAAAGGGTTATAATCTAATTTTTCAAAATAAAAAAGTTATTTAAAAATAAATCAAAATGTCGGAGGTTACTCTGAAGTTTACCCTTTAAATAATACAAATATATAAAAATCTACAAGCTATTAAGTTTATTAAAAAGAAATAAATCTCAATCTTGATCAATTTTACAAAGACTTTACAGGAAGTCATATGCAGAAAGGAATACAAAAAATAGACAAAATATTAATATATAGAATTGTTCACCTAAGCTATTTAGTCCATATAAGCTGGCATCTAGTTTTAATTTGTCTTTTCACTTCACATGTATGTCTTTTTATCTTCTATTTAATTTTTGTTAATTTTTAGAGTTTAATATCAAATGTACTATCCCCTCTCCACTCCTCCTCTTTCTTTTCTTCTTCTCTTTCTTCATCTTTTATTATTCATTCCTCTCTTAGGAACCTAAAGCCTAAACTCCCAGCTTCTTTAAGTTTAAAAAAAAAAAAAACTATAATTACAACGTATAGTTCATCTCGAACATAAAAAGAGGGAAATAACACAAAAAAGATTGAATCATAAATACATCATTAATAGCAGTTGTTTCAGTAGTAGTGGCTCTGTTTGGTTTATGGTTTCAATAGTTCTATGAAAAAAATAAAAGATATGGAGGTAAATACCACTAGCCTATTCAATGAAACAATATTGTTAATTATTAAATTGGCATTGAGTTTTTCTTATGTGATTTTCGTAGCATGTTAAAGATAGCCAACACATTCTATTTCAAAGTTCAGAAGGTTTACCATTTACATACTATATGAATATGCTTGAATGGGATAATAACAATAAGGGGCTACAAAATATTGAAGTCGCTTCATAATCTTCGAAAATAAGTTCATCCAACATGTTACAACAAATGAAGGCGATCAAAGAAATGTAATAAAAACTTAATTATCTTTAAGCAATTCCTTCTTTATCTCACTCCCAACTCATCACAAGTATCCACAATCTTACAATATATATTTAAAACACAAGATAATAAATTCATGGGTAAATAACAAGTTTACAGTAATAGAAAAGTAATATTATCTCATGTTTGATTTCATAAAGTCTTGAAATAATATCATATCCTGCAAAAGATTATTAGATCATATAATTCTGAATGTAAAAAATAAAATAAAAAGGTTATATCAACCTAATATCATAGAACAAGTTAATACTATGTATTTTATAAAACATTAAAGTTCACCTATACTAGCTTTCAAATCCATATAAGTTGAAACATCTATGTGTTGGAATTGTGCTTACATGCAAGATAATGGACACAAAAATGACCCACACATGTACATGGGTTCTAAGGTGTGGAGGTCCAGTGGCTAATAATTTTCTTAACTCTATTAGGGTTTCTAGAGTTTATAGTTTATAAATAGATTATTATACTCAAACCTTAGTTAGTTGACTACTTCTCAAAGAGACAGAAAATTAGGTTTTTAACTAGACAAAAATCAAACGAATTTTGTGATTTCTAAATTTGATTTTTCTAATAATTCTTGTGGTTTTTATACAATAATTAGAGTGCCTATATGCTACTCTATTACCTTAAGAATTGTTTGGAAGATCTGATGGGGTGCATATTTTTTGTTCATCCACGAGGTAATATCTTATGAAAAAAACTCTGGTACTCCGGGAGTACCAACTCCCGCCCCATTGAGATGATGCCACGTAAGCAAAATTATTAATGAAATATTATGTGGCATCATCTCAACGGGGCGGGAGTTGGTACTCCCGGAGTACCAAAGTTTTTTCCAGATCTTATATATTATTCTAGATTAAATTGTATAATATATTCATATGTGATCAAGACTTCCACAACGCATTCCTTTATTATGGTGGTGTTTTTTGTCTTGAATAATAGGTGTTAGAAAAAAGAGAGTAAAAGATAATAAGTTTAGAAAACTTACATATGGACATAAAAAAAGAATTATAAAAATTCACTTGTTGAAAAAAATAATAATAATAGAACAAGTAAGACATATACTTACTCTTCAAATAATTTTGGATAGTTTCATTTAACATGTATTTGGCCATGAAGTATACATCCATGATGAAGTCTCCCTTTGTTTATTGTTTTTTCTTTTGATGATTTTAAATTTTTGGGATATTATCATATAACACCCCGACGTTTGGTTAAATTTTAATAAACTTATATGATTTTTGAAAACTATACCACACACCCTATCATTAGTTGACTTTTGTTGATTGCCATTTAAGTTAATATCTAAAGGGTATAAAAATAATTGCACCTCCTTTTTAAGAAAAATAAAAAGAAATAATTGTTACAATGATATATGGACAAATTATAAAATTTTAATTTTATTTATTTTTCTTTTTTTCTCTCTCTTTCTTTCCTGTGAATATATTTCTTTCTCTATCTTTCTCCTACAACCACAAACACAAAGGGCTATTCTCTTTTTTCTCTTTCTTCATCTGTCACTTACTATCTTCAATTCGACATTGTGAGAAGAAGATGAAGAAGAGAATATGCAAAGATTAGGGATAAGGTTTATGGAGAAGGTAATGAGTGAGAGAAAAAATGGCTTCTTTAAGAGAAAGAAAGAGAAAGAACACTTCAATTGGGTTTTGATTAATGGAGTTTTTTGGATTTTTTTTTTTTGGCAAATCTAGCAAGGCATGGTGGTTGTAAGGGAAGATAGGGAGAAAGGCAATCAAATAGAAAGGGATGAGAGATAAAGAGGAAAAAAAGATAAAGAAAGGAAAAAAAAATGAAAGGTTGCAAATTGAGTAAGGCATGTTTGTGGTGAAGTGAAGGTAGTGGTGAAGGAAGAAGGGTCAGATAGAAAGAGAGAAGATAAAGAGAAAAAAAAAAGAAAAAGAAGAAGAAAGGAAAGATGAAAGGTTGCAGGCAGTTAGATAGAAAGAGTGGAGAGAAAATGAGAAAAAAGAAGAAAATGAAAGAAAAGAAAATGAAAAGTCTCATGGGTAAAAAATATATATTTTTTTAATTTTATTTAAGAGTAAAAAATTCATTTTATATGTAGGAGAGAAAAATATTAAATGTTAAAATTAACTGATGACTTATTAAAAATAAGGGATGAGATGAAATTTTAAAAATTTATAAATAATTTGAAATTAAGCTAAACCTTGGGGTATTTAAGTGGAATAAAACCTAATTTTTTTCCACATCCTTTACTCTTAGTTGAAAAGGCTCATTAATAATTTGATGTTCACAAATATTTTTTTGTCCCGTGCATACACGTTTAACACCTTTAACAATACTTATCTCTTTATTTTATTGTGAATTTCTACCAACCAATTTGTAGGAGATTAATTTCTTCTTTTACTGATTAATGCATCATCAATAACAATTGAAACGATTAAGATAATTCTTAAAATCTTGACATTAACGATTGGTAAAAAAAAATATAATTAAGTTATTCATCCTCTCTTATCCAAAACTTGACTAACTTGTGCACACTTAGTCTATCTTTGAAGAATATATTGACTTGTCATTTGTAGATTTGTTCAACCTTAATATATGTCATCATATGTAACACACTCTAATCAAGTTTTTTAGGTCGAACAAAGTTAGGGTGACTACCAAAACCAAACTTGCAGAAATTACAGAGAATTTAATATTTTATTAACCATGAATACGTAAACAGTCAAAGTCTATACTTTGACTACTTTAAATACTTAAGTTAAATAATTATCTAAAAAACATATTAAATATTTATAACTTATCTTTCAACGTAATTCAAAAAAAAAAATAATTAATTTAAAATAACAGTTAGTCTTAAACACTGCTTCCAAATTAATTAAAATATTCCAATTTAATAAAGAAACAATACTAATATTAAACTCAAAGAAAATAAATATGTTGACTCGTAGGCAACAATATAAACTTTATTTAAATATCTCAAAAAATCTCTCTCTTGAACTGTCACGTGTTTACCATCCCTACAAGTTCAAACTAGCTCTATGATCTAAATGTATTTATTTGGAAAAAAATAAATTAACAACTCAGTAGGCTTCCTAAAACCAAAATAAAAAGAACATTCAAGAGCATTACATTTTAACAACACAAATTATAATGTCATAATCAATTAAAACGTACTTGCCTAATCATGAATGTCCACACTTATTCAAAGTCTTAACAATTCATAGTACACAACAAAGTTACAGCATGATCATATCAAATATTCAATGCATTCATGATTTCATGAGCATAACATAAATTAATTGAATTTTTACATAAGGTAGGCATTTCATTATAACTTGTAGCCTCCTTGCATATCAAAAGTGTGCATGCGTTTCAGTCTCACTTATAGTATAGCACAGTAAGCATTTCAGTTTAATTTATAAATTGCATAATTTATCATGATCAAACTCAAATATTTATATAGCACACTTTCAAAATATCAACTATATGCAATGTATTGTTCATAGTCCGTTGTATATTATTATACCTATGTATGCACTAGCTAGTAGCAAAATAATTTAAACTACACAACCTAGTTCTTAACAAAAACATACATAGCCCACATATTTTCCATAATCATCAACTTCATAGTACCATAACAGAAGCGATTCAAATAACAATTTCATAAGTTTCTAATAAATTATTCACCAAAATACATAACATAAATATTGTACAATTAATTACTAATCCAAATACCAGCCATATGTCCTATTCCAAGGGCATTAAACCACACAGAGGTCCTCTTTGATTTAAAATTTTCTTAGAATTTTCAGAATTTAATAAATATTAAATTACAGCAATACATGACAGGTTGCTACAAAAAATTCCAGAAAATAAGAGATGGTCAAACAATTTTAATTAATTCTTGATTACTTATTTTAAACTGAAACTAGTGGAAATGTAACAACCCTCTAACTAAATCTGAAGACCCAATTAAAGGAATGCCACTTTGATAAGCAATTGAAATGAATTACAAATGGAGGTTCCTTTTGAAACTACGTTAAAAACTGAATGAATTTTTTTTTTTTACTCTTTAGGATAAAAATCAAACTGTTAATACTAATAGTAAAACCAAAGCATTTTTGAACCTAGTATAAACATGGTTCTCTACACAAGACCTACAACGTAAAGAAAATAAATTGTATCTCTAATAAGAGTTTAAGTATTATTCAAAATGAAATAATAAGGCGGAATTAATTTGCATTATTGCCACTCTCCACTGGTCTGCCACGTCACTGCCAAGCTACGCAGAATAGGTTTTTGGGATTACCTATTCATATGAAAACAAACAGAAGTAAGTGGAAAAATCACTTAGTAGGTTCTCAACATGCAAGCAATGGCATAATGCAATATACTGATGGGTTGACAACAATTGTAAAACTTTGACTTCTTTTAAAAGAAATATACTTGATTAGATATAGTGCATATACAATACATGACATTTTCTCAGAAGCAATTATGCAATGATTTTTAAAACTTATGTTTGTAGGACTTTCTCACTTAGCGTAAGTTTTAGTTATGTGGGAGCTAATTGTTCATCGGCAATTCTAATTTCCTAAAACAGCACACATGCGTACTTTCATGGAAATCCTTATTCTTCTAATCGTTTAGAGGAAACGGTGTGAGTGGGAAAGGGACCCTCTTACATCTGCGTCATGTAAGTGCTAGGGTTACAATCTACACATATACCAATACGTTCACATGTGCGCGCATATGAGAATCCAAACTCGCCACTCACTAGTTAGTGGAACTTTTACTAAACAATTCACTTAGCATATTCATATAAGCTTCATTCACTATACAGATGCATACGTATGCATGACCATGACTTTTTAATACATAACCTTTTAAACATGATCTAACTGAGAAAAAAAAACTGTTTCCTTGCTGGTTGTAAAACTTTTGTGACATGTTATAATGCATATGTCTGTGTATACCCTAGCTAGCAATTTCATTCTCCTATCTAGGTTACGATATCCACAGTATTCAATCCATATCCCAGTCAACAAATAAGAGTAAATACAATAATTACATTGTTCACAGACCATAACACATATTCCAAGTTCAAGACTATCCATGGATATATATATATACACACATACATTCATATGCATTGATAATTATAAATAGATATAAATATAACTAAAAATACGTAATTAATCTTCACATTATCACTCTACTATTTAATGACAAAACAGAATGTATTGAGATAAGGTACCACTTTTAAACTAGTAATAACATAATTACTTTAATAAATTAAATTAATCAAACCAATTTCAGCACGTTCACCAAATTTGTAAAACTTATAACTAACTCATTGAATTAAAAGAGAACAATAATGACACAAAATAAAGAAAATTAAAAACACTTTGAAATCATCAAAACCCGTGAGTTTTGTGCGCAAAAACATTCCAGAATCCCAAATCAACCAATAATTTTGTAAAAATCGGTTCTTACTCAATATAAATCCAAATCCCATGATTCAAAAGCCAAATGATTCATAATACACAACTGTTTACAGAAAACTAGCCAAAAACACACATGTCTAGAATTGTGCACGAGCAAAGTGAACAGAAATTTTAGAAAAATCACAGGTCATAGGGTTTAAGCTCTTTACTTAACTAGATCGGGTCTTGATTCATCCAAAACACATTTCCAACACCACATCACAGCCACCAACAACATAGATCTAACAGAAAAATCACAGCTCACAAAGATAAAAAGGAGATCTAACTAGATCCATAGTTAAGCATTCATAAAAACTCCAAAAACTAACCAAATCAAATATGGGTAAAGGGGTACCTACCTCAAATTAGCTTAAATCCACTTAAATCTTTTGAAAAATAAGATAAAAAAAAACTCCAATTAGATGCTGCAATATGGTCGACCCTCTTCCTCTTTTCCATTTTTTTGTATTTTTGATTGAACTTCTTTTGAAAAACTTGAAAACTTATCACTTAAACCCACTTGACTCTCTTTTCTTTCCAAACAAACTCTCTCTCTTTTTCTAGTGTAGGGTGGGTGGCATCCAAGGAAAAATATAGGGCTTGGCCCTCTTCAAACAAGCTTTTAAATAGTGGGGTCTAGGGTTTTAATGATGTGTCAAAAAGGTAGACCACTTATTGACCAAGGTTTGACAAAATCAAACTTGGTCTCCAAATAATCTTACTACATTTAATTAAGCTTAACCAAACCCTTTTTTTTTTATAAAAAAAAGAAATACCATGAGCACAGGAAAAGAAAATCTCAGTCAGTCCTATGTCGGTCTTGATGATGATGTGGTAGGAGTTGACTTTGACTTTGACTTTGACCTCCAACAAATACAAGTATAATTAATTAATTAATTAAAATCAAACAATTAAGTTAGTCTTAGTCAACATCAAACCAATTCAAAAATCATGACGTGACAAATACCGGTCTAAAAGTTGACTTTGATTAGAGTTGACTTTGATCAAAGTAACTCTGGTCAAAATTTAACTTTGACCAAAGTTAAATACTCATAAAAGAAAGTAGATATTATAACTCACCCCTCCTAAAAGAAATTTTATCCTCAAAATTAAATTTTAAAAGTAAGAGCACTTACTCAAATAAAGTTGGGTACTTGGCTTTCATTTCGTCTTCTCGTTCCCAAGTTGCTTCTTCAACTGCGTGGTTCTGCCCGAATACCTTCACGAGTGGAATTTCAAGATTCTGTAATACTTGCTCTTTTCAATCTAAGATCTTCACTGGTTTCTCCTCATATGTTAGGTTCTTGTGTACCTCAAACGGTTCATACTCGATGATATGAGAGGGATCATGCACATACTTACATAGCATTGACACATGAAATACATCATGAACTCCAGAAAGCTTGGGAGGTAGCATCAACTGATAGGCCAAAATTCTAATTCTTTTCAATATTTCCAAAGGTTCGATGTAACTAGAACTTAGCTTGCCCTTTTTACCGAACCTCATGACACCCTTCAACGGTGTAACTTTGATAAATACCTTCTCCCCAACTTCAAACTCCAGATCTTTTCTTCGATTATCAGTATAACTCTTCTGCCGGTTTTGCTCCATCTTCATATTTTATCTTATCACCAACCTCATCCCAATGCAATGGAGATCTGCATTTTCTTCCATAAAGAGTTTCGTATGGAGCCATCCCAATAGTGAAATGATAATTGTTATTATAGGCGAACTTAACTAATGGAATGTGTTTTTCCTAACTTCCTTTGAAATCTAGCATGCACGCTCTCAGCAAATCTTTTAATGTTTGGATAGTCCGCTTCGATTGGCCATCAGTCTGAGGATAGAAGGCGGTACTGAAATTGAAAATTATCCTCATTGCTTTATGCAAGCTCTTCTAGAACGATGATGTAAACCTGGGATCTCGATCCGATACAATCAACACTGGTATGCCATGAAGTCTCACAATCTCATCCATGTACAGTTGAGCTAACCTCTCCATCGAGTGAATTATACGCATGGGTAGGAAATGAGCCGATTTTGCAAGTCGGTCCACAATCATCCAAATAGCATCATTACTCTACTGAGATAAGGGTAACCCGATAACAAAATCCACTGAGATAATGGTCTTAGTAAACTAGATGGTTTCTAATGCTCGATTTTAACTTGCTGACAAGTCAAGCACTGCTCCACGAATTTTGCTACATCTCGCTTCAAGCCAAACCACCAAAAAGTTTTGGAAACGTCTCAATACATCTTGATAGCTCTTGGATGAACAGTGGAAGGTGTACAAAGAGCTTCCACCAAAATTTCCTTCTTGATTTTGTCAACATCTGGTAGACACAGGCGAGTACCAAATCTCAACGTCCTATCTCCCGCGAGATTAAACTTCGGTTTCTTTCCTTGAATTACTTCATCTTTGATCTTCTTAAGGGTTGTGTCTTTAGCTTGACCTTCTTTTATCTTGTCCAAGATTGAGGGTTGACTAGAGAGTGCAGCTAACATGGATGAATATTGATTAGGAACTAATTCAATATCCATTCTTCTCAAACCCTCCAATATATGTGGTTGAGTAGTAATCAAGCTTCCGCTGAAACCTACATACATTTTACTCAATGCATCGACAACCTTGTTTGCCTTGCTTGAGTGATAGTTGATTGAACAGTCGTAGTCCTTTACTAGCTCCAGCCACCTTCTTTGCCTCATATTCAGTTCTTTCTGGGTGAAAAAATACTTGAGACTTTTATGGTCAGTGTACATTTCGCACCTTACTCCATACAAATAATGTCGCCAAATCTTTAGAGCAAACACCACAGCTGCTAGCTCTAGGTCATGCGTAAGGTAGTTGCGTTTATACGGCTTCAACTAGCATGAAGTGTAAGCAATCACTTTGTCATTCTGCATGAGTATGCAACCGAGATCCTTACTCGAAGCATGGCTGTAGATCACAAAATCGTCCTTGTCGTTTGGTAGAGTCAGAACAGGCACTAAAATCAGCTTCTTCTTGAGTTCCAAGAAACTCTCTTCACATTCTTTAGACCAAACAAACCTGCTCTCCTTCTTCAACAGCTGCGTCATCGGCATCGTAATCTTTGAAAATCCTTGCACAAATCTGCAGTAGTAACCAGCTAAACCTAGAAAACTTCTGACTTCTCCAACATTGGTTGGGCGCTTCCACTCTTGGATCGCTGCAACTTTACTGGGATCTACTTGAATTCCCTTGCTCGAAATCACATGCCTAAGAAAGGTGATGCTCTCCAGCCAAAACTCACACTTCTTGAACTTTGCATACAACTGCTTCTTTCGTAACCTTTGCAATGCTGCCTTCAGATGCTCTTCAAGCTCCTCAACCGACTTTGAGTAGATTAAAATGTCATCGATAAACACAGCAACAATGGTCGTATCTCATTTGAAAAGTACTCTTCGGTCTGTCCTCCTCATTGATCTTAAACTGGTAATATCCTGAACGCAGATCGATCTTTGAGAAGATACTTGCTCATTGAAGTTTATCGAAGTGGTCGTCAATTCTCGGCAATGGGGACTTATTCTTGATTGTTACTTTATTGAGTTCATGGTAATCAATGCATAGTCGCATTGAACTGTCATTCTTTTTAACTAACAGCGCTGGTGCTCCCTAAGGTGAAACACTAGGTTTGATGAAACCCTTGTCCTAAAGGTCTTGTAACTGTTTTTTCAGTTCCTTCAGTTCAGCTGGTGCCATCCTGTAGGGTGCCTTCGAAATGGGTGCAGATCCTGGTACCAAATCAATGGTAAACTCTATTTCTTGATCCGGTGGCAACTCTAGTAACTCTTCAGGAAACACGTCCAAGAGATCACAAACTATCTTAACGTCTTACGGTCTGAGAGCTAACGATTCCTTATCGTAGACACTAATAAGAAATCTTTAGCAACCTTTATACAAACACCTTAGTGCTTGTAGGGTAGATAATAACCATGGGTGCGGTCTCGACTTTGTCCCTTCAAACTCAAAATACTGGCCGTCAATGGGTATGAACAGTCTTCTCTTATCCTTGTAGTCGATACAAGCTCAATTTAATGATAACCAATCCATATCGAAGATTATATCAAAATTGCACATGTTTAATATGATTAAATCGACATGTAACTTCTCGTTTCCGAGACACACCTCACAGAAATTCAACACTAATGGGGCACACATACTAACACCAGATGGTGTGGCAACATATAAGTCATTGTCAAGATGAGCTGGTTTTGATGCCAACTTGAACGCGAATCTATTAGATACAAACGAGTGCGTGACACCCGAATCAAACAAAGCATAAGCATCCAATCCAAGTAGGGAAATTGTACCAGCCACCACGGTAGTATCATCTTTCTTAGCGTCTTCCCTCAACAATGCAAATACCCGATATTGAGTGCGATGCTGCTTTCTTCTCCCATTTCAGGATAATCTTGTATGATGTGACAAGTCTTGCCGCACTTAAAGCATTATCCGGTCTTCCTCCAGTACTCTTCGGTATGATTCTTACCGCACAATTGACATTGAGGAATGCTAGCTCGATTGCCGTTCCCTTTAGGCTTCTTGTTGTCATTGTTGTTGCTATTGTAGTTCCACTTCCTTCCCTTGGCCTTTCTCTTATGCTGGTTGTTACTACCTCCAAGACTTCCTTTAGGTAGTGTAGCTTTGTCATGCAGTCTTGCTCATTTCTAAGTTATGATCATTTGCAATTAATTGAACTCGTTACAGCACATCAGTGTACATGGGTAGTCGCAGTACCGCTATAGCATTATAGAGTTCTAGCCTCAGTCCTTTCTCAAAGCGTCTCGTATTGCGTTCTTCAGTGTTCACCAAATGTGGCGTGTAACGAGAAAGTTCATCAAACTTTTGCTTATACTTCACCAGAGATATGTTTCCTTATGTCAACCACAAGAATTCAACCTCCTTTTCATCCCACTTTACTATAGGAAAGTACTTCTTCATAAACAACTTCTTGAATTGGGTTGACAACATATGGCTTTTTTTGAGATTATAGGCCCGCTTGACCATATCCCATCAGTGGCTAGCGCCTTTCTTGAGCATGAATGAAGCGCATACCACTTTCTGAGACTCAATGCATTCCATTAGTGTAAAGATCTTCTCAAGATCATGGATCCAATCTTCAGCTACCAATGGGTTGGTTGAGCCTTCAAACACCAAAGGGTGACAGCGCTTGAACTGTTCAACAACTCCACTGATTCCGCTAGATTGTTGTGACCTTTCACTCGTAATGCTTGTCAAATTCTCAAGTAGTTGACTGCCCAAATTTTCCGTATTGTTCTTAGTAGTGTCGTTAGCTCTTGGTCTCCCACGTGACATCTTTGAGACCATTTCACAAACCCACATCAAATAAAACTGTAACACTCAAAATATTTCAAAGTATTCACACTAACACCGTAAAAGAAAAGCATTTTAATATACAGTATTCTTATCCAAAATCACAAATGCGGAAAACATGTATTGCACTGCGCCCTCCAGTGCCGTACCTCGGCCAAACCTTACTGCTGAGTATTGGATTTACCTATCACACACAAACAAACTCAGTAAATGAGAAACACTCAGTATGTAAGCTAAATGCATATGACAATGTAATACAATGAAGTGTAGGCCATTTAACCTTTGTTTATTATATAAATCAACTAGCTCAGCTATTTTGCGTTTCATGGGGTCCACATGCTTATTTGTGATAGGAGGATCTATCCCACGTCCTCACAGAACCCACATGTCTGTTTGTGGTTGGCAGTTGAATTACAATTCATAAAAAGAAAACCCCTTACCTATGGTGGTCGGTGATTCAAGAATTATTAAAAACAGGGTTTAAAACTAGAGCACTTTGGTGCAACCACTTTTAAATATAAATCCTCAGGAAAAAATCAATAATTTTTACATAAAACACTAAAACCCATGAGTTATTCTATGTAAATGTATGCACATATATTAAAGCATAAATACCATTAAGCAAAATATAATTATGAATAATTATCGAACTATCATTCCTGACAGCGTTAATTACTAAAATGTCCCTACTTAATCCAATATAATTAATGAAATGTCACTGGCCCTTTCAATAATTATCAAAATAACCCTCAAGCATATAACAATTACCAAAATACTCCTAAAGGCAAATCGTAAATTGCCAATTTATCCTGATTAAAAAATACTACATAAAATATAACTACTCCAAACCTATATATATATACGTACATGCACAATATACGTGCATTTTGGAAATACATTTAGAAATATAAATACATTAATAAATATATAATTAAATATAATTGAATATATTTATAAATATATATGTATATATTAAAATAATTAGGAAATATGAAATGACCACAATGCCCTTCATAATTTCAAGATTTTCAATTTCATCCATTCCTTAAAAAGACCAAAATGCACTTGATAATTTTAAAAAATACTGATTATGTCCCTTACATGCAAAATAATCAAAATATCCTCAACAAATTTAAAAATACCAATTATACCCCAACATGTGAAAAAACTAAAATGTCTTTCACGAATCGAAAAATTTCAAATGAGTCTCCAACATGGTCAACCCCTCTATCCCTCCAAAATCAATCAATTTCACAACATATCCAACAATAAACATGGGGTTTTGCAAGATTCAATTACCAATTTCAATAATCAAGGTCTAAACCACATAAATCAAGCTTAAAATCATTAATTTCACAAGGTATAAACCTTAACCAATTGGGAGTTTTTCTATACACTCAAACCACATCAAATTAATCACATTTGAATATCAATTCATGAATACAACATATGAATCCATCATTAAATCAAGTAAAATATTAAGATTATATGAAATTTCATAAAAGTAGGAAGCCCATCTCTCTTCCAAGCCTTGAAAATCACTATAAATACTAGTCTTGAGTTTCTCTAGATGGCCGGTTCAAAACCCTAAAATCTCCTTGGATTTTTCCTTAAATTTCCCTTTATTTCTCTCTCTCTCTCTCTTCTTTTTACTTTTTCTCACTAACTCAATAATGGAAGCAAGAAAATAAAGAAAGAAGACAAGGGGGGTCAGGTACTTTCCAAAAATATCACAAAAAATAAAAATAAAATAATAAATAGTAAACAATTTAATTAAAAATTAAAAATGGTCAAAGTCAACATAAGTAAAAAAGTCAACATTTGACTAAGGGTAAAATAAAAAAAAACTTAGGTTATTACAAATATTGTCTCTATTATGAAATGAATGTTGTTTAAAGTACTATATACACAGAATTGAGAAACAAATTAGGTAGTTTGACGATGTTGAAAAGCATACTTACTATATCAAATTTTTTATTGCAGGACTAAATTTTTTTATAAAATTTTCTATCAATTAATTTTATTCCCTTTGTGGACAATAAAAAAGTAAGTAAATGAACGGAAGTACAAGACATTCATAATGCCCTCCTCGCCAAAGTAGTAGGGCAACATAGCAAATGATTATTGAAGGATGTACTATACAAAAGCATCTACATATTATCCATGGAATCAATTAATATGCAATCTACAACTACATGATTAATACTTTCAAAAGTTAAAGGGCTACAATATCATATGTTAAACAAAACTTTTTATAATCTAGTGCATAGAGTATGACTTACATTTTCAATACAACACACTATCGCAAAACTATATATGTATAGAATAAAGACAATATAACAAACATAATAAAAATTCCTTTCAAAATTATTTATACAAAGAAATAAAGAGTTATTATCATATAACCCTCCAAGGTTTGATCAAATTTAAGTCAATGAATACTAGTTTGAAAAACTACATCAAACCTCCTGCCGTTAGTTTTTCATAGTTAGATTTAATAATTGAAGGCTAGAAAAGTAATAACACTCATTTATTTTATAATAACATGTGGATCCTTTTTTTTTTTTTGATATCTCTTCTCTTTTCTCTCTTCTTTTTTTCCTCACCATCTACTCTCATCTCCCTTTTTCTCCTCCTCTCTTCCACTCAAACCAAATATCATTGTAGATTCTTTAGTCATTGCAAATTTTATACTTAACTAAAGCTTACACTACAAAAATTTTTGGATTTAGTCACGAAAAGCCTTGCTACAATTTTAAAATTCGTAACTAAAGTATATGATTTAGTTATAATTTCTTTTTTCGTAACTAAATATAAAAAATTATTACAATTAGTTACGACATAAACATTGTAGCTATGTTTCGTAACAAATGCTAAAAAAATGATGATGTCGATGGAAAAAAATTTCGTTTAGCTACAAAAATCATTGCTATAATTTTTAAATTCGTAACTAAACCATATAGTTTTAGGCATGAAATTTAATTTTGTAACTGAACCTCAAATTAGTTACACCATATATTGTAGCAGAATTTTATAATTAATATATATAAACTTAATATATTTTTAATTTTACATAGTTACAAAAATAAATTTATAACAAAAATATTCAAATAGTTTTTGTGCCAAATTTTCTTTTAAAAAATTTAATGATGTGGCATAGCTTTTATCATGCTACAAAAAAATTTATTACTAATTGAAATAAGGGCATAATTGTAATTTGATCAAATATTTTTGAAATTTAATTGTTCCAGAACATTCAATCGTTCTTCTTCTTTCCCTTTCTCTCTTCCTGTCACCCACTCCTCCCTATCCCTTCTTCCAGCCGCACCCTTGGATGCTACCAATGGTCGTTGCCACCGTCGGTGACCTCTGCTGGCCAACCCCGTACTCCTCCGTCGGCCATCACCAGCCTTGCTGGCACCGGCAGCTGCTTGTATTCAGTGCCTCTACACCCAGATTCGGTATCTCCAATTTCCTTTGTTTTCTCTTCCTCTCCTATAAGTTCTCCCTTCCCTCTATCTCTCTCGTTCTTTTTTGTCTATCATCCAAATTTTCCTTTTTTTTCTTAGAACTTCGAAAAAAAAAATTTTTCGAGAAAGAAAAATCTAATCGGTATTTTTCCCTAGAAAACTCAATGCCCTGTCCTTAGCTCGGATCCAAATATCTCCTCCGAATCTCTAATTCATGTTTTAATTTCCTTGCTGTGAAAATCGCAGGCATTAGATTCCTTCTCCGACTCCCATCTCTTTAAGCACGCTATCTTCTCATATTTTTTTCGAATCCGGTGTCTTCTTCTCAAATCGGTGCCACTAGCCCCTTCCTTTCTCTTCTCCGATGTCTCTGTTCTACATTATGGGCACCGGTATATGATTTACTTAATTTCATATCAAATTTCATTTCTTTTCTTGATTTGTTAGGTTTAGACTTTACTACTTTAGATTGAAGATTTGGGGGTTTGCCAGTTTGATTTGTTAAATTTCATATTGCAAGTCTTGTATTTGGGTGCTCTGTAGATTTGGGGGTTTGCCGATTTTATTGCAAGTCTAGGCTTACTGATTGAGTGTCTTCGATGTGGTAATTGATTAGAAAGTGATCACAATTAATTAAGGATATATATAATTGGTTCAATGTTTGAAATATCTAAGAGAATATTGTTTGGTCTGTATTAATCCACAATTTGTAGTAATAATTATATATTTCTCTTTCTATCACTATTATTCAAATGGTGTAACTTAATTTGCATCTAAAGTGCTTGTAGAACAAGGCTTTTGGACTGTATGGAATAATTAAACGACTTACAAGAGTAAGCAAAATATGGGCTAAAAGTTAATTAAAATAACGAACCACAATTTGATGTGCTTGTCCGATGTGGGTTAATGCATTGGACAGTGCACGGACAAGTAGGAAACCTTTTCATTATGTCATCATTCATCTCTTTAATTCATTGAACTAACAAAAATAACCAATGTGGGTTAATGATTTTAAGTGGCTGTGTGTGTGTATTTTTTTTTGGGTTGATTTTGAGCATGGTCTAGGTTTTGTTTATTTATTTTGTAGTGTCAAACTAATTGAATTGCTGGTTTGCAAGTGGCGTTGAGTTCTGTGGCATGTCTACTGCAGTATTCCTTGCATTTAAGTTGAACCTATATGCAAAGGTTAAATTATATACATATATGTATATATAGACACACACTTTAATTAATAAATATATGTATATATGCTTATAAGTTTATTGACAAAAATTCTTCTAAGTTAATCTATTTGGACGATCAAGAACTAGTTTAAACTGGTAATTGATTTGATATATGAGTAATTTTTATTGTAAGCTTGTTGTTAAGAATATATGTTTAAACTAGTTCTTGATCTACTGTTTTGTATTACTACTCATTGGAGGTCAAAACAAAATAAATTGGCATGTGATATTTCTTTCTAAGAGGTAAGGGGATGTGAGAAGATTCCTACTAATAAGTGTGCCCATTTGATGCTTGCATTCAGATCCAAGAATAAGCAAGAGTTGACCCAATGAAGAATGGGTAGCAGATGGGACAATGTTTATGGGGTTCTTCTACCACTTAGGAAGTTGGTTTTTTCATTTGCTTCTTTAATTATTACATAATCTCAATAGTGGTTGTTCATATTTATTCTTTACTTCACTTTATAGGTTCTACACTCTCATGGTGTTGTCTACTACCTTATTTGGAAAACCTACATTCAGGAATCTCATTTGCAATGGGCTTGTCTTGGCTGAGGATGGAAGAAACATGAGTAGAAATTTTCTTCTCTTTGTTTCTCCTGCTGGGACTGCATCACTTAAGCTTTTGATGAGATATCCTCTATGACATTAACTAGTGTAATTTTATTTGTATTCTTTCTCTTATGCTTGCAGGTCCTCATTCTTTCATGTAAAGTGATGGCACCATTTACATCATTCTTCACAGAGGTTCTTTATCAATGTAAAAACAAGGAAACAAATCGTGGAAGATAGACCAGAAAATGAGTCTCTATTTTCAGCGAAGGCAGAGGGCATTTTGTTTTGGAATGGAGATGATAATTTTGTTGTAAATGATAAGAGAGCTCCATGTTGTAGGTAATATATCTTACTTTTTTCTATTAATTACTCAAAGTTTCAGCTATTTTTGAATTGCGTAGATTCAAGGCATGAAATAGTCTTGCATGTGAAATATGTGTTCCTTGTTTGCTTTTATGTCTATAGTCCTATCTTTACATAGTTACATCTCACAATTGGTTTCTTTTTTTATATTCGTGCTCTCCTATGACATTATAAATGTGGATTTGACATGTTGGCTATAAGTTAATATAATATAGAACAGAAAGGGAACAAGAATATTTAGGACAGATTGTTAGTCCCACTAGTAGAGTTCTAGGAATTACTAAGGGACCTTAGGTATCACACTGACACCAATGTCTGGTCCATAACAAACAGAGCTGAAGACAGTTTTTTTCTTTCTTTCCTAGAAGGTTTGATATCTCATTTTGGTTCATGAGCTAAAAGGCACATGAATTAAAAGACAGATGTGTGATTGATTTGTTGTTTTGTGGTTTTGTAAAATGCGGATGTGTGGTGTGTTCTTTTGATTGACTATTGCTATTGAATTGTGTGTGGGGAAGACTACCTTTGTTAAGCGGCATCTCATTGGAAAATTTGAGAAGAAATGTGAACGTAAGGAACTAAAACTTTACATTTTATGCATTGAGCATATATGAGAGAGATAGAGTAATGTTTGAGATGCGATTCTTAATGTTGGGCTGTAAAATGTTGGATTTCAGTGACGATTAGTGTTAAAGTACATCCTCTTGACTTCTTCATCAACTGTGGGAAGGTCAGGACACGGCTGGTCAGGAGAAGTTTGGTAGATTAAAAGATGGTTACTAGTTTACTATTTTTAACTATTTTTAAATATTGAGGTAAACTTGGGATTTCGGGAAGAGGACATGACATTAGAATGTATTTTCAAATATATAGGAGTTAGATTATTTTAGGATAAGTGTTTATGAATATTATTACTGTACTTTTCCATTGTAGTATTATCATTGTATATAACAGATTATATTTTTATTATTAATAAAGTAATTTCATTTAAGTTTAATATTGATGATGCTTAGAATATGCGAATTGTAATATTTAGCTATATTATGTAGGTACAAAAATTATAAAAAAATAAATAAATATGTAGCTACAAAATTTTCGTATTAATAATTTAATCGGTAACAAAATTATAAATTTGTAACTATTCTGCATATATTTGTATTTTGTAGCTTTTAGTTTTTAAATAACAAAAGTAATTCGTAGCTTATTATCAAGACTGACAAAGTCTAATTGTACATATATTGTAACTAAAATGTAGCTACGAAATGTAATTTCGTAACACTTAAACAAATAGTAACAAAAAAGTGGTCGTACTTAAATGCATATTTTTGTAACAAATCATCTGAAATACCAATATTTTTATACCCAATTAGTTACGAAATGACCTTTTAGACATGAAAAAATTATCAATTAGTTACGAAATTTTTTATATCTGAATGTTTAGCTTAGCTACGAGATATGTGTCGTAACAAAAGATACCACATTTAGTCATGAAAATTTAATTTAGTAACTTAAGACTATTCTATCATGGGCCTTTAGTAACAGTGAAGCTACAAAATATTTTCATCACTATATATGAATTCGACACGGTTTTGTGTTGCTCATTAATATTTAGGTACGATTTTAAGTTAGTGCATAAATAAAAATTTTTTTGTAATGTTAAAAGGTTAAGGAAGGTACATTCTAAAAGGTGAAAAGCAGTGAGCTTATCTAAGTTAGAGTCGATGCTTACTTGGAGCTTGACTACATGGAAGAGCTCTTGGAGGTTAGTGGAGGA
This sequence comes from Rhamnella rubrinervis, assembly GCA_007844105.2. Taxonomy (NCBI): domain Eukaryota; kingdom Viridiplantae; phylum Streptophyta; class Magnoliopsida; order Rosales; family Rhamnaceae; genus Rhamnella; species Rhamnella rubrinervis. The sequence continues at coordinate 9,845,614 of CM017577.2, forward strand.
GATAGGCGGTAGTAATGGAGGTAGGTTGAATGGGGTAAGGAGTAGCAGTGGGGCTAAGGATAGTTTGAATGCAATGGTGGAAGAACCCGTAAGAGAAAAGTTGTGTCTTGAGCTTTGGTTAAAAAATATATTTTAAATTAATATTTTATTATAATTTTATACTTTTCAACTTTTTGTATAAATATTTAATAAAACTAAAATGTACAAAAGTTATTTTTACATGGCATGTAAGAGAGAGAAGATTTTTTAATTAATAACTGTTAAAATTTAGGAGTGAGATGATATTTTTTAAAATCATATAGGTTGATTGAAATTTGACCAAATTTTAAACAGTTATACAACAGCTCATAAATAAATAAAGACAAAATTTCAAGGCATACGTTCTCGAAGATGACCTCTTGTAACTAGATTCATAAATCAATGTCTAAATACTACATAAAGTACGACCAACTTGTCGAATTCCTCAAGTATGTGACCGAAGCATTCGTGACAGTTCATGACTTCATGAGCTATTGTTCATGCATAGAGACCTAAGATGGGACAAGGTGATGAGGAGGGCAAATAGAGATAGTGAGTGGTTTCGAGTATGGGTATGACAAGGTGGTTGGAGCCTCACAAATATACCCTCAATTATTGAGTCTAAAACAATTGAAGTTAAAAAAAAATGATAATTATAAACTTACAGTTCAACACAATATGCAAAAACATCAAATTCAATGATATTTCAATTTACCTCGGTTGAGAGAAAGCCTATGTCAGCTAAGCAAAATAATTCCACTGAGAGAATCATCCTTCCTTCAAAAGAGGCTGAATCAGCGTACTTAATAAAATAAATTGGGTGGTCGATGATAGCAGCAGTGACTTCATGTGGTTTTAGCTTTTGGGCTCATAAGGAAGGAAAAACTAGCCAAAGACAAAGAAGGAGAAGAAGAAAAAGAAAGAGTAGATATGTGTAGTACGTCGGACAATGAGCTTTAAAAATTAATACAATTAAAATTAAATAGAAGATCATAAAAAAACACACATGCTTGAAGTGAACAAATTACAAGTGAATGGCAGTTCACTTGTAGCCCACCATATATAGGTTAGCGAAAGTGAGCAATAAACCCCATTGTTGGGGGATGGTATGGAGTCCAATAGCGGGGTTTATAGGCACGATTTGATTTTTTTTTATTTTTTTTAAATTTAATTTGATATTTAATATAGTTTTAGATTTATTAAAAAAAAGAAAAGAATATTAATATGGTTTTGTCAATTAAAGAATTGAAAGTAAAAGCTATTTTAGGACTTTAAAATTTCGAATTAATAAAACTTCTAGTATTAAAATAATTTTCATATAACAAATAAAAAATGAAAATGCCAAATTAAACTAATATATATATATATATATATATATCAAATTGTAACTATACATCCCATCCCCAACAGTGGGATATATGTATATATGTGTGTGTGTCTCAAGGGATGTGAGAATTGGAAGAAAATAAAAAACAGAGGCGGAGCCATAATTTGTACATAGTGAGGGCATATAAAATTATAATATTTATTTTTTAAAAATAAATGTATTTTCTGTATAATGAACATAAAGTATATTGATATTTTTTCTCCTAATATATATATATATATATATATATATATTGTTGTAGAAGAATACTTATAACTTATCTCCGAGATTGTGGTAGATTGAATTAATAAAGATATCGACCCTTAAAACCCTTGCTATATGGAATCATCATGGATTGCAAAGATCTAAACTTAAGAGATTGGAAAGTTGTAGTTCACCATATCTTCAGAGAATGTAACAAAGTGACAGATTATCTTACAAGCATGAGTTACAGCCTCAATATTAAAGTGTACTTATTTGAGGAAGCTCTTAGAGAAGTTAAAAGATATTGTTTTTGCTGATTGTATACGGACTCATTCTCCCCGTGAAGGCATGAAGTTTCCATTTAATTTTTTGTTGTCTTCGGGGCTTTAGCCCCTATTTTATCACAAAAACCAAATAAATGAAAGAATATTACATAGATTTAAAATTTTAAAAAATTTATTTTATATTTTTACGTGGTAAATTTTTGAACTTTAATTACAAAATTGAAATTCTATTATAGCATAAAACTAACCTAACTGACAAATTTAAAAAATTAAATTTATATAAAATGTCTATCTACTTAAACATTCATAATAATAAAATAACACAATTTGAAACTTGCAAAAAAAAAAAATGCATAATAAGATACACACATATATAAAGCCATCAAATATCAATATATATATATATATATACACACACACACACTTAAAAAAATTGTTTCAAAAGATTATATAATTAATATATAACATTTGGATTAAAAAAAATATAAAAATTTAACTTTTAATATTATTTAATTGTATAAAATAAAAATATGTGTGAGACTCAAAGAATTAATTTGAACAATATATCTTTAATAATCATTTTATTTTTAAATTGAATAAATCAAGCCACAATTGTTTTTAACCCATGATCACAAAATGCAACCTAAGATGTGTACACATGGAAACAGTTAATATATACTTGTATTTACATATATATGTACAAGTTTTACTATGCCTCATTCACAATTAAATATTTGACCTTGCTTTTTCTTCGTCCACTTTCTTCCAGACCAAAATACCTAACATTATTTAAAAATAAAATAAAATAAAATAAAAAGGATCTTATTGTAGTAATTGTTAATCTGATAATTGAACTCTCTCTTTCTAACATTGCAAAGTTGAATACACTTTGTTAGTTGCTAATTTAGAATTAGTAGTCCATCAAGTCTATAGGATACTATTAGACTGACTTTAGTAAGAAAATAGGCTCAGACCATTTAGTGAGCATTTTCAATGAGTATAGTTTGGTTGACACAAAAATTATAAAATATGATTTAGATTAATTTATTCATACTAGGTTAGTCCATTAATTTAAATCAATTATCTTAAATATGTAAGTTAGTAATTTTGCAAGCTATATTTTTATTATTCATTGCTGTTTATTTATTATTATTTATCAGTTTGGCTTAATTTATTTAGTTATTTTATATGGGTTTACTTTATTTCATATTTATTAGATCCACTTGTGTGAGACTCAAAAGTTTGCAAAGTTCAAATTTTATTTTTACAAGCTTACTAAGAATAAAAAGAGAGAAATATTTTATTTGATTTTTAAATAAACTCAACTTTCCCTCCATTTATTATTTTATTTGCTTTTCAGACAAAATATCTTGGTTTTAAATAATATTTTATTTACCAAAACTTTCCTTTCAAGTTAAGCATTCATCTTCCTTGTATTTTATATTTCTAAGAAACAAATGTCAAATTATACTTTTTTCTTAAAATTCTTTGCTCTTTTTTACAAAATGTACGTTTCTCCGGATGCTCAATTTTTTTCCAATACAATTCTCTAGATGTCCTCCAGTACTTTTAAGTAATGATTGACTTAGTTAAAACCCAACTCACTCTTAGTTGCCTTACACTTTTCTTTTACCCACTATATATGTAATACCTCTTAACCGAACCTCTATGATTCGATCTATGAAGAGCTATTTCTTATTCATAAATAAATAAAGGACATAATAAAAATCATAACATAAACTTTTCTTAAATCTTTAGGAATTTCCTTAAATCTTTAGGAATTCCAATCAAATTTTTATAAAATACTTTGAATAAATAAAAGTAACTAACTAATTAAAAACTTTGTCTTTACCCACAATTTAAAGGAAAGTCATAAATTAAACTATTATATCCTAAACAAAATAAAATAAAAGTAAAATATTTATTTTCCCGTGCAAACTTGTCTCGCCATTCGTTTTCCCACACCAAATCTCCAAGCAAACTTAATCAATGCATGTTCTCACCTATACACATGCAAACAAAATGGAATGAGTAGCAAGTCACTCAGCAAGTTCTACATGCATATGTCAATGCAATGCAAAGAAAATTTATGTCATACTTCATCAAACAATCTTCATACATAAAACTTTGATTTCTTTTATCAAATCAGAATATAATCATTTTAGTTTGAAAACATATATAAAAATGTAGGACTTAAATTTTCTTATAAGGAGCAAATTATCCATCGGCAATTTATTATTCTCAAAGTAGCACACAGACTAACTTTCAAGGAAAATAAATATCCATCAAAGGGAAAACAGTACAAGTGAAGACAATCACACTTGCATCCTAGTCATGCAAGCTAAGTTTTGCCACACACTCTCACTCAAAGAGTGATAGCCATGCCTCATTGTAATCATCAACAAGTCCTTTCACATATACCAATATGTTTATATGTGCCCATGTAAACTCATATCTCAATAAACCGAATTACTGAGTCCTCCCTTGAATGGAACAAACACTTACATAGGCTCCTTTCTTATTCACAAAGGTTGCCTACAATGCATGGTCATGACTATTTCTTTCAAAAACATTTTAAATCTGTAAGCTTTTCGGAAGTCAAATATTTTTAGCATAAAAACAAAACTTCTTTATTATGCTTTTCATGTTCATGTATGCATATGTCATAATTACATAAATAACTTTTTTTGGTAAAATAATTACATAAATAACTTACTTGTATAGCATAAACTCATAATTTGCACACTTGCATACTTTAATTACTTAGGAAAAATATTTACATAAGTGTGCATAGAATTTTCAAGTATAATTCAACCATAAAAACCAGACATTCAAGTATGTGTAATTAATTCCATAAAATCCAGCAAGCATATATACATATAAATATTATCCGTATTCATCATATGTATTAATTCGACTGTTCTCGTGCACACATATAAATATTCTAACAATAATCTACTGGTTAATTGAAATAATGTATTTATATAATGAAACCATTCAGTCCCAATGCCATAGACTCCTATACACATACATGCTTTCTCTCTCTCTATATATATATATCAAATTATTTATATATATACATTGACATAGACCATCTGACATTCAAAAAGCTGATTTGATATACAATATTTATATATATTACTTAACTAATATTATATATATATATATATGTTATATTTGATCATACACTTAGTCAACCAACTTGATTTTCATGCCATATATATATAAAATCAGATTTAAATATTCATATAAAAAAACAATTCCTGCATAATACAATTCAGTCAGTTGAATAACCCATGCATAAATACAATATAATTCGACATATCATCTCCATGCACACATAAAAACAATATATATATATATATATATATATAATTCAGCACACAAACTATTATAACACAAAATTTCATACATATAATCTATAGTATTTTAGTGAATTAGAGAAGAAGAAAATTCTAACCTAATAAATTAAAGTGTGAAACTTATCTTAATTGTTTTCTTTGCAAACTAACCAAAAGCAACTAATTATCTCTAAATTTTTAACAAAAACCACACGCCCTGTCTTTTTTTTCTTCTGCTGTGACCTCTTTTTTTCTTTTTTAACATGAACTTCCACAACAGCCACTAGACTTTTATATATTATTATTATTAGGGTTTTTAGGAGACCTAATCCTATTAGGTTTAGGCTTCCTAATTAAGCACAACTTCCTAATTAAATTCTATTTAGCTACAAATCAAGTAATTAATTTAATTTAATAAAAAAATAATTAATAAAATAATTAACAAAATATGTATAAAAAAACATGCATATAATTTAGGATTCGGGTGTTACAATATAAAAGCTCTTTAATTTATCTTTTGCAAGACCATTTTTGCCTACTTCTCTCTCTCTCTCATCTCTCTTTCTTCTTCCTTTTTCTCCTCCTTCCTTCCTCATTCTCTATTTCATTTTTGCTTCTTCATTCTCTCTACCATTCCACCAAGAACACCTACACTCTTTTTATTAAAAATGGCAAAACTTGAAGGCAAAACATTCCTAAAGTAGCATCAAGCTTCATCTTTTGGAAGCCATAATTTTTACACTTATGTGAGGGGCTTTTGTATGTCACCATCTTCATGTTCATGTGAAAGACACCTTTAGGAGTTGTCGTTCCTTCTACCCACATAAGAAACACTTTTTGTAGCCACTATTTTCTACCCACATGAAGAGCATTTTTAAAGAAAATCCCCAAGAAAACTTGAATATTTTTCTTATTAAGATTTAGGTACTTGATGATTTTAAACTACAACCAAGATATTTGAAGGAAGGATCTTAAGACATTAAAGCATCTCTGGAGGCCCACTTTCTTCAGGATAATAAAGCATCTGAGGAGCATCACCATTATAAGATAGGTTTCTACAACCTATCTTCCGAAGTCTAAAAATTCACTGAAGGTCCACCTATAAAAGACTCACCCTCTACTAAAGTCTATCTCCGAAGGAAAATTAGTTATTCCAAAAGGTCTGCAACTAAAACCAAGCATCTAACCTAAAATTATTCTCGTATTACTTGTACTCTTTTGTATTTGTTTTAGATATTCTTTGAATTTACGATAAGGCTAGAGTCCTCTTGATCCAAAATTCTCCTAATTCAGCTCACCATAAACAACATAAAGAATCTGAAGGGGACATTGTGGTGTCGTATAACTAAGTTTAGCCCATCTTCAAGTGATCCAAGTCTCGTAAAATCTCTTCGGAGGCCTATCTCTAGATAGAAGGTCCACAAGCTTATCTCCAAAATGGCTACAATAACTTTTGGCACCTAACTCAAAATCCACCCCAACACACCTTAGACACTAAATGTGGCTTATCCAGGTTTGAACTTCAACTGCTATAAGAAGGTATAAAAGTCCTATCGGTTTCTTTCCACTACACCACACCTTTAGGTGTAGCACCTAATACCAACCTCTTCTTATTCATTCTCTTTCCTCTCATTTCACTTCATTTTGGGTGCCTAAATTCCCCTATCTCATCTCTTTAAGCTAAGTTCATACATATCTGGCAAATTTGTTGTCCACATGCACCACTTTATTTGGTTTAGAACTTTTCAATGGAAGTCTTATAATTAAGATTTAGATTTTCTTTTTCTTTTTCTTATATATATAAATAAGGACTATTAAATAAAAATACATCCCATATAAAATGCGTGAGAGTTATACATTTTCTATAATGTGAGCGTGCATGACCACTAAAGCAAACCTTTATATACATATATATATATATATATAAAAAGGTGTGAACATCAATAAAACCATTTATTTGCTTCTCTGTGTTGTGATATACTGTTGGCTAGTCTTGGTCCAAGTTTCAATGAAATTTAGAAAGTCAACAAGTTTCAATGACCATAATTTGATATGAAAGACTTTGGTGAGGCTAAAAAGATTTTGGAATTCATAATTACAAGAAATGGACAAACATCAACTATGAAGCTGAGCCAAACATCATACTTACATAACGTTGCAGGAACATATATACAGAGATAGGGGAAGGAAACATATGTAAATGCTATATAAAACATGCTACTGAATATAAAGTGTTCAGAATTATCTCTTGGATGTGCAGATCTTCCAGTTGCTCCTCCAACTTGGTTATCAGTTAACACACCGTCTGATTTACAATCTAAAGCGTCAGATTGTGTTATCCACCATCCAATTTTCCAATGCTATCCTTAGATATGGTGGAGCAATGAGTGGGCATAGACAATTTATACATAATTTTAGAACAGACAAGGAAAAACCAAAGAAAAAAAATGTTCTTTCTTTTTCTTTGTTCTTTATAAAATATGTTTAATTTTTCTAAAAAAAAAATAGAGTTTGTTTTCTTTTTTGAGTCAATTTTTTCACTCTATCTTGAATACTGAAAAATCTAACAACCTTATAAAAAGAAAACAATGATATATTTTATAGTAAAAATAAAAAGAATAAATTATAAAAAAATATCTTATCTAATCACTTTAATTAAGATAAATAATCTTAAAAAATAAATTTAATTTAAAATAAATATTAATTAATCAGATAAAACACTATCAAGAAAAAACAATATAAAAAATTAAACAAATTTAATTTTAAGTGTATTTTACTCTTGTGGGATCTAAAAGCATAACTAGCAATCTTCCACTTGCTCTTGAGCACAAACTTAAGCTTTAACCCAAGATCATATAACTCAAAAATTCTATTATATAATCTCACATCCTATGCGTGCTCCACCACATAACCTGAGTTAACATGGAGATCCAACGACTATTATGAATTAAAACTCCTTATAATTGCATATCAATTATCTAATCGGGTACCACTCTACTAAAGGCCCAAAGTTGAACTCCCAAATTAATAATATCAATATTAATATTAAATTCTCCTTTGTAAAATATTAATAATTAATTGATTATATATTTTATCTATCAATTAATTATTTATTCTATTGATTTAACAGTTTCTCTAATAGATCAAATGCACTGGTCAATTTCTTCATTATATCTAAGAACTGAAACATGTCAAGAGGATATTTCATACAAATTCCATTTTATTTATTTCATAGATACTAACAATTCAAATGATTATGATCCCAAATCATCAAGCTACTGGTCATAAAAATAGACCTCACTTATTGACAATTCAAAAGAACAGTAGTTATTCAAACATCTATTTATAATAAACTCAGGATTGAGAGAAAATAATAATCAAATATTATTTGAAATTTTATTCCTAGAAATTTAGATTTAATTAAATGTCACTTCGATCCTATCAATGTAAATATAATTTGAACCAATATTCTATAATAACCAAGACAAGTAATTTCATAAAATACTGCAGACTAAATAAAGTGTCCAACGTTATTTAATAACTATGATCTTATTTATTAATTTTAAGAACCTATGATCATGTCTTCTATGGTTGTAACTATATGATTATATACTCAATAATTAATTCGGACATTTATAAATAAAATACTAGTGTGCATAAAAGTATGATAAATACTTTAGAAAAAATTTATTAATCTTAGAAAAATAATTTATTTGTTTTGTTACGAAAACTCAAATAAATGTCATTACTTGCTCTAAAGCAAGTCTTCTAACACCCATAGAATCTATATGTCTCTTAAAAACTTGTACATATAATGCCTTTATAAAATGGGTTTGCTAAATTTTCCTCTAATGATATTTGGGTGACCACTGTGTCTCCTCTTTCGATGATATATTGAATTAAATGGTACTTTTTATCTATGTGCTTTTGTTTCTTGTAATACTTTGATTATTTTGACTGTGCAACGGCCTTACTATTGTCACAATAAAGATTAATGAGCCATCTTGCATTTGGTATCACCTCAATATCCAAAATGAATTTTTTTAGCCACACAACTACTTTTACTGCTTCAAAAGTAGTCACATATTCAGTTTTAGTGGTGGAGTTAGTAACACATGTCTGTTTGATACTTCAACAAATGGCTCCACCATTTAAGGTAAACACATATCCAAAAGTCAATTTTCTAGAGTCAATATCTCCTTAGAAGTCAGAATCTATGAAACCAATAATTTTCAAACCCCCATTAGGATACACCAGCATATAATCTCTCGTTATCCTTAGATACTTGAGTATATGCTTCACCGCAATTTAGTATTCTTCACCGAGATCATATTGAATACGGCTTATAACTCCTACTGCATAGCAAGTATCTGGTCTAGTATATAACATGACATACATGAGACTACCTATGGGCGAAGCATAAGGTACCCTACTCATGCGTTCTTTCTCTTCAAGAGTTTTTCATGATTTTCTCCTTAGAAAGATAAATTCTATGTCTGAAGAGTAAGGATCCCCTTTTAGAATTTTTCATGTTGAACTTGTTAAGAATTTTATCAATATAAGAGGCTTGAGATAATGTCCATAACTTATTCTTTTAGTCTTATTAAACTTTGATTTCAAGAATATAATTGGCTTATCACAAATCCTTCATATCAAACTGCCTATGTTGCCAACCTTTACAGCTGACAACACTTGTTTGTCATTTCCAATTAACAAAATGTTATCTATGTAAAGGACTAGAAAAACCATCTTTCTTCCTTGGATCTTTTTATAAACACAAGATTCATCAGGCCTTTTCTCAAAGCCAATAGAAGTAACGGCCTAATCAAATTTAATGTTTCATGATCTGGATGCTTGCTTAAGTCCATAAATAGACCTTTACAACTTGCATACCATATGTTCTTGGCCTTTATATATAAATCCTTCTTCTTACTGCATGTAGATGTCTTCTTCTAAATTACCATTTAAGAAGGTTATTTTGATATTCATCTATGAAATCTCATAATTAAGACTTGCAACTACAGTTAAAAGAATCCAGATAGACTTAAGCATGGCTACTGGCAAAAAAGTTTCTTCATAGTCTATATATTCTTTTTAGGTATGACCTTTTGCCATTAATCTAGCTTTCAAGGTTTCTACCTTCCTATCTTATTATCTTTTCCTTCTATAAATCCACTTACACCCTATGAGTTTTACCCCTTTGAATGTCTCTGTAAGAGACCAAAATGAATTGGAAAATATAGATTTCATTTCTTAGTTCATAGCTTTATGTCATTCTTGAGCATCAATATCTTTCAGTGCTTCATTGTAATTAATGGAATCCTCTTCACTACCAGTGATGACATGGTAAGATTCACCCAGAAAGATATATTTTATTGGCTTACATCTTATTCTCCCATTACGATGAAACTGCACTGCCTGTTTTGCTACCATAGGATGATTTTGTTCATTATTTTGTATTTGAGACTGTAAACATGCAGGTTCATCCTATAATAGTTCTTCCTGTTCCACTAGTTCTACCTGTGCATATTCACTTTAAGGTATGTTTTTCTCTCTTTGAAGATGCATATGAAATAGCGGAATAACATGCTAAGATACTAGTAGTTCAGTTCATTCTTGAGTTGATCTTAACTCCTTAATAATTATTTGACTCTTAGGTTTAAAATTTATAATATAGTCTTTCTCTAAGAAAGTCGCGTGAGTACTCTCAAAAGCTTTTTTATTAGAGGAATTATAAAAGAGTCCACCTTTCATTTCTTTTGGGTATCTTACAATATATATACCTCCGTACCAGATTCTAACTTATTAGTTTCCTTTCTTAAGATATGTTCTGAAGTATTTTGGATATGACTTAAACTAGGCTTCACATTTTTCATAATTCTATGGGTGTCTTAGGAATTAATTTTGAAGGAACTAAGTTAAGAAGATATAAAGCAGTTTCTAAGACATATCCCCAAAATAATATAGGTAGTAATAAATAACTGAACATTAACCTCTACCATATCTTGAAGAGTTTTATTTCTCATCTCTATAACTCCATTTTGCTGGGGTATTCCAGGGCCTGACAGTTGTGAAGCTATCCTCTTTTGAGTTAAGTATGATTTAAACTCTCCAGACATGTATTCATTGTCTTAGTCAAACCGAAGCTCTTTGATATGGAGTCCTAATTTCTTTTTTGCATCAACCTTATACTCTCGAAATTTTGTGAAAGTTTCAGATATGGAGCATTAGGTAAAAATATCTATATATTGAGTAGTCATCTGTGAGGGTGAAAAAATACTCCTACCCTCCTTTGGCTTGAACATTTATTGGTTTGCACATATCAGTATGCACTAATGCTAACAGTTTAGTTGCACGATATCCTTTGGCCTTAAAGTGTCTCTTAATCATTTTACCTTACAAATAGGATTCATATACTGGTATTGGTTAAAAAGTTAGGGAGTTTAAAATCCCACTTTAAATCAAACCATGAATTCTATCAGGATTAATATGATCTAATTACAAATGCCAAAGATATATTTCATTTGAAACCATTCTTTTTTTAGCAATATGGTTATTCTCATCATCATCAATTTTAACATTATTAGTATCATAGGATATAAGACTTAAATAATAAAGACCATTCAACATATCACTGAAATAAATAATTGAAGTAGAACTTCTAATTGTAATTGAGAAATTAAATTCCACTATCAAACCATATTTAAATAAACAGCTAACAGAAATTAAATTTCTACAAAAATCTGGTACATATAAACAGTCTTGCAAAAATGGACCTACTTTTATTAAAACACAAAATAACATCTCCTACAACTTTAACAGAGACGTTATCGAGTCTCAAGCTTCTTTGTCCTTCCCCTGTTGAGCTAGTTTATTTGAACCACTATAAAGAGTAACAAATATGATTAGTGGCTCCCAGGCATGATTAGTGGCTCCTGAATCAATGCTTCATTTATCATTATAAATCTTTACTGAACAAGTTCAATAACATTCAAATCACTCATACCTTGCTTCTTTGCAACAATCTAAGGGCAATGCTGCTTCCAGTGACCCTTGTATTTGCATTTGAAGTACTTACTTTTACACTTCTTCACAGTGGTTGTCTTGGTAACTGGTACCTATGCTTTGTTTTCTTCTTATTCTTTTCACCGTCTTTAGATTTTCCTTTGGTCTTTGAAGAAGAACCTTCAGCAATATGAACACTAAATTGCTTTATGAAAGTCATGTTGGCATTTTCAAACTCATGCATTAACTTTATAGAAGTCAAATCTAATTTCTTCATATTGTAATTTATTTTACTTTCACTCTGGTTTAGTACCCATCGCTTCTATTTGACTGAGGTATGACATCATTCTTAAGCAATGATCCTTCACATTTGTTCCCTTATCCATGCTGGTGTACATCAATGCCCTCATTGCAGATTGTCTCAGAGACCTAATACTTTGTACAAACATCCCATCGAGAGTCTGAAGCATTTTTGCTCCACTCTCAATCTGAGATATCTGATTTTTCAAATGACTAGCAATGCTGATAAGAATATAGCAGTTAACTGCTACACTTGCCTTTTTTCACTTCTCGTAATCCTTTTTGACTTGGTCAGAGGCATTAGCTACTGGAGCAGCAGACTTTGGTGTGGTAACGACAAACTTGATTTCCTCATAATCCATTACAATGAACAAGTTGGTTTTCCAGTCACTATAATTATTTCCATCTAAAGGTTTTTGACTCAATATTGTCGCAAGATGTTTAAAAGTTGTCATTTTCTGAAATAAAAATTGCACACTGATATTAACATGTATTTTCTACAATAAAAATAAAAACATAATAAATCCCATAAACTATTTTTTTTATTTATTGTAAATAATTATTTAGTTTCCATTATAAATACTCTCATTGGGTGAGATATTTATAATAAACTAAATTTGATTATGAAATAAAATAGTGTCCTACGAATTTAGTTCTCAGGAAAGAATAGAGGATCATAAGCAGACCACTTAAATCTCATCCTCCTTAGATAGATCTCCCTATATAATACAAATTTATTTCGATCTAATTGTTTTATAAATTTTTGGACCACCCTTAATTTAAAAATCGTAGCCTCATTGGGAGGATAATAAATAAATTAAGTTTGAATGTCATTAGCCATTGTTTTAAATTCTAAATTTTCTTTAATATCTAAGATTGTCGACATTGGGCCGAACAATCTAATTAAAATTTTTAAAATTAATTGAAGTTCAATCTAATAAAATCCAACTATGTTTATCTATTGGGGCATTACGTAGTTATTTTATTATTAAACCCATAATGAAGCATTTAGATTTTAAAATTAAATAAATAATTAAAACCTTCTCCATTTAATATTTTAAAATAAATTTGAGATTTTTTGAATTAGTTTTTGAAAAAATAATTTCTCATAATAATTACTAAATTAGATAAAATTTTAATAATTATTATGCACTTGTAATTATTCAATAATGCAAGCTTATATGACACTACCTTTTCTACATGGCATGTTATCACATAATAATATTAAGAACTAATATTAAATCAGTCATAAAAGTTATAAATTAAATAAATTAACTAACTCTAATTCATGATTTCTTAAAAACGAAAATTATAAGGCCCACAATGACCCAAATTAAAATGCTATCTCAATCTTCCTTTTCATTTTTTAATGAACCAAGGTATTGAGCCTATGTTGGTTTAGTTTTTTAATGTGGCTTTAAGACCTAAAAATTATGAATAACTCAAACATAATACCAAAACCCTAGCCCACCATAGCTCCTAAACATGCACCATCACCAAAACCTTGCCACTGGTAGAAGCACAACAGCTAGAGGAGTTAGCCATAAGAAGCCGCCGGCTAGAAGACACCGAACGCGCCCTCACGTGTTGGCTAAGTGCAAGCATGTGATGCTCATGAGTAGCCATTTTGAGCGGCGTGTGTGGGTGCATAAGGCATCTTTTGGGGCTGATCTTCTAGCCATGACTTCCTTTCCTCCTTGCACTTCTAATCCTTGTGGCGATTCTTCGATCGGACAATTATTTGAAAACTGAAATACCCACAAGATGTAGTTCTACATTTGTATTTTCTATATTTTTTAAATATAATAAAAATAAAAATAATAAAATTCAAAAAATAATAAATAAATCATGTAGGAAACTTGATTTTGTGATCAGCTTCTTCGTTACATAAAAAAAAATTACAGGGAAATTCTATCATGGAACATGGGTAAAATTAAATAATCAGCATCCATTATGAACAAATAAAGATACATAACATATATCATTATGAAATTTCATAATAATTGAGACCTAGATGCCATATTTCTATCATTGCATCATAAATTACATTAAATTGAGCTCTAAAATTCACATGCGTACATAGCATAGCTTTGATACCATATGTAGAAACATATATACAGAGACAGTGGAAGCAAGAATATATAAATGTTATGTAAAACATGCTACTGAACATAAAGAGTTTAGGAATACCTATTGGATGTGCAAACCTTCCAGCTGCTTTACCAACTAGGTTAGCACTATAAATTAACTATTGCATCGTCTAATCTGCAATCTGAAAGATCATGCTATCTACTTCCAGTGCTATTCTCAGATGTGGTGGAGCAATTAGTGAGCACAAACAATCTATAGATAATTTTAGAACACACAGGGTAAACGAAAGAACAAAAGTGTTCTTTACAAAATACATTTGATTTTTCTAAAAATAGAGTTTATTTTCTCTTTTGGATTAGTTTTTTCACTCTGTCTTGAAGACTGAAAACCCTAACAACCTCGTAAAAAGAAAACAACAATATATTTTATAATAAAAATAAAAAGTTTAATTTTTGTCTCTACAGGAATTCTCATTAGCTCTTCATTCTCTATCTGTGAAACATATTGTTCTCCGAGTTTATCCATCTCTTCAGGGATGTGCGGGTAGCTTCACTTAAATAGATTTTGAAAATTATTAATAAAATAATTCTCGATACCTTCCTTACTAGCAATCCACTCTTTCTCTACCTTGATTGAGTAAATCTTATTTTGTCGCTTTTTGATTATAAGACTAGTATGAAAAAATTTGGGATTCCAGTCCTCTTCTCGGAGCCATAATTCACGTGATTTCTATTTGAGTATTGATTCCCAATGATCTCTCTAAACTTTCAACTCCTCTGAGATTCTTTTTTACTCCAACCTTTTATCCCCTTCTTGTCGTTGTATTCTCCCAATTCCTCGTCCAAATTTTGAATTTTGAATTTTGATGTTAACATAGCCAAAATGATTTTTGTTCCATTTTTTCAAAGCTTTGGTTATAGCACTGATACTTTTGCCTAGCTTGTGACTTTTCATACCGAGTTTATTTCCTTCATACCATGGCCTTTGTACTACTTGAAGGCATGAAGGATCAATAGTCTACGCTTTAAAAAAAAGGAAAAAATGTCTCTAATCTCTGGTCTCACATTCATCGGTTTGGATAAGAATTGAGGCATGTTCTGATTCTTTGATAACTAGATGGTGAACAGATGCATTTGGCTTTTCTTGAATCCAATTTTGACTGACCACAGCTAAATCCAGTCTTTCACAAATGTAAGCTCTCCATACTGTACTGTTCTGCCAAGTAAATTTACTTCCGTGTAAACCAAGATCCAACCCTCCCACTTGCTGAATAAATTGCTTTAGGAACAAAATACTTCTCCCTCCCCACTTTTCAGCCTCGTTCACTACCTCATTTAAATCCTCAAAAGAATCCAAGGCTCTTCAATTTGGTTGCTAACTATATCCATTCCTTCCCAAAAGTCTCTTTTTTCTTTAAGGTAGGGGGTTCCATAGCATCTTAGAAGAGTACATTCTTTACACCAGCCTAAGTTAGAAGACTTGAGGCATATGACTCTCTTGGTACTCCATTGCCACACGATCGAATAATCCTCCATCCAAAAAAAAGCCAACCCACCAGCGAGCCCTTTAGCCTTAACAACCTGAGAATGCTGGTATCTGAGCATCCGACCTAAGCTTTCCATCTTTGTTGCACTGCTTTTAGTTTCCATCAAGAATATACAAGAAGGATTATGCCTCCTTACTAGGTTTTTTAACACTCTATTTCCTTAGGATTACCTATCCTCCATAGTTCCATAGTAGGATACTCATGGAAAAGGAGGGGGCTTGATGAGGCCCCCCTCCTCAGCCTAATGAAAATCCGGTCTGACAAAATCTTTCCTTCGTGGACCCCTTCTAGAACATTCTCCTTCCACAATTTCTCTATTCTCCAAAATCCCCGCTTTAGCACGAGCTGCCTTCTTCCAAGTCCAGCTTCAATTGCTAGCCCTAGTGTAATACCTTCTTCTAGAGCTATGATTTTCTTCCCAATCTCCTCTTCTAGAATGAAAGAGAAGTGTCGCTTCTTGCTCAGATTCTTCTGCATGAGTTTCTTGATCGCGAATCTGCTCTCTTTCGTTAGTTTGACCCAAAGAATTAGGTTGGGATATTTCAATCTCCTCAGTTAAACGCAAAGAGTTGAAACCAAGGTTCTGTTCATCCTCCATCACCTTGTTTTCCATCTCCTGGCCCTGTTCTTTCTGAATCCTGTTACCTCTAGCTGATCCCTCAAGCACATTTTAGGCCAAGCATTTTTTACTTAAGTTCCTTAGGTTTTCCAGCCCAGTCATCTCTTCTCTACCATAACTTAGCCCACACGTTGCTAGCCCAAAAACATTTTGAAATCGGCCTGCACTGTCATCTTTCCCTTTTGACTCAATAGTCTAAAAAATTTTTCTGTGTATGGTACCAATGCATTATTAGACTTGCCAGTCTCGGAGCTTGTGTGCTTATCAGCCTCGAAAATCTCCAAGAGTTCCACTGCCCTTTGCCACTACTCCTTCTGCTCCAATGGATTTATGAACAAAGTGGATCCTGTGTTTTCAGCTCTTATCCATGGCCCATAGAGCTTTGCTTGTAGTCCTACACCAACAGTGATCATAGCTGTTTTGGAGAACTTACACCTCCCCGTGACGTGGTCTAACAGCCCACAAGTGAAGCAGAAATCCAGTAGCCTTTCCAATTTAAATTGTACCTATATCTCACGCCATTTCTCTTTTTTGAAAAAAACCTGCCGGTAGTGGTTTTTCAACCAATATGTCCACTTTAATTCTCAAGTACTGTTGTGCTAGCATTGTCTTGCTGCTAATTAAGGATTCATCAACCGTACCTATAAGATTGCCGATTTGTCGTGCTGCTTCCTTATGAAGAAAAGCTGGTGAAAGATCATGTACTTGAATCCAAAAGGTTGAAGATTCAAAACTGATCTCGTGCAGAGCAATATGCTATGGCCATTCTTTCAAAATCAGCAGGGAGCCATTGAAGGACCATGGTCGATGCTTAAAAATGAACTCTTTATCTACTCTGTTTGAGAAGCAAAGTTTAAAAATATTGTCCTACACCTTTTCCACTTGAACCTTTCCTTTAATCTCCATACTTTGTTGATGAATTCCACCAAGAGAGGTCTTCTGAAATTTCTTGTTGTTAACATTTTCCCCACCAATACATTCTCAGTTGGACCTCTGTCCTCCACACTCCCTGCCTGAATGGATAAGGAGCTTAAAGCTTTCTGAAGCCTGGTTGATTTCGCTTGAAGAAGCTCCATACAGTCTAGCTATTCTAGACCGAATCAGAAAAGTATAGAAGAATAACCCCTAGAAACAAATGGTACAAGGAAGTAGAGAGAGCTCAGTTCAAACGAGCATAAAAAAAAATTCCAATGGATGTCAAATTAAAATGGACTCTTCTTGCATGACTTCTGCAGCTACACTATTGCAAGTGGTTGGGATTACATGCGCTTGCTTAATGCATTCCCCACTGTCTGTTGATAACGAAATATTTTTCCATCATTTTCAGGTTTATCCAAGTTCTAACATTGTGTGTGTGTGTATACATATATGTACAAATAGTAACGCAATTGAGCTTTGCATAATTTTGATTTCATTGATGAGGAAAAAATTTGTATACAAGTATGATTCATGTTCCCAAAATACATAGAACAATAAGAAAACAAGTTCAAGTTACTTGAATGATTAATTAGTTCAACGAAAGGTTCCTCTTTGGAAACATTAATTCTCTTCTTCATTTTTTTTGTGAAATACCCAGATTACCCTGAATCCAATTCTCTGTGTATGCGACTGTTTGCCAATGGGGCAAAATCAGTCTTCCTCATCCACTTCATGAAATGGCAGTGGCACTGTCTTGACTGCTCTAAACTTACCTGCATTATTTAGATGCTCATTCTCCAACCTGGACCATTAATGGAATTCAATTCTTCAGTATATTTTCAATTTATCAATATATATATATATATATATATATATGAACCAGTTAAATCTATGGGATTTTTTTTTTACCTGTAGAAGTTCCACATCCCTCTTCTTATGACTTCAAGGGCTGCCAAAAATAGCCCAGTTACCCTGTAATCAACATTTTCAAAACTTGAATGGAGAATAGTTTGCAACCATGCTAGCCTGAGAATGAGGTTCAGTCCCTGCATAACATCACCAAAAAGTATTGTTCAAAATCGGATTCGAAATAAGAACAGTCAAATTACTTCTCATCTTTGTTTTCTGAGATATGGACTGTAAAAGAGTCTTGGTTTATGATGCACAACACAGCCTTATCAGTTTCTATCTTACGAATATGTTAGCACTCCCACTTGCTTAGGGATATCAAATTTCGAACAAAGGTTCATTATCAAATTTTTTTCATAGCTTTTTATCATTTCATTATCAAATTTTGTTCATACCATAGAGAAGTAGTAAATGATCTTTCGACGAAGCATTAATTCATTCCTAAGCCAGGGGTTCTTGGAATTAATTTGCAGCAAACCCCAATCCTTTACAAAGTCCCAATACAATTGGTACAATGTTGCTGCACTTGACATAACCACAACGATGCAGAGCCATACAACACTACTCTTTTCTTTCTCATAAGCCACTTTGGCTCCTGCAGCTAGCATAGCAGATACATATTTGCCTAGATTCACTAGGTGGCTTGTCTGTCCCTCATCAAACCACCTCCTAGCACACTGCAAAAGAAGCCCAATTTAGCAACAAACACTTGTTACTGCATTCAAAAATTTTTAACTAATATATATGGTTGTAAGGAAAAAACAAACATGAAACAGAGAGCCAGAGAGCCTTTGAAATCTATACCTGCATTGCCCTCCAGTAATATGGTAGAAAAGACACTGCATAAGCAAGATCTCTGTAATGCTTTGCAGTCATGCAATAACCATAATCCTGAGTTTTGTAACTCCCAGTTATGTAGTAACAGGCAACGTACTCGAGGTTTCTGAGCATAGGAATCTATTCAATACAGTAAAGCCACCGTCAGTTTCTAGATTTTCAGTGGGTTGAAAAACAACTTGTACATTACTTGCTTCCCAAACCTACCTGACTACAAAGCTGATCAGCCATAAAGAAGTCCAGCATCACAACCTACGAGAAGAACAAAAATAGATAAATATTTTTTTAACTAATCATTTTGATTTGAGTAACATGCTCATGATTGTGTTAATGAAATGTTCAAGGGGGGGCAGTGTACCTTGTAGAGAGGCGACAAGATGATATTTCTTATCACACGAAGAAAACGATAACGGCTTGATCGATAGACAATGTCAAAGGGGCACACAAGCAACAGTGAGAATACCTGTATATGATGAAATAAGTTAAAACATTTTACTATATATGTAGATATTATAGTTTAAATAACTTGATTTCTAAGTAATTGAAGGGATCAAGAAAATACCAAAAGAAGTAGACCGGGTATTACTTGAACTTGAGCGTACGAGTACCCTTTTGTTAGCAATGATAAATGAACAAACATAATCCCCACCACAACTGTCATTGATGTTGTACAGATCAAAAACACATCTCTGTACTTAAGCTCCTTTGTTGGAGCCAGCTCAAAGATAAAGCTGTAGTTTATACGAGCCTTTCTCCAAGCGAAAATGTTACAACCATACAAAAGGAGGTGCAGAAATAATAGGCTGAACATGCTGCAAGAAAAGAACAAGTATGTTTAACTAGCTGCTTTTAAGGCGAAACTCGATTAATAGTTAAGGCTTCTGTATCAAATTAAGGTGTGTGCAGAGCAGAACTTGCCTAAGTACAGGATAGACGGTTTCCATGTAGACTGAATTTTGCTTCCTTCTGTAAAACCCTGTTATATGAGCCATGATGATATATCCAGTGAAAAGCGCAATGAAACACCCGGTGAATAGTCCTGTTTTGATTAAAGAATGAAAAACAGTCATGACCGTGACGTGCCACAAGTTTTATACCATCTTGTTCATTATGGTCAAAGAACAAAAAAAAAAATGAAGCCTGACCCTACTGGTCCGTTTTCCACTTTATATTATAAACTTATGGTATTTAATTCCATCATGTTTGCAGGCCATATTGAAAACCCTATTGGGAACTTTACAGATTATAAAAAAGAAACCAAATAAATAAATAAATAAATAAATTAAGAAATGAAGAACGTTCTAAATCTTAAAAATCTGATGTGCGTAAATTCACTAATTTAGAAGTGTCCATGCTGCTATATTGGTACCACACTGAGGAAACTATGTAGTGCCTCATTATAAGTTTTAAAAGGCTTTTTAACGTTGAACCTTTGTACTATAAAATTTTTCTCAAAGATGGCTATGGCTGTAAGCATGGGACCTGTGCTTTATCCTCCACCCAGAAAAGCAGACCAGGCACTGCCTTCAATATTAAAGGCTAGTGGCCTAATGGGACCAAAACTTTGTTTCTTAAATCTTATTTTCTCGTAAAAGTGAGCAAGCTTAAAGTTGTCCACTCAAATGTTGGAGTTAAAATTTTATATTATTGCTTTTAATTCACTTGGTTTTTTGTCCTAAATTCTGTTAACAAGGCAAAAGACTCACCGATGAAGAAAGTTACAGAGTGTGATTCTTTATGCTGATGTGGTTTAAGGTACTTCATGGCTTTTCGTCGGTCTTCTTCAGCAAAGTTTCTGATAAATAGCTCCTCAACCTCATCTTGTAAATTTATCACCTGTCATAAGTTTTTTGAAAGATATGATAAGCAAACACTACTGGTTAACAAAGATGTACTTTAACATTTGAGTCAGACAGGCATATCCAAATTCGATTCAGTAGAAATCCAAGGCCATCCATTACGCGGACATGTACTACAGGAGCAATGGCCACTTGACATTGTCGGAAACACTTGGATGAAACGATAGCTGGTGACCAGCATTTGAACATGAACCGGTCATAATAATACTATGCAAAATTATATTTTTCTTCTTTTACATAGCTCTACCATGATATATTGGAAATAGTTATTTTTACTTATAAATCGAAAAGTTAGCTCATGAATTTACCTTATCTGAGCTGTTGAAATAGGAACTTTCAACTACTTTCAGATAAATTGGAAGAACATGTTTTCCAGTAACCTGAAAAGAAAACAAAGACTTTCCCTTTTAATCACTTAGGCGAAAACTGAAAGGCTGTCTTATAAAAAAAAATTGTCAAGTCATCCATTTACTCACCTTGTCAAACTTCTTTAAAATCTTTATAAAAGCAAGCATGTTCAAGTGCCTGAGAAAAAGCAAAAATATTAGAGAATAATTATTGATCATTCCCAAATCACAGTTCAAAGATTAAGTAGCTTCAATAATTTGTTTCCTTCCAAGTTTGAAGAGATAATGGTGTAGGAGGGGTTGAAGATGAACCTGTAAGTTTTGAGATAACCCAATCCTTTGTAGAGCTCCATAAAAGCTCCTCTGATCATTTTCTCCGCATGATGCAACTTTTTCTTGTTGATGTGCAGCTTTCTGCTTTCCGGATTGCACTTCTTCGAGGACTGGTTAAGCAGATCTTCCCTCACTAAATAACTGATTGCGGAGAAGGTACGCGACGGCGTTGTCAGAGGAATTTTTAGTCTCATGTTCTTCCCTTGGCAATTGAAAACGCGCCCGGAGTTACTTCTTAATTTCCCATCTTCTTGTTTCATACTCATTGATCTCCCCATATCATCTGACCTTGGGGAGTCTGTATATGGCACTTCGTTTTTCTCCGAATCATCTGTGACTGTACTGTTGTCCTGAAGTTGTTCTTGCTCTCTTTTGTCCCTAACAGAATCCTCCTCTGTAGCCAAGAAAAATAGTTACGAGAAAAAATTATAATAATGTAATCACTGAACAACTATAAGGTCCATGTACGGCAAGAATGATTAACATTTCCTAAATGTACTCGTCATAGACATATCATATTCCTTGTCCATAAAGGTAAAGAAATCAAGTGACCTGAACTAAAATGTTTCTTTTCAAGTATTGGATTAAATATACTTGGAAATAATACATATTGCAGACAATTATGCCAAAACAAATACATGTAAAAGCAAATAATATGTATATATATGTGTGTGTGTGTGAATAACATGCATTTTTTTAATTGCATACCACAAGTAATTGTGCATGAAATTGAGGCATCCTCCTTGGAGTCCTGCGAAGAAGCACCATTGCGGTCGCGCTGTTGCTTGAATGCAGTTTTGACCTGAATGAGTATCTCCAACTGTTTCTTCAACGACTCGCCTCTTTCTAGGAACTCTTTCTCCTTTGCCTTGTAGAACTGGTTTACTTTGTTAAGTTGAAAATCCAAACATGTAAAGAATTCTTTAGCAGCGTCAGTATCGGAGAATTGCTCTAACAATTCAGTCTCATATGTATCTCCCTTACTTGCAGAAGAAGCTAACTTCTTATGAACCTGGTATCGACCACCGATTAGCACACGAAATGAATCAAAAGAATAACAGAAAAAAAAAAATACAAAATATCTATGATTACTCATAATTTGGTGAGATAAATAGAGAGAATGAGGTAGTACATGAATGGCTTCATGCTCTCTATGTGTAAGACCAAAAACAGAGAACTTCCTTAGAGATGCGAAGAGGGTGTTGGACAAAGAGCTATTTTGGTGCTTGGTGGTGGGTGTGTTGTTGGTGTTAAGGACATGAATTTTTTTGAGGTCTTTCTTAAGTTGCCAATAATCAACAAAAGCTTCTTTCCATTCAGGGACTAGCTGTCCTTCAAACTGCTTAGAGAACTTCACCATTTTCTCTGTCTCTATTTTTCTCTTTTCCTTTTAATCTTCTAAAAGATTTGTATAAGGTAGCTGTGTGAGTGTTCAATGGAAGCCCATGATGACACAATTTATGGGGATGGAAAAGGAATTTGATTGATGTACTCGTACTGATGCTCGACAGCACATTCTAAAATATCCTCTGCACTTGTACCAATCCTATGCTTCCTCCACTTGAAAGGGCATATACTGGCCCGGTTCGCCGGAAGCTTACCGGAAAGAAAACCGTCTCTGGATCGGATGTGATGACTTCTCTCACCCTACAACATGTTCTTGTGATGATTTTGAAAGAGTTTGGCAGCCAATTTAAAGTGGATTGTGAGGTGGGGGCCAAGAACACATACAGTTTGTAGGAAACAATTTAAAAACAATGGATGATTGGAGGGCATAATTTATAATTTTGTCCTTGAGGATAAAGCAGACACATTTTTTTGGCTCCCTAATTTAAAACCCAGACCTGTTTGTTTAATTTCCAGAGCAATGAAGGGCAATTTTGAGAAGTTCAGCTAGAATAGCAAGTAATGTCTCACAAGTAAGTCCATTTTTTTTAAAGTGAAGCGTATTGGTTAAACTATCTACAAGCACACAAATGTAATCTCTAATTAGACCACCCTGATTTCCACTAATTCAGGATATCTAAAAAGCTTCAATTATTATGCATTTCTTGATTTATATATATATATATATATATGAAATCAAGTATTTTTTTTTAATTTGCAACACAGAACAGAGATTAGACATCATGTCAATATTAGTCTTATACAATTCCACCACCCATCACATAACCTATCATTTTTTCTTTCTTCACCATATTCTTTAAACGAAGTTTTTTGGTTGCAACCATATTTCAAAATAATAATAATAATAATAAAACTCAACAAAACAATGAAAACAGTGAAGTTATTATTATTATTATTATCATTGTTCTCTAAGAAAACAGTGAAAAGTTGAAGTTCTACCATTGCTAACCAAATAAGAAAAACTTGTACGAGAATCTAGCAAAACCCAACCTTATTCAATGAGCTTGATTAGCTAACATAATTAATATAATCAGATAAAATCTGGTTATATTATTTATCTTCATGAGTTGGGTTTGATGGTGAGCTCAAATTATTTAGTACAAGATGCCATTGCCAACAACTGTACATATGCTTTCCATGCATATATATTTATTAAATAAAAGTATTCTAATAGAAGATCCTTCATAATAAATTTAAAAGGAAAATGCATACACGAATAAAAATAAGGATATAATTAAGCTGAAAATAACATAATTAATAATGTATATCTGCTACTAGTTCTACTGGCAATATTGTGGCTACAGGTTCCATATTCTATTCCTTTGTTCCAAAGTACCCTACTCTACTAATTGCATGCCAACTTGTAAAATACGAGACACCCTCTCACCAAAATCTACAAAAATTCAAAATCCCATAAAAATTCAAGATCCGTAGCTGTTGTTTTATCTTCACCTTTTCTCCTCTCTCTCTCTCTCTCTCTATTTTCTTTTAGGGTATGGATTGCAACATCAACATTATGATTGTGGAAAATTGACGGAGTGCCTTCATGTGGCTGACTCAAAGATACGCTCTTTGTTTTTTTCCCCCTCCACTTGCTTTCTCTCCCCTTCATATTTGTGGGTATATATACGCATATATATATATATATATATATATATTCGTTTGATATATAATATATAGTTAATTTACTATTGCATGGCCAAATATAAATAAATTAAAGAACAAAGTTTGAACTGTGTTAACACGTGCATGATTAACCCATTGTATAAAGTATGAACTCAATGCTCCCTTACGGGTGTGTAGGGTGACTTTGTTAATTTTAGTAAGGGACAATCAATAGCAAAGCAATTATTTGCTCGGGTAATCATATCGAGTTCGATCGATTCCCCACGCCACCCTGATATCAAAAAAAAAAATATATATATTATTGTCCAGCATTTTTGTTTTTTTATCTTAATTTTTATATGATTTGTTTAATTCAAAAGTTAGTTAAAATCTATTAGTCTTTTTATTTTATTAAAATATAAAAAATATAAATATTAAATAAAAAATATTTTTAAATATTTTTGATTTGGTGTTTATATATATATATTTTTTTCATATTTATACTCATTTAAATAGTTTAAATAATAATAATAAATTTTAATTAATTTTTAAACTAAATAAAATATACCATTGAAAATAAAAAAATTAAAAGTGCAAACATTGTTTGCCAAACAGGCATTTAATTCTATGAAACTTTGGCATAGACACTTTACCAAGTTTTATTAACATTTATACAATATATTAAATTAATAGATAATTTTCATGATCGATTTTGACAAAATATAATGAAAAACATACTATAAAATTCAACTTATAACTTTTGAGAATAATGACAATTCAAATTAACACACTTTTTGTAATTCAACGAAAACAATGGTAACTCACACAAACACTATCGTAAAGTTACCTCTTTACAAAAGTTCCAGACATGTATTATATATTTTCTTATATGAAATATATATACATGTTTAGTGGTTTAGAAATAAGAGAAACACGAATTTCCACGTCGTATTACATGAGTGAAAGATAGGGGAAAAAAGGCAACACTGAAATCTAAGGCTTAAAGGCTTTTAGGTGTATAGAGCCAATAACAAGCCATGAAAATGATGGTCTGATTCGGATGGCATATTTGGGTGCGCCCTTGCAGAGCAACCCAACCCCAACCCCTCTCTCTCTTCTCCATTAATTACATTATCATCTTTTATTTATTATTTGTTTATTTTTGTTTTTTCCGAAAAAAACCTATGATTTATATATTGACCAAACAAGAGTGGCCGTAGTTCAATCATAAATCTTTATGCAATAGTCAAATGCAAATTACCATTATTTTTACTTTACCTAAGACTTACTTTTTTCTTTCTTTTTTTCTTTTTTTTCTTTTTCTTTCTCTTTCTCTCTGTCTGTTTTTTTTTTCTTCCTCCTTCCTTTTTCATCCACCAAAGAGTTACATTTGTCTGCATTCGTTCGAATGCAGATTAATGATGAACTTTTCTATATATACATCTAAATTTTACGTACTTTACGTTTTCTTTTTCCTTTTTGTGATAGGAATTTAGAATTGAACAGTAAAAAACTTTAAAAAAAAACAATAATATATAAGGTTGAATTTAAAATTTTAAAATAGGGTGGATTACATTTGTAAAGGGACTAAAATTTTCAAATAACTTGTCAGAAACCAGAATAATAACAAGACTTTTGTAGTCTATTTTGATAAGATGGGTTACGATAAATAATTCTGGAGCTAAATTGGACTAAAATAAAATATATAACTTATAAAAAATAAAAAAGTTACATGGGTTATAGCTATCAGTCTAAACTTGGATCGGCCACTATATATATGTAAAAAAAATAGACCTGGGAATTTTTTAAGTTCTATCATTCAGCCATTCAATAAGTCCGTATTAAAATGCTCAAATTACCATTCTATCTGTTAATTGTCAATCCAACGACACTCAGGTCATTACTATATATACATATAGCTGCTCTTTTAGGATACCGATCTCATATATCTGACTAAGTAGAATTGATCAATTTATATAGGAGTTAGTGAAAAAGAGAATAAAAATAAATAAATATTATGCATTTATATTTTTCTCATATACCACATGATTATAGCTCATTATATATGAGTTATGTAGTTTAGGAGATAATATATATATATATATATATTTAAATTTCAATCAACAAAATTTTATCATTTAAAAAAAAAATTATACAAACAGTATGTTGTTTTCTTTTGCAATACTACTTCACTTCGTTTGATTGTTATTTAGACATAGTGAATTATATTCATAAATAAATATAAATAATGCATATGACATGTATATTCAAAATTACAAACACTAATGGTTACAAACTAAAACATTTTTATAAGATCTCAAAAATAAAATGGCATTTCCTGCGCAAAACTGTCTAATAAACAAACTTATGTAATAAATTTGATCAATGGAGGTAGACATCACATATATTTAGCAATTGATTCTTTTTTCTTTGTATATGAAAAATCCTTGTGGTTCTGACTTTGGCCACTAGTTGTGACTTCTGACTAAGGGGACAATAGATATTAATTGATATTCACAAAGTTTTAGTGGAAAAAATAGAATATATATATATATATATATATAAAGACATAATGATTTACAGTCCAAACAAACAATCAAATTAACAATTCCTTTAATTTTCTTTGCCTGCATTCTTATCAT
Source organism: Rhamnella rubrinervis (assembly GCA_007844105.2). Classification (NCBI taxonomy): domain Eukaryota; kingdom Viridiplantae; phylum Streptophyta; class Magnoliopsida; order Rosales; family Rhamnaceae; genus Rhamnella; species Rhamnella rubrinervis. The sequence goes on from CM017577.2 coordinate 9,873,245, forward strand.
CTTCTTATATATCAAGGTTGGGGATTACGAAGTTGTTTAATTAATTTATATTTCAAACTTTTCACTATTAAAGTATAGGATGCTATAAATTATTTCATTTTTTTATTAAATAAATAAATTTAAACTCCTCCAAGGCTATAGCTCACCCTAGCAGAAAGGTGTAAAAATGTGCACGAGGCTTAAGGCTCCAAGGCGAAGGCTCTACAGGTGTAGTTCCTAAAATATTAAGGCTCGAGGCATTTTTTGAATGCCTTGCCTCGAGGAAAGCCCCGAGCGTAGTCACGAGAGTGCTCTTTAAAACACTACTCACATTGCCATTAATTCTTGTGTTTCTTATGATAACCTATACCCTACTTAAGTAAAATTGCATTAGGAGAGCAAATTTTACACACACATGTAAATGAGAGATGCGTATATGACAAGTGCTAAGGGTTGTTACTCTCCATTTGTTGAGACCACAGCTTCACACAAATATTGAACTCACTTTTTTTAACTGTTTAAATTTTTGAAAACTGTAGTAATTAAAGATCATTTAAGTTTTTTTATTTTAACTGAAGTATGATTCAGTAGAAAAAAATTACTGTTTCTATTAGTTTGTGGGTTTGAGGTTGTAAGTTCGGATCTTAATAAATTTCATTTATATTCAGGTGTACTCAATCTGCCAACCATTAATAGAGAAAGAACAATAAAAGTGTGAGTTTGCTATTTGGGATTTCAAAAAGCTTGCAAAGACCAAAAAAGCAATAAATCTTAATTCCTAATAAATTTTTAGGCCATAACCCCCACTAAAACGTCCTTTTTTTTCCAAAAAGAAAAAAAAAAAAAAGAGAAATCTATTCAGTGACACTTACTATATATATATCACCAACATCTTAGATTTCTTTCTCCATAACAAAATTAAGAAATTCTGTTAAGAGAAAATTTACAAATTTAGAAATATTTTTATGTTCGGATGATCGCATGGATTTTAACCTTTTCTTTTCTTTTTTTTTCTTCTTTTTTTGGATTACTTTATAAAATTGTGTACAAACAATAAATATGCAAATCGATCGGCCTTAAGCCTTTTGACCAATACACATGTCATTGCAAATGAAATCATTTTCTTGAGAAGATTCAATAGAAGTATTAAGAAGAAAGAAAAAAAGAAGAAGAAAAAAGCGGGTTCTGTCACATTGCCATGTTAAATAATATTCAGTAATCGACATTGACATAATGCCAGCAGAGTTCAAAATCGTCATCCAATGTCACAAAAATTAAGATGAAATATATGCTGCATTATATTTGTATAGAATGAGATGCCACTCTTCAATTGTACTAGTCCCCTCCAAACAACTCAAAAACTATTTGTCCAAATATACACATATACATGTTGTTTTTGTGACAAGAAAATTCTAACTTCCCAATATGATTCTCAGCATGCGATTCTTGATTATATATGGATGGTTGCAAAAAAATTAATGCCTAGAGAATTGTACATAAAAATATTTTAAAAAAAGAAGAGAGAATATCCCAATTTGATGAAGAAAAAAAAAATTCGATCCCATAATGCTTTTGCCTCATCTGAAATGGATTGCTAACCCCATTCTCAATTCCTTATCCTCTTTGCATGAACTTTCAGGTTGATATATGATTCAGTAGTCTTGGCATATACTTTCACTGACTATACTCTTAACGGTTATGGTTCATAAATATTGTACTATATTAAGACCATATCCACCATGGATTTTCTACAAGTATATGCTCTAACTTTGCATCTTACATGCATGCATGGTCCTGTCATTTGGTCTTGTAATGTGTGCTAAGCGATTCTGATTCTCGGCCATCGTGCTAAGCACCCTTAATTGTTCTAGAGAAAAAATGTGTTTGGGTTGAGGGATAATGAAAAAGGTAGATAGAGATATATATGTTAAATGTAACTGAATGAATTAGTTCCTTGTGTCGGCTTCTTAACTTATTCAAAAGTATATGTACATATATGGATTACCTTAAATAAAAAAAATATTCAAATCTGATAAAGTAAAAATATCCATATTGTTAGGTCTATTAATTAGTTCCAAGCTCACTCTAAAGCTGATTAGTAGTCATAATAAAATATTGAATTGCCATGTTAAAGGAATCACAATCTTCCAAAGAAGATTATGAAAAATGCCAATTGGATTCTGTTAAAGGTACTTAATCCAATGAATTAATACCATATATGTCTCGAATATTTTTTAGAAAACAAATAATTATTATAAGAAGATGTATATATAGGTTATTCTTGTAAGTTTAAGTTCTTATTGAGAAATAATAATAAACATAAAAATGGATATAATTAAAAGGCACATATACGATTAAAATTGATTTTATAGGTGCTTTATCATTCATGAATAGAACAAGATATTGGCAAATAGTTATTTAATTATACTCTTTCTTCTTATCAAGAACCACATGTGCATACTACAAGTTTGCTTCTCGAGTATGTTCCTTGTCTACATGAAATAAAAAATGTAACATATTTGGGAGACAATATATAAATCAATTGTCACGTGTACGTACTAGGATTTTAAAACAATGTGGCTTGAGAATCAGAATCATCTTTTTGCTACTGTTACTATTACTATTACTATTATCATTATCACTACTACTATTATTATTATTTAGTTAAATTATTAATAATATTATTATTTGGTGGGTATATCACTATTCTTATTATAATATATAATTTAAGAAAATTTTACAAAAACAACCACTACTTTGAATTGTATCTCCATTAATTAATTTTGTCCATGAACTTTATTTCCTAAACTAGGATTTTACTTATGTCAAAATTAGTACGTATGTCCAAATTTGGTAAACAAATTTGGCGACTCTAGTACTAATATTTTCTTATATATACTCTTTTTTTTAATTAAAAAATGAGATTTTCTGGTTCAGTTAATTTGAGAGATGTGATGAGCAAATGGGATATTTTGATTTGTTTCAAAATAAATAAAATCAGATTGATGTTAAAATGGCCGCATTAGTTCTCCACTAATTTCCCTGGCCTGCACTACTACTAGCCACCACTACTGTCTCAAGTATTAATTTCACATGTTGACCAATTGCATCACGTTTCATTTCTCAGCAGCCAGATTATACCTCGTATAATCCATTTTCATGTATTGCTGGAAGATAACTGAATTACTGGTATTTTAGCCAGTTTATACCTCGTATAATCCTTTTTTTTTTTTTCAAAGAATATGAATTGGCTTAATTTTGAAGGAATACTAGGGTCCTTTGATTTGATGTGCATATATATATATATATATATATAATATTCTAAGCAAATCTAATTGTAAATGTCAAAATTTGACAATAACCACCATTGGACACACGCATATTGGAGATTGATGTTCAAATATAAGATATCTTGATGCATGCTTATTAGAAATTAACTAGCATCTGAATTGTGGTTCGAATCTTAGTAAGCTATACTATTGTTTTAGGTGCCAAGTCAAAAATGAAAAATATGTTATGGGGTTGGACTAGTTGCTTTAAACTACTAGGTTACAAAGTTAGAGCAGCAAGAAGACTCTATCCACTAATACAATTTTGAATTGATGAAATCCACATCAAGACTCTTTTTTTACCAAAAAATAAAAACTAATATAGCTTATGAAAGATGACATCACATTTTGATAAATTAAAAATACTAAACTAATGAGATCCACATCGAGACTCTTTTTTCTTTACCAAAAAAAACTAGTATAGCTTATGAAAGATGACATCACATACTACAAGAAATTATAACATTTGTGACAACAAAAATTTGTCACTCACGGCCATATATATGTATTTGTGACAAAATTTGATTGTCACGAAATTGACACTGTAGATCAGCCACTAATTTTATTTCTGTGACAACTTAATTTTTCATCACAAATTATTATTTTCCTGTGACAATTTTTGAGTAATTAAAATCATGACTTTTTTCAAAAGAGTATAGCTATTTTGTTTACTAACTGATATGACGCTTTGTTACATGGGAGTGTGGTTTAGTGGAAAGGAAGCCGACCATTCCATCACACTCACTTACGAGAGTTGTGGTTCGAGTCTTAGTAAGCTCTGTTATTACCTCAAGTGTACTTAATATTACTTAAAGCATCAGGTGGAGGAGGATCTGTTAAGGGGCTGAGCCAGCTGCTCTAGACTCCTACAGGCTTGCAAAGCTGGAACAGTAAGAAAGCTCTACCTACTAACAAAATTCTAAGCTGATAAAATCCACATCGAGACCCTTTCTTATTCATCAAAAAAAATCATCTCCAATAGATTTTGGAATTCCAAATAAAAAACTTTTTTTTTTTTTAGCAAATTATGATAGCCAGTTTTAGTACAAATTTGGCATTAAAAATGACACTGTCATTCTTTGGGTTAGTTATATTTTTTACTCTTACATTTTAAGGGTATGTGTAGTTCCTATAATTTTAATTTAAACAATCTCACATTTACACTTTAAGGGATGTTTCAATATAATCTGTGCACTTTTAAATTTAAAAAATTCAACCACAAACTTTAGAGTGTGTCAAATATCCTTCTATCAAATTTTTTAGTCAATGAGTTTAAGTTAATTGAATGATTTTTAAAATATATGTACATATATATATATATATATATATATATATTTATACAATATTAATTATTAGCTAAATATGGTGTGGATCCTAACATGGTGTAGTATGTTAATTTTAACAAAAAATAAATTTGACAGAACGAACCTATTTAATAATATTAAAAAGTGTAGGGGTGAGATTGTTTAAATTAAAAGTGGAGGGAATATATTAATACACCTCCTAAAATATAAAGGTGAAATTGTTTAAATTAAAAGTGTAAAAACTATATTGATACACCATTTAAAGTGCATGAGTGATAAGTATAATTAGCATTTAATATTTCAATATTATTTAAATAGGTTTTAGGTTTATCATCTTAATTTTTTTAAGGTAAAAAAATTATTATATTTAAATATCTTCTTAATATTTTAATGTATACCTTAAAAATTAGATAATATTTATATATCTTCATAATTTTTTAATTTCCTAAATAATAAAATCCATTACTATTCTAGATGTATTTAATTTTAAGTAAAACAAGGTGAGAATTAGGTATAAAAAATAAATGAGAGTGGAAGATGTTAATTAATATATATATATATTTTGTGTATTTATCAAAATAAAAAAGGTAGTAAACAAAAAAAACATAAAAAAAATGGTACATGAATAGATGAATATATATCCATATATATTAAAATTATTTAAAACAGTTCATAATCTACAAATTTTTTATTTTTATTATTTTATGAAAATTTTCTAAAGTAATTAAATATTACTATATATATTTATATATATAAATTAATAAATTAAATCAAATTATAGTCATAGTTCAATAAATTTGATTAAAAAGTAAGGTAAATAATAAAATAATTTTGAAAGAGTTTTTTAAAAATATTAAATTTGGCATTGTTAAGTATTTAATATAGCTTATTAGAGTGTCATGCTATAATTGGTATTGTCATTTTAATTTTGTATTTGAGATAACATATTAATGCCAAAATATGATAATAGTGTTATAACATTTACTGTTGAAGATAAGGATACTCTGAGAACTTTTTTGGATTTTATCATACTAAATGTTAGTAATTGATGCGCCATTAGTCCTTAAACTATTTTTGGTATAATTTTCCACAGTTTTCAGGCGTGTAGTGCACAAGATTGTGATTGCATCTTAGACAATTGGGTGCAGAAGAAGCAAAATGCAAGGGCATTATATTGTTTTATAGCATATAAAGCCTTTCTAAAAAGAAAATAATAAACACATTATATTAAATAAAATAAAAAATTTATAAAATTAAAACCCCTGAAGTAGTTTAGTTCTCAAAAACTGTTAAAAATTAGGTGAAAAGTAGTTGAAGTATTAATGTGCACCAACCAACCATTGAAGTTTAGAGATAAAAAAGTATTGAAGAAAAAAAAAAAGTTCAAGTGCCAAAGTACAACTTGGGCATAATTCAATGATTATTGTGCTAATATCCCTAAGATACATATAAGAGAATAAACAAAACCCAAAGAAAGCCAATCAGGAGCAGCCAAATTAGCTAGCAACTAAAATATGGGGTTTGATACATTTTAATATATCTAATTAGCCCACAGTTCAACTTGGACCTTTTAAAATTATTTCTATCAATTAAGGCTCTCCAATTTTTAATTTGATTCAATTAATCCTCTCTTTGAATTCCTTTAAATTTCCTTTAATACCTTATTAATGTTTACGTCAAAATCTGCTTCGTCACAAATTACCAATAGTCTCACCGTTAGCCTATAAAATAAGGAAGAAGCATAAAGATTGCGGGATTGCAATATCTATTTTCTTTTCTATGCAGTTGATTTTAGTTAAAGTCAATTTTGGTCAAAGTTAACTCTGATTAAAGTCAAAGTCAATGTCAAGTCAAAGTCAACATCAACACGTCATCACTTCGACTGGCAGGGGAATTGATTGGAAATTCTCTTTCCTATACACATGGCATATGTAGAAAAGTATTTTGGCAAGGACTAGTGTAAGCAGTAAGGTTACTTTTTGACCAAGTTTGACTTAATCAAAAAGTGGTCTTACTTGTGCCACCTCATTAAAAGCCTAGAACCACTTCAAGACACCAAGTCCTCATTTTGAACCAAGACAGCAGGCCATCCATGCTTTAGAGAGAGTCTGTGTGCTTTCTAGAGAGAGAAAGTGAAAGAAAGAGAGAAAGTGAGAGAAAACAAAAGAAATTCAAGGAAAACCAAGCATTCTTCAAGAGTAAAAGCAAGAAGGTTAGGAGAAAATGGGGCCGGCCATTTGGTGCTTTAGATCTAGTGGTTGTGGAGGTAGATCAAGGTAGATTTGAAGAGTTTTGAGGAATTTCAAAGGTAGATTTCCCTATCCATTGCTTGATTTTGGACTTTTATGTATGGTTGAACCTAGATCTATCTATTCTTTTACCTTTCCTTATTTTTCTATAATTAATCCTTCTAGAATAATATCATTAGTTACTGTTTAATATATTTGTGATAATGAGAGTGTGGATTGGTAGGAAAATGGCTTGATATAGACTTGTAGATAGCTATGAATGCATGAGTTATGTTAATCTGAAAATTTTTGGAAATCTGTGTACTTTGGCTGGATGCAAATCTTGTTTATATTTGTTTGAAATTTTTACTGTAAGAATTTGGGTATATTATGAACACTCTAGCTTTTGAATCACTAGATTTAGAATTTTAATGAGTGAGATCTGAATTTTAAAAGACCGCTGGTTATTTGAATATTTCTGAAAAACTTCTGCACCATTTATCACGAGTTTTGTTGGGTTGATGGGTTTTTAATTTTTTAATTTTTTAATTTTTTATTCATATTTTTTTTTATAATAACATGAGTCATGGTATGTTTGGCTTTGGAATTTCTTAAATCGAAGTTGAAATGAGTGTGTTCTACATTTTCTAAATTTGTTCATTTTCTGAAAAATTCTGGAACAAAATACTGCACTTGCACCCACGACACTGTTCTTGATAGGGCTGTAATTTTTATTATTTTTGTGGCATATGTTTCTCTTATATTATATTAAGTCATGGACGTATTAGCTTTTGAATAATAGAAATTCAAGTTAAAATGAGTGAGTTACGGCTTTTGTAAATTAGTTGTGCATGCTGAAACTGGTTTGGTTTATTTATATACATCAATTTATTTTTATCATTTATCATTTTCTAGTATTAGATCAATCTCGTATATTTGATGTAGTTTTTATGATTTGGAATGCTTTAATTGTAACGCCTGGTGCAAAAGAAGACTAATTTTTTTTTCTTTTTCCCTCTCTACTTCGGATCCAAACTTTCTAAAAATAAATTTGTAAAATCACATGATAATAGTAATATTATTCATATCCTTAACCCACATGTAAAGAGAGCTTAACAAAAATATCTTGGTCTTATAACTTATTCAACAGAGTAAAGAAATTAATATATCAGCATAGCGGAAGCAAAACACTTTATTAACTTCGATCATGCAGATCAACATAGCCGAACACCACTTCGCAATTTCTCCAAGGCCACGATCAACTTAATCGGTTTCAGTGCCATTACCTACACACATAAGCAAACAAGAGTGAGTGACAAGTCACCTAACAAGTTCCACAATGCACGCACACACAATGTGGAATACTTATGTTTATTCATGAATCAATACACACTTGTTTACTTTCAAATAGATCTTGCATAATTCAAACCAAAATTTCTTTATTTAGTTTGAAAACAAAACCACCATTGTAGGACTTTTATGCATATATCCATGGGAGCAATTACCCATCAGTAATCCATACAAATTATCCTTTGAATAGCTGAGCAGCATATCCTAAAAAACTTCAAACCATAAAGAGGCATATGTGCATAAGTGGGGTAAAAGGGACAACTTGCATCCTAGCCATGCAAGTACAAATCGATGTCAATAACTCTGACCAAAGAGCATTAGCCATGTACTCATTATGATCCTCAATCAGTCGTCCCACATATACAAATACGTCTATATGTGACCATATAAACTCTACAAACTTAGTTGGATCCATAAAAATTAAATCTTCTTTTATGCGGTTCCATACATACATACATATAAGAGCTCCATATTAAACTTGTAAAATTTGCCTACAATGTGTTTTCTTTAAAAACATACTTTACTTTTCAATAAATCTTGTAGATGTACATTTATTATAAAACTGAATTTAAATCCATGCTTAAATGCACATGCTCATGCTTATATATTTGTGATCATGCATACTTAATTTTGTAATCTAAGAAAACTAAGCATACATGTATTTATTAATCCATCATAGCCAAAATATATATTTCATCGCAAAATTACCATTACAAATTCCTAAGAAGTTTCAACTATCAATAATCACAAGTAACAAAATCCACACCATGCATACATCTCTTAATTTCATATTATTTCACATTTTCCAGCAACTTATCTTGTAGAAAATTCATACGTAGTATGCATATAATTATTCAAAAAATTACCGCAATAATAACATAGTTTCTAGGTTAGTTAAAATATAAGTATTCAATAATTTAACAAAGCTCATATACCTAGAATTTTCCAACAAATAATATTCCCTCATAAAATTGAATTAAAAACACATATCTTGAGGAAATTATTTTCCTTTACTAATCAATTAACAACTATCATAGCATATTCCTTACAAAGCATGATCAGCCTAGATTTAATGATCAAACTTAAATAACAATTTAATTTTGACACATACACAAGGATCGACCATAGAGGAAATTAAGATTCAATGTAAGTTCTTTGTAAAAATCAAAACTTTCCTTGTAAATCCATGTGTTTTTTAGTAAAATAGTAAAACTCATTCTTAGATCGAATTTTCCACCACATGTAATCCACATTACTATGGAAAATCATCAATCTAATATATAGAAATTATTGGAGAAGAAGAGAGATTCAAACAAATAAGAACAAATAACAAATAGTTGTGAAACTTGTCTTTAATCTTCAAAAACCTTGAAAAATCCTTACTTGATCACAGAAAATTTCTCTCAAATTTTCTACACTAAGAGGAGAAGAGAATTGTAGAAAAATTTTCCTCTTATATATTTCTTAATTTAAAGATAAAACCCTAGTCAAAACTTACCTTATTTCATAACTCTTACTTTCCGTATTTCATATAAGGAAAGTATCAATCAATTAATTGTCAACTAATGCCAATTAAAAATCATAAATTTAAATATCAAATACACATATAAATGGATCTCAACTTTAAAGATACACACATGCACATACATGCTAACACAAATTAAATTGTACCCACATTCACGCACACACACAGCTCTAAATTCACTATACAGTTCGGCAGCGTGTCAGGCAACTGTCACTGAGCCTGATAAGCTCGGGTTGCGGAAATGCCAAACTTTGAACCATGTTAGGCGCTTGTCATTGCGTCTGACAATCTCAAGTTTGAAAGAAGAAAATAGCAAACTTCGAACCATATCAAGCACCTAACATAGAACCTATCATTGCACTTGACATTCTCTGACTTTGTGTCTACGGAGCGCTTCACAAACTTACTCGTATACACTCGTGCTCTAGCACACAAATGAAAATTCCACAAATGAACACACTAACACACATATTTTGGAGGCAGTTATTATAGTTCACCCCTCCTAAAAAGAAATTTCATCCCCGAAATTACTCGAACAGGAAATAAAACTTACCAGAAAATAAACTCGAGTACTTGGATTTCATTTCATCTTCACATTCTCATATTGCCTCTTCCACAACATGGTTTCTCCAAAGAACTTTAACCAAAGGAATGATTTTAGTCCTTAGTACTTGATCTCGTCGATCCAAAATTTTCACCCGTTTCTCTTCATAGGTAAGATCCTTTTTTACTTCCAACAGTTCAAACTCTAGAACATGCACTGGGTCATGTGTGTACTTCCTTAGCATAGATACATGAAACACATCGTGCACACTTGGTAAGTTTGGTGGCAAAGCCAAACGATAAGCCAAATCACCAATCTTTTTCAAAATTTTAAATGGTTCAATGTAACGTGGGCTTAACTTTCTTTTCTTTCCAAACCTCATAACACCCTTCATCAATGCTACTTTAAGAAAGACCTTGTCTCCTACATCAAAACTCAGATCCTTCCTTCGATTATCAGCATAACTCTTTTGTCTATCTTGAGCAACCTTCATTCTTTGTCGAATTCTACTCATGACTTTACTTGTTTGCTGTAGAATCTCATATTCAAGTAGTTTTCTCTCTCCTACTTCATCTCAATGTGTTGAAGATTGATACTCTTTCCGTACAAAGCTTCATAAGGTGCCATGCTAATAGTTACATGATAACTATTGTTGTACGCAAACTCCACAAGTGGTAGATATTTCTTTCAGTTCCCATGAAAATCCAGCATACAAGCACGCAACATATCTTCAAATGTTTGAATCGTTCTTTCTGAGTGACCATCAGACTGAGGATGAAAAGCATTACTAAAGTTTAACTTTGTTATCATAGCCTTATGCAGACTCTTCTAGAATAACGATATAAACCTTGGATCACGATCAGACACAATCGTAACAGGCACTCCATGAAGTCTCACAATCTCATCAACATAAAGTTACGCCAACTTTTCCATAAACCTTCAGCCGTACCCAGCCAAACCTAGGAAACTTCATACTTCTCCTACATTTGATGGTCTTTTTCAATCTTGCACATCCGCAACTTTGCTCCAATCGATTTGTATCCCTTCCTTAGACACAATGTGACCTAAAAAAGAAATCTTCTCAAGCCAGAATTCGCACTTCTTGAATTTGGCATGAAGTTGGTTCTCATGTAACCGTCGTAACACAGCTCTTAGATGTTCTTCATGCTCTTAAACACTTTTGGAATAAACCAGTATATCATTAATGAAAACAATAACAAACTTATCCAAGTAGTCATTAAACACTCGATTCATCAAGTCCATGAAAGCAACATATGCATTGTTTAGTTCGAATGACATAAGCAAAAACTCATATTATCCATATCTTGTTCTAAAAGCACTATTCGGTATATTCACCTCTTTTATCTTCAATTGGTGGTAGCCAGATCGTAGATCAATCTTTGGAAACACACTAGCTCCCTACAATTAATCGAATAAATCTTCAATCCTTAGTAACGAGTACTTGTTCTTGATCGTCACATGATTTAGTTCTCTATAATCAATGCACAATCGCATGGATCCATCCATCTTCTTCACAAACAAAACATGGGCTCCCCATGGGGAGATACTTGGTTGAATAAAACCTTGTTTTAGAAGTTCTTGTAGTTGTTTCTTCAATTCTTTTAATTCAGTAGGTGCCATCCGATATGGTGTCTTAGATATCGGTGCAGCTTCCGGAAAAACATCGATAACAAGCTTCACCTCTCGATTAGGCGGCAACTGTGGTAGTTCTTTAGGAAACACATCTATAAATTCATTCATAATCTGGACATTTGAGGGTCTTGAGCATTCGCATTCATGTTGAACACATGAACCACAAAACCTTGACAATCATTTCATAAACTCCTTCATGCTTACATTGTAGAGACCAATCATGGCAAAGGGTTAACCTTCGTACCCTTGAATTCAAAATAGTACTCATCAAGTGGACTAAAGAGAACTCGCTTCTCTTGACACACAATTTGAGCTTTATTTTCAGACAAATAGTCCATATCAAAAATAATGTCAAAATCATACATATCAAGCGCAATCAGATTCACAAGCATTGTGTTGCTTCCAAGGGAAACTTCACAAGACTTAAACACAGAATTAACACACATACTAACACCTAACAGTGTTGTCACATGAAATACAGAGTCTAATCTCGACGGTTTCACCATCATCTTAGATGCAACTTGTCTTGATATAAAGGAATGCGCAGATCCTAATTCAAATAATCCGTAAGCCTTGAGATTACCTTATTGATCCATACCTATAATGACAGAGGGGTATTTCCCCGCTTCATCATGAGTCAATGCATACACTCATCCTTGAGTCAGTTTCTACTCTTTAGAAGCCTCCAGACAATCACGAGCCATGTGACCAATCTTTTCACATTTAAAGCATGTACCGGACTTCTTGAGACACTCCCCAGGATGATACTTCTTGCATGTAGCACATAATGGGAGATCCTTCCTTTCACCATTATACTTATGCTTCTTCTTTCCACCCTTGCGTCCATGTTGTTTCCTTTTGTTATTACTTCAAGATTTCTTTTTGTTATTCACCAACTTAGTCTTAGTCACGGAATCATCCTTGGCTATGATCTATGCCCTTTCTAACACCTCAGCATAGGTACTGAGTCGTAGCATAGCTATAGCTTTGTAAAGATCAGGTCGTAAACCTATTTCAAAACATCTCGCCTTACGTTCTTCGGTGTCCACCAAGTGTCATGCATACCTTGAAAATTGATTAAATTTCTGTTCGTACTCTACAAGCAACAAATTTCCTTGAGTTAAGCGAATGACTTCCGCTTCCTTCACATTTCTATTAACAAATGAAAAATACTTTTCTAAAAATAATTCCTTGAACCTAACCCATACCATTAGATTTTCAGCAGTTTCATAGGTCTTTTTCGTTAAATTCCACAGATGACTTACGTCTTTCCTAAGTATAAATGTAGAACAAGTAACCTTTTGCATCTCGAAAGACGTCATCAACATGAAAATCTTCTCTATTTCCCTTATCCATTCTTCAGCATGCAATGGATTTGAAGATCCTTTAAATGGCGGTGGGTGTAGTCTTCGAAAATGTTCCACTACACTCGTAATTCCATCTTATTGCACTTAATTTTGTGCAGCCATATTTGTCATTGCTTGAAGGAGATTTTTCATCATTGCTTCAGTGTTAATTCCCTCACTAGGACTCGCTAGTCTAGGTGGTCGTACCATCTAAAGACAGAAATCATGTATAACTTAAACATAATCACCACGTCATGTGGCCACATAACATATACTTTCTTTTCTTTAAGCCACCACACATAATTGCACATAATCATATAAAAGAAAATACCCATACTTTATTAAGAAACCAATTAATGTTTAACAATGTTTATCACATCAAAGTGATTCAAGTCAACTCTTAAACATCTAAACAACTGAAAAGAAAGCTGCAGGTAAGTTTAGGAAAATAAATCCTAACTCCTACTCCTCACTTGAGGAATCCTCATAAAACTCATCACTATGATAATGGGGTGCGGTCTTAGGGACCTCATCCTCATCATCATCGGAATCCTGGTAAGCCTTTTCATTCACCCTAGCATAATTCATCTCGAAGTCCATATCCTCCGGATCTCCTTTCAGCTTCGTCTTGGTACTTTGAAGTTTAGTATCAAACGATGAGTATCGGAAAGGATCAAAGTTTTCTTTTTCCAATTCCTTCATAAATTTTCTTCTCACTGCTTCATCATACTTAAGTATTTCTTCTCATTCCTTCTTATAGTTTTCTTCACTAGTGAACTAAGCTGAAAGAGGTTCTCCTTCCTCAAATGGCGGTACATCTCTAAACCCGCACACGTAATCCTAGACTAAAACTTGTTGTTCTTCATCAAGTATCGCGTCAAATGCAGCATCCCATTTGCGCTTGTTATCCTCCAACTTATCCTCTTGGTCAACTTCCTCCGAATCACTCAAAATGATAGGATCGTCTTTTGAACCTTTCTTAGGAGGTTCATAACGTGACTCAGCATCACTTACCTCACCAAAAGAGTGAATACTATTTCCTACCATCTTTACAAATAAAACACATAGTATTAAAACATATTCATGTAAAGATAATCACATAAACAACATAAAGAGTGTACCTTGGGATCATAAAGGGGTTCTCGGCTTGCATGATCTAAATACATTTTAAATAAGTCATAAGTGTTTTACAAAAAAAATAGGTTTGAAAGAAACGGGGCACTGATACCAAAACTGTAATGCCCGGTGTAAAATAAGACCAATATTTTCCCTTTCTACTTCGAATCCAGACTTTATAAAAATAAATTCGTAAACTCACATGATAATAGTAATATTATTCATATCCTTAACCCACATGTAAAGAGAGCTTAATAAAAATATCTTGGTCTTATAATTTACTCAACAGAGTAAAGAAATTAATATATTAGCATAGCGGAAGCAAAACACTTTATTAACTTGGATCATGCAGATCAACATAACCGAACACCACTTTGCAATTTTGCCAAGGCCACGATCAACTTAATCGGTTTCAGTGCTATTACCTACACACGTAAGCAAACAAGAGGAAGTGATAAGTCACCCAACAAGTTCCATAATGCACACACACACAACATGGAATGCTTATGGTTATTCATAAATCAATGCATACTTGTTTACTTTAAAATAGATCTTGCATAGTTCAAACCAAAACTTCTTTATTTAGTTTGAAAACAAAGCCACCATTATAGGAATTTCACATATATATCTATGGGAGCAATTACCCATCAGTAATCCATACAAATTGTCCATTGAATAGTTGAGCAGCATATCCCAAGAGACTTCAATCCACAAAGAGATATATGTGCGTAAATGGGGTAAAAGGGACAACTTGCATCCTAGCCATGTAAGTATAAATCGATGTCAATAACTCCGGTCAAAAAGCATTAGCCATGCCCTCATTATGATCCTCAATGAGTCATCCCACATACACAAGTACGTTTAAATGTGCCCATGTAAACCCTACAAACTTGGTCAAATCCATAAAAATTAAGTCTTCTCTTATGCAGTTTCATAAATATATATATATAAAAGCTCCATATTAAATTTGTAAAATTTGCCTACTATGTGTTTCCTTTGAAAACATACTTTATTTTTCAATAAATCTTGTAGATGTGCATTTGTTATAAAACTAATTTTAAATCCATACTTGAATGTAATGCTCATGCTTACATACTTGTAATCATGCATACTTAATTTCGTAATCTAAGAAAACTAAGTATACATACATTCATTAATTCATCATAGCAAATATATATATTTCATGGAAAAATTATTATTACAAATTCCTTAGAAGTTTCAGCTATCAATAATCACAAGTAACAAAATCCACACCATGCATACATCTCCTAATTTTATATTATTTCACATTTTCCAACAACTTATCTTGCAGAAAATTCATATGTAGTATGCATAAATTATTCAAAAAATTCCCCTAATAATAAGATAGTTTCTAGCTTAGTTAAAATATAAGTATTCAATGATTTGACAAAGCTCATATACCTAAAATTTCCAACAAATAATATTCCCTCATAAAATTGAATTAAAAACATATATCTTGAGGAAATTATTTTCTTTTACTAATCAATTAACAACTATCATAACATATTCTTTACAAAGCATAATCAGCCTAGATTTAATGATCAAACTTAAACAACAATTCAATCTTGACACATACACAAGGATCGGCCATAGAGGAAATTAAGATTCAATGTAATTTCTTTGTAAAAATCAAAACTTTCCTTGTAAATTCATGCGTTTTTTGGTAAAATAGTAAAGCCCATTCTTAGATCGATTTTTCCAATCATGCGATCTACATTATCATGGAAAAGTCATCAATCCAATCTATAGAAATTATTGGAGAAGAAGAGAGATTCAAACAAATAAGAACAAATAACAAATAGTTGTGAAACTTGCCTTGAATCTTCCAAAACCTTGAAAAATCCTTGTTTGATCACACAAATTTCTCTAGGAAATTTCAACAATTAGAAGAGAAGAGAATTGCAGAAAATTTTTTCCTCTTAGACGCCTCTTAATTTAAAGACAAAACCCTAGTCAAAACTTACCTTATTTCATAGCTCTTACTTTTCTTATTTCATATAAGGAAAGTATCAATCACTTAATTATCAACTAATGCTAATTAAAAATCATAAATTTAAATGTCAAATACACACATAAATGGGTGTCAACTTTAAAGACACACACATGCATATACATGCTGGCACAAATCAAATTGTACCTACATTCACGCACACATATAGCCCTAAATTCACTATGCAATTCGGCAATATATCAGGCGCCTGTCACTGCGCCTAACTATGTGGCTGGCATACTCGGGTTGCAAAAATGCCAAGCTTTGAACCATGTCAGGTGCTTGTCATTGCGCCTGACACTCTCGGGTTTAAAGGGAGAAAATAGCAAACTTCGAATGTTGTTAGGCACCTAACATAGAACCTATCATTTCACCTGATATTCTCTGACTTCGTGTCCACGTAATGCTTTACAAACTCGCTCGTATACACTCGTGCTCAAGCATACAAGTAAAAATTTCACAAATAAACACACTAACACATATATTTTGGAGACGGTTATTACATTAATTGTGTAGCTATGCTTAAAGTTCAAATCGTTATGTTAGTTATGTATATTTTTAGGGCAATGTATGCCGTAAAGTTGTGACCTTTAAGCTAAACCGTGTAATTGTGATTATTGGGATGTGATAGTCATATTGTGTTTGTGCACACTATTGCCAAATGACCAACGTGCTTATACCGTTTCCTCTAAATAGTTATAGTGATTGGGTTTCGTTGAAAGTATGTCATGTGTTTAGGTATTCCCATGAGCTAGGACTTTATGGTTTGGTCGTAGTGAGGATATAAAAGGCGAGGCAAATGTACAAATTTTATTTTCCGCATTTATTTTCTTTTCTTTGAACAATAAACTCTGATTTTTAAATATTATTTTCTTTATGTTGTGGGTGGTATAAACTTTTATGATTACTTTAGTTAATATGTTTTTTTTTTATGAGTATGAAAAACGATCGTAAAGAGTAAAGAAAATATTTGATACGAATTTTAGCATTGTTCGAAGAATCTATTTTGAAAAGAATACGATATATCATCTTTTTAGTCGGGTCTATGAGTACAACTAAAGGGGTGTTACAGGGGCACCGGTGTGGTACTGGCCAAAAAATCTCCGACGCTTAAGTTAGTGTACTATTTGAGAGACTGAAAGTCAGCTTTGGGTATTTTAAGAGTTTAGGGTTTCGTACCTTTGCATTATGTTATACTTGGGTATTTATACACTTGGTTTGCCTTTTTCACCAAGATAGGAATGAAACCTGAGCCACCTTTTTTTAGGACAATTCCCCAAAGTGGGCTTATCTCAATTTGAAAAGTAAAATCTAGGAAAGTATTCGGTATTAACTACGAAGTGAACTTTCCCTTTTGGAACATTCCTTAACTCTTACCACCTCATGTTAAGAGAATCCATTCCGAACCATCAATGTTAGGTCACTACTCAACTTTCCTCATGTTTGAGCAGAATACTGACGCCCCTTCTAGAAGACCTCTTGACCATCTGAATCGAGCCATAGCACGATCTCCAAGTCGATCAGTTAGGTTCTGCCAAGTTAGTCCAATGGGCTTTGCTGCTCTTCCACCTTGCACCTAGTCGGCCCAACCCGGTGGAAATTTTGTCTATACAACCAGCCCCTAGTTACCGAGCCAAGATAACTGAGTGGAACTCCAAGCAGAATGGCTCAGTTACTGATTCATTTGCAAAACTTCTTGACACTTGGGAAAGTCCAACTGCTTCTCTGACACTAAGCCGCTAACACACCCACGATGCAATTATGATAGGACGTGGGGTGACATGCTGAAACTGAAAAGATGTGGTTAATCACAACCGTTGATTCAAATTTCAACTCTCCTTCTTCACTTTTGCCTTTTTCATTGTGCGAGAACTCTTTGCCTTTCTTCCTTATCTTTGGTCTACCAATACATTTCTCATTTCCCCCGATCAATCTTTAGCCAGAAAAGCACTATCTTGACTTTGTTTCCATGCTTGTAAACTCGTTCCAACCAACCTCATTGACTATTCGCCTTCATTTAGTAGGAAACCAACCAAAAGCTTCAAACCGCTTTTTCGTTGTTCATTAGGTCTTCAACTCCGACCATATTTTAAGACTCCAACGAATTCCTAAGTTAGGTTCACCCAAGAGTTTAATTCCTCAATTAAGGAACAATTTGTTAGGAAGAATTCAAATCGAGAGGAACGATTAGTTAGGAAAAACTCGAACCAAGAGGCCAGCTTCTCTATTAGAGCAACTAATTTAAGCCAAACGGCTAAGTTGAACTTAGACAACCTAATGATCATGCATCTCATGCTCATCATAACAGATATCCCCTCTGTTTTTCGACAAAGTGGTATGTCGTTCCTCATGAAAAGGTACAAACTCCTAGACCACGTTGAGCTATCTGTTCCTTGGTCGAGCGAATTTCATCAGTAAAAGATGGATCTCTTTCTATGAAATAGCCTTCAATGTCAGGCTTAGACTTCCATTTCACCGCATCATTAACATGGTGCTTAACTATTTCAACGTTTTACTGGGCAACTTATGCCAAACAGCCAGCGTAACCTATTGGGATTCATCATCCTATGCTAACCCATTGACATGGCTATATTCTTACACTTCTTCTATATGAAGCCAATCAAAGAGGGAAGATACACCCTTTACGCTTGGTGACTAATCAAATTGTTTGAGGACACGCCAACTAGCTATAAGAACTGGAAGGATGGATACTTATTCGTCAAGAGGAAGGGTCTATTCGATCTAGTTAGTTTGTCCGAATTCGGGGTCTACTCTGCATGGATTGAATGAAGTACCTTTACTAGTTGGCTTATTGAAATCCTTTCTCATGACATTGAAGGGCCTAAACTGACTATCCATTTATGAAGCCTTGAACCTCAGTGCCAGGCTCCACACCAATATCGAGCAAAACATCATCATCAACTCCATCTAAAAGCTCAAAAACACAAGCTTCCATTCTTTGCTATCTAAAGAATCATTTGGTTGGTTACTGGCCAACCAAGGGTCGTGCCATAGATGAAGGCCCTTTACAGCAACAGACTGAGCAAATCCCCAAAGGTATCCCTCTTCTTTTACTTGAGGTTCCATACTTGCACGTTCTTGAAGGTTGCATTAAACTTTTATATGGTGAATCCACTGACCCATTGTGGGCTTCCTACCCAACAGCTGACATAGGCAAACTGAAGATCAAAATGCCCTCTGAAGTGGAGCTGAAAATGCTTTAGAAAACAAAGAAAGATAAGAAAACCACATAGAAAAGCTGTAAAACTATCCCAGTGGACAACACAGAGGAAGTTTCTAGCAACATTGTCTTTATTTAGCCAAAGGGCCTGCCTATCCCCATCCAGATCAATGACTCCCTTCCTCCCAAGACGGAAAAGAACTCCAACCCCCCAGCCTCAATTCAAGCCCAAACAAAAGAGAAACATACACCTTATGTATTAGGGCTTGGGGATAGCTCAACTGTCCGCTTAAACACTACTTTGGTCAGTCCAATTGTAGAGACCCTTCTGACTCGCTGCAATCACAGTATCCTTAAAGGAATGTCCATTAAGGAAATTAACCTAGAATTCTAATAGTATGCTCTAAACATAACAAATAGCCATACTAGCTCCTTTTAAAACTTATTCACTTGGCTCTGACTTTTCGTTCATCCTACAACTAGCTTAAAACTCGCAGTTCCTTTATAATGCCTACATCAAGGCAGATAGTGCGTACAAAAAGAAAGTTGAGGCATAAAACAACATTCCGACCATGATAAAGAGCTCGAAATAGACGGTCTTAGTTTAAAGCAAGTTGTTGTTGATGTTACCATCCAGGCCGAGTAGCAGGAGAAAAAGTGGTCTAAAGCGGAATAGAAATTGATCGAGAAAAAGAAAGAACTAGAAATTCTGAGGTTGGACTTCACCAGGGTCTCTACTAAGAGGGACGAACTGCAAACAAAAGAGAAAGGAAATACATTTATGAAAAGGCCGCCCTCAATGTCATTCTAAAGACCCAGAATAACCTGATCAAGAAATTTAAAGCCGGTAACACTGAATGGGTCACGCCTGAATCGTGTGACAAGGAAGATAACAGCTAGAATGCTGGGGAGATTTTCTTGGCCGAGGATAAGCCAAATGAAGAAACCAAATTTTTTTAGAAATCTCCTCTTCCAGCAAGCCAGCAAGTAGCCTCTAACCAAGACCGTGCTACCCTTAATCCGAACCAAACCTCCCCCGAGAACTCCTTTGAAAAGGCAATAAGGCTACTGCCTGTATAAGAGGCTGGTTTTCCAAGACCAAAGAAGATTATTATACTTGTTTTAGTTTTATTTTTATACAACGGTTCATCTGTCTTTTTGTAGAACGCCTACTTGCTTTTTTTGAACGATCCTTAGCTTAATTTATGTTTAAGTTTTAATTACTCTTATCATTATTCCAAGTGTATCTTTGCGTTAGAGCCAAAATACAATCCAATTGTAATTGACCAAATCTTGTGCTAGAAACTTGATTTACCTATCCAGATTGGTTTGCTGGTACACTGCTATTAGCATCAAAGTTTGTTTGTTCAGTCTTTATGAGCTGTCTAGTGATCTCAGCCTTAACTTGTCATTTTTCTCCTATGAGGTAAATACAACTTGAAGGGTTGGAACAACAACTTCTGCAGGAATCATAATCTATGTGCCATAAACTAGAACAAAAGGAGTTTCCCTAGTCACATTATACGGGGTGGTTCGAATCGCCCAAAGTACCTTTAGTAATTCATCAGGCCACCTCCCGTTGGCCTCTTCCAATCATTTCTTGAGACTGGTTATGATGGCTTTATTTGTTGACTCGGCCTGTCCATTTGCCTGAGAATGTCGAGGCAAAGAGAAATACATTGTGATCTTCTATTCCGCATAGAACTCTTGCATGGCCGAGCTAATGAACTGGGACCAACTAGCACTCGTGGCACACCAAAACAACATAAGATATTCTGCTATATAAACCAAACCACATCTATATCCTTGATTTGGGAATAAGCCTCAGCTTCCACCCACTTACTAAAATAAATCGTGGCCAGTAAGATAAATCATTTCTGTCCGACAGCAAGTGACAATGGCCCAACAATATTCAGCCTCCACTACATGGACAGCCACGAGCTGAACAAACTGGTTATTTCTTCTAGTGGTATATGTAGAATCGGGGCAAACTGTTAGTACTTATCGCAATGCCACAAGTATTCTATAGCATCCTTCCTCATGGTTGGATAATAATATCCTTGAGACATGACCTTATGAGCCAAGGTCCTTCTGCCAGAATGATTACCGCAATGTCTTTCATGAATTTCTGCCAAGACTTGTCTTTCATTCAAGTATCTTAAATGTGGTCCTACAAAAGATCTTTTGTATAGCTTCCCATCAAGCATGGTGTACCAAGCCAAGATGAGCCTTAATTTTCGAGCATCAGATTTATCTAAAGGAACTATGCCAAAAATAAGGAAATCCACTATCAGGTTTATCTATCCAAGTTCCACATCCTGGTCAATGTTCATTGCTTCCTTACTTTCTTCTTCAACGACATAGTCAATGCTCTGCTTTATTAGGAATTCCAAGGAAATCTTCTTACATCGTCCTTTTATTGCCATTGAGCTTAGAGCATCTAATGCATTAGCTTGCGCATTTTCACTCATTGGAAGTTGGCGCCGCTCAAAATACCTAAATTTAGGAATGAACTTTTTTACCAATGCCAAATAAGCGATCATCTTCCCATCCTTGGCTGTATAATCTCCATTTATTTGGCTTACTATCAACTGTGAATCACTGTAAACCAATAATTGTTGTGCTCCTGAACCCAAGCCAAGTTAATTCCTACCAAGTTAATTTTGCTTTATTATTTGATGCTAGAAAACCAAAATGAATAGCATGTTCCAAAGTCAAGCTATCAAGGTCTTCAAGTATAACTCCAGCTTCTGCTCCGTGATAGTTGAAGAACCATCCACGTACAGCTTCCAAATTGGCTCTATTTCTCCTATCAAATCCACGCCATTGCTTGATGCCTCCATTGGAGTGGGCTTATGTCCAGCAATGATGGTTGTGCTTGGTTCTTCTAGACCTTCTAGGGTTGGTGTCTCATCTATTGGCTCAGCCTAGCCTGTGAATGCAGCCATAAAATCTGCCAACACTTATGACTTAATTTTTGTTTGAGGTTGGTATTCTATTTTGTATTCTCCTAACTCGACAGCCTACTGAACCATTCTTTCTGCTATATCAGGGCTTTAAAGTGCTGCTTTAAGTGGATAAGATGTCACAACGATCACTTTGTAGCATTGAAAAAAGGCCTCAACATCTTGGCTAAAATGAGCAGAGCTAATGCCAACTTTTCAATAAACGAGTACCAAGTTTCTCCATCCACTAGTGCCCAGTTGACATAGTAAATAGGCTTTTACTCATTTCCTTCAGTTCAAACAAGTACAAAACAGACATCATGATCCAAAATTGAAAGATACAAGTATAAAGGCTCCTTAGGCTTTGGTTTAGACATTATTGGGGGAGAACTTAGATATGCCTTCAGCCGTTGGAATGTCTTCTCACACTTCTCTATCCATTTAAAATTTTTGTTCTTCAAATCTCAAATGAAACCCAATGGTCAGACAACCTTAAAATGAACGACTTAAGGTTGATATTCTTCTGTTTAGGCTATGTACCTTCTTTATACTCTTTGACGAAGGCCTATTGATCAAAGCCCTAATTTAGTTTGAATTATTCTCAATCCCCCTCTGTGTAACCAAATACCTAAGGAACTATTCTAAACCTACACCAAACGTGTACTTGGTGGGGTTTAGTTTCATCTGATGTGCATCCAGTACTTCAAAGGCTTGAGCGAAGTGCTTGACATAGTCTTCCACAACATGTCATCTATATACACTTATATGGTCTAACTAAGATATGTTACAGACATTTTTTTCACCAACCTCTTGTAAACGGCTTCCATATTCTTCAATCAAAATGACATGACCTTGTAGCAATAAATTATCCACTCTATTACAAATGTCATTTTCCCTTTATCATCCAAGTGCATCATAATTTGTTATATCCCAAGTAGGCGTCCATGAAGTTTAATAGACCCATAGTGGCGTCAACCATCATGTTAATCTTGAGCAAAGGGAAATTATCCTTTGGACATGCCTTGTTCAGATTCGTAAATTAATGCATACACAAGGCTTTCCCTTCTCATAGACGACCATTACATTGGCTAGCCAATCCGAGTATTGCATTTTCCTGACAAATCTATTTGTCAGTAGTTTATCAATTTCCCCATTTATGACTTGGTTCGGCTCAGGTACAAATTTTCTCCTCTTCTACCAAATAAGTTTATAGGTGGGGTCAACATTCAATTTATAGGACATCACATGTGGGTCGATCTCGACCATGTCATCCGTAGACCACGCAAAGGTACTATAATGCTCCTTTAAAAATTGAATCAACTGTAGCTGAACCTCTGGCTCCAATTGTGTTCCAATCTTGGAAGTTTGTTCGAGGTGTTCTAGATCTAGTGACACTTCCTCCAGATCCTCCAGGGCATCCATCTTACAAATCTGGGTCACCCTTCTGTTATTTAGTTGCTATTTAGCCTTAACATCTATGGTCTTTCATATAGCAGAGCCAAGCCATGGACTGGTCACTATTCAGTACTTCCACCACTCTGCTAGATGGGAACTTAATGTTCTGGTGGTATGTAAATGGAGTGGCCTTCATGGAATGCAGCTAAGGCTAATAAAATGTTAATGTTCTGGTGGTATGTAAATGGAGTGGCCTTCATGGAATGCAGCTAAGGCTAATAAAATGTTATAAGCTAATGGTGCATCCACTATAATCATCTTCTCTAACTGCGTTGTGCTCTTTATAGTAACAAGTAAGGTAATCTTTCTCTTTACATTACTTTCATACCCATCGTACCCAACCAAAGTAGCTTTAGTGGGTTGGATCACCGAAGGGCTAATTCCTATCTTTCTAAAATGCCTAGGAAAATGATATTAGTCGAACTTGTCTACTAAAATCCTCCTCACCTTGTAATTTTCAACATTAAGTGTCACTACTAGTGTATTAGCGTGTGGAAATAGTGTTCCACTTGTGTCTTCAGTAGTAAATACAATGTTTAAACCCTTCATCCGTATGGATGAGACCTGCATAATAGGAATCCACGCATAAGCTCTTCTGTCCTCGCTTTGTTCTCCTTTGCACGTAGTTCCGCCATGAACCAAATTTATGACCTTCCAATTCTCTACGTCATTGACTCTAAGTGGTGAGGTCTTCTTCCATGGGGACTCCTCCCTAGCTTTAATAGGGCCCTACTTGTTCGGGTCTAAGATTAATTGCCTTAGATATCCACAATTTAATAATTCCTTTATCTCTCTTTTAAATGCTCGACATTCTTTCGTCGAAAACTTACAACTTTGAATTGTCCCTTCTTCTAGGGTCCCTTTTTACAACTTTGAATACTGGACATTCAGTTTAGGGGCTGGTACATCATTGGTTCGTTCCATATGTGCTATCCCTTATAGGTTCACTCCGCTTATCCCATTTACGGGGCTTTTTAAGCCTTATCGACTCTTTGTACTCCTAGTAAGAGCATCTCTGATTTGACTAAATGCCTTTCTGACTGTCATGATGTTAAGAAATTTCACTATTCTAAGCCCTTAGTATCAGCTCGGCTCACACTGCTTCCTCTTCATTAAAGGGTGTGACTCTTCCTTCCTTGATAGCCATTTACATGTCTAGTACTATCTCTTCCTCCAAGACCATGAAGGACTGAGCCTTTTGCATGGTCTGCAACAAGTTTCTCGACTTCTTTCAAACCATATAATCATAAATTTTGATATCGGGTAACAACTTACGCTTAAAAGCTTTGTATGCGACTACCTCCAAACAGTCCATTATCTCCACCTTTATGTCATTGAACTGCTGAATGTATTCGCGGAGTGGCTCTCCCTTCTATTGTTGCACCTTGAATATTTCATCCAGATCCTTTTGGTATTAGCGATTGAATGCAAATTAAGTGATAAATAATTTAGCCAACGTATGAAATGAATCGATGCTATACAGTGGCAGACGGCTGAACCAAAGTAGAGTTAGTCCTTTCAAACTTGATGTGAACACCTTACACATCATTACATCCCACTTTGGTTGCAATATACAAGTTGGGATCATCGTCTGCTTGAAGTGGATAATGTAATCTCATGGGTCAGCTATTCCATCATGTAAGGTGAATTTCGGTGGTGTGAAGCAGGCGGGGGGTGTCTACCTTGGTAATTTTATACACAAAAAGCGTCTCTGCTACCTTTTCATATCAATCGTTGCTTCTTCCTTCTTGTCTGATACCGTTCTATCTATCCAGCCCTATCCTAATGAAGAAAGTGTTCATACTTCCTCTTCGTCCGTTGAATCAGAATCTTCACTCGACTCTTTCCTTTTTTGGCTCCATGTTGTCCTCCGATAACGACCTCAATTCTCGGCGAGGTTCTTCTTTCTTGAACGGCTGATCCATTCAGCATCTCTCTCTTTTGCCCTAGCTTAGGCTTTACCGCGGCTCATCTCAACCTCTCCTTAAGTCTTTTCGAGTGAATCAACCCTTTCTTTCATAAAATTGGTTCAGATGGATTTGAATGTCTTCAACAACTACCTGTTGATTCGTTTCTATGCCTCTTTCTGTTGCTGCTAAGCTCGTGTGGACAAGACCAATTCCTCCATATGTGCTAGCAATTATTCCACATGTCCATCGGTTGTGACAACTCTATTGCCAGCCAAAAATGTTCCTGCTATGTTTCCCTAGGAAGGTGTTGTTTCGTCCTCTTATTGTTCAGGCATGACGACCATAGAGGTTAAATTTAACGTTAGTTGGACATGTTGTATTGTCGGTAAGGTTTATTGGAAATAGGCCTATGATGATTTTTCGTGCAAAAAAACATGATCATAGTACTCCGCCATAAACTTCAAAAGTCTCATCATCATCTTGCAAAACAAGAAAGAAAAGTGATGTCTTTGGGGGATTGGTGACGTACTGGCCAAAGAACCTTTAACACTCAAGTTAGTGTGCTATCTTAGAGATTAAAAGTTGGTTTTGGGTATTTGAGAGTTTAGGGCTATGTACCTTCACATTGTGTTATACTGGGTATTTATAGACTTGGTTTACCTTCTTCACAAGGTAGGAATGAAACTCTAACTACCTTGGTTTAAGGTAAGTCTCCAAGTAAAATCTAAAAAAGTATCCAGCATTAACTACGGAGGAAACTTTCCCTTTTGAAACTTTCCTTAACTCTTACCACCTTCAAATCAAAGGAATTCGTTCCGAGCCATCAATATCACGTTGTACTCAGCTTTCCTCATGTCCAAGCCAAACCTTCTCTAAGCCGAATACCGATGCCTCTTCCAGATGACCTCCTGACCATCCGTGCCAAGCCATAGCTTGGTCTCCGAGTCCATCGGTTTGGTTTTTCCAAGTTAGTCCAATAGGTCTTACCGCTCTTCCACCTTGGATCTGGTTGGCCCAAATTTAGTAGGAATTTTGTCTATACAACTAAAACATAATTATGGAAATAGGGCTAACTTAATCAAATTAAAAATTAAATAGCATTAATTGAAAGAAAAAAAAATCAAACAGTTATAATTAAAATTTGGCCAAAGGGTACTAATGTGTTTTAAATTCAAAAATATATTGGGCTTGATATGTTTTTATCTCAACTTTAATTGAAGAGTACTAAGGTATTTTAAATTAAAAATATCAAATTTTCCACTTAGGTCTCATTAGGATGGGTTTTTCTATAAGCGTTTTTAGGCGACAATAACATGTTGTAAACGCTTTAGTAGAAGAACACTTCAACAATGAAACAAATGAACGTTTAGTTACAAATCATAAATATAATAAATTTATTTAAAATGAAGTTATTCAAAAAAAAATTAAATTTTTTTTTCAAGCACTAAATATTTGTTAAAGAAATTCATTGATAAAAAAGTATTTTTATTAAAAGATACTTTAAATATTTTATGTAATTTTTTTTGTCATAAAAGTACTATGATATATTTTTTTGAAATAACTTTCAAAGTGTTTTTTGGTTGCTCTTTTTAAATAATTTAAAATTCTATAATTAAGTATTATTTATTAGTCTTTAATAAAGGATTTAGGTTATGTTTGGTGATACAACTGCAATTGGTAGAGCTATTACGTGTATTGCTTTTATTGGTAGATATTGTTTGAATATCAATTTGTGTAAATATTGTTTTGAATACAAATTTGTGCTGAACATTGCCATATGTTTATAAATTTTGTTTTGATTCTTTAGGTTTTTTTTCTCATGATTTATATATTATTTTCTTAATTAAAAGGTTAGTTAAAGTTGGTTAGCTTCTCAGTTTATTATAAACGAGAAGGGAAAACAAAAGCAAAAATATTAAATAGAAAACGGCTTGAAATATTTTTCATTTTTTTTGTTATTTTTCCTTTATATTTGTTGTTAATTGAAATTAAAACTAGTAATAACAAACTATAATTATTTATTAATTTTAAAATTAAACAAATTACATACAAATTAAAAGGGGAAAAAAACTTTAGGGGAAAGGGGTAAATAAATCTTTTTTCAATGTAAATGAAAATGTGCTTCTTCTCTTTTCTTTTTTC
Organism: Rhamnella rubrinervis; assembly: GCA_007844105.2. NCBI lineage: Eukaryota > Viridiplantae > Streptophyta > Magnoliopsida > Rosales > Rhamnaceae > Rhamnella > Rhamnella rubrinervis. The sequence goes on from CM017577.2 coordinate 9,901,263, forward strand.
TTTTTTTGGTATTAAAATGTGCTTCTTTTCTTTTATATTGTAATTTGATCAACATTATTATATCTATGAATAATATTTATTCTACATCATCACTTAAATGTAAACATAAATATCATAAATATGTTGAAATTGTTTTAATAAATCATGTTGTTTGATATTTGTTCCTTAAAATTTTAAATAAGAGTAAATGCTCTAGCTAGGACTCCATACAATAGACACTTGAAACATTATTTAATAATTTAATAAAATTGAGCCAAGAATAAATATGCTTGTATCTCTACTTCAATTGATACTTAAAGATCCAAGTTAACTGGCACACAAAAGAATACGAGCAAAGACATGCTGACGAGATGACTTTTTGGATCGACAAGGGACCTTTGAGATTTATGGACCTAATTTCAATTAAGTGGAATTTTTCATTCACATTTTTTTCCATCACAAATGTTTTATAAAACTCTCAGTATATTGCATAAAGCAGTCTGCCATGAATGTTATATACATGGAAGATGAGAAAGCTCTGGTTCCTGAGGATTCGCGAGGGCATATTGCTTGGGATAGAGGCTGAGGCTAAACTACCTGTTTTCCCAGTGTCAGTAATTTTAAAATTATGTGGCCTATTTACACATTATGAAAAAAACTCAAAATAAATGAAATTCAATGGTATAAATATATTTTTTTATTAAAATAAAACATGTACATATAGTCAAAGGACATAAAGAGCCTTATCATCTTCATTCATAATGCAAATGCATAATATTAACCAAAACTCAAAAATCAACAAACCAAAACCTGTTACTAACCAAATATAATTATATATATATATATAATTAATCAACCTAAATGTCAATTAATTAACAAATTAATCAAGCTCTTAATTTTCGATCAAAATCCTAAGAATTAACAAATTAATCAAACTCCAAAACCCAATTAACTAAATCCTCAATTGTTAATCAATTAACCAAACCTCTAGTTATCAATCTATTAACTAACAACAAACCCCCAATTTTGAATCAACACCATAACAATAACTAGTTAACTAAACTCCCAAAACTAATTTTGTAACGATCGGTACTTAGAATTAGACAATAAAAACACTTTTTGACTAAAGTTTAACTTCTAGGTACTTGAAGTGGGCCCAAAGTTTACTTTTGCTATGTGAGGAGTTTTATTTTGACTTGGGTGCCAGTGTGTAGGGCTCATTGTATGACTGAATAGGAGCTGCAGTGGAGAAGTTATGGTTCTAAGAAGTCAAGGGCAAAATTATAGTTTTGACATATTTTCATAAAATTTGGACCAGCCGGCACCCTTTTTCTTCTTTCTTTTTCCCCTTTTTCCTATTATTTTTCTACAGACCTTGTCTCTCTTCTACTAGAAAAACTCCTACTGTGCCACCACTGCTGATCAGCTGACACCATGCGCCCCCCACTAGCCACCCCAGGTGCTAGTGAATCTGATCCCGCTGACCACGAGTACTGTCCATATTCTTTCTCCTTAATTTGCCATTTTTTGGTGAGTTTTTTGGCAAAAAGAAAATGCTTTCCCACTCTTTTTGACCCCTTGAGCTTGAATCCAAGTTTATTTTTAGTTGAAAATATCTCCTTTTGTAGGAATCACAAAATCCCCTTGTACTCGCCTTTTTTCGATGAGATTCCAATCAAAATGGCCACTTTTCGACTGTATAAGAGATAAATTCTTCATCCTTGTGCTGAGATCTTCAATTTAGTATATTATATATCAATTTTAGTTAAGGTTTGCAAACATCTCCAATTGGAAGGTTTGGGCGATTCAAAATTTGGTATAATTTGAACTCCAATTAGTGTAATTAGATAAATTTTGTGGGGTATTGAGGATTATGAAAATAATTAAGGGTGATGGTTGTGGTTAGATTGAGGGAATTGGATAATTTGATAAAGGATTCAGAAATGGGTGGTAAATTAAGATAAATTGTGCACAATATTTATTAATTAGGACTACTAAGCGTGGCTAACGGGGGAGGCCAATAGGGCTCGATAGGTAGAAAAGAGATGCGAGAAAGGTAAAGATTAGGTTTGAGTTTTGATAGAGGGTATTGGTGTGGAGAAGAAAAAAATGAAAAAAAAAAAACAAAAATAAATAATAAATTGGGCTTGCGTCTGGGTTAATAGATTGGATTGGATGGACTAATAGGCGTGTGGGTTGGATTGGACTAGATGGGTTGAGTTGAACTAGTGGGCTATCTTATACATATATATATATATATAAATTAAAAAAAAAATTGGCCTAGTCTATACTTCTATGTAGATTCGTCATTGAGTATAGCTACTATCTAAGGCCCTATATAGGTTAATCTAAGGTTTAAACACAAACTCATGCAAACAGATTGGAGAAGAATTCAAGCAAATAGTTCTAACCTAAACAAAAATGCTAGAGTATGAATAATGAAAGACAGGAAATAAAATAGGCATACAAACACATAATAGTTTTACGTGGTTCACTTAGAATATCTAGATTACATCCACAGAGCTCAGCCAATGAAAGCTCTCTTTACTATTCAGACAAGTCCTTACCCTCTCAGAAAATAAACATAACCTGACTGTTATGTATGTATAGTTCTTAACTTAGACCACTAAGTCTCATAATAGAATTTAGAGTTTGAGATCAAATAAGAAGAATCACAGAGGAAAAAAATAAGAGGAACACCACAAAGAACCCTAAAGATCCTTTACACTCTTATCTAAATGGTTAAAGCACAAAGATTGAGAAAAGAAAATGATGCTTTATACATTTGTTAAAGAAGAAGCAACGACAAAGAAGCAAGCCCTAAGATCAACAACTCATAATGATGTCAAACAGTCATTAAACCAAACGGATGACCACTAAGTCTCCATGAAACTTGTTAATTTTCTTCAAGATTCCTTTAAAGCATATTGTCTCCTTAAATGCTTCATTTACTATAATGTATTCACTTTCTGTTGAGGATAAAATCACCAAAAGTTAAAGATAAGATTTTCAGCTAATGTAATTCCCTTCAATTGTGAAATCAAAAGCAGTGCTAGACTTCTTGGAATCCTTGTCTCTTGCAAAATTGAAAGATTTGTTTTTTTTTTTTTTTATAAAATTACCGAATTTAATTAAAAATTAATTAATTAAATGGTAAAACATAAATTAAAGAAATAACACAATGCAATTTTTTACGTGGTTCAGAAATCCTACTCCACGGGGCCACGTCCAGTTATTGAACAATCTACTAACTTATAAATGAGTACAATCACAAAATGGACTTAAACAATTAAAAACTCCCTCTTTTAAAATGTCGCCACTGTGTTGAATCAACTTAGTGAATCTGTTCAGCAAGCTCTGTTTGTCTTCAGTATTTGCAAATCTTGAACTCCCTTCAAGTATGCAAACCAACTTCTCCCAAAGTTTCCAATTTCCTCTCCCGAAGAAACCATGTAAGTAAAACAAATTTCAGTGTCACTATGACTCACAAGATGTTATAACATCATAAAAGAAAGCAGCCTTTTGAAACAACGTCTTTGATTTTTCATCCACAAGGCTTGCTTTTTACAACCAAAAGACAACATTTAAATACTGATAAAATAAAAAGATTAACTTGTTTTAGAGAAGATAATAATTTGAAGGAGGTTAGATAAGAAAAAATTCTCTTACTACCCTTTATTAGATAAGCTAAACTCCATCTTGATCAGATCATTCTTCCATCAGTGATAGATGCTTCTTAGTTAATCAATTCTACTCAATCCCTATAATAATAGAAAAAATACAAAACTAATAAAAATCTAAATACAACTCTAAAACATTCTTGTACTCAGACATAACCTAGGAATTGTTCAATGTAATACTTTTGTCCTCATTGAATGGTGCCACACAATGCCAATTTTAACAGAAACTAACAATCTCCCCCTTTGGCATTCTTTGGTAAAACAGTAACAAAATATTATCCAGTATCCAGAAACATTGCTAAAACACAAAAAAAATTAGAAATACCAGATACTAGATAAACAAAATAGTACTAGTTAAACGGACAAAAGTATCCCAAAAAGAATGAATGTGATTAAGTACTACTCCCCCTTTTTGTCATGGAATGCCAAAGAGAAAAGTTATGAAAAACTTGGAGACTATATATGACACTGAGAAACAAAATGCACAAGTTCAGCTAACATGTGTTCTATTCAGCCAAGCCTGTCTGATAGTTGTTGTTGACCATCTTCGAGTCATTTCTGGTTATCCTGCAAATTCTTCAATGCTTACAATTGGGAGGAGGCCAGTTGTACTGTCTAGAAGGAACTGTAAGATGTGAACCACGCTCCCCCTCAACTGATGCAGTTGTAGTTGGATACTCGAAGTTAATGGACGTGGTAAGGGCGTGTGATATTTAGTAGTATCACACAGATTTGCTTGAACCTTCAGAATGTAGAAAATGGTGGAGGGAAAAGCTAAACGTTGTTTGGTCCTCTGATTTTTTATAGTCCTTGTGACAAGATCTAAAATGTGCTTGCCCAAATCAAACGGTAATCTTCTACCAATCACAAATAGGAGTTTAGCAAGATCTGTAGAAACTGATAAAGTATGCTTTGTTGGCCACCAATTTGACACTACAATCTTGTGTAAGGCTTTGTATTTGAGTGTGAGAGATGCAGTGACAAGAGACCCATTATCCTGTGGCTAGGACATATCTGTTCCAACCAACTCAGATGCAATTGGTGGCAGATCGTGGTTCTGAGACAAGGGGAACGACATGATCAAAATGTCCAGTCTCAGTTCTGTCATCATCAAAGGACGCAGTCTGCTCTTGCTCATAGTCACCAATGTCACTCTCTATTGTTGGATTTGCAGTGTCAGACCCATGAACAGATCCATGTGTTGTGTGTGAATTTCCCGCATTTGTTGGAGTGAAATTTTTTATGAAGTGTGCATCATCAGATGATACAACAAGGGGGATGGAATCACCTTGAGTTTTGGGCTTTTTGGACAAAAAATTATTTCTCCAATATTCATGAACTTTTTCTTTTTGGAGCTGGAGGACCTGCATTCTTAGTTCTAACCATGGTGGAACATACTGTAACAAGAAAAATTAGGGCACACAGAGGAAAAGGGGAAACAAAAAAGAAAAGGCAAAATGGCACCAAATAGGAGAAGAAACAAATAGAAAATGACAAACTTGGTCCTACCCAAAGCTTGAATAGGTGGAATACAAGGTGTTGAGATGAGACGAAGATGATGATAGCGAAGGGTAAAAGAAAAGCGACGAAGACGAAAGTGACAGAAAGAACAATGCAATCTGTGACTTGAAACTTAAAAAAAATAGATACCCAAAATAATGTGAACAAAAAAAACAAGACTCAAGGCCCATAAGAAAAACCCAAACCAAATAAACAAACTTGAAAACCTAAGGCCCACAAGGCAAAATAAGGCTTAAAAAAAAAATACATTTTTTTTTTTAGTATGTTATGATATTTTTATTTTAGTTGAATAAACACAATAAATTGAAATCATCTTCTAAAAATGACTAACATTGGAAACATTAGAGAGTTGAAATGAATAAAAGTTTGTGTGTGTGTGCTAAGAGTTACTAAATCATACCTTTGGATTGACTTTCTTCAGTATCAACAAATCTGATTGTTAGTAGGCAATGTGTTGAAGCTGGCTAATTTACCAGACCTTTTTTTTTTTTTTAATAATAACTTTCAGTCGGTAGGTTTCACTCTAGTATTGAGATAAACTCTTCGCATGGTAGATTGTCCTCTACATATTGTTGATACATAGCCTGAATTACTCATGGATGGTTGCATACTTTAGAGTAGGTAGCTTTTTCTGACCCTTTTTTTTTTTTTGAAGAATAGGATGTCTGATACATAGTCAAAGTTTCAATTCAGCCTTCGTCCAATCAAACTTGTCTGCATCAAAAAAACAATTCAGAAGGTATAATATTTCACGAATTGGTGCACAAGGGGTGAAACTCAAATTCATCTATACTCACAATTTTGACAATGTTTTTCAAGTTAGGAGATTGATAAAAATAAATTGTGTAAAGTCAAATAAAATAAAAAGAACTTAACACAACAAAAAAAAAAAATCATATGATGCATATGCCTAATTCTCTTCTAAGGTGAATGAATCTGGTATTATCAGTTAATTGATTGTCTGTTGAAATATACTCCAAACTCAAAATGTTATTTTCAACCAATTATCTAATGAAATGATATCTAATATCAATATGCTTTGTCCTAAAGTATTGAGCAGGATTTTTTGAAATATTTATAGCACTTGAACTGTCACAATAAACAGGTAAAATATCCTGCACAATATTGTAGTCTTCAAGCATTTGTTTCATCCAGAGTAATTGAGTGCAACAACTACTAGCAGCTATGTATTCAGCCTCAGTAGTAGATAAGGACACCGAATTCTATTTTTTGCTATGCCATGAAATTAAGTTGTTCCTAAGGTAGAAGCATCCACCAGTTGTGCTTTTTCTATCATCTGCACTACCTGCCCAATTAGCATCACTAAAACCTGCAAGACTAGCATTAGTATCTTTGGTGTACCAGATACCAAAATCACAAGTCCCATTTACATATTTAATTATTCTTTTCGCAGTAGAAAAATGAGATTCTTTTGGATTTGCTTGATTTCAAGCAGAAACACCTACACTAAAACATATGTCAAGCCTACTTGCAATCAAATAAAGCAAACTTCCAATCATGCTTCGAAACAGACTAGGATTTACACTTTCTCCATTTTCATCTTTTGATAACTTAGCATTTGTACTCATTGGAATATTCATATGTTTAGATTTTTTAAGATCTTTTTAACCAAATTCTTGGCATACTTACTTTGAGAAATGAAGATTCCATCTTGAAGTTGTTTAACTTGTAAATTAAGAAAAAAATTTAGTTCACCAACTAAACTCATTTCAAATTCTGTTTTCATTTGATTAGCAAACTCCTATACTTTATATTCAGAGGTGGATTCAAAAATTATATCATCAACATAGATTTGAGCAATAGTTATTTCAAATTTGTTTCTTTTGATGAATAAAGTTTTGTCAACTCCCCCTCTCTTGCAACCTTTGTTAATCAAAAAATTTGTCAACCTCTCATAGCAAACCCTAGGAGCTTGTTTCAACTCATACAAAGCCTTCTTTAATTTATACACATGAGTAGGATGTTCAGGATCTTCAAATCCTTTAGGTTGCTCCACATAGACTTCTTCTTTTAGCACTCCATTTAAGAAGGCACTCTTTACATTCATTTGATACAGTTTGAAACCTATTAAACAATATATAGAAAGTAACAATCGAATGGCTTCTAATTTAGCTACAGGAGCAAATGTTTCTTCAAAATCTATTCCCTCAACTTGTGTATAGCCTTGGGCTACAAGCCTAGCTTTATTTCTAACAATATTTCCAAACTCTTCTGTTTTATTTGTAAAGATCCACTTAGTTCTAATAACATTTTTATTATCTAGTCTAGGAACTAGATTCCATACATCTTTCCTTACAAACTATTCTAATTCTTCTTGCATTGCTCTAATCCAAAATTCATCATTTAAAGCTTCTTTAGCATTTTTTTTGGTTCAAATAGTATAGCAAGTAAAATTAACCAGATTTATGTACCTTCTCCTTGTAACCATGCTATCATCAAAGTTACCTATAACAAGATCCAGAGGATGATTCTTCTTTACTTTGGTTGATGGTTCCTTTCTGATTGGATCACGAATGTGATCAACTAGTTCATCTGCAAGTGATTCTACAGAACCTGTTGATATTGTAACATTTTATGTGTCTATTGTAACATCTTCTACGACATTTGTTACTCATTCAACATCATCGTCTAACTTGATGATCTCTTCCTCTTTCGAATAATCTGTAAAATCATCAACTTCCACATTAGCTGACTCCATAATAGTTTGTGTTCTCATGTTATACACACGATAAGCTCTACTATTAATGGAATAACCTAAGAAAACTCCTTCATCACTTTTAGAATCAAACTTTCCAAGATGATCATGATCATTTAAGATGTAACATATACTCCAAAAAATGTGAAAGTAACTCAAGTTTGGTTTCTTACCTTTCCAAATTTCATAAGGTGTTTTTATCATACCATGTTGCAAATAGACTCGATTTGTTGTATAGTAAGTTGTGTTCATAGCTTCTGCCCATAACCTTTTTGTTAGTTTTTTATTATTTAGCATGACTCGAGCCATCTCCTACAAGGTTCTATTCTTTCTTTCCACAACCCCATTCTGTTGAGGTGTTATTGAAGTAGAAAATTCATGTGAAATTCCAAATTTATTGAAAAAATCAGAAAAATAATGATTTTCAAATTCCTTGCCATGGTCATTTCTAATTCTAATTATTTTTCTAATATTGCAGTCCTTTTTATTTTTTAATTTCACACACAAGTTTTTAAAAACCTCAAAAGTATCTGATTTTTCTCTAATAAAATCAATCCAAGTGTATCTAAAAATATCATCAACACATACAAAAACATACCTTTTACCTGTTGTACTTTCTACTTGCATGGGACCCATCAAATCCATATGAAGCAATTGAAGAATTTTTGAAATATTTATATTTTGAATGATCTTATTGCAAGGTGAAGAAACAAAAGATTAAAGGCCTCCTCTTTAATTTTTGACTCCTTTGCTTTTTGATTAGCAGTCCACTTTCTAACATCCAATTCTAGCATGATAGCCACATTCTAATGAGAAAGTATCACCTCATCTTCTTCTTCCAACTCCCAAAGTCATCCTTGCCATCAAACATGCTCGCTTCAAACCATGCATTACTAATATTTCACAAGCCCTAAAGTGAAACCCTAAATCTAAACTAACACTTTACCTAGACTCTAATCTAACCCAAGGACACAAACAATCAAAGAGCTCTGATACCACTGTAGAGTTTAAACACAAATATAAGCAAACAAATTGACAAAAAGTACGAGCAAACAATTCTAACCTAAATACAAATGGCCAAGTGTGAACAGTAAAAGACAGGATATAAATTAGACACATAAACACAGTATTTTTACGTGGTTTATCTAGAATGTCTAGATTATATCCATAAAGCTCAAGGAAGGAAAGCTCTCTTCACTATTCAAACAAGTTTTTACACCTTCAAACAATAAATATACTTTTATTGTTACATATGTATTATTATAAACCCAGATTTCCAAGAGGAAGAAACAAATGGAACACCACAAAGAACCTTAAAGAACTTCTGCACTCTTACTCGAATGCTTACGACATAAAGATTGAGGAAAACTGAGGCTTTGTACATCTATTAAAGAAGATGCAATAGTAGAGGTTACACTAGAGGAGCAAGACCCAATGGCTCAGAATGATGTCAAACGATCATTTAATCCAAATAGCACAACTCTACCTTAAGAGGAATGGAGCTTCACACCCATCGACTAAGACCTCCAAAACATTAATACTTATATATATATATATATATATATATATGGGAATTCTCCTATTGGAGGATATTTTATGATTTTACCAATTAATTCACTTGGTGTGGACTTGATCATTTATCCTGTCCAAATGAACTAATTAATGATCTCATTTAAAACCTAATGATTTACATGTCGTGACAAGAAAGAGACTAATATATATATATATATATATATGCACTTGAGGATGTGATGTAGCGGAAAAAAAACTATCTAAATCTTCACACTTACTTGTGAGAGTTGAGGTTTAAATTCTAACAAACCCCATTTGTGTTTCAACTATACTCAATCTTACTAACCCCCCAGGTAGAGGGGGAATGTTAGAAGATAGACATGCCATTTTAGACTCCTAAATGGTTTCACATGCTATTTTGGACTTCCACATGGTTTTACCTACCATTTTGGACTACCACATAATTTCCACTCCCCTGAGGAAGAGAAGGCATGGGCACACTCAAGTTTTAAGCTTCTTTACTAATGGTTGATTAGACGGGCTCTATCTCCTAACAAATTCTTGAGTTGATGATTCCTATATTGAGATATTTTTTTCTTCTACCAAAAACATAAAATATATAGATACATATATATTATATAAGTTTAAAATTGTGAAATAATTTAAAATTGATAGTTTTTTTTCGTTAGTAAATAATTTGTATTAATTCGTGCAAGATTGTAACTCACTTAAATATTTAATACTTATATTTTGTTTTTGACTTTTTGAATACTTATGTATTATTATTTTTTTTATCATAATTTTGTTTTCAAATATTTATAAAAGTGCCTGCATAAAGTTTTTTGAAGGCCTCAAATATCTTAGAACCTCCACGAATGGTTCCACCAATAAATGAAAGTTGTAATTAATTTTTGTCTAATTACACCATTTAGTGACCATTTGTAACAATCACAAACAAGAAGGAAAAAAAATTAATAATTAAAAAAACCTATGCAATACGCAAGGAACATGCATAGATAAATAGTTAGGTTCTTTTTTATTTTTTATTTTTTTAGTTTTTGGGCTTATTAAGGATATTTATAGTCAGGTTATTCTACATTTTGATGGATAAAATTGACTAAAAGACGTAACATTATTTTTATTGCAGTTAAATATGGAAAAAAAATTGAAAGTCCTTTTACGAAATGATTGTCATACTTTTTGTACTTTAGTTTTGACCCGTAAATCATAAACTAACAAATGAAAACGTAAATATTTGCTATGAATATTGGCATGCACTTATGATCAGTTTCGTGTACGGTTCATCGAACAGAAACAATCTTTGAATGTATTATATTCATATTTTTTCATACACACGTGGCATTTTAGTACGTAGCCGCAATTTAGGCAGATTTGCTTCGTGACTTGTACCGAATTTTTTGTTCTATCATCAAATTAATTACAAATTTGAGATAAGGAACTGGTTTTTTTTTTTTTTTTTTGAATGAGAAAGTGTTTTTTTCTAAAAAAAAAGCACTTTAAAATATATTTAATTAAAAAAAATTAAAATATTTTTTATAAAAAAAAATATTTTAAGTGCTTTTTTTAAGAAGTACCTGTCGAAAAAGTACTTTTTTAAATACTGTTAAATATCTTTAAAGTACTTTTTATAGTTTTTCACCAAATATAAAATGTTTTATCATTTGAGTGCTTTTTTAATTAAAATGATTAAATAAAAAGCGCTTTTGAAAAAAATACTATTTACATAAACAGTTTTAAACGGATCATAAATTTTATTGCACATATAAATATTTATACGATATATGAAATCTTGGTGGTAGGAAAATCCGACTAAATATATAACATATATATGACAGATTAATTAATTTACTTGCTAATCGAATTTGGCAACCTCATTTGTTGAGGATGGATTGGTTAATGAGCCTCTCTAGCCATGCTAATCTATATATATACAAAAAAGAAGAGCACCTAAGAAACCCAAATTTTAATCAAACTTAATGGTTTACAGACTGAGCATCCATTAGAATAGTATCTTTATCATCATTGCTGCGATTGTGTTACCTTGTTTTTTTTTTTGGTAGAATTGTGTTACCTTGTTTTTGCTTAAACTATTCTCTCAAATTCATCCACTTTTTCTTTTGACAAATATTTATAACGATGGTGACTAACATTTTTAATAGAACAACCTCTTTTCAGATCTATTTAAACTATGGGGCCCCTCAATCCCAGTGATTGTGTCAGAAATATTTAAAGAAATTTCTCTCTTCATTATCTTCAACTCTATTAATTAGGTGAGCTTAGATGACAGTTTTTATACTATAAAACCTCTTTATAGTGATACTCTATATAAGAATAACATCTATATAGTAATAAAAAATTATAGTCCTGATTTAGGCCAGTTAAAAATAGGAATAAATTCTATATTGTAATAAGTCATAAATTTTCTAGGTTCTATCTTAAGAAATTTATCTCTACATAATAATAATAATTATATATATTACAAAATATATACTTTGTTACATTAAAGGTTTAAGATAAAATAAAATATTCATATAAAATTATTTGAGATAATATTTTATGTTTCATAGTTGCTATTATATTTTTGAATATGCGGGTACATAGTAACTCATCAATATGAACACCTTTTTATTGAAGCTAAAATATTTCTAACTTCTCAAGTATGTTTAGAGTATCTAAAGTTGTTTTTGCTTCTATATAATTTGTATTAAAGATAACTACAAGTAAAAATAAAATAAAAAAAATTAACAATACCTCTATTGAGTTATAATCTCGTTATAATAATAAAATTTATGTGATCCTAACAGTATAACTATATAGAGATTTTACTATATATAGTTAAGGAATGGGGTCGGAGATAAGTTTGATAGAGGCAACCAAAAGGACTAAAGAAAAAAAGGAAAAATATAATGTATTTAAAAGCCTTACTATTGTCATTAAATATATATATGTCCTGTACAAACTTGTCGTAACAAAAAGAGATCCAAAATCCACACAACAACGAATAAAGGGTCTTAATGTGTAAGATGCAACCCAATTAGGTTTAAGTTTTAAGGTCAAGTTGGGTTTCATGTCCACCCGACATATTAATCCACAATTATCTCATTATATAACTAATCTTATTCGCACTTGATTTGTACAACACACTACTCAAGAGTTTTTGATAGTATCTCATGAGCTTATACATTTTTATAAAATAATTCAGTATAAGATTTAACACATGGGTCGTTTGAATTGCCAGACGGGATGAGATTGGACTAACTAATTGAGTTGACTCAGTAATAAAAAAAAAAGAAAAAAGAAAAAAAAAGAAGGAGTTATGTCCAAGTCAATAGTATTTTTATTTTTTTAACTTATTTTATAAATAATAAATATTTTATTCTAAATTATCAAAAATATCCCTTATGGATAATAATTTTTTTGTCCAAGATAAAATTCAGCAAATACCGAATTAAGAATTATTCATATATTTTTTTCTTTTTTATCATTTCTAAAAATTTGCCGAATTTCTTCAACAGATGTCAAATTAATTTGGAAGATACCCAATAAATTTGCCAAATTTTTAGGAAATTCAAAACAAAAATTATCTTTTAAAAAATAATTTAGAGTAAAGATTTATCAATATAATACAAAAAGATAAATATCCAATATAATAAAGATGATAATCTTATCTTACTGTACAATATAAAAATAAAAAATATGAAAAAGAAGAAGTGGATTTTTAATTTAATATACATAAATTGATCGAATAAGAAGAAAATGATTAACAAAAAAAAGAAGAAGGAGAAATGGATTTATCGAATAAGAAGAAAAAGCTAAGAAAAGGAAGGAACTGAATTTTTAATTTAATATATATCATATTATTGAATAAGAAAAAAGAAGAAGGAGAAGACAATGAATGACGAAAATGAAGAAGAATGGGAAGAAAAGTGGACTTATAAAGTCTAAGTATTTTTACTTTTTGTTATAAAAACTAATTAAAATTTTAATTTTATGAAAAGCTAGATAAAAAAATTTAAAAGGTACTAACATCTGTATGACATCAATAAATCTATAAAATAAATAAATAAAGTTGTTCTATCAGACCAGTGCAATTAGCAAGTTTGACCAGAAAATTCAATTAGCAAGTGCAATCACCCTTAGTCCGGCAATCATTTTTCAAAAAAAACAAAAAAAGAAGCAAAAAAGGAATAAAAAAAAAAAGGCAAGTGATGAAATCGTATAGTATGAAAACAATGAAATTGGATGAATTTAGTAAAATTCCCAGGTCCTGATGATGACTAAGGCAAGCGATGCTACTTTAATGGACTTAGTTCCTCACACGATCTTTAGAGGTGGAGAAAAGAAAAAGTAAAGCTCGAAAAAGTTGACATTAAATTAGTAATTCGATCCTCTTTAATTGGGAAAAAAAAAACTTTTGTTTTGATGCGTACCGCCATGACCATCTATCATGCAAAGTACAATCAACATTTTCTCAGCTGCCAAACGAAATTTATGGATCCGATCGATCTATATCAATCAGCGCTTTTGTTGACCGTATAGTATTTTAGTCGTCTTTAATTACTTCCCCAAAAAGTAGAAGCACAAAGCTTTTAATCAAATAAGACTTCATATACTTCATACAGACTGTCGTGCATTACGTGGGGAAATATACTCTTTTAAAGTGAAATATTAGATTGAATGTCTTTTCTCATTTTTTTGCTTCCCTGCATTAATCCATTACTTGAAGTTAATTTGGGTCTATTCGGAGAGAATGGAAAATGTCAATAGAGGTCTCTCTCAAAATTTTATCTTTAACAAACTTGGGCATGCTTGTCCAATAAATCAGGCAAAATATGCATGCTAGCTTGTGAAAACAAAAAACATGTACGTATGTTTATCAATAATACTAGGGCCACAAGATGTTTACCTACTTTATTTACCAAGTGATGCGGAAATTCATTTGTTATTATGTAATTAATTCATTTTGATTTATTTTTATTTTTTTTGAAAAAAAGTTTACTTTTTATTTTTCTAGTAATTGTCAATCTAGTAAAATTACTTTGTGACACGTAACTGCCACATTATTTAATAAATGTATTAGTATCTTCTTCTTCTTTTTTTGTGATTTTAGTACTTATATATATATATATATATATATATGAAAATTTTAAGATGAAGATGACATGAGAATTTTATAAACATCAGGTCTAGACTATTGGATTATGAACTTGAGCTGAGCTTTATTATTTTTTTCCCATTCAAATAATATGAATTAAAGTTCTTAATTAAGAATCTAATTCTAAAGGTCTCGATCAGTTACCTCTTACGGACTGATAACAATAGATTTGAGTCCAAATTTCTAACACTTTAATGGATATATTGGACCTTTTGGGGGTAATATATAAATACCTAATTCAATCTTTATTTTCTTGGGAGACATCTATATATCTAGAATACCCAATGGGTTAAATCAAATACAAATTATATATACCAAAGTAGTTTCAATTAGAGTCTTCGCTACTCTAATTGGTGAGACTAAGATAAAGAGTAGTGCCAATTAATCCCTTAACTGGCTAGGCTATATGTGTAATACCATGCCAATACCAAATGTGTCAGACTAGTGCTCAAAATGTGTGATGCATTATTGGCATGTACTTATCCTCAGAAAAGTGAACCCTTATAAAACCTATCATTTTTAAGCAATAATTACTCTTTTTGAATGATAAAAATGTCATTCTATTTGTGTTGTGGAAACCCCTGCCACGCCTTGCTCCTTCCCTTCACTTCTTTCGAGTACTTTACTCCAAAAGAAAGAGCAAAATATACGTACAATTTTGTTCTCTTCCCCTTTTTTCAATTTTTTCTTTCAAATTGGACTTTTGGAAAGGAGTAATGTGTTTGACCAATTAATTAGCTGGTTTTCACCAAAAAAAATTAATTAGCTGGTTGCACAGCCACAGTGCATAACGAAGATTATGATGATCACCATGATGCTGATGATGATCATCATCATCTTCCTTTAATTTTGAATTGAAGTTTGTCAAAGAAACTTACAGCTAGGGATTTGTCTACTAGATTTGTCACTGTCTAACATACATATGCCAGACGTATCAATGAATTTTGGGTCGAGCTGGATCCCACACGAGAAAGCACCTACTTGATATTTTTATTATATAAATAAGAGATATAGAGAATATAGTACTTCTCCCACTTTATTGGTTCGTTGGATTGAGTTTCTTTGAAACAATTAATAATCTAATTTATACTAAATTGCTGTACTGATTGACCCTGTTACAAAGTAGAGTATTTTCGGTTTAATTTACCAAATAAATAAATAAGGGGAAAAACTCAGGTGACGCTTGTTGGTTGGTTCATCAAGATATTAATGCCTACCTTAAAAATTATGATAAATTCTACCCAACATTCTTTGACCAACAAGGTTAAAAATTGACCACCAAAAGTAAAAAATAAAAAAAATAAAATGGTTAAAATGAACATTTGTTAAAAGAAAATGTCTTCATACATCTAAAACTTCAGAGTTTTAGGGTATATGTGATGAAGGAAACGACCATTTTTCAATACTCTTTTGTTACTCATTTCCTAGTTGATGCTTTTTTTTTTTTTTTTTTTTTAAAT
This sequence comes from Rhamnella rubrinervis, assembly GCA_007844105.2. Taxonomy (NCBI): domain Eukaryota; kingdom Viridiplantae; phylum Streptophyta; class Magnoliopsida; order Rosales; family Rhamnaceae; genus Rhamnella; species Rhamnella rubrinervis. The sequence continues at coordinate 9,917,307 of CM017577.2, forward strand.
AGGGTTTCAGCTCAGGATTCTATTAGTGGGTAGAGTTTTCTTACTTCTCTAGCTTTGTAACCCTATAGTAGTAAGCGGTACTCATTAACTTTCCTCCACCGACGCCAAGTAAATGTGAGTATACTTGAGGCAATAACAGGGTTTGTTAAGACTCGAACCATAACTTTTGCAAGCGAGTGTGATAGAACAATCGGTTTCTTTTCTACTATGTCACACCCCTAGGTGCATTTCCTAGTTGATGTTTGTATGTACGCTACATATTGCAGTTACTCACTTATAATTTGAAACAAAACTAAGATCTTCAAACAGAGTTCAAAAAGTAATGGGGATTTTATGGGGTTAACAATCAATTATAGGGATGAAATTAGCAAAATAATCAAATATTTTTTTAATTCTCTACCATAATAAAAGTAAACTTTTTTATCCATATATTTACTATCCTACCCTTACTTTCTTAACATTGAAATTTGATCAATATTACATTTATTTTTGTCATTTTCTTTATTTTTCTTTGTATGAAATCTAACCTAATATACAGTTTGGATTTTTTAAAATTGTTTTGTGTGTTTGTGTTAAAAGAATAAATATTTTTGTGTTTTGAGTGTGAAAATCATAAAGAAAAAACTATGATTTTTGTTATGGATTTTGTAAAAATTTGAAGAAAATTGAAAACCTTGTTAAAAAAAAAAACTGAAATTGCATCCATTTCTAGCACCAGAGGTTGACCAGAATTGGTTGGATTCGACTAGATTCGACCATTTATTTTTCCTGACGATTGGATCCTTTTTTATTTAATAAATATATTAACTAATTAATATATACAACTTAAATTGAATTGAATATTAATAAATAAATATACTCATTTTAAATAATTTTTTTAATTTGCAAGTTTTAACTTTTTTATTTGTAATAACAAAATAATTAGTAGTTGAATTGAAAAAATAAATATTAAAATACATATATATATATATATATATATATAAATATAGATTGATATGAAAAATATATTTAATAAATATAAATTAAATATATTTATTTAATTAAATATTTAAATATATTTAATTTATATTTATTAAATACAAAATAAAATAAGTATTTAATAATAGCATCAGACATGCCTCGTATGATGGATCTTTTTTATTTTTAATTAAAATATATTTGAACGACGTTTATATATGACCGTTGTTAATTGTAGGGCCGGATCATACCATATTTTGATTAAAATATATTTTAACTAAAATATGACAGTCATTAATTTGATGGTCAGATCCAACTATCAGCCGATCGGATCTCATCTAATGGATCTTTTTATTTTTAAATAAAATATGTTTTAATGACATTCATAAATGACCATCATTAATTATATACCATATTTTAATTACAATATATTTTAACGACGTTTATATGACCGTCGTTAATTTGAGGTCGGATCCAACCATGCAACAGTAAATAAAATAAATAAATAACTTTACAAAATTTCAATATACATATCTTATTTGATGCTAGAGTTTGAGAGATCTTTTTAAGAGATCTTAATAATAAAAACAAATTACTGTAATTAATTTAAACGAGAGTTTGAAATAAATAAAAATAAATTACTGTAATTAATTTAAGGAGACATTTGGTAGAGGTGGTAGTAGTGAGTAGAAGTTTGAAATTAATAAAGGGTAGTATAGTAAATGCACGGATAACAAAAGTATACTTTTGCTATGGTAAAAAAATTAGAAAAGTATTTGGTTATTTTATTAGTTTCACCCCTACATATGGTTGTTGACCCAAAGTTTTTTAAAAAAAAAGGAAAAAAAAGAAAGAAGAGTATTTTCGGTTTACAACTCAAGCTTCATAATATAAAATAATAATAATAATAATAATAATAATAATAATAATAATAATAATAAAACTCAAGTGAAGCTTGTTGGTTGGTTCATCAAGATATATATTAATGCTTAGAGAGAAATATACCTTAAAAATTACAGTAAATTCTACCCAAAATTCTTTGATCAACAAGGTTAAAAATTGACCACCAAACATTTTTTTTAAAAAAAAAAGAGGTTAAAATGAAAATTTGTTAAAAGAAAATGTCTCTAGACATCTAAAACTTTGGAGTTTTAGGGTATATGTGATGAAGGAAATGACCAATTTTTAGAACTTTTTGGTTACTCATTTCCTAGTTGATGTTTGTATGCACGCTACATACTGTAGTTAGACTAACTTATAATTTGAAATAAAACTAAGATCTTCAAACTTAGTTCCATGAGCAATGCAACTATGCAAGGGGATGCAAACTCAACGTTGTTGGATCATGGGTTCATCCATACATAACTCGACATGCACTTTCTAAAAGGGTTTTATAGGTCAACAATTAATTGTAAAGGTGAAATTAGTAAAAGGGGTGTCATAGTCAAGGACGGGGTGGCTTAATGGACTTTAGCCACTATTTATAAAAATTAAAATTTTAGCCATTTTTACTGTTTAAACTTCATATCTTTACCAAATTACCCCCTTTCTATATTAAATGCAATACATTGCATGTATATATCTTTTCTCCATCGCCGTTGTCGTCACCATCTTGTTCTCCTCCTCTTCTTCCGCTTCTTCTTCTTTTTTGTTGGGAAAGTCAATCAAAATGAATTTTAGAGACACATTGGGAAAATGAAGAATATTGGCAAACTCAATCAAACTGAAATTTTTTCCAACAACATGCCCTTTTGAACTTTCAAACGTCTGTCAAATTCACTGTATTTTTTGAAGACCTAAATCAACCCAGAAAATTATGAAAAATATTTAAATTAAAACTTATCCTTTTAACTTTCGAACGATATATAATATGCATGAATCGAAGTTCGGGAAGGTGTTCAAAACTAAATTTTTTCCAACAGAGCACCCTTTTGAACTTACAAACGCCTGTCAAATTCACTGTATTTCTTGAAGACATAAATCAACCCAAAAAATTATAAAACAATATGTAAATTAAATCTCATTCTCTTACCTTTTAAATGATATATCATACGCACCAATCGGAGATCAAGAACGTGTTCAAAATAAATGTTTTCCAACAGCGCATAGAAGTGCACACCGACTGCATTTGCATGTCTATCAACTTCACTATATTTTTTGGATACATAAATCAACCCAAAAAATTATGAAAAAATATGTAAATTAAAGCTCATTCTCTTAGATTTCAACGATATATTATATGCATGAATCGGAATTCAGGAAGGTGTCCAAAATTAAAATTTTCCAACAGCGCCCAGAAGTGCGAGAATGGACACACGTCGGTGGCCACCAACCCCCCAACAATGGCCACCATAGGGGGGTAGGTGGCCACCGTAGTAGGGTAGGTGGCCACCGACGAGTGCCCGTTCTCGTACTTCTGCGCACTGTTAGAAAAATTTGATTTTGAATACCTTCCTAAAATCCGATTCATGCATATAATATATCATTGGAAAGCTAAGAGGATGAGCTTTAATTTACATAATTTTTTCATAATTTTATAGGTTGATTTATATATCCAAAAAATATAGTGAATTTAACAGACATGCAAATGCTATCGGTGTGCACTTCTACGTGCTGTTGGAAAATATTTATTTTGAATACCTTCCCGATCTCCGATTGGTACATATGATATATCTTTGAAAAGATCAAAGAATGAGCTTTAATTTGAATATTTTTTCATAATTCTTAGAGTTCATTTACTTCCATCAGTGGCCCACCAACCTCCCATAGGTGGCCACCTACAGTGCTGCCTACCCCCTTCCGCTTATGCGTGCTGTTGGAAAATATTAAATTTGAAGACATTTCCGAACTCTGATTGAAACATATGATATATGGTTGAAAATTTAAGAGATATAATATTTAACTTAAATATTTTTCATAATTTTTAGAGTTCATTTACCCTTGTCAGTGGCTGATCGACCCCCCATAGGTGTCCACCGATGGTGCTGCCTACCCACTTCCACTTGTGTGCGTTGTTAGAAAACATTAAATTTGAAGACCTTCCCGAATTCCGATTGAGGTATATGATATATGGTTGGAAAGCTAAGAGAATAAAATTTAATTTTAATATTTTTTCATAATTTTAAGAGTTCATTTAGCCCTGTAAGTGGCCCACTGACCCCCCATATGTGGCCACCAACGGTGCTGCCTATCCGCTTACACTTGTAAGCGCTGTTGAAAAATATTAAATTTGAAGACCTTTCCGAACTCTGATTGATGTATGATATATGGTTGGAAAGCTAAGAGAATAAGATTTAATTTGAACATTATTTCATAATTTTTAGAGTTCATTTTTCCCTATCGGTGGTCCACCGACGCCCAGTGGGTGGCCATTAATGGTGCTGCCCCCTGCACTTGTGCGCGTTGTTGGAAAAAATTCTATTTGAAGACCTTTCTGAACTCGGATTGAGGCAAATGATATATGGTTGGAAAGTTAAGAGGATAATATTTATTTTAGATATTTTTTCAGAATTTTCTGGGTTGATTTATATCTATAAAAAATTCAATGAATTTGACAGGTGTTCAAAAGTTTAAAAGGGCACCCTGTTGGAAAAAATTCAGTTTTGAACACCTTTCCGAACTTTAATTCGTGCGTATGATATATCATAGAAAGCTAAGAGGATAAGGTTTAATTTAAATATTTTTTTATAATTTTCTAGGTTGATTTAGGTCTTCAAAATATACAGTAAATTTGAAAAATGTTCGAAATTTTAAAAGGGTGTGCTGCTCGAAAAAATTCATTTTGATTTAGTTTGCCAATATTCTTCACTTTCCGAACGTGTTTCTAAAATTCGTTTTGATTGACTTTCCCAACAAAGAAGAAGAAAAATAGGAAGAAGACGAGGAGAATAAGATGGTGACGACGACGATAATGGATAAAAAAAGGTGGATCGATTAAGAAGAAAAGAAAGGAAATGATAAGTCATTTGTGTTAGTATTTGTGCCGGTATAAGTGGTTTGACTAGGCTATAGAATTTAATTATCAATTTAAAGCATTTAAAGGGTATAAAAGTTAATTCGAGCTAAAATTTTAATTCTACAAAAATATAACTTTTTTCCATTAATGCATGTTGAGCCTCGCTATAATATCAAAAAACCCTTAGTAAAATAATTAAATATTTCTCTAATTCTCTATTATGGAAAAAGTATATTTTTTTTACCCATATATTTATTATCCTACCCTCACTCATTTAACTTTCAAATTCAACTAATATTATATTATTTTTGTTATAATTTTTATTTTTCTTTTCATGAAATCCGACCATTTTTTATTTTTTATTTAATAAATATATTTATTAATTAATATGTGCATCTTAAATTGAATTGAATATTAATAAATAAATATATTCATCTTAACTAATATTGGTAATTTGTAAGTTTTAATTGTTTTTATAAGTAATAATAAAATAATTAATAGTTGAATTGAAAAAAGAAATATTAATATAAATAAATATCGATTGATATGAAATATAATTAATAAATATAAATTAAATATATTTATTTAATTAATTAAATAAATTTTTGAATTTATTTTTTAATTAAATAAAAATAAAATAAATATTTAATCCTACCATAAGATAGATCTTGTCTGATGGATTTTTTTATTTTTAATTAAAATAGCTTTTAACGATGTTCATATATGTCTGTCATTAACTGTAGGGTCGGATCCGATTATATTTTAGTTAAAATATATTTTAACTTCGTTCATATATGATTGGTGTTAATTTGATGGTTGAATCCAATAGTTAAATAAAATAAAATAAATAAGTTTATAAAATTTTAATGTACATACCTTTTTTGATGTGGGAGATCTTAATAATAAAAATAAATTATTGTAATTAATTTATACAGGAGTTTATATCAGGGATTGTACAGTTTATATGAAAGTTTGAAATAAATAAAAATAAATTATTCTAATTAATTTGAGGATACATTTGGTAGAGATAGTTGTAGTGAATAGAAGTTTGAAATTAATGAAGGGTAATATAATAAATGCACAGTAACAAAAGTGTGCTTTTATTATGGTAGAAAATTATAAAAGTATTTGATTATTTTATTAATTTCAACCTTACATATATGGCCGTTGACTCATAAAACTCCTGTTTAAAATCTAAACAATTTAAAACCCAAAAATAAAAACAAAATGGGGATGTTAATTTATAATTTTAATAAATTTTATAGATACCCTCTCTATAATATTGCCCCAAGAACCCTTGCGAATTTTCTTTCAAAATTTTAGGGTTGGGATTTTTAAAGATTCAAAATTTTCTTGATTTTTTTTTGTGTTGATTCTAGAGTAAGAGATTTGTGAAGATAGGCCAAGTATCTCCTTGCCATAAAACTCTCTTGTTCTCACCACACGTGTATTGTTCTTTATACTGTTTGACAGTGGAGAGACTTTTGTCTCAACAATAAAAGTAGGGATTAAAAAAATATTTTTCAAATTTATTTTTTGATAAATATTGCACTATAAATGATAATATATTACTGATTTTTATTTAGGAAAAATAAATTATTTAACATTCTTCTAAAAAAAGTTGCATAGTTTTAAATATGCAAACGCATTTGTGTACATTAACAAAACCAAGAGAGAGGTTAATTTTTATTAACAAATTACTTTTTACATTGGTTATTTTAAGTCATTTGATTATAGACCAATAAAAAAGTCATTTGACAAATTTATTTCATAAACTACTTGGTGATTCAAAAATTAAAATTACTCTTACTTTTTTCTTTTGTTTTCCTTTTTTTTTTTTTTGGAGAAATATGTTAAATTGAGGGTATTTCTATTCTCACCATTACTCAAACTCAAGACCTCATGTCTTCCACATTGTGTATCAATCGCAATACCAACAGCCTGAGACAAAAAGCGGTTAAATTGGGGTGCTTTAATAACTGAGTAATGGATGGTTAATTGATTATTATCCTAAGGGTTTTTAGTCAAATGCCTACTAGAATGATGGAATTTTAAAAAATATCCACCGGGGTATTTTTTTTACAAAATTTATCAACAATACCGATTTTGCTTTTCATTAATGAATAACCCCACCACTCCAATCCTCTTTCTATTTTATTATTTCCCATCTAATTCTCTACAAATTATCTGAAAAAAGTACCATGTATGTAATATTTATTAACAAAATCTTGTTAAATATTTCGATCTAAGTTAAATAAAAAAAATCTATTTTTTAAAAGCCTATTTAACCCAAACTTCCAATATAAAAAAATTTAGGAATTAAAACTCAAAGAAAAGGTTTTGCAACATTACTCGGCCATTTCATCAAGGAACTAGGCCAACTGACTAAGGAACCTGATAAATGTGCCTACTAGGCCAAATGGCCAAGGGCCTATGTCAATTGGTCGAGTAAAAGATTTTTTAGAAAATTTATAAATCTGTAAAAATTATATCTCATTAAATACTTATTCAAACGACTTGATTTAAAAAGTGAAATGGTCATAACTTGATTTAATTTTATAGAAAAATATGCCACAAAAAAATAAAAACCATAGAACTGCCAAAACCTTTCGGTTTTATAAGTTTACTATTTTTTTAATGAACTAATTATTTTTTTTTATCAATGCTATGATTTTTATTTAATTTTTGGCATATTTGTATACACAATTCCATCCAATTATGAGAATTTTGGTTTTTAAATCAAGTTATTTCGATAAATATTGAATGCGATATGATTTTTACAAATCTGTAAAGTTTTACACAAATAATTAGCCGAGTATCACATTTGTGTAAAAACTTACGTACTTGTAAAAATCATATCTTTTTCAATACTTATCCATATGACTTGATTCAAATAACAAGATACTCATAATTTGATTTAATTTTATATAAAATTAAGAAACAAAAATAAAAAAAATCATAGAATTGCCAAATTCTATAGATTTACTAGTTTCTCTAATGAACTAATTATTTTTTATCAATACTATGATTTTTATTTAATTTTTGGAATATTTTTATATAAAACTAAATAACATTATGAGTATTATGGTTTTTGAATCAAATCATTTGCATAAATATTGAATAAGATATTATTTTTACAAGTCTGTCAAGTTCTACACAACTCTGATACTTAGCCTATTAGCCTCGGTCAAATGGCCGAGTATCATGATTGTGTAAAACTTTATAGATTTATAAAAATCATATCTCGTTCAAAATTTATTCAAATAACTTGATTCAAAAAATAAAATGTTCATAATTGGATGTAGTTATAGACAATTAGATGAGAAATGATAAAGTAGAAAGAAAATGAGGAGAGAGAAAAAAGAAGTATAAGAATGAAGGAAAGAAGAACATGGAGAAAAAAATAAAGTAAGATGATTGGAGTGGTGGGGTTATTTATTAATAAATAGCAAAATTGTTATTGTGGTTAAATTTTATTAAAAAAAATGCATTAATGGATATTTTTCAAACTTGCATAATTTTAATGGGCATTTGACCTAAAAACCCTTATCCTAAGGGTAATTGGGTCTTTTCATTGATCTTATATTTAGGGACTTAAAGACTCACTTTTGCTAGTTATGGTAGTTGGTTCAAAGGAAACTAAAAAGTCATTTTCTATTATGCAACAAAACTAAACCTAGTCAATTTTTTTTTTGGTAGATCTAAACCCAGTCAATTTGAGTTAATAGCTCGTCATCATCAGGTAATCCAACGGTCAGGACTAATTTGTGCTTCATTTCACTTGTCTTTTTTCTCACTCTCTCCATGTTTGTCTCTCATTCTCTCACTTCTCGGAGTCTCTCCTACATTCTCCTCAGAAAATGAACCACAACATACTCTCTGTTATCAAATTGTAAGCAAGTAATATGCATATATTTTCATGTAAGTTCTTCTTTGGGTTACTGTGGCTCTAAATTATTATTATTATTTTCATTTTTTGTGTAACTACATTAATTTTGGATCTGTAAGAAGAAGGGTTTGATTTTTTTTTTTTGGTAGAAAGAAGAAGGGTTTGATGATGTTTTGAGTTTAGTACTTTTTTATTCATTTATTTTGTAGCAACTGTGTTTTTCTTTTTATTACAAAAAAAATATAAAATGAAAAAGAAAAAAAAAACTGTTAATCTTTTTTCATTATGGAATACCTTGTTGAGATTTGCATAGATAAGTTGATGTTACTGAAATTTTATTAAATTACATTGGAATTTCTGCATAATTTTGTTCCTTGCATATTAAATTTATGGGAGCTCTTTTTTATTTTTATTTTTTTTAATGTATAATTGGGATGGTTTTATATAATATCTTATCTAACTGAGTTGATTAATTAACTGAAAAATCTTTGAAAAGGGAGTTGGTGTTTTGATGTCATTGATGGATTCACTTATGTATGGAACTTAAAAAACATAATTAATTCCTTGTTAAAACTTGTGAGTTATGCCACAAATATGGAATAAATTGTGTACATGTTTACAATGGGTGACTAGAAGGCTTGGGAATTTAAATGAAAAACGAAAAATGTTGGATTTTTTTATATGGTTAGTAATAATATAAAGTGTAACTATTCATTAATTGGGTGACTAGAAAACTTAAAACTTAAATGAAAATCATTTAGAATAGCACCTGGCATGTGACCTAGAGGAAAATAAACCGACCGTTTCATCATATTCATTTACAAGAGTTGTAGTTCAAGTCTTGATAAATCTCGCTATTGCTTCAAGTGTACTCAACCTTACTTAAAGTGCTAAGTGGAAGGTATTTGCTAAAGATGTGGGCTAGCTACTCTAAACTCCTATAGGAGATCCACATCAAGTCGCTTTTTATTCATCTAAAAAAAAAAAAAGAATAGAATCATTTAGAATATAATGTGGCTTATTTGGAGGTCTTTGGTTAATGTTGTTTATTTATCTCGTAACCTAGCAACCAATACATATACAAAGAGACTCTATCTGTATGAAATTTATAATCTCTAGAGAAATTCTAACTCTTAGGTAACCAAGACAATCACTCTCTCAGGGCTTCCTATTCAATTATGGCAAGTAAGAAACTGAAACGACATTGTGAAGAAGGAAATGGAGGTGACGATGAACCCAATTGTATAGGCAAAATTTCTACCGGGCTGGACTGACTAAGTATAAGGTGTAAGAATGGCAAGACCCATTAGATTAACCTGGATGAGCCGAACTGATCATCTTAGATGTCTGTGTGATGGCTCAGCTCGGATGGTCAGGATATCCTATGGAAGGGGCATCAGTATTTGGCTTAGAGTAGGGTAAGCTCGGACATGATGAAAGTCGGGCGATGACATAACGTTGATGACTCATAACGGATTCCCTTGACTTGAAGGTGGTAAGAGTTAAGGAGAGTTCCAAAAGGGAAAATTCACTATGTAGCTAATGTTGGATACTTTTCTAGATTCACTTTCCAAATAGAGGTTAACCGACTTTAGGAACTTGCCTTAAACTAAGGCGGTTAGGTTTCATTCCTACCTTGGTGAGGAAGGAAAATCAAGTTTATAAATACCCTAATATAACACAATGCAAAGGTACGCAACTCTAAACTCTCAAAATATTTAAAGACGACTTTCAATATCTCAGATAGTATACTAACTTGAGCGTTGGAGGTCCTTTGGCCAGTACTATACCGGTTCCCCCAAAAGCTTCAAGTTTCTTTCTTGTTTTGCAGGTTGACGGCAAGACTTTTGATAGTTTATAGCGCAACAGATTTCGGTGCAAATAGGTTGGTGCTAGAAGGAGTGCAGTGATTGAATTTTATCACTAAAAACCATCACATGCCTATTTCTAATAAACCTCGCTGACATTATAACATGTCTAACTAGCATCAAATTCCAACCTCTATAGTCGTCGTGTCTAAACAACAGGAGGATAAAATAACACCCTACCAGGAAAACTCAGTAAGAATATCCTTGACTGGCGGCGGAGTCGTCACAACCAGTGCACAGAATGAGGCACAGGAAAGGATCAACAAGCAACTATTGAAGGTGTTTAATGCCATCCGAACCAATTTTGTACAGAAAAGGGCTGATTTGCTTGAAAATCCCAAAGAAGTTGATATGACGAGCCTTGGCAAAGCCTAAGGTAGGGAAGAAGAGAGCAATGCTAAGCGGACCAGTCAAAACCGCATCCAGAACGGAAACCGTTCTTAGAGGACAATGAGGAGCCAAAAACGGACAAGAGTCGAGTAGAGATTCCGATTCCACAAACGAGCATAACCTCAAAAGGGGAAAGACTACAGAGGCATATTACCCATGGAGGAGGAAATACGAACACCCTCTTTACAAGGATAGGATTAGACGGATTGACTAAGTCGTAGAGGAAGGCAGAGTAAATGATTGGTACAACGAGGTGGCTGAAACACCTTTTGTGGATGAAATTATTAGTGTCGATGCCCCCACCGACTTTTTGCCATCAAAATTTACTCTGTATGACGGAATAGCCAATCCGCGAGATCACATCATACCCTTTAAGCAAGAGATTATCTAAACCTATATATCACAACCAAAATGGGATGCAATGATGTGTAAGGTGTTCGCATCGAATCTGAAAGGTTTTTCCCTACTTTTGTTTAGTTGTCTGCTACTAAACAACATAGACTCATTCTCGACTTCGACTTAATTGTTTATGACTCAATTTGCATCCAGTCGCCAATACCGGAATGATTTGGATGATTTATTTAGGGTGTAACAACATAAAAGGGAGTGCTCCGACACTATATTCAATGGTTCAATGATATGAAGGTGGAGATAATGGACTACCCATATGTAGTTTCATGTAATGCATTTAAGCATGGTTTGTTACTCGAAATCAAAATTTATGACTAAATGGTCCAAAAGAAGCATAGGAACTTAATGTAGACTTTGCAAAAGGCTCAATCCTTCGTAGTCCTGGAGGAAGAGACAAAGCTAGATATGTAGAGGGCTATTGAGGAAAGGAGAGTTGCACTCTCCATCAAAGAGGAAGTAATTTGATCTGAGCCGCCTGTGAAGGCTCGAAGTAGTGGCTTTGATGAATATCCCAGTAGTGAGAGAGATATTTGGTCAAAAACGAAGCGCTTCGACTAGGAGTACAAAGAGCCGAAAAAGCGTAAAGAGCCCCATAGGCAAGATCAATATAATAGACCCATAAAGGATCGGTTGAAGAAGTTTAGATTAACCATGTCCCAAGCTCAGGTGATAGCTCAAATGAAGCGGATAAATGAGGTACGATGGCCGCAACCTATAGACTTGGATCCTAAGAGAAGGGACAATTCAAAATTGTGTGCCACGCATTGAAAAGAGAAACTGAGAAATTGTTGAAGCGCGGATATTTGAGACAATTGGTTTCAGACCCGGACAAGTGGGGCCAGGAATAAGCTAGAGAGGAGTCCCTACAGAAGAAGGCCTGAATTCCCATTGCAAAAGTTTCATCTGTACAGATGGACGAACTGGACATAGTATTCACTGCATAAGACAATAGTGGGGCACTATTTTCACATGAGGATTCACTGGTTATGACGTTGGATGCTGAAAATTGTAATGTGAAGAGGATTTTGGTGGATAATAATAGTTCGGTCGACATCATTTTCCTCGACACTTTGGAAAAGTAGAGGATAGCCCCACTGTAATTCAGCCCACCAAACCTATGTTGGTGGGATATGATAGGAATGAGAGCATAGTAATGGGGAAATCACCTTATTCATCACTGCAAAAGGCGTAACGCAATTGATGGAGATGATAGTAGTGGATACACCATCGGCGTACAATATGATATTGGGTTGGCCATGGCTGCATTCCATGAAGGTCGTTCCATTTACCTACCATCAGATGATAAAGTTCTCATCTAGTAGAGGGGTGAAAGTTCTAAGTGGTGACCAATCCGCGGCTCGGTTCTGCTATATGAGGACCTTGGATGGCAAGGTGAAATAACAATTAAAAATACTAGAGCACCCCAAACGTACTACCAAGATTGAAACACAATTGGAGCCGAAGGTTCAGTTATAGCTGATTCAATTTTTAAAGGACCACCGTAGTACCTTCGCATGATATGCAGACAACATGGTTGGGATTGACTTACAAATCATATCTCATAAATTGAATGTGAACCCCACTTACAAACTGGTTCGATAGAAGCAGAGGAAATTTGTACCCCAGCGGAACTAAATTAAAAATGGCAAAATTAATACACTGTTGAAGAACAGGTTCATTAAAGAGGTACAATACCCAGATTGGTTGGCTAACGTAGTGGTTGTCCGGAAGAAGAATGGAAAGCCTCGAGTCTGCGTTGATTTCTTGGATTTAAACAAGGCTTATTCGAAGGATAGTTTTCCTCTATCTAAAATCGACACGATGGTGGATACTACCACTGGCCATGAGCTATTGACCTTCATGGATGCTTACTCGGGGTATAACTGAATTTTGATGCACCCAGATGACCAGGAAACTAGTATTTGTGATAGAGCGCAAAATTTTCTATTATAAAGTCATGTCATTCGGATTGAAGAATGCAGGAGCTACTTACCAAAGGCTGGTGAACAAAATGCTCGCAACCTATCTTGGCTCATCCCTGGAGGTGTACATCAATAACATACTGGTTAAATTTATCTGTGCGGAAGATCATGTTAAACACTTTGCTCAGGCCTTTGTATAGATGGAGATGAACCCTACAATGTGTACATTTAGTGTAGGTTCAGGACAATTTCTTAGTTATTTGGTTACATAAAGGGGAATTAAGTCTAATTCAAACCATATTAAGGCTTTAATCGATATGCTTTCACTGAAAAATATAATGAAGTATAGAAGCCGAATGGAAAAACAGCGACCTTGAGTCGGTTCATCTCAAGGTCATCCGATCATTGTGTTTCATTCTTCCGGGCTTTAAAAAGGGGTAAAACTTTTGAGTGGATGGGGGAATGTGAGAAGGCGTTCCAGCGATTAAAGTCATACTTGAGTTTTCCCCTAATACTATTGAAATCAAAGCTTAGGGAGCCTTTATATATGTACCTTTCAGTTTTAAATCCCGCGGTCAGCTCTATATTCGTCTGAACTGAAGGAAAGGAGTAGAGACCTATTTACTACGTCAGCTGGGCACTAGTGGATGCAGAGACTCAATACTCATTCATTGAGAAGTTGGCGTTGGCTCTGCTCTTTTCAACTAAAAAATTGAGGTCATAATTCAGGTGTCACAAAATGATTGTGGTAATCTTCTATCCACTTAAAGTAGCACTCAGAATGGTTCATTGGGTAGTTGAGTTTGGAAAGTACGGGATACATATCAACCCTAAATAACCATCAAGTTCCAAGAGTTGGCGGATTTTGTAGCCGAATTCACAAGCAAAGCCAAGCCATCGGATGTGCAACTTGCCTTAGAAAGTTTGGAAGAACCGAGTAAAATTGTCACTGCTGGACATGAGCCCACTTTAACAAAGGCATCAAGTAGTGGGGCACACTCAAAGGGAGAAGATGAGCTGATCTGGAAGCTCCATGTGGATGGTTCTTAGAATTGGCACGGTGTAGGAGCCAAAGTCATGCTTGTAGACCTTGACAGCTTGGCTTTGGAAACACACAATACACTTTGGCTTTTCCACATCAAACAACGAAGCTAAGTATGAGGTGCTAGCAGCTGTTGGCTTACAATGACTCTCAGTTGATAGTAAACTAGGTGAATGGAGAGTATGTGGCTAAGGATGGGAAGATGATTAAATACTTGGCGTTGGTGAAAAAGCTGATCCTTTAGTTCAGTTTTTTTGAGCTGCACGAACTTTAAAGTAGTAAAGATACATAAGCTAATGTGTTAGCCTATTTGGGCTTGGTTAGGAAAATACCACTGGAATTCCTAACCAAGCCGAGCATTGATGATGTCGTTGAAGAGGAAAGCAAAGAAGTGTTGAGCATTGACCTAGGTGAGGAACCTAAATGGATGAACCTGAAAATGGAGTTGCTTATTTCTAGGACGATTCCTTCAGATAAATCTCAAGCTCAGAAAATAAGGCTCATCTTGGCTTGGTACACCATGCTTAATGGAAGGCTCTATAAAAGATCTTTAACAGGACCACTTTTAAGATCCTTGAATGAGAAGGAGTCAAACCAAGTATTGGTAGAAATTCATAAAGGACATCACAATAACCACTTTGGTGGAAGGACCTTGGCTCACATGGCCATGTCAGAAGGATACGACTGGCCAATTATGCAGAAGGATGCCATGGAATACTTGCGGCACTATGATAAGTGCCAAAATTTTGCTTCGATTTCTTACATGTCATCTAAGAAAATAACCAACTTGTTAGACCATCACCATTAGCTACTACATAAAAATGTTTCATCTTGGTGGCCACGAATTATTTTAGCAAATAGGTGGAAACTGAGGCTTAGTCACATATCAAGGACAAATATGTGGTCCACTTCATATGGAAGAACATCATATGTTGCCTTGGTGTACCACAAGTGTTGGGACGATGGATTCTAGTTCATCAGCTTAGCTATATAGGAGTTTTGTACAGAATGGAAGATTATCTTGTGTTTCTCCTCGCCTCGACATCCTCAAGAAAATGGCCAGGCCTCGACAACCAATTTTAAGAAATGATTGGAAAAGGCCAAAGGAAAGTGGCCTTATGAATTTCCTAGAGTACTTTAGACGAGCCAAACTAACTCACATAGTGCAATTGGGGAGACCCTTTTTGCTTTGGTACATGGAACGGAGGTCATGATTTTTACGGAAGTTGTAGTTCAAACCCTTCGAGTTGCATTTGCCTCACAAGAGATAAATAATGAGCTAAAGTGGAGGTTACTATACAGCTCAGAAGAACTAAGAGAACAAGTTTTGGTACAGATTGCAATATACCAGCAACATGTTGCTAATCACTATAATACTAAGGTCCGCCCTTGGAAGTTTAAAGTGGAGGATTTCGTACTAAGCAAAGTCTTCCAAAATACTTAAGAATTCAATGCCGGAAAGCTCAACCCCACCTGGAAGGCCCTTACCGAGTCATGGAGGTGCCAGAGACTAAAGGCTTATTGCCCACAATCCTTGATGATATTGACGTGCCTCGTAGTTAGAGTTCGGCTCATTTGCACCGTTGTTAGTATTAGGATTATGGTACTTATTTTGTAAGTCATTTTATTCAATTCAATAAAGTTATTCAAATTTTCCTCAATTTATGCGAATCATATCTTATATGTTTTGTCTTATTGCGGGTTACAAGTTCGGACTAAAGGACGAATAAGAGGTTTTTTACCCCAACCCTTGTGTTTTCCCAGCATAATTATTTGTCCAATGTAATTAAGCTATTGAATTGGGTTATGGTCAATTCAGGAGTGTGATACCTAGCCAATTTGGCCTTGAATTTGGAATTATTATCTTTTGGCCTTGTAAGAATAAGGACAGCTATCTAGAAGGTTAACTATTCTTCTAGGCTCGTACCCATTTGGATTTCGAATGAAGTAGAGCCTTAGCAGCATTGGACCGACTAGGAGGATGAGCGAATCAATTTGGTTAGGTCAGTCAAGTTGTTAACATGTGACTTGGTCACTTACAACTAAATTGTTAGTTTGGCTTAAACATAAGTAAACGCTTGGGCTAATTATGCAAATAATTAAAAAGTGGATGAACAAAAAGAAAATTTTACAATGGATGAACCATCGTACAAAAATAAAAAAACATAAATGTTCTTCAGTAGTGTTTTTAGTTCTCCTCGGCGATGTTGTTAATTAAATTTGAGGTTCGGCTCGGATTAGCCTCTTCCATACCTACTTACCTTATCGCCTCTTCGAAAGAGTCCTCTTGGGCAGATTGGTTCGATTTTGGAAAGGTTGTAAGGTCTAAGTTGGAGCCAGTTTGTTGGCTTGCTAGAGGCGAAGATTTCTCAAAAGTTTTATTTTCTTTATTTGGGTATCCTCTCTTGAGGAAATTTCCCCAACATTAGAGCTGTCATCTTCTTCGTTGCTTGGCTCAGGCGTGGCCTATTTACTATGCCTGACCTTAAATTTCCTGATCATGCCATTCTAACAAAGTCCTGCCTCAAGGCCTCGAGTTCTTTCTCCTTCTCGACCAATTTCTAATCCATCTCAGACCACTTTTTCTCCAGCTACCCGGCTTGGCTGGTGACTTCCATAAAAGCTTACTTGAGGCTAAGGCTATCCTCCTTAAGTGTCTTGTTAATGGCCACAATGCTGTTGTATGCCTTGTTAGTGGGCTTGTTAATGGCATTCTTCTTGTTCGTGCTCTCTTCCTTGGTGTAGGTATCATAGAGGTACTGTGAGTTTTGAGCTAGCTGTGGGACAAAATAAGAGTCAGAACCTAGTGAAAGAATAAATTTTGAAAGGAGCTAGTTTGGATATTTGGTATCCTCAGAGCACATTGCTTGGATTCCAAGTTGGTTTCCTCAAAGAATATCCCTTTGAGGATGTAGTGGACACAGTGAGTCAGGAGGGTCTCCATAATTGAGCCGACTAGAATGGCATTTGAATGGACAATTGTGCTATCCTCTAGTCCCAACACTAAAGTTGTTTATTTATCTTTTAATTTGGCAAGGGAAAGGGCTAGGAGGCTAAAGTGTTTTTGCCTCTTTGGAAGACTTGAGTCGTTGACCGGGATGGTCATGAGCAGATCGTCCTTTGGTTGTATGAAGACTATGCAGCCCGAACCATGTCCACAAGGATAGGTTTTTCGCTCTTCTGTACAGTTTTCTTCACCTTCTTTCTTTTTTAGAGCACATCCAACTCTTCTTTGGGGGCATCTTGATGAGCAAGAAACCCATAGTGGGTTAGTGGGTTCGCCATATAAAAGTTCAATGCAACCTTCAAGAACATGCAAGTATGGAACCTCAAGTACCTTCGAGGATTTGCTTGGATTGTAGTTGCGAAGGACCTTCTTCTAAGACACAGCTCCTGGTTGGTTAAAAACCAGCTGAGCGAAATGATTCTCAGAGAGCAAGGAATGGAGACTTATGTTTTTGACTCTTTGGAGGGTGTCGATGACGTTGTTTTACTCAGTGCTGATGTGGAGCCTGACATTGAGGTTCTAGACTACACAAACAGAAAGTCAATTTAAGCCCTGTAAAATTATAAGGAAGGATTTCAATAAGTTGCATAGTAAAGGTACCTCATTCAGACCATGCAGAGTGGACTCCGGATTCAGACAAGCCCACTAAATCAAACAGACTCTCCCTCATAATGAAGAAGTACCTTTCTTTATAGTTCTTATTACTGGTTAGTGCATTCTCAAACAATTTGATCTATCTTCGACCGTAAAGGGTGCAACTTCCCTCTTTGCTCGGCTTAATGTTAAAAAAGTGCAGAAATATGATCATGCCGGTGGGTTGGCCATATCTCTCAGATAGGATGATAAGTCCTAAAAGGTTTTGCCGACTGTTCGACATAAGTTTCCCTGGTGCAACATTGAAATAATTAAACATTATGTTAATGATGCGGTGGAATGAAAGTATGAGCCCAACTTTGAAGGCTATTTTATAAAAATAGATCCATCCTTGGCGGATGGAATTTGCCTTTTCGCCTGGCCAGGGAGCAGATAGCTTGATGTGGTATGGGAGTTCGTACCTTTCCTTAAGGAATGACATATCACTTTGTTGAAAAATAGAGGGGGTGTTAGCTCTGATGAGCACAGGATGCATGGTCACTCGGCTAGATCTATTCCCGCTTGGACCGTTGCTAGGAACTATGCTTGGGGTGTCCAAGTTCAGCTTGGCTGCTTTGGTTCGGATCAGTTGCTTTAACAAAGGAGCTGGCCTTTAAGTTCATGTTTTTCCTAACTAATTGTTCCTCAATCGAGAAATTTGACTTTTGGGAGGACATCCTTGGTGGAAGATAGAAATTTGAGAAAACTTTAAAGGGAGAAAAGGTTTGAGATCTAACCTAAATGGAACTCAGAGATAAAGAAAAGCTGCCAGAAAAGAAGAATACACAGGGAATAGGAAGAGGAATTTGAAGTTTTGATTGCAAACAATCTCTAATCACAGGAAAATTACCAGACAGTGCTTGAAACTGTTGAATCACAACTAAGGGATCGTTGAAGATAGAAAGATAAGTGCGAAGAGAATGGAACAACAAAAATGATAATGGGAGATTTCAAAATAAGGAGGCAAAAATGAGAGAGGAAAAGTCTGGAGAATTATTTCAACCTGGACTTGAGCGATTATGATCAAGATTTGAAAATTTGAATCAACGGTTGTACTTAAACATGCCTTTTTAGTTTTAGCAGGTCAGCCCATGTGTTGTTGTAATTATATCGTGGGTGTGCTACTAGCTTCGTGTTAAAGGAGTAATTGGACTTCAAGTGGAAGATAAACTAGCCTTACTTGGTTCAAGGTGGAAGAACGATAAGACCCATTAAACTAACCTGGATGATCTAAACAAACCAGCCCGAAGGTGCGTGTAATGGCTCAGCTCAGACAGTCAGGATATTCTTTTGAAGGGTCGTCGATGTTTGGCTCGAAATAGGCTTGGCTTGGACATGAAGAAAATCAAGCAGCGGCCTAACGTTGATGGCTAGGAATGGATTCCCTTGACTTGGAGGTGGTAAGAGTTAAGGAGTGTTCAAAAAGGAAAAGTTCACTCTGTGGCTAATGCTGGATACTTTCCTAGATTTTGTTTCCAAATTGGGATGAGTCGACTTCGGGGACTTGCCCTAAACCAAAGTAGCTAGGGTTTCATTCCTACCTTGGTGAGAAAAGCAAACTAAGTCTATAAATACTCCAGTATAACACAATGTAAAGGTACGCAACCCTAAACTCTCAAAATATCCAAACCTGACTTTTAATCTCTCAGATAGCATAATGACTTAAACGTCCAAAGTTCTTTGGTCGGTACCACAATAGTGCCCCCAAAAGCTTCACGCTTCTTCTTTATTTTGTAGGCTGATGGTGAGACTTTTGAAGATTTATGGTGGAGCAGATTTAGTGTAGACCGTATATCAGAATTATCCAAACCTCTCACACAATACATCCTCTTATATCTTCCTACCTTTCATGTTGTTCAAATGAGTGGAGATGCATGTCATCATGGACTTGTGTTCCCATGTTTTATTTCAAAGAGTTCCATGATGTAACTTTTCCAAAAAAATGGTAAAAGCCAACTCCAAATGTCCTTCAAGTTTGTATACTACTATTTGAAAAGCCTCAAGCGCCATATGAAAGTTTTTAAGGCTTCAATCATAAGTAAATTTAAGCTGAACATGCACTGTCATTATCGTTTTGGTTACACTATTGCTGTAGTAATTAAAAATTGGCTAAAGTTTGCTGTTAAAAAAATATTGAGGAGTTTGACTCTGTATTGAGCTGAGTCAGAAAAGGCACTACTGCTTACCTCAGTCCGTTCTTAATTCACAATCTTTGACTATCTTTAAGTTGAAAAGTTTGAGGTTGGAGATTGCTTTTCCTATAAGCCTTCCTTTTATGAAAACTCTGTATTTGAAGTATGCAAAAGTTGATGATTATATGACATTTCAAAATCTAATTCCTGGGTTCCCTATTATTGAGGACTGGACCTTAAATATGAATACATATTTTTCTCTCCACAATGTAGATCTTACTGTTTGTGGGACACTTAGAATTCTATCGTTTTCGTATGTGGAGCTTACTGATGAGTTATTGGGATACCTAATTTCTTGTCTAACCTTTGTTAAAAGGTTAATGTTACACCACTGCATTAGATTGAAAGACATTATAATCCTTAGCAATAGCCTAAAATCCTTGTTGCAAGATGTCTCTGATCACAATGGGGCCACGTTTATGATGCCAAATTTAGTACATGTTAGCTATCATAGTCTTGTGCAGTCGATCTTTGCATTTAATGCTCCCAATTCATCACAAATCAGTATGGAGCAATACTTATCCGATACATGGTATTTTGATCTCATAGTTTTTCTTTCAAATATTAAATTTTTGAAGATGTCTCTGTGAATCACTCAGAATAGGTAGGCTATACACCTTCAAATTGTTCTTACATTTATGGTTGGGATTGATACATGTTGTACGAACAACATGAATACTAATTGTTGTTTAGTTATTACAGGCTTTTAGAGTTCCAAAAAATATAAGAAAGAGTTGCTGCTCCCCTTTGCCTAATCTCAAGTATTTGAAGATCAAGATAAGTTACTGGAGGAATTCATTAAGAGATTCAGAATTGAGGGATAACCTGCATTGGGAGTCACCATCACTTGAGACTCCTTAAATATATTGGATCTACCCAAATAATTATTAAAATATTGTATTGGATTTTAAAAGAAAATGAGATTTCAAAAGGTTTATGTTGTGTTTAAAAACTCCATTTACTCTGCTTCACTACCCACCTTTTGTTTGCTATGTTTAGTTTAATGAAGTGATCCTTTCTTTTTTACCCCAAACCTGTGTTGAATATTAGTACAAATATCATATTTTGGGTTTCAAAGAGGCTATTTAATTAGCAACTTTACCACAAGATCTTAGTTCTAAAATTACTTAATGCTATCTGTGGATAAACTTGTTCATTGTTCAGAACCTCATTCTTTTATGATCTAGTATATTAACTATTACATTACACATTATAGTATGCGCTAGTGTCTTTTTTCTCTTCGGATGCAATCATATGCTCGTATTTATGCATCACTGTTTCTGAAAAATATCAAAATAGAGGGGGATGTTAGTGTAACTTTTCCTTCCTTAAATTCAGTAGGAACATAAAAGACCTTCCAATAAAGATTGTGAACGTGAATAAGAGAAAATAGTTACTTACATCCATAATTTTCCTTAAACATGCATAGGAATGCTTTTAAGTTATAAACCCTAAATCGGTGTTCACAGATTAGTACCATGACTGAGTCTGAATCATCATGCGCAAACTAGTATGGATTGATAAAAATCTATTCAGTGGCGTTAAACTTACCAAATTTATTTACCAAATGCCATAACAATCATTATTGGTTACTAATTTAATGTGACATAGCTAATGTGCTTTTTGGGTTGAGATAGAATAGAAAGCAGCCAAAATTTAAGAAAAGAGAGACTTCATTATTGCAAACCTATGTACAGTGAATTTGTGTGCTAGTACACTCATATTGATTATTGAGCCACGTCTAATCTCATACTACTTAATTTTTTTTGCTTGTTGTTTGTTGATTGAAATCTCTAATTCCGTTGAATCTCAAGATATTTGTTAGGAAGAATGCCTAATTTTCAACGAATGCCAACCCTTAGAACTTGTAACCAACTGTACACAAATAGCATGTGCTGAAAATTAATTCACTTTCAGTTGTTCGGTGCCTATACAATTCTATGGCTGCAGTAGCAACCAAGGTACAAAATCTAAGTAGCTTCAACCTGTCAACGTCTGCAAAGAAAACATAGAAAGAATAATTCAAAATACAAATGTAGTGCCTTAGGCTCCAAGGAATCGTACTGCACAAGCTGATGCATCCAGCTTGACATCTACAACCAAGTATAGTAGTCATGTTAGTATAGCTAAGTGTTAATGTTTGTACTTATCTCATATGGTTAATCTCCAATTACATAGATATTATTGTAGGTGATGTTTCACTTATCTTTGGTAGCTATATTCCCATGTTTAGTTATAATCATCAATATATGATAGAAGTGTATATATATATATTGTACTCAGTTTCATAAAGGAATCATTATTTTAGCCATAGTTATTGCTACTCCTCTTTTAACATTGCTTTATCAGCTTTTCTTAGTATCAGAGCAACTTAGACAAACATCATGGCAACTCAAATTTCTCACCCATCCCCTTCATCTTTAATTACTCTCCCAAGTTATAATTTTCCTTTCAAATTAGAAAGTGACAACTACATCCTATCGAAGTCATAGATTCTCCCTACAATCATTAGAAGCAACATGGAAAGCATCATAACTAGTCAAAACTCAGCTTCTTCACAGACCATTATTGAAGCAGTTAGTACGACATCCTCAACTAGAGATAGTACCCTTCGCTTCTTGCACAAAATCGAGTGATCCCCGATCTAGACTATCAAGAATGGGATCGATAAGATCAAGCTTTAGGATGCTAGCACTTGTCTTCCATCTCTAAAGACATCCATACTCAACTCAGTAAAGTCTCATTAACTCTTACATCTTTCAACTCTGGCACTCCTTAAAAGATTATTTAGAAGTCAAGCTCGTGTTGATCTCATGCAGTTGAAGCTGGAGTTTTAGTTTGCAAAAAAGGATGCACTCTATATCATAGCTTATTTCTAAAATTAAAGGATATTTCTAATAGATTGATTTTAGTAGGAGATAATCACACGGATGGCAATTTCATTATGCAGCTACTATAAGGTTTACCATCCGAATATGATATAGATGTCACAAATATAAACCTGCATGAAATAGGACTCACAATTGAAGAAGTTTTGTCTCTTTTACTCAGTCATGTAGGTGAATTGAGACCTCAATCCCTCTGCCCAATACACTGACAGGTAGGAAAAAAATCTGATAATAATTAAACCAGCAGCTACAATTCTAGAAATTTTTGCAGAAGCAATTCATTCTGAGGTCGTGGGAGAGTGAGAGGCTGAAACAACAGCTGGAACAACAACAATAATAATAGGCCTACATGTTAGCTTTGTGGGAAATATGGAGATTATACTTGGAAGTCCTACAGCCGCTTTGATCACAATTTTTAGGAACCCTCACATAATAACAATAGTACCACCATAGTCTACTATGCTTCACTTAAAACTATTAGATCCTCTGAATGGCTATTAGACAGTGGAGCCACCAATCGTATCACCTATGACTCCATCAACATGAACTGCCCACAACAATACAATGGAGGAGAGCAACTTGTGGTTGGCAATGGTCATGGATTACCAATCCAAAACACAGGTTCTTTAGTTATTCATTCTCCTATTGGAACTACTAAATTACATAAAATTTTGCATGCTCCAAACATCACAAAGAATTTATTAAATATTGTAAAATTAACCCATGACAATAACATCATTGTTGAATTTCAACAATTTTCTATGTTTGTGAAGGATCTAATTACAAAGAGGGTGCTATTACAAGGAACATTTGAAGATTGTCTGTATCGGGTCTTTGCTCCTATTGCCAACTGCGTCAATTGCTATTTATTTTTATCTCAGTTTGGTCAATATTTTGATTCTGTTAGTTGCTTTATGTAACAACCAAATCTCAGAAAAAGCCTAAAGAATAATTTTGTTAGGACAAGTTGACTGAAGTTTGACTTTTTGGTATAATTAATGGGGACACAATTGACTTTTTCCACTTGTATTTTTTTATGTTGACTTTTGTACCATTGCGTAGAGCTTGCTGATACGAGTTCAAAAACATACGGTACACCTAAATGAGAGTTATGGTGTAAAAGTTATCGTTATGTGAAGTCAAAGGCAATATGATAATTTTATAAAATAAAATTTAAAAGCACAGCTTCTTCTCTCTCTCCCCCACTGACGCATACCACACTGTCGAAATAGCTCGCCTCTACATCTTCACCAGTGACCACCGATCAACATACCCACACCTCCAAGCTCCACGTAGCTAGTGGTTGCCAATAGCCACCAAATTAAGCTAAAACCCGATCCTTCTCTTTCTCCTCCTTTCGCTGAATTTCAGTGATATTTTCGGAGAAAGAAGGGTGCTTTCCTCATATTTTTGACTCCCTGATTTCTATTTTGACCTCTCTTTTAAATAAAAACCTATCGTGTGTATGGGATTTCAAAAATCCCTTTGTTGCTGCCACTTTTCGATTAAATTCCTGCCATCTCTGTTGTCATCCGGTCAAATTAGAGGTAGATAAGTTTGGGGTATTTTAAAAATTATATAATTTTGACTCCATAATTGGTACTTATAGTTAATTTCTGTTAATTTGAGGTTCTAAGTATTATTAAAGGTGAAGATTTGATTATACAAGTGTATTTAGTTTTTATACTTTATTTATTAAAAAATAATGGGAGTAAATTTTACGAGGTTATTAGTTAAAGAATAAATTAATTAACTACTATATTCTTGTATATAGATAGACCAAGTCACCAAAGTGGTGACGGTGAGGCAAGTTGATTAATAAAACTATGATATCTTTTAAAATTAAATATTTTGCATGGATTAGTACAATTATGATATTCAATTGGTGGATATAATTTTATGCTAAAGTGATTGTCTTCTAATATGAGTATATTTTAATTAAAATATAAAGTTAGTATGTGCTACAACAAAAAGATTGCAAACCCAAGTGTTGGTTGTCTCAAGTAATAAATTCTCGGGAGTCCGAGATCGATCCACAAAGAGCTAATGAAGACTAATTAATAGAGATAAAACAATATGATTTAGTAACAAAGATTAAACTAATACAAGTTGTTCTTAAATGGAAGGGATTTGCTAAGGTTAGGGGATCCACTCTTGGTATATAAAACAAAAACAAGATTAATTCTTTTTATAACTCAATTAGAATCCATGCACAACGAAGGTTCCAATTGGAAAATATAACATTTAAACTTCATTTGTAGTTATATATACTTTGTATTATATTTACTTCTAATTAACAAATAACATCAACACATGTAAATGGGTTTAAGTATTCATTGTGCCAATATCTTGTCAACCTCCCCATTTTACAAGGAGGTTTCTAAGTTAATTGAAAACAAATACAAAACATATAATAACAATTTCATAATATAGACATTAAAACTCAAGAAAGAGATTAATCTAATCTTATTTCATAACCAAGAGCTTCACCCTTTTACCAAAGCAAAATGAGGATTAGTTACTCATAAGAAAGAAGAAAGAAATAAAGAAGAAAGGAAGAAGGAAGAAAATAAACATGATTTCTACTAAGAACAAAAAGGAGATTACAACAAGAGAAACAATAATACAAGGAGTATGATCTGATCTCCCAATTTAGAATGCCCCAAATGAGTATTCAATGCTGCTATTTATAGATCATTAAGGAAACAAAATGCCAAAAGACTTGTATGAAAATAGACACATAGTTAGGCACACTTTGAAAATATATGCCATGCTTGTCTTCCCACTTGCAACGTCTATATCGCACCGAATTCGGTAGAATCTTCCTTTGGTCAAAACATACAACTTGTAGCTGTATATCTTAGCTGTCAAGAACATCAAGAATTACATTATTTGGGCCAGTATTTTGTGAGATACGGCCCAAATACCGAACTTTGTTGGGCTGGTCTCCGAATGCAGAATAGTTGTGCTTTAGCCCTAAATACGGCCCACTAAACTTCTAAACTGGACTTTGTTGATAACTACAATATTGTGGTGCATTAAGTTATCTTTCCATTGCATTAAGAATCATCTTAATTGGCCTTCTAGATTGAGAGATATATCCATTTTATTAACCCTGTATGAAAACACATATTTTAATTTATTTTTACTTTTAAACTTAAATTTAAAGAAATTGCATAAATTAGAAGAATTAATGATACTTTTAAGTGTATAATGATGATTTAAACTATAATAAATATACACTTTTAAGTGTTCATCAGTATGTCTAGAAAATAAGTAATTAAATGCATAAGATGACGTTTAAAAAGGAGGTTAGAATGGTGGTGGTGTTGCTTGAAAATATAATTAATGGACTTAATAGCTTGTGTAGGATTCGGGTAAAAATGTCTAAAGATTTGTAAATGTACTATCAATAAGTGGATCAATATTTTCAATTTTACTAATATTTATACTTATTTTATTTATAAATTTATTATAAGTCTAATATATATATATATATATATATATATTCTTTTGAAAAATGAAAGGGAGATTGATTATTTGATTTTACAGCATATCTATGGAATTTTATTTTTAAAGAAAGTCTTTTATGGAAATTAAAAGTATGTTGAGGATCAAAAAAAATTTCTAAAATTGTTTTGTACCTATTTATATATTGGTTATTTAAAATAATAATTGACATTTAGATATTATTTACTGTTAGTATGATGAAAGTATTTTCCACTGGAGGGTGATATTGGGATACTTAAAGTATTGGTTTGATGTACGCCACGTATCACCCATGATATAACTTTTGATGATAGATATGAGAAATATTGTTTTCACGCGTGATATGTGTTTGATTCATCTTTGTTACGCCTTGAGATATCAAGGATAGTACGATAATTCTCCTATTCCCATCCATCTCTATTATGCCTTGAAACGCCAAGAGTAGTACGTCGGTTTCTTCATCCCCTATGATTACGGATTGACTTGGTGTACATGAGTTTCATCAACTATGGAGATTTTATAAATGAAAAAGTATATTTTCTTTATTTACTATTATTCTTATTTTAAATTATATTATGAGCTTTACAAAATAATTATTTAATGGTGATTTATTCAGTTTTTAAATTATAATTGACGATATAATATTGGTATATTATTTTATGATTTAAAAGATATTTCGAAGATTAACTAAAATGCTTTATTTTATATTTTTGTCACTGATCCATTCATGAGTTTAAATTAATTTCTTATGCTATAGCTAAAATGTATAATTTAGTTTTTTGAATATTTTCTTACAGTTTATGTAATTCATATTTTACTTATTCCTTTTGGACGGCTTAAAAATAATCCTAGTCGGCAACATGGTGGTACCTATTTAATAATGTTGCATTTTACTAAATATTTAAATGGAATGTATTATATTTGTTGAGGAATCTCCAGTAGTATTTGTTGTGACTATTGAACATATTTGAATTGTATTTTCATTACAGGTATAAATTTGGGATAGTTCAAGTTTTAGGAGAGGCTCTCGTCAGAATTTTGGTAGAAATTTAGGTGGAACTTCCAAGGCAGGACCCATTCCGAGTGCGATCCCATCACTTTATTTCCAAAGTTGCAAGTCCATGTCATATTTCTTTGTGTTACTGAAAGTATTATTTGTTCTTCATGTCAATTAGGTAAGAATCATAGACTATTTGCACCATTATCTTTGTCTAAAAGCCATGCTCCATTAGATCTTGTCTTTTCTACTGCTTGGGGTCCAACACCTGTTGTTTTCAAAGAAGGTTACCGTTATTACATTCTATTTGAAGATAAATTTTTGTAGTATGCATAGATTTTTCCAATGAGATAGAAATCAGTAAATGGTATTTTTCTCAAATTTAAAATAATAGTTGAAAACATGACTAATAAGAAAATCATGGCTTTTCAATCTGACTAGAGTGGAAAATTTCAGACTTTAAAACCACTATACGAAAAATTTGGTATTTTATTTCAACACTTCTATCCTCACACTCTCAACGAAAATAGAAAATCAAAAGATACTATCTTCTCAATTCTTGCCCAAAGTTCAATGCCATTTGTTCACTAGTGGGATGCTTGCTCTATTGCAAGTTATTGATAAATGCCAACCAAAAAGTTAGGAAATTTCCAATCCCCATTACAAAAGTTGTTCAATAAGCAGTTAAATTTTATAAGTTTACGTGTTTTTTTGATTGTGAATACTACCCTTTTCTTTGACCCTACTACAACAGAAAATTTTCTTTTAAATTTGAAAAGTGCATTTTCCTTACCTATAACACATCTTATAAAGGCTACAAATGTATGAGTCTGTTGACTGGAAAAATTTATGTATCTTTGAATGTTATCTATAATGAAGAACAATTTCCTTTTTCACTCATGTCTCAAACCAACTCCCACATGCCCCCTCTTTAATTCATACTCCAATATCTTTTGTTCCCAGTGTTGTACCCCTGCAAGTCTCAAATAAATGAAGCAATGCATCTACACAGGCCACAAAAACTTCATCCAATCCTTCTCCTTCGGCCCAGTCTAGCCTACATATAATTCATAATGGTGATAATTTTCAAACACTTATTAGGCTTCCATCTCCTACACATTTAGCCTATAGTCCCAATGGATCAAATACCCTTAGGTCACGTTTGGTATACAGGATATGTAGGTATGGGAGAGGATGGGATGAAGGAGGATGAGATAGGAGAGAAGATGATGAGATGAGAATAATACTATCATGTGTTTGGTATTGATGAGATTAAAAGTAGAATTACATATCCTATATTTGATGCATATAAAGATATGAGGGAATAAAAAAAATATTATTTTAAAATTTAATTTGTATAAAAAATTTTAAAATATATATTTATATTATACAAAATAAAAATTTAAGATTATTTTAAAAAATTAAAAACCGCTTTAATTTTATAAATTGGCCTTAGAATCAAATGTTTAGTATGAGGTTAGTTAAATTTGTTTATATTTGTGCTCATTTAAAATTAAAAGCCGCTCTAATTATGCATAACCAATATGAATTCAGTAAGATATAAAAACAAGTAACAAAAATAGAAACAAAAAAAAATATATCTATGTAGATGCACACTGTACAATTTCATCAGTAAAAGGCTCACACTTATAGTAATTTGTTTTATGATTTTCAATTACATTTTTGGTGGGGTATTTGCAAACATCCAGGCATATTTAGAAAAAATTTCATATTCCCGGTTGCCACCAACTTCCTTAAAGGGCACGACATCAGAAATCTCTTTCAAATCCCATTCCGCAAGCTTCACGACCAAAGACCTTATATTGTTAGCTAGGTTAGCAACTTTTGTTGTCCCTGTATGAAATAAAAAGCGAAAAGAATAAGAACATGAACATAATTTGTAAAGGAATTATTAAATCCAAACCAAACATGTCAACAATGTTTGTAAAAGAAAGAGATGAACATATATACCAGAGATTGGAACTATATCATTGCCTTGGTGAAGAAGCCAAGCCAAAGCTAGTTAAGGAGTGGTGCAGCTGTGTTTTGCAGCAAGGTTAGCCCTCCATCAATGAATTACAATCTTGCTTTAAATCCTACTTCAATCATATTCACACCATGATTCTTCAATTATAGCTGAATACCAATACACAATGCTAAGACAATCTCAATAACATACTTAAGTCTTACCAACAAAACACTAGCCACTTTAAGGGCTTAAAATAAATGAGTAATCTACATTAAAAATTTGAACTTCATTACATAATAAAAAAAAATTTAAATTTGAGCTTCATTAAAAATTTAAATTCAGTTTCACGGATTAAACTTGGTTAACAAGTCAATTAACATCTCAGTTTTCTAGCAGAGAGAAAGCACATCACATCAGTGCTGCATATTTTACTATATAAAATGACAAACATAATGACTAAATTTTTATGCTAGAGTATAAACTTGAATGAATTGTGGCAGAGTTTTAAGGTCTGAATTGTTTGACAACCATTTGCTAGATATGCTAAAGTAGAATATGTCAACTTGCACAAGTTCACGAGGTCAATTGCGGATAACTCAATTACAGTTTTCACCAATGACCTTCATAGAAGAATTTGTCAATTTTCTATATCAAATCAAAAAATTCAACATGACTTACATCGCAAATGAGATATTAAAAAATATAAGTGGAAGTAATTTAACACATACACATATCTAAAGCATTACATCAAAACTGTGTTAACGAAACTTACACACAATCAGTTAAAACAAGCTTCTTCATTTTATGACCACGAACCCTTATAGATTCTGTGATAAAATCATCACATATGTTCTCCAAGCCAGCTAGAGACAAAACCTCCAGCTGTTCAAGCTTCTTCAATGCTGGCAGAGTAAGCTTGACATCAATTCTTTGGCAATCATCAAGATACAATTCCCTCATACTTGAACCTAGTGATTTAGCCAATTTGTCGACACCAGAAATGGGATAAATTATTGTAAAAGAGTACAGTAGAATAATTAATTAATTTCCACTTAGTAAAAATTTACAGATGGGAAAACAAAAAATAAAATGAAGAAATCAAAAACATATCGAATACAGGTCGTGCCCAACCAACTAACCAAAGAAAAATTCACACTCAAGGCTTCTAAGTAGAAAACAGAGAGACAATACAAACATAAGTTTTTTTTCAACAACAAATAGAGGCAAAAAATTAAAAGAATAAGAGAAAAAATAGATTGAAGCAGAGAGATCCGGTGATGGATTTTAATACAAAAATATATTTTTTTCAATTCTTACAAGAGATTCGGCGATGGATTTGAAGCAGAGAGAGAAAAGATCGAAGCTGAACACATATCAGACGGGGGAAGCACAAAAGAGATGACTGCGTAGGTGGATTAGCTGCGACGATGAGGGCTGATATGGCTAGGACGATGATGGCTATGGTTGGGTTGTGAGAAACCGATATGCGTTCACAAAATAATTTGGCCAGAAAAGGCAAGGGCAAAACGCTGAAATGGAAAGCTTACACAATCACGGTGATGACGAATATGAAGAAGAGCGTATTTGTTTTTTCTTATTTCCCATCATATCCCAGCTTGTCGATGGGATAAAGGGGCAAGACAAAAATAAGAAATCAATCGGATAAAGGTAAATCCGGGATTTCATATCCCCCTCCTTTTTTTTCATCACCAAACATCGGATATGACCGAATATATACTTTAATCCTATCCCATACCGTTTACCAAACACGACCTTAGCCTTTTGTCCAATCCTATGTCTTATAACTTGCGAGTTCTTCATTAAGATCAACTGCATGTTTCCAGTACAGTTCCTATCTCCACAGACTCTACGTCTCCATCTCGTCTGAGCATACAACAACATTTTGACCTCCCCACTCAACGTCCGATGTCAACTTACCCTATGCAGACTCACTCAAAATGGGGAATTTTCAGGAAAAAGTTATTTAGTGCCTTTGCTATATTGGTTGACTTGAACATTGAACCTCCATCAGTGACTGTAGCTATCATATTTACATAGTAGGCAGCTGTCATGCATGAGGAATTCGATGCACTAATGTGAGCATTATTTATTGCATACATATGATTTCAATAATTCTTTAATACAGATCTTAGAATTCTATGTTTTTACCATAATATAAAATAGGATTACATACTTTGATCCATGAGATTAGCTAAATTCTAATCTAAAAATCCCACAAAGCTTTGTCTATGGAGAAACTTGATTTCTCTCCTCTGTCCCTTCAATAATCTTACTTTTTTATAGAGGAAGCGTTAAGAGAGGCGTAAGGTGAGAGAGAGGACCAGTTTCTATTAAATAAGCAAATAATGACCGTTCGCATTAAATGGTGGATTTTACATCATAAAACGCTAGTTGACTTTTAATTAAATTTACCAATAAGAATTTAGCACTTAATATTATTAAAATTATAATTAAAAATATAATTAATAAGTCATATAATATTTTATATGGTTTATATTCTCCCACTTGGCTCATTAATTGAAAACATTATATCATGGTTTAATAAATAAACATTATGCGCATAAATTTGCTAAATTTGCTAAATTCTTTGAATGTCGATCACATCATATATCATAATCAAATAAAAATACTAATACGAGTAGTAGCGGTTTCACGTCTTTATAGCGACACAATTCCTTCCATGTACTACAATACTAGCACTTCATTTAACATGATCCATGCAGAATAAACACAAAAATGGTCCAACAATAATGTTTTGTTTAATACAAATTATATTTACCATAATCTATCTTATAAATGTATACATTATAGAAAATAGGTTTAACAGGAACATAAATATAAGTGAGCTTATAGTGCCAAAATACAAACATCATAAAACTCAATAATGGTATCCAATAATACTCATTCTTTGAACATATTCATTAAAGACTTTCGGTCTGAATTGACATTATTTGTTTATGAACTTCTTCTTTAATAGACAAGTAATTTAATTTCGTATGTTTAGTACCTTCAGAATACTTATTATTCTTTGAAAAGAAAACTATTGTAGAATTGTCATAATAAATTTTCAATGACTTGGCAATACTATCGACAACTCCAAGTCCCGAAATAAAGTTCCGCAACCATAATTCTTGAATTGTAGCCTCAAAGCATGCTACAAATTCTACTTCCATAGTTAACACAGTAATGATAGACTACTTCGCACTCTTCCAAGAAATAGCTCATCCAGCTAATAGGAAAAGATAACCAAAGTGGACTTTCTGGAATCAATACAACTGACATAATCTGCATCTGGATATCTAATCACTTCAAGTTGATCAGATCTCCTATAAGTGAGCATATGATCCTTAGTACCTTGTATATATCTCAAAACTTTCTTTACAACTTTCCAGTGATTCAATCCAGGATTACTTTGATACCAGTCCAACATACTGATAGCAAAGCTAATGTCTGGTCTAGTACAAGTTTGAGTATATATTAGGCTTCCTGCAATCGATGTATATGAAATATTTTCCATTTGCTTATGTTCCAATTCATTCTTTGGACATTGATTAAGACAAAACTTGTCTCCCTTCTAAATTACAACTACACTTGCAGAATAGTTTTTCATGTCAAATCTCTCTAAGACCTTATTAATATAAACTTTCTGAGATAAGCTTAATAGTCATCGTGACCTGTCACGGAATATTTCAATTCCTATCACATAACTAACTTCTCCTATATCTTTCATTTTAAAATTCTTAGAGAGAAATTTATTGGTATCATGTATTAAGCCAAGATCATTAGTAGCTAA
The DNA here is from genome assembly GCA_007844105.2 of Rhamnella rubrinervis. Classification (NCBI taxonomy): domain Eukaryota; kingdom Viridiplantae; phylum Streptophyta; class Magnoliopsida; order Rosales; family Rhamnaceae; genus Rhamnella; species Rhamnella rubrinervis. The sequence continues at coordinate 9,950,730 of CM017577.2, forward strand.
TAATATATCATCAACATCAAGTACAAAAAATATAAATTTACTCCCACTGATATTTAAATATATAGATCAATCAATGATGGTTTTCTTAAATCTAAAGGAGGTAATGGTATAATTGAACTTAAGATACCACTGCCGGGAGGTTTGCTTAAGTCTATATATTGATCTCTTAAGTTTGCAAACCACATATTCCTTCTCTTTATAAGAAAACCCTTTAGGTTGATCCATGTAGACTACTTCCTCTAAATTACAATTAAGAAAGACAGTTTTCACATCCATTTGATGTAACTCTAAATCATAATGAGTCACTAATGCCATAATAATTCTAAAGGAGTATTTCCTTGAAATAGTTGAAAAGGTCTCCTTATAATCAATGCCATCTTTTTTAGTATAACCTTTAGTAACAAGTCTGACTTTATACCTTTCAATATTGCTATTAGAGTCATGCTTGGTCTTGAAAGCCCACTTATATTTGACTTTTTTATAATCTTCTAGCAATTCAACTAAATCCTAGACTTCATTATGCTTCATAAATTTCAACATTTCTTTCATAGCATCAATCCATTCAGTAGAATTAATACTGTCAATGACTTATGAAAATGAAACTGGATTGTCCTTAATTCCCAAATCAAATTTGACTCTTGTAGATATACCATATAATCATTAAAAATAGTTGGCTTTATAGGTCTTTGAGACCTTCTTAATATTGTTTCTTGTGGTTGCTCTACAATTGGAAAATTAATTGCAGGTTTAATAAGTTCATTAACTACATGCTCTTCATAGAATGTTTGATTATTTATTTGTTATTCTTGTAAATTGTTAAACTGTTCTACAATTACAAGAATAATAGGTTTTAAAGAGATTGTAAGTAAAGGAACTTGAACTTTAACCACATTGCGTGATTTTTCAATACTCCCACTAGTTTAACCATCCTCAATGAACCGACCTTTTCTAGTTTCAAAAATTCTTGTACTATGATTAGGATAATAAAACCGATAGCTTTTAGACTTTTCATAATAACCAGTGAAAAAACGACTAATTGTTCTTGTATCCTAATAATAGGTTTTAAAGAGATTGTAAGTAAAGGAACTTGAACTTTAACCACATTGCGTGATTTTTCAATACTCCCACTAGTTTAACCATCCTCAATGAACCGACCTTTTCTAGTTTCAAAAATTCTTGTACTATGATTAGGATAATAAAACCGATAGCTTTTAGACTTTTCATAATAACCAGTGAAAAAACGACTAATTGTTCTTGTATCCAATTTTCTTTCATATGGATTATAAATTCTTACTTCCGCCGGGCAACCCTATGTATGAAGGTGCTTTAAACTAGGTTTCTTTCCTGTCCACAGTTCCAAAGACTTCTTTTGAAATGAGCCTTTGGAACTGCCTTACTAGGAACCCTGTTTAACAAATAAACAGCAGTTCTTAACGCATGCATCCACAATAATAAGGGTTACGCATGCATCCAGTGGTTCTTACTAGGAACCCTACCTTACAAGGAATCCTGTTTAACGCATGCCACACCATTTTGTGTACGCATGCCATACCCTAACATACTCCTAATCACATCCATTCATATACGATTACGCCTTTCTGCCACACCATTTTGTTGTGATGTACCTGACATAGTGTATTGAGCATATATACTATGTTTTTCAATAAATTTGGCAAATGAACTTGGGCATTGTCTTGATTCATTATATTTGCTATAAAATTCACCACCTTAATCAGATCTCTCTATTTTCACTTTTTTTGTCTAATTGTCTTTCTACCTCATGAACAAATACCTCTAAGGCATTTATTACTTGAGTTTTTTCATGCAATAAATAAACATATCTATAATATGAAAAGTCATAGATAAATGTAATGAAATACTTTTCTCCACTAAAAGATAGAACATTAAAAGACCAACATATATTAATGTGTATAATTTCAAGAAGTTGAGTGATTCTTGTGGCTCATTTCTTTGTGTATTTGGTTTGCTTTTCCTTAATGCATTTCACACATACACCAAATGTGATAAAATTTTATTTTTTACCAGTCTTTGTAGTATTTATTTGAAAATATGACCTAAACGTTTATGCCATAAGAAAGTTGAATTTCATTAATTAAACCACATTTAGTACGAACATTATGATCCATGGCTAATAAGGTTTCAACAAAAAGATTATCAAAATTGAACTTGTACATGCCATCATAAAGAATACTGGAGCCAATAATGCAATTATTTTTAGATAAACTGAAGCACTCATTCCCAAATTTAAAAGTGTATCAAATAGTATCATGTTTAGATAAGGAAACTAAATTACAAAAAACAGAAGGTACATAAAGTGTCTGAAACAACTCTAAATGATGTTCAGAATCTAAAATCAAATGGTAAGTTCCAATAGCTTTAATTGGAGCTTTGACACAATTCCCTATAAAAATAAAATTTTCATTTGAGTTTATTGTTTGGGTTGTATGGAATCCTTGTATGGTGTTTGAACTTGATTAGAAGGTTCATTGATTTTAAATGGTTCTTGCTTGCCCTTGCCTTTTTCATAATTCTTTTTTAGCTTCTTTTAGCTCCTCAATGACCTACAAAGTTAATGGTATGGGTCCCTTGATTCTTAAGTTTTGTCTCCTCTTGAACAAGTATACTGACCAATTCATTCACATTTCATTTGTCCTTTATAGTGTTGTAATTCATTTGAAATGACTCATATTGCTTAGGAGGTAAAGAGTTAAGAATAAACTATACTAGGAAAAATTTATCAACCTTCATTCCCAATATTTCTAATCTTGCAGCTATATTTGTAATTTCAATGACATGTTTATGCATACTATGAGTACCATCAAATTTCATGGTGGTTAAGATAGCCATTAATATCCCCGCAAATGACTTATTAGCAGTTTGGGAACACTTTTTTATAAATTTCACGAATTCTTTAGCCATTTCAGGTTTAGGAAGAACCATCTTAATGTAGGTAACAACAGTCATTCACATAAACATTAAGCTCAATCTATTTGATATTTCCCAAGCTTTATGGAAAGATTTTTCTTTAGTAGTGCTTGAAATAGTAGTAGCAAATGGTTTCTCAACTTGGAGTGTCAAATCAAGATCCAACAAGGTGAAATTGGATGGATGGAATGATTATTCACACAAGTTAGAATAGTTTAATCCATTAAAGGATGGAACAGATGAGACAAGCGAACTAAAGTTAACAGGAACGGAAACTGTAAAATATAATAAAATGCTCATATATTAATGCTTTGATTTATAAAATTTAACACTTAAATCATATTCAAATAAATAGTTATTCCACATAAGACCTTTAGTATATATCTAAGATCTCCTTTGAGTGATTTTAGACATACTGGAATTATAGTAACGATCCTAATTCTATATTACTTAATTGTTAATTAAATATACCTCAAATAAACATGCTAACTATTTTTGGATATACTACCACATTCATTTTAAATATATAAATTAATACTTCACGTCCACAAATTATAAATTTAATTGATTAATCTTTGGGCAATCCTTAAATATTTTATAACTAATGAACTTCAATTATTCATGAATTCATTATATCATTTTTCTTCATAAGCATCCATAAATGATGAATAATTAAAAATAAAATATTTTATAATTTAATATTCATATGACTTTAACTTTGGCCACTTTGGTGACTAACAAACTATCACAAATATGAGTATTAATATTGTACAAGTAACGTACAATTTAGAGTAATTATACATTTATAGCATTTATAGCCTTAATGGCATTTGGCCACTTTGGTGACTAACAAACTTAATGGCATATTAAAATTTAATACCATTAATATATATATTCTTAATGTACATACATAAGGTACTCTAAATAATATATATACATCAATTAACAAAATATAAAACACTAAGCATGTCATATCAGCTATGTATTCTTACAATCATGCACTTAAAATAACTCAAAACCTTAATCGGTGATGACATGATGCCAATTTTATAAAAGGTTTGATTCATAATATTCAATACACACACATGTCAAAACCATAAAACAAAAGCATGTATTTCACAATAAAATAATAAATACATTGTTAAAATATATAATAATATGCAAAATATAATATATATATATATATATATATATATATATATGCACTACAATTTACAAGGCTTCATTCTTGTGCATGTTATTCGTAAAAACCAAAAGCAATTCCCTTTTAATAATCAATAATATGTTTTGTAGAAACACAATATGTAATATTGATTCCAAATAAAATAAACAGCAAGGGTTTTCGTCGATCAATTTAACACACGAATCAAAATAAATACAAATTATAAATTTCATTCATCATACTCAGATCAAAATTGGAAAAAGCTTTGGGAACTTACAATTCTTAATAGGCCAATAAATTTAACAAAACATTATGCAGAAATAATATGAGATGAAAATATATCTTTAATGAAAAATTGTAGAATTCCAAACTATGCTCTAATACCACATGTAAGCATTATTTATTGCATAAATATGTTTGTAATAATTCCTTAATACAAATCATAGAATTTTATGTTTTTACTAGAATATAAAATATGGTTACATACCTTAATCCATGAAATTAGCCAAATTCTGATCTAGAAAACCAACAAAACTTTGTTTATAGAGAAACTTAATTTCTCTCCATTGTCTTTTCAGTAATTCTGCTTTATGATGGAGGAAGCGTTAAGAGAGGTGTAAGGCGAGAGAGAGGACCAATTTCTATTAAATAGGAAAATGATGACTGTTCCTATCAAATGGTGAATTTTACATCATAAAACTCTAGTTGACTTAATTAAATTGACTAATTAGAATTTAACATTTAATATTATTAAAACCATAATTGAAAATATAATTAATGCACTACATAATATTTTATATGATTTACAACTAATTCATAACAAAATCTAGTCCTTAGTCCCTCCTGACTCTCACTACTGCTTAGTGGGTAGCAATTGGATTTTCAAAGTCAAACGGAATTTGGATGACACATGTCACAAAGCTCGGCATATCATGAAGAGTTTTTCAGGCCCTAAGGCTTGATGTTTTAGAGACCTTTAACCTTGTCATCAAATCAACCACCATTCAAGGTGTGCTTTCAGTTATTGTTTCCGATGGATGGGATGTTTGACAAACTGATGTTAATAATGCATTTTTTGAATGGCGTTATCACTGAAGATGTCTATATGCCTCAGCATGAAGGCTTTGTTGATGCCAAACACCCAAATTTTGTATGTAAATTACATCTATATTTATATGGCCTTCATCAATCCCCACGCGCTTGGTATGATCAGTTAAAGCAGACTCTGCATTCTTAAAGCTTTATGAATTGTAAAATGGATTCGTCTCTGTTCATTCTTCATCGAGATAGTGACTTTTGCTCTCAAGGACATGGGATCATTGTCTTTCTTTCTTGGTATGGAAGTTGTTTAAACTAAGTAAGGCATGCACCTTTCCCAGCATTGTTATGTAAGTGATTCATTATCTCGTATAAAGATGAGTGATTGTAAAACAAGTCCCAATCCGGCTAGTATTTCTACATTGTTAAGCCAACATAATGGTGCACCCCTCGGTGATCTATAAATCTACTGTAGCTCTATTGGTGCTCTACAGTACCTCTCGATTACATGGCCCGAAATGTCCTTTATAGTCAATAAGCTTAGCTAGTTTCGGCATCGCCCACTGGATTCGTATTAGTTTGGTTGTAAGGGGGTATTACACTACCTCAAAGGTTCACTCACCTATGGGCTGTTCATACGTCCTTTTACTCATCAACAGGTACACGGTTATACAGATGCTAGCTGGGCTTCTAGTGTTTATGATTGTCGGTCCACGGGGGGTAAGGGTGGGGGGTATTGTGTATTTGTTAGTAATAATTTAGTCTCTGGGTCTTCTAAAAAGCAACATGTAGGAGCTTGCTCGAGTACTGAATCTGAATATTGAGCTCTAGCTAATTGTGCAATTGAGGTAACTTGGTTACAGTCGTTGTTGAAAGAATTGTGTTCTTTTTTTTTTTCTTTTTTATCTTCTGTACTACGGTGTGATAATATCTCAACTACGTATTTAGCTACTAATCTTATATTTCACACTAACACTAGACATAATGAGATAGATGTTTATTATATATAGGATAAAGTGCTTCACAAAGAGCTCAAGGTTTGGTTTGTTCCTAGTGTTGATCAAATAATGTCCTAACCAAGGTTCTTCCTAGTTAGCGGTTCTCCTTGTTATGGTCCAATCTCAATGTGCAAGAGTTTCCATTTCGCTTGAGGGTGGATGTTAGTATAACTAAGTGATAATGTTTGTACTTATCTTATGTTACATAGATATTATTGTAGGTGGTGTTTCACCTATCTTTGGTAGGTATATTCCCATGTTCAATTATACTTATAATCATCAATATGTGATAGAAGTGTATATATATTGTAGTCTATTTTGTAAAGGAATCATTCTTTCACCCATAATTATTACTACTACTCTTCTAACATTGCTTTATCAACTTTTCTAGCTGAAATGATACTATTAGGACATAGATTTACATCGTCAAACCTATCACATTGTCAAGGCCATTAGTGGCCATTTTCTTTGAATAGGTGGCTAGGTGATCATTCTTTTCATGCGACGATGATACAATCATTCCCAAACAAATTCTTGTCCAACATCTAAATTAGTTCCAAAAACTAAAGTCATCATTTTAAAATTATAAAATTATTAAAGCATGAAAGTACAATTTTAACCTCGGTCAATTTTTTTAGACTGGTCATACATGATGAAGTTGAGTACATCATCCTTAGATACAATATTGACATAGCACACCATAAAATGTTGTGGTCATAAGTTGATTATTTGCAATATCTGCCAAGTGACAAATCATGTCTAAAAAGTCATTAAGGAATCCTACACCATCATTCCCAAGAACAGGAAATAGGGTAAAAGTAAATTAAATGATATGACCTTGAATCTCCATGGAAGTTTTAATATCTCAAAAACATGTCATAAGCTAACCTTCCAGTATGAAAATGAATCAACATATGTTGGTAATGATTGAAAATGTAACTATAGCAGAAAATAGAAAAGTGTTTCACACAATGATTTGCATACAAATTATACAAGATCACAATTCCTTAATTAGACATAGAGCAACTTAGTTGAACAAGTATGCAACCAATATGCTTGTATATATAAATCTAAGCACCTAAAACAAACATGTAACATTCACGTACTGGTGGTACATTATAGAACTCAATGGTAGGATGAAAGAGTACTATTATTTAATACAACTTGTGTCGCAACACAAGTAACACAAGTGATGTGGCATACATACATTGATTATATAATGGATTAGTCAACTTTATTGATTACATGTCATCTAGCAACTAATTGGGACATATCACATCACTTATATTGGAATAAAAGTTGTGATGAAAAACTTTAATCAGGATGAGATTTTTTATTTTTTTTCCCTCATCTAAAGTTTGCTCAAGATGATTAAAAATTCAAAATTACTTAAATCATATGAGAAATTAGGAGAGATCCCAAAACTTACCAATTTATATCCAAACAAAATAATTCTAAAAAACTAGTTGTCTTAAATGAATTTGTAATAATATTACTGCTTATTAAACACAACACTATCATGCTAAAATAATTATATATAGCATTAGGTTGATGAAAGCCTTTTATAAGGGCATAATGAAGTAGAAAACTTGGGGAAAAATGTAGATTGAGTATTATTACTATTATGGACTCACAATGTAATTAATCAAACCAATTTATGTTGAACACATGTGAATTGCATGCATAAAAGGAATAGCCAAAAATGAATATGATAATAAGATAGGTTTTTGGGGTCAAATATCGATCAAAATAATGTAATTTTAAAAAATATCCTCTAAGACATATTTGTTATGATGAAGATGTTTGAAATGACAAATTTTAGTCTAATGCATTATTTTCATAGTATTGAATAAGTCAAGATGTTGAAGGGATTTTTATCTCTTAGAAATAATATACAAATACAGTGCTAGAAGAAGTCAGAATGAATGGATGCAAGATGATATCCACTCCACTTGTGTCAAATGAAAAGTTAAAGAAAGAAGATGGTTCAGGAAATGCAGATGGCATACTTTATAAAAGTCTAATTGGAAGTTTACTTTATCTCACTACCACCCAACTTAACATTATGTATGCTACTAGTCTACTTTCAAGATTCATGCAAAATCCAATACAAGTTCACTTTGGCACAGCGAAAAGTATACTTGGATATTTTTAAGGTATTAAAAATTATAGAATCTGATTCGAATCTTCTCCAAATTCAAAATTATTTAGTTATTTAGATAGTGAAGAGGTTGGATTAGTGGATGACATGAAAAGTATTTCCGAGTACGCATTAACATTAGAATCTAGAATTTTTTCATGAACATCAAAAAAACAAAATAGTGTTACTTAATCCTTAGCATAAGCGGAATATGTAGCCATAACAAATTTTACAAGTTAAGTAATATGGCTAAGAAGAGTTCTTGAAGATATGGGTGAAGCTCAAAATCAAGCTACAGAGATTTTTTAGGATAGCAAATCAACAATAGCTATGGCAAGAATCCAGTCTTTTATAGCAAAACAAAGCATATTGCAATCAAATATCATTTTCTTCAATGAGTAGAAGCTAATCAGGAAATTACACTGAAGTGTTGCATAACAAAAGAACAACTTGCAGATATTTTTAACAAATTACTTCGAGATACGATTGGAGTTTTAAAAATGTGCATTAAGGAGGGGTGTTGAAATGATGATGAAATTTCTAAATATAAAAGCTAAAATATATAGGTTCTATACATTGATGAGGAAAAGGAAAATACTTATCTACTTCTAGTCAAAGTTTGTTTGGTATTGTATAATTCAAATTGACTTTTACTTAGGTTAAAGATGATGTTTATCTATATTGGTCATGACAACTAGATATGAGTTGTAATAGTGAAATACAAATTTACTTTCTGTGTATTTATAAATAGGAGTTGTAGGTTCATTTGATGTATGTGCCAAAAACTGAGGCATTCCAAATTATGCTAAACTAAGGCATTGTCTATAATGTTTTAGAATCAAAACTAAAGCTCCAAACACTTTCTGTATCGATCCTTTCATAAATATAAATTCTATTTTATTTTCATTTCTATATTATTCCTATTTTCCTATTTTCTATCAGTTTTTTTCCTTATATTTCCATATTAAAGTGTTCAAAATTTGAACTCAAAACTCCACTTAAAGCTCCCGTTGAAAAATCAACTATCAGCTTTAACTATTAAATACAGTAGGTTACTTTTGTATGCACTGTTTTAATATGCTTGAAAATATGGATATTTATCATTTTCATTGATCATAACTATGCTAGAAACTTTTCCACCTTGACGAGGCCCTCTGAAAAGTAGCCTAAATAAATTCCAAAAGTTGATGAGTTGGCAACATGTTTATGCAGTCAATAAGTAGTGACCCTCAACTACCTATCAAATATACAATCAGTGACCTTTGGCAATCCTACCAATGGTCACTGTTGTTTATCCTACTATAGTATTTGAAATTATATTGTGATGATTTATTTATGGTTTTTATTTAGTATTTGATGTATTTGTAAGTTTATGATGGACAAAACAATTATAGTTTTTGTTTGATTTGATGGAAGGTTTGAGATTGATATCAGAGGGAACTGGGGTTCTATAAATGGAAGGACGAAAGTAAGGCTAATACACACAAAATGCTCATATAATGAACTATTGGAAATTGCATATGAAACAGGAAACATAAATCCTAAGCGTTTTTGGATCAAAATGAAGTTTATAGTTTGAACATATTATAAGTTGAATCTTAGTGAGATTGAAAATGATGGAAATCTGAAATGTTTTTTTAAGGAGAATTTTTGTGTTTATACAATGCATACATCTTCATTATTTATTAAGCTTAAGGAATTACAAGACACACCAAACATTGGTGAAAGAAATAATGATGTTGTAATTCCATTTGACTCTCAAAGTAGGAGCAATAAACTTCCTTATTTGAGACCTACTGTGGATGTTAACAGAAGCAGAATTACAGACCAACATCATTTAACCCCATAAAATCAAATAGAGGAAAATACTGCTGTGAGTTGGTATTTAGTGAATTTGCATAATGGGATAGATATTATATGAGATAATGTTGTGTTACCAACAATAGATGAATATGATAGGTTTTATAATTTTGGTGATTATCATGTATACTACAATGATGATATGTATGGAGAACTGTATGAAAATAATATTGCATTCGATAATGATTTCACATTAGAGAATGATAGGGAGATGGATGATGACGAATTCAATAAAGCATTTTAGATAAATTTTGAAATTCAATTTTAATGTTAACACAAGTGGAATTAAATATAAGTACCAACGTATTGGTTACTAATACAGACCAAAAGACATAGCTACTAAAATAGAGGATGAGTTAGAAATCCATATAACATACGATAAGGCATGGAGAGCAAGAGAAAGTGCACTAAACTATATTAGAAGTACTTCTGAGGAGTCATATCGAGCCATGCCCATGTGGTGCCCAATGTTGAAGACGAAAAATTCATGCATTATTACTCATATTGAGATGGATGACGATAATTGTTTCCTATATTTCTTCATGGCTTTAGAGAAAAGCATTGTTATATTTAATAAGGTTAGACTTATTATAATTGTGGATGAGACCTATCTAAAAGGAAAATATAAGGGAACTTAAATTATTGCATCATATTTTGATTGTAATGAGCATATATACCTTTTATCTTTTGGAATATGTGCTATACAAAATGAAACATCATACACTTAGTTCTTTCAGAGGTTTAAGGAGGCATATGAGAAAGTTGAGGAAAATGAAACATGTTACACTTTGGTTCTTTCAGAGGTTTAAAGAGGCATATGGGAAGTTGATGATTTAGTATTCATTACAGACGGACATAAGGGCTTGGAGAAGGCTATTGCAATGGTATATCCCGATGCTCACCATGGCAATATATATATATATATATATATATCATCTTAAATGCAATGTGAAACTCTATTTTGGGAAAAATAAACATCTACTTATGGCTTTCTATAGTGTATTTAGATATTGAATTTGAGGCATAGATGCTACAATTAAAGACCATTAATATACAAGCACATTAGTAAGTAATGGAAGCTAATATTGAAAAATGGGCTAGATATTTTTCTCAAATAATAGATACAACATCATGACTACCAACATAACCGAGTGTATAAATGCTATATTGTAAGATGCTAGGTCACTTCCGCTTATACCCTTACTTGATGCCATAAGGTCCAAAATCCAAGTATGGTTTTATGATCATTGAAATGAATCTGCAGCAACATTTACACTTGTTACTCCATGGCTCAAAAACATATTAATGAATAGACTAAAAAAATGTCGGAGATTCACTGTAACATTGTTGAGCATGTACGAATTTGAAGTTCGTATATGTTTGACTTCATTATAACTATCAACTTGGAAGCCCACACATGCCCTTATCTAAAATTCCAATCAGACCGATACCCATGTATACATGCTATTGCTGCTTATAGATTCAGAAATTTACCACTTTACTTATTCTGTTATGAACATTACAATGTCTCATCATGGAAAGAATGTTATGCGAATACCATATACCCCTCGATGATAGGCGTATATAGCGTATAACACCATATGTACTTGAATGTGTTGTCCACCCTCCAATAGCTCGTTGTGTGTTCAGAAGATTTAGAACCTTTAGGATTCTATCTAGAGAAGAAGAGCAACTATATCGTAAATATAGCAGATATGGAGTTTTTTTTCATAATTGATAAACATGCATTTGTAATGTTCCAGTATAGTGTTACTATTTCACATTTTCTTATTAAATGTTTTTTCGACTCAGTATTATTTGTATGTGTTTAGAAGAATAACCCTAATTATGGTTATATATAAGATATGTATGTTTTTATCATAGAAGTTTTATATTTAGGGAATGATAAGACAAGTATATCATGTATCTATCTAAATCGGTCTATAAGATTAGTTATATTTGTCTTTATCATTTCCTGAATGGAAACTTTCTATGATAAGGAGTACATTTGTTTACATTACCTGAATAAAATAATGAAATATATACATTGGTAATTACATTGGTGAATGTGAATGTGAAACACTTGTTAAATTAAACACTTGTGTTTACATTGCGGCTTAATGTGAAAACTGTGAAAATCACCAAGTGAATCACACTTTTCACTCAACCAATCAGTTGAGGGATCCTCCTATATGATATAAAGAGGCTTCCTCGACTAAGCTGCCAAGGCCCTTGATAGTCTGGCCAAGTGAAGTTTTAGAATTTTTCTTGGTCAAACTGCCGAAGGCCTCGACAATCTTGCTGAGTAGTTCACATTTCTCATGTAGTTAGTATTTTTTAGGGTAAACTATAGTTCATTAAGAGTTAACATTATTCTTTTAGGGTTTATATATTGGTCTATTGCACAATTTATTTGTTTTAGGGTTTAAAAATGTTGTTGGATATCTTGGACATATAACCATTGAAGAAACATATAATGCAATAAGATGAAGTAAAATAATAATAAAAAATTGAATTGCTATTGCCATTAAGTTAAAAAAAAAAACATATACAAGTTATTCTTATGAATAAAAAATGTTGACAACATATTTTTTCTAAACAAACGTGTATGACTATCGGTTAAATTGAATGGCCTCTAAGCAACATGTACTCTATGTATTTGCATGCATTAATACTGCAATCACCACTACATATAAATAATGGCATAATTAATTTTAAAATTCAAAGTTGGTGTTATAAAAATATGACATTACTTGTTGTTTTATTGTAGAAGTGAACTATCTTCTTCACGACTCATAGTAAATAGACTTAAATTTAGGGTGTCGTCCTCCATAAGCTTCATATGAAGGTTTTAATAATTATATACCATAAATAAGTACATAAACAACATTGAAAGTCCCCTTGCATTCTTCAATTGGAACCAATCTTTCATTATCCTAATGGCAGGGTTGTACAATGTGATGTGTCGTGTCGCATATCAATCTTTGCTGCTACTTAATATTAGTTGACATTGTTTATTGGCAAATATTCCTACAACATATAATGACATATGTTGCTAGGGCGTAGATTACAATAATAACATAAAACCAATACATGGAAAATCAACTTATATGAGCCCATGACCATGATTCAAGTGGCAATCCTCCTACATAATAATTATTTAATGGTGTATCATTCATCTCAACCGCCTAATCAATCATTCTCATATTGTGCTATGTCCTAATCCACATTCGGATTCGTAGCTTTGTACTTAATGTAACACTCTCTTATTTTGTCTTACAAATCACAAAGCTAATAACATCCATTAGTATGTACCCCTATCCCAAATATTGTGAATGAAAACTATAAACATTATACTTAACCAAAACCAGTAGTCCTCTATCATCATGCACTGTGTGAATCCTTCAGGATTAACCCTGACTCTCTTCCTAGTATAGAACAATATGACATCCACCCCCTAAAAAACATATAATATTGAAAACTCAGCAATTAACATGTATAAAAATAGTTAAAATATAAATGTGATTAATACACACTTCATCCTTCAACCACCCACCGGACATCATGAATATTTAGAAAATATCATTCTTCAAAGTTTTGAATTCCACTAAACGTTTTTTAAGTTTCTTTTCTTTCAAAATTTTTGACAATGTAGCTTTGTTCCTCCTATCCATAGGTTTGAAAGAATCTCAATTCACATATATTGGTGGGGATAAATAGTGTACTGATTGCTACAATGTACATTAATATATTTAGTAATGAATAAATTGTTCATAAATACATTAAGTATTGATATTTAGTAAATCTAATGAATATCACATATGGTCCGACATACTATAGTATTTGATGAACCATAGTCTTCATATCTTGTATATCACTCCCATGCTACCTCAACTATTCTCCAGAATCAGCTCATATATTTTCAAAATCATTGCACAACTTATCCATCTTCACCTCCAATTGTTGCAAATGTACTTTATCCCAAATGAATTGTCTAGCACCACCATATATATGTGTTAATATAGTATGCACTAGCTCTGGCTAATGAGCAGTATACTGGTAGGCTTTTGCCTCAATAGTTGATGGACTGGTATATTCCTTATCCTCTAGTCATATCCAAAAGTTCTTCAACTAAGGCTGCTTCATCTTTTCTAGAGTCGAATGCAGTTTATTATTCATAAAATACTAACAAAATGAAATGTGACAAACAATTAAAATATGCATACGATACAAATAAATAAATAAAAACAAAAGATACTAACATTTGATGACTTACTTGTCTTTTGTTAAATATGCTGGTAGCAAACTTATTATATTGGAGCGTGTCAAAGAATGACCACCCTAGCATCCTCGGACATTTAACACCATAATTTTTCCCACGAATTGTAATACTTAGAACTACAGGTATGACTTTAAATCCCTAAATCTATATACAAACACATATTTAAGTCGATCAACACACATACTATAAAGTATAACATGATAGCTTATGTAATGTAGTCTTTATTTGAAATGCAAATGGAAATCCATGAAGACTATAGGCTTGTTTAATCGATTTTTCTATTTGATCTTTGAACTTAGACTATGTATCATCAAATCATAGCATAAGTTCCCTCAATGGTATTTTACTTATAGTTCTTCAAACACTATGATCTTGGAATTATCATTCTTCATTAATCTACTTTGATACGAGGGAAGAAGCACCGTCTCCAAGAAGTAACACATACAACATTTGATATTGTTTGTTATATCCTCCTTGCTTTCCTCATTGAATTTGATAGCCTAAAAGGTTTTAATAAATTCACTTTGAGATATTGAACCTAATAAACCAAAATACGTATTCCACAAGTCGTATGATAAATTACTCAACTTCAATGATTTAGGGAATCTACCACAATTAAAACCTTAATTATGGTAAATTCTTTCCGATCAAATCTCATCCCAATTCAATTGAATTCAAACTCCACCACATTCTTATCACTGTATTACAACTGTCATAACAACATATAATGAACGAATCCACTATAAAATTGTATAGTCTTCATCTTCGTAAATTTATGAAACCATAGTTGTTCGAGTTTATCCTCACCTTTATCTAGTTTGTCTTTGATCACTTAGAGTGTGTGTGCAAGGTTGGAGATGCTTGTGAGGTGAACAATGGTACCTTTACTTTTTGGTATAATTCTCCTTGAAACCTATAAAACAAAATAAATATAATAAATCAACCATATGAAAACAATGCACCTTTGTAAACTCACTAAATTAGGGCTCCTTTGGCAATCCTATCGAAGGAGCCTCTTATCTCACCTATAAAGGAGGCACCCTCAGTAAGGCTGCTGAAGGAGCCACATGTGCATGTGAGACAAGGTGGCTCTCTTGTTAGGCTAGTCGAGGATCTCTCCTTTGTGAGACAAGTAGGCTCCTTTGGCCAACATGTCGAGGCCATCCCCTACCAGCATATATATCATGCATTCCAATTTATAATATACCTATTGTGATTTTTCCAAAAACTCATGTATTCCAAACCACATATATCAAAATCACTCAAAATAAAAACAAATGCACATAGACATACATAATAACCACACAATTCCAAACCTAGATCTACATAAAAAGGTATTTTTTTTCCACAAAATTATGAAATTTGTCCAAATAGGGCACACATGCAATGTAGTGTACAGTTCCTTGGTCGCATGACTCATCTTCTTCATGGGTACAATGAAGGTGGATGTTTTCTTCAAGTGCGCCATCTCTCTACTTCCTTGGCTTTCTTACTAGCCTCCTTTAAGCGCTTTAATGGACCAATAATTGCTAGGAAAAAGAGACAATGATGGAGAAGGAGAGGGTGATGAAGATGAAAGAGAATGAGGAGAGGTAGGGTTTCGGTAAATCTAGTCAAAGAGAGAGAATGGGTGCAAAATGGTTAGGTTATCTAGGTTTTGTCAATATTTTGGTTTGATGGGTATTTTTCTAAATTGGGTTTATTTTGTGGATATTTGACCAGAAAATCCTAATTTTTTTAAAAAATGATAGTAATAATAACCTAGAAAAAAGAATTACTATTCAAATAGTAATAATTATCATCGAGGGTGAGGACAAGGCTAAGGGTTAGGGATGACATTCAGGGAATTTGGTATCTAGTCCCTGCCCTAATCCCCACCTATGGGAACCATGGAAGGGACGTTCATTCCCCCGCCCATTGCCCATTTACGATCTAATTTTTTTAAAACAAATATTAAGTTTGCATATTAAGTTGAAGAGATAAAAAGAAATAGAGGACATATACAAGAAGTACATAAAAAAAAGATAAATAGTAGATTAAAAAAGTAAAAGATAAATAGCAAATAAAAAATAGCATATCTGAGACTTAAAATAAGAGATAGGGTGTTGCCGGATGCCACTATTACCGCCAACGTAACGAGTGAAATGGTGTGGCTAATGGCATGAAAGTGAGTATCATAAATAGTAGTGGCTAGTGGCATAAAAGTGAGAATTAGAGAGTCGGAGATGGTAGTGGGTGGGTGTGTAAGAATTAAAAATATTAAGGTTAGTGGGTGTGTCATAATTAAAAATATTTTTTCTTCTTTTGGTAAATAAAAAATATATATTATGGTTAGTTAGTGGGTGTGTCATGTAAAAATAAAAAATAAATATTAATTGTTTAATGTATATTAAAAATACATATATATATATATATATATAAATACATATGCAGAGAGAGTTCAGGGTGAGGATAGTATTTCCCATCCTTGCCCCGGGGTAAAGATATTTTCCTCGATCCCACCCTATTATTTCGACTAAATGGAAATTCCTGCCCCATCTAGAACGGGGCATAGTTAGGTTATTTTGCTGTACATATCGAGGGTTTGGAAAAAAAATTGTTATCATTTGTAATTGGGTTTTTGATGCCATGGTCAAACTTAATATGGGTTAAGTACAAATAGCTAGATTTTTGTGAAATTAAAATTTTAGGCTAAAATGTTCAAAATGCTCCTGAAGTTTCAATTAATTTTTTAGCCACTTCATTTTCCCTTCCCCACCACATCAACACCTTTTTCTTCTTATCATTCTTCTTAATTTATCTTTCTTCATTTGGAAATTTGATATGTGGATTGTCAAAAATTTTCAAGAAGTTTACTACATAATAAATCATGAACAATAATGATTGATTTATTGATTTTGGATAACTATATTTTTTAATGATTGGGAAGGGTGGTTTGTATTTGATGTTTGTAAGGGTACAAGTGTTTGAATGTATGTAATGTATATGAATGAAATGCTTAGATGTTTGAATGTATGCAAAGTGTTTGAAATAATATTTGGGTGTAACATTGCTTGCAAGTATTTGAATGAATGCTCGTGTTTTAAAATACATGTAAAATATTTCATTAAATGTTTGAAAGGAAAAATATATACAAAGTATTTGAAATAATGATTGAGTGTTAAATGTGTGTAAATAAATGTTTGAATATATACAAATAGGAATTGATAGCATATGGGTGAGTCGGTAGGTCGGTGTGTGGGAGAAAAAAAGGGTCGGTGGGTCGGGGAGTATAGGTAGGTGGGGTGGGGGGATGAGGGTTGATGGTGGGAAGGTGGGAAGAATGGGTGGTTGGTGGTGGGTCAATGGCCACTGACCCCACTTTTTATTTTTTATATAATTTTTTGATAATTAAATATATTATTATTGTGTTTTCTATTTTATTTTATTTTTGATATTATTTTTAGGTGATAAATATATTATTATTATGTTTTCTATCTTATTTTGATATATTTTTTTAAAAATAATTAAATATATTATTATTGTATTTTCTATTTTATTTTTTAATATAATTTTTTTGGATAATTATAATAAAAGAGAATGTGAATGGGTGGTGGGGATTATGGGGTAGGAAAGTGTGGTAGGTGGATAGTTAGTGGCCCCATACTCCACCACCAATTCATATTCTTTGGAGAAGGTGTGATGGATGGGTGGTCGATTTAGTGGCTATTGACCCTCACCTACTCCACCACCGATGTCACTTTTGATTTTTTTATTATATATTTTTGGATAATTAAATATATTATTATGTTTTTTATTTTATTTTTTGGATATAATTTTTTTGGGTAATGAAATATATTATTGTGTTTCTTATTATATTTTGTATATAATTTTTTAAATAATTAAATATATTATTATTGTATTTTTGATTTTATATAAGTTTTTGGATAATTATAATAAAAAAGAGTGTGAGTTTGTGTGTGGGGTAAGTGATGGGAGGACTGTGAATAGGTGATGTTGGATAGTGTGGATAGGTGGATGGTTGATGACCATCTACTCAAGGGGCGTGGGTCAATAATGGTTGATGGCCACCAAGCCCTCCATTGATATATATATATATATATATATATATATATATATATATATATATATAAGTTTTTGGATAATAAAATTTATTATTATTGTGTTTTCTATTTTATATTTTTATAAAATATTTTGGTAATTAACTTTATTATTATATTTTTTATTTTATTTTTTGATATAATTTTTTAAATAATTAAATACATTATTATTGTATTTTCTATTTTATTTTGTTAGTGCAATATTATTGTAAGTTTTTTTATATATTATTATTTTGATAGGAAAATAGCAAGTGACCTTTGATGTACTCAATATTAAGTATTCTTCAATAATAGTATTATTAATTCCATTATGCCTATATTGAAATTCAACCAAGAGATGAGAACTTTTATTTATATTTTAAACTTTAAATTTAATTTTTTTTAAAAGATATTTGAAATTAGTGTGGGTCACCGACCCCCACCTTCTAACTTTAAAGTTTTTTTTATAAAAAATTAATAAAAGGTGCAGTGGGATGTCGATGAACACTATACTCGTATCGACTCTCTTACAGAATTTTCAAAATAGAGGTTTTATACCACTTACATTTAAATTGATCACAAAAATATTAAATTTAACATCCTAAATCCTATTAAACCATAGTATCATTTTTAAAAATGATTAATGAATAATACCCGTTAAGAAACCAAATCCAAATAAGCATAAAAGTAAATAAACTTACAAAAGCTCTAATGAATTGATTTTAGTATTTTTGTAAAAGAAGCATTAAGATTATTGCATCCACCATGTACAACAATAAGGAAGTTTGGGTTTCAAAAATAAAGCTCAATAAATCCAACTATCTAAAAAAATCCATTTGTATTACATAATACATTTAATGTTGGAAGGATGAATACATAAAGGGTTTTTCGATGCCATATCACTTTTGAGACCTATTTGAATTTTTTATCAGTTTTTCTTATAATTATTATTTTAGTTAGTTTTTAAATAAAAAGTCAAATATATCCTTAAATATTTGTAGGTTTTCTTATGCTTCTTTTCTTTGTATTTGTTGTCTTCTTTGTCGTCTTCATTGTCCTATTCTCCTTGATTTTCTTTTGCAACGTCTTTTCTTCTGCAACATCTTTTCTACTATAGCATCTCTTCTTCTGCAATATATTTTTTTTCTTTTGAGTTTTTTTTTTGTCAGTCTTTTTGGTATTCCTCTATTCTTTTTCTTATTTTTTTTTATTCTTCGTCTTCATATTCTTCTTCTTGTTTGTATTTTTTTTCACGTATATGCAATTAATTTGTCACTAACGAATTTGTTGCTGACGAAGTGAATTCGTCACTAGCGAAGTGAATTCGTCACTGACAAAGTGAATTTGTTGCTAATGAAGTTCGTCGCTAATTCATCTTGGCGAAGTGAAATTCATCGTTGATGAAGTGAAATTTGTTGCTGACGAAGTGAATATGTTGCCAGCAAAGTGAATTCGCTGCTGACGAAGTGAATTCGTCTCTAATTCGTCATGACTAAATGAATTTGTCAATGGCGAAGTGAATTTGTTACTGATTCATGGCAGATGAAGTGAATTCGTCTCTAATTTGTGGCTGACGAAGTGAATTCGTCGCCAATTCATAGCTTACGAAGTGAATTCATCACTGACGATTTTGGTCACTGTTTTTTTTTGTTTTAACTCTATTACAAATTTCAATTTTTATTAACTCTTCAATGTCCATCAAAGTTTATCAATAATTTTTTTCATCCCAATTTATTTTTTTCTTTTGCTTTTCCTATAACTTTATCTAAAAATTTTAAATATATAACTAAAAATTTTTTAACGAACTACAAAAGAAAGACTAAAAACATAATTTGTCATCCAAGAGTATTATCGTAATTTTGGATCAAAATATTATTTTGAGCAACTTAAGTTAAAATAATTTAAATGGGTATGGGTCTTTGAATACAGCATTGAAAAACCTATATATAAAATTATCAAATAAACTGCCCAAAATTTTAATTCATATAAAAAAAAATAAAAAAATAAAAAAGGTATGCTACACCCTTCAATGCCCGGACATAAAAAACCCTTCGTAATTTTAGCGAACCTTAGTGGCATATAATTTAGGCCACAAAAACAAAAAAAAATAGAGCCCTTCGTAATTTTAGCGAACCTTAGTGGCATATAATTTAGGCAACAAAAACAAATAAATAGAGCAAGAAAGAATAAAAACAAAATAGAGGCGGCCAACAACGAACCACAAGAATAAAATAAAGTTGACCTATCTGTAAAATTGCATGTGGCGATAGCCAAGTGGTCCTTCTGGTCATTCACCCACTAATGACAGTTTACAGTTTACACCCTCCTCTCCCTCTCCTCATTCTCACTTCCTGCGGGTCTGTCCGTCAGTGCAAGTAACTGCTTCAAATCTTTGGCTCTCTCTCTCTTTGATCTCTGCTCCGCCAAACCTTCTGCAATTTTCGTTACTCAAGAAAACAGATTACAAACAGAAAGCTTAAGATTGCAGCATTTTCTCTCTCTAACAAAATGCCGTCCCAACAGCTTCTCCCCATAACCCATCACCATTTTGAATCACCCCCTTCTTCATCCTTGTCAAATACCTCTGCTTCTTCCATGGCCGCAATGCTACTCAAAATAGAGGATGACCCAACAACTGGGCTTCTCGTTTCTTCACCATTTGATGATGAAAAGTCCACATCCATGAAGCCTCTTCTCTCTAGAGCTTCCAGCTTCACGAGCATTACCACTACCACGACCACCTCTCCCACAACTTCTAACAATTACTACCAGCAGAGGCGCCGACGGACTGCTAGTGATAATTCTTTGCCGACCCTGTCCGGCAGCGGCCGCCGCGATTCTTTAGGACGAGATGTTGAGCACGCCGCTGCAGAGACGTTCGTGGTCACCCGTTTAAGTTTGAAGCTTCTGAGATATCTTGGGTAAATCACTATTTCTTTTCTTTTGTTATTTTGTTATTCTAGAATTGCCCTTATATGATGTGCTTGTGCTTGTGAATTGTTTGTTAATTCCCATCAGTGCGTTTGTTGAGTAAGTTTTAATCTAATCTCGTATTTGTTAAGCTGAGTGACTGAATTGGAATCTGCTGTTTATCTGTGGTGTAATAATAATCAACTAGGGTGGAGAATTCTTTCTATAACCTACCATTCTAACTCTGCTACTATGATTCTGGGATTTTTAATGACCACTGCTGTACTGCTTTGTATATATGAATCTCTTTCTTTTATTGATTGACGTACCCCAACTAAACAAGGTGAAAAAAGTTGTAACTATTGTATTTGGACTTGCTATGCTTTTGACATAATATGTTGGACTGAAAAGACAAATTCACACGATATTTAGTCTTAGAAAGAACTAGTTGCATTTTATTTTATTTTTCTTGTTAAACTTGTCAAATTGATATTGAACTATTTAGACGCAATGGGCTAGAGAGGAAAGAAATGATTTTGTTATCCAAGCTATTCACTTCGGGGGTTATATGTAGTCTCTAAAATACAGATGGAATTTGTTTACGATAAACTAACAACTAAATATGGGGTAGCAATTAGTACAGCAGTATATAAAACTTGAAATTAATGGTGAGTGAATCTTCCTAGAATTTTGATGAACCCTGTCTTCAAGCATCTTATGAGGCCTTCAAGTTTGTTTGCGATATCACATTCTCCACTAGAGGATGTCAAGTTAGGTAGTTATTTTGATCATGTTTAATGCACATGATTTCAAGAGAAATTAGATGAAGATTATTAGAGAATTTGTAAGATGAAGATTAAAAGTTTGCCATTGATGACCATAAGAAGCTTTGATACCATGAACAATTTAGAAGAGCTTTGGTAGAGAGGAAAGTGATGATGTTATTCTAACCATGCACTCCCGGGGTACATATATAGTACCTCAAATACAAGATGAAGTCTGTGTAAGACAAAACAACTTTGGCTGTACGTAATCAATTAACTAGCAATATTTGTTAACAGCTTACTAAGGAGGAAAGGGATTTATAATCAATGGCAGTCATTTCTTAGTAGTAAGGAACCTGAAATTTGAACCAGAAGGTTTGAACATGTATGAAGTTGGCCATGGAGGGAACTAAATATCTTGATGAGTTATTTATTTATTTATTTTCCTTCAAAGAGGAAATAGACAGGTGTAAAGAAAATTGACAGAGTTATTGAGAAGAGGGACATGATCTATATGCGTTCAACTGGTTAGAGTTACTTAGATGGGACATGATCTATATGTGTTTTCTTGCATGTATATCAATTTACATCCAGATCGCTTTTGAAAGCAGAGAAGAAAATACTTCGAACTACATTTCATGTTCCTCATGTTTACGGGGAATTTGGTATTTCAAATACGTATCTTGTACTAGTGTTACATGAAGAGCTTTCTCAAATCTATCCCCATTTTATGCTTCCTTATCATATATATATATATATTTTTATTATTATTATTTTTTGTAATTCAGGGTAGGCTACAGATGGATAACAAGATTTCTTGCCCTTGGTTGTTATGCATTGTTTCTTATGCCAGGTTTTCTCCAAGGTCTGTAATAATTATAATCTGTTGTTAAGTTTCATACACAAATATGTGCATTAGCTTGTCTTGTGTATTGTATCTTGTGTCTATAGTGGTCATATAAGTAGCATTTATAAAAACTTTCACTAGAGCATAACTAGCCTACTTGTCTTTTGCAGTTGGATATTACTATTTCTTCTCCAGTCAGGTTCGTAGAGGTATAGTTTATGGTGATCAACCAAGAAATAGGTAGAAATTATAGTCTTGGTTTTGTTCCTTGTGCATTTTGGTTGCAATTTGTTTATGAGATTTCTTAAATTTTGTTGCAATGATAACTGAAAAATTTTCTGCAGGCTGGATCTGTATCTTCCCAAAAGAAATGATGGGCAAAAACCAGTCATTGCATTTGTAACTGGTGGAGCCTGGATTATTGGGTGGGTGAAGTTTGCTCGTTTAAGGTCTATGTAAGAGTATTTCAAGAAAGTGTAGCAAGTAGCAACTTTACATTGTCCTTAGGGAAGTCTGGTGGTAACCCACCATTTTTTGTATAAAGCTTATCAAAGGTTCTGGATGCAAATCTTACACAGTGGAAGTGACTTTTGCTTGGTTGCATAATCTAAAAACAAGCATTTTTATAAACCGCAATGAACAATTTTACTTTATTCTTTTCTTTTTACAAGTGAATTGGACAAGTAAGAAAAGTACTAGTTTGAGTTGGAAGTAAAAGACTGAATCACTTTTCACTGTAAGTTATGTTTGATATGGTGGTCCAATGTCATAATATTGTACCACCCAAATCCCTCATTTTGTTTTGTCCATCTTTCTTTTTGTTTATATGTACTGCATATTATTATTATTTTAATTTCACTAAGTTATCTTATTTTTTGTCTTACAACTGTTCCATGCTTGTGTGTTCTTAACATCTAGCTTTTTTGTTAATGTAGCTATAAAGCATGGGGTTCTCTTTTGGGACAACAGTTATCAGAAAGAGGCATCATAGTGGCATGCATAGATTACAGGTGACATCTTCCGGACTCAGAAATACTGTACATTACAAATTAGATGCTGCTTAGCCAAATGAAAACTCAGTCATGGACTCACAGCTAAAGTTCTCTGCTTAACTTTTAGGCATTAGGTTTTAAAAATATGACCTCTAAAGAATCAGAAGAGTTGTAATATTTGTACATTCTAAAGTTTAAAGCATTTTTTCTTATACGACATTTTAGTTTACCTATAGGCTCGTTAAATTCTCTGTAATATCTATATGTTAACCACAATACATATTCTAGCTATGCTGCTGATCTAACGATTGAGTTCTTTTTTTCATTAAGAATGTAAACGCGAGTTCCTTGACTGAATCTCGACTCATCATGTTTTCTTTTCTTTTTTTTTTTTTTTGAGGCCACATTTGTATTTTTTTATTTTTGTTTTTCAATCTAGCTTCCTGTATTACAGCTGGAATACTCCATACTGTTTCATTTTTTTGTTTTGACTGCTAGCTGAACTACCAACAATTTCATTTGGTTCACCCTCTAGCTTCTACAAATGTTTGTTTTACTTGATAATGGATTGCCACTAATTTTTCCTAATATTTTTCAGCTCCTTTCTTGATCTCCTTCATAAGTAATTTTTCATTGTGTTTACATGACAATAAGAACTAAGCCATTTTGGGAATTGACACACACTTCCTTGTAGTTGGCTGAACACCCATTTGGTTGAGCTTTTTTAGGCACTAAATGCTCCACTAGAGATGGAAAAACTCTACAATAAATATTGCTCTTGATTAAAATTTTAAAAAGCTCTTTTTGGTTTTGTCCCAAAGAAGCAAAGTTTTGAGCTTCTCTCAAATGCCAAAATGACCATATAAGGGAAGGTCAAACTACCATTTAATGAACTTTTTAAGTTTCCAATAGTATCCTCATAAACGTATAGAAAGTTCCAAAATTTCTGTTAAAAATCATACATATTGCCACCACGCTAAACAACTTCTTAATGAAAGCTCCTTTTATAAAAGATCTACTTGCACAAGCTACTTTTAACAGCTACACCAAAGAGACCCTTATTACTAGAGGCAAAAAAACATTTTAGAATGGTTGATGTCCCCACCAAAATGAAAAGAATATTTGGACAAACATTTTTTTGATATGTTTAGCTGTTTTGTGTTGTACAAGACGATTGATTTAATTTTCTCATGATTGCTAAATGTGATAAAGTGTCTGTTGTTGCATTTGATTGTTATTGGCCTTTCTTGTATATCAGCAATATTTGAATATTTGTTTTGTTTTGTTTTTATATATATATCAGTGTGTTGACTATATGGATATGCTCATATTAGATTATTTTCATATGGACAAAAAATACTATGTGACAAACTTATGACTAGTTTGAGTGTTTCAAGAATGATTAAATGCATGTTTAGAAGATAAAAGCCCTTTTAATAGTGTTTGGCAGCAAATAAGAAAGTGCTTTAATTGGTGATTTTTTTTTTTGGAAAAGCACCTAGTAAGTGCTTCTTAGGAAACCAAGTTTGTAAAAGAAGCACTTCCTACAAAACATTCCCAAACAAGCCCTTAGACTCTGAAAGTATGTATTAGCAGTGTCCCAAAAAAGATGTGCATTGAACTCTAGCTTTGGCTTCAATTTTAGGGATTATATTATTTGATATGATAAAATATGTCACATCCTTAAAAGAAAGCAGGCTTGAAATTTAATTTGAACTTTTGTTGGTAGGTCATAGTATAATGCAGAGCTTAAACGGTGACAATTATTCATTTGTAGAGTTAAACTGCTGTCATTTTAATGCAGAAATTTCCCTCAGGGAACCATCAGTGATATGGTAAATGATGCTTCTCAAGGTATCTCATTTGTGTGCAATCACATTGCTGAATATGGAGGTGATCCTAATAGGTAATATATTGTTTTTGTATAAATTTCCTTTGTTAGAAAAAATGGGAAAGATGACATAGAGGAGAGAAATCCACTTGTTTCTTCTGTTGAAGGTCAAACTTTTTTTTGGTGAAGATTGTTGAAGGTAAAACTGAAGTAATACAAGACTTGCATACTAGTCTAAACATAGCTTGATAATAAATTTAGACAAATACCTTTATTTTAATGCTCTCCCTCAAGCCACTTTATGTCAATACCTAGCTTTGAGCAAAATGACACTAATAGATGTTTATAGGTATAGCTTTGGTGAATATGTACTCAATTGGTCTTCTGATCTAATATATATAGTATCAGCTACTCCTTCCATTTCTATATGTTAGTCATTAAAGAAATATTGGATTGCTAGAATATAAGTGGTAGCTTGACTATGATAGAACATTGTCATAGGCTTCCTTATAACCCTCTAGGATCACCATGTCTAGCCAATGTGTCCGAACACTCTGCAAAAGACTTGTTGCAAATTCAAGTCTCTGATACTGTGTAATATAATGTATAAAACTAGAAGAAAGGAAAGAGAAGAGAGAAGATCCACTATTTTTCTATTAAAGCAATATTTATATAATCAGTTCTAAACTAATAGTAAGTTTGCACAACTACCCTTAATTTTTCATCTTGCACCTTTTTTTTTTCTTTTTTTCCCTCCTTTTGGTATACTAAAATTGATTTTATGCTTTGATGGTTTAGGATTTATCTCATGGGACAGTCTGCTGGTGCACATATTGCTGCGTGCACATTACTAGAACAGGCAATCAAGGAGTCTGGTGAAGGGGAGAGAATTTCTTGGAGTGTCTCCCAGATAAAGGCTTACTTTGGCTTGTCTGGAGGGTAAATGTTTGTTTAACGTTTATATGAACCTTGTGGCACACTTCCCTATCATATTGAAACTTGTGAGATGATTTCAGACAGTACAGAACATCTAAACTGAACTGTTTCTTAAATTGTAGGATAATCGACCAAATAGTTTGGAGTTCATGAAAGATATTGAAGCTAAATATATTAATGATTTTTGCATACTGCATTGCTTTCATGATATAGTTTACCCAATCATTGGCTAAATTCTTTAGTTAGTATTCTTCAATGTAGAATTGCATAACCTAACTTTGATATAGAGGGTAGATAAAGGTGGCTGAAATTTTGTTGTTGAAGCTTCTTTTTAATTTTAGGTTCTTCTAATAGTCCAACTATAACTAATAAATTGTTGGATAAAACATTGACAGAGATATGATATTAAGTAATTATGAAAAATAACTCTTGACAAAGATGTAAGCTAGAAGTTCTGCAATAAGCTATTTATTCTCTATTTCCAATGATATGAGTCCTCAATTGCAAATAATCTTGTATTTATTTTAATTTTTTTTATTCTATGCTTTTCATTGTATCGTGCACAAAACAGGTATAACTTGTTTGACTTGGTAGATCACTTCCATAGTCGAGGCCTGTATCGTTCTATCTTTTTAAGGTTCGTACTTTCTTCATCTGGGATAGATCATTATATACACATTATTATAGTGCCTTATGAGTTCTCTACTCACTACCTTTAAGTTTGCTGCTCCCAATCGTCATGCAGCATAATGGAAGGGGAGCAATCCCTTCAGCAATTTTCTCCTGAAGTATTGGCACGGGACCCAAACATTAGAACTGCAGTTTCCCGCCTTCCACCAATTATTTTATTTCATGGAACTGCAGATCATTCAATACCATCTGATTCAAGGTATAAAAGTCCTCTGAAGTTGCATATGTTTATATAATTGATATCCAATTTACAAATGGTTCGAAATATGTGTGTGCATATTATATACTTGCACATTATATAAAATTGAAATAAATTGTTAAAGTCGATCATTTTATTCTTGTTTCAAGTGATAATGCTACGTAAGAGTCAAATTGTCCTATTTAGCATTGAAACATGTGGTCATCCTCAGAACTCTGTTGGTGTTCATGATTCAGCACAGCTGAATGGGGATGGTGATTGTCTTATTTATCTGAAGGATACCAATGAATGAGAACATTTTTCTCTATTAAATAAGAAACGTAGATCTAATATCAATTATGGGTTAGATCAAATGCAATATAAGCTTATATACTCTCAATCTCCAAGAAATTACCATTACCGAGTGGTTGTGATCTTTGGATGATGCTATACTTTAATTCTTGCTCCATGTTGCTTGAAAAGGTTTTTTAATGAGTATTACCCTTAAAAGGAATTATAATGTCATAATCAATGACCCATGATGCAAATAATTCAAGTGCTGCAGACCAGGTTTCCACTCAGTTTAATTAGCATGATTGTTTTATAAATTCTTGTAATATACAACTAGTTCACACTAAACAAAATACAAAACATGAGATGTTCTGCTTGTTTCTTTAATTTAAACTGATCGTCAAATAAGTTTTCCATTGTCGGTGAAAACGGCTAAATAATCATTCCTATCTCAAGAACTTCAGTCAGTTACGTGAGGTAACCAGGTTTTATTGGTTTAAGAAATCAAGTTATCATGGCTCTGATAGTACCTTGAGTATGGTAGATAATGTTATTAGGATGTGTTTATGAAAATTCTGTGGTTTGTTTGGGAAAATACACCTATCAGGAGATATAGTAAGGTTAAAATATTGTCTAGATTATAGGAGTAAAACTAATTAACTTGTGATTTAAAATAAAGGTCAATGATATTACATTATAATTAAAACCTTTTTCTAGCATATTCTAGTTGTACCTAAAGTATATTTGAAGGATGTAGATTGAATGCCTATCTGCCTGTAACTTGGCAATCAAACTAGCGACAGAACAAAGTTGCACTGCAAAGCGAATGACATGGGGAGGAGATTTATTTTATAACTGGAAGGTTCATTAGCAATGAGAGCTATTTTTAATATTATAGCCATAATTATCTAGTATTG
Organism: Rhamnella rubrinervis; assembly: GCA_007844105.2. Taxonomy (NCBI): domain Eukaryota; kingdom Viridiplantae; phylum Streptophyta; class Magnoliopsida; order Rosales; family Rhamnaceae; genus Rhamnella; species Rhamnella rubrinervis. The sequence continues at coordinate 9,979,591 of CM017577.2, forward strand.
AACATTTGATCCTCGATTGCATTTTTAATTTTTATTTTTCTAATTGCGCTATATTGGTAGCCAGCTTGACTTTGCATAAATGTGGTGAAGTTGTATACTGTTTTTCTTAGGCTGTCTGTCGTATTTTCTTGTGCAGCAAGAATTTTGCAGAAACACTTAAAAGAGCTGGAGTTAGAGCTGAAGCAATTTTATACGAAGGAAAGACTCATACTGACTTGTTTCTTCAGGTAAGATGGCACTTAAATGCTCTTTTTCGAGGTTGCTTTGTCAATATTATATCCCTGGATTAGAGGAGTCACCAGCGTTGTGCAATAATTTATGTGTTTATCATAGAATGCTTCATTCAATTTAGTCTTCTCACCATTGTTACCACCTTCATTTGCCTCTTTGTCATCTCTATCAATTGCATAACCATTTGTTTTCTATCAGTACAAAACTGGGATGGCTTGGAATGCATAGTTTCATCTGGTTCCTCAAAACAATATACTTTTTCTTTAAGGAACATTTACCCTGTATTTGTAGTGTTTTTATTTTTACATTTCAATTCTTTTCTTCGTAATTTTATTTTGACCAAGCAAAGGAAAACTAACTTCCTTTATACTTAAGATTACATTTGGAGAATGGTAAACAAGAGTTTAGTGTTTATATATTAAATTATGGCTTTGCTATTCAGGATCCAATGAGAGGTGGTTCAGATCAGATGTTCGAAGATTTAGTGGCCATCGTTCATGCTGGTGACTTGGAGGCCCTTGCCAAAGATGCGGTCGCTCCTCCAAGAAGACGACTTGTACCTGAATTCCTGTTGAAATTGGCTCGCAGTGTCAGCCCATTCTAACCATTTCTCATTAGTTTTGGTAAGAAAACCTGTAATTTTCTCTTAAATTCAATTGCCTCATTTTGTACATATCAATGGGCAATTATAGTTTCTCTTTTGAGGTCTTCACGTCTCCTCTCTCACACATAAAAATCATATCTTTTAGTTTTAGGATACAAAGAAAAAGTAGAATTTATGAGGAATAGTATGAATCTCATTTAGTAATGTTTATGTTTTTAGTTTTCTTTTCTGTTCTAAAGAGACCAAACATACAAAAATGATAAATGATGATTATATATAATTATGTACCAAAAAACAAATTTATAAAATTAAGTTAATGCTTAAATTTATAAGTAGTTGGATGACTTTCAACTTTACGTTAACATTATTTCTTTTCCTTCTTTTTTTTTTTTATCCAACTAAAGTAGAAATTTCAGGAGAAAACTAAAAGCCAATAATAGAAACATATATAATCAATGGAGTGAAAGGACCGCTTAACTTTTAACTTGCTATGTTTGGCAGGGAGGATGGAGAGGGGAGGAGGGATGGAGAAGTGGAAGGGGGAGAGGATTACATTTATCCCTCTTATTTGTTTGATATGATAGGAAGGTAAGAGTGTGAAGGATTAGTGTGGAATTATTAGTAGTTATTCAACCTTCACCTTCCTACAGTCCATCCAATATAGGATGCAGGGATTGGGATGGATTTTCCATGTATTCTTCTCTCTCCTCCCTCCACCTTTCCTCTATACCAAACGTGAAATGTCTTTTCCATCCTTCCTTTCATCCCTCCTCTTCTCTCCAAGTCCCCATCCTTCCACTTCTCCTTCCTACCAAACATAGGCTTAGACACCAGCTATACAGTCAACTGCACTCTATTTGGGTGTGTATTATAGTGTTTGCTGTGATTGATTCTCTACATGATCAGGTTTTGCTTAGTTTAAGTGATGACCCGTTTCAAAGGGCTGTTAATCATTATACAAATAGCATTCCATATAGATGATCCCCACTGACACTTTACTGGTGAAACAAAGGTTGTGTATAGCATTGGTAGGTAACATTTTCTGACATTCACCTTCAACTATTATAAGAAAAAGGATTATTAGTTAAAGTCCAAATTCCATGGCTAAAAGTATTCGCCATAATCTAGTGGCTAATTACTCTGTCACTATATATATATATATTATTATTATTATTATTTTTTCTAGTGGCTAGTTACTTTGTCACTATATTTTTTTTTCCCACAACCATATGCATATTTTTTGTGGTTAATAAGTCTTCAGCCACATTTTACTCTGATTTATTTATTTTTTTTAAGTGAGCTTGTGCAAAAAGCGGTTCTGGGTCTCTAGTTATGGTTTGTTGGGTTCTGTAGAAAATAACGGTTACATATGAGGAGCTAGTTTGTGCTCTTTAACTCATTTGATGTTGAATCCATCATTTGATTTATGCATGAATGCTGTTGATTTTTGAGAAGAAGAATTCTCTTATTATTTTAAAACTGATAAAAACATACAACAGGTATGTAATAGAAGGAAGATAAATTTCTTTCACTATATTTGGTAATAGAAAACTAATTACCACAAATTAAGGAAACTAACAAAATAGGAAAAAAAGCTAATAGAGATAATAAGAATTTCCATGAATCTCTTTATTCCTAAATTAATATGAAAATTAAAAATTAAATTAGAGTTCCAGTATCTCAAAATATTAGGAATTATGTATTTTCACACTCCGTTTCAAGCAAGGTGTAGATGTTAATCAAGCTGAGCTTAGTACTCAACTCTTCAAAAATCTTCTTTGGTAGAGCTTTAGTGAGGATATTTTTTGTTTGCTGACTTGTAGGTGTGTATAGCAAGCTAATTTTCTTTTTTTCCTTTATAAAGTGGTGATTTATCTCCACATCTTTTGTCCTGTCATGATGTATAGGATTCTTTACAATGCAAATAGCTGATGATTCTCGCAAAATACCTTCATTGGTTAAAAAATACTCATCCCTAGTTCCCTCAGTAGTTTTTCCAGCCATATTCCCTTATAAATTCCGAGTGTCATAGCTCTAGACTCTGCTTTTGAACTGCTTTGAGAAACTGCTGGCTGTTTCTTACTTTGTCAAGTTACTAGGTTTCCTCACACATATGAACTATAACCAGAAGTTGACCTTCGGTTACTTATTGATCCAGCCTAGTCAGTATCAACTACTTAAATATTTTTTCTTGTGTTTTTTAACAAGCCTTTGCCTAGTATCATTTTAAGGTATCTCAATATCATATAATCAACTTCCATGTGTTCTTCATATAGGTCATTCATGAATTGACTTACTGTACTAATCAAAAAACAAATATGTGAGACAGATAAATCAACTTTCCATTAAGTCTTTGATATTGCCCCTTGTCTATAGGAACACTGTCCTTATTGCTTCGAGCTTAGTACTTAAGTCCATGGGAGTTTCATCTGATTTACTCCTAAGCATCCTTTATCTCTTTAAGAAGATCTAACACATACTTTCGTTGTGACAGTGAAATTCCCTTTCTTGATTGAGCTACTTCCATTCCAAGGAAGTATTTCAAGTTCCCAAGATCCTTGGTTTCGAATCCCTTGGTGAGTACAATCTTGAGATTAATTAGTTCTTCACAATCACCTGCTAAGATTATATCATCTATATACACAATAAGAATTGCCAATTTTCCTTCGGTTGAGTGTTTGGTAAATAAATTATGATCTACTTGATACTAAGAATACCCATACTTCTTTATTGTCTTGTTGAACGTATCAAACCAAACACTTGAGGATTGCATCAGTCCATAAAGGGATTTCTTGAGTTTGCATATCTTATTCACAATTGCGTGTGTTTCAAATCCTAGTGGAATATCCATGTAGACTTCTTATGTAAGGTCTCCATTGAGAATGGTGTTCTTGACATCAAGTTGATGAAGAGGCCAATGAAGATTGGCAGCAAATGATAGTAGTACTCGAACAATGTTTAATTTGGCTGCTAGAGCAAATGTCTTTTGGTAGTTGAAGTCATAAGATTGAGTAAACCCTTTAACAACCAAACGTGTCTTAAATCTGTCCACGCTTTCATCAGCCTTGTATTTGACCATGAATATCTATTTGCATCTGACTATATTTTTCCCACTTGGTAGTTCCAAAATTTTTCAAGTTCCATTTTTCTTTAGTGCTTACATTTCTTCCTATAGTACCTTCTTCCATTCCGAAATTGACATGGCTGAAGTTAAGAACCTGCCCTTTATTTAGATTTGCCACAGATGTTTGGAATCTAGGTTAGAACCCTTTATAAAAGACAAAATTGTAAATTGTAGGTGACAACCCTTTGGCTACGTTCTAGATTTCCTTTGCTGTCTCATATAGGAGAAAAATTTCTCCTGTTTCGTTTGTCATTGAGTTGATAAGCTAGGACATGACCTTATTGTTCTCTAACTTCCATGATCTGTATTTTGGATCCTCTTTGCTTGGTGGGTTTGCTACTACAATGATGTAGTCTTCTCTTCCCTTTCCACAAATGGACATTACCACTTATTGCGACCACTCAAGATAATTCTGGCCATTGAGTTTGTTCCCTATAATGGGAAAAATATGGCCATCTGATCCTCCATTGTCACATGTAGCTGAGGTTTCAAGATAAAAGGTGACTTCAAAGAGGGATTGACTTTATTGTGATGTTGTCGTCCCATATTTTGTCATCTATCACTGGTTCAGACCAACTTTGATACCATGTTGATTTTTGAGAAGATGAAGAATTCTCTTGTAATTTTAAAATTGATAAACATACAATAGATATATCATGGAAATAAAGATAAATTCCTTTTACTATATTTGGTAATAGAAGACTAATTACCACAAATTAAGGAAACTAACAAAACAGAAAATAAACTAATAGTGATAGTAGAAATTTCCTTAAATCTCTTTATTACTAAATTAATTTATTCAACTAAAAATTAAATCAAAATTCTAGTATCCTAAAAAATTTAGGTGTGCATTTTGGAGTTCTGGAATTGAGATTTTGAAATCATTGTTTGATACATTTGTTGTGGGTTATAAAATCTGTGAATTGATATTTTATTTATTGTTTTGAACGGAATAAGTCGATCATGGAGGACTCGTGTACCGATTGAGGATTAGGTTGCTTCTTCTTTCCAAGTTCGCACTTATGCTTCTGGTAACACAAAATCTATATAGGATAGGACCCATTTCACTTCTTAGGAGAATGCCCGTTGGTATAAGGAGAAAAAGACTAACACCATTGTGATTGAGAAAACAATTTCAAATGAGATTGATAGTGTTTTTAATATTTGTAGTGCTTTTACTATGTTGGGATGACTCTTGTACTCGGTTTTATCCACGGTTAATTCAAGAGTCCTATGCTAATATTGGGACTAAGAAGATTCTTTGGCTTAGACTATCATTACTTATGTTAGTGGATGTCAGATTAAGGTTGATCATGCTACTCTAGCTCGTATTTTGGGAGTTAGTGATGAGGGACCATAAGTTTGGTTCTTTAAAGAGGAAATGCTTTTTTAAAGGTAGTACAAGATGTAGGAGGCATTATATTGGTTGGATTATTATTGGACTAGGCATCGAGTCTCAAAGGCTATGGTAGCATAAAGGATTTGATCGTTTGACAACAATTGTTGATTTGTTTATTTAGCTCCAATGTTCTTCCTCGGGCAAATAGTTTGAATGAGGTTTGTCACACCGATGTTTATCTCGTCGATAAGATGTTACATGGTTTGCAAGGGATTGAGGGTGTTCCGTTTGCTTCTATGGTTATCTCGCACATTCGTAGTATTGTTAGATCTAAGCGATGGGTGAAATCTTTTTGCTTCCAGGTGATGCTTGCCAAAGTATTTGAGTTCTTTGCAGTGGACATGATGGAGGAGGACATTAATACGCCTAGGGCAGTGGATGTGATTACTAAGATGACATTATATTGATTAGGCTATGAATGGGTGTGTGGGGTGTGTCTTAATTTGGTTCACCATCCTTTGCGTGTGGATGAAGTAGCTAATAATCGTGATGCTCTTGATGATGAGCAAGAAGAGCTTTCAACCGCACCTAGTCCTTTTGCTATGCCTTCTGTCACGGCCCGCGCCTTTGGCACTTGCAAGTAGGCCGTGCGGTGCTTACTAGCCCCTCGCGAGTAGTAAGCCAATCGACGATGTTCCTCGAAAGACAAATAACCCACACGATATTAGTGTTGTGCAAGCACAAAGCAATTAAACAATGCACACAAAGAAATAAACGGGACAAACTCACAAAGGCAACGATCGATAAGAAATGCACTCGTTTTATTAATATCTCGATGGTAAGAGTACACGGAGGCCACAAGCACGTATGAAAAGCCCCTACCTATCTTTGGTGAGCTAGACCTTTTCACACTAGTCACCCTCCAGTAAAGAGCTTTATTTACATCCGTCCGGTGGAAACATCAAAATGTTTGAGGAGACATAAGAAGAGAGAAAATTACAAACAAAGGCTACCAAGCAAGTAACCATGGGCTTGACTAATGACCCTGGACAAGCTATACTTGGGCACTACATAAGCACACTCTCACATTCTCCCCCACTCAATCTGTTGGTGTCCTCGACGACTTTGCCGCTTCAAAATCTTCAATAATCTGCTTGAATTGCTCGTGTCTTCTCTCCCAACTCGCTCCTCCTCGCCATTCCCTTCCACTGACTAGATACTCTTGTCGTGGTCGCCGCCACTTTGATGATCACGGCGAGGATCTCTTCACTTGCTTCTCCTCCGGCGCCTCTCGTGTCTTCAAGTCGATCTGCTCGGATGGGTGGTTGCGTGTTGGATCTTCTTCATCGGGTGGTATGGCTTCGTTCCGGCGGAAAACCGGATGCACCTTCATCCACTTCGGTCTCCACTTTGTAGATGTCTTGCCCACCTTTGATATTACGGGGAGAGGGCCGTAACGTCTTACAAGTCTCCCATCCACTGAACGCAACGATCGAAACTTCTCTGCTGTTATTTTGACCATCATCATATCTCTTGCTTTAAACTCGAGGGTCTTCGTCCTTGTCAACCCATTTCTTCATTCGTCGCGAGGCTTTTCTAAGTATGCCCGGCAACCGCTACATTGTTCCTCCAATCTTTAGTGAAGTTGGATCGGGATTCTTTCCACGATAACTATCCATATGAGGCGAAAGGATTCGCCCATTCACTATCTCAACGGACTCTTGTTGGTTGCAGCTCCTCTGAGAATTGAAACAAAATTGCGCAGCATCCAAGAGTTGCGCCTAGTTCTTTTGGTTGGCCCTGACAAAGTGGCGTAGGTATTCCTCCAACATTGCGTTGAATCTCTTTGTCCGTCGCCGTGGATGATAACTTGAGGAGATATTTAGTTTTGAGCCTGGGAGGTTGAAGAGCTCCTTCCAAAATTCCTGTAAACCTGGGTCTCGATCGCGACAATATCGCGGCACTCCCAATACTTGACTACAAACTTGAAAAATAAGGCGGTCTCCTCGAAGCAATACTGATGTCGAACGAAAGTGGCATACTTCAAAATCTATCAATAACCACTAATATGCTCGAAAAGTCCCCTTTGGCAAACCATTTATGAAATCAATGATATACTCTCCCATGGCCGAGTTGGGGTGTGTAGTGGCTTTAGCAATTCTGCTTCGGCGTTCCGCCTTATCTGTTGGCATGTTAGGCAGTCCGGTGTAGTCCATCACATCGTCCCGCACTGTGGCGGTAGTACTCGCTTAATCAATGCATAGGTTTTACGCCAACCGGTGTCCCGCCATATAGTATCATGGCATTCTCTCGGGAAGCTTAAGTCCCCGTCCGCTTGTAACAAATAGCCGATTCCCTTTCGTCCAAAGTAATCCATCTTCTTCCCAAATGTAGTCTTCCCTTCTGCCGCTTCAATATGTTTTGAGCTACGGTCCTTCCCCGTGCTCCTTTATCCTCTTCTGGACGTACAAATGGTACTAGCCGATAAGTTGGCTAGTGTTCTTATCTGCCGCAAGTTTCGATGCTACGACTTAAAGCATCTACGCTTGGTTGGTGTGTCTCGCTTTATGTTTAAAATGAAAATCAAACTCCGATAAATTCACGCCAAACTGTTTGGAGGTCAAACGGTGAGTGAAGAAATGACTCACTGCTGAATTGTCGGTCTTCACCACAAATTTCGATCCCAGTATGTAGTGCCTCCACGTTTTCAAACAATGGATGACGGCCAACATCTCCTTTTCTTGGGCCGTATAGTTCTTCTCAGCTTACGAAAGTTTCCTACTTTCGTGCGCAGTGGATGGCCTTCTGAAGTAAGACCCTCCTAAAGCAAAGTCGAAGCATCCGCTTGTATCATGAAATGGCTTTGTGATGTCCCAAGAGCTACGGATCTCTCATCATGACGGCTTTCAGGTCCTCAAATGATGTTTGACACCGGTCACTTCACTCCCACGCTACCCCTTTCTTCAATAATTCTATTAGGGGCGTTGCTCTCCTTGAGAATCCTTCAATGAAGTGTCGATAGTAATTCGCTAAGCCGAGAAATGATCTGATCTCCTTAACATTGGTAGGGTCTTCCACCCTGGATCGCCTCACCTTCTCCAAATCCATCCGGATCTGGCCTTGCCAATGATATGGCCTAAGAACTTGATATGGTCTTGTAAATGAGCATTTCTCCTTCTTTAAAAGTTTATTCTCCGAAGCCTTCGAAACACCATTTCAATGTGCCTCTTGTGCTCTTCCAGCGTGCGACTGTAGATTACAATGTCATCCAAGTAGACCACGACAAACTTGTCTAAATAGTCATGGAACACTTGGTTCATTAAAGTGCAAAATGTTCTTTGGCGCATTGATCAATCCAAACGCATCACCAAGAACTCGTAAGCTCCATACCGAGGCACCTTGCCTTTATCCGCACGATAGTATCCCGATCTCAGCAGCCGACCACTAAGTTGGTATAGGTCCGCTATCGGGATAGATATTTGTTGTGTGAAATAGCCCAGCACCCAAGCTTCTTCGAATAACACAGGCCCATAAGGGCCGGATGGTGGAAGCCCGAGTCTTCGTGCCGATTGGCCATCCTATGCGTGCGTATATTGAGCTTCATGCATTTCTTTTTTCATGACATCCCGAAAGGAGTTCAAAATCTTGAATCAAGCAAATTTTTCGCCGCTTTTTTGAGGAACAATCACACAATGAACTTTCCATCCCATCATGATCAAGCTATTTGTGGTGGGATGGGAATTGCCTTTGCTCTATTAGAAATTCCATGCCCAAAACCACATCAAAATCATCCATCGATCATCGCGATCATGTCGGTCCGCCTTCCCACGAGCCAAGTTTTATGGTACTTGTCTCGCCATCCCTACAAATGTGGCCTTTAAATTGACCACCTTCATACGACTGAATCCTTCTCAATTTCATGCCTAATCTCTTCGCCGCTTCGAGATAAAGTTGTCGCGTAGCGCGTGTCCACCATCACGCTCTTGCAGCTTTCCTATTGATGGTAGCTTCTACAAACATGAGCCCCTTCTCAGCTACTCTCTTCGCCTCTACGACTTGTTTCTTCATGGCTCCGAGAAATCGGAGCGCTCCCATTCGAGTAAGCTCTTCCTCTTCTTTTTCCTGTTCCTGTGGACGTAAAGAAGCTTGTAAAGCATTCAAAGCAGTTCTATGAGGACATTTGGCCACTCTATGTGGTCCGTTACATAAGAAACACGACATGGGCCTAGGCTTTTGGCCATATGCATTTGAATTATAATTAGCATTTGAACTAGAGGTTCTTGAGGCTACAGGTTCTCGAAAGTGGGTGGTCTCCTATCCCCTCCCCCACTTTTCATCTGAAATGGCTTGAAGGGCTTCACGCCACTCGCGTTGGGTGTATTGGCTTGGTTCCTCTTGCTCGATGTATTCTCAAATGCATAATCTGTTAGACGTTCGGCTGCGCCCTGTGCCGTTGTTAAGTCTTGGACTCGTTGTCTATGTAATTACATTTCAGCCCGTGGCTCGAGACTCGAGGAAATAGAACAATTTGTCTTTCTGACATGTCACGTATGTCCAACATAAGTGCCGAGAACGCCTTCACGTAATCTGGATAGATCCCGCTTGCTTCAACTCCTTAAGTTTCGAGCAATGTAGTCAACATTCTCGGGCAAGAATGGGCCTTAAGTTCCTTCTTTAGTCTCCCATGTGTCGATGATGCATCTCTTGTCCGTATGTCATTGTATTTGTCCTCCACCATAGCTCGCATCACCGCCGATACATTGTGGCTATGGTCACCTTTGTTTCCTCCGAATCTAGTTTCACCGCTTGAAAATATTGTTCCATATCGAAGAGAAAGTTTTCTAGCTCCTTCGCGTCACGCGCCCCTCCATATGCCCGGGGCTCAGGGACTTTGATACGCCTGTAGTCCATCCCCGTTGAGGGGGGTGATGGGTTTCCAATAGCTACCATGGTGACATTCACCTTGGTACTCAAATCCGTAATCTCTCTCTTGAGAGTTTCCACGGTCATTGCGACGTCCTCCGACAATTCGTTGACGACCCTCGTCAACTCCGCAACCGCACCATCTGCTGCACTCGCATGCTCCTCTCCAGGAGTAGTGCTAGATGTGTGTGCCCGGTTCTCCGCTGAGACCGGTGGGGGCTCTTGCCTCTCAAGCGCCCTTACTCTGTTGGTTAAGCTCTTCAATGCCTCGATCCTGTGCACGAGCTCATCCAACTCGAGGCTTTGAATGTACGCCTCCAAATTCGCCAACCGACTAGGAACGCTCGCTAGCTCTCCTAGCTGCTGATCGTAGGAATCGAATCGTTGTTGATTTGTGATCTTCGACATGCTTGTCCGATGGTCTCGTCGACCGCTTAGGCTCTGATACCAACTGTCACGGCCCGCGCCTTTGGCACTTGCAAGTAGGCCGTGCGGTGCTTACTAGCCCCTCGCGGGTAGTAAGCCAATCGACGATGTTCCTCGAAAGACAAATAACCCACACGATATTAGTGTTGTGCAAGCACAAAACAATTAAACAATGCACACAAAGAAATAAACGGGACAAACTCACAAAGGCAACGATCGATAAGAAATGCACTCGTTTTATTAATATCTCGATGGTAAGAGTACACGGAGGCCACAAGACGTATGAAAAGCCCCTTACCTATCTTTGGTGAGCTAGCCAACCTTTCGCCACTAGTCACCCTCAGTAAAGAGCTTTATTTACATCCGCCCTGGTGGGAAACATCAAAATGTTTGAGGAGACATAAGGAGAGAGAAAATTACAAACAAAGGCTACCAAGCAAGCAACCATGGGCTTGACTAATGACCCTGGACAAGCTATACTTGGGCACTACATAAGCACACTCTCACACCTTCCACCTCTACAGGAGCTCCCGCACATACTTCTCATGGATCTTCAATCTATCATGCATTGCAGCAGATAGAGAGCATTTGTGTGGGTTTTGTTGAGGGACAAAGTACCATGGCTACATGGTAAGTTGCTATGGAGGCCCAATTGCAGCTACAAGAGGAGCAGCTTCAATAGATTAGAGTTGTTTTTGATTGGTTCCAGCCTCTACCTTTGTGATTCTCAATTTTATCTGACTGATAATTGTTATAGTGGTTAACTGAATTTAATAAAAAGAGCAAGTTTGGTAAACTAATGTCTAAGTGAGTTTTGAGCCTAATACTGATGAAAATTGAGTTGGAAAAAAAGAAAGAAAAGGAAGAATGAAACTAAATTGAAAAAAAGTGAAGTATGAAAAAAAAAAGGAAAAAAATCAAATCAATTAAAGAAAGCAAGAATAGCTAAAGGTTCTTGTGCTTTATCTTTGCTAATGGGAAGTTAAGAGGTGGTACTTTGAATTTTATTTCTAATACCTTGTTTAATCTTTGGGTTAGCCTTTCACTACTTTTATCTTTTGTACCTTTGATTTTATTCCTATTACAACCTTATAAAAGACCTTCGGATTGCTGTAGAATGTATATTAGGCATTGGAGATTGGACTGATTAACAAGCATATGGTAGTACAATTTCTTTCATTGAATTTGAATGTATGCATAACCCATTTAAACACTTACCGAGTTAGTAATTTTTGTTTGGATAAATGTTACCAGTTGTTACAATGGAGGGATGCTAAGTGACTTTGATTTTGTTTTGTTATTTTGTTAGACTGAGTGATTATGTTTCTATTAATAATGCATAATACTTTAAATTGTTTTGGTATTTGAAAAGGGAGAAGGAAAACAGCAAATGCTTGCCTGGAACATGTAGAGTTTAAGTGTGGGGGTATTTAATAGGTGGTCATTTAGTCATTTTAATTTAATCTAATAATTAACTTCTATGTATTTTATTTTATTGAATTGAGCTTAATGTTAGTTTATTGTACATGCAAGATGAATGGAGCTAAGAAGGAGAAATGACTTGAAAATGTTAAAGATGAAGGCTTTTTGCATAAAATAGCTAGATGTCAAACACCTAGCTTGATGCAGAATAGTGATGTGTGAATTAAAAAAGCTTTAAGTTTTTAGTGTTAGACAAGCGAGTTTATGAGACTATTATAAATAGGCTCGTTTTTCTCGGTTTTAGGGAGAGAAAAAATACAAGAAGAGAACAATTTTACATACTATGAAATCTTAAGGATGAACAACTAGATTCTTTGTCTTTGGGTAGGAGTTATTCTCAATTATCAATTGTGTATGTATGAGAGTTGAACACACAAATTAATATCAATTCAATCAATCATTCAGCATTTTCTTATTCTGTGCTTCTGAGTTAAGTTTAATCATATGCAATTATGTTGCAGATTTTGCATGCTAATTAGATTTGGGTCGTACTTTGATTCTAATGATTAGTAGCAATTGTGGATCATAGGTTAGGTTAAAATTCTGCAATATTTGTAGAATTTATCTAATTTTGGCTACTTTTTAGATCGTTAAGGTGGTTCTAATTTGATTTGGGTCACGTTAATTCTAAACCTTTCAAAGTTAGGAATTACTCAAGAACATTTATGGGTTATTTAGTATTAAAGAAAGATTATAGTAAATTAGTCATACTATTTGTTGATGTCAAACTGATTAAGAAATTGATTTCTTTATGTCTGTGATCCATGCAGATAATACAAAATTACTGTGGGTCGAAGTCTTGTTGTCTTGGTTGTTTATAATTTAATTTAATTTTTTCTTCAATTGATATTAATCGAGTTTGTTAAAATCCCCCTTCTTTCCATTAATTTTTTTTAATTAGGAAGAAATTCATAATTATTATTAAAAGAGTCTCTGTGGATTTGATTTGGATTTGCCTATACTACAAAATTGATTGTTTCAATAATTAATTTTGGTGTGACTAATTCTGTTTGTGATATATTTGCAGTTTTATGGTGGACAAGTATTTGTTACTGCTTGATTGAGAAAAAAGAACAAAAAGAAAAGTCAATTGAATGATGTACAGGTTCAGCTAAATTTGTAAAAACAAAAATTGCCTTGAGTGTTTTTTGGTAATATTTATATTTTTGGCTTTTAGTTTTTGCTTTAGTTGTGTAGACAATACTAGAATTGGCTTTTTCTTTTTCAAAAGATAGTCAGGCTTTCTACCTAATTACAAACTTAATAATAATAATAATAATAATAATAATAATAATAATAATAACCTATACCTTAAAACTTATTAGAAATTGAGGTTCATTTTGATAAAAGGTTAATTGTTTTTATTGTTAGTATTATGTCATTTGTATTCATGTATGTGCTTTACTATTACCAAAGCTAAACAGAATACACTCAAATTTCCTCAAACCATTGGAGTTACTTTATTTCTGTACCAATATGGATTCAGATTCTTCCACACACAAATTAAAATAAAATAGTAGCAAGAGGGTTCATATAAATCCTTCAAGATACATTCATGCATAAGTTTATTTCATAATATGATGAAATACATAGGTGACTCCAAAGTTCCCCACATCACACTGATCAACAAGAAAGTTTGAAAAACACAAATTAATATTAGAAGACAACTAAGGAATATGGGATTTTATGTGTGTAGCCTCCTCCTTCCTCGTATGCATCAAATTCAGCTACTCGTTTTTGTTAGTGCTTTGCTGCGGCTTTGCCACCTTTGCCCTGCACAACCATCACAATTTTGTTAAGTATATATTTATACTGCATACAAGTTGTTGATATGCATATTTATTTACGACATACCTTCTTCTTAGGTTCCGCGGCCGGCTTTTGTGCGGCCTGCTTCTTGCCGGCCGGCTTAGATGCCGGAGCTTTGGCCGAAGCATCGGCCTTGGCAGGTTCTTTCTTGGTCTGTCCAAACAGCGAAGTGCCAACTGCCTTTTCAGCCTTCAATGATGCCATATTTGGTCTTGTTTTCAAAGCTCTTTCACAAAAAGAGATGGGAAAAAACTAAAAAGGCAATTCGCAAAAGCTGGCTTGGCTCTGCTTCAACTACAACAAGCATTCTCATTTTTATAAGAGAGTTGGTGTATGGTGATTGATTAGAATCACAAGTGGTGATAATAGAGAATGGGTGGTAATTGAAGATAATAATGGAATAAGTACTACTGGTATGGAGAGCACTTGGAAGTCTCTAGAATACAGCATCAGATGCTTTGCTTCCCAAATTTTTACTGGCGTTTTCATTTTTTAAGCCAAATCTTAGCGTATCTTTGTGTGGATGGCATATAAGTGTTAAAAGGAATAATATGCTATCATGGGTCATGTAGGACTATTTTTGGATATTCTCATTATGTCACAATTCCCTTTTTTTTTTTTCTTTTTTTTTTTTTTATCATTTTAAAATCATGATATATATGGCTTCTCAGACAATATGGAATTTTCCCGAAGACTTTTTTTCATGGCATAATATTACTGTCACAGATATTATGCAATATGCTCTCTTTGAGGTTGACACCACATATAGCCTAGTAAATAATAGGGTCTAATACGTTTTAGTATTTTAGGTTTGGTCAGATTTTGAAATTTAAATTACATATGCTCTTTTATGTCCTATTGTCTGTCTTTTCCAATTAAGACACATTATTTAAGAACAAAAAATTACTGTGTCAAATTATAATTAGAGGAGATAAGATAGAGAGGAAACAAATAATTTGGATTTTAAATTTCGATTAGGGTCTTTTTAATTTATTATTTTTCTTTTCAATTGAAGCTTTCTAGATTTTAATTCGTTTTCATTAAGATCGTCTCCAAAAAATCTCTAAATTTCTCCAAAATTTTCTAATTGTTTGACAAAAAACATAGTGCATAGTCCAAAATAAATACCAACGCATGGGACTTTGCTTGCGTGGTAAGCTCTTACTACAATATTAGTAGAAGAGGAGTGCCAGCATCAAGACTCTCCCCGACACTCGCTGGCTTTGCTGATTGACACCTGACCATTAACTTTTTCATCGAAAGTTACCAAACGAGTTGAAGAAAACAACCATACCCTTCGACTGTTTAACATATTTACAACGGTGTCCTTAGTAACAATATAAAATATGGTTTACACTTTAAGAATCTTTTTTTTTTTTTTGGTAATTACACTTTAAGAATCTTGAATATATAATGTGGTATACACATTACAAAACGAATATAAAAGAAAACAAAAAAATATTAACTAGAAAGACATTAAAACTGATCAGGATGGAGAAGCACATCGAAGATGCAGTCCTAAAATCTTTATAGCCTACACATATGGGTTCTAACTACCTACAAGAACTCCAAATATGATGATTTTGACGGATTACAAAAAGGGTTGGGTAAAATGACCATCAAAATAACCGTATTTGAAAAAATATCCGCCAACCCATGTTTCTTGCAAAATCTAGACAATATACCAAATTTGCCCTTCATTAACTCTCTTATCCTAAAACCTTATTCTCCTGAAATCCTACCTGCATCAAACTCTTCCACAAAGTCACCGTCTTTGACCATCAACTCTCACCGTCTTCTTTTCCATCACCGACGATAATGGGTCCATTGAATAGATTGAGGAAGGCTAGTGACAAATCCACCAAAGCAACAACAGCAACTGAAGCTGCTGCCACGTAGAAGAGGAGCCGTGAGGTTGAGGAATCCTCTAATGCACTCCAGATATGAACAAATTTATGATAAAAACGAAAGAATTTTATATATAAGTCTTCTATTTGAATGGGTATTGTGTATGCATATACAATTTGTATAGACGGCCAATTTAGGATACTCCTCGGCCAAATTGGCCGAGGGGCGTCCTCTTGTTATACACTGAGATACTCCTCGGCCAAATATGCAATGGCATCGGCCAAATTGGCCGAGAGGTGTGATCTTGTTAACACTGGCTAACTCTTCGGCCAAATATGTCGAGACATCGGCCAAATTGGCCGAGGGGTGTCCTCTTATTATACACTGGGATACTCGTCGGCCAAATTTGCTGAGGCATCGGCCAAATTGGCCGAGGGGTGTCCTTTTGTTATACACTGGGATACTCCTAGGCCAAATTTGCCGAGGGGTGTCCTTTTGTTATACACTGGGATATTCCTCGGCCAAATTTGCCTAGACATTGGCAAATTTGGCCGAGGTTATTGTGCTATTTATACTGGTATTTCACTCGGTGTTTAGGCCGGGTGAAATACTAGTAAAAATTATGAATGAGTTATGAATGCAATTACACTTGAATTCATACACTTCACATATATATACTTATACATACATACATACTATTGTTGTTAGTTTCAATTGAAAATGCAACGATTGGTTTTGTTGATAGGTTTTTAATGATTTTGATATGTTTTGTGTTATAGGTTTCACGAAGAATTATTTCCGAGGGTGCAAGGGATATTGCTCATCTCACAGTCATATCCAACCTGCAAGTGGCACTAAAAGTTATCTACAATAAGCTACAGAAGGGAATAGATAAATTTGAGGCTTCAATTTTTTGTGATTTCACAAGGATGAAGATAGTACAATTTTGTGGTGGATTTGTGCACCATTTGCTATTGAGACAACTATACAGCAATGACCCACATGTGATCGAGTTTGAATTCAATGGAGTTGGAGCAAGATTTGATAGGAAGGCCTTTGCCATGTTCACTGGGTTAAACTGTGGTAAATTCCTTAAGGAATCGAAGATGAGGAATTTATCTTACAGCAACATGATTTGAAAGATTGGAGATGTCAGTTATGCAGACTGTGGGAGACCAACCACTAAGGCCTAGAGGAAGATCTTTGAAAAAAAGAATAAATAAATCAGTGTAAAGTAAAACAATTAATATATATATATATTTAAATGTACATACCAAATATTGAAATTTTAAAATTTTAACTTTTTCAATAATTTTAAATATAGTAACATATATATATATATATATATATATATATATATATTTACACAAGTTATACAATCATAAAAACCTTGTATGCCAAGTTTATCAATCCATAATCATAAGGAAAAGAGTGTCCTACTTCGTACTATCTTAGGCATTCCAAGGCATAGCAGAGAAGGATGAGAAGGGAAGACCTACATCATACTACCCTTACTGTCCGAAGGCGTAGCAGAAATAAATCATCATATAATACTCAGTTCACGTGTGAAGAGAAACAAAATATGCATCATCCATAAATAAATATCTATGTCAGGGCAACACATGACTTACACAACAAATAAATAATAATATCCAATAGTATTCTCAATGTAAAAGCATTTTCACTATACTAATAGTAAATTTTATATAATCATGCCAATTATTGTTTAAACAACCAATATATATATATATATTCTAATAAACAAAAAGGTATAATATTTCCTTGAAAATAAAATAAATATGTATGCTAGAATATAAGAAAACAAATAATTAGTTTCAACATATTTCAATTCCCATAATACAAATTTAAATAAATCTCAAATATTATATTTTAAAGCAAAGACAAGTCAAATTATCATTTAAAACAAAATAAATTTAAATTCAATTCAATTTAAGTTAGATCCACTCATAAATAAAATCACTACCAATTCTCATGTGTATCCACTTTAGGGTTTACACGAGCTACTAAACCCAACAATACCATAATAATCCTATTAAATTTTAAAACAATTATATTTTAGAATTAAGCAACCCCAACAATTTTATTGTGCATAATTAATTTGAAATTCACTTCCAATTTGGGGGTCTTTTCCCACATAACCAAACCATTATCAAACCAAAACACCTATTATTCTTAATTATCACTAAAAACATCTTAATGTCAAATAAATTATCAAGAAGAACAATTATTGGGGTTCAACTATCTAAAATTCCAAATTTACTCTAACCTTCAAATTAGGACTTTTTGTAATTCTTAACCAAAATTGACATATTATATACCAAATCGAAGCCCACACTATGAGGAACAAGAATCTTTCATTTGGTAGGGCAATATACGAGGTGGCCAAAATCTCATCGAAAAGTGGCAGTTTGAAGTGGTTTTGTGATTCTTACAAAACGATGGATTTTTTTGAAGAAAATGAGCTTGAATTCAAGCTTAGGTGGGTTGAACATGCTAAGTTAAAGCTCAGATCTAAGGCGAAATGGCGATGGTTGGGGGTGTTATGGTCGGAGGTGGTGTGCAGCTGTAGGCAAATTGGAAGATAGAGTGCTGTCAAGTGGTGGTGGTGTGGTAGCGGGTGTAAATGAAGAAAGAGAGGATAAGGGGAAAGAGAGAGAGAAGGTAGGAAGAGAGAAAAATGAAGGGGGGGGGGGGAAAGAGAAAGAGAAAACAAAGAATGGCTGGGATTTTTTTAAAACTTAAGTTGCAAAATTATGATTTTGCCATTAACTACTCATAATCATAACTTCAACATTGAAACCCCAATTAACACATGCCACCTGTCTACAAACTTGTATCGATGAACCCTATACAACAGTATCAAAATTAAAATACACATTTTACAAAAAGTCAACTTTGGGTCTAATAAATGTGCCCAAAAGTCAACTTTCAGTCAAACTCAATTTTCATTGGGCATTTCCAAAGTGTAGGCTGGGTTTTATGGTCGTACAACTATTCATACAGTCAAAATCAGCAAAAAAACTATTTAATTTTTTAAATTCTCTACCATAATAAAAGTGTACCTTTTTTTACCTATACATTTATTTTTCTATCATTTTTCCTTTAACTGCCAACTTGTTTTATTTTTTTTTCTTCATCCGACTTTATTTGAATTTCCTTTTACTTTCTTTTATTTCATCCAACCTAACATGTACATGTATAGAGAGATCTGACCGCTTTTTAAATTCAACGGCTAGATATTTTTTTATTTAATAAATATATTAATTATTTAATATATGCATTTTAAATTGAATTGAATATTAATAAATAAATAAATATATTCATCTTAAATAATTTTTTTCATTTATAAGTTTCAATTTTTTTATTGGTAATAACAAAATAATTAATAGTTGAATTAAAAAAGAAATACTAATATAGATTGATATGAAAAATATATTTAATAAATATGAATTAAATATATTTATTTAATTAAATATATGTAATTTATTTTTTAGTTAAATAAAAAATAAAATAAAAATTTTATTCAACAGTCTGATGGATTTTTTAATTTTTACTTAAAATATATTTTAAGGACGATCTTCATGACCATCATTAATATGTTGGTTGGATCCGACCACCAGACCACCAAACGGTCAAATCTCGACTAATGGTTCTTTTTTATTTTTAATTATTATAATTTTTAAGGACGGTTAAATGTGACCATTGTTTAAAAGTTATTATAATTAACAATAAAAAAATTTATCATATATATTTTAAGGGCGGTCATATATGACTGTCCCTAATTATAAGGTTGGATTTGACCAGCTTTGACCGTCATGTGATCGGATCTCCATCATCCGACTATATTCGACCATCAGATGGTCGAATCTCTATCTGATGGTCAGATCTGACGGTCAAATGGTCGAATCTTGAGGATTCGACTAGATCTGACTAGATTCGATCATTAAACTGTGCGATAGTCAGATCCAACCATATTCGACCGTCCGATGGTCAGATCCAACTATCAGATGGTCGAATCTTGGTGATTTAATCATCTTACTGTTGAATTCAACCATCAGCCGGTCAGATCTAGTCTGGTCACTATAATTCGACCATCAGATGGATGGATCCTACCTTAGATTCACAATCTATCTGACGGTAAAAAAGTAAAAAAATAAGTAAATAATTGTACAAAATTTTAATGTACATACCTTATTCGATAGGTGGAGTTCGTGAGATGAATTTAAAAGAATACTTTGACAGAACACTTTGAGATAATAATTTCAAAAGAGAGTTTAACAGAAGAGTTTTACAGTATGAAAGATTGCATTAAATTATACAAGAGGTTGAAATAAAAAAAATTAAATTACAATTATATATTGTAGGAGATGATTTGGTAGTGAATAGTATTTGAAATTAAATAAGGGTGTAAAAGTAAATGCACACCTAAAAAAAGTACACTTTTTTTCTGTGACAGATAATTTGAAAAGTATATGGTTATTTACTAATTTTGACTATATAATTGATTGTACGCGTATAAAACCCTGCAGGACATTACATGAAATCCATGGCCATAGTCACGCTATTACTAGAACCAATGATTAAAGAGCTAGGTGGAAATAATAATGGTGCTAAAGGGGGCAATGCTTCATCATAAAGAATGGATTAAGAAGGCAAGTACGCCTCATTGACTACTATGGTCTTACTTTTCTTGCTTCCTGAATCTCTTGTTTGGTTACTCCTTGGACTCTCATATTGTCCAGCATTGTCTTTCCTCTTTTGTCAAATTTTGTTCTTTGCCATGTTAAGTAACTTCTTTGTATGTATCAGAAACCATATTATTAATCAGATTCTTATGCACTTGATCTCGACTACCTATAAAAATAAAAAGTAAACTGTTAGAAAAGGCATTATCACAATTACAAAATAAAAAGAAGAGTGGAAACTAGTTGGAAAAACTCTCAAATAATGTCTTCACAAAAGTACTTAGTAATCTTCTGCTTTTTCAAAAGCTCTCTGAAGCACCTCTTATTGGGAGAAACAATTTGTGCCTTTCTTATCCTTCTTTGCAACTCCGAAGGTATTTTTAAATGATGATGATGTGTCCCTGTGTTTAAGCTTAATATTTTCTCAAATTTTGGGAATAAGTATTTTTTGTCAATAGATTGATTAGAATGACAGATTGGATTGGAATGGATTAGGTTGGAATGCTGGAGTGATAGGCTAGAATGAGATTTTGGAATGTATTGGAATGAAATTACTGGCCAAATCAAATAGAGGCAAATTGATAATTTTGCAAAAAAAAATGGATGAAATAATTGGCTGAGTATATTTTATAATAACAGTTGGTATAAACTAATTGGATTGGCCAAGGGAATTTTTGTAACTGATTCGAATAGTCAAGGGTATTTTGATAATTTTTTCAAACCTAATAGATTTTAAGAGACTGTTGCGATGGTTAGGGTTGTGAAGGATAATTCCAGAAGAGAAATTGGATTGAACCAGTCTAAGTCAATCTTATATGATAAGTACTATCAGTTAGTTCTTATCTTTATCTCTTCAAATATGCAAATTGTGATTTACGTCAACCTAAACCTACTTATCTTAAAGACTATAAAAGGAGACAATATTCCAACGTGAAGGGATCCCCTGCTGGCACATCAAATCTCACAGAATTGCTTATCTCTATAGCTTTCTTTGTAGTTTTCGTAGAGTTTAGTAATCCTATAGCTTGTAGTGTTCAGGGATTTTAACAAGTTTGAAATCCTGATTGACAAACTAGTTTTGTTTAAGGTAGTTCGTCGAGCCTATAGATTGTTCATTCTCTACAATCTAAAATAATTGTTTGTTTACATTCAAATCCTCAATAAAAATTTCGTATTTTTTCTTTATATAAATTATATTTATATCAGAGTGGCACGCTCGCCCAATAAGAGAATACAATATATTTGTTTTTATTAAGTAAACATATTTTTGGGCACACCTAGTGGGACCTCTTGCTAGAATAAACATGGTGGAAACTAGATCAACCGCAGCAGACAAAAACTCGATTGGCCTTATGACTATTGGCTGCACTTTAGGTATGAATTAGAAGAAATCGACTGGTTCTGCAGTCATTGGTGATGCTCATAAGGAGATCGACGAACCTATCATGGCGATAGATGAGTCCTCAATCGATGATCTTAGATAATAGATCGGAGGCCTGGAGGACCAAATGGTTAGAATCGGAGAAAAGATTAGCAGAGTCGGTCAATCAATCAAACACTCCTAGGGAAATATAATAGAAAGCTTAGTGCATTTTGCACATTCTATGAAGAACTTGGCCAATCTAATGGCCCAACAGACACAACAATAAGCGCAACAGACGCAGCAACAAGCTCAATAGACGGCTGCTCTCATGGCTTATTTACAGCCATTTCGGACCAATCAAGAGGTCATTCCTTGTCGTGAGGCCATTCCAGTCTCGGTCGGTGGTGAAATGAATATCAGCAGGTTATTTCAGCCGTTGGTCAAGGACAGCAGCAGGCTTTTCAAGCTACTGTGGACAATACTGGGAGATACGTTCCACCCCCAGCTCGGCTAGGTTACCAAGATCAGTATGGCCATGGAAGGAATGACCAAGGAGAAATTTATGTTGCTAGACTGAACAGCCAAAACAGGATGAATGATGATGCCATTGGTCGAAATGGCAGGCAAAACCAACTCATAAATCTGGAACCAATTGATCATTTGATTGAAGAATGAGTTAACCCAACGTACAAACATATCAATCGACCTATGTACAGAATGCGTTGTCCTATGGCTATTGAACGTATGGAACTGCCACAGAATGTTAGATCTTTTGACTTCACTTTGTTTAATGGAGAAGAAAATCAAAATACCATTGAGCATATCAGCCACTTCACGATTTAATGTGGCGAAGCGGCTACCAATGATTTTTTGAAGCTAAAACTTTTTGCGAACTCCCTTACTAGTTTAGCTTTTACATTGTTCATTAATCTACCATCTAATTCCATTCATACATGGCAGGAGATGGAAGTAAGTTTCATGAGCAATTCTATAGAATTGAACTAGAAGTATCGATGTCTGTATCAGAGAGAAAGTGAAACAGTTAAAAGTTTTCTAACACATTTCAAACGAGCCAGGAATCGATGCCATTTAGATGTTCCAAAAAGAGAATTCATAAATTTAGCCATGAGTGGCTTGAATTACGGACTCAAGAAAAAGTTTGTTGGAATGGAGTTGGAAAACCTATTTGAGTTGGCCATGAGGGCTACTCGATATGAAGACATTTTGAATGAAGAATATCAACGTAAGAATTCATCAAAAGGAACATATTACAAGGATCTGAATTTGGATATAAATTTCATGGAGTCAAAGGATCATGTAGAGGACAGTACGGTTGAGGTTGGATTAGCTGAAGTTGTGGCCACATGGTCATATATGTGCAAAGCCTTAGTCAAGCCACTGGGAACCCATAAGACATTCTAGTTGGCTAAAGAAACTAAATTAAGAGTGGACGGCCATAAGATTTCGTCTGCTGAGGAGATTAAGAAAAGACAATACTATAAATTGCATCATTCATGGAGCCACGATATAGTAAATTGCATTTAGTTTCGGAACGCTTGTCAAGTGTTAATTGAAAAAGGAACTTTGAAGTTTTTGGAAAAGGGAAGTGAAGTAAAGGATGCTGATAATAACTCTTTTCCTATGGCCCGTGTGAACATGACCACAACCAATATTTCAAAACTGGCTACTAAGGTGGATTTAAGTGTATCAACGGACAGAAGTACTAACCAATCTGAGAGACCAGAGAACGAAAAAGAAATATTTCATAAGGAGAAGCAGTTATGCATACACTGTAAATATGAAATAGAAGCCGAGATACGGTTAGAGAAGGACATCAAAAACAAAGGGAAGGCCATGCTTAAACCACCACTTGAGAGTTATGGCCCTTACAATCCTAAGAGAAATTCTAAAACTAAGTTTGTTTTCATTAGACTTGGCAGTATGATTGATCAAGTGCAACTAAGACTCAGGTTAGGTAGAAAACAATGGCACAAGCAATGGCATGAAGATCGGTCAAAATCTAGACCGTAGGATGATCAAGATCATGCAAAAAGTTAACGTAATCCTCCAGGGGTGCAAGCTGATTCTAGTTTATAAGTTACCATTTTCTGAGATGATCAACATCATGTAATATTCCAAAAAGCTGACAAGAGTTTCAGTAACTCTTACAAGAAAGGTAAAACCTGACAGCTGTCATAAGTATCCTATCAAACCTACCGGATGGGATTTAGATAAACCAAGGCAACATAATGTTCGTTCGACAAATAGACATACGAAAAGACGTGATTGGACATTGAAGACCTTTCGATCACCTATTAAAGAGGTTGGCCGATGGTATCAAGCGGGACCAAGATATTGTTGTCCTCTTACACGTACATAGAAAAGGAGGCTTTAAAGGGAGCATGTAGAGGCTCGAAGAGAGGTTGAAGAAAAATAAAAAAGTATTATGAGTGTGAAACAGGTTGGGAATGAGAAAGATGAAATTGTTGATCCATTAATCGAGACTTCTAGTGCCAAAGATAATGTGACAATTATGAAATAGATTGAAGAATATGGAATAGTTGATCCATTGGTTGAGACTTCCAATGGTAAAAATGATGTGACAGCTGATTCATCAACTAAAAATTCTAAAGATAAGGATGATGACTTCTTGGCCAAAACTTCAAAGGTTAAGACTACTGATTTTATGACAGATAAAATTTCTTCGGCCAGTGATGATTATGAGCTATTCAAGGAATTGGAATCTCACTTATATAGGATGGAGGGTTGACCGAATCCTTTGAAAAATTTTAAACCAACTTATAAAAGAGAGAAGTGGTTTAAGTGGGTTCCGAAAGAGAAAAAGAATGAACATCAAAGTGTTAAGGAGGTTGGAGATGTTATGGACGAAGACGTAATAGATGATCAATAAAAGATGAAGATTTGATGGTGTTTGCATCCGATAAAAAATTAAAGGCTGAACTTAAGTTTAGATTACTGGATGAAGTTGAATGTAATACATTAGTGTTACCACTGATTTTTGAGGCTCGACCAAATTAGCCAAGCTCAATGGATGGGGATGTTGAGGAAGAATGAGTTAGCAAACCTGAGATTGTAGATGAAGGTCCAAGTGTGGACCCACAACGGTTAAGGAAAATAGAGTTTGAAATGCCAGCAAAGAATGTGGCACAATATCTTAAGCCACTATATATATGTGCTTACATTGACGGTAGGCTTGTCAACCTAGTATTGGTGTACAATGGTGCCACTGTCAATATCTTACCAACTTTTATGATGAGATAGCTTGGTAAAGAAGACTAGGATTTAATCCCCACTGAGTTAACAATGACTAACTTTGTTGGAGGAATTACCAAGTGCAAAAGAGTTTTACTAGTAGAACTTATCGTTGGAAGCAAAGCATTGATGACAGCTTTCTTTGTGGTGGAGTCCAAATCACATTACAACTCTCTCTTATGCCGATATTGGATTCATACCAGTCTATGTGTACCTTCTTCACTCTATCAAGTTCTGCTGTTCTAGAATGATAAAAAGGTTGAATTGGTAAAAGCTGATAACAGACCATTTATGTTGACTACTAATGTTGTTGAAGCATGATATTATGATAATGATATAGGCCTTATTAAGTTTTTCGTAAACACTAGGTTCAGCTGTCCTGGGTTATGACCTTAAAGGATTAGGGGATACTGCAATTACTAGCGGAAGAAGCTTATAAGGAGCTTGGTTGTCCTGTCACCGCAGCTGAAAATAAAAATGACTTAATGATTACAAATCCTAAAGAAGAAATATGAGGTAGTTGAGGCCTTGAAGAAAAAGCTTATCATGTATCTAGTCAGAAAGAGATTAAGGTTTGGTTCGGCCATTGATAAGGCTGAATGTGTAATAGAAGATATGGTCGAAGAAGAAATAAAGATGGAGGAACTTCGGTAAACTCCTTTGAAGATGGATGATTCTAAGGCCGAAGTTCAAAACCCGCTCATTGAAGTAAGTTTAAGGACAGATGTATCTAAGCGTCGTGTTGGAATCGAATTTAAACACCAAAATAATTGACTTTCTCAAGGAGTTCAAGGATTATTTCGTATGGAATTATCACGAGATGCCAGGTTTAGATAGAAGGCTGGTTGAACACCGCCTTCTTATTTGGGAGGGGTATAAGTCATATAAACAACCACCACAAAGGATGACACTAGAAATACAATTATTGGTGAAGGATGAAATCGAAAAGCTATTGAAGGCCAACTTTATGAGGCCGGCCAAGTATCTAGAGTGGCTTTCCAACGTGATTCCTGTGACAAAAAAGAACTGTAAGAAATGTGTATGTGTGGATTTTAGAAATGTGTATTTAGCAACACCAAAAGATGAATATCCAATGTTAACGGCCGACCTTCTTGTGGCTATGACGGCCAAACAAGAAATCTTATCCTTCATAGATGGTCATTTCGAATATAACTAAATCTTCATTGCCAAAGAAAATATAAAGAAAACTGCATTTAGATGCCCAAGAGCAATTGAAAATTTCGAATGGGTTGTTATGCCTTTCGGATTAAAGAATGTTGTAGCAACTTATCAAAGGGCTATGATAGCGATTTTTCATGACATGGGCATTGTTTGGAGGTTTATATTGATGATGTGGTGATCAAATCCAATCAAATGAAGGACCATGTGGCTTACCTTAGAAAAGTATTTATGAGAATGAAGAAACGCAAATTGAAGACGAATCCTCATAAATGTGCTTTCGGGGTATCGATTGGCAATTTCTTAATATTCTTGGTACCCAATATGGGATCGAGCTAAATAATAACAAAACTCAAACTATTATAGAGCTTCAGCCACCCAAGAATAAAAAAGAATTGCAGAGCTTAATAGGAAAAATTAACTTTTTCAGAAGATTCATTTCTAATTTGTCTGGGAAGATTTAAGCTTTCTCTTATCTTTTTAGATTGAAGAACCAAGAAAAGTTTCAATGGGAGGACTATCATCAAGAGATTTTCAATAAGATAAAAGAGTACTTGACTAAACTTTCGGTGTTAATGCCCCTTCGTAAGAATGAGCTGTTAGTCCTGTACATCTCAGCCGTAGAAAATTCTATAGGAAGCTTACTGGCATAGGAGCATGAGAGTGGGAGAGAGCAGGTTGTTTACTTTTTAAATAGAATTTTAACAGCCAACAAGATTAAATATTCGTCCATTGAGAAATTGTGTCTAGCGTTATACTTTTCGGCTACAAAATTGAGGCATTATATGCTACTAACAATAGTTTTCATAATATCAAAAATTGATCTCATTAAATATATGCTCTCCAGACCAATCATACAAGGAAAGATAAAAAAAATGGAGTATGACCCTATTAAAGTTTAGCTTTAGATATGTGCCACGAAAAGCTATAAAGGGTCAGGCCTTAGCTAATTTTTTGGCTGACCATCCTTGTTTGGAAATTGAAGAAGAAATGGATCCAATTAAAATTTCTACAATTTCCCTCAGTCCATGGAAGTTGAGTTTTGATGGATCATGGACATGGGATTCGGCAGGTGTTGGGATTGTAATTGAATCTCCTATGGGATGGAAAAAAACATTTTTCATTTTAGTTGGGTTTTGATTGCTCCAACAACCAAGCCGAGTACGAGGAATTGATTATTGGTCTTGAGATTCTAAGAGGAATAGGGGCTTTAACGATTGAAATAATGAGTGATTCTCCTCTTGTACTAAATAAGTTGACATGAGAGTACAATTGCAATAATATTAATTTAGCATCACACTGCATGGTAGCAACTTAACTCTTAGAAGGATTCGATGATGTGGCATTGCAGCACATACCATGAGAGCTTAATTATGAGGCCAACGAGATGGCCCACGTAGATTTGGGTGTTTGTAGCATGGAGAACTTGAAAAAGATGGTAATCAACATTAAGAGACGAACCCGTACATCCTTGCAAGAAAGAGGTGTTCCAGTTAATATTTATTATTTGGAAGTTGATAATAATGATTGGAGATACTCATTGATCAAGTACTTGGAGAATTCAAATGCACCCAATGATCGAAAAATGAGAATGTGAGCAATACATTATGTGATATTTGAGAAAGAATTATATAAGAAGGGTTAGGATGACTTGTTGCTAAGGTGTTTAGGAAAACATGAAGCCATGCTCGTCATGGCTGAAGTCCATGAAGGTATTTGCGGTGCTCACCAGGATGGAGTGAAGATATGGTGGTTGATTCGATGGCACGACTTTTATTGGCCGACCATCTTGGCCAACTACATTAAGTATGCAAAAGGATATCAAGCATGTCAGAGACACGGCCCCGTCCAATATATCTCGGTTGTACCTCTTAACCTCACTATAAAACCATGGTCATTCCGTGGATGGGTCATAGATCTAATAGGCAAGATATATCCACCTTCCAGCAACCAATATGCATTTATTATTATTGTAACAGATTATTTTATAAAGTAAGTGGAAGCATGACCAATAAAAATGATAAGTCAGGCTGATGTCATTACTTTTTTGAAAGAAGACATCACTCTTAGATTCGTCCTTCCAGAA
The DNA here is from genome assembly GCA_007844105.2 of Rhamnella rubrinervis. Classification (NCBI taxonomy): domain Eukaryota; kingdom Viridiplantae; phylum Streptophyta; class Magnoliopsida; order Rosales; family Rhamnaceae; genus Rhamnella; species Rhamnella rubrinervis. The sequence continues at coordinate 10,007,984 of CM017577.2, forward strand.
ACTATAACGGCCAATCGAGGAATGGTGTTTATGGGGGATGCAGTATGGAGCTTTGCAAAAGATCATGGCTTCAAGTTCACCCACTCAATCTCATATTTTGCTTAGGTCAATGGATAAGTAGAGACTAGTAATAAGGTTATAAAAGGAATCATAGAAAAAATGATCACCAATAACCCTAAGGAATGACATGATGTGCTCTCAGAAACATTATGGACTTATCGGACATCTAAAAGATCTGGGATAGGCACAATACCTTTTGCGTTGACTTATGGTCACGATGTCATTCTCCCTATGGAAGTTACAGTGAAGTCATTATGGGTGGCCCATCAATATAATCTTTTACCATCTGATTACATTCAAGCCATGATGAAGGAAGCCGAAAAGCTCGACGAGATAAGATTGGCGGCTTTAGATCATTTGCACATATAGAAAAAGACCGTAGCCATGATGTATAACGATTTTAGAGAAGGAGACCTAGTATAGAAGGTTGTCTTTCCCATTGGCTCCAAGGATCCAAAATTTAGGAAATGGTCGCCTAATTGGGAAGGATCATACATGATTTCGAACGTTGTGGGTCAATAACCATATCAATTGCATGACAAAGATGATAGATTGAGACATTCCAATCCAATTAATTATCGTTTCCTAAAAAAGTATTACCCATTAAGTTGGGAGACTCATAGGGTGGATAATTAGTCATGTAGAGGGTAGCTTGATCAAGACTGTTGTAACGATTGTAGGATTGATTAGCCACATTATTTCAAAGTTTATTATTAAAATTAGTATGGTTGTTTTATTTTGTGTTTTCATAGGTCGATTACACGACAAAAAAAAATATAAATAAAATAAAATAAAATAAAAAATGCATTAAATAGTTGGCTAAAAAGCCACTAAGGATGTTCAGTCAAGAATGAGGCTAAACGGTCATTACGTAACTAGATGAAAGGTAATGACTATGATAACTAAACAGTATAGTCAGAAATAATGAAATTAGTTATAGCGCCCCAAGATGCATGACATGCAATTATCGTTGCTTCAACTTGGACTCTTACCTAATCTTTATTCTTCGATGCATTGAGAACATCAACATATCATTTTTTCTCTTTTGTTGCCTCGTCAATGGTAAGTTGGATGGAATGCCGCATATTTCCATAAACATCCTCCGTTTCAACTAGTTTGGCTTTCAATTCTTTTACTAAATGTTCTTGGGCTGTCAATTTAGCCGATACCATAGTATACTCTGATGCTTTGGATTGAATTGATGTTTGAAGTGAAATCATGGAAGAGCAGTGTGATGCTGCATCGAAGATGTTCTCACAGCATTTGTTGAAAGTCGCTAGTTCTTCGTCTAAAGAGTGAAGGAATTTTGAAATAGATGACTTCATACTATCAGGAAGAATCCAGCATCAATAAGTACAACAATGGACTTGTGATAATTGTTTTGTTCCTCTTATTCAGTAATGATGTCGAATCTTGTGCCGACCACCTCTAGCAGAACTTTTTTGTTCCATCAATTTTCTTCTTATCCGTCTAAACAAGCTGAGTGTTTATGACTTGAGTAGATAGGTTTTGGTTGAAGAAGATTTTAAGATCAGCAAATACATGCGGTTTGACAACTTCTATAGTATGAAGCTGAAAAAGGACGTTGATGTTAGAAGAAGGTAAAGAATGATAAAGTGTGGCATAAAAATGAAATTTACCTCGGAATCATTTGTAAAGGCAAGTTCATAGTCAGAATTTTAAGTAGTAGGATCGTGGTCAACTAGAAAATCGTCAACATTAGAGTTACCAATAGCGTCCGTTATGTCTTTAATGATGAGATGAGAATTAAATCCTGAATTTGGACTAATACGCATTTCAGTTTCAGTCCATGAAGGGCCGATTGTAACTATAGGATGAGAGTTAATCTTATGTGATCCATCCTACAATTGAAAGTTAACTAGTAAGATGAGTTCATAACCTTAGGTTGAAAGTAATATTTAGGATGATAACATACCACACTCCGTGTTAGCCGAGACTAAGAGAATCGTGTCCAGATTGGTGGGACTAGATATGGTCATATTTTCTTGAACATGGGAGATGGTGTGAGAAAGAGTTGAGTTGTCTACGACCATAGTTCCTGGTGCTAGATTACTGATCTCTGAAATCTTCAAAATTTACTTGTTAGTATTACTGAGGAAGCTTTTGTCAATGATAGTTAAGAATGGTGATTACAGTAGTTTCCAATTCTGATTGGTCTAATAATCGTTCAGCTGATAAAGATTGATTGGTAATGTTGGTATGGGCTGTAGGGGCATGTCAATCGTCTTTCCCATTCTTTTTTAGAATAATATTCCTGGGTGGAAAGGTTTGACCCAGAAATATTACACGCTACAAACAAGGAATTATATTGATTGAGTATAAATAAAAGAGGAATGGAAGAAAGTTAAGTTGCGACTTACAGGACCGGGTCGAGCAATATTAGAAGTTGTTGTCCTCCTCTTCTTGATGGCTTGAGAGATGGTTGCAATATCATCATTAGAGTCTGCATGAAAAAGTGTCAATCAGGGCATGATAAAAAGTGCTTAAGAAAATGAGAAGAAGTGTACCTGAACCTGAATCAGTAAATGGAGGAGACGCAGCATTATGGTCAGTTGAACATGTTATTATTCTAATAGATGAAATGATACTCATGGATTTCGTATTATGGTCGGATGAACATGCTACTGTTCTAACAGCTGAAATGATACCCATGGATGTCGTATTATGGTCGATTGAACATGCTACTGTTCTAATAGCTGAAATGATACCCATGAATGTCGTCTCGTATGAAGGCTTCATATATTTAGTGGTGAATTTAGTAGATGAAAAAATGTGAGACACCATGTCTGATGCTGAGTTCATAAAGTAGGTGCACGTCTTGCTGTTCCACTAGAAGTCAAAGTGAAAAGTGGAGTTTGCGGATTCTGTTGAAACTTCAAGCCCAAACAAGCTTTGAGATTCTTTATGTAAATGAATATATTGATGGAATTCAGATTCATTCTTGATTATAGGACGAGTATAAATGAAGCCACTAAATGAAGATGCTGGGGGTAGAGGTATGGCTTGGTACATCCCAAATTGTCGTGCTACAAAGGATGGTAAATAAACTTCTACACTGCACTAGCTCTATTTGTTACTTATCCCACAGTATGGTAGGTCCCTATATACCAGCACGCTGTGGAATTTCTCGATGAGGAGATGTTTTAGAGCATCACTATGGGGGGCATCATTAGGGATGGTAAAGAAACTATGGTCGTTACAATGGAGAGAAAGAAGTGATCAATGATAGACATGTTGAAGGCGATCCTTACAGTTATAAAAGAATGTCAAAACATTCTTGTGTAGTCTGCATAACAAGACTTGCTTGTAGTATTTTTCGTCTAAATGGTATATTAGCCCTTTCCATAATAAGTGGACTGATCTCATGAAAGTGCGCATGGAGCCGGGACATTAGGATTCATTTCATAGGGGTCTGCATATATGAGAGTAATGGCTCGGAATAGATGAGCAAGCACCAAGGAGTCCAAACCTGCAGTGGCTATGGACTTTGCAACATCAATATACTTGAGTGTAATCTTCGAAGTCAGTAAAGAAAATGTTCTTGTAGAGCCACATTTGAAGGAAGACAATATGTTCATTTTCGGTGGGAGGACTGCCTGTGGCTTTATTCATTCTCAATAATTGGCCATAATTTTTGGCATCTTTATGAAACCCTAAAATATTTGATGAAGATTCTAGTGATGATGGTGAACCGGTTAGGAGGGTGTCAGAGGAGGTCAATTCGGTGTAAGCTTCGATGTCAATAAGGGTGGGTGTCATCATCTCGAATCTAAAATTAAAAGTATTTGTGAATGGAGACCAAAAGCATGCTGCAGCTACAAGGATAGCTCGATCACAATGTATGGGTAATCGTGATAATTGGATGGCTTCATTTATACCTGTTGTTTTTCAATTTGTTCTAAAGTGCGGTTCTAACCAATCGATTATGCCCAGTTAGTGAAGAAGGAAGGCTGATTCTTAAATGCATGATAGGAAACAGTGCTTTTGATCTTTTCAGAGGATGTCTACTTTGACCAATTGATAGATTTCCACTCATAAGGAAATATTTTAGGACCTTGTTCATTATATACGTGAACTTCGAAGGTGATTCCATTTTTGAAACACGGGCCAAGAATATAGTATTGAACTGGATTGGCTGGTATCCAATATCTTGTGTCAATAGTACTCTCCGTAGTAATATAGCTCATTGCAATTGACAATTTCTTTCGGTATTCGTCATATCCGAATCATAGTTCATTTCGTGATTTTAATTTTAGTCCAGAAAGTAAATTTGAATCTTCAACTTCAATCAATCTAATAAAAGAATTGGAGTTCTTATGGGTTGGAGAGAATTTTATTTTATGCATAAAAATTAGCTTGTACTGGGGTTAGCTGTAAAGATCCCTTGAATTTTGTAATGGACGTGTTCGCAAGTGTAATAATTGGTGTCTTGATTTTTGTTACAGTCGGTTACAGGGAATCGAAGAATAGGTTTGTGCTACTGCTATTAATTAATAGCCATATGGACAACTTATCCGCATCAGCTGTCTACCTGGCAGCTGAAAAAAATGTTATAACCCATTGATGTTCCGTCGCCTTCCGCGCACAGCCTCAAAACAAAATGAAAAAAAAAAAAATTGTACGGTGTCTTTACTTTACCCAGTACGTTCTGAAAAAATATTTAGTTTAGAATAATTTTTTGTGTCATCTGATTGCCTACCATTCTCCATCTGCAGGTTCTTTTAAACCCTTTCTCAAAATATTTTAAAGTTCTCCATTAATATTTTTAATGGTCTATCGGCAACCTTTGCCGAATTAAAACTCATGGATCTGGATGGTTATGCGAATTTACTTTTAAATAACACAAAATCAGTATAGAAAAAACTAGATTAGAAAATGGCTGCAAAGCCAAAGATTTTTTCAGAGGAAGGTAGAGAATTTTGAAAATCAAAGACTACAAAATAGATTAAGGGAGCTCTAAGGAATCTGTAAATCCAAAGGGGCTATGACATGTGAAGGAAACGAAGAGATGCTGGAGAAGAGGGTCATGGCATGTGAAGGAGATGAAGAGACTCTGAAGAGAAAGACAACGGAAAGAATAACGACGTTAACCCTTTTTTTTCCGGCTGCTTAATAGACAGCTGACGTGGGCTAATTGTATAATCAATTATAGGTGTATAGAGCCGCTCCGTACCCCGGGAGTATTAGGACATCTCTAAAAATTCTTTATTTGTTTTTTTTTATTTTAAAAAGTTAATTTGAAAAATTTTACTCCAATAAATTTTTTATTTTAATTTTTAAATATGAAAAGTGGATTTAACTTTCCATATTTGAAAAGTCAAACTCACTCTCTAATTATATATTAAATAATAAATATATTTTTTTTAATGTCTCACAATTTTCAATGATTAATCTGAATTTAACTTTACAATATTACCCTTAATAGTTTTATTTTTATTTTATAAAAAAAAAAATAATTAAGTAAATATTAAATTAGTTATTAAAATTAATAAAATAAAGACTAAACAATAAAGAGCATTATTAGAGTTATTTACTTAATTTGACTCTCTAATAAAAGATGCTCTTTACTTACAAAAATATACTCTTTAATTTAAAAAATATTGTTGGAGATGCTCTTAAAGTTTTTTTCAACACGAAGCAAGCAATCGAAATATATTATACAAGGGTGGGCCCATGTAAATATTGAGATGGTGATTGAGTTGTCAATGATCTCTGTTGGTGAATGCACGATAGAATTGAGATATATGTTATATATTATATATATTGTGTCGATGATATGTATTGTATTTTGTGCAGAACCCATGTAAGTATTAATGCTGAGAAACTACGGGAATGGAGTTTCGATTGTGCAGCTTGTCATTGTTAGTTTTTAGGTTTATGTTTTATTTCAGCGGCCACAGATAGCCAATAAAATACACGTTGGTGGGAGTGTAGCAGACTAACGCCTAATACCTTTTTGAAAGTACGGGTTTCGTTATTGTTATTTAATAAATTATAATAACAAGTGAGGGGCAAGAGCATAATATTTTTTAAAATTTTAAAAATAAGTATTTTTTATTAATAGATTGATTGGAATGGATTAAGTTGAAAAGCTTAAATGAGATTTTGAAATGTATTCGGATGAAATTATTGGGCAAATCAAATAGGGGTAAATTAATAATTTTGTAAAAAATTTATTTAGTCATGAATGGAATAATTGGCCGAGTATATTTTACAACAATGGTTAGCGTGAACTAATTGAAATGGCCAAGGGCATTTTGACAACTAATTGGAATGACCAAGGATATTTTGATAATTATATAAAATCTAATAGATTTTAAAAGACTGTTGCAATGACTAAGGTTGTGAATGATAATTTCAGAAGAGAAGTTGGATTGAACCAATCTAAGTCAATCTTGTATGATAAGTACTATCAATCAGTTCTTACCTTTATTTCTCCAATTACTCAAATTGTAGTGTATGTCAGGCTAAATTTATTTATCTTGAAAACTATAAGAGGAGATGATATTCTAACGTGAGAGACCTCAGTAGAATTACTTATCTCTTTAGTATTTTCTTAGATTTTAATAATTCTATAGCTTGTAGTGTTGATTTTAATAAGTTTGAAATCTTGTTTGACAAACTAATTTTATTTAAGTAGTTTATCAAACCTATAAATTATTTATTCTTTGCAATACAATTATTTATTTAGAGTTAAGATCCTTCAACCTGCTGAAATAAGTTGAAGGTTAAAATTTTACAAACAACTAGAGGCAAATAAAAACATATGTTCATGACAAGACCTAGAATCTTATAAAAAAAAGTGGGAATGCATAATGAAGGAGGATAAGAGGAAGGGGAAGACTCTTAATTCTTTGTTGCAAAAACCCACTTCTTAGTCCAACACTTAGCCATGTTAGGGTGACGATCTCAAATGACAATAAAGTACATACCATTAGTACTGCATGCAGCAGGCATTCTTTCTCTCTTGATGTTGTTTGCGTGAATTGAAATTGCCTGATCCATTTTCCCTGTCCCTTCAATGAATAAATCCATATCAATTAAACACTTTTCCATCCATTAATTAATTTATTAAGTTAATATTTTGTAATTGATGTGACATCAATTCGTTGGAGTAATAGATGTAAAAATAGGAAGGTGCACTTAATTCGCATTGGCCACTGCCAACTCATTCTGCATATTTGATTAGTAATTCACGAAAAGTTGAGAACCCCAAGCAATCCACACTGCTGATCAACAATCCACATTATCATATTGGCAATCCACCATCATAGATCATGATCAATACCGTCAACAATCCGGACTATCAAACCTTTCCAAACTTTTCTTAAGAATAATAGAACACTAAATGAATTTGAGAATTGATGTATCTTCAAATTCTTACTCTCTGTATTCTTAACAATACGTGTATTTTTTCTTTAATTTTTTTTTTAAAAAAATCTCTATCTAGAAAACTGTGTTAAAACAACCAACTGAAGCCGTAGGATTTCCATCTAATAAAAACATGTATTAGATATAACTCTGCGTCCTTATCTTTTATTTAAATTTTGAAATACATTTTAAAAAACTAAAATCTCAACCGAAGATAATTAAAATAAAATAAATAAATATCTTTTAGTAAAAACTAGAAATCAAAATACAAATTAATTAATTTTAAGAATACAATATAAGTGGGAACCTAGAGCAAAATATACTAACCATCTCCTGTTTGTCTTTGAGTACAAATTTGAGCAGAAGTCTAAGACTATCTCACTTAACTCTATTCTCATAATTGAGATGTAAATTCCATCATTTATTCTAGTCTAAGGATCCAACAACTATTATTAATTAAATCTCTTTATAATTTCATAGCAGTTATCTAATATAGTGTTATTCTACAAAAAATTCAGAGTTTAACTCGAAAATTAAAAGTAATAATATTGATATTAATTTCCCCTTTATAAAATATCAACAACTAATCGATTATATTTTCTATCAATTAATTAATTATTATTTTTTCTTTTGATTTAACAGTTTGGCTAATATATGGATGAGCTAATAATTTCATTACATCTAAGTACTGAAACATATCAAAAGAATATTTCAAAAAATTTCATTTTGTTTATTTCATAGATTTTGATAATTAAATAATCATGTTCCCAAATCATTAAGGTATTGATTGTTAAATAGACCCCACTTACTAACAACTCAAATATTAGTAATTATTCAAATATCTATCTATAATATACTCAGCATTGAGAAAAAAAAGTAAAAATCAATTATCACTTGAGATTTAATTTCTTTTCCATAATTTAAACTTTAATTAAATTTTACTTTGATCCTATCAATGCAAATATAATCTTTACCAATATTTTATACATAACCAAGACAGATAATTCCATAAAATATTACAGTTTAAATAAAGTGCCCAATTTTATTTAACAATTGTACCTATGATCATGTCTTCTATAGATGTATCCTTATAATCAAATATTACATAATTAATCTAGATCTTGTATGTAAAATATTAGTATGCACAACAATATGAAAAATACCTCATATGAATTTCATTAAACATAGAAAATACAATCATTTATTTGTCGTACTACAAAAGTCCAAATAAACTAAACTCTCACTTGCTTTAAAGCAAATTTGGTAACCTCCTAACACTTATACAATCAACACACTTTTTGAAAACTCATATAGGTATAGACTTTGCAAATTGGTATGCAAAATTTTTTTCTAATGCTATTTTGGTAACCATTATGTCTCCTCTCTCAATAATGTCTCATATCAAGTCTCTCTAAATTCCATGCTTGGTAAGAATCTCCTTTTAGAATTTTTTATGTTAAATCTAACAAGAATTTTATCGATATAAAAGGATTAAAATAGTGTCGACAATTTATTATTCCGGTCTCGTAAAAGTTTGATTCCAAGATTATAGTTGGCTTCTTCTAAATCTTTCATATCGAACTATTTATGCAGCCAATCTTTTACATCTGAGAACACTTTTTATTGTTTCTGATCAACAAAATGCCATCTATATAAAAGATTAGGAAAACTACCTTTACATCTTGGATCCTTTTATAAACCAAAGATTTATCAGGTTTTTTTTTCAAAACTAAAAGAAGTAACCGCTTGATCAACCATAGTATTCCATGACCTAGATTTTTGCTTAAATCCATAAATGGACCTTTGTAACTTGTGGACCATGTGTTCATGACTTTTAACTATGAAGTCTTCTGGTTGCCATATGTTGATGTCATTTTCTAAATTGTCATTGAAAAAATGATATTTTGATATCCATATGTTAAATCTCATAATCAAGATTCACAATTATAGCTAAACGAATTCGGATAGATTTAAGCGTGGCTACTGTAAAAAGGTTTTTTCATAATATATTCCCTCCCTTTGGGTATAGTCTTTTGCCACCAATCTACCTTTAAAGGCTTCCACCTTCCCATCTGATCTTATTTTCCTCTTATAATCCACTTGTACCTTAAGAGTTTTAGCCCTTTAGGCACCTTTACAAGAGATCATATTGAAATTAAATACATAGACTTCATTTTATAGTCCATGGCTTTGTGTCATTCATGTGCATCATCTTCCAGTGCTTCATTGTAATTAGTAGGATCCCTTTTGCTATCAATAATGATGACTTGGTATGATTCACTAAGTAAGACATAACTTGTTAGCTTACGTAGCACTCTCATACTATGACGAAGATGCACTGGTTATTATACTTCTATAGGAAGATGTTATTCATTGTTATGAATCTAAGTTTCCACAGGTTCTACTTATAATGGTTGTACTGGTTCTACCTGTACTGGTTGTATCAGATATTGGTTTCTTAGGTTCCTTTGTACTAACTGTATTGGTTATAGTTTCTTCTGTATTGATTTTTATTATTCCACTTGTTTCACCTGTATTGGTTCTTACTGTTCCACTAATTTCATTTGTGCTTGTTCACCTTTAGGTACATTTTTCCATCTTTGAACATGCATAGGAATTAGTGGTATTATAGGCCAAGACACCAATGGTTCAGATTGTTCTTGAGCTGAGTCAAGCTCCTTAAAAATTATTTTACTTTGAGGTTTGAAATTGTTAATATAGTTATTAACAGTCATTTTGGAGTCAGTAGCCCACCAAGCCTAGCAGAAATTATTGGGACTTGGTTTGTTGAGAAAAATAGACCCAAGCCATTTATTAGGGCCTATTGATGGGGTGCAGTTCCATAAATACAAGAATTTTGGTACAAAATTATGTTAATTGTTTATACTAAGCTAACCCATAATATAAATTCAAAATAGGTTAAGTTCTTAAATGGTGAAATAATAAGTCCAATTTTTAATAAACTTATTTTATTTGCACTTGTGGGTATATTAGTACATGGTCCACATAGTCAAGCCCAAAGTTTATTTCTATTTTTTGCCTACTAAGCCCATTAAACACAAAATGGTTTTATTATATTAATTTATTAACTTTATGTTTTCTTTAGTTCCTTGTACTATTTTATATAAATTAATTTAAAAATATCCTAACTTTTTCTATTAATTTAAAGGAAATAAGTATCTGACAACCTACATAAGCCACTTTTCTCACTTTATTATTTGAAACCCATACACTTTTCTATTTCTCTCTCTTCTTCTTTCTTTTTCTCTTCCTTATTCCTTCTTCTTTTTATTTTTCTCTCTCTTTTGCACATGAGTTTCTTTCTTCAACCCCTTTCTTTTTGCCATTAATATGTTAAAATCAAAGAACAAGCTTTCCCTTCATATCATAAAGCCCACTTTTGGGAGCTTCTTAAAGAGGACCTTTTTTAATATTTTCTTTGAGAAAAAAATTCAAGAAATTCATGGGATATATTGATGTTTTTCTTTAAAAGAAAGGGTTCTTATTTTATACTATGGAAGGGGAGGATTTAGCCCTTTTTGAGGTGAAACTTTAATTTATTTTTTTGTTTAAGGTTTAGATTGGGTAAAAGGGTGATGAATCACCTCTTTATCCTCATACTTTAAGCATATATAAAGCTACTTAAGTGAGCTTCGTATAGAAAATCTCTTGTTTTCTTGCTAAAGTAGTACTAGCCTTGTTTTTCAAAATATCTTTCATTTTTCGTTCCTTTTAGACCTACATGGGTTTCATTTTTTATTCAAAAAGCCATCTTTATTAGTAGATCTAGTGTTGATCTAGCTATATTTTCAAAGAGTTTCCATTTTCTTTCCATTTTAGTTCATATTGGTGTTATTTTGAACTTGAGTTCTTGAAAAGTCCCCCTTTTGGCTTGAAAAGTCCTCCTTGTTAGTAGATCTAGCTTTATTTTCAAAGAACTTTCACTTTCTTCCTTTTAAGGTCATTTAAGTATTATTTTGAACTTTGTTCTTGAAAAAGTCCCCCTTTTTTAGCTAATAAAAATCAATTTTTGTAGTACATCTCATCTATCTTTTCTCTCAAAGTAAAAAGGTTTTCCTCTTGGTTTTAAGATGTTTTCCTTTGGAAAAGTGAACATCGTATACTTTAAAGGGTATTATGGACTTATTATTGAGGTCTTCACCATTTAAGTAACTAAGTAATTACTCCTTTAAAATCAATCACATTATGGGACTCAATTTCATATTAGCTCATTTATTGCTGTTCATTTTTATAAATATGGCGTTAATGTAATTTGTTGTATGCTTTTATGCTATATTATATTGTTGTTGACTTTTGGAATCTTGTTGTATTTGATTTCGCTGTGTTGTTGTGAGTTTTGACCTTTTTCTTTGTTGAACTTTGTGGCTTGTTGGATCCTCTTTATCGAGGAACCCTTAACTTTGCTCCATCATAAAAGAACTCAAGGGGAATCATGTTGTTGAATGCTAGATTTGAAGTGCCATATGCAAAATTAACTCATTTATGTCATATACTGGGTCTAAAGCATCATATGCGGACTTAGCCTATTCCTGTTGTATACTAAATCCGAAGCATTGTGGGCAGAGTTAGTTCGTTAAGTCTTTCTTATTGGATAGGATGCCGTATTTGACTATACATATCATAAAAGTGCCCTAACTATAGTTTTCCTTTAAGAAAGTCACATGAGTACTCATAATAACTTTTTTATTTGAGAAACTCTAAAAAAGTCCACCTCTCATTTTTTTTTAAGGTATCCAACAAACAAATATATTTTTGTATGAGATTCAAATTTCTTTGTTCCCTTTCATAAGATATGTGTCGGAGTACCACATATTTAAATATGCCTTAAATTAGGCTTGCGCCCTTTCCACTAATCTATGAAAATCTTATAAATTAATGTTAGAGTGGATTTTGGATTATATGTTTTATCGTAGTTAAAACTCTTTTGGAGATAGATTCATTCCGCCCCTAGAGAGAGACTTCAGTAAGAAATTAAGTCCTGTAGAGTTGGGTCTTTAGTGGGTTTTGAAGTTTCAAAAATGGACCTACAAAAGAAAACAAGATGTCCTCCGGATATGTCCTTGCAGCTTGAGATTCCTTCCTCTTGAGATTATAATAATGGTCTAAAGTCACCATGCACCCAAGCTCATGACTCAACGAGCTTGGCCTAAGCAACACCTCGATGCGTCCAGCGGATTCTTTGTGTTGTTGGTGATAAGCTGAGTTGGAATGGTCTCTGAACTATAGGATTATGGTCCTATCACAAGAGTACACACGCACAATAATAGCATTTTAACAGTTTAAAATCCCATCCATATATAAGGAAGAGAACTCTCAAGAAGGAATTATTTTAGAGGGGCCAAAGCTGTAAACTTTCAGTTAATAAATTGCAAACCCAAGATTTTAATAAAATGATAAACACCAAATAAGAACGTTTTTGTTAAAATGGACAAAATAACAACATTTTGGGTATAGATCTTGAACCATAAATAGCTATAGTTCTAAAAAGAAAAAAATAACAAATTTTGAGACCAAGAAAATATATTCTGTGAGAAGATCACAAAAATAACAAAAATAAAAGAACAAAAAAAAAAGAGATTTTCTCTTACAAAACTTCAAAAGAGAACTTTTATGAAAAATTTTTAGCAAAAATATTCCTATAGGATATGGTCTTCCACCCCTTCAAGCTTTTCATATAGGGGGTATTTATAGAAGGATGACAAAAAAGATGGGTGAGAGACAAAAGGGATTTTCTGCTTGCCTAACCTAAAAAGTCCCTCAAAGAAAAAAGACATTGCTTCCTTTTATAGTAAAAAAACTCTCTCTTGCCCACTCGACCACTTTAGAGGCACTCCTTTTTCAAAAACTACCCAAGAAAGCCTAAAGGTTTTCTTGGAGGTTTTACTCAAGCAGCTCATCATATAGGAAGCAGCAACTCTTCAAGAATAGATTTAGACAACAACCTCCAAAGTGGTTCACGTGGGTGTACTACACCATCTTCTAAAAATGAAGCTTGAAGACCCTTTTGGGAAAATTTTTCTTTTATGATTTATCATTTTTTATAAAAGACATATGGGTTCTCTTGGAAGAAAGAGGAAAAACAAAAATGGAAGGAAGAAATGAAAGGGGAGGAAGAAAGACAGTAGAGAGAAGGTACAAAAATGAGAAAAGAAAAAAGGAAGAGGGAGAGAAAGAGAAAAATGTTTAAAAAATAGGTTTGTGGATTTTATATGATGGATAAAGGAGTAGTCTTAATCAAGCTTCACGTGTCCTCTTTTTGAAAAAAAACTTAAAAACTACATCCGAAGGAAAGTACAGTCAGAGAGAAGTACATCCAGAGGAGAATACATTCAGAGAGAAGTATATTCGGAGAAGAGTTCATCCGAAGAGGAGTATGTCTAGAGAGAAATACATCCGTAGAGAAGTACGTCCAAAGAAAAGTATATTCAGAGAGAAGTACGTCCGGAAAGAATATTAAGAATTGAAAGTTTTCACTTTGAAAAATCAAGACTCAAAAAAGAAAAAGTCTTGACTTATAAGATATTATTTGTTTAAACAAAGTAAAGATATTTTGAATCAAAACCAAGTATAATAATAATAAAAGAGAGGAAAATGAAATTTATTAAGTAATTAATTTTTCTTCTTACCCTTAGTGGGTTTAAATATGAAGAGATAAAAATTTAGGCTTTGCAAAACTATTAGGTTCCAAGCAAGTGGGCTTAACAGATATAAAATAAGCTCAAATAATATATAGTAAACAATAAAAGTGGCTTACAAAATTACTAGCTTGCATATATTGGATAACTAATTTAGATCAGTAAGATGAAAACCCCTAAATGGGCTCAAAACCTCATTAGGTAAGCCCAATATAAATAAATTATCTTAAATTCTACTTTATAACTTTTGTGGTAATAAAATCATACCTCATTGAAAAGCCCCATTAATTGTCTGGGTCCATTTCCCTACTAAAATTAGTTTGTAAGTATCCTATAAGTTTAATGGGCTACTAATTCCAAATCAACCATTAATATTAACCCCTTTTGATTTTGTGGGCTGCATTTTTCTGCAAGAGATGTCGCATAAAACCAGATTGTCCATATAGGTGTAAAACTGGCCACTAGTCCAGGTACAACGTAAACCAAATAGCCCCTTTACTTCATCTATAGAAGGCAGCTTCTTATAAGTCTCAAACCATATTACAATGTGGTCAATCAGGGATTGTCACCCATTACAAGTCAGCTGTAAAGGGTGAAGAGGGGCAAAGCTATGAGACCTACAGATGATAGCGGGCATAGAAAAATGCAGGCCTGCCTCCATAAAGGTTGAGTGCATTGCGATTTCCCTCCTTTTTTCCCCCCAGGGGCCTCTCCCTCTTCTCAGGCCTCCTGAAGGCTACATTCTCAAGGATCTCGTAAAAGTGCCTAAGCCACTTAACCTCATTTTTATAAATGTTGGAAAGGAGGCCCTTCAATTCATAGTTTATGGGGAATCAAGGGGAATTGAAACGGAAGCATCAACTATCACAACATCATCACCCTCCGCTCTAGTAAAAGCACCGCTACCTGGCACCATTCCAGTACCCTCAACTTCCATTTCGGAGTAAAAAAGCACTACTTGTTCATCTGGCACCGGGGCTCTCTTAGTAAGCCATGAAAGGTCATCCTGCTCATTCTCCAATTTAGGAAAGGGAAAGCGTTGAGCCAGGAGTGTAAGGTTTAAGGGAGATTCATCCCCGCTGGTCCTCGGAACAGTGTTAGGTGGCGAAGAGCCATTTGATGAAAAGCCATTGCCAGGACTCCTGGTGGGAGTGCAGGGGGAACCACCGTAAACACCCAAATTGCTAAATTCCTCCATTTTTGAAACGTAAAAGGGAGACCATAAGGAAAATGGAGATGGGTAGAAGATCTAGGTGCATATAGGAAGGCTACATGCCTACTTGTGCATGGTGCTAAGATGTATATTTTAAAACCCTCACCCCCTTCTTATCTTATGACTCTTCTAATATCCAAAATCAAAACCACAACCATTTGTCCCTTGAAAACTATACCTAATCACATCTAACCCTATTCTATCACCAAAAAAAAAAATAGCAAAGGAAACACAAAGATTATAGCTTATGGACATTGAAAAATAAAAGGGGTTAGTATGCATACTTGGTTATGCAAATAAAGAATGGCATGGAGAAGTGATGTGAGTCACAAATACACAGAGAGCAGATGAAGAAGGCGGCAAATGAATAGAAAGAAATTGATAGGCAAAGGCACGAAGGGATAAAAAGGAGAAGGAAGAAGTTACAAGCTGTTATGGGAAGGGTTACCTACTCCCTCCTACCAAAATTTTTGGATTTCAAAAAGGAAAGCAATCCAGATCATTGATCATGCCAAGAGGCATCGAATGACTATGGAGCAATGACTACCGCTTGGATCTTACAAAATCCAAGTCACTTAATTTTTAAATCACAATCAAACGGCTGGAGAGTGTCGACAAAGCGCATGCTAGGGCGACGCATGAATACAGAAGCATTTACTGTGCCCAGACCGTGTGTCACATCTTAAATGGTTTTAACTCCACGCCTAGCCAGTACACTACTTGTGTCAAACATCTTGCTATCATGTCCAAACCACTAGGAAGTTAAAAAGGCAAAATGTTTATCCCAACATAACCTACAGGCGAGAAGCTTTACGTCTATTCAATGTAATAAGACTTAGGATACACACATTAGCCCAATGAAAAGCTTTCTCAATGCAACCAGGATCCCCTACAAACCAAAAAGACGTCAGCCTAGGAAACAGCTCAAATTCAAAAATTACTAGTCTCTCAACCTTCAGAAGACTCGAAATTGAGAGATTAGGAGGGCATCTTTTATGGTAGAGAACTTGGATCATCATCAATCAAAGCCCAAGGGAGCCCATCTAAGGTGAAGAAATCAAACAAGGTATCAGTCCACCTGCTAAGCCCATGTAAAGGAGGAAGCTAATAGAAAGTTTCCCATGAGAGCAAAGCCATTAATGCTCCCAAATGACCATTCAATAGTTGTATTTAATGCACTGTACTACCTTGATCGACCAGGTGGACAGAATATTACCATAATAGAGGAGGCATGCTAGCTGAGCAAAGGACCTTTGAGCTGAAGATACCTAGGAGGGGAAAGTCTCTTACAAACCCATTACCACCTAATCGTTTAGCTTGCACAGTTGAGGGCGTAGTCCACAACACTTGAAAAGATTGTCTGGGACGTCCGTGTGGCATTCCCTTATACGCTTATACCCTACTGTGTCAATTGGTGCCAGCAAGGTTGGTAATGGCGGGAAAGCCAATTCAAGCCCCATTTTAGCTAGGGCAAATATGGTAGAATCTCACCTATTGAGCTTCCACACATGTCACATATCCACAAGTCCTTAGAGGGGTATATAAGGTTAAGGGACTTTTGGCCACTCCTCCACCTCACTAACTTCTCTACTCAATTCTAGAGAAGGAGGAGGGGTCGGTTTTCTCTCCAAAGTAAAAGAAGCATGAGCATACACAAGAGTGACCTCCTTTAGCCTTAAGTTTTACTTCATCCATCTTCAACCCTTAAAAACTCATTTTGCACATTGTTCTCTGTTCCTTATGGGAAATATGCTAACTTAGGTGTTGGAAGGTGCGCACCGGCATCGATGTTGATGCCTCCACTAACCCATATTTTTGTCTTGAAGTTCGACTTAAGGAGAATGAAGTTGCAAGCAACCTGGCTGACATTTCTAGAAGGCTGCTCTAAAGGCACGCATACTGGTGACCCTTGCAGCAGGTTTCTCTCCAGCTTTCAGTTCATATAGCTACGAGAGGGAGATTTCAAGACTACAAAATCCACGTCCAAACAATAAGAAAAGGAAAACTCTTTAAAGTAGATTGCACAAAGCAAGGCTAGGTATCTTTGACAAGGATCTTTGGAAAATTCTGGAGAAGAGTTCATGTGCTTCTTCAGATCCAAGTCTAGGTATCAAAAACCAAATGCAAATGCTTCTCACTATACACTATGTCTTGTAGCTTGTCAATGAAATATCCATTATAATAGCTTATTACAAAAACCCTTTGAGAAAGAGAGAGAACAAGACAATGACAAATATAAAATAAAGAGTTTGTGAACAATCTTTGAGAGTGGAAGAGGGTGGCGTAAGGGGGTTGGAAGTGGAAGAGGGTGGCTCAAGGGGGTGGAAGATGATGGTCGTGCGAGAGAGAAAAACCAGATCTTGTTTGGAGAAGAAGAGAAAAGAAGATAAGAGAGAAAAAAAGAAGATAGAGAAGAAAAGAAAAGAAAAAAAAGAAAAGGGGGCGTCGCCATATGTCCTTTTTACCGTCGCAAAACCTTAATAAATATAATAAAAAAAATTATTTTATTAAAAAATTAATTTTTATTAAAAATTTAAAATATATTTTAATTTAGAAACTACACATTTAGGGATGGTTCCATATAATACCGTCATTACATATGTGATAATAAAATTTATTTTAATAATAAAAATATTTTTATTTAATAATAAAATATATTTAATTTAAAACTATATATTTGGCGACGGTTGCGCATGAAACCATCTTCAAATATGTGATAATAAAATTTAGTTTAATGATAAGATATAATTTTTATTAAATAATAAAATTTATTTTTCAAAATTAAAAATATATTTAATTTAAAACTACACATTTGGCTATGGTGTCACATAAAACCATGACCAAATATGTTTATTTTAATAATAAAATATAAAATTTATTTAATAATAAAATATATTTTTTAAATTAAAAATATATTTAATTCAAAACTACACATTTGGCAACAGTTTCACATAAAACCGTCACCAAACATGTGATAATAAAAATAAAATAATACACTTGTAGTGATGATTTTATTTAGGACCATTGCAAAAAATGTGACTGTCATCTTGACCATTGTCAAATAATTGTAGTGACAATTTAGTACATGACCATCACTATATTAGCGTCGCCAAATATAGTTTGGGTTTTTGGGTAAAATGACCACCATAATAACACTATTTGGAAAAATACCCACCACCCTATATTTCTTATAAAATCTAGATAATATACCAAATATACTCTTCATTAACTCTCTTATCCACAAGAACTGATTCCACTTTAATTCATCTGATACTTTATTCTTTCCATTCGTATACGTTAAGTTGTGGGTTTCCTGTAAAAGTTCAATTTTCTTCTTCCTTCTTTTATCTACCTCGGCAATTTGTTCCTTATTCCTTATTGATTTATTTTTTCTTCACAAAAAATAAGATATAATTTTTATTAAATAATAAAATTTATTTTTCAAAATTAAAAATATATTTAATTTAAAACTACACATTTGGCTATGGTGTCACATAAAACCATGACCAAATATGTTTATTTTAATAATAAAATATAAAATTTATTTAATAATAAAATTTATTTTTTAAATTAAAAATATATTTAATTCAAAACTACACATTTGGCAACAGTTTCACATAAAACCGTCACCAAACATGTGATAATAAAAATAAAATAATACACTTGTAGTGATGATTTTATTTAGGACCATTACAAAAATGTGGTATCACCACGACCATTGTCAAATAATTGTAGTGACAATTTGGTACATGACCATCACTATATTAGCGTCAAATATAGTTTGGGTTTTAGGTAAAATGACCACCATAATAACACTATTTGGAAAAATACCCACCACCCTATATTTCTTATAAAATCTAGATAATATACCAAATATACTCTTCATTAACTCTCTTATCACAAAACCATTCCACTTTAATTCATCTGATACTTTATTCTTTCCATCCGTATACGTTAAGTTGTGGGTTTCCTGTAAAAGTTCAGTTTTCTTCTTCCTTCTTTTATCTACCTCGGCAATTTGTTCCTTATTCTTTATTGATTTATTTTTTCTTCACAAAAAATAAGATATAATTTTTATTAAATAATAAAATTTATTTTTCAAAATTAAAAATATATTTAATTTAAAACTACACATTTGGCTATGGTGTCACATAAAACCATGACCAAATATGTTTATTTTAATAATAAAATATAAAATTTATTTAATAATAAAATTTATTTTTTAAATTAAAAATATATTTAATTCAAAACTACACATTTGGCAACAGTTTCACATAAAACCGTCACCAAACATGTGATAATAAAAATAAAATAATACACTTGTAGTGATGATTTTATTTAGGACCATTGCAAGAAATGTGACTGTCACCCTGACCATTGTCAAATAATTGTAGTGACAATTTGGTACATGACCATCACTATATTAGCGTCGCCAAATATAGTTTGGGTTTTTGGGTAAAATGACCACCATAATAACACTATTTGGAAAAATACCCACCAGCCTATATTTCTTATAAAATCTAGATAATATACCAAATATACTCTTCATTAACTCTCTTATCCACAAAAACTGATTCCACTTTAATTCATCTGATATTTTATTCTTTCCATCCGTATACGTTAAGTTGTGGGTTTCCTATAAAAGTTCAGTTTTCTTCTTCCTTCTTTTATCTACCTCGGCAATTTGTTCCTTATTGTTTATTGATTTATTTTTTCTTCACAAAAAATAAGATATAATTTTTATTAAATAATAAAATTTATTTTTCAAAATTAAAAATATATTTAATTTAAAACTACACATTTGGCTATGGTGTCACATAAAACCATGACCAAATATGTTTATTTTAATAATAAAATATAAAATTTATTTAATAATAAAATATATTTTTTAAATTAAAAATATATTTAATTCAAAACTACACATTTGGCAACAGTTTCACATAAAACCGTCACCAAACATGTGCTAATAAAAATAAAATAATACACTTGTGGTGATGATTTTATTTAGGACCATTGCAAAAAATGTGACTGTCACCCTGACCATTGTCAAATAATTGTAGTGACAATTTGGTACATGACCATCACTATATTAGCGTCGCCAAATATAGTTTGGGTTTTTGGGTAAAATGACCACCATAATAACACTATTTGGAAAAATACCCACCAACCTATATTTCTTATAAAATCTAGATAATATACCAAATTTACTCTTCATTAACTCTCTTATCCACAAGAACTGATTCCACTTTAATTCATCTGATACTTTATTCTTTCCATCCGTATACGTTAAGTTGTGGGTTTCTTGTAAAAGTTCAGTTTTCTTCTTCCTTCTTTTATCTACCTCGGCAATTTGTTCCTTATTCCTTATTGATTTATTTCTTCTTCACAAACTTTTTTGTTTTTCCTTTTAAGTTCCCTTTAAATCTCATCAGCTGTAAAAGAAGGCAATAATAAATTTGTAATTTAAAGTTGCATACTTTGTTATATTTGCGTTAATATGCTTTAGGAAGATAACAAGCATGCGTATTTAGTTTTGATTTTGTGGTTTTGATGTATTGTATTTGGAATGCACGAGTTTTTGGGAAAAAAATGACGAGATCTGGAATAAATTGTACTGGTGGGGATGCATCCTCGGCTGGTTGACATACGGTCTCGGCTAACCTGCCGATGGTGAATCCATTGGCTTTCAGAATGCCTTCCTCGGCAAATTGGTATAGGGACTCAGCAGGCCTGCCTAGGCCCTAGGTCAATCTGCCGAGGAAAGCATAAAATGGTCTTCCTCGGTAGGTTGTACTAGGGACTCGGCAGGCCTGCCTAGGTCCTAGGCCAACCTGCTGAGGAAAGTATAAAATGGCCTTCCCCGGCAGGTTGGACTAGGGACTCGGTAGGCCTGCCTAGGCCTTAGGCCAACTTGTTGAGGAAGAATGATTTTTTGGTTTCGTAAAATAACTAAATGAAATAAGGTACAATAAAGGTTGGAACAAAAAAGTAAACTATATAATTAATATTTTTTTATATTTGTAGGTTGTTGATGCAAGAAAAAGCTATAGTTGTGATTCGCTGTGATGGAAGGTTTGAGATGGATGCCAAAAGGAATTGGACTTATGTGGATAGGAGGACGAAAGCAAGGCTCATACACATTAACTGCACATATAATGAGTCATTAGAAATTGCATATGAAGCAACAAGTATAAATCCCAACTAATTTCGCATCAAAATGAAGTTTATAGTTCGATCATGTTATAAATTGGATCCTATTAAGATTGAAAATGATGGAGATGTGAAGTGTTTTTTTAAAGAGCATTTTCGTGTGGATACAATGCATACATCTCCACTATTTATTGAGGTTGAGGTGTTACAAGATACTCCTCCGTTACAAAAGGCAGCAGCTGTTGGAGAAAGAGATTTCGATCCTACGACTCTCTCGGAGTGGGAGCAGTAGACCTTCAACGTCGAGACCTATAGTAGATATCAATGTTAATGGCAATGAAATTAGTAATGAAGATTATTCAATCCCATATAATGAAATTGAGGAAAATATTGCATTTAATTTGAACAATGAGGAAGATATTATAGTGGCTGATCGCGTGTTGCCCACAATAAATGAATATGACATGTTGTATAACCTTTACAATTATGATTTAGAGTATGATACGAATGTAGTAATGCAAGAAGATGATATTGCATTGGATGATGATATCAAATTGGATAATGATAGTATGAGGGGTGATGATGAAGTTAATGGTACATTTGAAGTTCCAATTGAAGCAAATTGTGATGCTCATTTTATATTGGATCGGTATAGGACGGATAGTGTTCCCATTCCACCTACTCGTAATGAAAGTGATTCGCAAACAACAAGAGTAGGTGAAAGGATAAGTGCATCTCAATTTGTTAGCCATCCTTCATCGTTAACAATTGAACTGAGTTAAAGTAATGATTATTCACTATCTGCGAGTGATGCACCCGTGGTTAGTCAAATATATGCCAATAAGAAAGAGTTGCAACAGAAGTTAGCCATGTATGCAATGAAGGAAAATTTTCAATTGAAGGTCATGAAGTCTTGTTCAGAAAGGTTCGAGGTAGGATATACCTCCGACAATTGTACATGGCGGGTACGTGCCACTAAGGTCCCTAATGTAGAGTTGTGGGCTATAAAGGTAGTCTTTAAGGATCACAGTTGCAGTTGACTCAAGCAATGTTAACCAGATCATCGGCAAGCAAGCAGCAAATATATAGGGAATCCTATTAGATCTAAATACCAAGTTATTGGTTGCCAATATAGACCAAAAGAGATTGTACTGGATGTTGCCAATGAGCTAGGGGTCCATATAACATATGACAAGGCATGGAGAGCAAGAGAAAATGCATTAAATAGTATCAGAGGCACCCTTAAAGAGTCATATCAAACATTGCCCAATGTTGGAGACAAAGAATCCATGTACCATAACTCATATTAAGACGGATGATGACAACTGTTTTCAATATTTATTTATGGCCTTAGGCCAAAGTATTGCCAGATTTCATAAGGTTAGTCTGTTGTAGCTGTGGATGGGACTCATCTAAAAAGAAAATATAAAGGTACTTTAATTATTGCATCATGCTTCGATGGGAATGAGCAGATATACCCTCTAGCCTTTGATATTGTGGATACTAAGAATGAAACATCATACACTTGGTTCTTTGAGAAGTTCAAGGAGGCCTATGGTGAGGTTAATGATTTAGCATTTGTTACCGATAGACATAAGAGTTTGGAAATGGCTATTACCCTGGTATATCCCAATGCTTATCATGGAAATTGCATGTATCATCTAAGCCACAATGTGAAACTGCATTTTGGAAAAAATAAATATGTCCATATGGCTTTTTATCAAGCAGCTAAATCTTATTTGCCTATTGACTTTGAGTTGTAAATGCAAAAACTAGAGACCATTAATATATGAGCATATCAATATGTCATGGAAGCTAGTCTTGACAAGTGGGCAAGAGCTTTTTTCCCGGGCAATAGATACAACATAATGACATCCAATATAGCTGAGTGTATGAATGCAGTCTTGAGAGATGCTAGGTCACTTCCGCTTGTACCTCTACTCAAGGTGATAAGGTCTTTGTTGCAAAACTGATTTTATGAGCTCCGAAATGAATCTGCAGCTGCCTCCACACCGGTTACTCCATGGCTTCAAAAGATATTAACAAAGAGGCTAAATGAATGTCGAAGATTCATTGTAAACCCTTTGAGTTTATATGAATTTGAAGTTCATACTTTCGAATTCGTTACCATAATTAACTTGTAAGCTAAAATATGCTCGTGTTTGCAGTTTCAAATGGATGGGTATCCATGTATACATGCAATTGCTGCATGTCGATTTTAAAATTTGATGCCCTACAACTTTTGTTCTAAATATTACAGTGTTTCTTCATGGAGGGAATGCTATGCAATGACTATATATTCCCTGGATGATAGACGTTTATGGCATGTATCGCCGACTATAATTGATCGGATTGTCTCCCCTCCAATAGTTCGGCGTGCTCCCGGAAGACTTAGGACTCGAAGGATTCTGCCCAAAGGAGAAGACCGACCACATCGTAAATGTAACAGATGTGGGGCAATTGGTCACAACCGACAAACATGCTCTGGTAATATACCATTATAGATATTCATTTTATTGTGGTATTGTATTAATTGGGTGGTAAGTAAACCCAAATTTCATTAAAAAAAATAGTAAAAAAAAAATCCCTCTGTAATAGATATACTCGGCGAAGACACTGAGGCACCCAGCAGAGTGAAATTCAGCATATAAGTTGGCTTGCTGGAATTTCACTCTGCCAAAATGCCGAGTGCCTCGGCCAAATGGCCTAGGGTGCCTTCGTAAAGTAGTATTCGACATAGTGGCCGAGTAAAATTCAGCAAATAAGTTAGCTTGCTGGAATTTCACTCGGCCAAAATACTGAGTGTCTCGACCAAATGGCTTAAGGTGCCTTCGTAAAGTAGTTCTCGACTAATATGCCGAGGCATTTAGCATAGTGGCCGAGTGAAATTTCAGCAAGCCAACTTCTTTGCTGAATTTCACTCGGCAAACATGCAGATTGCCTCACCCGTTTGGCCGAGTATTTCGTCTGAGTTTGTGTTTTACAAGTTAGTTTGAAATAATTGGTATGGTACATTTGTTTACTTATAATTTTTAAGTTAATAAATGAATCAACTGTCATTTTTTTACCATTAATAAATTGATATTCATTACAATATTAACAAAACTAATTTAAAGATAGGTACTTTACATCTCATTATGAAAAATCCCCACAACATATTTCTCCCTAAATAAAACAATGTGACTGTGGTTGAAGTCAAATGGCCTTCCAGCAACGAGGTATTCTATATACTTCAATGCATAAACACCACAATCACCACTGAGAAAACACATTGGAATTGGTTAAGTAAATAATAAGATACATATGATCCCTTTATCCTCTAAAAAATGTGTAAATGAGTATTAAAGAAATTACTCACTTATTTGTTGTGGGAGTGAGGAATCCTCTTCACGGGTCTTTATGAATGGAGTTAAGTCCAGCATTTGATCCGGATGATGGGTGTAGTAATTGTTGGCCATCAATAAATAAGGAAACAACACCGCCAACGATCTTGCATTCTTTATTTGAAACCATGAGTTAGGCGTCATTTTAATTGCCGAGTTGTATAAGGTAATATGCCGGCTAGGAATATCAACCTTCGCTGTCAACCAATGTATTCACCGGGATATATACCTACACCAATTTGGAAAAAAATAAAATTTGTAAGTAAAATTAGTTACAATAACATTAAAAAAAAATTTGGTTGATACTCACAATGTCCTTGTGTGCCCAAGATGATGATCCGAGCAGTATTTCCCCTGCATAATACAGACTGAAGGGCATATCGTTCATCTTACTCACCCAATCAATGTTCTGCTCAAATTGCTCCATGTCCTCCTCGGCATTTAGATCCCGAACCACGTGCTTGTTATAATGACCTTGCATTGAGGCCTATTATTCACGGACCCAAACAAATATATTGTGTTAATGTGTACTCAATTATCGTATTTGGTTAATTGAAAACGTATACATTAAACGTACCCAAAAGAAGCAATTGGTTATGATCACGTTAGATGGGAATAGTCCAGAGTTACCTTTGATCATCTTTTGAATCAAATACAGGACAACATCCATTCCCTACAAAATAATTATAATAGTAAAGCTTGGGTTTCGCCCGTACAATATAGTTACAACTTGCTTAATTAAAACTATACTTACATCATTATTCAACCACCCTCCACTGGCCAAGAATAAATTATAAACTTCTTTACTGATCTTATTAAAACCGTCGACCACAGACAATTTAGCTTTTCTATCCTTAAGAAATTTGGACAATATGGCTTTTTTTTTGTCTACAAGCTTGAAAGGATCCCAAACCACATGAATTGGATGATGTGGCTGCTGTTCTGGGGATGGCAGAGGTGGTTTATAAGTTACTATTTGCTACATAATATACCAAAATCATCATTAGTTCAATTAAGTAAACCATTAACCTGTAACAGTAAACTTAAACAAATAAAAAGTAAAAAAATAATCAATGCAAATTAAAAAAATAAACCTATAGTTGATGATGTTATAACAACTGATCCACCATTGTCTTCAACTCTCGTATATCGCTGCCTTGTTGTGCCAACTGAAGTCCAAAGTCAGCCCGCAAATTTACAAAATCTTCCCGTAGCTCATTTATCATACCTTTAAGATGCTGCGAAGGAGCACCCTCGGTTTGAGATTATGTGCTAGCTTATGTAGTATACACTAGCTCTTGCTCTGGTTCTGGCTCGGGAGCTGCAGATGAGAGGGCTGATACAGCTACAACTGGTGGTCCGATATATTATTTGTCGTCAGGCCTTACCCAGAAGTTGACCATGTAAGTCTTTTGCAACTCATCCTCAGTGGGAATAAGCTCATTATTCACGATATACTACAAGAACAAAAATACAATTGAAATAAATCATACAATCGATCATAAAAAATAAACATGAAAATTCAAATTGGGTTAAACTTATTTATTTTTTGTTGAAGACATCATTGGCCAGCCTATTATAGTGTAGGATGTTAGGGAATTGGTATCCTAGCATCCTTAGATATATAACACCGAGAAAGGCTCCAAGCGGTGTTATGATGGGAACCATGGGTAACGCATGAAAACCCCACATCTACACAAAAAGTCATAACAAAGTTGATAAGCACACTTAATTGTAAAATATAAATATAATGACAGTTTATGTAATATAATGTCACCTGAAATGCAAGAGGAAATCCATAAAGACTGTAGCTTCCTCTATATTTCCCCGCCTTCATCTTCGATCGAAGACTGGAGATGGTAAGATCATAGCACAAGTTCCTCCATGGGTACTTGTCTCGCAAATTATCATTTTCAATGATTGTGAAGTTATTTTTCTTCGCCAATCTTGATTGATCGGTCGGGAGAAACACGACCTCTAGAAAATAGAACATGCAGCATTTGACATTATCCCATTCTTCTTTATCGTCGTCATACTTGAATTAAATGGCCTGAAATGCTTGACCGAACTATGATTGTGTTATTGGACCCGATTCACCAAAGTACTTGGTCCACAAGCTATATGGAAAATTCTTCATCTCCAATTCCTTAGGGAATTTACCACAGTTTAACCCAGTGAACATGGCAAAGGCCTTCCTATCAAACCTTGCCCCAACTCCATTAAATTTAAACTCTATCACGTGTGGGTCATCGTTGTATAGTTGTCTCAAGAGCAAGTGGTGCGCAAATCCACCATAAAATTGTACTGTCTTCATCCTTGTAAAATCACCAAAAATTGAAGCCTCAAATTTATCTATCCCCTTCTGTAGCTCATATGATTTCAACCAACTTGTGTGCTACTGAAAGATATGACCAGTATCCTTATTTTCAGCTAGATGTAACTTATTTGTTGCATATAAACTGCATACTTGCCATATTTATTCAACCTTTGCCAGTCGTTTTTCCCTCTTAACAACTCAATTACTTAACATTGTCTCTTCAACTTGACACATTTAATACTCTTATTTTCAATTTGATTGGATTTCTGATACTCCATAAAATTATTGTATGTGTGCGTGTATGAGAATATATTATGTTATTGTGTGAGAATATATTTTGTTTTTCATTTCTTTCTTATTCTACAAAATGTGCCTGATTTGATGAAACATGCTTTATTTATGGTTTCATGGCCGCATAGTTATTTATGAAAAAAGTGGATTTTTTTAGTTTGTAGCCTATGCAGTTGCATAATCTCAAAATTAAATAAAATATGAGGTGGGTGAATCAAGTTTCTGTATAATGATTCAATGAGTATTTGCTGTGAGGACCAACTATAATGAGAGAGCTTTAAAAAAGTTCAATAACATTTTAAACAAGCATGCCCCTTATAAATACATAACTTTTGTTCATGGATAATATAAGGATAATGTTGAGTGGATTCATAATAGTTTTATTTCATTTTTTATGATTAGCTTTGAAACTTAATGAATATTTTATTTATGAATATTTCAGGTTGTTGATGTACTTGCTTTTTATTTATTTATTTATTTATTTTAGATAGTTCAACATGTAATTGAGAGTTAGTGCATGTGAAATGAAACTTAGTATGTTATAATTTACAAATGCTTTGATGGATCCTGGGAATTGGAGATGTGCATACAAGGGTTTGTGTTCGCTAGGATATACTACTTCTGGTGAAGTATGTGTATGTTATTAGAACTATCATAAGCAGTGGTCATTTTTTAAAGTTTATGTTCAAGTATAGTTTAAGAAAAGAACATGCTTTCGTCGGAGTGTGATGACTAATATGTTGAGTAGGAAACTTTAACTATTGAAACTCTGATGGATAATTACTATGGTTTAGGTAAGCCATATCAATTGACAAATATTGTATGACAGAAGCAAACAATATAGTTTCCAACTACATTTTGAAATTTATGATAAGTGTGGTGAATGAATTTTACACCGTATAAGCTCATGTATTTGCACTTGTGTATTGTGTGTTACTTATGATAATCACTTTTATATTAATTATGTTACAGGTTTTTGTTTATAAAATTAAATTGGAATTTATAGATTTTTCATAGCATAGATGTATATATTGGAAATATAATTAAAGCGAAAACTATAAAAAAAAAAAATGAATGTATAGCCATGGAATAAGACAACATTATCAGGAACAAGGGTGGACTAACAATTGATTACCTTCTTTCAAGAATGATAGTATATATAACCATGAGTGATTCATAATAGTTTTGTTTTAAGATTTTGAGTATGAAATTGGCAATTAATTATTCAACATGTTGATATTCATGCATGTGAAATCACACATAGTATTGGAAGAATATACACTTACTTATGACACTTAATATTTAGGCTTAATGCATGTGAACTGACACTCTGCTTATACAATTTACAGATGATTGAATCCATTATGGGAGGATGAATATGACCTTTAAGGAAATTGAGATGTGCATACATGATTTTTTGTTCACCGGATATATTACTTTAATTGGTAAGACTAGTTATCTAGTTTTTTTTTTTTTGGTAATAAGACTAGTTATCTAGTTATGCTAGATATAATGTTACAACTATGAAAGATAGAAACCAACATGAGCAATGGTCTCTCCTTGGAGTTTACTTTCAGGTGGTAGTATAAGAAAAGACTATGCATTTGTCATAAAGTGACAAGTAACTATTTTGTATAAGATAGTTTAGATCATGGAAACTCGTTTGATTTTTGCAATCCATGATTAGATATATTTGATGCTCTCCTATATTGTCCTGCACTTGTACGATCCATGATAAAAGCAAGCAGTGTAATTTCCAACTATATTTTATAAAATTATGATAAGTATGGTCAATGACATTTTAGTATTATATACTCCTATGAATTGCAATTGTGGGTTGTGTGATTACTTATGATTATCAGTCTTATTTATTTGACAAGTATTTTGTTAAATGAATTAAATTGAATATTTTAGATTTGTTGGAAAAATAATTATAATCAGAAGTGTAAATAATTAATGAGCAGCTACAAATTTCTTGTAACTATATTAGAACCACTAACAAAAATTACATGCTTGTAGATATACGACATGCTTATTGTAATTACATTATACCAACGACAAAAATGAAATGGTAACTGAGTTATCAACATTGACAAAATTCATCCCTATAGCTAAATGTTAG
The DNA here is from genome assembly GCA_007844105.2 of Rhamnella rubrinervis. NCBI lineage: Eukaryota > Viridiplantae > Streptophyta > Magnoliopsida > Rosales > Rhamnaceae > Rhamnella > Rhamnella rubrinervis. The sequence continues at coordinate 10,037,568 of CM017577.2, forward strand.
CTACAAAATTAATATTCGTAGCTATATTTCACACACCAAATAATTATTGTAACTAAAACATAGTTACAAAGTGTAATTTCATAACACTTGAACAAATAGAAATGAAAAAGTGGTCGTACCTAAATGCATGATTTTGTTGTAAATCGTATCAAACACCAACATTTACATATCCAATTAGTTACGACATGATATTTCAAACACGAAAAAATTTACACATTACTTACGAATTTTTTTATAGTTAAATATATAACCTTAGCTATGAGACATGTATCATAACAAAAGACACTATATTCAATTATGAAAATTGAATTTAGTGATTTAAGACTATCTTATCATTGGCCTTTAGTAACGATCAAGTTATGAAATATTTTCATCATTAAAGGTGCAATTATAGGTTAGTGGCTAAATGAAAAAAAATTTCAAGTGCAAGAGAGAGATGGAGGTTGGAATGCGTTGGGTCTTCAATCAAGAAGCCGTCGATCGATAGTTACAGACACTGAACTAAGAAAAGAGAACGAGAGAAAGAAAAAAAAAGACACAGAACAAAGAAAAGAGAAGGAGAGAAAAAAAGAAAAAGAAGACACGTAATGAAGAAAAGAGGAGAAAAAGAAAAAGAAAATATTAAATTATTTTCCACCCCGTGTCATTCTATGGTTTGTCCACCTCTTATTATAACACTTTATCTTTTTATTTTTATTATAAATATATGTAATTACCCTTATACCCTTTATGTGTTAATTTTAATAGAAGTCCACTAACAACAGGGGATCTAATATAATTTTTGAAAATCATATAAGTTGATTAAAATTTAACCAAACTTTAAAGGTTTTATGATAATAATTCTTATTTTTATTTTTATCCCAAATTTATTTTATTTTGAGAAAGTTTTTGCAAGATTATATTTTTATATAAATATTTCCCTATTGGAAATGTAATTTCAATAAATGTATTTAATTACTTAGTTTTGTGTCATATATATAATTTCTTTATATTGAGAAATTGTTTAATTAATAGTTGGGTTATTAAATATGATTTTGAGAAAGCTATTCTCATATGACTTTTGTATTAAAGTGACTATTGGATATATTTATTTTTTGTTCAGTATAATATTTGTCACCCCAACACAATTATACGGTGATGATGTTTCGTCCTTCTTGCCTGTCTATGCATGACACAAGGGTAGAGGATGATTCCTCTCTACTATACCTTGAGATACCAAGGGTAGTATAATATAGGTCCTCCCTCCTTGATCCCCTTCTACAACACATTAGCATACTAAGGGTAGTAAGATGTAGGACTTCCCTCCTTGGTCCCCCTCCACTATGCTTTGGGATGACAAAGGTAGTATAACTTATCTCCACCTTCTTCCTGTGGCTATGGATTGATGGCTTGGTGTACAATAACTGCCTTCAAAATTTACGTGATGGTGCTTTTATTTGCAAATTCTCACTTGTGTATTTGAGCATGAGTGTACACATATGAGTTTGTGAAGCACTACATGGACACGAAGTCAAAGGATGTCAGGTGCAATGACAGGTTCTATGTCAGGCGCCTGATATGGTTCAAACTTAGCCAAATTTTTCTCTCAAACCCAAGAGTGTCAGGTTCAATGTCAGGCGCAATGATAGGTGCCTAACATGATTCGAAGTTTTGCATTTACTCAAGCCGTGCATGTCGCAGAGTCAGACACAGTGATAGGCGCTTGACATGTTGAATTGAACTATCATTTTTGATTTTTTGTGTGTGTGTACGTGAATGTGTACGTAAATTGTCTTGTGCCAACACATATGTGTATGAGTGCGTCCCTAAGGGGATACCCATTTATGTGTGTGCTTTATATTTAAATTATTGATTTTTAACTGGCATTAGTTGACAATTATATGGTTGATACTTTCCTTATATGAAATAAGGAAAGTAAGAGCTATGAAATAAGGAAAGTTTGGCTAGGGTTTGGGCTATAAATTAAGAGGCATCTAATAGGAAAAATTTTCTGCAATTCTCTTCTCCTTTAAGTGCTAAAATTCCCAAGAGAAAATTGAGAGAAATTTTGTGAGTTCAAGTAAAGATTTTTCAAGGTTTTTGAAGATTCAAGATAAATTTCACACTTTATTTATTATTTGTTTTTTTATGATCTGAATCTCTCTTATTCTCCAACAATTTCTATGGTTTGGATTGATAATTTAAGCATGATAATATGGATTAAGCGTGCTGAAAATTTTTTATCTAAGGATGGGTTTACTGATTTACTGAAAAACGCATGTATTTACAAGGAAAGTTTTGATTTTTACAGGAATACACGTTGAACCCTAATTCCTTTTATGGTCAAACCCTATGTATGTGTCAAGATTGAATTTTTATTCATGTTTAATCATTAAATCAAGGTCAACCATGCTTAGTAATGAATAGGTTTTGATAGTATTAATTTGATTAGTATTGAACACTAATTTCCTCAAGACACATGTGTTTGATTTAATTTTATGAGGCATATTATTTGCTGAAAAATTCGTAGCATATGAGTTTTGTTAAACCATTTAATATTTATATTTTAACTAAGCTTGAATTTATGCTATATTGTTGGAATTTTCTAGACAATTGTATATATGCTATGTATGAACTTTTCTGCAAAAATAAGTTGCTGAAAAATATGAAATTATATAGAATTTATGATATATATGCATGATATGGAACAATTGCACATATGCTATGTATGAACTTTTCTGTAAAAATAAGTTGCTGAAAAATATGAAATTATGTGGAATTTATGATATATATGCATGATATGGAATTGTTACTTGTGAATTTCGATAGTTGAAATTTATATTGAGTTTGTAATGGTAATTTTTCTATGAAAAATATTTTTTGGCTATGATGGATTAATGGATGCATGTATGCATGTATGCTTAGTTTTCCTAGACTACAAAATTAAGTATGTATGATCACAAGTATATAGCATGAGCATGTGCATTCAAATATGAATTTGAAATTCAGTTTTTCAAGAAATTCACATCTTTAAGATTTATTGAAAAGTAAAGTATGTTTTCAAAGGAAATACCTTGTAGGCAAATGTGACAAGCTTAATATGGAGCTTTTGTATGTTTGTATGAAACCGTATAGGAGAAGACTTGGTTTTGTTGGATTTGACCAAGTTTGTAGGGTTTACATGGCACATGTAGATAGATTTGTGTATGTGAGAAGACTCATTAAGGATCACAATAAGGGTTTGACTAATGCTCTTTGGCCGAAGTTATTGGCACCGGTTTATACTTGCATGGCTAGGATGCAAGTTGTCCCTTTTACCCCACCTACGCACATATGCCTCTTTATAGTTTGAAGTCTCTTGGGATATGTTGTTTAGCTATTCAAGAGATATTTTTATGAATAACCGACGAGTAATAGCTCTCATGTATATGTGTATGGAAGTCCTACAATAGTGGTTTTGTTTTCAAACTAAATAAAAAAGTTTTTTTATTTGAACTATGCAAGAACAGTGTGCAAGTAAGCAAGAGTATGCATTGATTTATGAATAAGCAAAAACATTCCACATTGTGTATGTGAGTGCATTGTGAAACTTGTTGGGTGACTTGTCACTCGCTTTTATTTGCTTATGTGTGTAGGTAATGACACTGAAATTGATTAGATGGAACGTGGACTTGGAGAATCTGCGAGGTGGTGTTCGGCTGTGTTGATATGCATGGTCCAAAGCTAATAAAATACTACCGCTATGCTATATTTGATAAGTTTATAAGACCAAATTATTTATTAAGTTTCCTTTTACATGTGGGTAATTTTAATACTGTTCTATATTTAATATAATCAGTGGACAAACTTATATTTTTTATACCGTATTTGATGCATACCACTAAGATTAAATATTTTTTTAAAATATGTATATATATATATATTGTATTTTATTAAATTTATATTTATAATATATATATTATATCATAATTTATTAAGCTATTTTTTTTATCTCATATATTTATTATTAGTTATGTTGTAATATATTAGTTGATAGCTTTTTTGTTTAAATTTTTTAGTTACATTAATTATTTTTTGTAAAAAATAAAATAAAATATTTCCTATTAATTTTTTATTTCAAGTAAAAAATATACTCCATTTCCTTCATATATATATATATATATTATTTCATTAAAATATCACAAATGCTTGTTTAACATTCAATTTATATAACATTATAACATTATACATATAAATCCATAATACCAACCCATATAAAATAACAAATTTTAAATGTGATATTATATTGGTATATAAATCATATTAATTTACAACTAATACAAAAATACATCCATAAATATAACTCTAACTGTACAACCTAATACAAAGTTATTAATGCATTCATTCTTAAAGTACGAACATCTCAAAACATAGTCATGCATTTATTCTTAACGTACGCACATCTCAAAACATAGTCAGGTATATGTGTAGTTTCTATACTTTCTTATATTGGTGTGGACTTAGGAGGTTTTTTCAAATACCGTTTCATATATTCCATATACGCAATTTTAGCTTCTTCAATTGTAGCATAAGATTGATATAAATTGTTTTTAAACCCATAAAATTATTTTTGATATTCAGGCAAAAAAATATATATTTTAGGCTGTCTGCCCTTGAATACAATATATACAACACAAAACAAAAAGGTTTCCATTTCCATGTAGATATATATATTTTCCTCCACAGCAAAGTGATGCACAAAACTGCTAAAAAATAGGGACCACATTCAGTAAAATGTGGCCCTACTAACGAAATGAAGCAATTGCATACCCACAGGCCTACCTCCTAATTAAACATTCCAACAAAAGCATATGCATTAATAATGAAAATCATATCTAAGAAAAGCATATCACATTCCAATATAGCAGATTCTAAAATCAATTGTAAAGTGAAGAAAAAACAGAGCTATAATAAACAAGTAAAGGACAAGGAAAGTCATGCCCACATTTTTAAAGAAATAAAAATGTAAAAGCAAAGTCATATATTATAATGTCCAAACGCATGTGGATGTGTGTGGTTGTGATTCCCAGATCGCTTCAAACTTAAAATAGAACAATTAGGTTCTCCTGTTGCATTTATTTATTTGATTTCCTTTCTTATCAAAAAGAAAAAAAGCTTTAATGTGCACATCCTTGGAGCATCTGTAATTATGATTAGGTTGTTAATGATAATGAAAATAATAGGAAGACCATCAGTAATTGAGATTAGGTTTGTTAATGATAATGAAAATAATAGGAAGCAGTCTTATCTGCTACTACAGTCTAATTGATTGATATAATAATATACATAATAAGTTTAAAGCATTCCTTAATTTGGGAGTCATATTAACAATTGAACTGCCAAGTGTCGTTGCAAGGCACATATACAACATCCATATCAAACACAAACAACAATACATTATGTAAAATGCCAAAAATATTTCTCTACATATATATATATAAAAAAAAAGCCGAGTCATTAGCTCCAATTCATGCTTATTCTCTGATCCATTCTTAACAAACATATTTACACATAGTTTTGATGCATACAAACACACAGCTTTAAAAGATTTTAGTGGAGCTACTAGGTGGTGGTGTGGGTGAAAAAATTATTTGCTCATATATATACATATATATATATATATATATATAGAATTTATTAACCAAACAAAGGATGGAACTGTTAGAATATCATTTGATAGACAACACATAAAAAATACTTTTAGACCAATTATAGAATCTGTAAGTTCGGAAAGCATATCCCGAAGAGATATTGAATTAGAAAAAGATATACAAAAAATACATATTCATGAATTAGAACAACAATTAAGACAATTAAAATTAGAAAATGAAATTAATAAATTACAACAAACATCTATTCATACCCAAGGACAAGTAAGTCAAACTTGTTATACAACAGGAAATGAATCACCGACAGCCTCAGATTTTATTGATCCTTCATTAAATACACTTCATAAAAATTTCACACCTAAATGGAAAAAATTAAATAAAGATGTAATATCTGAAGAGAATGCTGAAAGATTATTAAAATATAAACAAACTTATTCAGCAGAAGAAAAACAAAACATTTACAATCTGTGGAAAAAACATATGGATATATTTAAGATAAACATTTACTTCTTTACCTTCTTAGAAAATCATTATATTCCTAAGATAAAAACATTAACTAAAGAAAGATTTACTTTAAATAATGATTCATTAGTATTATTAACCCATCCTCCTGTTGAACAAATCAAAATACAACATCATAATAGCTTAATAAATGCCGCACCTTTTAAATTACCTACTGAAGACATAAATCTTAATAAGATTATTGAACAAAACAATTACACCAATAAAAGTTTAGCTAAAATAGGAAAGCAATTAGATAAAATAGAAATTGAAATTAATCAACAAAAAGAAGTAAAACAAAAACCTTTAGTTAAATTTCAAGATATAACTAAAACTCCAAAATTAAAAACTTCTATGGATAAACTAAAATATATTGATAAATTATTAAAACAGGTTCATATAAACCAACCATCCACTAGTCAACCTATGTTAGATACCCCAATACATAAACCCAATAAGATAACCTCTCCTGTTAATCTTAAATCTAGTATTCAAACTTTAAACTCACACTATAACTTTGATTCACAACCAGAAACTAAAATAAAAAGAATAAAAAGAAAAAGCAATCGTCCTAAATATCCAAATCTCCCAGTAGCAGATTTCCCTAAATCATCACAATCCCAATCACAATTTTCAGTAAGTGCTGATAAATTTTATTCTTGGAATATTGATGGATTAAAAGAACAAGAAATAATTGATTTATTACAAAAAATGACAATGGTAGCTAATACCTACTTACAAATACATGATTATCAACAACCTGAAATAGTTGAATTATTAACATTAGGATTCACAGGAACCCTACAAAATTGGTGGAGTAAACACCTTACTGAAGAATCAATAAACAAAATTATTAATTCTTACAAATTAGATGATAATGATGAACCAATTCTGAATAATTATGATAGTGTTAATACCCTTTTAGTAACTATTATTAAACATTTTATAGGAACACCTACAACTGTTACAGAAAGAATTCATAATCAATTAACCAACTTACACTGTCCTAGCCTAAGTGATTTTGATTGGTATGTAGAAAATTTTACCAAAGGAATTATGACTAGAGAAGATAGTAACCAAGCTTTTTGGAAAGAAAAATTTATAAACGGATTACCTAAATACTTTGCACATAAAATTAGGACTAAGTTAAGTAACCAGAACAATTATATAGATTATGATTCCTTAACATATGGAGACATAATAGCTACAATAAAAAACGAAGGTTTAAAAATGTGTATTGATTTAAAAATCTCTAAAGAAATGAAAAATGAGAAAAAACAAGCTAAGTATGAATTAGGAAACTTTTGCCAACAATATGGAATTAATGTCATTCCTCCAAGTAGAAGTCATCGTATAAAATCCACACCATCACACAAACCATATAAATATTATCCTAACAAATTCAGACAGTCACAAACTTATAAATCCTTTAAGAAAAACCCATTTAGGAAAAACAAATCTAAATTTGCAGATAAGGATAAATCAAAAATTAAATGTTACAAGTGTAATAAATCTGGACATTATGCAAATGAATGTAAATTAAAAAGTATTATCAACTCATTAGAAATTCCTGAAGATCAAAAATTAAACCTCATTAAAACTATAGAAATAATTGATACTGATAGTGAATTAGAAAATTCTACTAGTGAAGATTATTATGATGACCAAATAACTGAAGATAGTACTTCCTCACAAACAGACTATGACACTGAAAAAGATAAACCTAATTGTTCATTTACTTGTTGCAAAACTATTAATGTCTTAAATACAGATGAAGAAATTGAAACCTTACTATTAGAAACCATAAATCAAATTACCGACCCAGATATGAAAAAAGAACTCTTATTAAAATATAAACAAAAGATTTTAAAAAATTCCTTACCAACTACTAGAGAGAAATCACCTATAAACATAAATAATGCTTTAAAAATATTTCAAATTCAGAAATCCAAAGAAATAACTACTCAAGATTTATACACTGAAATTAAGACTATCAAGAAAGAAATTCAGGTACTAAAAAATGATCAATTATCATTAAAAGAAAAATTAAAAAATATTATTAGTAAACCATCTCCTAGTTATATTTCATCTGATTCAGACACCAGTAATGAAGAAGATCAGGATACAGAAAATTTGTTACAAAACAATTTAACTACTATTCATAAGATCCAAATAAGAAAATGGTATACTGAAGTAACAATTTTAATTAATAATGAATTCTCATTTAATACTATTGCTCTTATAGACACAGGAGCATATCTAAATTGTATCCAAGAAGGTTTAATACCAAGTAAATATTATACAAAAACTAAAGAAATATTAAGATCAGCAAATGAATCAAAAATGGATATTACATATGAAGTTAATAAGGTTGCTATACGTAGCAAAGAGAAATTTGATTATATTTACTTTCAAACCACTCTTATATTAATCAGAAATTTAACAGATCCTCTTATTTTAGGATTACCCTTTATAAGTTTATTATATCCTTTTACTACAGATAATAATGGAATTATCTGTCATCCTTTAGGAGAAACTGTTAGATTTAATTTTACTTTTCCTAATCCTCATATTAAGACAATGCATGAAGAATTAATTTACAGAAATATTAATTTAATACAAGGAAAAACTCAACATTTAAAATCTTTACAAGAAGAAATTAAATATCATCAGGTAGAAAATCAATTAACACAAATTCCATTACAAAAACAGTAATTAATGGAGCACTATAAATTCCTACTAAGGCTAGACCAATCCAAATGAGTCAGGAATTAATGGAGCACTATAAAAAAGAAATTAAAGAATTATCAGAGAAAAATTTAATTAGACACAGTCAATCACCTTGGTCCTGTTCCGCTTTTTATGTTCAGAAAAATACTGAAATAGAAAGAGGAATTCCTAGGTTAGTTATCAATTATAAACCATTAAACACATCTCTATTATGGATTAGATACCCTATCCCTATTAAGAAGGATTTAATTTCCCGCCTCCATCAGGCTACAATATTTTCAAAATTCGACATGAAGTCTGGATTTTGGCAAATAGAAATTAATGAAAAAGATAGATATAAGGCGCTTTTGTTACCTTTTGGACAAGATCGAATGGAATGTTATGCCATTCGGACTTAAAAATGCGCCAAGTGAATTCCAGCGCATTATGAATGATATATTTAATGATTATACTCATTTCACTATAGTATATATTGATGACGTCCTTATTTATTCCCAATCTATAGAACAACATTGGAAACATCTTAGATTATTTTTTAGAATCATTAAACAACATGGCTTAGTAATTTCAGCTCCCAAAATCAAACTCTTCCAGACTAAGATTCGATTTTTAGGATATGAAATTTATCAATCCAAAATAATCCCAATTATGAGATCCTTAGAATTTGCAGATAGATTCCCTGATATTATTCTTGATAAAACACAATTACAGAGGTTCTTAGGATCCCTTAATTATATTGCTGATTATATATATATATATATATATATATTATTTCTAATGGAACTCATCGATAACACACAAATCTCTGCCAGAATTCTGGAACAGTTAAAAGAGAATAATTAAATGGGGCAATCTTTGAAATTTTTTTCTATATATAATAAAAGAAAAAATATATAAAAAAGCTATCGTTTATTATATGTAATGGATTCTCAGAGATTATAAAAAATGAAAATAATGAAATATAAAACATGAAAAATTAACGACGTAAAAGGTTTTTTAAAATCACACAACAAAGTAAAGAATTACATAACATTCAAATCTCGGCCAAAATCACATCAAACCAATAGATCCATGAGCATATACAAACCCAGGTGAGAGGAACCATATTTGAGAAGAGAGAGGCGAGACAGCAACAGTAACGGCAAGAACGATGACCAAGGCAAGGACAGCGACGGCAAGGCAGCAGCGAAGGCCAGGGAAAGATAGAGTGACGAGAGAGAGCGATAGAAGCAAGAGGCATCGAGTAATTTTGTACAAGAGATTGTCTTTGACCTACCAATTTTAATGGGTCAAATAGTCCCTTTTTTCTAAACTAAGAATTATCTACCTTCGTTAATTATATTCGGACAAAATTAATCCATGTGGCAAACACGACTTCACTAAATTTTTGGGCTAAATTAGCGAAGTCTCTCTATTGAAGAATGAAGAATTACTAACTCAATTAAAGGATAAGGATGCAGAACCTATTGGGTAAGATAAAGACGTTCTACTGGGTAAGGATGAGAACATTGTATATTGTATAGAAAGAGCTAATTAGTTAGAAAGTTTGTTAGATCTTTTTTACTTTTGTATTATATAAATACTTCTCTGTACAGTGGGTGTAACATAAAAAAAAATTAATACAATCAGAAAGTTTTTCCCAAAGTTTTACACACTATTTGTTCAACAGTTTATTTTTTAGTTTTTTTCTTATATGGTATCAGAGCCATACAATGACAGATGAGCAAACCCCTTCTCCAAAAACAAACCAAAATCCAGCTCGTCTACCTCCAAGCTCCTCTCATGATCCCTTTCAATTAGCAAGCCCATACTATATTGGGAGCAATGATGGAACAGGAGCTATGTTGGTGACACATATTTTGGATGGCAATAATTATTATTCGTGGGCTAGATCCATGAGAAGGGCTCTTAGAATCAAAACAAATTGGGGTTCATAGATGGCACTCTCTGCACCTACACACGAATGACCCTTGATGGAGCACGGTTGAGGTGTAATGATATAGTAATCACTTGGATCCAAAACACTATGGCTGTTGACATCAAATGTAGCACGGTATATGCAGAGACGGCTCATCAACTATGGCTGGAACTTGAGCAACGATTTGCTCAACAAAATGCACCTCGAATCTATGAAATCAAGCAAGGTATAATAGCACTAGTATAGAACCAAGATGCAGTAAGTACTTATTTTTCAAAACTCAAAACTCTATTGGATGAATTATTGAATTATGAATCTATTCCTAATTGTTCATGTGGAGGATTGAACACGAGTTGAAAATCAGCGCGTGATTGGGTGATGAAGTTCTTAATGGGCTTGAATGAGTCTTACAAAAGTATTAAAGCTCGATTCTTTTGATCAAGCCCTTTCCTAGTTTAAATGAAGTTTATTCCATCATTCAACAAGAGGAAAAGAGAAGAGAGATATCTTCGATAACACTATTAATGAATCCATGGCTCTCATGGCTAGAGGAAATTTTAAAGAGGGTGGAAAGCGAGTTTTTCATCCCAAAAAAAGGACCGATACTATTGTACTCCTGTAAAATATTAGGACATTCTCTTGGCGATGCTTCAAAGCAAATCCCAAGCCAATCGCTCACATTGTCGATTCACGGACACTGAGAAGTGCTATAAATTACATGGATATCCTTCAGCAGCAAATTTGATGGGAAAGCCAAAACACCTCCATCTGCAAATCAAGTTTCTGCAAACCCAACTTCGATCAAGATCAAGTAAGGGACAAAGCTCCAGCCTCATTGACTTAAGAACAATATTCTCGACCGGCACTTCTCAAGACATCCGCAATAGTTTATCTCAGCTCCCTTCAGCAAATAATGTTCAAACCTCTTTTTCATCGCTTCTAGTGCTGAAATCTCTAAGATATCCGGTATATCTCTCTCTGTTTATAGCATTAAGACCGCTAATCCTACTACCATTCCTTGGATATTGGACACAGTGCAATGGATCATATGATCTGCTCTACTTCCTTTTACTTTAATTAATTCTCAAGTTTCATACTCTGTAGCTTTGCCTAATGGGAGGTTGCACCATCACTCATGTAGGAACTGTTAAAGTAACGAGTCTCTTGTTCTCCAAAATGTTCTTTGTGTTCCATCTTTTCTTTTAATCTCATCTCGGCTAGGAAAATTGCTCAAGAATCAAATTGTTGTCTTATGTTTTTCTCGATTTTTGTTTCATCCAGACCTTTTGACTTGGACAACGATTGGCATAGGTGAAGTAAAGCACGACTTATATCACTTGCGGCAAGATGAAACCTCTCCTTCAAGCTTAGCCAAAATTTTAAACCAGTTTATTCATATGACACCTTTATCGCCTCGCAACTGTAATCTGAAGATTTTGATCTTTGGCATTATAGATTAGGACATTCCTCTTATTCGGACCTGTTTTAGATAATAACGCTCACATATCCAAACATGCTAGCCAAAAGCCTTGTCTTGTATGTCCTTTAGCTAAGTTACACAAATTGTCTTTTCCTTTGAGTGAACACAAATCTAAAAGATGTTTTGAGTTAGTACATTGTGATATTTGGGGCCCTTGTAATGAATTGAGTTATGATGGTTCCGGATATTTTCGACTATTGTGGATGATTTTAGCGGATGTACTTGGGTATATTTGTTAAAATTAAAATCTGATGCAACTAGTGCACTACAAAGTTTTTGTGCAATGATTGAGACCCAATTTGAAACTAAAATCAAAATTATTCGTAGTGACAATGGGGGAGAATTTGCCATGAAAAATTTTTATATTGAAAAGGGAATTATACATCAAAAAAGTTGTGTTGAGACACCACAACAAAATGCAGTAGTGGAGAGGAAGCACCAACATATTTTGAATGTTGCTAGGGCTTTGAAATTTCAAAGTGCCATTCCATTGAAATATTGGAATGACTGTATACTTACTGTTGTTTACCTTATAAATAGAACTCCATCTCCTTTGTTGAAGCACAAAAGCCCTTTTGAAATTCTTTTTAAGGCCAAACCTTCCTACTCTCAACTTAGAGTTTTTGGATGTCTAGCTTTTGCCACTACCCTTGTGAATGGGAGGCACAAATTCGATTCAAGGGCTAGAACATGTGTCTTCTTGGGATATCCTTTTGGGATCAAAGGATATAAGTTGTTGGACTTAGAAACCAAACAAATTTTTATTTCATGTAATGTTATCTTTCATGAAACAATTTTTCCTTACAAAACCAATACCAGAGAATGCACCTCCAAAAATTCTGGTATTCTACCATATCCCAATCAGCTTTCTTTTCCTCACATTACCAACACATCTATTCCAGATATTCTCATTTCAAATGATTTTACTGAAATGGAAAACCCAAGTCCTACAGACCTTTCAATTCATACCGAGACATCTAATCCACAAACTATCGAAGAAGTCAATCATTCAGATTCTTCTATTCCAGTTTTTACAAACACAAACCATGTTCATCACTTGCCACGCAGGTCCACCATAATAAGAAGAACACCTTCATATTTTCAGGATTACATATGCCAACAAGCTGCTTTATCTCACCCATCTCAGAAGTTGGACAAGGAAAAAGGGACTGGTCTCTCAGGTAAACCTTTTCCCCTTAGTAATTCTATATCTTATGAGAAATTGTCTATTCCACACAAAGCTTTTATAACCTTTATAACTAATCAAATTGAGCCTAGAAATTATTAGGAAGCTTCCCAATCTCCTCATAGTGCTACCGCCATGAAAGCTGAAATAGAAGCTTGGTTAAATGATACTTGGGTTATTGTCAACTTACCTTCCGATAAAGCGGTGATAGGATGCAAATGGGTTTATAAAATTAAGTTTAATGCTGATGGAAGTGTTGAAAGATATAAAGCAAGGTTGGTGGCAAAGGGATACGCAGCAAGAGGGTCTTGATTATCATGAGAGTTTCTCCGGTAGCAAAATTGGTCACAATAAGGACCTTACTAGTCAGCAGCTATAAAAGGGTGGCACTTGCATCAATTTGATGTGAACAATGCCTTTCTACATGGGGACTTAGAAGAAGAGGTCTATATGCAATTACCGCTGGGTATGATGATGGAAATAAAAGGAAGGTGTGTCGGCTTAAGAAAAGTTTGTATGGGTTAAACAAAGGCCACAACAATGGTATTCCAAGTTATCTAATTTCATCATCCAGCAAGGATTCAATCAATCTAAAGCTGATTATAGCATGTTTACAAAGTCAAAAGGTGATTCATTCACACCATCCTTGTATATGTTGATGATATTATAGTTGCAAGTAACGTATGGAAACTATCAATACTCTTAAAGCTTCTCTCAATGATAAATTCAAAATTAAAGATCTTGAAAGCTGAAATATTTTCTTGGTCTTGAGATAGCACGATCGGAAAAAGGAATCCACCTATGTCAAAGAAAATATGCTCTTGACATACTAAAAGATTCTGGCACAATTGGTTCTGCTCCGGCTAGAATTCCTCTAGATCAAAATCTCAAGTTATCTAAAGACCAAGGAGAGTTACTTGCTGATCCTACTCTTTACAGGAGGTTAATTGGTCGGTTACTTTACTTGACTATAACTAGACCAGACCTTTCATATTCTGTCCAATTATTGAGTCAATTTATGGATAATCCTAGAATTCCCCATCTACATGCTGCTCACAAAGTGTTGAGGTACATAAAAAGAGCACCAGGTCAGGGATTATTTTATCCTGTAAAATCTAAATTACAACTTCAAGGATACTGTGACTCAGATTGGGGGGCATGTCCAGACACAAGGAGATCAGTGACAGGTTATTGTGTGTTTATTGGTTCTTCCTTGGTATCTTGGAAATCAAAGAAACAAAATGTGGTGTCAAGGTCTTCGGCTGAGGCTGAATACAGAGCAATGACCAATATTAGTTGTGAACTAACGTGGCTTAGATATGTTTTTTAGGACTTGAATGTTCCACACCCTCAAGCAGCATTATTATTTTGTGATAGCAAATCTGCAATTCATATAGCCACAAATCCAGTTTTTCATGAAAGAACAAAGCATATAGAACTTGATTGTCATCTAATTAGAGATAAAATTCTGGAAGGAAGCATCATAACTGAGCATGTAAGCAGTGGTTCACAAATTGTTGATGTTTTAACCAAAGCTCTAAGTTCATCTAGTTTCTATCAACATCTGTCCAAGATGGGAGTAGCAGATATCTACTCTCCATCTTGCGGGGGCTATTGAAGAATGAAGAATTACCAACCCAATTAAAGGATAAGGATGCAGAACCTATTGGGTAAGATAAAGACGTTCTACTGGGTAAGGATGAGAACATTGTATATTGTATAGAAAGAACTATTAGTTAGAAAGTTTGTTAGATCTTTTTTACTTTTGTATTATATAAATACTTCTCTGTACAGTGGATATAACATAAAATAAAATTAATACAATCAGAAAGTTTTTCCCAAAGTTTTACACACTATTTGTTCGACAGTTTATTTTTTAGTTTTTTTCTTATACTCTCTTGTCCGGTGTGGCATATTGGATTTACGAAAGAAAAGTTTTCAGCTGAAAATGGGTATTTAGGTTTCAGGTTTTAGCATTAATTGGGTCAAAATAATTACATGAATCGTTTGTAAATGAAAAGAGTAAAACCCCTCAATCGGCGACAAAAACGGACATCAAAATCGCTGGAAACCTTCGGGTCGGGTATGGGGGTCGCGCGAACCTGGATAAAGTTCGAATATATAGACCCATCTATAGATGGGAAATGAAGATGAACGATTCGACTATCGAATCCCATCAACCTGACTGTTAGATTCCCGCGGATTCCAACGTCAATTTTCTTAAACAAAAAAAAAAGATATATTATTTATTCATTTTTTCTTTCAGATATTTTTATCACCAGACATATTGCTTCTCTGTTTTGTTTTTTATTTTTCTTCCACTGTTATTATTATTACTTTTTTTGGGTTTAGATGCTAGCATTATTTGGAGTAAGGTTGAGCTTGGAGGAGAGAGAGCGGAGAAAAAAGATAGAGAGGGTGGAAAGAATCAGTTGAGAGAGAAAAGAGATTTTAAAGGTTAAGGAGTGTCTGAAAAACACTGAAGAGCAGGAGTAATTGCACCATGTTTGGCCATTTGAAGGAGTAGATCAAATCAGAGGTGATTATGATTGTGTGGGTAAAAATATAAATCCTCTATGATATTAAATTATTCATAATTAATTAAATCTTTATAAAAATATAATTATTGAAAAAATCCTAAAGGTTATCAAATATTATATAAGATAAAACATCAGATTTACGAGGTAAATGAAAAATGGAATAACCTAACAGTGACCCTCTGTTTTTGTGTGCTAACAAAAGGGGACACTGGTTATTATATATGTATATAGATTGAGATGAATATTGATGGGTTTATTTTGTAGCTACGTAATGCTTCCACTTTAGGAATATTTGCACCTACGTAATACTTCCACTTTAAGCAATATTTGCAGCTACATAATACTTCCACTTTAAGGAATATTTGTGACAGAAACTATGCTCTTCGACAGCTTTTTTGTGATTTAATATGGGTTTTTTGAAATTTCAGGGATGCTGCCAAAATCAAGAATCATGTGAAAATATATTCAACAAAGTTGAAAGTTTAAGGGATATTGCTGATAAAATTCCTATATATAGACATATGTAGAAGAATTCTCTAGGAAGGAATCCCTTATTTATTTTCATGTTTCAAAGATTGCCTTAAAAACATCAATAGGCCCAATGCTGACAGGGAATAATTTAGATGGTATTAGTTTCATATAGCCATAAAATGAGGTTATTAACTTCATACGCAAAATAAAGCATGCAAGTTTAACTCACATAATTTCAATCATACATATACATATATACATATATATATATATATGCGCATGTTATATAGGTTGAGTTTGGTGTACAACCCTGTTAATGACCACTACCATAAATATGAATTGAATTTGTAAGAACCGACCCCTTTGCCTGTTAATTTTGTTTCTTGATTGATTTATTAGTGAAGGGTATCTTTGGTATTGTGGCAAAGTTTGAAATGATTCAATGGGTCTATTTTTGCAGCTACCTAATACTTCCAGTTTAAGGAATATTTGTGACAGAAACTATGCAGTCCGACGATTTTCTTGTGATTTAATATGCAAGCTGAGAATCCCATTTATGACTATAAAAGTGGTCGGGGGTTGGAACACATTTATAGAAAAAGTCAGAGAAATTGGATGAGATGACAAGTAAGATGCAGGTTCTTCTTATGATGGTTGTGGCCATGATGCTTCTTACGTCTAACTTTGTTAGCTCTTCTAACAATACAAATGGGCCGCCACGGGACCCGGATCACCATCATCATCATAGAAAGATCACGAAAGGTGGAGTAGTCCTGGCTGATGTTCAACCTGCAACTGCAGCTTGTCATAGCTATTGCGACTCGTTGCACATTATTGATTGCGACCTTGGATGTTGGTGCGGTCTTTTCTTTCTTTATGCCGGTGGGTTATGTATCGGTGATTGTTGTGATGATATATATTGAAACCACCTTTGGCAGTTTTCTTTTTCCTTATTTTCTTTCTTTATCTGAATAATGAAGGAGCGGATCAAATAAAAGGTGGTTATCATATGGGTGTCGGAATAATATGCCAAATTTAATATTAGAATTATCTAGAATATATTATGATGTATTTAAAAGCTAAGAGCATTTATTGTTCTGTGAAAAAGTGAATGTTTATAAACATCTATGTATTCTGTCATTTATAATATTTTCCTTTCCTTCTTATTAAAATATAATTGATTAACAATTCAGTATCTAGTTGTAAAATCTAAAACGAAATCGTTATATAATATTTTTAAAAACAAAAGATTGTAGCTTGTAAAAACTTTGATCAATTTTTACAAGAGACAGGCACCCTTTAAAAGAAATGTTGTAAAAATTATTTTAGATTTAAAATAATTTTTTCAGCATCATTTAAAAAAAAATCAAATATGTATTATAAATTTATGATAATTTTTAAAATAATGATTGTTCTTTTAGACAATATTTTGAACCAAATGTAGTGTAAATCTCACAACAGAACATGTCCCTCGTAAACAAATTTTTGCCAACTTTTTTTTAATGAATTATTAAATATTTAATTTGTAATATTATTAATATCGTAAATTTACTTATATAAATTATGTTTTATTCCACAAAATGTAAAAAATTAAAATCAATAATATCATCTAATACAAAATTTTCTCCAAAAAAATTAGTATAAAGATGTCACCACATCCAGAATAATACAATAACATCCATACATTCAATACATTGTAAAAGTATAGAGACCAAAATAATATGTTGTTCACTTGTTTCCCAACATAGCCAAAATATATAAAACCCTGTGCCAAAATATCAAGCCAAAAATACAGGCCGTTCAATTGTTTTGCAACCTTACACATTTATTTGGCCATGCAACTGCTTTTCGATTAGCTTCCTTGAGGTAAAAAAATTGACAACTAGCTCTATATAAAGGTACCTCAATGTTGTAAACATGCATGACCCGAATTTTCCATGCAACTTGGACCAATAACTATTCCGTCTACACTTTTTCTGGAATTAGTGGAATCAATTTCACCAGCACCAAAAACTTCTTTGAGCTAGACCAATGCAAAATCTCACAATTAATTCCTTCTGAAGGTGCTGGAGGCTAAACATTAGACTTCACAATTGGGGGATTCCTCATTCTATTACTCTACAACAAAAATAATCAAGTACGAAAATAAATTTTGAAATAACTCAATTGGAAATATTGAATAACGATTAGTATGAGTTTATACCATTAAGTTCCTAAGTTCATGCATGTCAGCTTGGACAGTCTCCAATTTAGAGCTCATTTTTTGACGTCAGGTCCTAGTACCTTCATTTGTGAAGGATTCTGTAATACATCCTCTACGCTTAGGTTCATGACTTCAGGTCTTAGTACCTTCATTTGTGAAGGATTCTGTAATACATCCTCTACGCTTAGGTTCAAGAATTCCTGTGACTGCATCATCATTGAAGGAACCTGAATTTGTAGAATTTTAATCATACTCTAGCATCGTTCTTTGAAATAAATCAACAAATGAAATAACATCTGTTAAAATACAAGTTTATCTTTAATCTTACATCAATAAGAAATTAAGATTAGTAAATCATTTGCATTTTCTCTCTGCAACATCATCATTTAAAGGTTCTCCATCTTTTATCATGTGAACCTTGATCCAAATATGAAGTTTATTTATCTTATGAGGATTCTTACCTTTTTATTTCCTAAAAAAAATACAGTATGCTAATTCTAAATATTTGTAACAAACATTTCCATAAATGATTCATAGTTGTAAATAATGAAAGGATTCATAAGCCATAGTCTCTATACCAAGTACTACACTTTGCTGCAGAAACAATCCTAGTGATAAATAAAGCCCACAAGAAAAATGATTGTTCTAGTCAAATGGCTAAACATAAAGCACATTATTGATAATATATATATATGTGTGTGTGTGTGTACAACTAATTCAAACCATATCTTATGCATCAGAGATCTATTGCTTTCAGCAAACCACCTTAAATTGAAAACCTTGTGATCCAGTAAAACCAACGTCGAAAGAAAACAATTTCCAGAATATTCTAACTAGGTTTCTAAAGAAAACTAGATTAATCTAGTTAGAAAATTTTCTAACTAGGTTTAGGAGTTTTGATACTAATATAGTGAAAGAAAACAATTTGAGTAGTATGAAGATCCAGGAAAAAGAAAGAATACCAAAAAAAAAGAAAAAGTAGGCACCGGCTGGACACTATAATGAGCATGTTTGGCAAGGAGCTAACAAAAGATCAAATAGACACATGGCAGCAGTAAATTTCTAGCCTTGGTTAGTCCAATTAGCAATTCAGATAAGAAAGAAATATAAGCTGATTCAAGTTTCATAAAGAAGTTGAGAGGTGCTTCATATTATGTGCAACACCCAAAACTAGTTAGAAATTTTTTGCTTTTCCAGAATCTAGTTAGAAAATTTGTGCAACACCCATAATTAGTTGCTTTTCTAGAATCATGTTTGAATTTGTCATTTTTCAGCTTTAGAGTGTACTAGATAGAAACGGCAAACTCTAGTTGCTGTCATCTGTGTTGCATGATATTCCTCACATGAAGTGTTAATTAACCATATAAATTCAGACAAGTTGAAGGTCAAAAACAAAAGTGAACAATATAACTACAATAAAACGTCTATGATGTGGAAGATTTAAGGCATCATTCAATTAAAATAATAATAATAATAATAATAAAATAGCATATGTTAACTTAGTTTCACATGCAAATTAGCAAGCAATTTAGAAACTAGAGAGTTTCCTTTTTCAATTACCATTTCATACTCCAATCTAGCATAGCTCCTTCGACTTGTTGTTTGTTTTGAGCTCCTTCGACTTATTGTTTGTGGCGTTGTTGAAAGTTATTATGTGAAAATATAGTAACTACCAACTTACTATGTTTTCTTCACTAAATTATGTATAGACAAAATCTCCACTGAGTTGGACCGAGCAGCCCCAAGATGGGGGAATGACAAGTCCCATTAGACTAACTTGGATGAGCTGAACTGATCAGCTAGGAGGCTCGAGTGATGGTTCGGCTTGGATGCTCAAGACGTCCTTTGGAAGGGGAATCGGTGTTTGGCTCGAAGTGGGCTTGGCTCGGACATGAGGAGAGTTGAGTGGCGACCTAACACTGATAGCTTGGAATAGATTCCTTTGACTTGAATGTGGTAAAAGTTAAGAAAGGTTCCAAACAAGAAAGTTCACTAAGTAGTTAATGCTGGATACTTTCTTAAATTTCACATAACAAATTGGGATGAACTGACTCTAGGGACTTGTCCTAAACCAAGGCAGCAAGGGTTGAGCTGCAACCTAACACTAATGGCTCGAAATAGATTCCCTTGACTTGAATGTGGTAAGAGTTAAGGAAGGTTCTAAACAGGAAAGTTCACTCTGTAGTTAATGCTGGATACTTTCTGAGATTTCACTTTTCAAATTTGAATGAATTGACTCTAGGGACTTGCTTTAAATCAAGGCGGCTAGGGTTTTATTTCTATCTTGATGAGGAAGGCAAAACCGAGTCTATAAATACCCTATACAACACCATGCAAAGGTATGTAACCCTTATTCTCTGAAATACCCAAAGCCGATTAGCTTTTCCTTATATTTGAGACTAACTTAAGCGTCAAAGGTTTTTTGGCCGGTACCATATTGGTGCTCCAAAAGGTTCACACTCTTTCCTTATTTTGTATGCCAACGGTGAGATTTGTGACGGTTTATAGTAGAGCAATTTTTTATACAAATAGTTTGGCGCTAGAAGAAGGGCATGCAACTGTGTTTTGGGACTAAAACTAACGTAGGCCTATTTCCAGTAATCTAAAAAACAATCATCCATGACTTCAGATTGCCAAGCCTTGGCTTCTATGATCATTGTGCCAGGCCTACGACAAGAGAAGGAGACGCCTCACCAAGGGAACACAGTACGAACATCTGCTGCTAGCGGTGGAGCTGTCATAACTACGACCAAAATTGAACAACTCCTTGTACAGATGGAGGAATTAGTTCAATCCACAAAGATTCAACAGTAACAGAATGAAACACAATAGCGGATCAATAGACAGCTGTTGAAGGCATTCAATCCCATACGAATGGCTTCAATTCTTGAGAAAATGGATCTGCCCCAGAGAGGAAGACGGTAACACCAATCAAAGCAGCCGATCGGATAAGCAGACTCGTGACAAGAACCGAGGCCATTCTCGGAGGATTCCATGAAAGCATGAGTTAAGTGGAGACTCCGACTCGAGTACATTCCTAAAAAGAGAAAGGTTGTTAGAGATCAGTACCAACAGAGGGGAAGGCATGGAAACATCCATCGTGGTAGTAGGTCTGAGCAGATCGATTTGGTTAGGCGAGAAGGGAGAACAAGCGATTGGTAAAACGAAGCAATAGATAAACCCTTCGTAGATAAGATCACCTCGGTTAAGACCCCTACTAGGTTTTTCGTGCCAAAATTCACGTTGTACGATGGGATAGCTGACCCAGGGGATCATATTATTCATTTTAAGCAGGCTATTGTAACACCCCCTAACCGAACCACACGGACCCGATCTAAGGGATGCTACTTGCATAGCATGTGTCATAAAATAAGATAATTTTTTTTTTCTTTTTCCTCTTTACTTTGGATCCATAAAATAATAATAATTTTAAAATGAATGAAATACCAATAATAATGATATTAATAGTATCTCAGAATCAAAACCCACATGTAAAGAGAAACTTAATAAATACTTAGTCTTATAAACTTATTAAACAGAGTATTGAAGATTTAAACATATTATAGTGGAAGCATTTTATTAACTTTAGATCATGCAGATCAACACAGCCAGACATCACCTCGCAGATTTCCCAAGTTCACGTTCCATCTAATCAGTTTTCAGTGCCATTACCTACACACATAAGCAAACAAGAGTGAGTGACAAGTCACCCAGCAGGTTCCATAATGCACACACACAATACGTGGAATGCTTATACTTATTCATGAATTGATACATACTTGCTTACTTTCAAATAGTTCTTTATTTAGTTTAAGAATAAAATCACCATTGTAGGACTTTCATACACATATCCATGGAGCTATTACCCGTCGGTAATCCATAGAAATATTCCTTGAGTAGCTGAGCAGCATATCCCAAGAGACTTCAAACCACAAAAAGGCATATGTGCGTAAGTAGGGTAAAAGGGACAACTTGCATCCTAGTCATGCAAGTATAAACTGATGCCAATAACTCCTACCAAAGAGTATTAGCCAAACCCTCATTGTGATTCTTAATAAGTCCTCCCACAAGCACAAATCCATCTACATGTGCCTATGTAAACCTTACAAACTTGGTATGATCCAGCAAACCAAACCTTCTCTTGTGAGGTTTTATACATACATACAAAAGTTCCATATGAAACTTGTCAAATTTGCCTATAAGGTGTTTCATTTGAAAAGATACTTTATTTTTCAATAAATCTTGAAGATGTGCATTTCTTGTAAAATTGAATTTCATATTCATGTTTGAATGCACATGTCCATGCTTAAATACTTGTGATCATGCATACTTGTTTCACAAACTAAGAAACCAAGTGTATATGCATTCATCAATCCATCATGTCCAAAACATATATTTCATAGCAAAATAACTCAATAAATGCTTATATAAGTTTTGTCTATCTTCAATCACAAGTAATATAGTTCATAACATGCTTTTTCAGTCACTCTTATTCCCATCTTGATCAGTAATAAAAAGAAAGAAAAATCTATAGTCAAATTAGCATCTACAGCTAATTCCTCCTTCAGATGTCTCCTGATCAAATCTTTTAGGGAGAGGGCGAGCAATAATGGTAAATAAATTGTAGAGAACAAAAAGAACAAGCAACTACCTACTCCACAACCCCACCTTCACCTTAGGGAAATGAAGAAAGGTTAACAAAGGAACTAGTATAATTATTGCTATAGAGATATGAGTAGGGACAAGGCAGACCAAGCTGAGAAATATTCATAAGCTAAAAGATATCAAAAAAGGTACTATGGTTGGCAACTTGAAATCCAGCCTTCCAGAAACTATTAGTCCCCTAAAATCATTTTTATTTTACTTTCTATTATTTTTCTCAATTTTGATCCAAAATTGATTTGAGCTAGTAGATCAATGGTTTCTAAACAAGATTAGAATTGACAGTCAACTTAGATAATAGATATAACAGAGCATGTCTTTGCATCGCTTTATATGTGGTCTTCCAACTCTCTCTCTCGCTATGAGAGCCCAGTTGTCTGACTGAGTTATATCTTGGTCTAGATCACCTTCCCAGATCATTCGATCACTGCTGCTATCATAGTTGGTTATACTCTCACTCAGTATGGATCCAGGTCTAACATCTGCTATGGATCTGAGGGAAGTACTGAAGTCCTTGAAACTAGATTCTCAGAAGACAGAAGCAGCTAGTTGGAAAACGAACATATTGGTGGGGAAACTTCTTACTACTCATAAGTTTCAGAGGTTCACAGTCATTGATATCATTAAGAAATCCTGGCAGTTAAAAGGATGAATACAAGTTGAGAAGCTGGAAGACAATGTGTTTAAGTCCTACTTTACATCAATAGATGACAAAATCAGGATTTCTGAAAGGAATGGTCAGCTGAGGAAACTCTATAGGAGATTGATTTCTTAACTTCATCCTTCCATCTTCGAGTTCATGGTCTTCCTCCAAAACTACTACACCAAGGGGTTGCTTTGAAAATAGGCCACCAGATTGGAGGGTTGCATGCCACATCGGTTAATAGTAGGTCAGTGGTGGCTCATAGATTTTTGAGGTTTTGTATAGATATCAAGGTGAAGGATCCACTACTAGTGGGTTTTTTTCAGAGTAGAGAAGACAGGAACGAAAAATGGATACAATTCAAATTTGAAAGATTACCAGACTTCTGCTTTCGGTGTGGTAGGTTGGAGCACATGGTTGGGAAGTGAATATTTACAGAGCCGGCAACCATAAAGATGATTAATGGTATGGTGGCCCGACTGTATGGACCTTGGCTCCGAGCAGGTGTCGCCGGGGGGGTAAATTTTGTTAATTTGTCTAGTTCTGACAATCCTCGAGGATGGGTGATAGAAAAGGTAGGAAGATTTAATGAAGATGTGAAAAGCCACCTAAACATTGCGTGCTTGATGAATACTGCAGACGAAACTATAGAGGAAGGAAAGGAAAGCTCACAGACGCAAGATACACTTGGGAACACAAATAAGGACTATTTTAATAGTCTTTGTGCTTTGTGCTCGGAAATAGACTCTCTCTACTACACTTTAAAGGACTTAAACATGGAAGGCAGGTTGGATTTTCCAAGGCTAGTGATTGAGAAGGCAAGGGCTAATCAGTGTGACATAGCTGAATTAAGATTATGGGCTAGCCAAGGAGCAGAGATGATAGCCTCTGTGGAAAGGCATAATAGACAGTGGCTTAAGGAGTTTAACCTGCATGGAATGGAAGAGGAATTGGCAGACTGGCTCAATCTTGGATCGAGTAGGATAAATAGTGTAGTTAGGTTAGCCAGGCCCAAGCCCATTAGTTGCAACAATAAAAAGAAAGAGGCCTTCTGTTATTTGGAGGGTTCATTTAGAAAGGGATTGGTAGGCCCCCATGAAGAGGCACTGGACAGGGAATTATTTAAGGGCCCAGATGTCAATAGCCAAGGTGGAATGGATCCACATTCATAGCTTGATGGTTTAATTGTCGACCAAACATAATATAGTGCAGGGGACCTTAGAACAACAGCAACAAAGAAAGGGATTGACATCCCGAGAATTGAAGACGTGGAGCTTCAACTCCAGTCAGCATCCTTATCATCTAGATTCAAATCAGAAAAAGATACACCAAGGTATTTCACACGATCTTCACGAAGACGACAAAGGTGGAAAGTGGTAGTGAATGCACAAGAAGGTGAAAACTCCAAGGGAAGGGTGTCTAGCTTAAAGCGAACAGTTAGAGATAGTTCTGGTAGGTCGGTTTTTCCTGTGGCCGAAGAAGCGGGCCTTAATAAGGCACCCCCCCACTTCCATGACCATTCTAGAATGAAATTGTAGGGGTCCTAAAAGGAAGGAGACTGCGCTTGTGTTAAAGGGTCTAATAAAGATGTGAAGACCGTCTTGCCTCTTCCTCGCCGAAACGAAAAGCAAGATACCAGGTATGGAAAAACTCTGTAGGTTTCTGAAGTTTGATAACATGGAAGTGGTGGGGTTGAATGGTAAAGCAAGGGGTCTGGTTTTCATATGGACAAGAGATGTAAAGATCAAACTAATCGCTAAGGATTCGAATTCTATAAATTTTGTGGCTGTGGATGATAATGGTGCTGGTAGTTGGAAAGGAGTTGCTTGTTATGGTCCAACTAATTATATGGAATAAAATCTTTTTGGGAAAGGATGGAACTGTCCATTCAGGAGGAACAACTTTCGTGGTAAATCTTTGGAGATCTGAACGAAATTGTGGACAGCTTAGAGAAGGTAGGAGGCAGAAGCATACTTGGAAAATGTCTGTTCCTGAAAAATTTTATCGCAAACTCGGGGGCCTGAACTTGCTATTTTCAGGGAAGAAGTTTACATGGATGAACAAGCAGAGGAAAGTCACAAAAGAGAAGCTTGATAGAGCAGTTGCGGACCTTGGTTGGATTAATCTTTTCCTGAATAATTCCATACAGAACTTGAAAATTTATGAATCTGATTTTGCTCCAATTCTGATTAATACAGCTCCTCAAGAATCCTCCCTCCCACGTCCTTTTAGATTCTTGGAAGCTTGGACGTTAGATAAGAGGAGTGTTCAGGTGGTTGAGAATGCCTGGAGTTCTGAGGAGGTGAATGATGCAAAGCTTAAAAAGATGCATAAGAAACTATCTCATACTGTTAAGGCCCTTAAAATCTGGAATAGGGGTCAGTTTGGGCTGGTTTGTAATGCTATTGTTAACCTAGAAAAGGAGCTGAATATGTTGCAAATGCAGGAAGACCACAGAGGCATGAAGTTTGGTTGTAAACAGAAGGCGATTGTTGAGGAGCTAAGAATCTTGAGATACAGACAAGAGTTAATTTATAAGTAAAAATCGAGAGAATTATGGCTTACTCAAGGTGACAAAAATACAAAGTTCTTTCATTTGGCTCAACGACAAAAAGATTATAAGGAATTGAAGCGATTAAGATGGAGGGAATTTGGCTCAACGACAAAAAGATTATAAGGAATTACTTCATTCAATAGTTCGAAAAGTTATATGAGTCAGACATTCTCTACCTCCCTGGTAATTTAAGGGAGTTGATTTCTCCTAATATCTCAATGACACACAATAAGGAGCTTATGGCAATCCCATCTGAAGAAGAGGTACGTCAAACGCTATGGGAAATGCATCATCTGAAGAGTTCGGGATCGGATGGGTTTACTAGAGCTTTCAATAGAAAATACTGGAGTATGATAAGGGAGCAGGTCACTAAGTTTATCTCGGAATGCTTCCTAAAAAGACAAATGCCGCAAGCGATAAATAGGACCCTCATTATTCTAATCCCGAAAATTACAGGTACCTCAAATTTCAACCAATTTAGGCCGATCAGCCTCTATAATGTGTCTTATAAGATTGTTTCCAAGATAACTACCTCTAGACTTGGAAAATATTTGGGATGATTGATAGCCCCGAACCAAAGGGCCTTTCTTAAAGGACGTTGGATTGTTGAAAATTCCATGGTGGTGCAAGAGCTGGTGCACAAGGTGAAGCAGTACAAAGGACAAAAAGGGATCATGCTAGTCAAAATAAATCTTACAAAAGCCTATGATCTCCTTGAATGGAGTTTCTTGGACGTGGTATTGAGAGCTGTGTGAGTTCTGTTAATTATAACATTCTGTTGAATGGTAGTATTTATAGAGAGGTCAAACCAACACGAGGCCTGAGACAAGGAGATCCCATATCTCCCTATCTCTTTATTCTCTGGACTAAGGTGTTTACAAGGCTTCTACATCAGTAGGAAGGAATAGGGGCACTAAATGGGATTAAAATTAGTAGGCAAGCACCTCCAGTTACCCACCTATTGTATACAAATGATATTTTATTGGCTTGCAAGGCGAATGAAGGTAGTGCCAGCTCACTAAAGGTTGCTTTGTCTAAGTACAGCGCTTGTTCTGGCCAACAAGTGAGTGTTGAGAAGTCTAATATCTTCTTTTCATCGGGTACAAAGTACCAAATAAAATGCAAGATCAAAGATTTCATGGGGTTCAAAGAAATAGGGCCAGGTGCAGTCTATCTCGGTAATTTGTTCATATTCAGCCGTAAAAGATCTCAGGAATTCAATAAGATTTCGGTGAAGGTGCAACACCAATTGGAAAACTGGCAAAGGTAGCTCTTGTCTAGAGCTATAAAGTCCACCCATGTACGTTCAATTGCCCAAACTATCCCTCTATACTCTATGTCAACATTTAAATGGCCCATTACCATTTGTAAGGTTCTGAATTCAATGATAAGGAAGTTCTGGTAGGGAGTAGAGAGTGGAAAAAATAGGTTTTTATTTTTGAGGGTGTGGACTGACATTTGCACACCTAAGGAAGCTGGAGGGCTAGCATTTAGAAGGTTCTAGAATATTAATTCGGCTATGATAGCCAAATTTGGTTGGATTTTAGCAACTGATAAGGATTGCTTATGGGTGAGACTGTTTAAGGCAAAATATCTCTGTAATTCTTCTTTTTTTTATTGTTACTAGAAAAAAGGAGGTTCTATGGCTTGGAGAGGCATTCTTTCAACAACACCTATAATTAGAAAAGCATCATGCTTTAAGATTGGTGATGGTATGACTATTAACCCATGGAGAGATCCTTGGATCCCATGGCTTCCTATCGCAGTCCTGAGAGTCAAAGATAATATTAATGAATCACAGTAGAAGGTGGTTGTCGATTTGTAGTCTGGATTGAACCTGGAGGACCAAGAGTTTATTACAAGGATTTGTGAGGAAGAGTCAGCGAAGGCAATATTGAAAATAACTTGGCCAGGTTGTTTTAGCAAAGATAAATTATTATGGATGGGTAATCCCTCTGATCGGTTTTCAGTAAAGAGTTGTTTTAAAAGAATCACAAAAGATAGAGTTGGGGAGGTTTTCAATCCTATTTAGAAGAATCTTTGGCAATGTAAACCCCATGAAAGATTGAAATTTCATTACTAGAGAATGATGGCTAACACACTTCCTACCAGGGAAGCAATAGTTCAGAGAACAGGGAATGAGGATGCCTCTTGTCACTTTTGTAGAGCTAAGATTGAATCAAGCTTTCACGTTTTCAAATTATGTCATTTAGGTAGGCTTCTAGCCTTCGGAAGCAGATGGGGATGTAGACTAGACTTGTGGGAAGGAGATAATATTTTTGAGTTAATAAACTCTTGTCTCAACCCAATAGCAAAGATACTTATAGAGGAAATGGAGTGGGAGGAGCTCTTAATATTCAACTTTACTTTCTTCTACAAAAATTGGAAAGTCCAGTGCATGAATTTTTTTTTAGGGGCAGTTAAATTGTCACATGCTAATTAGACACTTTAATTCAGTGGTGGAGGAGTTCACGGATATAGGTAACAAGAACATGCAAGATACGAACAGAAGGCCTTCTGGATCTCAGAGCTGGTGCCTTCCTCAACGAGGTTGTATTAAAGTCAACGTGGACGCTGCCTTTGCCGATGGTCAAGCAGCAATTACGCTGGTGGTTAGAAAAGACCAAGGACACCTACTTTACATGGCTTCCAAGTTAATAAAATGTGTGTCTCCGTTTGTTGCTGAAGTGGAAGCTTTATGGTAGGCAGTGGAGTATGTTGATCACTGTGGCTAGAAATGGTTGGAATGGGAGACGGATGCCAAAGAAGTAGAAGAAGCTGTTAGCTCTAAAAGTGACGCCACTTGCTGGTACGCTTACTATTCCATCTAGAACATTCGGAAATGCTTTGACCATCAAGAATGGAAGGTGAATTGGAAACGAAGAAGTAGCAATATGGCAGCAGATGCTGTAGCGAAGCTCTCTTTTAACACTAAAACTGCTTTTGAGTTTGATGAATTTTCTATTGATTGTATTCCCTTTTGTATTTTGAACATTATTGTGGTTGAGCAGGCTACTACTGTGTAACCTGTGTTTTATGGGTTTTGTTTTTGTGCTAATGCATCCTATTTTACCAAAAAATATATATAGTTTATAACATACATTCCATATAAATTCCATATAATTCCATAATTTCCTGCAACGTAATTTGCAAAAGAATTCATATATAACATGCATGACTAGATATTTCAACCACAATTAATCAAACTTGCCATATATGATCTCTTACTACGTAGTACCAAAATTTCCAGCAAGCATTTGTTAATTCAAAATATAATTGTGACATTATTTTGACATAATATCATGCATATAAATGTCCAGAAAATTCCAGCAATATAGTGTTGATTCAAGCTTATTTGAAACATGAATATTCAGTAGATTAACATAGCTAAAATGCCCAGAATTTTTCAGCAAACAATATCCCTTCTTAATTTGATTTAAAACACATGTATCATAAAGGAAATTGTTGTTCTTTTCAAAATAATTTACAACTATAAAAAATCATTCATTACTAAACATGATCAGCCTTGATTTAATGTAAAATATGAATAAAAATTCAATCACATTATGCACAAAGGGATTGGCCATAAAGGGGATTAGGATTCAATGTATTTGTTTTTTAAATCAACATTTTTCATGTAAATCCATGTGATTTTTTATAAAATGATAAAACTCATTCTTAGTTCAAAATTTTACAGCACACACCAATCCATATTGTCATACATAAATCATTAAATCAATCCATAGAAATTTTGGAGAATAAGAGAGATTCAAAACAAATAAGAACAAACAACAAATAGTTGTGAAACTTGCCTTGAATCTTCAAAAATCTTAAAAATCCTTACTTGATCGTACAAAATTTCTCTCAATTTTCTCTAGGGAATTTTAGCACTAAGTGGAGAAAAGAATTGCAGAAAATTTTTTCCTTTTAGATGCCTCTTAATTTAAAGATAAAACCCTAGTCAAAAATTACCTTATTTCATATAAGGAAAGTATCAATTATATAATTGTCAACTAATACCAATTAAAAATCAATAATTTAAATATCAAATACGCACATAAATGGGTGTTAACCTTAAGGGCACACACATACACATATGTGTTGACACTAGATATTTTGTACACATATTCGCGTATGCACACAGAAACTCAAAAATCAATGTTCACTTTGGCAACATGTCAGGCGCCTATCGCTGCGCTTGACTCTGTACTTGACACGCACTGACTGCAAAATTGCCAAGCTTCGATCATTGTCAAGTGTCTGTCACTGCGCTAGATATTGGGCCTGACAATATTGAGTTTGAGGGGAAAAATTAACGAACTTTGAACCATGTCAGACTCCTATCATTGTGCCAGACATATTCTGACTTTGTATCTATGTAGTGCTCCACAAACTCGCATGTGCACACTCGTGCTCACTAATAAATGCAATATCATGTAAATTTTGGAGGCGGTTATTATAGCTATGATCCCAATTTGCATTCCCAATTGAAGAAGGAGACGGTCATGTGTAAAGTATTCACCTTAAGTTTAAAGGGACCTACTTTACTTTGGTTGAGTCATTTACCACCACGAAGCATTGGTTCATTTCAGGTGTTGGCCTAGCAATTTATAACTCAGTTTGTATCTGGTCACCAGTATTGAAAGGATTCAGATGATTTGTTCATGGTGTAGCAACAAAAGGGGGATCCGCTCTAGGATTACATTCAGCAGCTCAATGACATGAAGGTAAAAATAATGGATTGCCAGAGGTAGCCGCTTGTAATGCCTTCAAGTATGGATTGCTATCTGGTATCAAGATTTATGATTATATGGTCTGGAAGAAGCTAAGGAATCTACTAAAAACCCTACAGAAAGCCCAGACCTTTGTGGTTCTAGAAGAGGAAACTAAATTAGATATGCAAAGGGCAGTCAAGGAGGGTCGAATTGTACCGTCAAATGAAGAAATAATCTAATCCAAGCCAAACATAAGGGATCGATAGAATGAAATTATGGAGTATCCTCGTAATCAGAGGGTAGTTTGGTCGGTTCGACAACATCCTGACCAAACATATAGAGAATGAAGAAGGTATGAAGAGCCCCCTAGACAAGAGCAGCAGAATGGACCCACGAGGGATCAGCTGTGGAAATTCAAATTGACAATATCCCTAACTCAGCTGATAGCACACATGGAACGAATAAATGAGCTGCGGTGGCCGCAACCCATAAACATGGACCTGAAGAAGAGAGACAATTCCATGTGGTGTGTCTTCCTTAGAGAACGTGGCCATGTCATAGAGGATTGTCGTTCGTTCAAAAAGGAAGTAGAAGAATTACTGAAGCTAAGATAATTTATGTAACACACCCTAACCAAGCTCCTAAAGATAAACAAGATTGGGGTGGCTACCAAAACAAAACATATAAATATTTGTGGAAAACCTTTTATCCCTAAAATACTTATTGTTTATTTCCTTTTGGACAATCATATCCCATATTTTGACTGTTATAATTACTTATTTAAAGAAAACTTAGTTGAGATATGTACAAAGCAAAACTTCCATTGCAAACCTCACACAACAAAACATAATACTTCGTCTAAAACCCACACATCAATTTTATTTTTAAAAATTAAAACTATTAAAATAAACAAAGTTGGTAAACCAAACTTCTCATTGTAGTATTGGAAAATCTTCATATTGCACTCCAAAAATCTCTCTTCTTGAGCTACCATCTAGTAAATATCTTGATAAACAAATCAATCTATGCATTATTACTTAGGAGAAATAAACAATCTAAGGTGTCAGTTAAATAATTCAGTAGAATTCCCACACAATAACCACACAGTCAATGTATGCATCAACATATAATCCTTAGACATAATTAATTTCGTAAGTTAAACTTGACATACATCCTTAACTCATGTAAGACAATGCTTTCACGATGCTTTAACATAATACTTATTGGTTGGATTTTCTTTTCACATACTATATCATATCATATATGTGCATGCATCTCAATCTCACTTATAGAATCACACAATAAGCTTTTTTTTTCACATATCATATCATATCGTAAGTGTGCATACATCTCAATCTCACTTATAGCATCACATAGTAAGCTTTCATTCTCACATATAACTTACTTAGTTTGTCATGATCAAATTCACAATATTTATACAGCACACTTCCAAAATATCATATGTAATGTACCGTTCATAGTTCGTCGTACATTATTAAACTAATGTATACATGTCCACTAAGTCTACACAATGAGTAGCATAATAATTATATAAAACAGATACATGACATTCCATACCCATAATCAATTTACAAATCAACACATTTATATCAGATTAATTTCTTAGTTGCATACCTTAGAACCAGCTCACCTATTACAATAGTAAATTCATAACTTATTCCATGTACACTTAAATAACCCAATTCCAATGGAATTACATCAATTCTAGTACACAAAATACCACAAATAAAATTTAGAATTTTTAATATACAATAAATATGTAAATAATAATAAACATCTCATTATGCTCAATCATAAAATAATATTCTAGACATTTTCTAAAAATTTTAATTAAATCTAGGAACTTCAGTTTGACTCAAAACTAGTGCTAAAATGTCCATAAGATATCCACTTAATTTTCAGAATTAACCCTGAATTTTCTAAATAGTTTAAAGTTAGAATTCATATTTAAAACCAAAACTGTTATCTCAGTTCAAGAATTGTAGACTGGAATTCAAAAATTCACAGAAACTTCATGAAAACTCAAAAAAAATATAATTCCAATCATACTGGTTGAAATACATATTAAGTTTGTTTGTAAAATTTAAAATTGTTTAGAAGTCATTTACCTATCGAAATAAAATTGAAAATTCTAACTGTTCATTATATTTTCCAATAACCATAATAACTTTTAAAAATTAATATCTAATTGTAGAAAAAATAGGATTAAGGTGATTCAAAAGCCAAAATGCTCATACTATAAAGATCTAATCATATTAAATCACTCATAAATTTTGGACAACAAAAGAGGAGTACAAAAATTCAAATGTTCACCAAAACAAAGAGTTTTTCATAAAGAAATTAGAGTTTTGAATTAAATATCATACATATCAAGCATCCAATCATGTATACAAACATAAATAAGACAAAATCTAGCACAAACACAGAGTGTTAGGAATCCTATTTGAGATCCTTAAATTAGTCTTGAAAGAGTTGCAAAAAGTCCAGTGCCATATTAAACTCCAAAAATAAATTGCAAAAGAATAAAAAGAAATTTTAGTACCTAAATCATTAACAGGAAAAATCATATCCCAAAATTCTTTTGAACAAATTATTAATTACTAACCTCCTGAAAACCAAATAATTATAACTGCCCCACCTCCTAAAACCGTAAAAAACACCCAAACCTATTTATTTTCTTTCAAACTCATATGGTTTTGAAAAGAAAACCAATATAAGTCTGATAGTTTTTTTTATAGACTTTGGAAAGTAGAGCTAGACTAAAACACTTATTATATTTTTTAAAAAAAAAATTGAAATTTTAAAACCTTATAAAATCTGTTAAGATACCAGATTCTAATCTTTTAATTTTTTTTTTAAAAAAATATCCTATCCAAACATATCAGATAAATAAAATTTTAATTTATCTACATAAAAATTCAAATAAAACTATCTTTATTTTTTTTTTACAAAAATAATATACATATCTCATAATTTGTGTCAGATTCAAACAAGTGGGGCCTAGACACACAGAGAAAGGAGTCCCCATTTAAGAAAACCCCTCTGCGAAAAAATAACGAGGTGGAGGTTTCAAAGGTCATCAATTATGTTCATGGATGGGTCGCTTATGTTGGTGAGTGCAGGGAGGATACAAGAGCTTATGCTCGGCTACCCATAACTCAAGTTTCTCTAGCTTAGAATGTCGGTCCGATTATAACCTTCACGGCCGAGGATGCTACTGGGGTATTGTATCCATACGATGATGTTCTGGTGGTCACACTCACTGTGGAAAATTGTACCATCAAGCGGATATTGGTGAATAACGGAAGCTCGACTGATATCATATTCTTGAGCACTTTGGAGAAGATAGGGATCAACCTAACAGCCATGCAGTCCACAAGAGCCACTCTAGTAAGGTATGATGGGAATGAAAGCTTAGCAAAGGGAAAGATTACACTCCAGTCACAGCAAAGAACATGACCCAGATGACATAGATGATGGTAATGGATGCCTCATTCGCTTACAATATGATTTTGGGCTGGCCTTGGCTGCATTCTATGAAGGCCATCCTGTCTACTTACCATCAAAAGATCAAGTTCTCATCTAATGGTGGGGTAGAACAAATGAAAAGTGATCGGTCTACTCAGATTTGTTACGTAAATATTGTGGATGGAAAAAGCAAATAGCAATTATAGATGTCAGGATTGGCGCAGGTGGATAAGATGGATTCTTTGGAGGATCTGGAGGATGTATGTACAACTAGATCCGGACCACCTCGACCGCATAACTAAAATTGGCATACAATTGGACCCAAAGGTTCAGCTTCACCTGATCCAATTTCTACGGGACCACTGTAGTACCTTTGCCTGGTCTACAGACAATCTGGTGGGGATAGATCCACAAGTTATATTCCACAAGCTTAATGTGAATCCTACTTACAAATTGGTTTAACAAAAGAAGAGAAAATTTGCACTAGACTGGAACCAAGTTATAAACGAGGAAATTGATAAGCTGTTGAAGAATAGATTTGTCAAAAAAGTGCATTATCTGGACAGGTTGGCTAGTGTAGTGGTTGTTCGGAAGAAGAAAGGAAATCCTCAAGTTTGCATTGATTTCACAAATTTGAACACGACATGTCCGAAAGATAGTTTTCCTCTACCCAAAATTGATATGATGGTGGATGCTACTGCTGGCCACCAATTGCTAAGTTTTATGGATGCTAACTCGGGGTATAACTAAATCATGATACACCCAAATGACTAGGAAAAAAAGGCGTTCATAATGGAGTGAGGGATTTACTACTACAAGGTTATATCATTCGGACAGAACAATATTAGAGTCACCTACTAAAAGCTGGTGAACAAAATATTTGTAACTTTTCTCAGCTCAACCATGGAGATGTATATCGATAATATGTTGGTCAAATCCGTCTGTGCGATAGATCATGTCAAACATGTAGTTAAAGCCTTTGAAGTACTGGATATGCATCGGATGAAGTTGAACCCCACCAAGTGTACATTTAGTGTTGGCTCAGGGCAATTCCTCGGTTATCTAGTTATGCAAAGAGGGATTGAGGCTACTACGAACCAAATAAGAACTTTTATCAACTTTCCTTTGCCAAAAAGCATAAAGGAATTGTAGAGACTGATAAGACGAATAGAGGCCTTGAGTCGATTTATCTCAAGGTCATCCAACCACTGTGTTTCATTTTTTCGAGCTTTGAAGAGGAACAAAGACTTCGAATAGACAGAGGCATGCTAGTAGGCATTCCAACGGTTGAAGACATATCTAAGTTCCCCCTCTTATATTGTCTAAACTGAAACTAGGGCAGCCGTTATATTTGTACCTAGTAGTTTCTAACAACACGGTCAATTCCATGCTCATCTGGATTGAAGCAATGGAGTAGAAGCTTATCTACTATGTTAGTCAGGCACTAGTGGATGCAGAGAATTGATATTCATTCATCGAAAAGCTAGCTTTGGCTCTGCTCGTTTCTACTAAGAAGTTAAGGCCTTATTTCTAATATCACAAGGTGATAGTTGTTGTAACATCTTATCCACTCAAAGCGGTACTTCAGAATCCTAACATTGTGGAAAGAATGGTCTGGTGGGCCATAGAGCTAGGGGAGTATAGGATAGAATATCATCCTCGAACAATAATCAAATCCTAGATATTGGCCAACTTCATAACCAATGGATGCTAGGCTCATTCTAGAAGGTTTTGATGAACCAAGCACATCCATTACTGCTGGACATGAGCCCGCTTTGGCTGAGGCATTAGGCAGTGATAAGAGTTCGAAGGCAGTGGATGAGCTGATTTGGAAGCTACACGTGGATGGTTCATCTAATTGGCGTGGGGTCAGAGTTGGAATCATTTTTGTTGACCCAAGTGGTTTGACTTTGGAATAGGAGATTCACTTTGGTTTTCCCGTGTCAAATAATGAAGCTGAATACAAAGCACTACTAAAGGAAATCAACTTGGCTAAGATAGCAGGGACATGATGGCTATTGGCTTATAGTGACTCCCAGTTAATTATGAGCCAAGTAAATGAGGATTATATGGTAAAAGATGAGAAGATGGTTGCATACCTTGAGTTGATCCAAAAGTTGATTCCACAATTCACTCATTTTGAGCTACGCCAGCTTCCGAGGAACGAAAATACACAAGCAGATGCTTTAATTTCTTAGGGTTTGGCAGCAATGGGAGAGCAGCGCAGGAAGATACCACTGGAATTCCTACCAGAACCAAGCATCGACATTACCACCGAGGAAGAAAAAGAAAGCAAGGAAGCCATGAACGTAGACCTAGAGGAAGAGCCTGGATGGATGAACCCGATAATAAACTTTCTTATTTCAAGGACAGTTCCCTCAGATAAGGCAGAGGCTTGAAATCTAAGGCTCATTTAAGCTCAATATACCATGCTTGATGGGAAGCTATACAAAAGATCATTCACGGGACCACTTAGAAGGTGCCTAAGTGAAAGAGAATGGAACCAAATCTTAGCAAAAATTCATGAAGGACACTGTGGCAACTACATGGGCAAGAGAACTTTGATGCATAAGGCTATGTCACTAGGGTATTACTAGCCAACCTTGCAGAAGGACACTACAGAGTATTCTCGGTGCTACAATAAGTGCCAAAGGTTCGCTTTGCTCCCTCATTTTCCACCTGGAGAATTGACAAGTTCGGCAAGCCCTTGGACATTCATGCAGTGGAGGTTGAATATTGTTAAGCCATTGCTACTTGCTGCAGCCCATAAGCATTATATCTTGGTGGGCATGAATTATTTTAGTAAATGGGTAAAGGTCAAAGCTTATTCTCAGATCAAGGACAAAAATATGGTTCAGTTCATATAGAAGAATATTATATGCTAGTTTGGTTTGTCACGAGTGCTATTTGCAGATAACAAGTTCCAATTCATCAGCGTAGCCACACAAAAGTCTTATTCACAATGGAAGACCACCATGCGTTTCTCTTTGCCTCGGCATCCTCAAGTGAATGGTTAGGCCGAGTCAACAAATAAGACTATCATAACCAATCTTAAGAAACGTTTTGGAAGAAGCCGGGGAGATGGCTTGACGAACTAAATGGAGTACTTTGGGTGAGATAAAACCACTCCTCAAAGCTACTAGGGAGACCCCTTTCGCTTTGGTATTTGAAACGAAGGCTATGATTCCTACAGAAGTTGTTGTTCCAACCCTTTAAGTTCCATCTGTCTTATAGGAAAAAATAAAGAACTAAGGCAGAGGTCGCTGGACAGCTTAGAATAACTAAGGAAACAAGCTTTAGTGCGGATGGCAGTATACCAACAACGTATTGCCAAATACTATAACACCAAGGTTCGTCCTTGGAAGTTTAGAGTGAAAGATTTTGTGTTGCACAAAGTCTTCCAAAATACCTAGGAATTAAATGTTGGGAAGCTCAACCCTACTTGACAAGGCCCTTATCGTGTCATGAAAGTACTAAGACCAGGGCTTATCGACTGCAATCCTTGGATGGTATAGATACGCCTCGAAGCTAGAGTTCGGCTCATTTGCATCGTTATTACCATTATGATTTGTTAGGAAGAATATTGTTCAGTTTTCTGGCACTCAATTTTGTTAATATTTTTATTCAATTCAATAAAATATTCGAGTTTTCTTCAAATTGTACAAATCGGACATTCTATATTTTGTTTTATTGTGGATGAGTTCGGATTAAGGGATGAATGAGAAGATTTGTCTTAACCCTTATGTTCTCTGAGCAGAAATTTACTCGCGATAAAACCTAACTATGAAATTAGGTCAAGGTCAACTCAAGTTATGCTACTGGTCAATATGGCCCTAGATTTGGAATTGTTATCTTTTGGCCTTGTAAAAGTGGGGACAACCGTCCAGAGGTTAACTGCTCTTCTTGGTATGTATTTGTTTGAATTCCAAATGAGGTAGATCCTAAATGGCTTTGAATCGACTTGGAGGGTGAGTGAACTAATTTGGTTAGGTCAGTTAAGTCGTTAGCATGCAACTTGGTCAATTACAACTAAAACTGTTAGTTCAGCTCGGATGCAAACGTACATCTGGCTAATTACGAAAGTAATTAAAAGTGAAAAGTAGATTAAGGCAACAATAATAAAAGTTTCTACAATCAACCAAGTTTTACAAACGATGGATGACCCATCATCCAAAGATAAACTAAACCAACATAAATGATCTTCAGTCCTCCTCTGGATTTTGATTCTCTGAGGTTTGGCTCAAACCACCCTCTTTTGTAGGTACTAGCCTCATTGTTTTTTCAAAGGAGTTCTCATCCTTTTTGGTTTGGATCAAGAAGGACAACAGGATCTTGGTTGAGGGCTACTTGTTAGCTTTCTGGATGAGGGGCTTTCTCGGAAGTTTGGATTTCTTCATTTGGCTTGTCCTCGCCCGAGGTAATCATCCCAGCATTTGAGCCTTCATCTTCTTCGTCACTCGGTTCTGGTGTGGCCCATTCAGTGTCTTGAATTGTTAATCACATCATTCTAGGTCTTTAAAATGGCATCAAATGCTACTTTTTTGTTAATATATCTCTTCACTCGAGCCCACCGAGCTTCTTTAATTTGTATCCCATCCCTCTCAACAAAGACCTTGGCAAAGTCCAACCTCAGAGCTTCAAGATCTTTGTCTTTCTTGTTTAGCCTTAGATCCACTTCAGACCATTTTTTCTCTAGTCGCTTGCCTCAGTTTGATGCTATCATCCCCTAGCATTTTGTTCATGGCCACAATGCTATTATAAGACTTGGCTTACTTTTTATATGCACTCTCAGCCTTGATGTAGGCATCATAAAGGCACCATGAGTTATAAGCTAGCTATGGAACAAACAACGAGTCAGAACTAAGTGAATGAATAAATTTTTAGAGGATCTCAGATGAATATATATTACCTTTAGAGCACATTTCTTGGACTCCAAGTTCATTTCCTCAAAGGACATCCCTTTCAAGATGTTGCGGTCACAGCGCGTCAGAAGGGCTCCATAATTGGATTGACCAAAGTTGTGTTCATACGAATTGTAAAACTATCCTCCTACCCCAGCACTGAAAGTGTTTGTTTCTCTTTTGTTTAGGCTTTGACTGAGGATGGGGAGCTAGAATGTCTTTGCCTTTTTTGAGAAGGAGAATCGCTGATTGCATCAGCCATAGGTAAGTTCTTGGCTCTGTCAAGACAATTCCCCCTGAGGTTTGCTTAGTAAGGTCCATTGGCGTGCTTTTCCCGCCCTTTGTGTGGCCTTTTTATCTTTCTTTTTCTTCTTAAGGGCCTCCAGCTTGGCCTCAAAGGGCATCTTCATTTTTAACTTATCCATGTTAGCTGCTGGATAGGAAGCCTACAATGGGTTAGTTGGTTTTCCATACAAGAGCCTAATACAGTCCTCGAAAATGTGTAAGTATGGAACTTTAATTGCGAGCAGAAGGGTACCTTCAAGGATTTGCTCATTTTGTTAGTGTGAATGACCTTTTCTTTAGCACAACCTTGGGTTGGCCAGTAACTAACCGAGAAAAATGATTCGTCAGAGAGCAAGGTGTGGAAGGTTGTGCTTGATATTGTTTTGCTCAATGCTAGTAGGGAGTCTAGTATTGAGATTTAGAGCTGCACAAGGGAAAAATCAGTTCAGCTTTGCAATGTCAGTAAATGAAAATTTCAGCAAATAAATTAATTAAGTACCACTCTCAATCCATGCCAAGCGAATCATGTAGTTGGATGGACCGACTGGATTGGACAGATCATCCCTCTTGATGAAGAAGTACCTATCTTTCCTCTTTTTTATTACTAGTCAGTGCGTCCTCAAACAATTTGATTTGTCTTCGAGCATAGAAGGCATACCTACCCTCTTCGCTCAGCTTCAAATAAATGAAGTGTAGAAATATGGCCATATTTATGTTTATGCCATACTTCTCAGAGAAGATGATGAGTCCTAGGAGGTAGCGCTAGCCGTTCGGTATAAGTTACCCTGGCACAAGGTTGAAGTAATTGAGCACCATATTGATGATTCAATGAAATGG
This sequence comes from Rhamnella rubrinervis, assembly GCA_007844105.2. Lineage (NCBI taxonomy): Eukaryota > Viridiplantae > Streptophyta > Magnoliopsida > Rosales > Rhamnaceae > Rhamnella > Rhamnella rubrinervis. The sequence goes on from CM017577.2 coordinate 10,078,310, forward strand.
GAGTCTGAGCCTGATCTTGAAGGTTATCTTATAGAAACAGACCCATCCTTCGCAGACCGAATCTACCCTTTCAAGCGACCAAGGGGTAGATAACTTAACATGGCTTGGGAGCTCATACCTTTCCCTGAGGAATAGTATATCAGTTTGGTGGAAAGTGGATGGGATGTTAGTTTGATGAGCATGGAGGGCATGAATACCAGGCCGGATTTTTTTCCGTCCGAACCATCTACCCTAACACTAGGAACTCTATCTGGGGTCTCAATATTTAGTTCCACCGTTTAGCTCGAATTAGTTGTTCTATCAAAGGTGCTAGCCTCCAATTTAGAATTTTTCCTAACTAATTGTTCCTCAATGGAGGTATCGGACTCCTAGCAAGACAACCTTGGCTGGAAACTGAAATTTAGCAAACTTTAAAGATGCAAAAGATTTGAGATCTAACTGGGAAGAAGGCAGGAAAGAAGAAAGCATCCGAAAAAGATGAACACAGAGGAAGCGGGAAAAGGAATTTGAGATTTTGACTGTAATCAGATTCCAAACACGCAAAAAGTTACCAGAAAATGCTCGAAATGAGTTCATGGGCATAGAAATGAGCACGAACTAGTTGTTTACTATTTGGAAGATGGCTAAAGGAGAAGAGAATGCACTTAAAATATGAAGAATGCAGAGGATTTTCATGAAGTGGGTAACTAAGAGTAAAGAAGGAAGTGTCTGGCGTTATTTAAGCCTGGACTTGAATGAACGGTTGTGATTGGATACGTCTTTTCAGTTTCAGTACATCACTTCATGTCCCATCATGATCACATTGTGAGTGAGTTGGCAGCTAGGTGTCAAAGTAGCAGTTGGACTTCACTGAGTGGGAGAAAATTTTGTGAATGTCAATAACTAAGCCATTCTGCTTGGAGTTCCACTCGGCTGTCTTGGCTTGGTCACTAGGGGGCTAACTATATAGACAAAATCCCTATTGGGCTAGGTTGAGCAGGTCCAGTGTGGGGGAACGATAAGGCCCATTAAATTAACCTAGATGAGCCAAACCAATCAGCTTGAAGCCCCAAGTGATGGTTCGACTCGGATGGTCAAGATGTCCTTTGGAAGGGGCATCGGTGTTTGGCTCAGACATGAGAATAGTTCAACGATGACCTAACACGGATGGCTTGGAACAAATTTCCTAGACTTGAATGTGGTAAGAGTTAAGTAAGGTTTAAAACAGGAAAGTTCACTCCGTAGTTAATGCTGGATACTTTCTTAGATTTTACTTTCTAAATTGGGATGAACTAACTTTGGGGACTTTTTCAAAATCAAGGCGGCTAGGGTTTTATTCCTACCTTAGTAAGGAAGGCAAAACTGAGTTCATAAATACCTTATTGAACACCATGTGTAACGTTTATTCTCTTAAATACCTAAAGCCAACTAGTTTTTCCTTAAATATGAGACTAACTTAAGCGTCGGAGGTTCCTTGGCCAGTACCACGCCAGTGCCCCCAAAAGCTTCATGTTCTTTCCTTATTTTCCAGGTTGATGGTAAGATTTATGACGATTTGTGGCGGAGCAAATTTTGGTACAAACAAATGAACTCTGCTCATCATTAGGATGATGATGTTGTGCCAAATCATGACTTTCCTCCGCATTTATACCATCATTAATAATGATTGGATCCAATATCTCCAATATTCGTATTCTCTCAGCTAATAAAGTAGTTAGCCATAAGAACCACGACCACAACCTGCACCATTAAATTGGTAACTGCTTCTTAAAACAGTATTCAATGAGATATGGCCATTGAAAGAATCAAAGCTTAGAACAACCAATATGTGAAATACACAAACCTTGATTGTTTCCAATAACCAATTTTTCTCCACCATTATAGTCAATCCAATGATGAAGCATTGATGAACCCATAGTGACATGATTCGTTGCACAACTATCAAACAACCATTTTTAGTTAGCAGTAGAATCTCGCAATGACATGATTCGTCACACCACTATCAATCATTTCAAATCAATACTAGAATCCTTTAGTGACATGATTTGTTGCATTGCTGTCTGATAACCATTCAGAATTAACAGTAGAATTGGCTCCAGTAAAAAAACAATGTTGTTGTTGTTGTGGGATTCTGATTGGTTTTTTTTTTTTAAAATAAGATTATATTAAGATATTGGTTTAATAAAAAAGAGAAAAAAAAAGAGTTGGGATAAAATAGTCTCTTTGAAATGAGATAAAAGAAAATAAATTTTTAAAAGAAAAAAAAACTAAATATATCTAATTCTTTCAACATATGGATATTTAATTTTTTTTAAAATTATTTTAACTCCAGTATAACTCTTCTACATCAAAACTAAAAAAGGGTTGTTATATGTCCTATTCTCTTTTTGGGTTCTACCGTGTGTTTTGAGAAGAAGAAGCTGTGTTTTCTTCTTTGATTTGGTTATAGAAGTTGAAGAAAAAAAAAGTGGATTTGAGTTTTTTTTTGTCTTATTTACTTTTGTTAGATACTAAATTCCTTCTTCTTAGCTTTTCTTTTTGGATTTATTCTCAAAGTTTGAGTTGGGAGCTAGGTTTTTTCTTTGCAATTTGTTTCAAGGCAATTTCAAGGATTCCTATCATAACTTATTTATATGAATGTTTTGTTATGATGTGATAATTTATTTATAGGTTAAAGCTGATTAATTTATGTTTTAACCAAAAGTCTTCAAAACTTTGCATTTCTTTTGAGAGAAATTAAATTTTCGGAACTCCTTGTTGTGATCTAAAGTTTTTGTGTTATTTATGCTATCTATAGATAGGACTATGAATGGAAAGTAATTTGGTTTTTATTTCAACCCAATCCAAGGATTCTACATTTAATTATGAATTTTTAAATTTTATTGTGTTTTCTGAATATCTCTAAACAATCTGAACTTTCAGTGTAATTTCAATAAGCAAATGATTTCAAAATGGTTTGAAATTTTTACATAATGTTTTTCATTTCTTTATGAGTTGTGTTCTTTGGACTTTCTAATTTTTTACTTCATATAAATTATTTGTGAATTTTTAAAACTCAATGTGCTGTTCTAGGATTTAATTATCATTATCAGTTTTTAATTTTGTGTTCATATTGTTATTAGTTGGATGATTCTAGAAAACTAATGGAAGTTAGATGAATGTTATATGGTTGATTTAGCATTAGTTTCAGGCCAAACCAAATTTTATGGAATTAGTTATGAGTTTTGAAAACTGTATGGGTTACTCTTTTCATGCAAGAACAATTTGGATTGGTTAAATTCAAATAAATAGTTATTGATCTTTGAAAATTCTAAAGTTTTATGATGTGAACATCTAAAATATTTCAATGCAATTGAAATTGAGTCATTTGGTTGTATATGGAATAAGTTGTTAATTTGTGTTTCGTGATATTTGTGTTGTTTCTGAATTATGCAAGGGTGCAATTAGTATGATGTTATGAATTTGTTTAGCCTTGTTGATTAAGTTATAAGAAAGATTGAAATGTTTTATACAATATTATAAGTAAGATTGAAATACATGCACACTTATGCTATATTATGGAAAAACTCAATTATTATGTGTAAAGTTTAAGTATCATGTAAGCATTGCATAGTATGTTATGTAAAATAGCAAACATGACTTAAGTTTTCTGAATATGCTTTAGTGACATTAATTTGATGATTATGTTATTTAGCTTGTTACTGTTTGAGAATTCTACTAAGTTATTTACCTCACGCTTTAGTTTAAATTATTTTTTTGTGGGTAATAATGTGAAGAATATTTTAGTCTTTCTAGCTAAGTAATGAAAGTGGTAATATAACACACTACCTACGAAGTCCCACATCGGTTGTAAACAAGGCCTAAGCAGTCATTATTTTGAAAAGAATAAAATTGTCGTTTTTATTTCATTTAAGCATTTAATTGCTAGTTGAATAATATTTGTGATTTTTCTTAGAATGATATTTATGGTTATTTTTAATTTAAGTAAACACTTAAGGCAGTCAAAGTATATGAGATTTGATTGACCAAAGTTTAAATTTGCCAAAAGTCTTTTAATTTATGCATTATTATACATTTTGTTTTGGAAATAACTCCAATCTTATTTGACTTAAGGAACTCAGTTGGGGTGTGTTACAGTTGTAGTGTGCTATTAAGTTTTGATCAAAATGCTAGAAACATTTTAAGGCCACATGGCTAGGTTTGCCACACAATTGACCGAAAGGGTGGTTGTTATTGTACCACCCTCATCCTTAGCCCCAACCACAACCACTATAGGTGTTACCCTCTCTGTTACCTTCTATAGGTATTACTTATTGTGTACACCATGTGTCACTCTGACATAAATATTGATCGATAGATGATATATAAGTTGTTTATTTTAACACGTAAATTGAGTATTGTATGATGATCCCCCTCTATTACGCCTTAGGATACCAAGCCTAGTATGACGTAGGACCTCCTGCCCACTATAAATATGAGTTGTTAACTTGGCGTACAATTATTTTACTGAGTGTGGAGAGCTTATAAATATTGATGTTATTTTTATTATAGTTTAAAATTCATTGAAAAAATTAAATTTATTTTATTTAATTCTTCAAGTAATAGTTTATTTATATTGTTTTATGGATCCACTCACTAAGTCTTATCTTAGTAGTTTTGTTTATTTTTTTTTTCAGATTACCTATTAGACCTCAGCATGACTATGGTTGATCTTCCACGCACGGCATCACCTGCATCTTCATTCCTCTTTTCTAATTTTCCTCCACTATTGTTAAATATATTATTTTTTATTTAAAAAAGGAGATGGACTTTTCTGATAAAGAAAATGTCAAGATTGTGGGATTTCTTCTTGGTTGAGATGCTAAGAGACAGTGGATAGTTGAGAGGAGTGTGAAACTGCACACTTGGGAAAGTTTTAAAGCTACATTTGACTCTCAATTTTATCCAGAGGCATACAAAGAGGCAAAAATAATTGAGTTTGAAAGATTAGTTCAAGGAAGCATCCATGACAAAGTATGAGAGGTAATTTTTGGAGCTATCGAGTTCTAAATGAGGAGAAAAAGAAGATGATATTTTAAGATGGGCTAAATGATGCTATTGCTATTGGTGTATCTAGAGCTGTTCATCTCACATAGCAATCCTTAAGAGATGCAAGATTAGAGGTTGAGTGACAAAAGATGATGCATGGATTGAGACGCCGTCCATTCAAGAGTACTTCCTCAAGTACTCCAATCAGGGATCTTCAAAAAGACGAAGTTACAGTTTAGAATCCTCAAGTAATGGTAGATTCAGAGGGTACAAGTCAAGTTCAAGTATTCAATCAAGATAGAGAAGCAACTACATTATGAGATCTGGCCAGCAATCTATCAGTATTAGTAGTAGTTATCATTAAAGACTGTAGTTTTGGGTAATGCTTGGGTAGCCTATAGTATATGTGGCCAACATTATAATGGACATTGTCAGATGGCTGATGCATGCTTGCATTATGGACAATTTGGGCATTAAGGAACCCTGAGTTCGATTCTTGAGCCTCTGGATTAGATTTTCACCCTCAGCAGTTTAGTGACAGTAGAAAGTAGGGTACTCAGACTAGCTAGGACGATACATCTACAAGTAGTAGCAGACATGGATGACCATTGAGTTAAGGAAGCGTATTTCCAGGCCTTAACAATATATACAGTCTAATACGGATGATGTGACAGGTACATTGTCTATTCTTGGTATGGATGCATATGTTCTCATAGATCCTAGAGCTACACATTCTTTTGTATTACGTAATTTTGTACATTTAGATGTGGAGTTGGAGGTTCTCCCTACTACAAGTGATTCTTTATGGCCCACACAAATGTTGAGGAAGTGTCTTTTCTTTATTGGTGGTTTTGTGGTAGAGGCAAACCTAATCTTGATAGATCTTGAAGGATTGGATGTCATTTTTGTTATGGATTTTCTTGCAACAAATCATGCATCAATGGGTTATTTTCATAAGGTCGCTTTTATATTACCGGGGTTACCAGAAGTGGTAATTATGGTGAACACAAAGCTTCTCTTATAGGTTTGATTTCAGTCTTTGCAGCTCCGTGTTTATTATATAAAGGTTGTATGGGTTATTTGGCTTATATAATGGATACTCGAGTTAAGGAAATGAAACTTGAAGATATTCATATGATACAAGATTTCCTAGATGATCTTCCTAGTTTGCCACCTGAAAGAGAAATAGATTTTTCTATTGATTTGATTCCGAACACTACTCCTATTTCCTTATAGCCGTATATGATGGCCCCAACAGAATTGAGGGAATTAAAAGTTCAAATGCAGAAGTTGGTAAATAAAAGATTTGTTCGACCTAGTGTATCACCTTAGGGTGCACTAGTGTTATTTATTAAAAAAAATTATGGATCTTTAAGATTGTGCATTGATTACCAGCAATTAAATAAGTTAACATTTCGTAACAAGTATCCATTGCCATGTGTAGATGATTTATTTGACCAACTTCAGGGTGCTAAGGTGTTTTTGAAGTTTGGCTATCATCAGTTAAGAATTAGATTGATTTAAGATCTTGTTTTCATTAGTTGAGAATTAGAGAATCTGATATTCCTAAGATTGCATTTTGGAATTGGTATGGTCACTATAAATTTTTGGTTATGTTATTTGAACCTACAAATGCTTTTGTGGAGTTTATGGATCTAATGAACCAAGTATTTCGCCCATTCATAGATTGGTTTGTAATTGTATTGATTGATGATATATTAGTTTATTCTAAGAGTGAAGCTAAACATGAGCTGGGTGTTACAAACTTTAAGGGAACATTAAAGTTTAGCAAATGCTAGGTTTGGTTTGATGATTTGGCCATATTACCTTTATGGCGCCACTTGTCAAATTTATATTTTTAGACGGGAAAAAGTTGAATTTGAGACAAAGAAGATGGATGAAGCTAATTAAAGACTATGATTGTTTCATTAACTATCACCCAAGAACAGTAAGTATTGGTTGTTAATGCTTTGAGCAGGAAGGCTGCAGGCTATTTAGTGCATGTACAAGCAATCCCTTTGTCCTTGATGTATGAGTTGAGAAAAATAGGAGTTAGCCTGAATTTAGGTGATTCTGGAGTTCTTTTGGCTAATTTTCACATTCGATTGATACACATTAATTGAATCCGTGAAACATAATTTTCTGATCGCTAGTTAATGAAAATAAAAAGTGAAGGATAGATTTTACTGTTAGAGGAGATGGAGCTTTGCTCTTGGGTACTATACATTGTGTTCCTACCAATGAAGAAATAAAAAGGGGAGATTCTTGATAAGACACATAACTATGCTAATGTTATACATCCTGTAAGGACAAAAATGTATCGTACTTTATGATATCATTATTGTTGGCCAGGAATGAAAAGAGAAATCACTGAGTTTGTATCTAAGTGTTTGACCTGTCAGCAAGTAAAGGCAGAGTGACAAAACCCTTCAAGACTTTTGTATCCATTGCCTATTTCAGAGTGGAAGTGGAAACACATCATAATGAATTTTCTATTTAAGTTTCCTCATACCTAGAGGTGACATAATGGAATTTGGGTAATTATAGATCGACTTACCAAGTCTCCATTCTTTTTACCTGTTAGCGAAATATATTTTCTTCAAAAGCTTAGTTAAATTATTTGTGGAGGAAATTGTAGGGCTGCATAAGGTACCTGTATCTATCATATCTGATTTAGATATGCGGTTTAGTTTCGTGTTTCGGTGGAGTTTGCAAGAAGCTTTGGGCACCAAGTCATTTTAGCACAATATTTCATCATCATATAGATGGCCAGTTAGAAATGACTATTCAGACTTTGGAGGATATGTTAAGATAATGTGTTCTACAATTTGAAAGTAATTGGGACTCTTATATAGTATTAATATAGTTCACCTACAATTATAATTACCATTCCAACATTAGTATGACACCATTTGAGGTGTTGTACGTGAATCAGTATAGAACTCTTTTATTTTTGGATGAGATTCTCAAAAAGAAGCTTATAGGGCCCGAGTTTGTACAATTGACTACCAAAAAAGTTAAAACAATTCATAGTAAATTAAAAGTAGTTCAGGACAAGCAGAATAGTTATGCAGACAATCGAAGAAAAGATTTTGAGTTTGATGTTGGTGATTAGATGTTCTTGAAGTTGTCACCTTAGAAAGGTGTTGTACGATTTTGTGAAAGAGGAAAATTAAGTTGCAGATTTATTGGGCTCTATGAGATTGTAGAGAGAATTGGTTCCTTTGCTTACAGACTTGCCCTAGCAGTGGAGCTTTCTTGGATTCATGATATTTTCCATGTGTCTGCGCTATGCAAGTACATTTCTAATCCTTCTCATGTATTAGAAACTCTTACGATTGAAATAAAGGATGATTTTACATATACAAAGCAACCAATTCAGATACTTGATCAAAGGGACAAAGTGCTTTATAATAAGATTATTCCACTTATGAAAGCCTTATGAAGGAACTACACAATGGAGGAGGCCATATAGGAACCTAAACAGCTAATCAAGCTCAATATCCATATCTCTTTTATTATTGAGGCACGAATTTTGTATATGAAATTTCTTTTAAAGGTGGTAGATTGTAATGACTTATACTTAAAATTGTATAAGGAAAAATTTTTTTAACTAAAGTTTGACTTTTGGGTACATTAAGTGGGCCAAAAATTGACTTTTTGGCTACATGGGTAATTAAATTTTAACTTGGATATTATTGTGTAGAATTCGTCGAAATGAATTCGTTGATAGGTGGTATGTATAAATCAAAGCTACAGTGTGAAAATTACAGTTCTACGAAGTTAGTGGCAAAATCATAATTTCACAATATATTTTCAACAATTTCTCCAACACATTTTTTCTCTTGCTCTCTCTTTCCCCTTCTCTCTATCTTTTTCTTCCTCTTATACTTGTTGAAGACAAAGCCACCACAACTAAACGTTGAAGCTCACGCATACTACCACTAAACTCCCCAGCCGCCTATGCATCCCCACTAGTCATCAACACCCTAATTCTCCACCGGCAACCACCAAATTAGAGAAAATTCCGATCGGTTTTCTCTCTCCTTATCAATTTTCGATCAATTTTTTTGTGAAAGATGGATTGTTTCCTACTCTTTTCGACCACATGAGCTCAAATCATAAATATTTTTTGTCTAAAAATGCTTTGTTTTATAAGAATCATGAAATCCCCTTGACTTAGCAAGATGCACTGGCCACTACGGATGTGGTGTTAGGTAAATTATTGTTGTTGATATAGATGCATACGTTCTCATGGATCCTAGAGCTATATAATTTTTTATATTATGTAGTTTTGTTGCACAATTTGGTATACCACTTGTACATCATTGAGATTTGAAGTTTGAGGTTCTCACACATACAAGGGATTCTTTATGGCCCATACAAATGTTGAGGAAGTGTCATTTTATTATTGGTGGTTTGGTGGTAAAAGAAAATCTAATCTTAATAGATCTTGAAAGATTGGATGTCATTTTTGGAATGGATTCTTTGCAGCAAATCATGCATTAATGGATTATTTTCACAAGGAGGTCACTTTTAGATTACCGGGATTGCTAGAAGTGGTATTTTATGGCGAACATAAAGTTTTTCCTATAGGTTTGATTTTGATTTTTACAACTCAACATTTATTACTTAAGGGTTATATGGGCTATTTGGATGTGGCTTATATAGTGGACACTCTAGTTAAGGAAATGAAACTTGAAGATATTCCTATGGTGCAAGATTTTCCAGATATGTTCTAAGATAATCTTCCTAGTTTACCCCTTAAAGGAGAGATAGATTTTACAATTAATTTGATTCCAGATACAAATCATATTTCCTTACAGCCGTATAAGATGGCTACAGCAGAATTGAAGGAATTAAAAGTTTAATTGCAGGAGTTAGTAGATAAGGGATATGTTTGACCTTGTGTATCACCTTGTAGTGCACTAGTGTTATTTGTTAAAAAGAATGATAGATCTTTAAGATTGTGCATTGACTACTAGCAATTAAATGAGGTAACAGTTTGCAACAAGTATCTATTGCTGCATATAAATAATCTATTTTACCAACTTTAGGGTGCTCAGGTGTTTTCGAAAATTGATTTAAGGTCTAGTTATTATTAGTTGAAAATTAGAGAATATGATATTCTTAAGACTACATTTCGAACTCGATATGGTCACTATGAATTTTTTGTTATGTCGTTAAAACTTACAAATGCTCCTAAGGTGTTTATGCATCTAATGAACTAAATCTTTTGTCCATTCGTAGAATTGTTTGTAATTGTTTCATTGATGATATTTTGGTATATTCTAGAGTGAAGCTGAGCTAGAGATGCATTTGAACTGGGTATTACAAATTTTAAGGGAGCATCAAATTTATAAATGTGAGTTCTAGTTAGACAGAGTGGTCTTTCTGGGATGTAATTTGTGCTAATGGCATCTATGTGGACCCACAAAAGGTGGAGGTTGTGTTGAATTTGGAAAGACCAACTTGTGTAACTAAGATGTGAAGTTTTTTGGGATTAGCTAGCTATTTTCATCACTTTGTTGAGGGTTTTTCTAAAATAGCAACACCACTCTTCATTTGACCTAAAAAGGAGTTAGGTTTGATTGGAACAATAGGTATGAACAATATTTTTAAGAACTTAAGTAAAGGTTGACTTCAGCGCTTGTTATGACTGTACAAGGATTTGTGATGTTTAGTGATGCCTCTTACCAAGGCTTGGGTCGTGTCTTAATGCAATTTGAGAAGGTGGTTACATATGCTTCTTGACAACCTAAAAGACATGAATTAAACTATCCTACTCGTAATTTGGAGCTTGTAGCTGTGGATTTTATTTATTTTTTTTTTTTTTTGAAAATTTGGAGGTATTACCTTTATGGCTCCACTTGTCAGATTTTTATGGATCATAAAAGTCTCAAGTATATTTTCATACAGAAAGAGTTAAATTTGAGACAAAGAAGTTGGATGGAGCTGATCGATTAAAGACTTAGACTGTATCATTGACTATCACCCAGGGAAGGCAAATATGATTGTTAATGCTTTGAGTAGAAAGGTAGGCTTTGTAACATATGTACAAGCGATCTGTTTTTACAATTGGATATAGAAAATGTTTTAAACAATTTGTAGAGAATTAAAAGCAATTCAAGACCAGTATAAAAGTTTTGCAAACAGTCGAAGAAAAGATCTTCAATTTGATGTTGATGATTAGGTGTTCTTGAAGTTGACACCTTAAAAAGGTGTAGTACAATTGGGAAAAGAACAAAATTAAGTGCTAGATTTATTGGTCCCTATGAGATTGTTGAGAGGATTGGTCTTGTTGCTTTCAGACTTACCCTACAAGTGGAGCTTTCTCAGATTCATGACATTTTCCATGTGTCTATGTTATGCAAGTACATTCATGATCCTTCTCATGTATTAAAGGCTCCCACGATCGAAATAAATGATGATTTGATGTATAAAGAGCAACCGGTTCAGATATTGATCGAATGGACCAAGTGCTTCGTAATAAGACTATTCCACTTGTTACAATTTTATGAAGGAACCTGCATAGTAAATGCGAGCTCAGTATTCATATCTCTTTTATTACTAAGGTACAAATTTTGTGGATGAAAATTCTTTTAAGGAGAGTAGATTGTAATGATCGGTACTTAGAACTGTACAAGGAAAAAATATTTGACTGAAGTTTGATTTTGGAGTTCATGAAGTTGGACTAAAAGTTGACTTTTTGCTACATGGGTAATTAAAATTTGACTTGGGTACCCTTGTATAGCGCTTATCGAGGTGAGTTTGTAAACAAGTAGCATGCATAAATCGGAACTATGGTTAGAAAGTTACAGTTCTTAGAAGTTAGTGGCAAAACTGTAATTTCATAAGTATTTTGAAAAATTTCTCAAGCACATTTTTTCTATTCCTTTTTATCTTTTTCCCCTAATTTCTATTTTTTTCTCTACAACTTTTCCTTTTGCTCTCTCTGTTTTTTTTCCTCTTGTACTTGTCGAAGATGAAGCCATCACCTTTGACCATTAAAGCTCACGCGCACCACCATCAGACTCCCCAGCCATCGGCACACCCCCATCATTCATCCACATTCCAATTCACCATCGACAGCCACCATATCAAAATTTTCAACTACCATATCAAAAATGAGTTTCTCTCTCCTCCATTTGTCAAATTTTAATGAGTTTTTCGGCAAAAAATAGGTCTTTTCCCATTTCTTTTTTACTTCCTAAGCTCAAATCCAAACTCATTTTTGTTTGAAAATGCTTTGTTTTATAGGAATCATAAAATCCCCTTGAAGCTACTACTTTCCAACAAAATTCCAGTCAACCCATGTATTTTTCAGCTAAACAAAAGTTAGATTCTCATCTTTTGTTGTGGGCTTTGATTTGGTATATAATATGTTAATTTTGATTAAAGTTTGCAAAAACCCCCAATTTGAGGGTTAGTGTAAATTCGGAATTTCAGTAAATTGGACCTTAATAAATGTTCTATAGATAATTTTTGCGACATCAAAGTGTTATTGGGGATAATTAAGGACAATGAGTGATTTGGTTTGAAAAAAATTGGGTAATTTGAAAAAAGACTCCCAAAATGGTGGTAAATTCCAGAGTAATTGTGCACAATAAAATTAATTGAGATTGTTTAAGTGTATAAAATAATTATTCTTAATTTCGTGAAATTAAATGGAATTATTTTGGTATTGCTTAGGATCCGGAGCTCGTGCAGACACTGGATTGTACACACCCAAGAATCAGCAATAATCTTATTTGTGAGTGGATCTTTTTTAAATTAAATTTAAATTATTTCTTGCTTTAAGTTTTGATATTTTGAGATTTAATTTATGAAAGTATTTTGAAAAATTAAAATTGTGTCGAAGATGAATATTTTCCCTACATTTAGTACATATATATATATATATATATATTGGTTATTTAAGATAATAAAATGGTATTTTTATATCAATTAATTGTTAATGGATAATTGAAAATTGTTATTGGATATTACCTATTATTTATTGTGTACGTCTTGTGTCACCCTGTCACAGATATTGATTGATGGATACATATGTTGTTTATCTTCACACGTGAATTAAGTACTGTGTGATGACCCCCCTCTGCTACGCCTTGGGACGCTAAGTATAGTATGATGTAAGTCCTCCCTCTCCACCCCTCTATCCTTATTTTTCGCAACCACCATCATCACTTTCTTTTGGCTTTTTCTTTATGTTACTAGCTGATTCATCATTTTTGGATTCACCTCTATCACCTGAACCACCAAACATTTCACCTTTCTATAGAATCATTCTTCCAAAGCTAATAAACTTCGTTAGATGTTCAAAAAAACCGTTCTTTCACTAGACATGATCAATGAGATAAAGCCCTTACCCTTGAAGCACATTCTGCAATACTTATTTCCATAGGTATGAAAGTAAATACCAGCTATTCCATAAACTCCCTTGTTTGCTTTCACTTATGACTTGTCATATCTTTTGCATCATATTTTTAGGCTGGATATATTAGACTAAAGTAGCAAGCCTACTTGTTAAGGTTGTAGACAAAGATTAAGGGTCTTTAACACGGGATGATGGAGCAAATGGCTTTGGCAAAAAAGTTTGAAAGTGAGGTTAAATCTAAATAAGAAACCATCAAGAAGTTAGATCATGAAAAATAAAAGGCTAATGCTTTAATCAGGAAGTTGTAGGACGGGGCAGCCAAGTCAGAGACGAGAATGAATGAATTGGAGGATGAAGCAAGTTAAATAGGAGGAAAGGAGCAATAAAGTCCTCGATGACCTTGCAGACTTAAAGTCTTTTACTGACATCACCATATAAATTGAAGTTGCAAAGCAAATGAACTTTCATCTCAATATGATTGAGCATAGATACTTTAACTCTTAACTTGTTGTGGGTGTATGAACATAAAGGCTCCTGATACTGTAAGTAACACCTTTCCTGATACTTCTAGTTCTATCCCGACCACGGTAGTTGACATTACTTATCCACCAACACCATCAATGGATGCAGCTTAGATATTTTAGCTTCTTAGGTTTCAGTAGGTTTTGAGTTTCGAGATTCTATGCTTTCTTGTTTCTGGGATGCAACTTTGTGCAACTACTTTCATACATTTAGAGTTGGTATTTAACTACTAGTTTACATTTATTTTTTATAATATGCATTGATTATATAACCATAGCATGCATTTTATTGATAGTACATATTACTTAGAGTATAACCACTTATAACCTTGTTGCTCACTAGTTTCTTATGTGCATATAGAAATGGGGTATGGATGAGGAACTTAATCTTAATTTTATAATTTAAGCAAAGTTGAAGGGAGAGAAAAAACCTCAGTTTTCATTCATACGATGAAGTACAATGTTTTGTGAGTGTAGCTGCTTATTGTGAAAGTAAGAGTACTCGCATTAACGAAGTAAAAAATAAAGAAAACTTAAATACTCATGTCTCATGCTATTTACAGATAATAAGCATGAGTATGGAACATGGTTGTCTACTGGTAATAGATGTGCAGGTGTTATGTATTCCAATAGTGAGGCAGAGATCTTTCATTCATGTCCTCTAGCTACTAGGTTCCTGGATGTAGAATACCCACCACCTTATGAGGTCCTTCCCAATTAGGTCATGACATAAAAATACGATACGAAGTTAGAGAGTTAGGGTTTAGTATAAACGGGTTCGAGTCATGATTGGGATAACCTGTTTAACATAATTATTAAACAGGTCATTTTCGAGTCAATTCGCTTAACCCAAAATTGACCTGTTTAATACAATTTTTAAGGTATAATGCTCTAATGATGCTAACAATTAAGTTATAATTCATCTTTAAAAAAATTATTTAATTTATTTTATGGTACTTTGAATTTGAAGCTTAATTGTCTAACTTGCAGTTTATAATTCTTTTTTAAGCTAATTCAAATTCTACAAGGCAATATAACATATTTTGAAGTTTTGGAGTTTGGAGATGGAAGAGAGTTTGAAGTATTATTATATATATTATATTGTTTTACTATATTTTTATGAAATCTATATTATATTTTATTCATGTATTGTTTAAAACTGAATTGTATTATGATTTAATTTTTATAATTTATAAAAGTAGTATGCATGAATTGTGTTGTTATTCTAGGGGGAAAAAATTAAATATTTTCAAGTTATTTAAATGGGTTAATTCCATGTAAATGGATGTGTTGATCCAAATAACACTTTTATTAAATGGGTTACACAAGTTACCTATTTACTAGATAGATTGGGTTAGAGTAAAGGGATTGACATAATTAATAAATGGGTTGTGTTAGGGTTGAGGGTTTGTGACATGATTAATAAATGGGTTGATACGAACATAACCTACCAACACGAATTGCCACCCCTAGTCCTAGGGAACCAGCACCAACTTCTTTCGTGTTGATCATCACCTTTCACAAGACAAGGTCACCATTATGGAAGTGTTAGTATCTCATTCTAAAATCATAGTATTTTGCTACCCTTTAATGGTAAATAGCCATTCTCACTTTAGCACAGTTCCTTAATTTTTCAATCAATTCCAAACTCACTTGAAGGTTCTTATCATTATATTCTGGGTTGAAGTGTGCTCTTCTGTAGTTGGGCATTTTAACCTCTATAAGCATTATAGCTTCAGTGTCATATACTATGGACAATGAAGTTTCTCCTTTTAAGATTATTTTGGTAGTCTTGGACGTCTAGAGCATATAATGAAGCTCTTCAACCTAATGTCCTTTACGCTTTTCTAGCTTCACCTTTCAATTATTTTTTATGATCATATTTATAGCTTCTACCTGTCTGTAGGCTTATGAGTAAGTTAGTGAGAAGGAGGCATTTTTAATTTTGAGAGTATAATAAAACTCTTGGAACTTTGTATTTCCAAACTACCTCCCATTGCCGATTAATATGGTGTAAGGGATGATGAACCTGTAGTCAATGGACCTCTAAATGAAGTTGGTAGTCTTATACTCTATGACGGCGGCCAACGGTTCTACTTTAACCTATTGATGAAGTAATCCACTGCTACAATAGCAACCTTGACTCATTTCTATTGCTATCGATAGTGGTTATATTTTATCAACATCCACTAAATAAAAGGCCATGGCCTTCTTATAGTGGTAAGTTCTAAAGGAGGTTTGTAAGGTATGAAACTGAAACGTTGACATTTATCGCACCTTTTCACAAACTTCATAGTGTTATTATGCATGGTGGGCCAGTAATATCCTTGCAAAATAATCTTGTCAGCCAAGGTTCTTCCTCCAGAATGGTTTCCACATATGCCTTCATGGATTTCGCTTATCACATAATATGCTTCTTCTATGATAATGCACCATAGATAGGGTGCATTGAATCCTCTCTTGTAGAGTACTCCTTTCAACAATGTGTATCTTGCTAACTTGCATCTTACATTCCTTACTTCCAACTTAACTCCTAGTAACATTTTGTCCTTTAAATAGTTCACTATTGGATTTAGCCATGAGTTAGGAGTGTTTACAAGACATGCATTGTTCTCCTTTGCAAGAATACTTAGCTGTGGCAGGAATTCTATTGCAATGGTTCTGAAAATGTTAGTCCTATGTACTGATGCCAGGCATGCAAAGGAATCTACATTTGAGTTTACAGTATTTGGAATTTGTATGATGCAGCATTCTTCAAATTTCTTAAATATCTGCTTTACTTTGACCAAATATGCTACCATCCTTTCCCCTTTGACCTAGAATACCAAAGTTTCTTGATTCACCACCAATTGCGACTCATTATAGATGACTAGCTTTCGTGCCCTAGAGCTACTGCAGCCTTCAATTCTACTAGTAAGGTTTCATACTCGGTTTTATTATTAGATTTTAGAAAATAAAATAGTTTATATATTCAATCCTCACTAGGTCTGAAGTGGGTGTGGTGAGTACTATCCTTGCCTGACTCCATTGGTGTTTGATGAGCGATCAACATACAAGATCCAAATTTGAATAGAAGAATCTAAACTATCATCAAAGCAAAGAATAGTACTTGTAACTATGAATTCAGTGATGAAATCCGCTAAGGATTGTCCTTTGATGGCAATTCTAGGCTTGTATCTAATATCGAATTCTCCAATTTCAATTGACCACTTAATAAGTCTTCCAAATAGCTTTATCTTGCAAAGCACTTTCCTTAGTGGTTGACTAGTAGGTATGATCACATGCATTTGGACATAAGGTCTGAGTTGTATACAAGAAACCACTAATGCAGAAGCAAACTTCTCGATATCTAGATATCTGATTTATACATCTACCATAGCTCGACTAACATAATAAATGAGGCACTCCATATTTGTTTCTTCTCTCATAAGGATTGAACTTACTACAATGGTGGAAACTGCTAGTTATAGAACTAATTGAACTTACTATAGTTGTAGAAACTGCTAGTTACAAAACTAAATCCTTTTCAATGATGTCTTTGGCGAGGAGGGGTAAACAACTGAGGTATACCTTAAGCTAACGAAATATCCCCTCACATTCCTCAATCCACTAGAATTGTTTCCCTCCTCGAAGTACCTTAAAAATGAAAGACACTTGTCTATTTCTCCGGACATAAACTTGTTAAAAGATGTGATCCTTCTTGTAAATCGTTGTACCTCCTTAAGGTTTTGAGGGGAACTCATCTCAATAATAGCCCTCATTTTGTTTAGGTTAGCCTTAATGCCTTTTTGGTTAACCATAAAACCAAAAAATTTATCAAAAGCTACCCTAAATGCACATTTATTAGATTGAGTTTCATCTTGTATCTTCGTAAATCTTAAAACTCTATTTGAAATTGGTTGTATAATCCTTTTCCATTTACTTTTCACAACCATCTCTTACATGTAGACATCCATGGTTCCCTTAATCTGGTTTACAAATGTTCTGTTGACCAAGCATTGATATGTCGCTCCAATATTCTTGAGCCCACAGGACATTACAGTGTAGCAGTATAACCCTTTATTTATGATAAAGATTGACTTTGGTTGATCTAGTCTATACATCCAAATTTGATTGTACCTGGAGTATACATCTATGAAACTAATGCAGAACGTTGTGGAGTCGACCAATGGGTCGATTTGTGGCAAAGGAAAATAATCCTTTAGGCATGCCTTGTTAAAGTCTATGAAATTAATGCAGATCCTCCAATTACCATTTTTCTTTTTAATAGCATGACATTAGCCAACATTCCAAATAGTCTAGTGGTCATATGAATCTAGCCTTAAGGAGTTTTTGCACCTCTTCCTGGATTGCAGCATACCTTTCCTAATTGACAGGCTTTCTTTTTTGAAAGATAAGTTTGAAACTTGGATCAATGTTCAAGCAATTCACAATTACGTCTAGATCAATACTTAGCATGCCTTCATGAGACCATACGAATACATTCATATTGTTCCTTAGGAACTCAAGAAGAGAAGCCATTATCTCCGAGGTAAGCAAGGTGCCAATTTGGAGCACTTTACTTAGGTTCTTAGGAGATAGGACTACCTTTTCAAATTCTTCAGCAGGTTCAACTCTAGTTAGAAGCATTTTGGCTTCTAGTACTAGTCCCTCTACATTCTACACTAATATTCTAGGCATTGTTCCCAATATCGCACCCAATATTTGATCATCAATCTACATAGTCTCCTTGATCTTTCCTTTGTCTTTAAATGCATTAACGTAGGATCTTCTTACTTCATATTGATCTCCTCCTCCTATGTTAATTCCTTTCTCAGTAAGGAATTTCATGGCTATGTGCTTAGTGGATGTGAAAGTTTTCATCGTGTTTAAGAATGGTCTATCCATGATCATGTTATATACAAAAGGATAATTTACAACGAAAAGCTTTACCATGATAGTAGATTGTGTGGGTGGACTTCTTGCAGTAACTTGAATGCTTCCTTTTAGTATGACTCTTTACTTGACAAATCCAAACAAAGGAGTTAGTGATGGGTTAAGTTTGTCCTTTCCTATGCCCATCTACTTGAAGGCATCCAAGTAAAGAATACCCATGAAAATCCACTAGTATTTGTCTGACAGTGTGTTGGCCACGTTCATTGTGATGACTAATGCATCATCATATGGATAATGCACACATTGAGAATTTGAATTTGTGAATGCCATTGAGTAGGGTTCAAATTTTACCTTCTTTGTTAGGCACTATGTAAGATTCACCTCATAGTACTCAGATGGGAACTTTGTTGCCCGAAAATTAACTTTCAATGCCCTATTTTAACTTCCAACATTTCCTCCAGTTATTATGAGGATTTTAGTAGGAAGTTCTCTTTCGTGGTTATGCTATTCCAATCTTCGCGAGGATTTATGGTCTTCCTCACGTACCTCTCTGATTTGACTCTATCTTCTAGCTACAAATTTTTTTAAATAACTTATCTAGATGAGAGCCTCAATTCTATCTTTCAAAGTTATGTAGTCTTCAGTGTTATGACCATGATCTTTGTGAAAACGACAATACTTACTCATGTCTCTTTTTTCTAGTAGGGTTTTGATTTTTACTTTCCACTTCAACATATTCTGATGCAAAATACAAAGGGTATGAATGTTGAATGTTGCTATAGGTATTATACTTGTTATATGCTTGCTAAACTACCAAATTATGATGTTTATGGTTGCTAGAATTATGATATGCATGTCATATGTGAATATCCTAGTGAATTAAGTTGCTCAAATTTATAGAAATATATGGAATTTGTAAGGTACGTATGCTATGGAATTTATTAATTGTGTTTAATGGTAACTGAAACCTATATGGGCATTTATTGTGATGATTTGTCATGAATTAAGTGTTTTGGTAATTATGATGGATTAATGTATGTACGTGCACTTTAGTTTCTCAATTTATGAGACAAATGTTGCATGTTCACAAGTATGTAAGCATATGCATGTGCATTTCAAGCATGAATATAAATTATGGTTTTATGTGCTATGCACATTTTCAAAGTTGTTGGAAAAGTAAAGTATGATTTCAAGTGAAACACCTTATAAGTAAATTTTTTATAAGTTTGTTATGGAGCTTTTGTATGTATGGAACCGTACAAGAGAAGACTTGGTTTATGAATCCTCTCAAATTTGTAGTGTTTACATGGACACATATAGACGGACTTGTGTATGTGGGAGGATTCATTGTGGATCACAATGAGGATTTAGCTAATGCTCTTTAGCCAAAGTTATTGACATTGGTTTGCTAGGATGCAAGTTGCCCCTTTTAACACTACTTACACTGCTATGCCTCTTTGTGGTTTGAAATCTCTTGGGATATGCTGCTTGATTATTCAAGAGATGTTTATATGGATTACCGACGGATAATAGCTCTCAAGTATGTATGTATGAAAGTCCTACAAAGGTTGATTTTGTTTTTCAAACTAAATAAAGAAGTTTTGGTTTGAACTATATAAGGTTATTTGAAAGTAAGCATGTATGATTTAATTTACGCATGAGCATTTGCATTCCATATTGTGTTTGTGCATTGTGGAATTTGAGTGATTTTGTTGCTCATCCTTGTTAGTCTATATGTGTAGGTAATGGCTCTGGAATCGAATAAGTGGAACGTGAATATAGGGAAGCCGCAAGGTGGTATTCGGCTATGATCAACTACATGATCCTAGTTAATGAGATGATTTGCTTCAGCTATGTTATACTTCAAATTTATTTATTCTATTTAACAAGTTTATAAGACCAAGATACTTTGTTAAACTCTCTTTACATATGGGTTATGATTTTGAAATATTATTCTTATTATATTAATTTAAAGTTCGTACTATTATTTTTAAGAATCTATTATTATTAATAAATAGTGTATGGACCCAAAGTAAAGAGGAAAAATGAAAAAAAAAATTTGGTTTTATTTTTATGACATTTGAAATGTTGGTAGCATCTCCCAAATCAGGCATGTGAGATTTGATTAGGCAGTGTTACATGAACTGTGTGTCTTTTGGAGTTTATATATAGGAATGGGAGTGGCAATATGTATTACCGTCTCTTGTGCTTTATCCTTCGTGTTCCCACTTATCTACAACCATATGAGATACTAGAGTATAATGGTGTGGGAGCTATTAAGGTAGTGGGAATAATTACCTACAGAAGCATTTATTCGTAGGTGTAAAGTGTAGGATCTATTTTCTCACCATACTCCTACAATCATGCTTTTATGGTATAATGGAGAGCTGTGGATTGAACTGATTATGATTTAACCCTTTGAGGGCTATGTCGTTGGACTATAAGGGCCTTGAGGCTTGAATTTTGTCTAAGGGCCCTATGCCTTGTCTGAGGGCCTTGTGTTTAGGTCCATTGGACTGTACTATTGATAATTATACCATTTTAGTATTGTGTTTAATGTCTTAAAAAAAAGAAAAAAAAATATTTTTTGATCTCATAGCCAGTAGTGGGTGTCTTAATTTTGAAAGCCTAAATCAACCCAGAAAATTATGAAAAAATATGTAAATTAAATATTATACTCTTAGTTTTCTAATCATATATCATATGCATAAATTCAAATTCAGGAAGGTCATAAAATTTAGATTCTTCCAATAGCGCGTAAAACTATCTTATGGCCACAGTGTTACCCCGACAATGGCCCACCGACGGGCAGCACCAACTATCGGTGGGCACCACCACTCCGTCAATAACTTGCCGATGGCTCTATGGTGACCACTATAGGTCATGTGGTGGACTTCGCATGTTAGTCTAATTTACATATTTTTATAGAAGCCTAAATCAACCCCAAAAATTATGAACAAAAAAATTCAAATTAAAGCTTATCCTCTCTTTTCAACCTATATCATATGTATAAATCCAATTCCGGTAAGGCCTTCAAATTTAGATTCTTCCAACAGTTCACAAACCGATCTGTTGTGCACGTTAGTCTGTTTTGTATGTTTTTTGGAAGTCCTAAATCAACCCATAAAAATTATGTAAAAATATATAAATTAAACCTTATTCTTCTAAATTTCCAACCATATATCATATTCATGAATCCAAGTTCGGAAATGTCTTCAAATTTAGATTCTTCTAATAGTGTACAAAAATATCCTATGGTAGGTAGGCAGCAGTATCCTATCGGTGGCTCTCCAACAAGGTCAAATCCACCTAGAAAATTATAAAAAATATTTAAATTAAAACTTATCCTCTTAGTTTTTCAACCATATACTATATACATAAATCCAAGTTTGAAAAAGTCTTCAAATTTAGTTTCTTCCAATACTGTGCAAACAAATTTAGTGCACACCGGTTTAGCTTATCCTCTTTAAATTTAGTTTATAACGTACAAATCAGACTGAGTTCATAATTTTTTAGGTGGATTTAGGCCTAAAAAATATTGTACAAATCAAACTAACGTGCGCACCAAATTGATTTGCGTATTGTTGTAAGTAACTAAATTTAAAAACCTTCACAAACTTAGATTTATGCATATCATACATGTTGAAAAGCTAAAAGGATAAGCTCTAATTTAAATTTTCTTCATAATTTTATAAGTGGAATTGTCCCCATCAATGGGCCACCAACGGGGTACTCCTGCCCATCACTAGACATTTTTATGGGATTTTGGAAGAATCTAAATTTGAAAACCTTTCCGCACTCGGATTTATGCATATGATATATAGTTAAAAATTTAAAAGGATAAGCTTTAATTTAGATATTTTTTTCATAATTTTCTAAGCTGATTTATGGCTTCATAAAAATGTACAAATCAGGCTGATGTGCGCAACAGACCGGTTTGCACATTGTTGGAAGAATCCAAATTTAAAAACTTTACTGGAATTGGATTTATGTATATGATATGCTTGGAAAGTTAAGAAGATAAGCTTTAATTTATATATTTTTTCATAATTTTTTGGATTGATTTAGGCTTTCAAAAAAATATATGAATTAGATTAACGTGCTAAGTCCACCATAGGGCCTTTGGTGGGCCAGCAACAGGGTGATGATGCCCACCGACGGTTAGTGCTTCTTATCAGTGGCCCATCAACAAGGTGGTGGTGGACACCGATGGGGTAATTCTACTGCCATATGACAGTCTTGCATGCTGTTGAAAAAATCTAAATTTAAAGATCTTTCCGAACTTATATTCATGCATATGATATATAGTTGAAAAGCTAAATGGATAAGTTTTAATTTACATATTTTTTTCATATTTTTCTAGGTAGATTTATTTATCCAAAAAAATATACCAATTAGATTGATGTGCAATATAATATTTAGGCAACATATTTTTCTAGATGAATTAATTTATAATATTATTGTTGTTTCATTATATAGTTGTTATGTAATTATATAATAAACATTACAAAATTTAAAATAAAAAATCTTTAATTGAGTGTGTTTGTATATAATTTGTAGTACAAATCTAAGTTCATAGTTAAGAGGAAAAGGAAGAAGAGGAGAGTAAGAGGGTGATGGTGACTACGACTGGGAAAAGGAAGATGGATCGGCTAAGAAGAAAAGGAAGGAGATGATGGATCCCTTGTGTTGGTGTTTGTGGTGGTATAAGTAATTTGACCAGGCTAAAATTTTAATTATTAATTCATCGCATTTGAATGGTATAAAAATAATTTCAAACCGCTATTTTAATTTAATAAAAATGTAACTTCTTTTTATTAATACATATTGGGTTTAACTATAGCATCAAAACAGTAATAATAATAATAATAATAATAATAATAATAATAAAAAAATAAAAAGAAGAAGAAGAAGCCTATGACAATTTTAATCTCGTTTTGGGTACCTCACGAGAACGGAGGTCCACTAAAGATTGCATTGATGAAATTCAATGCAGTTAATCAATTACCACTAGTTTCAACACAGATAAACAAGTCATGGTGGAACCCCTTCTAAATCAAAATGTGCAGTTTTTTTTTTTTGTTGTACAACCCTATGCTCTTGTCCAGTAGACCTTCTCTAAGCATCCTTGCAAATCTTTCTCTTATTTCCAATAAACTTCGAAGCCATCTCACTATTAACTTTTTATTTTGAGTTTAATTAATTTTTTTTGTCAATTAATATAAAGTCATTTCTATTGATATTTTTTGTTTCATTTCACTTTATTTTTATAAAACAAAAAATAAAAAAAAATTAGCATCAAAATGACTTTTAATACCCTTTAAAATTATATATGTGCATTGTACATGTCAAAATTTATTATAGAAAATAGATTAAGGATTGACGGTCCAATTATAATTGAAGTTAAGGAATGAATGTACCCAAAAAGACAAAAAAAATTACAGGGAAACCAAAGTGCTGCTATAGGTAAAGTTTAGGGATTAATGACTTAAATAAGCCATATGGAAAAAGCTGCACAATGAGAGCATTATTGGCATTGCAAAGTTTGTGTAGGAAATTGTCATTTTGATATAGGATTTTTTGATTGAGTTATTTAATACTATAGTCTGTGGTGGAGTCATTTAAGTTGTTTTAGCCAATTTTTATAAGAGTTAAAATTTTAGCTATTTTTTTATTTAATGCTTAATATTTTTACCCAACTACCCCTTCTTTGACTCATTCTTTTCTTCTTTGTTTGACGAAGCCACCACGATTGCCTCATTCTTCTAATTCTTTGGCCAAGCAATAAGCATTTAAATGTATTCATTTTGAAATTTTTTGGTTAGAAAATACTTAGATATTTGAATGTGTATATGGAATATGTTAGAAGCAATAAAATGAGTTGAATGCTTGAAGCAAGTTATAATACATACTAAATGTTTGAATAAATACTTTAATGAAACTTAAGTATTTAAATTGCATATATTTTTAAATTACATATATTTAGATCCAACTTAATCTGAATAAATGTTAAATTGAAAAAAAAAAAAAAGAAAAAATTAGTTACAGGTAGGGGTGTTCAAAAAAACCGAAAACCGCGGTAACCGACCGGACCGACCGTGAAAAAATCAAATTTTCCGGTAACCGCCGGCGGCCGGTCGGTTAACTGACCGCCATATATTATATACGGTCGGTTTTGGTGCCGGATTTTCAAAACCGCCGACAACCGAAACCGACCGCTTAATTTTTTTTTTTATTTTTTTTTTATTATAAATAAATTAAGTTAACTTATATTAAAAAAATATTTTATTTTTAATTTTTACTATAATATATTTAAATTTTTATTTAATTTTAGATTATTTATCTTACTTATTTATATTCATTGTATTTATTATATATATTTTTATATTATATTCTATTAATTTTTTTATAAATATATATATAATAAAAAAAAACCGATAGGAAAATCGCTTCGGTCGTTCGGTCGATTATGTTGGTAAAAAAAAACTCGGTTAAAAAAACCGACCGACCGTAAAATTTCGATTAAAAAACCGACACCTACCAAAACCGACCGATGCACACCCCTAGTTACAGGCTTGGTGGTGCCCCCACCACTACCACCCCGTAGTGCACCTACCACCAGGCCCCACCAAGCCTCACCACCAAGGCATGGCTTAATATTTGAATAAATATTTGAGTATTTAATGCTTGAAGGAAGTTATAATGCATGCTAAATTATAATACATGCTTGAATATTTATAACTTGGTGCTTAAATAAATGCTTAAAGGAAATTATTATGCATGCTAAGTGTTTGAATAAATATTTTAATGAAACTTGAGTATTTAATTGCATATGTTTTTAAGTTACATATACTTAGATCCAATTTAATTTGAATAAATGTTAAATTGGAAAAAAAAAAATTGGTTGCCGGCTTGGTGGTGCGCCCACCACCACCCCATGGTGCACCCACCACTAAACCCCACCAAGCCTTATCATAGTACCCCTACCACCTAGTGGTGCCTCCACCACTAAACCCCACTAAGGTATGGGTTGGTGTTTGAATAAGTGCTTGAGTATTTAATACTTAAAGGAAGTTATAATACATGTTTGAGTATTTAAGGCTTGGTGCTTGAATAAATGCTTGAATAAATGCTTGAAGGAAATTATCTTGCATTCTAAGTGTTTAAATAAATATTTTAGTGAAACTTAAGTATTTAATTGCATATGTTTAGATCAACTTAATTTGAATAAATATTAAATTGAAAAAAAAATTAAAAAGAAAAAATTGGCTATGGGTATCATGGTGCCTCCACCACCAAGCCCCACCAAGGGATGGCTTGGTGTTTGAATAAATGCTTGACTATTTAATGCTTGACTATTTAATGCTTGAAAAAAGTTAAAATGCATGCTAAGTTATAATATATGCTTGAGTATTTAAGGTTTGGTGCTTGAATAAATGCTTGAAGGAAATTATAATGCATTTTATGTGTTTGAATAAATATTTTAATGAAGTTTAAGTATTTAATTGCATATATTTTTAAGTTATATATGTTTAGATCCAACTTAATTTGAATAAATGTTAAATTGAAAAAAAAAATTAAAAAGAAAAAATTAGCTAAAAGCTTGGTGGTGGCACCGACCATGTTTGTCCATTTTCTTTTATTTTTATTCAACTCATTACCCATAAGCAAATTCAAAATCAAACCAATCAAGCTTCACTAAAGCATTTTTTCAATCACCTATCATGTATTCTAACTTGTTTCAAGCATTCTAAGTCATTTTATTCATTTAAATATATTTCATAGCCACATTCAAATGTCCAAGCATTCTCTAACAAAAAAATTTAAGAATTAATAATTCAAATAAAAAAAACAATCATTATTATGAAGATAACCATAATATAAGTGAAAATAAAAGAAAAAGTCTCATTTTTGTCCAGGTGGTTGACCAAAGAAAGAAGAAGAAGAAAAGAGTCAATGGTGGTGGCCAAGCTATAACATTAAAAATTTTAATTTAGGGGTATAAGGGTAATTTTAGGCTAATATTTTAATTTTTCATCAAATTGGATTCTTTTCATTAAATGATGGTGGGACAGGTTATGACATCAAAAAATCCTTTTTAATTCAATATGTAGGCCTAATGCTATTTGAATTGTTTTAGCCCATTTTTTTTGAAAATAATTATTTTATCTTAAAATTACGATAATACCCCTAAAAGATGAATAATTTTTTTATCCTTTTTTTTTTGTTTGTCATAAACTATTTTTTAAGTCACATATTTGAAATTTTTAGATAGAATTATAGGTAAAATAAAAGACTCCTAATAGATTAGGATTAAAAAAATTCATGATAAGTTTTAATGGATATTGAAGAGTTCATAAAAATTAAAATTTTGTAACAAAGTTTTTTATTTAAAAAAAATCGTCAGTGAAGAATTTTGACGAATTAATTCATCACTGGCGAAGTGAGATTTAATGACGGTCAATTATTTGCCCGTCCTTAAATCCTAGTTCATCAGTGACGAAGTAATTCGTCAGTTACTTCGTCGCTGATGAAATAAGGGACTTAACAACGGTCAGAATGATGACTGTCGTTAAATCCCTTAATTCGTCAATGACGAACTATTTCGTTAGTAACAAATTATTTCGTCACTGAACTAAGATTTAAGGATAAGCAAATACTTGACCGTTGTTAAATCTCACTTCATTAGTGACGAATTAATTCTTCCCTGATGAATTTTTTTTTTATAACTTTGTTACAAAATTTTAATTTTTATAACTCTTCAATATCCATCAAAACTTAGTTAGAATTTTATACTAACAATTAATTCATCACAAATTAATTACATAGATGTGAAAAAAAAAAAAAAAAGACAAAGGATATGGTACTCAGGAGAAAAACACCCCGAAGAAAGACTCAGAAGAAAAAAAATTTGCAGAAGAAGAAGATATGTTGTAGGAGAAGATTACGACGAAGGAGATGACAAATAAATCAAACAAAAAAGCTGAAGAAAAAGACGTTACAAAAGAAAACCAAGGAGAAGATGACGATTAAGAAGATAAATAAGACAGAGATGACGACGACGAATATGCTGAAAGAAAAAAGTGGAAAAACCTACAATTTAAGGGTATATTTGACTTTTATTAAAAATTAGGTAAAATAATACATATAAATAAAACTGATCAAGAAAATTCAAATGGGTCCCAAACATGATACGACATCCAAAAACCCTTTGATATATAAAATGTGTCATTTCGTTTGCTATCCAAAATTAGTAAAACTTATTTGGTAAATGTATACTCATTTGTGAATTAAAATTTGCAATACCATTAAATTTCTCTTTATTACATGTACTTGTTTAACAAAAAAAAATTAAGGTTTTTGAAATTGTGTTGCGTTCTTAACAAACTTTTTTTTGGGTTAAAAGTGCCCTTAACAAACTTTGCATAACACACATTTCTTTTAACAAAATGCAATATATTCCTTCAGTTAGTCCATGAAAATGAAATTAATCAAATTATGTTATAATCTTCATCTGTTTGATTATCTAGTTTTCCATGGATTAATTATACTAAATGAAGTTGTCGGTGTATGATGTAATTATAAAAGATCTTTTAATTTACATGAACACAATATTTACAAACGTAACTAATATCATAATTCCCCTTATTTAATCTGTAGACATTTCTGCAGATACACCTAATTTTTCTCAAAAAAAAAAGCGGCGACCTGCCCGCTTGCCTATCTGGGTGAAAGACCGTCTGTGCTTGTGTTATGCAAAGTTGCAGGCAAAACGAAGATTACCAAAGATTCTATATATTTTGGCCCTCAACGCTGCTGACATTTTGTATAACTAATTCATTTATTAATCCAACATGTTTATAGATTCACTTATGTGATTCCTTCGCACTTCACAAAGTATATATATATATATATAAATTTGAAATGTTTTAATATACATCGTTTACGTATGATGAGCTACATAAATATGACATTTTTATTAAATTTAGATAAAAAAAAAAGTAAATTCATATTATTTATTAATTATTATTTTTATTTTTTAATGAGTCCGATATGAATTGGTCAATTATACTTTATCACTCATCTTATATAAGCAATATCATATAAAAGAGCAATTCTAATATATACAACGCTGATGTACTATGCAATTTCACCCATTACTTACTAAGCAAAAATGTTAACTCTTAACAATGAGACTTTTGGATCTGTTTTGGGCTCTATATTTTAATTTTTAAAAAAATAAAAATAAAAAAATACGAAATCAAACCAGATAGAGAGCTTTCTTTTCTTTTCTTTTCTTTTTTTTTTCCTTTCTTCTTCCCTTTGCACGAAATTATTTTTTTTTTCCATCTTCTTCTTTCATTTGTACAAACAGAGGGCGTGCATGAACCTTGGCTTTCCCTTCATCTTCTTCCCTTCGCACACAAACCGAAGCTTCTCTTTCTTCTTCTTCCCTTTGTGCACAATTTAGACAGGGAAATCTAGTACTCTCTCTCTCTCGCACTCTCTATTTAGTTTCCATCAAAGATTTACATGTTCTTTCTTAAATGTTTTGGATATTATTTTTTTTATTATCGATTGATTGATTTGAGAATGAGGCATTTGATTTCGTACTTTTTCATTTATTTATTTTTAAAAATTAAAACATATGGCCCAAAACAGGCCTAAGAGTCACACCATAAAGAGTTCGCATTTCCACTTAGGAAGTATATCAAAATAGGTTTTTCATAAGAGATGTTTGGAAAATTAATTAATATATTAATTAAAAACTTGTTAGAATCTCTATTTGGAAATGTAACTATATATAATTAATATATTATTAATTAGAGACATGTTTGGATCATTTCGCAGTGAACGATTTCAAGATTCAAACCAGCGTGTATTTTGTTGCATTTAACTTTTTATCCATTAGTACTTAATGATTCTATGAGTATAAAAAATAAATAAAATGATAATTTACTCAACTCAACTAAATTTTTATCTCGTTCCCGTAATCCATCCCTATACTAAACGAATATATGAGAGTTTTTTTGTTTTTTTTAAGGGTAAGCTTTGAAATGTTACCAAACCTTCTACTTTCAAGGATAAAAATTATTAATTTCCAATAAGAAAATATCAATTAGGAGGACAAAAATTAAGGGTCCATTTGATAATATTATTGGTTTTTGTTTTTTGTTTTCCTCTTAAGTTAATTTAGAGATTGGTTGGAATTTATTAAATATTATTTAGACTATTCAATTGAGTAAAAATGTGAAAACACAAACAAAAAATGAAAATATTTTGTAAGTGTTTTTCGAAGAGAATATTTTGAAAGTGTTTTTCAATTCTTTTCACATTTTTACTTAATTGAATAGTCTAACTAACATTTAACAAATTTTAACCAACTTCTAAACTAACCAAATTACACATAAATCAAGATGAAAAAACTAAAAAAATAAAAAAAAATAATGTTATCAAATAAGTCCTAAATCAACAACTACTCAAGTTTGATCATACTTGTGTAGAAAGACACATCACTTTTTGAATTGTTCTGAACAAACCATGCATTACGGATTGGAAGTCAATCCTAATAAAAGGAACAATCCAGCAGGCTCTCATATATTTTATAAGTTTTTCAAGTAAATAGTTGAGATCTTACAAGGATTGAGAATGCTAACAATGTCATCCACCCAGAGATGAAACTGATTACCAATAATCCCCACATGAACAAGCCCCTTCCTTGAAGTGATGAAAGCGATTAGCATCTCGAACAACTATCACTCTCTCCGTAATGGCTGATACAAGCTTACTAAATGTGTGGCAATCACCACAAACCCTGAGATTTTTTGTAATTCTGATAGAGGTTCCACTAGAGGTGGCCAAAAGGCCAAATGCAATTGCTAACTTCTCACTGTGTGCGTACAACATACCCACCTTGGCCTCCTCATCAACATCATGTAAAACAAAGTTCGTATCAGGGACATAACCAGCCAGCTCCAATTTCTTGCTTAAACTCTTGAGCATGACATATATCTCCTTAGACCGAGGATGAGTCATGTCTCCAGCACTAAATTGGTGAATATTGTAATCCACCTCAATCCATGTCCAACCAGGAACTTTTTTTAGTCTCCTCTGGGACATCAGATCTCTCATCCTCGCAACATCTTTCCACCTACCTGCTTTAGCATAAATATTTGAAAGCAATATGTAATTCCCGGGGTTCTGGGGCTGTAGATCAAGAAGTGCATTTGCTGCCAGCTCCGCAAGGTCGACATTCCCATGGATTCTACATGCCCCAAGCAAAGCACCCCAAAGCCCCTCATCTTTCTCAACTGTCAAGCTCTCCACCATTTTCAAGGCTTCATCAAGTCTCCCAGCACGTCCCAAGAGATCGACCATACAAGTATAGTGTTTAACATCTGGTCTCAAAGAGTATTCATCCCACATCAATGAGAAAAACCGAAGACCTTCTTCAATCAAACCTGAATGACTGCAAGCATATAACAGTGAAATGAAGGTTATACTATTTGGTAATATACCACTGCTCAACATCATACTAAATGTTTCAAGAGCTTCACTACCATGCCCATGATATCCATAAGCTGCAATCATGGCACTCCAAGAAATAACGTTCTTTTCTTGCATCCTATCAAAAATTTCCCTTGCAGAATCAATACTCCCACATTTAGCATACATATCGACCATAGCTGTACCCAAGATCACATCCAAGGAAAATTTGTTCGTAGAAATATAATCATGAACAAGTCTGGCCTTATGCATGGCACCTACTTTCGCACAAGCATAAACAACGGTAACTAAAGCTATCTTATCAGCATCAACACCTTCACCTCTCATCCGATCAAACAAAACCAACGACTCGTAAGCATTCCTACTCTCAGCATATGCGCCAATCATAACAGTCCATGAAACAATGTCCCTGCTATTCATATTATCAAACAATTGACGAGCATCCACTATTACTTTACATTTTGCATACATATCCACCAACGCCGCACAAACAAAATTATCTAACTGCAACCCATGTTTTAAAACAATGCAATGGATCAATTTTCCATTTAGAAGATCCGTAATATCCCTACAAGCCCTTATCACAAAAGACAATGTATAATTATCCGGTAGCATACCAGACCGAATAAGCTCCCTAAATATTCCAAAACCAGAGGCATAATCACCAACCTTCACAAACCCACCAACCATTACACTCCAAGTAACTGCGTTTCTCTCCTTCATCCCATCAAACAAGGCATAAGCATCACTCAATGCTTTATGCTGTGCATATATGTAAAGAAGCTTGTTTGCAACAACGAGGTTTTGGAGCATTCCCCTGACAACCACTTGAGCATGAACTTGTCTAATTTGAATGAGGCTTCTACTGCTAAGCAGCGCAGAGATATACAACTTGGGGTCCAAACACCGTGAAGATTGAGATTGTTGCTCTTGAATTTGAATATTGTGAGGTAAGATGCTCTCTTGATGATATAGAGGGATAATGGTATCTGCCAAGGCAGCAACTGTATTTGCCAAGCAGAGCCCAAGCTTGTCATGGCCTGGGACTAGGAATGTCTGTTTTCTGAGTCTGAGCATGAAAGGCCTGGTGAGGTTAACTTACATTGAAATATTTGGAAGCCAAAAGTTGTCGCCGTTTCACTTCTGCCAAAGTTGTCGTGGAAGAGGATGTCATCCAACACGTTGAACGAAATCAAGGTTTTAACGAATAACCGACGGAAATTTCAGCGTCGTTTTTCGAAGCTTTAAAGTAACGTCAAACGCCAAAATGATTTTCTTTATTTTTTTTAGTGTAATTATCAGGAGAGCAGTCGACACAGGCAAGCATTTGCACAGATTGCTTAATTAAAAATTAATTAATTAATTGAAAATACTTTTAATGGAAATTATGAAAGATGAATGGTAATAAATGCTGAATACAGTAAATTTGGTATTTGAATTTACAAACAATATCTGATTTCTAAGTTGATGGATAACAACAAGACCTTAAAAACATATCCGGAAAATCCCTTTTTCTTCTTTGTTTTCTTCTTTTCTTTTTGGAAAAACAAATCACCAAATCATGTTTCAACATAGTATTTTGATACGCACCTGACCAACTAAACAATTGACCAAACTGTAATAATAAAAACAAAGAGGCTAGCTGAAAGTTACTAAAATAGTATTATAGGTAATACAGCTTAACAACCTTGTGCTCTCTGCCTTCAATATATGTAAATTCCTTCATGGAGCTGCAGATTACTAAATCCCAAGATGAGATTTATTCCATAACCTTCACCTAGAAATGGTGATGATGATAATGACACAGATACTCCTGTGGGTAATGAGTTTGGGTCATCATTGATCAAAGTCCAAGGGAGCCCATCCTCATAGAGAAGTCTCACGAGCCATCGGCCCACCTTCCTAACCCATAAGAAGGAGAAAGCTGGTAAAAAGCTTCCCACATAAGCTGAGTCATTAATGCCCCAACTACCTCATGGTAGAAGCATTTAATGTGCTAAACTGACCTGGTCGGCTAGTTGCACGGAATCTTAACTTTAAAGAGGTAACATACCAACTGAGCAAGGGAATTTGGAGATGAAAACATTCAAGAAAGGAAAGTCCCCTGCAGACTCGCTGCCATCTAATTGCTTAGCACGTACAATTGAGGGCGTCGTCCACCACACCTGAAAGGAGTGTCTAAGATGTCCGCGCGGCATTTCTTTATACGCTTATACCCTGCTGTGTCAACTGGAGCCAGCCAGGCTGGCAATGGCGAGAAAAACAATTCAAGCCACATTTCAGCTAGGGTAGACCTGACAGCATCTCACCCATTGAGTCTTAACGCTTGTCATCCATTCGCACGCTCTCATGGAAATATATAAGGTCAAGGTAAGAATAAAGGAGGGACTTTTTGACTCATTTTTTCTACACTTTGTACCAAAGACTTCTTCACTTGATCCTCAAGTAAGGAAGAGGTTTTCTCATTTTCTCATTGGAGAAGAGAAGGTGTGCGCACATAGAAACCACCTCCTCAATCCTAAAGTCTCACTTCTCTTATATCCAACCCTTAAAGCTTATTTCATACATCACCTACTATTTTTCATGGATAAATTACTGACTTGAGCATCGGAGGGTATGCGCCGGCATCAATGTCGGAGCCCCCACTAACCCCTTTTTCTAATTTAAAGGTTGGAAGAAGTAGAAGGAGGTGGCAAGCAACATGGCGGACTTTCCAGTGAGCTTT
Organism: Rhamnella rubrinervis; assembly: GCA_007844105.2. Taxonomy (NCBI): domain Eukaryota; kingdom Viridiplantae; phylum Streptophyta; class Magnoliopsida; order Rosales; family Rhamnaceae; genus Rhamnella; species Rhamnella rubrinervis. The sequence continues at coordinate 10,112,322 of CM017577.2, forward strand.
GTTGTAAGCATACATACCAGCACCTTTGAAACAAGTTTCATTCTAGCTTTCATTCCATCCAACCACGAGAGGGAAATTCTGAGATAGGAAAATCTATGTCCAAACAATGGTGCCGTCTGTGGGAATCTTCACATTCTATACGTGGATGGGTCGTATCATCCCTTTCACCAACTCCCACGTGGTTAAAAGCCACACTGGAAGCCCATCAGCAAGCTTATTGGAAGTGTTTTAGCCTTTGAGTTCAAATACTTGTATTCTTCACATATAACATAGAGTAAGACATTTTGAGGTATCACCATGACAGAGCCAACGGAATCTCGCATGAAAGAGTCTTTAAGAGTCGAACCAGAAGTTCCCCGCGTGTCAGGAACCCCAGGAGCAAGGGGCGTGGAGGCAAAGGAAGGACAACCCATGGGTCCACCTCCAGAAGGGCGAACCCCCAGCATTCCTTGCAGATCCCGTCAATTGCTGCATCTGGAGGAAATATAGAAATAGAGCCAGCCGAAGAGCGAACCAAGCAGACAGGATCCTTGAGGCAGTCTATAAGGAAAACCAGGGAGACTGATGACCTACACACAGAAGAGTAGTCTCACATGACACGGAGAGTGGACAGCTTACTTGAGCTCTTTAGAGAGTTCGTAGAAAGGGAATAAGGAGGTTCCCCCACGAGGTAGTAGCCAGACAAATCGTAGACCCGGGACGGGCCCAAGAGTCAGTTCACTCGTCAGCTAAGCGTCGTGCTCATGAAAAGGCACCAGAAGAAGAGCCTTCTGATCATAAGGAGACTAAGCAAAGAGACAGGAGACATTTTGGGAAAAGAAGGAAAACAGAAAGCACGAGACCATCACAACAGGAAAGCAGCTAGTAGAAACCTGCACTAGGAAGCCTAAGTTCATACCACAGCCCACCAGAAGAGGAAAAGGACTTAAAAGATGTGTTGAGGACACGAAGAGGTGAAAAGCACGAAGCAGGGAGACAAGTTACAACAAATTCGAGAGTAAACGAGCCAGACGTAAGGCTGATGAAGGAGGAGTTGAGGTAGGAGATATTAAGCAATTTGTTGAAAGAAGTGCAGAGCGAAGGAAGAGATGATAGGAGGCGTACAACCTGCCCGTTCAGTGAGGAAATTATGGCGGCACCATTCTCATCAAAATTCAAAATGTCTAATATTCCCAATTACAACAGACATGGGGACTTAGTCAATCACATTGATTCGTTTAAGACATGGATGGACTTCATGGGCGTGACTGAGCTTGCCAAGTGTCGAGCATTCCCATTGACCCTATCTAGCTCTGTGCAAACATGGCATCACAGATTGGAGCCTCGCTCAATCACTTCATTCTCCCAGCTCACTCATCTCTTTGAAAAGCATTTATTGGGAGCTAAGCCAATGCAAAAGCCATCTGGCCACCTGATGTCAGTTAAACAGCAAGAAGACAAGCCATGGGACCAGTATGCCAAGCGGTTCAATGATGAAACTATGCAAATGGAGGATTTTCAGGATCAGGCAGCTGTACAGGCAATGATGGCCGGACTGTAACCTAGGGCTTTCAAATGGGACATGATAAAGTGCCAACCCAAAAAGCTGTCTAATTTATTAGAGGAAGCTCAAAAACATGTCATCGCTGAGAGCTAGCCTTCACAACGCCAGCTCCCTCTGAGGATGTAGCAACTAAACCTGCACCTCGTAAACCACCTCCCTCGAGCGCCAAGGCAGGTCGCGATGATCATCATCAATTTAGGAGAAATGCTTAAGAAAGATATACGCCCTTGAATACCATAAAAAAGGAGCTGCTGCATTAAATCCAGGATCATAATCTTCTTAGAAGACCAAAACCAATGACCGAACCATCTAGAAAAAGGAATCGTTCAAAGTATTATAGATATCACCGTGACCACGGGCACAACACGGAGGAATGATTTAAGCTGAAAGAGGATATCAAGGGATTGATCTGACAGAGGTAGCTGAGGGTGTATGTAGCAGACCAAATAGGCAGGCTCAGCGGCAACAACGTTGACCCAATAACCAATCTGCACCCCCAGATCCACCAGCACAACCAGCAGAGCAACCTACTCCCAGAAATATAAGAACCATCCTCGGTTGACCCAGCCATACGGGAGAATCCAATAGAGCAAGGGAGAATTACGCTAGGAGACGTTCCCCATACACGGAAGTCATGCATGCAACCTCTCACCCAAGTAACACTATGAGCCAAGCTTTCCAACCTATTACTTTCAGCAAACCAGAAGCCACTCATGTCATACATCTACATGATGATGCGCTCATAATTGCTCTGAAGGTGACTAATCACATTATCCACTGTGTCCTTGTGGATAAAGGGAGCTCGGTGGATATCATCTTCAAGTCTACCTATGATCTCTGAAGATAAAATAAAGGAGGTGAACACCTCTCTCTATGAATTCGCTGGAGACAAGGTGCAACATGAGAGGAGCATCGAGCTCCCAGTCACAACTGGCAGCTCTCCAAACCAATCCATAGTTATGACCAATTTTCTAATCATTAATACGCCATCAATATACAAGGCTATTCTTGGAAGACCTACTTTGAACACTTTAAAAGTCGTTGTGTCCACATACCACCTCTTTACGAAATTCCTAACACTACATGGAGTGGGAGAGGTTGTGGTCAATCAGTACGAATCGAGAAGGTGTTATGAGCTTGCCCTTCAATCTAATGCAACCAAAAGTCTCATGGGAAGCATTAATGTGATTAGCTGCGGGGAGGAGCCTACTGCGGACCGGCCTAACCATGGCGTTTAGATAGATGACTCTTTCAACCAGGCAGACCTGCCTGACCCCAGCAGCAAGGTTGACGTAACCCAGGATGTGACTTCCTTCCCACGTGAGGAGACGAATTTGCTACAACAAATTTTGCTTAATCAAAAAAACATTGAAAAAAGAATTTATGAAATAGAGCATCAACTATCATAAAAAAAAGAAGCAGAAAATGGTGGAGGAAAACTTAGAAGACATGGCTCCCACCTTAGTCATGAAGAAAGTTGTATCGGAGTTTGAGCAAGTACAGACTTAGTGCCACCATATTGACCAGGTCCATGGTCCCACTGAGTCTGGGGGAGAGGAGATGATACAGGTCTACTCCTGCCTGGAAAAGTATGTAGTGAAAAAGAGTTCACAAAAGGTAGAGAATCGAGGGGAGAGCCTATTGAAGAGCTGATACGAGTTCAAATACACCCCACCGACACAACAAAAACAACCCAAATTGGAGCTATATGCTGCCTCCTCAACAGAAAACTCTTTTCAGAAGTTCTTAAAGCAAAATGTGGATGTTTTCGCATGGTCTCATGAAGAGATGCCAGGTGTAAACCCAAAATTCATAGTCCATAAGCTGAATGTGGATCCTAATCACAAGATCGTATAGATAAGAGGAGAACATTCACCCCTAGAAAAGTATGAGGCCATCAAACAGGAAGTCGACAAGCTACTCCAAGCAAGCTCCATCAGAAACGTAGACTACCCAACCTAGCTGGCAAATGTTGTACTTGTGAAAAAAGCTAATGGCCAATGGAGGCTCTGCATGGATTTTACTAATTTAAACAAAGCATGTCCTAAAGAAGCCCAGCTTGGAATCAAAAGATCTTTGTCGGCGCTGACTTAGATCTCGAGTGACGGGAAATGAAATTTTTGAAGTCCTTTTTCTGTCCTCCCTACCTCATATAGATCAGTTAGTGGATGCTACATTCGAGCACCAATTGTTGAGCTTCATAGACGCCTACTCGAGTTACAAGTAGATTGGCATTTTTTAGTAAGATCAGGAGAAGATCACCTTCATCACTGACTAAGGGTTGTATTATTACAAGGTGATGCCATTCGGGCTCAAAAATGCCGGGGCAAACTACCAAAGGCTAGTAAACAAGATGTTCACAGTGCAAATAGGCAAGACGATGAAGGTTTACGTAGACGACATGCTGGTAAAGAGCCTAAAAGCTGAAGACCATCTTACACACCTAGCTGAGATCTTCGATGTCCTACATAAATGCAAAATGAAGCTCAACCCGAACAAATGTGCTTTCGGTGTAACATTTGGCAAGTTCCTTAGTTACGTGGTGAACCAACGAGGAATTTAGGCGAATCCTGATAAGATTCGAGCCATATTAAAAATGGCCCCTCCAAAGAATGTGAAGGAGGTCCAAAGGCTAACAGGTAGGCTGGCAGCTCTAAGTCGCTTCATATCAAGACTTACAGATCGACACCTTCCATTCTTCAAGATCTTCAAAGGAAACAAGAAATTTGAATGGACCAAGAAGTGCGAGGAGGCTTTCGTAAAGTTGAAAGAATACCTGACAACTCCGCCTTTACTTTCAAAGCCAGTTTACAGTGAGCAGCTCTGCCTCTACCTAGTAGTGTCCAACTCGGCTGTCAGCTCAATCCTGATCAGGGAGGAGATAGGCAGCCAACTACTGGTGTATTACACAAGTCACTCCATGGTCCCAGTTGAGACTAGGTACCGTGACATGGAAAAATTGGCGTTAGCATTAATCGTCGCCTCCAGAAAATTGAAGTTGTATTTTGATGTGCATGTCATCGTAGTACCCACCAATTACCCTAACATGTGGGACTCTGATAAGGAAGAGCACCCAGTTGCCGCTAGGAGGATAGTTGATAGCCAAGCAGGTGATATACTATTCCTATGCATCAATTTGCCAAGGAGACCTACGTAGAGGTCTCATATAGGCAGTAATATGAAAGCCAAAGCTAACCAGGAAGCATAGGTCAAGCTTACTCACTCCCTTTCATGTCTTTGAAGCCAAAGAAAAAAACTCTGGTACTCCCGGAGTATGTACTCCTGTACCGTTGAGATGGTGCCACATAAGCATAAATATTTATAAACTATTACATGGCACAATCTTAACGGTATAGGAGTACGTACTCCAGGAGTACCAAAGTTTTTTCCGAAGCTAAAGGGAGTAAGGGTGGGGGGAAGGAAAGGGTATCTACCTACGCAATTATTCAATCGTAAATGCGAAAAAATTAATGGTACGCATAACAAACGATTCAATATTTAAACAACCATCATCGTCTAAAATTTTTTTAAAAAAATAGTCTTGAAGTTATTACATGCCAATTAATTAAAAACAAAAAAAAGAGGAGGAAGGAAAAGCAGTAGAGTCAATTATTCTCTTAATATTCGGCCACCTTATCCATCTCTGTAGTTTTCACGACCTTCTCAGCAGCCTCATATGCTCCTTCGTTTCCTGCTGAAGGTCCTATCTCAGAGGGGTTGATGATTGGCTCGCTTCCCACTTGCGATGCATCCTTACTGCCTAACTCAACTTGCGTTGGTTCGTCAGCATGAGCACAGGTAGGTTACTCGCCTTTTTGGGCTTCCTCGGTAGCCAGTTGGTCCAGCTCTATCATGTTGTAGCCTGGGAACTTCCAAGCAACAGCCCTCCTCATGATGTTATAGCCCAACATGATGTTGTCGTTCCCCTCTTTCTTCAACTCATCAAGTTCAACAGTTAGCTCTCAGATGGTTTCCTCTAGGCCCTTCAGCTCCTTCTCCTTAGTTTTCAGAGAGGCCATTGAGCTTTGGTACTTCTTGTTAACCTGTGAAAGACCCCGCTCGATAGCCTCCGCTCTGGTCACAACAGCAACCCTTTCATTTTTCTCTGTGTTGAGAGATTGCTCCAACATCTTGTACTTTCCCTCAAGAATTTAAAAAGACTTTTTAGAAGATGTATGTTCATCCTTCATGTTCTTCAGCTGTTGGGTTGCCACCATAACTTGGTAGGCCACTTGCAGGAAACATAACACTAAGGGAATAGAAGAGGTAGTTGGTAAGCTGATGAGAGAAAGATAAACAAGGTCACTAACTTGGAGAGACGCATTTACGGCATCTGTTGACATCTTGTGAATGTTATCCTTATCAACTTGGGCTCTAAACTGAGAATTGAGGGCTGAATTAGCAGTAAATATTAGGGCACTCAGGCCTTCATGTGTTGGGTAAGGTGGAGGAGCATGATTCTTCTCTGCCTAAAAGCGCTCTACAAGCTCATAATTAGCCTGTCTCTTGGTCACCCTGCTGGTAGGAGTCTGGCCAGCCCCAACTCCTGTCGTACTTGTTAACCTTGAGGGTGTGGCTAACTTGGTACTACTGCCAGCCATCCTCCGTGATTTGGGAGCACTCCCTCCTGAAGCTGGTCCAGAGGCAGATCGCTTCCCAGCTGAGATATTATTGATAGCATCCACCACTGATGGATCCATTGCAAAAAAACAACAAGGAAAAGTTAAATATAGCAATAAGGTAGAGTGAAGTAGTTGAAAAAAGCGGCTAGGCAGATCACCCGCAGACAAACTCCCTCCTCTACCGGCATATACCCTTTGGACACTTGCCCCAATTTTTAAAGACCTACGTTCACCAACCTAGCCGTTGTAGCCAGCTAGGTGGTGGACACTACTGTTTTCGCCTTTAAAAATATCACCTTACGGGACACCTATTCCCAAATAGTAGGGAAAGTGATCCATACAGCCTTAACCAAACTTCTCGGCACCCTACAAACGGAGCACGCTGCAGGAACACCTTCCCAGTCACCACCCATAAATAATCACTTACAATAGAAGCCTCTGGAAAGAACGTCCCAATGAACTAAATTGTCCATATAAGTGTAAAACTGGCCACTAGTCCTGGTACAGCAGAAGCCAAATAGTCCCCTCAATGCATCCATGGAAGGCAGCTTCTTGTAAGCCTCGAACCACATTACAATGTGGCCGATTAGGGACTGTCACCCTTTGCTAGTCAGCAGTAAAAGGTGAAGGGGGGCAAAACTAAGTAATCTACATAGGATGACAGACATAGGAAAGAGCAGGCCTACTTCCAAAGTGGCTGAATGTACCGCGATTTCACCCTCTTTTTCTTCCAGGGGCCTTTCCCTCTTCTCGGGCGTCCTAAACGTTACATTGTGCGAGAGCTTGTAAAAATGTATGAGCCTATCCACCTCATCCTCAAAAATGGTAGAAAATAGGTCTTTCAATTCATAGGCAACAGGTTCAGGGGAGGAAGGAGCAGAAGTGTTGACCATCTCCACATCATCACCCCCTTCTCCAACAGGAACACTGCTACCTGCCTCCGCTCCAACACCCTTAGCCATCACCTCGGAGTCAGAGAGCACAACTTATTCCCTACGCATCAGGGTACCCTTAGTAAACCATAATAGGTCGTCTTGGTCAGAGTCCAAGTCAAGAGAAGGAAAACGTTGAGCTAAGGGCATAAGGACCAAGGGAGATTCACCCTCGCTAGTCCCTGCTACAGTGTTGGGTGGCGAAGAGCCATTGGATGAGAAGCCACTACCAGGACTCCTAGTGGGAGCACTCGAAGAACCACCGTTAGCACCTAGATTGCTGAACTCCTCCATTTCTAAAATAGAAAAGGGAGATGGTAAGGAAAATGAAAATCTAAATGCACACAGGAAGGCTACATGCTCACATGTGCACGGTGCTAAGGTGTATACTCGAAAACCCTTACCCCTTTCCTACCTTACTACTCTCCTCATACCTAAAATCAAAACTGCAACAGCTATTCCTTGACCCTACCTAACCTAATATGGTCCCATTATAAATAAAAAAGAAAAGAGAAGCAAAACAACACAGCTCATAAATATAAAGAAAATCAAAGAAGCTAGTATACTTACTTGATTGTGTGACGAAGAACGGCACTAGATGATGATAAGAGGCATGAACACGCAGGAACCAGAGCCAAAAGAAGGTAAAGGAATAGGGAGAAAGTGATAAGGCACAGGCATGAAGGGTTAAAAGAGAAAAAGAAGGGTGTTATAAGCAGTTGTGGGAGGGGTTACCTGTTCCTTCCCACAAAAATTTTTGAGTTTTCAAAAAGGGAAGCAATCCAAGCCATTGATCGTGCATGAAGGCATCGGATGGCTAAGGAACGCTGACAACTGTCTAGGTTTAAGCAAAATCTAAGTCGTTCAATTTTAAAATTATGATCGGACGGTGGAGCAGTGCCTGCAGAGTGCCTGCCAGGATGATGCATGAATGCAAGCGCATTAAATGTGTCCAAACCGCATGTCACATCTTGGCTGGTTCTCATCCCTACACCCTTAGCTGATACACTTTGTGTGTCAGGCGGCCTACTGTCACACATAAAGCACTAGGAAGTGAAAAACCAAAAGCTCACTAAAGCAATCCATGTATGGGAAGCCTAATGTCTACCTGATATATTAAGATTAAGGATGTGCGCAATCAGCCTGATGAAAAGCTTTTTCAACGTAACCAAGGTTCCTTATGGACTAGGAAGACGTCAACCTCAAAACAACTTAAATTCAAAAATCACTAGTCTTCCAACTCTCAAAGTATTTGATGTTGAGAAACTTGGGGAGCATCTATTGTGGGTAATGAGTTTGGGCCATCATTAAGCAAAACCCAAGGGAGTCCATCCTCATGGAGAAGTCCCTCAAGCCATCGACCCACCTTCCCAGGCACATATGAAGGAGGAAGCTGGTAAGAAGCTTCCTACACAAGCTGAGTCATTTGTTTGGACATGGATTTTTCTGTCTCAGAATTTCCTTCTTGTGGTTGTATGGAATGAAAACTGAAAAGAAACTTGTTGCAAAAGTGCCAATATGTCTACTTGCAACAGAGCTCACTGGAAAGTCCGCCAGGTTGCTTGTAACCTCCTTCTACTTCTTCCAACCTTTAAAACAGAAAAAAAGGTTAGTGGGGACGCCGACATTGACGCCGGGGCTCACCCTCCGACGCCTAAGTCAGTAGCTTATCCATGAAAAACAGTATGTGATGTATGGAATAAGCTTGAAGGGTTGGATATGAGAGAAGTGAGACTTTAGGCTTGAGGACGTGGTTGCTGTGTGCGCACACCTTCTCTTCTCCAAAGAGAAAATTAGAAAACCCTTCCTTGTTTGAGGATCAATTGAAGAAGTCTCTAGCATGAAGTGGAGAAAAATGTTTCATAAGAGCGTACGGATGGATGAAATGTGTTAGTGCTCAATGGGTGAGATGCTGCAAGGTCTACCCAGCTGAATTGTGACTTGAATTGGCTTTACCAGCCTAGCTGGCTCCCCAGCTGACATAGTAAAGTATAGGCGTATGAGGGAATACCACGCGGACGTCTCAGACACTCCTTTCAGGCGTGGTAGACGACACCCTCAATTGTATGTGCTAGGCAACCAGATGGCAATGAGTCTGCAGGGGACTTTCCTTTTTTGGATGTCTTCATCTTCAAGTTCCCTTACTCAATTAGTGTGTTACCCCTTTTAGGGTGAGATTTCGTCCACCTTACCGACCAAGTAAATGTGGCGCATTAAATGCTTCTACAATAAGGTAGTTAGGGGCATTAATGTCTCAGCTTATGTGGGAAGCTTCTTACCAGCTTCCTCCTTTATGTGGTTCAAGAAGGTAGGCTGATAGCATGAGGGATTTCACCATAAGAGTGGGCTTCCTTGGGCTTTGGTCAATGATGGCCCAAACTCATTATCCACGACAGATGCCCCCATAATCTCTCAACTTTGAATGCTTTGAGAGTTGGGAGACTAATGATTTTTGAATTTAAGTTGTTTCCAGGTTGACGTCTTCCTAGTCCATGAGGAACCTTGGTTACATTGAGAGAGCTTTCCACCAGGTTGACTGCGTGCATCCATGATCTTAATATATCAGGTAGACGTTAGGATTTCCCTCACATATATTACTTTGGTGAGCTTTTGGGGTTATAAAGGAACATTAAGGTTTTTTCATTTCCCAGTGCTTTAAGCGTGACAGCAGGACGCCTGACACACAGTGTACTAGCTAGACGTGGAGTTGTAAGAACCAGCCAAGATATGACACACAGTCTGAAAGCATTTAATGCACCTGCATTCGTGCATCATCCTGGCAGGCACTCCCCCACCGTCCAATCATAATTTAAAATTTAAATGGCATTGATTTTGCAAAAACCTAGACAGTTGTCAGTGCTTTTCAGCCGTCCGATGCCTTCATGCACGATCAATAGCTTAGATTGCTTCCCTTTTTGAAAATCTAAAAATTTTGGTGGGAGGGAACAGGTAACCCCTCCCATAACCACTTGTAAACCCCTCATTTCTTCTCTTTATCCTTTCGCGCCTGTGTCCTATCATTTTCTCCCTATTCCTTTGGCTTAGTTACCCTATAGTTGCTACATGTTTATGCCTCTTGTTATCTTCTAGTGCCATTCTTCGTCGCACAGCCAAGTAAGCATACTAACTTCTTAACTTTCTTTATATTTATGAGTTGTATGGTCTTGCTTTTCTTTTCTTTCTTTTTTTTCTTTCTTTTTTTTCTTTCTTTTTTTTTTAATGGGACCAAATGAGGTTAGGTAGGGTTCTCAAGGAATAATGGGTTGTGGTTTTGACTTTAGGTAAGAGGAAAGTAGTAAGGTAGGAAAGGGGTAAGGGTTTTCGAAGTATACACTTTAGCGTCGTGCGCAGGTAGGCACATAGCCTTCCCGGCTGCACCTAGATTTTTATTTTCCTCAACGTCTCCCTTTTCTATTTCAGAAATGGAAAAGTTCAGCAATCTGGGTGCTCGAGGTGGCTCCCCAAGTGCTCCCACTAAGAGTTTTGGTAGTGGCTTCTCATCCAACAGCTCTTCGCCACCTAACACTGTGGCAAGGACCAGAGGGGGGTGAATCTCCCCTAGTCCTTAAGCCCTTGGCTAGACGTTTTCCTTCTCCTAACCTGGAGACTGAGTAGGATGATCTATCATGGCTCACTAAGGGTGCCACGATGCGTAGGGAACAAGTTGTGTTATCTGACTTCAAGGTGAAGGTCGAGGGTGTTGGAGCGGAGGCAAGTAGCGGTGTTCTTGCTGGAGAGGAGGGTGACGATGTGGAAATGGTCGATGCTTCTACTCCCTCTTCCCTTGAGCCTATCACCTATGACTTGTTCCACTATTTCTGAAGAGGAGGTGGAGAGGCTCAAACATTTTTATGAGATCCCAAACAATGTAACCTTTAGAACGCCTGAGAAGAGGGAAGGCCCCCTAGAAGGAAAAGATGGAGAAATGCAGTGCATTCAGCCTCTCTAGAGGCAGGCCTATGCTTTCCTATGCCCACCATCCTACGTAGATTTCTTAGCTTTGCATCTCTTCACCCTTTATAGCTAACTAGCAAAAAGTGGTAGTCCCTGATCGGCCACATTAAAATGTGGTTCGAGGCCTACAAGAAGCTGCCTTCTGTTGGCTGACTGGAAAAGGATGCATTGAGGGGACTGTTTGGCTTGCGTTGTACCTGGACCAACGGCCAATTTTACACTTATGTGGACAATCTAGTTCATTGCAACATTCCTTGCAAAGGCTTCTCTCACAAGTGATTATTTGTGGGTGGTAATTGGGAAGGTGTCCCTATAGGGCCTCCATTTGTAAGGTGTCGAGAGGTTTGGTTAAGGTCGCATGGCCTACTCTCCCTACTGTTGGGGAATAGGTGGCCCATAAGGTGGCCTTTTTAAAGGAGAAAACAGTAGTGTCCACCACCCAGTTACGACAACGGCTAGGTTTGTGAACATAGGTCTCGAAATTGGGGTAGGTGTCCGAAGGGCATCCGTCGATAACGAAGGAGTTTTGTCTGACCTTGTGGGTGATCTACCTAGCTGCTTTTTCCTACCATTTCACTCTACCTTATTGATATATTTGACTCTTCCTTGTTATTTTTTGCAGTGGATCCATCAGTGGTGGATGCTATCAAGAATATCTTAGTTGGGAAGTAACTTGCCTCTAGACCAGCTTCAGGAAGGAGTGCTCCCAAATCACGGAGAATGGCTGGCAGCAGTAGCAAGTCAGCCACACCATCAAGGTTACCACAGGGTGACCAGGAGCCAAGTTGACCATGGGCTTGCAAAGCGCTTTTAGGCAAAGAAGAATCATGCTCCCCCGTCTTACCCAACACATGAAGGCCTGAGTGCCCTAATATATGCTTCTAATTCAACCCTCAATTCTCAGTTTAGAGCCCAAGTTGATAAGGACAGCATTGACAAGACGTCCACAGGTGTCGTAAATGCGTCTCTCCAAGTTAGTGACATTGACTATCTTTCTTTCATCAACTTACCCACTACCTCTTCTATTCCCTTAGTGTTTATGTTTCGTGCAGGCGGCCTACTAAGCTATGGTGGCAACCCATCAGCTAAAGAACATGAAGAATGAACAGACATCTTCTAAAAAGTCTCTTTAAATTCTTGAGGGAAAGTACAAGATGTTGGAGCAATCTCTAAACACAGAAAAAAAAATGTGATGGTTGCTACTGTGACCAGAGCGAAGGCTACCAAGCAGGGCTTTTCACAAGTTGACCAGAAGTACCAAAGTGCAAAGGCCTCCCTAAAGACTAAGGAGAAAGAGATGTAGGGTCTGCAGGAAACCATCCGAGAGCTAACTGCTGAGCTCGATGAGCTGAAGAAAGAGGGGAATGACAACATGTTGGGTTACAGCATCATGAGGAGGGTTGTTGCTTGGAAGTTCTTAGGCTGCAATATGATCGAGCTGGACCAACTAGCTGCTGAAGAAGCTTAAAAAGGCGAGCAACCTGCCTCTGGTCAAGCCAACGAACCAACACAAGTTGAGGCAGGCAGTCAGGATGAACCGCAGGTAGAAAATGAGCTGGTCATCAACCCCTTTAAAGTGGGACCTTCAGCAGGAAACCAGGGAGCAGATGAGGCCGTTGGGCAGGTCATCGAAACTGCAGAAGTGGAGAAGGTGGCTAAAGACAAAAAGAAAAACTGGCCCTGCTGCTTTTCCTTCCTCCTCATTTTTTTTTTATTAATTAGCATGTAATAACTTCAAGACAGCTTTTATTTTCTTCTCTTTTTTTTTATTAATTTCAGACAATGATGGCTGTTTAAACATTGAATCGTTTGTTATGCGTGCAATTAATTTTTCCTCATTTGCGATTGAATGATTGCGTAGGTAGATACCATTTCCTTCCCCCCCACTCTCTTTCGGCCTCAAAGGCACGAAAAGGAGTAAGTCAGCAATTTATCCATGGAAAATAGTATGTGATGTATGAAATAAGCTTGAAGGATTAGATATTAGAGAAGTGAGACTTTAGGCTTGAGGAGATGGTTACTATATGCACACACCTTCTCTTCTCCAAGAAGAAAACCAGAAAACCTCTTCCTTACTTGAGGATCAAGTGAAGAAGTCTGGTACGAAGTGGAGAAAAATGAGCCCAAAGGTCCCTCCTCTCTTCTTACCTTGAACTTAAATATTTCCATGAGAGCATGTAGATGGAAGACACGTGTGAAGGTTCAATAGGTGAGATGCTGTCAGGTTTACTCTAGCTGAATTGTGGCTTGAATTGACTTTCCCACCATTGCCTGGCTGGCTGGCTCCAGCTGACCACAAGCTGATACAACAGGGTATAGGCATATAAGGAAATGCCACGCAGACATCTCAGACACTCCTTTCAGGCGTGGTAGACGACGCCTTCAATTGTACGAGTTAGGCGATTAGGTTGCAGCGAGTCTACAAGGGACTTTCCTTTCTTAGATGTCTTCATCTACAAATTCCCTTGCTCAGTTGCTGTATTACCTCTTTTAAGGTAAGATTATGTCCACTTGGCCGACCAGGTCAGTGTGGCGCATTAAATATTTCTGCCAAGAGGTGGTTGAGGGTATTAATGACTTAGTTTGTGTGAAAAGCTTCTTACCAGCTTCCTCCTTCATATGGGCCAGGAAGGTGGGCCGATGCATGAAGGACTTCTCCATGAAGATGGGCTTCCTTGGGCTCTAGTTAATGGTGACCCAAACTCATTACCCACAATAGAAATATTTAAGGCCAAGGTAAGAAGAGAAGAGGGACTTTTTGGCTCATTTTTTCTCCAATTCGTACCAGAAATTTCTTCACTTAATCCTCAAGTAAGGAAGAGATTTTCTGGTTTTCTCCTTGGAAAAGAGAAGATGTGCCCACACAGCAACCACCTTCTCAAGCCTAAAGTCTCACTTCTCTCATATCCAACCCTTAAAGCTTATTCCATACATCACTTACTATTTTTCATGGATAAACTCCTGACTTAGGTGTCGAAGGGTGCACGCCGGCATCAATGTTGGTGCCCTTACTAACCCTTTTTTCTGTTTTAAAGGTTGGAAGAAGCAAAAGGAGGTTGCAAGCAACCTGGCGAACTTTCTAGTGAGCTTCGCTACAAGAAGACATACCAACACCTTTGCAACAAGTTTCTTTTCAGCTTTCATTCCATACAACCACAAAAAGGGAATTCTAAGATAGGAAAATCCACGTCCAAACAGATACAAAACCTCCTTCCTTTTCTAGAGATAAATGAGTCGAAGCCAGGCCAATATTAGTAAAGCTAGGCAAGTGGTGAGTGTGGGATGAGTGAGGGTTTCAACTCTTTCCCATCAACTGACTCGTATGAATGGTTTTCCCTGAATTCTTCAACAAGAGCATCCGTTGGCATGGCTCTAGGTAACACTATTTTTTTCATAGTTCTTGGCTTCATTTTCACCATCCTATATGGCAATATGACAGAGCAACCTACCATATACTGATTAAGGAATGTTTCATGTGCCTTATTCTCAATCAACGCTACTTCGCCAAAGTAATCCTCCCAAAATGTGTCAATGATATTCGAATGATCTCTTGCAGCTTCCAAGTTTCCAGATATACATTCTTTCTCTTCTTCATACATGACTGTAGAAAGTTCTACAACCAAATATCACATCTTATTATGATGGTGTATAGAGAATAAAGCATGGGCAAAATCTAGTGAGGAAATGTGAGAAAGTTGCTTGCAGAAATAAAACTGAATGTATTAAAGCTTGCTATTAATATGCTGAAGGACTTCCCCACTATTCTTTGCCACATCTTGCTTAGTTGTAACCCTAGCTGACGTGATCGTAATGTCATGATACTCATTACAATCAGAAACATTCCTGCATCAAAGCATGTCAAAATGGTTAGGTCTAATTAAATATGAAATGATAGGTTTCACAACGTACTCCAACAAATGAAAATACTGTTCTGTAATTTTAAATTCTTGTAAATTATTCCTCCTATAAAAGAAGCGATAACAAAAGTACAAAAGAAAGGCACAAAAGCAAATTTCTAGACCCTATATACAATGGAAAGAAGGAATCTACATAATTTGCTGCAACCTGATAAGTTCCACCATAGTCAAAATGTGTTCACTCCCAATCTTGTTCACAGTTTCTCATGTCTTTTTTCAGTACTTGAAAGATGAATCAGCTGTACTTATGCTGAAACAAACAAATTGAAGCTCAGAAGATGTATAATATGTTATAGATCAAGACACAGAACACAACTTACCATTGCTAGAGAAGTGCTTCCATGCAATGCTTTGTCGCAAAGTAATCAGCACCATCATTTGCATCATTTTCTACTTGTGATGAAAATGATTGCCACTTTCGTTTTGCATCTGTAGTAATACCTCGTATTGAAGAAATATGGACATCCAAGAATGTCTTATCTACAATTGCACTTTCTCTTAGATCACCAAGCCTAGCATCCACCCATCATCAAAGATGTCAGTAAATTTGAAAGAGTAATGAAAGACAAGTTTTACATAAATGCAAAATAAAAACATATTATACGATCTCTTTCTATCAACAGATGTGATCAGAGACCAATTTTGACTGCTCCTGAAGAACATAAACTTGATGTCAGATATTTTTATATGATAACATATCTACCAGTAAAAAGTTTATGCATCTAACCTCATAAGCCTTCTGAAAGTCAGCAAAGCTCTTCAATTTCAAATCATGAACAATTGTCACACAATCATCAAGCTTTTTCAAGTCTTCCAAAAGCTTAAGCAAAAATCCAACGGAGTGCTCAGATATATCTTTTGTTTGCTCAGTATTGGCATGGAATCTTTGAATATTGAAAATTAAAGGGGGAATTTTAGCATCGTAGAGCAACATTTTAAAAGGAAACTTCAAATTATTGGTAAAGAAATACCTCAAAATTGCTGAAAAATGAGAATAATAATAGAACCTCTCTTAAAAGATAAAGGGTCAATCTCAAGGCACAGATCTGTTGCAACTCCCTTGCAAAGAATACCATTTCACCCTGTTGTGTCGATAGACAACTCTGAAGATCATCAAATATTGGGGATGCTTCTCCAAACTTTGAAATCCACTATAAAAGTTAGTTGTGTTAAAATGTTTAAAATGGGAGAAACAAAGACACTCAGATTATTGGCTATTGCTACTTACTTCTTCAATAGAAAATGCATTTGAAGAAACAACAGATGAAATTTCCTCTAAACAGACATTAGAGCATGCCTTGTGCAAGAATTGCAGCCATTTACCTAACACCACAATGGCATTCAATTTCACCTTAAAGATCCTTTATAAGATCATAAATTAACTCAAATTGTGTTGAATTCCTATTGTGGAAAAACATGATTCCTAATTTTCTAGGATTCTGAAAATTATGATTTAATTCTTAGTTGACTATATTAATTTAAAAATAAAGAGATTTAAAGAAATTTATGATATCTCTATTAGTTTGTTTCTTATTTTTGTAGTTTTCTTAACTTGTGTAATTAGTCTTCTTTTACCAAATATAGTGAAAGGAATTTATCTTCCTTCCATTATATATATGTTGTATGTTTTATCAGTGTTTATGGAATAATAAGAGAATTTTAAAATAATAGGAGAATTCTTCATCTTCTTAAAAATCAACATGGTATCAGAGCAGGTCTGAACCTGAGATAGATGACAACATCCCAACAAAGTCAATCCCTCTCTGAAGTCACCTCTCATCCTAAAACTTCAGTTGCAGATGACAATGGAGGATCAAATGGCCTTATTCTGCCCATTGCAGAGCACAAACTTAATGGCCAAAATTTATCTTCCTTCCATTGTATATTTGTTGTATGTTTTATCAGTGTTTTTTTAGAATAATGAGAGAATTCAGAATAATAGGAGAATTCTTCATCTTCTTAAAAATAACATAGTATCAGAGCAAGTATGAACCTAAGATAGATGACAAAATATGGGATGGCAACATTCCAACAAAGTTAATCCCTCTTTGAAGTCACCTCCCATCCTAAAACCTCAGCTGCAAGTGACAATGGAGGATTAAATGGCCTTATTCTGCTAATTATAGGGCACAAACTCAATGGCCAAAATTATCTTCAATGGTCATAATTAGTGATGATGCTCATTTATGAAAAGGGAAGAGAAGACTGCATCATTGGAGTAGCATACCCATCAAGCAAAGAGGATCCAAAGTATAAATCATGGAAGTTAGAGAATAATAAAGTGATGTCTTGGCTTATCAACTCAATGACAAATGAAATAGGGAAAATTTCCTCCTATATGGGATAGTAAAGAAAATCTGGAATGCAGCCAAAGTGTCCTACTCCAGCCTTGATAACTCATCTGAAATGTTCATTGTTGAAAGTATTCTTCATGATCTACATTAAGGAGATCTCACTGTTACCCAATATTTCAACACACTCACACAAAATTGGCAGCAGTTAGATATGTTTAAAGATCATGATTGGAAGTGCCCAAAAGATGCAATAAAATACAAGAAAATCGTTAAGAATAAAAGACTTTACAAGTTTTTATTGGGCCTCAACAAGGAACTTGATGAAGTTAGAGGAAGAATCATGGGTATGAAACCACTATCTAGCACTCGAGAGTCGAAAGAAAGTGATGATAGGACCAACAACTGCTGCTCATAATCTTGAATGACATCAAGCTGGAGATAACAAACCAAGAAAAAGATGACAATGGTGCAATCATTGCCGAAAGTAAGGGTACACCAAGGAAACTTGCTGAAGGATCCATGGAAAACCCACTGATTGGAAGGCCTCACGTCAATTCAACAACAAAGAAGGTCATGGGCATCTGGCTTCTTCAGAAGAAAGTCACACACAGTTAGAACAAAGTCTATTACAACCAGGAAAAAATGGAGTCTTTGCAAAAGTTGATCAACCAGCAACAATCCTTTAATTCCTCAATTATTGGAACCGGATCCTAAGCTCACAAAGGTAATTTTTTAAATGCTCTTAGTGCAACAAAGAAGAAAATTAGCATGTGGATTATGGATTCAAGAGCCTCCGATTACATGATTAGAGATGTAAGGAATTTTAATATACATAGTCCATGTCATGAAAATTTTTCTATCAGAATTGCAGATGGGTCTCTCTCAAGAGTAATAGGAACCGGAACTGTGGTTTTATCAAAATCCTTCACCCTCACATTTGTACTCTTAGTCCCGAATTTGGATTGCAATTTACTTTTTATTAGCAAACTCACTTAAGACCTTAATTGTGTTACTAAATTTTCCCAAACTCATGTGAATTTCAAGATTTGAATTCGGGAAAGATGATTGGCAATGCTAAGATGTGCTCGGGACTCTATATCCTCAAGGTTGGTAATCTACTAGAACAACAAACTCACAAGGCAAATTTTGACAAGAGAAAAAAATCAGTATTTAAAAATTTCTTTGTCTGTTTCTCGTTTCGAAAATGATAGTGCCATCATGTTATGACACTATAGATTAGGTCATCTAAATTTTTTGTACCTTCAAGAACTTGTTCCTTCATTATTCAGCTATAAAAGTCTAAAAGAGTTTTAGTGTGAAATTTATCAATTTACTAAGCATGCTCATAGTCCTCATTCAGCTCAATTATATATAAAAAAAATCCATCCATTTTTAATGATCCACAGTGATGTATAGGGACTTTCACATGTCAAAAATATTTCTGGAACTCACTGGTTTGTTTTATTTGTAGATGATCATACTAGGATCACTTGGTTGTTTCTCATGAAAGAAAAATCAAAGGTTGGGTAAATATTCAAAACTTTCAATATTATGATTCAAACTCAATTCCATACCAAAATTCAAGTCTTTAGGACTGATAATGCTAAGGAATATTTCAAACACATTCTTAGGGATTACTTACAAAGTCAAGGCATTATAAATTAAAGTTCATGTGTCGTTAGCAAAACGGAGTAGCAGAAAGGAAAAACAAACACATTCTAAAAGTTGCTAGATCACTTATGTTTTCCACTCACGTCCCAAAACATTTCTAGGGGGGATGCCATACTCACATCAACTTATCTCATTAACCGAATGCCTTCTCGTGTTAAATTTTCAAACTCCTTATCAACTTCTTCTTCACTATTATCCTAACACCCGAATTGTGTCAACAATATCACTCAAAGTATTCGGGTGTTCTATGTTTGTCCATGTCCACCCATAAAATAGAAGTAAACTCGATCCCAAAGCACTCAAGTGTATATTCTTTATTTACTCTCCAAACCAAAATGGGTAGAAATGCTATTCTCCTATTACAAAAAGATTTTTACACCTCAATGAATGTAACTTTCTTTAAACATCAATCCTACTACCCCAAATCTGATATTCAGGGGAAGAATCTCATACAAGAATATCAAATTGGGGATATTGATACCACCACAGTCTATCTCATCCATCCTATCACAATTATTCCCACTCCAAGCCAAAATCACCAAACTGAAAATGAAACAAAATCTACAAATCTTCCACCCGCAGAATCTAAAAATATTCCAGCTCCATCTCATGTCTAAAGTCCGAAACCTGCAACCAATAGTGAATTCATTGTATATTCTTGAAAGAAGAAGATTCAAGAGGATTTAGAGCAACAAGCACCTCCCAAGCGAAGTCAAAAATCTAACCCGGATGAAAGAATACATGAAAGTTCATCAAGTAACACCAATTCTAATTTATCAAAAAAAAAAAGTAACACCAATTCTAAATTCATCAATAATGAGGTTATTATTAATTTTGATCTTCCCATTGCCTTAAGAAAAGGTGTGAGGTCATAGACCAATCACCTAATCTCCAATTTTGTCTCTTATAAAGGGTTGTCACCTAAGTTCCAAACATTTGTGGCAAGCCTAAATAAAGAGTAGGTTCTTAACTCCATTCAAGAAGCCATGTTAATTCCAAAATGGAAAAAGGCAGTATGGGAAGAAATACAAGCACTAAAGAAAACTGGAACTTGGTCAATTTCAGAACTACCAAGTGGAAAAAATTCAGTTGAATGTAAGTGGATATTCACAGTCAAATACAAGGCTGATGGAAGTGTGAATAGATTTAAGGCGCGTTTGGTTGCTAAAGGGTTTACTCAATCTTGTGGCATCGACTACCAAGAGACATTTACTCTAGTAGCCAAACTAAACACTACTTGGTTACTACTTTCATTGGCCACCAATCATGATTGGCCTCTTTGCCAACTTGATGTTAAGAATGCCTTTCTTAATAGAGACCCTACAGAAGAAGTCTACATGGATATTCCTCCAGGATTTGAAACATATGCAACCATGAATAAAGTATGCAAACTCAAGAAATCTCTTTATGGACTGAAGCAATCCCTAAGAGCTTGGTTTGACAGGTTCAACAAGACAATAAAGAAGTATCGGTATTCTCAATGTCAAGCACATAATACTTTATTTACCAAACGCTCAACCAAAGGAAAATTGGCGATTCTCATTAAGTATGTTGATGATATTATCTTAACTAATGATTATGAAGAAGAACTAATAAATCTCAACACTATTTTTGCCAAGGAATTCGAAACTAAGGATCTTGGGAATTTGAAATACTTCCTTGGAATGGAAGTTGCTCGATCAAGAAAGAGAATTTTAGTGTTACAATGGGAGTATGTGTTAGACCTTCTTAAAAAGATAGGGATGCTTAGGTGCAAACCAACTGAAACTCCCACGGACTCGATTACTAAGCTTGGGGTAAATAAGTACAGTATTCCTCTAGACAAAGGGCGATATCAAGGACTTGTTGGAAAGCTAATTTATTTGTCTCACACAAGACCTATTATTTATTTTTCGATTAATGTCGTCAGTCAATTCATAAATGACCCATATGAAGAACACATAGAAGCTATCTATAGGATATTGAGATACCTTAAAATGACACCAAACAAAGGCTTGTTCCTCAAGAAAAACACAAGAAACTTAAATTTGATGATGTCGACTGGCTAGATCAATAACAGACCAAAAGACAACTTTTGGTTATTGTTCTTATGTGTAGGGAAACCGAATAACCTGGCGAAGTGAGAAATAACCAGTAGTTTCTCAAAACAGTGTAAAAGCTTAGTTCAGTGATATGGTACTTAGAATCTGTGAGGGACTATGGCTGGAAAAACTACTGAGGAAAGTAGGGATGTGTATTTCTGAACCATTGAAGGTATTTTACGATAATCAGTCAGCTATTAGCATTACAAAGAATCCTATACATCATAACAGAACAAAACATATGGAGATAGATCACCACTTCATAAAGGAGAAGATAGAAAATGAGACGGTTAGCCTATTATACACACCTGCAAGTTAGCAAATAATAGGTATCCTCACTAAAGCTCTACCAAGGAAGATTTTTGAAGAGTTGTGTAACATCTCCTTACCGAGCCTAGAAACTCAATTAAAGAGTTGTCACCTCGTGTTATTTTTGAAATATAAATATTACGGTTTCTTCAGACAATATTAATAACACGTATAAAATGTTTTCTTCACTCTTTAGGATTTTTTTTATAAAATCCTAATAATTAAAATTGAAGCAAACAATAGTAATATTTCAAAAGTAAACATTAAACTTAGCCGTTTACAAAACCCACAATGTAAAGAAAACAGAATTCAAAATCAACGTACCATTGTTTAAAAATAATGTAATAAAGTGCGGAAAATAAATTTACATTACCACTCCGCCCCTCAGTGCCTCTGCTGCGACCAAGCTTAACAGCTTAAATATAGGATTTACCTAACACACACGAGCAAACAAAGGTGAGTGATAAACACTCAGTAGGCTCTTAAATACACATGCAGATATGATGTTGTATGCTTTGCAGAACATTTGTCCTCATTTTCCACTACTATATTGTTGTTTTCATATGTATTATGCTTAATCATTGTGCATTGTGTATAATAGAATGAATAAAGGGAAACTCCAAAATTTATTTTCCACCGTTAATCATTGTGCATTGTTTAAAATAGAATGAATAAAGGGAAACTCCAAAATTTATTTTCCACCATTAATCATTGTGCATTGTTCAAAATAGAATGAATAAAGGGAAACTCCAAAATTTAATTTCATTGTGTATTGTGCATAATAGAATGAATAATGGAAATTTATTTTCCCTTTATTCATTCTATTATACACAATGGCTGTTTCTATTTTGTAGCTTTTGAATTTTCAAATCTTACTTTAATAAGCTCAATATGGGTTTACATTTATATGTAAATGATAGGAAAAAAAATGTAGTTGAACCGATTTTATAGATAAACTCATAAATAAGCAACATATTTGACTTATTTCTTGTTTGTTTGGATATGCTTGACTCTAATTTTCTCCCAGGATATACTAAGGAGAGGAGAATCATAGTGGTTTTGGCCTTATGTTAATTTAAGAGTTTCAATGCAAACAACTTGTCGGATTGGTTATTGGTTTGGATAGCAACAAATTAAGGTATTTATAAGGTGTTTCTCAATTTGTTGTTTGAATTGCTTAGATTGATTATTAGAAACTAAATTACATTTTGAAAATTGAGTTGTTTATTTAAAATTGGATTAATTGTTGAAAATTTGATTGTTTTGTGAAAATTATATTGCTTGATGAAAATTAAATTGCTTGTTGGTTATTATATTTTTATGATATTTTCTATCAAATTAAAATTTGCATTATAATTTAGGATCCTTATAATGTTTGGTTGTGATCAAAAACCAAAGAAGGTCAAAGGTATTGGATCTTTTTTTAAGAAAACAAGTAAAATATCATCAAGTGGGTTACCTTTGAAGTCTTCAAATTTAGAATCTTCAACTTGTGAAAGATGTCTCTAGAATTTGACACTGCAACTCTTGAACATGATCCAGGATTATATCGTCAAATATGTGAATACCCGATTAACGAACGCCACAATATTCAGAAAACTTATATTAATCATGGAGCATAGCAACCTCAACTAGGTATGTATCCTAGTCATGTAGATAGGGCGCAAGCTTGAATATTTCAACTAAGTGGTTTAAGCAACATTTTTAGTTTAAGCATTCTGTTGCCAAAGATTTGGCCTTTTGTTTTTCTTGCTTCATTTTTTGTTGTTAGGTTTTTAGTATTGGCATTTTATGACAACATCATGTTAATCCAAAAAAGTTAAGATTAAACAATCCCTTTATTATATTTGATTTAGTACAATTGTAAAAGATCTATTTGATTTGTATTCAGGTCTTTAGGTTTGAGTTATAATTTATATTTTTATTGGGATTGAGCAGAGTTTTAAGATGTTAACGAAGTCTACTGCTGGAGATTTACATGTGAAGAGTATATTTGAAGAGATTGGATTTTGGCAGCAATTCAAAAAAGATAGTGATGTTTATTTTTATCTGATTGAACTAAATAAGTATTTTCCTTATTTAGTTAAATTAGATAATTATTTTTTATTTTAAAAAATTATCTTTTTCCTAAAATATATATTGTCAAAATTTTTTTATAAATAAGTTTTCACATCTTATTTTTAGCAAGAGTTTTTTGTGTGAGCTAAACGTGTATTTTTGCTTTCTAATATAATGTTTTTACAAAACTCGTTTTTGTGATGTTGTAACATATTCCAAGTTGTAGAAAAAATATTTTTGTACTTAAACTTTTTTTATTTAGCAATTTGGATATGAACTTGATTTAAAAATATCTTTGTTGAGATTTTTATGAGAGTTTTTCGGGAGAAGAAACAAATTGCTTCGGCAGAAGTTCATTTGCATACTTGAAGGGAGTTCAATGTCTGCAATGATGAAGACAAGTGGTGCTTGCTAAACAAATCCATCAAGACAATTCAATACAATGGCGGCAATACAAAGAGGGAGTCTTTTATTGTTTAAGTTCAATTGATGTGTGTAATCATTTATAACATAGTAGATTATTCAAGGTCTGGGCATGACCCCGTGGAGTAGGATTTTCAAACCACATAAAAAATTTCATTGTGTTATTTCTTTAATTTATATTTTACCATTTAATTAAATAAATTTAATCAAATTTGGTAATCTCATAAAAACAAATCTTTCAATTGGAATCATAGCAGATCACTAACATTTTTGTTGGTGAAAATTTTCGGGGAAAAATATCTGTTGAACTTTTTTTTTATTGATTTTTTATATTTCTGGAAAATAGCATTTCAGTTATAAGATCCGCCAGCCACCAATGTTGGATGGGACAAACTACTCTTATTGGAAAGCCAAAATGAAGGCATTCATTATATTCATTGATGAGAAGGCTTGGCGGTCTATTTTGACAGGTTGGAGTCATCCTACTATGAAGGAAGGAGACAAAACAATTTCAAAACTTGAAAAGACATGGTCCATCAAGGAGGATCAATTAGCCAACCTTAACTTAAAAGCTTTAAATGTAATTTTCAATGTTATAAATGTGAATCAATTCAAATTGATTTCAACGTGTGAATCAGCAAATGAGGCTTGGAATATTCTTTAAGTTGCCCATGAGAGAACTAATACAGTGAAAAGATCTAAACTCCAAATACTTGCCTCTAGATTTGAAAATTTAAAAATGCATAATGATGAATGTATTGCTGATTTTAATTCTAGATTATATGATATTGCTAATGAGTATTTTTCTTTAGATGAACTTATTCACAAACCAAGCTTGTGAGAAAGATATTAAGGTCTCTCCTAGAAAGATTTTAAGTGAAGATGACAGCAATAGAGAAGAATAAGGACGTTGATGCTCTTAAGGTTGAGGAACTAATTGGATCTTTGCAAACTTTTGAGATGAATTTAAAGAGAAAAGAGCATTGCTCTCAGACAAGTGATGGAGACGGATGAAAACTCTTATGGTAAAGAAAAATTGGATGAGTCTCTTGTTGAGTAAGCCAAAAATTTTAATAAATTTATGAAAAAGATGAACAAACAAATGAAACTTTATGTGAAACCATCTAATTCTCTTAAAGATAATAATTCTTATAAGCCTATTGAACATAATAAGAAAAATAGAGATATTAAGTGTAGGGAATGTGATAGTTTTGGACATATTCAAGTTGAGTGTGCAAATAAACTTAAGAAAAGGTCAAAGGCTACGAATACAACTTGGAGTGATGAAGAATCAGAAGGGAGTCAACTAGATGATAAAGATCACGTAAGTAATTATTGCTCTTAATATTTTATCTGAATCTCAAAAATCTAATGTGCAGGTATCAAAATGGATGTTACAACATCATCTGGCAGATGTTGCAATATCATTGCAGTAGAGGATGAATTTGAAGAATATAACAGTGAAGATGATGTGTGTGCAAATGATGAGACACTTACAAAATTGTATCATGAGATGTACCAAAAATGTCTAGAAGTGTCTAAGGCTAATAAATCATTAAATGAAAAAGTTGTTGATTTGTTAAAAGATAAAGAAGAATCAAAGAAAATAATTTTTTACTTGGAAGCTCATATTGCTATGAAAGAAGAAAAATTGACTAAATTGAGGTTAGAACTTGATAATACTAATAAGTATTTAAAGATGATAAAAGTAGATACAACTCAATTGGATAAAATATTGACAATTGGGAAGCTAAATGTAACAACCACAGGATTGGCTTCACTAATGGAGAAGCTTCAAGTTCAAAAACAGTTTTTGTGAAGTCAACAACTCCAAATGAGTTCAATGCAGCCAAAGAATGATAAGTCTAGTTTTTCTTCTTTATCAAATTCACAAGGTAAATTCAAGATATTTATACATGTTTGTCATTTCTGTAATATTAAAGGTCATATTCGACCTAGATGTTATAAACTCTTGAATTTGTTTAATAATAGCATAACATCAAAACCAAGAAAGTCTTCTAAAACCAAAAATGAGTTAAAGGATAAAATAATCAATAAGATTTAGGTTAGGAAGTAGAATGATAAATGCTTTGTTGCTTATAATTCTTTGAGAGCATGTGATACTAATTCTTGGTATTTTGATAGTGCTTGCTCCAGGCATATGACAGGTGACAAAATCATTTTGATGAACTACTAAGAAAGTTTGGATGGCCATGTGACATTTAGTGATGATGTTAAGGGCAAAATAATAGGAAAAGGAATTCTCAACATGGATGGATTTCCAATGCTTAAGAATGTTTTACATGTTAAGGGACTTAAAGTCAAGTTGCTTAGCATAAGTCAGATTTATGACAATGATCTTTTGGTGAACTTTACACAAAATAAATATCAAATTTTTGATAAACTTAAAAACTGTATTTTGGAAAGATCAAGATCATTTGATAATTACTATATATTAACTTATCCTCACATTTTGAATAAATTTTTGGATGCATGAACTAAGCATAGTGTCATTAAACTTGGCAAACAACAATCTAAAAATTTTGGTGAATCTGGAAACATACCAAATTTTGGTGAATATGAAAACATACCAAATTTTGTGCAAGATGTTGCAACAGATTGCTATGATGTTACAACAGAAGCAGTTTCTGTAGAATAAAGACTGTTTGGCGATATGAATTCAACATCTAGTTTCAATGCTCCAATCACAAACGAATCATCTTCTAGATATGAGAAAAGATATAACATTGATCTTACCAAATGCAATTTCAAAGATATCAAAGTCTCATGTCAAAGTTATGTTAACATGCTAAGTTTTGTTTGGTTTACTTTCTTGAGTAAGACTAAGATTGTAAAAAAGAATTTGATTTATGCATTTTGGTTGCAAGCAAGATTAGTGCAAGTTTTACCAAAGGTTCTTATGCATCTTAGGTTGTTACTTTGAGAAACATTTATGGTTTGTGCTTCATGTAGTTTTTGTTTGTCATTTTGTATGTATTTTCACTTTGCTTTAATTGTCATTATTCATATTTGTTTGGTTTAACTTTGCTGCTTATAATTTATAAATATTAACATATGAACTTGAAAACTTTATGCAATTTTTGATTAGTTAAATTTGAACTCATATATTGTGCACAATAACAATGTTTTTTTAATTCTAAATTTATTTTTTTGAAATGGATACAACTTGAGTTGAGAATTATTGAATTGAGTTTTGACTGTTTACCTAGATTCTTATCCCATCTATAATATGAAAAGTGTCTAGGCCCTATTGTCAGAAAAAGCTACCTACACTATTGTGTGAAGCTATCCATGAGTAATTTGAGTCTATGTATTACAAATATCTAGATAATAATCTACCATGAAAAGAGGGCTACCTCAGTGTTAGAGTGAAAGCTACTGACTCTAGGTACAAAATCAAAAATTTGTATTAAAAAAAAAAGGAAGTAAAGGAAAGAAAAATATACTACAAAATCACTTCACACATATATGTCTGTGACTTAAATGAACTTTATTGGGGATCAAGATGACCACGTTAGTTTGGGCAACTCTTTTCAATTTTTCAAAATTAAGTTGTTGAAACTGAAAACAAATTGAGGAGGAATTTTTGAAACATTTGATGCACACACATAGTTCAAATCTTCCTAATCTTTATTTGATGGAAGTGGTGAAAGTTTGTATTTTGATTTTTGCATATTGTTTTAAGCAAAGTTAAATGTTTTTTAAAAAAAATCTTTCAATGTTGACTGTATTTATATGAGTTTGTATTTCATTTAGCTGTTGCAAATACTATGAGTTTGTATTAGTTGAAGTAATCAAATCATGGATGGATGATCAAACTAAAGGGAAGCAAAGATTTATCAATCTGAGGGGAGTAAATTGTGTAAGGTTTTATTGATGTTACCCCATAAGTTACAAGATGTTGCAACATCAATGATATTTTCAGACCCTGGTGTAGTTTACTGTATTTCGTGATCTTTTTTTTTTTTTGGTTTATACGTTTCTCCTCTAATTTTAAAAGTTTTGTAGTCCTTTGAATCTTTTGACAAAAAGGGAGAGAAGACTTGATACAATAATGCACAACAAAGGGGAAGAAGACTTGATGCAAAATATTGATTGGTCTGTCATTTTGTAATATTGTATTATTTTGATTTTTTACACTTACTGGTTTGTTTTATTACTACTTCCAATCTGTTCTACTAATCCTTGTTTATATTGTGTTTCAAACAGTACATTTTTGTAGTTTGGCTGTGCATAGGTGTTTAGGGTTTGTATAGATGTTTTGTCAAAAGAATGCCAAAGGGAGAGATTGTTAGGTTTTTAGTGTTGACATTTTATGACAACATCATGTTAGTCCAAAAGGTCAAAATTGAACAATCCCTTTTTTGTATTTCATTTAGGACAATTGTAAAAGATCTGGTTAATTTGTATTAAGGTCTTTAGATTTGAGTTGTAATTTATATTTTTATTGGTATTGGATAGAGTTTTAAGATGTTGACAAAGTCTACTGCTGAAGATTTATACGTGAAGAGTATATTTGAAGATATTGGATTTTGGCAGCAATTCAAAAAAGATAATGATGTTTATTTTTATCTGATATTTTATTATCTGATTGGACTAAATAAGTATTTTCCTTATTTAGTTAAATCAAATAATTATTCTTTATTTTGAAAAATTATCTTTTTCCTAAAATATATATTATCAAAATCTATTTATAAATAAGTTTTCACGTCTTGTTTTTAGCAAGAGTTTTTTGTGTGAGCTAAACGTGTATTTTTAGTTTCTAATAGAATGTTTTTACAAAACTCATTTTTGTGACGTTGTAACATATTTCAAGTTGCAGAAAAAATATTGTTATGCTTAAACTATTAATATTTAGTAACTTGGATGTGAACTTGATTTAAAAATATCTTTGTTGAGATTTTTATGAGAGTTTTTCGGGAGAAGAATCAAATTATTTTGGGAGAAGTTCATTTGCATACTTGAAGGGAGTTTAATGTCTGCAATAGTGAAGACAAGCGGTGTTTGCTGAACAAGTCCATCAAGGTGATTCAACACAGTGGCAGCAATATAAAGAGGGAGTCTTTTATTGTTTAAGTCCAATTGGTGTGTATAATCATTTATAACTTAGTGGATTGTTCAAGGTCTGAGCATGACTCTTTAGAGTAGGACTTCTGAACCACGTAAAAAATTTCGTTGTGTTCTTTCTTTAATTTATGTTTTACCATTTAATTAAATAAATTTAATTAAATTCAGTAATTTCATAAAAACAAATCTTTCAACTCGTAGAAGACTTTCACTACTGAAGGGTTTAGAAATCGGAAGAAGGTTGATGGATAACAATGTACCTTTATTGGACATAATGTATCTTCAGCTCATCAACATGCTACGGTAGATTAGCGTGTTTTAAGCAATCCATCTCAATAAATTGATAAAGTTATGAATGCACAGTCTTCTCAACAAATAACACATAATCAATTGAGACTAAAAGCAATAATTGATAGTATTAGATTCTTAGCAAGTCAAGGATTGGCTTTCACATATAATGATGAGTCTCATGATTCATCTAATCGGGGAAATTTCATTGAAGTTATATATTTAATGGCAAGATGTAACATTAGCGTTAACAATATTGTTCTTAATAATGCTCCTGAAAATGCCAAGTATATTGCATCATCGATATAAAAAGAGATATTGCATATATATGCTAATAAGGTAATGAAGTTGATTTGTCAAAAAATTAGAAATAACAAATATTGTATTCTTTTTGATGAAGTAAATAAAGAGCAAATGACTATTATCCTTAAGCTATGTAGATTGTCGTGGATTTTTCAGAGAACAACTTTTTGATATGGTGAATGTTCCTGACATAAGAGCTTTAACTTTAAAAAATGAGATCACCATTGTTCTTGGTCGTCATGAACTTCTAGTTGAAAATTTACATTGTCAAGGATATGATGATGCTAACAATATGCGTGGTGCATGGAATGAGTTATAAGCATTGTTTCTTCAAGATTGTCCATATGCATATTATGTACATTGTTTTGCTCATCATTTGTAATTGGCTTTAAATGGTGCGGCTAAAGAAGTGAAGTATGTTTAGTTATTTTTCTCAATGTTAAATGAAATTGTTAATTACATGTCTGTTTTTGCCAAGCATCATTCTGAGTTGGTTTTGAAATGAAAATATGAAATTCACGAGTTATTAATGGATGGAGAACTTGAAACAGGTACAGGGGCAAATCAAACTTGTAATTTACAATAACCCGGAACAAGTCGTTGAGGTTCTCATTATAATTCTGTGAAAAGCTTAATTGAGTTGTTTGGTACAATTAAATCATTTCTTTCTGAGATCAATGAAAATGGACTAATCCAACAATTTTGTTCTGAGACTTATAAATGTTTGGTTGCCATAACATTATTTGAATTTATATTTATCTTACTTTTGATGAAGAAAGTTATGGGAATTACTGATTTTGTTTGTCAGGCACTTCAAAGAAAAAATAAGACATTGTTAATGCTTAGAATATCTCACAATCAAAACATCAACTTCAAACTTTGAGAGACGGTGGTTGGGATGAGCTATTTGAAGAAATTATATCTTCTTATGAATGATATGATATTGAGATACCTGATATGAGTGCTTTATATAAGCATGGTACATGTCGTTATTATCAACAAAGAGATTTTATTACAATTGAGCATCATTATCGAGTTGATATATTTAATAATGTAATAGATTTTCAATTGATGGAGTTTAATAATAGATTTTCAAAAAAATACTGTGGAGCTACTTTGTCTTAGCTCAGCCTTGGATTTTTTTTCATGATTTTAGATCATTTAATATCGATGATATTTGTAAGTTTGCTGAGAAATTCTATCATGAAAACTTCACTCATTATGATTTATATCAATTGAGAATATAATTGGGGTATTATAAATTATTAATGGATCATCCAGACTTTTAGATTATTAATTTTATTTCTACATTATATTATCGATTAGTTAAAACATTTATGACTGAAGATTTTTACTTGATTAGTAGATTAATTCATTTAGTATTGACATTTTCGGTTTCTACATCAACGACAGAAAGAACCTTTTATTTATAAAATTCATTAAAAATAGATTTCAGAACAAGATTGAAAATGAATTTTTTATTAATTGTATCATCGTCGATATAAAAGAGATTTTGCAATAAGTATAGATGATGATTTAATTATTAATGAGTTTTACTCAATAAAAAAATATAAAACACAACTTAAATAATAATTTACTATATTTGCTTTATGAGTGTAAGGGTCGTTATGTTTGTTCGTCTACTTTTTTATTTTAATAATAAATTATACCTGTTAAGTTTTAATTTTGTACAAAATATTTTTATAAATAAAAATAGCACACTCAATTTATAAATTTTGAATTGGTCGCTGTTGCTTCTCTCCCGCGAATACTGAATGGTGCGTGTTGGGAAAGACATTTTCAATTTCGAAGAGCCGCTCTCTCTGAGTATATGTCGATGGCTCAAATTCGACAGGCGTAAATTGAACCAACGGATTCGATGATGTTTAAATTCAAGTGTTAATTATGCTATTACCCTTACATTTTTCATTTTTTACACCAATGGCCTATTTAATTGGCTGTGTTTGGGAATTGCTCAGAAGACCAGGCCCCAAATACACAGGACTAAGAAACTATCTTCGTTATCTTGCCCTGGTCTGCCTCTTGTCTCCATCTCCAGTGAGTTTCGTCATCCACAGTCCATAGCCGATATCGTCTTCATCTCCGGCGACCGTCAGATTTTTTCTATAACTATTTTATTTTTTGATTAAAATTTTGCTTTTTGTTTGAAGGGGCTGCGCTTGCTCTGATATTTATGGTTTTTGTTGTTTTAATTCCATGGATTAGATGCCCCGTGGCTAGCTCTTTTAAGAAAAATGACATTATTTACATTTTTTTTTTTTTGCTAATTTTTTTTAGCAACATCTGTTCTTTTAAAAAAAACATATGAATAAGTAAAACTATCTGATAATTACTTATTTTTCATATTATAACGAAACTAAAAAATATTGTTTGAAAATGAAAACAGAAAACCCTTTGAATTTTTTTCTTTTTGGCTTAAAATTGGAGTCGTAAATATTTTTTTAATATTTTGTTGATGGGGTGTCTATTTTGCCCAAGTATGATGTAGCGTAGTGTATGCATATATTCTTGTAATAGAGTGAGAATAAAAGCAAAAGGAAGTTAAAAGGATAGCAAAGCTGCCCCAATCCTCCCACTCTACTTTTTCTTGTTGACACTTTCTTCTTTCCTCTCTGTACGTTCCTCTGTGTGTTCTTTTTCTTCCTCCATTTTCTTATTTCTTATTCTTGCTGTTTTCTTTCTTATATTTCCTCAAAATTTGGACTCAAATAAGGAATATCACTCGGCTTTCTGCCTAGCGTCTAGACAGTTACACATGTAGGCACAAAAGTGTCTAGGGAGCCTGCATTATCCAGTGTAGCTCCCTCGGGAGGGCTGTTGTAAAAAAAATGTTTGTCAGAAAAAACAAAACTGGTGTCTCATGTGGGCATGTCAATCTCAATATAAAATGGGATTTTAATTTATTAAAATATAAAATATTATTATTGAAATCTATCTCTAATTGTGCTAGATAGTAGATAGTAGAGAACAAATAATCTATGAGTTTGATGAAACACCTTGAACTAAGAAAGTCAAATGGGTTTTCAAATAATACTGAAACAAAAAACTGCTGACACCTACGGACTAAACAAACTACTAATCTTGTGGCTGCCACATATTTTCTACTTTGGTTCATGTTTTCAGCATTCACATGATATCTTTGACATAATCTTTGAGAGTGAGCTTCTAATATGAAGGGTAAAAGTATTTATACGGCCAAGAAGGTAAACTAAAATAATCATAATTTAGACCATATATTAAAACCATATTCTAAGTTTTATCAACATGTTCTACATATAAAATGAAAAAATAATAATAAATAAAGATAAGAATATCTACTTCAATATTCTTCTAAATAATTTTAAATCAATTGTCAAGAACCTGGCTAAAATACCCTCTCTCTCTTTTTTTTTAATTGATGTTTACTCTTAAATTGCTTCATTCACTGCCCCTACTAAGTACGTTCACTTATATCTTTGTAATGTGCATTTTGATAAACAAACAATAATTAACATGTGCACTTGAAAATTTGAAGTAATTACGGAAATCTAAAGTACATTGTCTTTCCTTTTCTCTAAATACTTTCAAAAAAATTTTAATTTTAATGATACGTCAGAGCCACGCAGTAATATTTAGTTTCATTCATCTATTTTACTTCCTTTTCTTACTTTTCCTTTTCACTGTAAAATTATTCTATCATTCTGTTATCCTCTACCATTATTTATTGGTCTCCTCCTATTGCAAGAAAAAAAAAACTAATGGTGTTCTTGTAAGGAAAATGAAAATCCTATATCACTATTTATTGGTCTCCTTTTAATAACATCATTGTGAAAAAAAAAAAACTATCGGCGTCTTTGTGAGAAAAATAATATATATATATATATATATCAACTTGTACAATAAAAAAAGTTTATAAAAGTCTTTTAAAATCAAAAATAAAAAATCATTAAAAGTTATTCATACTTTTATAAATTCTACAAAAGTTTATGAAAATTTTTAAAAGTCTCTGATTAAAAAAGCCTATTAAAATATTTTAAAATCCAAATTGAATACACCCCCCTTAATGATTTTTTATTTTTGATTTTAAAAGACTTTTATAAACTTTTTTATTGTACAAGTTGATATATATATATATATATATTATATTCCTCACAAAGACGTCGATAGCTTTTTTTTCACAATAATGTCATTAAAAGGAGACTAATAAATAGTGATGTAGGATTTTCATTTTCCTTACAAGAACACCATTAGTTTTTCTTTTCTTACAATAGGAGAAGACCAATAAATAATGGTAGAGGATGACAGGATGATAGAATAATTTCATAGTGAAGATGAAAAGTAAGAAAATGAAGTAAAATAGATGAAGGGAAGTAAATATTATTGTATGGCTCTGACGTATCATTAAAATTAAAAAGTCTTTGAAAGTTTTTAGAAAAAAAAAAGACAATTTATAAAAAATTATTTATACTTTTATAAATTCTATAAAAGTCTATTAAATTTTTTAAAAGTCTCTGATTAAAAAAGTCTATCAAAATATTTTAAAATACAAATTGAATACAACCCCCTTATTATTTTCAAGAGTCAGTCTGTGACAGAATTATTATTTTCTCGTGCAATAATCTTGAATTTAAAATTTCACTTTTAAAAGATTAAAAAAATAAAAATTATATAATTTTAAATACATAACGTTATCTTGATCGTTATAAAAATGATAATATAAAAACCATTAAATTGTTTTTTAAAATTTGGGAATTCTATAATTGCATGGATATGTATAATTTTTGTGTACTTGCTAATAAGGAATAGTCACGAGCATATAATATACAGCTAATCTAAACCAGATATTATTATTTTTCCTTTTTATGTTTTTGCCAAAAACTATTTTCACACACCAAGAGAGCTAGAGACAGTAAGATGGAGGTGTATAAAGTATTTAATTAGTTGACACACAAATATATTTTTTGAATATTTTTTTCTACACAAATAACTGATTTCAGCTCACATTCCTTTTAAAGAAAACATTTATTATTTTCCTAAAAAAAAGTTAAAATTAGTGAAGTATAAATTATTTAATTAGTTGAGAGACAATATATTTTTTGAAAAAAATTTTGTACCCAAATAAATTTATTCAGCCCGCATTCCTTTTAAGGCAAACATTTATTATTTTTCCTAAAAAAAAGTTAAAATTGGTGAACTGTGCATGTTGGCCCTCATACATTAACTTCTTTTGCCATGAAACAATTTTTAACCGTTCATTTATCCTTAAATGGGTCCATTTTTCACATCAGATATTAATGACAAATGAACGGCTGTGATTTCATCTCAGTCTGGGGCTGAATCCCACGCTTGTACAGCACGTGGTATCATCTATTGGTGCAATTGTATTCCTCGAATGAAGTGAGTCACAGGGCCACACCCTGTTATGTCGCACACTGAATTGAAATCTTGCAAGTCAGGAACATGGTATAGACACAATCAGGACAGGAATCCAACGTGGCCGGTTGTGATGACGCCAACCTTAAATGGTGATGGTACAGAGCTTCATAGTAAATCCTTTGTCATGGTTAAAACCCAAGCTTCGGTTTCTCTTTTCTATAGCACTCAGAGGTCATTTTCTCAAGGGAAAAAAAAAAATTTAAAAGAAAAAATAAAAAAACTACCCAGTTCTCTTCTCCGGCGCCGGAAAATATCGCTGGCGATACTCCGGCGAGGTCATCTACTCTAATACTCTCTCATTATTCTCAATTTCTAGGGTTTAGCCTCCACTGCTGTATGTTTTGTGCTTGTATGTGTGTAGGCTTGTATGTGGGTATGTGTGTTTGTAGGTTTCAGAATTTTCAGTTTGATCTTTGAGTTTGGTGTTTTGTCTCTCTCTGGATCCTTCACTGCGTTGCTGCGTGTGATCGAAGCTTAATTTTTAGGGTTTTTGATGTTTTTCTGTGCAGATTGATTGAGCAGGGCTTTTAAAGCTTTGAGCTTTGCATGGTTTGTGGTTGGTTTATGTCAATGGCTTTAATGGGCGAAATGGTGTCGCAAATGCTACCGCGGTTTTGAGAGCACTGGTTCGAGTTTGGAGTGTGGAAGAAGCTGAACTTGATTGTACGGGGACGAGTTGGTGGACTGGTGCTGAGGCGACTCAGTGAGCCTGTTTTTTGAAAAAATGGTAGTCTTGGAACTCTAATTGATGTTCTTGCATGCAAATTCCGCGTTCAGATTTTGGTTATTGTATTTGGGGTATTCGATTCTTTTGCACCGGAGAGGTTATGATTTCAATCAATGATGGTGCTGTGTGTGTCTCTGTGTTCACTCTCACTCTCATACACACACTCGCTCTCTCTATAGTTTATATCGTTATACATTTTTCTGTTGTTTGACATTTTAAATGGCTTTAGTCTTTGCTAACTTTTATCCTTAGGGAGATAAGAAGTTAGTTTTGTGTTACTGACGCAAGACCATTTAGTTAACACCTGTTCAGTTAAATGGTTGGTAAATAATTAATGTTCTACGAGATTAGGGTGGTTTTATTGACAATAGATATGAAAATAATTCAAGTTATTCCTCTATTATTTTAACTTTATTAACTGCAAATTTATGACTTGCGATCTATTTGCTTGTTTATTAACAAAAAGATAGATATGTTATTATTTAACATTTTTCCTTTCTATTGTTATTGTTAATTTACTGTGAAAGAGAAATTAATATGATCGTTTGTGAGATATCTTCTTGTACGACGATTATAGGTCTGTTAATGGCTGGTAAAGGAGCTGCATTACCCTCACACTTCTGTAGACACGCACAAAGAGAGATTTGACCCAAAAGATACACACACATGAACACGCATATATATATATATATATATATATATATATATATATAGACAGAGAGAGAGAGAGAGAGAGAGGAAGTTGAACCAAAAGAACCTAAGTTCATTGTTTTGTTGGTATTTTTACGGTAGCAACACACAGACACAATCACTTGTAGAGAGAGAGAGAGAGAGAGAGAGAGAGATTTGGCCCAAAAGAACTGTATGTTCATTGTTTAACAATGTCTTTAACATAGCTACACACAGAGATTTGACTAAATGGAACTATAAGTGCATTGCTTCAGTGTGTCAATTACCATAGCAACAGACACACTCACATACACCTCACATACACACAGAGACCGAGAGAGAGAGAGAATATGTGACCCAAAAGAACTAAATGTGTCGTGTTTCTACCATAGCATTTTTCATTGCTGGAATCCTTTTATGGTCTGGATATTTTCAGCTGTAAACCTTATAACAGAAGGTTGAAATATCTTTGAGAGAAATAAAGAAGCGTCTTGGAGGGAGGGAGAGAGAGATAGAGAGAAAGGAGGTAGAGTTGTTTATGGGCATTTTATTTCCTTGTTGGAACCTGTTAATTGCTATTTTTCACCATAAATGGCAAATGAAGACTTAGATTACTTGACAATAAATGACTAGATAATTCCACTCTTTGTCTGCTTCGGTTCAAATTACCTCAAAATAACATAGTCTTTGGATTAATGAGGCACTTGCTTGTTATGCAATTAACAATATTGTAAATTTGGTCTTCAAGGGCAAAATCTGTTGCTGTAGTATATCAGCTTCTGTTCGAAAAAAGGTGTGGACCAGTTTAAGTATTGCCTTAAGTTGCTGTGTTTTATAATTCAAGTGACTCTATTGGATCAACTTTAACCATTAGCAGTAACCTTATTAAATCGTGGCAAAGTCAAAATTAGTAACAATGGGCAAAAGAGAAAAGCAAAGATTGGGTTGGTACAAACAAAGTTAGATTGCTTTTAGCACTTAAGGATCTAACTTTAATGTTTCTCATTTGAAGTAAAAAAACTATAGTAAATATGTGATACAGTAAAGCTAGATTTCATGCATGCTGTTGTGATGATGTGGCAAGTACATCTTGGTTTATGAGTTGTTCTGAGAACTATGGAAATCTTCAATGTCAAATGCTTTGACATATAGATGTATTATTTTAGCTACCATTTAACATGCTATTGAACATAATCTTAGTATAATGATGGCTTCTTAAATGTACAGTTCTTGTGAATACTCTTTCGAGAGAAAGTAAAATAGATGAGATTCTTGTGAATACTCTTTCAAGAGAAAGTAAAATAGATGAGGCTGTATTGGCTGTCCAGACCATGGAAAGACGAAGATAGTCGGTTCTGCAGCTCTTTATTGTCTTCGCACGATGTCTTTGTAGTGCTGGAAGGTGTCAAGACACATTAAAGCAGATAGTTTTCATGCTTACTCGGTTACGATTTTGTTCCTGTGAACTATGTTTTGTGCATTGAGAGTGGCATTTATATATAGAGTTCTCTGATAAGAGTATGAAAGCTTAGGTTGATCAAAATTAGGGTAGGACTGAATTCTCAACTAAAAAAATGAGTTGTTAGCTAGGGGAAAAAAAATAAAAAAACAGTATAGACAGAAATGTCTACTGCTCAGGTTTACAAATATCATAAGTTTTTCATTTATGCATATTTGATCAAGTGTTCTTTTTATAATTGATTCAGTATTGCTTTGTTAAAATTTTAAATGCTTTATATGATATGTCCCCAAAGTAGAGGTGTGGTGTATGTAAGTAAACCTTTTTTTTATATAAAACTTTACTTTATTGATGAAAAAACAATACATATTAACATAAATAATGATAATAACGCTAAACAAAATAAATAAAATTGAAAACTTTATTAAACTCTTTCAAAGTTTACCTCACAACCAAAGTTTTGGCTGTCGTGATTCATATCCAAGAAACTAAGATTTGGCTTAATTTCTGAGATGGGTTTTTCTTTCTTTACATTATGGTTGCAAGAAACTTAAAAGAGTATTCAAAAGTAACTGACCATTACTTTTTATTTTCTCGAAACCTGAGAACAGCTAAGATCTAACGGAAAAGTTGTTGATCGGACTCCGTTTCCAGGCAAGTGGGATAATCCAATGGGTGAGAGGAAAAAAGGGCATAGAATTTTGATGGTCTCTGATTTTTTCTATCCGAACTTTGGTGGCGTGGAAAATCACATCTACTATCTCTCTCAATGCCTTCTGAAGCTTGGTCACAAGGTCAGAGAATAGACAATGTTTTTAGTTTGTTTCTGTACATGTGCATTTATACTGTTTAAATTCTCAAGTACTTTTGTGTATATATGCTCACATAGTTGCGTATATATGTGTTTCTGTATTATGTATGTATAGATACTTGTTTTGTTGTTTAGTGAGTTGAAAGAAAAATTTTGAACTTGCCCACTGTCCTTTTCCTCTTTGTATTGTCTGACTTCACGCCAAATCGATTTGGCAGCTTTCTGTTTATGTAGCAATAAGTACATCATGATCAGATTGAGATCTCTGTGAAGTTTTTGAATAAGATGATATTCATGGACCTAAGATATATTTGATTGTTCAGGTGGTAGTTTTGACTCATGCTTATGGAACTCGTACTGGGGTGAGGTATATGACTGGTGGCCTGAAAGTTTACTATGTACCATGGAAACCCTTTCTTATGCAAAACACCTTACCAACTTTCTATGGGACTTTACCAATTATAAGGACTATCCTTATTCGAGAGAAGATTTCGTTGGTACATGGGCATCAAGCTTTCTCAACACTTTGTCATGAAGCTTTGATGCATGCACGTACTATGGGGTATAAGGTTGTTTTCACTGATCATTCACTCTATGGTTTTGCTGACGTTGGAAGCATCCACATGAACAAGGTTTTGCAGTTTACTTTAGCAGATGTAAGTCAGGCCATTTGTGTTTCTCATACAAGCAAGGAAAATACAGTGTTACGATCAGGATTGCCACCAGAAAAGGTCTTTGTAATACCTAATGCTGTTGACACTGCAATGTTCAAGCCTGCTCCACAGAGACCCAGTGGTAATGAAATTATTATTGTTGTTATAAGTAGATTGGTTTATCGGAAGGGAGCAGATCTGCTAGTTGAAGTCATTCCAGAAGTCTGCCGGCTAAATCCCAATGTGAGTCATTAAGCACCACATTGTTTATGCAATTGTGATAAACTCTTGTTAACCTTTAGTTTATGCTTTGTTATTTTCCTTAATGTGGAATTGGCATGAACTGTGCTTTAATCTATTTTCAACTATGGATGGAGATCATATGTTCTGTGTTAGCAATTGTTTTTTTAGGTAGATGATAAGTTTAGTAGATCATACAGGTAGTACTAAGTTTGTGCTTACTCAAACAAGAACGCCAGGAAGTTTGGAAGTTGGATATGAATATAAGAAAATTGATTCTCTACATTGATTTCTTTCATCATCTAGAATAATTGGGGAACATATTTTTGTTGATACTTTACTTATTCTCAGACGTTTGTTTTTCTTATTGCAACATTCTTGGTGCATGATTGTCTCTTGATACATTCATATCTTTCAGTTATAGCATGTATAACCTGATGGAGATGCTCTTCTTGATACAAATGAAAAGCTTATGCAGTAAGGTTGAATCTGGGTACTTTAAATTATTAACATCATGGGTTGTACTTATTATCATGGATTCTTAGTTGATTTGCATTAAATCATCTCATTCAGAAATGTATAATAAGGTTCGTTTCGTTGTTGGGGGAGATGGGCCTAAACGTGTGCGGTTGGAAGAGATGAGAGAAAAGCATTCTCTTCAAGATCGAGTTCAAATGTTGGGTGCTGTGCCGCATGCTCGAGTACGGTCTGTACTTATCTCTGGCCACATATTCTTAAACAGGTTATTGGATATGG
Organism: Rhamnella rubrinervis; assembly: GCA_007844105.2. NCBI lineage: Eukaryota > Viridiplantae > Streptophyta > Magnoliopsida > Rosales > Rhamnaceae > Rhamnella > Rhamnella rubrinervis. Next base: position 10,152,556 of record CM017577.2, read on the forward strand.
AATTCCTTAGAACTCTTTATTGTTATTCCAGTCAACATGTGAATATATACTCTTGTATCAAGACAAGGTTGTTTTAGGGGTTTGGACAAGGTACACTGTTGTTGAATCCTTCTCTAATGTAGTTGATTACCTGTTGCAGTTCTTTAACAGAGGCCTTTTGCATAGCCATATTAGAGGCTGCTAGTTGTGGATTATTGACTGTCAGTACACGTGTAGGAGGTGTACCAGAGGTATGTAAAATGAATATATTCTCCCCTTGATGGGTCTAACAATTTAAAAGTTGCTTCTTTGCTTTCATTTTGCTTAGTTACATATTCCTTGAAACATCAGAATCCCTAGTTATGCCTGGTTACAGTTTATTAGTTAATCCCCTGGCTGACCGTAGGTGCTACCCGATGACATGATTTTACTAGCAAAACCAGATCCTAGTGATATGGTGCAAGCTATCAAGAAGGCGATATCTATACTTCCTAAGATTGATCCACAAATCATGCACAACCGTGTGAGTATTCTCATAGCTATCTGCAGTCCTTCTGGATGTGTCGATTACTATTGGAACAGTGGTTACTTATTGTTTCTTTGTTTCTACTTCTAGATGAAGGAACTATACAGTTGGCATGATGTTGCCAGAAGAACAGAGATTGTGTACGATCGCGCTTTGCAATGCCCAAATCAAAGTCTTGTAGGACGACTCTCACGGTATGCTAATGGAAAGTTTACGTCTGATTAGGTGCTCAAATATATGGTTATTATGAGAACCATCTCTTAAAAATGGATTATCAAACATAGGTAATTACATAAAAATGTGTATTAATAATGATAGGTACCTTTCATGTGGAGCATGGGCAGGGAAGCTTTTTTGCTTGGTTATGATCATTGATTTTGTGTTGTGGCGTCTATTACAATTATGGCAGGTAATGTGCTTTGGGTTTCAACACCATTTTTTCTTCTTTTTCTTTTTTGTTTTATGTCTAGAACTAATATTTTTCTTTCCAACCCCCTTAGCCTGCAGAGAATATAGAAGAAGTGCCTGAGTTTACCGTGTCCCATCATCAAAACTGAGGACACTGCTGGAAAGCTTTAAACTGATTTTTTTCATGTTCGAAGTTGCTCATGCTGTATTTGAGAGGGAGCTGGTGGAAAGAGAGACCGAAGGTGGACCTTAGATTTTGTAGAATACACAGTAGACATATCTGTGCTTCAAAACGCCACATCAAAAATGGACCTTCAGATTTTGTAGAGTACACTTGTTAATAATTATAGAAATTAAAAGTGGTATTACATCAAATCATATATATTAATTTCAGGTTCTCTGTTGTACTTTTTCTCTACTTGTCAAATAATGGTTCTTTTTTTAAATTTTAGTATTTATGAAATTATGCATGGCATACAAAAAAAGATACATGAAAATACTCTGTATATCATTCAGATAGATCAGGGAAAGATATTTTATTATTTTCTTTTAAAATATTATACTAGATTTTTGGTAACAACTAAGGAACGCGGCGGAAGGCTTGTAAGAAATTACCATATATATATATATATATGAATTATGCATTTTCATATGCCGAGGAGTGCATTGTTGATGTACCTCTCTCGGTCAAATTGTCAGGAGGCTTCGATAGTTTGGTCAATGGGCGGTTGTATTCCCTCGCATTTAATAAAAATATGCGTTATTTTTTTTTATTTTTTCCTATAAGATTTAGTGAACAATATCGCTCAGTATATCAGTTACTTATATTTTATAAATCAAATTAAGTCGACCATTAATTAATCTCAAGAGATTTCTATGATACTAGAATATTTATAAATAAATCTATATATACATATTAAAATGCCTAAACTTTTATAAATCAACCATTAACTAATCTCAAGAGATTTTTATGATTCCTAGAATATCCACTTAAGCTTAAGATAAACCTGACACCAAAGATTTGAGGGTTTTTCATTTTGCCAATCGAATTGAAAACTATAACTCTAATTTATTTTTTAAACATCTTTAGGAACCTCAAATTAATAAAAATTAAACATTATTGTTATTTATGAGGTCCAAATTTAACAATCCCTAAAATATCCTCAACTCTCAAATCGAGGCTTTTCACAATACTTTGACCATAATTAGCAAACTACATAACAAATCAAAGTCCATAAAATAAGGAGTAAGAATATATTTTAATTTTGTTGGGCACTTAACAAGGTAGCTGTAATTTGACTAAGAAGTGATGGCCCAAATGAAGTTTTCAAAATACAACACAAATGAAAGGTTTTTAACCAAAAAGGAGATTGAAATTGAACTCGAGGGTCGAAAAGAATAGGAAAACACTCTCCTTCAGCCAGAATCCAGCAAAAAGGAGGAGAAAGAGAGTCTCAACCATGGTTGAATTTTCGGTGGCTACCAACACTGGCAAGGGCGATGCTCGTGGTGGGCAATAGATGTGCTCATGAGTGGACAGCATTGATTTGTGGCGGTGGCGACGGGCAATAACAACATGTGGTGGTGTGGCTGCAAAGAGAGAAGGGGGGGGAGGGTGTCGGGTGGTGTAGAGAAGATGCTAGAGGGAGGAAGAAGAAAGAAAAGAGAAAAGAAAAAGTAAAGAGGAGAAGAGAAAAATCTATAACATTTAAAAAGAGTTGGCAAAATTAGAAAAATTTACAACAATTTTAAAAAAGTTGGCAAAATTATGATTTTGCCTTTATCTTTTATTAACCATATCTCATATTATGTTTATAAATTCGTATCAATGAGCTATAAAAAATATACTAAAATCAAAATAAAAAACTACACACGATGAAAGATCTACTTTGGATCTTACCAACTGTACTAAAAAATAAAATTTAAATCAACCCTCCAAATGATATAATTTTTTCAAGCATTTTCAAAAATTGGGTTATTACATCCTAGCATTATCTAAAGGTGTAATTGGTTTTGCAATTGCAATTACCATTATTATTTATATTCTCATGATAACTAAGAGAGCTGGCCATAAGAAGTATAGCCACCACAACTTAACACCATCACCATGCTAACCGTCTTACTAGTGCTGCTTCTCTCTCTCTTTAATAGATCTACAAAGACTTGAGTAAATGTCTTACAACATTTGTTTAAAATATTGGATTGCATATCTAAAAATGCCTGTCAATTGCTTATCTTCTATCATGATATTCCACCAAGCTGTAACATAAATACTTGTCTGCTCATTGCCATCATCATTTATTAACTAAATATGAGAAGTAATATACAGTATATGGTTATTAATATGCCAGCTTATCGTCATCACCATTTTAATTAAAAACGTAATCAATCTATAGATAGTTTGTGGTCATTTTCTTAGTGCTGGCGGGTTTGGTTTGCTATATATATATATGTGTACACTACTACAAAAAGAGGATTAAGAGATGGACATTGCTGTTTGGCAAAGGGCATATAATCGTTGCCTTATTCGGTATCATCAAAATGGACAAATTTTGGCGACGGTCACACCAGACAACCATCGCCATAATTATATTTTATTAATTTATTATATTAATTAATTTTTGATGAGCATCGCTATAATAATATTTTATTATTTTTTTAAAAGATCATCCTTATAATAATATTTTATTATTTTTTAATTTATTATATTATTTAATTTTTATCACAAATTCATAATAAAAATGACAATGAAGTGGGCCCCATTTGGAATGGGGCGGGATTCTCCGTAGAGGGATATGGATCCCCATTTTTTGCTTTGTGCCCCATTTAATATTTTTTTAAAATATTAATATTTTATATTTAAAATAAATAAAAATTATATTTTTACATATAATTTAAAAAAAGGAGTTGGCATTTATTGATCAAAATTGAGAGAAAATTGTAGGGGAAGCTGGTTTGTTCAAGTCTTTGAATCCATGGCATCGTCCCCAATCTACTGACAGTCTAGCCGCTGCCATGTGATAGGAACGGTGCCATCACCACTGCTCTTTGGATCGTCCAGGTCTTCCTCTTCGCCTTCTTTTCCGTTAGATCTGTGTTATTTGTTCATTTGAAGGTGCATTAAAGAAGAAACTAATTAATATGTCATTTCCATCTTTTAGTTTGTTCTTTGCTTCCATGTGCAAAGCATATGATATGTACGGAATATGTCTTTCTTAATATCTCATTGCCAACTTTAAATTGAGCTTAGACTTGTAACTGGCAGGCTTGTTGGCTGGGCTATGATTTAAAAGTGTGATATTTTGGGCTCTATTCCCTATATGTCTCAGCCCCTTGTGTCAGGTCAGTCTTTGGCCCACTCTAGTAGTCAAGCCCAGGCTATGAGAACACTGTTCGTTGAATCAACTTTCGGCCTTAACAGTAGTCTCTCCCATACTAGCATTTAAATATTTTCTGCAGTTAAAATTTCGTAGATTAACTTGAATTGGTATTTTAATATGAATATAAAACGAGGATTATGATGCTTCAGGTGTAAGGCAACCAAGTTAATGGAGCAATCTAATCAATGACGCCTTGATTTTGGCAACCACTGTTTTGGTGGGTGTCGTTTTGAGTTAGGTCTTTGTTTGTTTTGTTAGGGTTTCTGTTTTAGTATTATTTTTTTCCCTTTCTTTTGGGTTTTACTTTATCAATATTTGTAATAGCACATGGTTTGTTTCTTGTTTTAAAGCTTTTAGGAAAAAAAAAATTTGAGTTTTGTTCAGCCCCCAACTGAGAGAAAAAAAAACACAAAAGAAAAGGGCAGAGTTTGGGTGGTAAAAAATAATGCATTGGTTTGTTTTTGTGTAGTTTGATTTACAACACAAATAGCATCAGAAATGGGAGTGATAAAAGATGGCAAAGTGGCTGGGTTTCTACCAAGCGCCGAAGCATTTGCTGTCCACTATCCTGGGTATCCTTTGTCCATGTCTCGTGCAGTTAAGACTCTTGGTGGAACAGAAGGAATTCAGAAGGTACACAAGTGCAAATGGTTTATCTTTTAAATCTTTGGTTTTGCGCTTTTGCATTGTAATTAAGTTTTACGTTGATATTGAAAATTTTACTGGTATCCTAGTTATATTATCAGATTTAGAAAAATTGAATTAATAAGCAATTTTGAAGCCAAATCTGTACTTTTTGTTTATTACACTCTTGAGTAATTATTCAGCTTACTCAATGTTCCATCATGGCGTGGCTCATTTTGATGTTATCCACAGGCTCGAAGCTCGCAGTCAAATAGGTTGGAGCTCCATTTTCGTCCGGAAGACCCATATTCACATCCTACATATGGAGACCTTCGTCCTTGTAATAATTTGTTGCTTAAAATATATAAAAACAAGTCTACCAATCTGAGTGGACAAAGTGCTGAAGTTTCCAACGGGACTGGTTTGCAAGATAAAACTAATTTGGATAACAGGACACTGACAAGTATTCCTGAAGATGGATTGATTCCTTCCACTAAGGAAGTTGAGGCGCAAATATCTGAAGATAATCAAACAAACATTTGTGCTGATATTGTCGCACGCATATTGGATGCTTATCACTTTGATGGTAAGAGTGGACTTTTATTTTTTTTGCAGTAATGTCATATAGTTCTCTTGGATTGGTCTTTTCCTTGTGGCTACAGTTTTTTAACTGACTAATCTTTTTTGGTTTTGAATTTTTGAAGGAATGGTAGACTACCAGCATCTCGTTGCCGTTCATGCAGATGTTTCCAGTAGGAAAAAGAGAGATTGGATGGAAGTGGAGGATCCACCTATCAGTTAGTCTTTATTTTCCCTGTTTCTAGTGCTTGGGTTATGAAAATAAATCTAGAACTACCGAATATTAATATTTTTTGTTGTTGTTATTGTTATTCTTTATAGAGAAGGGAGGACTCATTGATGGCGATAAAGAGGATGTGATGATCCTAGTGCCCCCACTTTTCGCACCCAAGGATGTGCCAGAAAATTTAGTGTAAGATGCTGTGCCAGAAAATTAAGTTATTTCTTATTTCATGAATTGTTTTGTGTATTTGAGGTTAACCTATATGTATCCCTAAATGAATATGTTGTACATTATGTCAATGTTATAATTCAGACAAACATATTCGTTGGTGTGTACATATTATATACAAATATGCTTGTAAACACATATTTAGAGAGAGAGAGAGTGCACAGAGAGACATGATCATCCTTTTTCAACTTCAATAACATATTTTTGTTCTGGTGTGATTTATCAATTATCAGTTTGAGACCATCCGTGACATTGAGTTCAAAGAAGAATCAAGAGGGGTTTGTACAGCCTGATTGGGAGGTAATAAATATTGGAAACAAAATTTGTTATGCAATGTATACCTCCAGCCAATTTAACATTTTATATAATTTGTGTCCAACTATAAAGGTAACCTTTTGTGCTTTTAGCCCTGTGCCAGGGTAAATATGGTACCTGTGAGTAGCCTTTTAATTTTTTCTCACTTTCCTTGTTCTGGTATAGACTTGAAGAATTGAATATTTATCTCGAATGCATCTCTTTAAAGTCTCACATTTGTTTTAATTGGCATCAATATAATTTATTTGATTCTTTGTTTTCAACTAATGGAAGTTCTTTATATGATTGTCATTGTCCTATTTACGCATGGCTACCTTTCAATTATGTTTCATTCCTATTGAATCAACGTGGTTTTTGTATGAGTACCTTTCTAGTTTAGTTTTGAGGAAGTGCATATTTATCTTTGAATATCTCTCATTAAAGTATCTGATTTGTTTATGTATGACTACCTCTCTACTAGTGCATATTTGTTTTTGAATATATCTTAAGTACCTGATTTGTTTTAATTGCTATCAATATAATTTATTTATTTCTTTGTCAATTAGTAGAAGTTCTATATATAAATGTCCTTATAAGATCTTGAACGGTAATATGATTGTTAAATTGACACATTTTTTAAATTGTGTTGTGCAGATGGACATGGAGCCGGTTCTTGGTATTGATTTTAACATCAAGGATATCCTAATTCATTAATTATATACAAGATCATTTATATGTTTAGAATTATGGATATTTTAATAAGCAAATCCTATACACACTCAAGTAACAAGTAACAAATTTTTGTTTAAGTCAAGCCACAAAGTTGGTCATAGAAAGTATTCCTTCGAAGTAAGATTGTGAAGTTGGTGTCATAAAGAATTTTAAAGACGGCATTTTTGGATACTTTGTATGAATATTCAATTTTGAGTTACTCATTTATTTGTTTTGCTAAATGATGTCAAAGAGTTGCATGCTTTTGATATTTTTTATTTATTAATTTTTAGAATAATATATTTTTTTCTTGTCAAGAGAATTCAATGCCCTTTGAGTAGGAGATTACCATCTAATTGCATTTGGTTCTTTTAAATATTTACATTATAAAAACTTTCAAGTACTGGTAAAATGTCTAATTACACTTATGTAGGGCATGAATAAAAAATAATATCAACATAGATTCTGCAAGATTTCTGTTACACTTAACATTCTTACAGGTACCCAAGAGAATAAATTGGGAGGAGTACATACCCCAAGGCTCAGAGCAGTGGGAGTCGCAAATGGATGTAACTAAACTGTTTGATGAGAAGCCTATATGGCCAAAGGATTCACTAATTGAACGATTGCTTGATAAGGGCTATAATTTTTCAGGTCATACGCTTAGAAGGTGTTCTCCTTAAAACTATCTTCTATTGTTAGATTCTTTGTTGTGGTGGGTTAACTTGTTCTCTTTCTGCAGGATTCTTTCTAGAGTTGCCTATTATTTTTCAAGTGGACCATTTCTCAGGTTCTGGATCAGAAAAGGATATGATCCTCGCAAAGATCCTCATTCTCGCATGTAAGAGCTGTACCATCGCACTCCTTTTTAAGCTTATTTATCTGTGTAATTTTCAATGTTCGTTCAATTGCTGTCCTTTAAATATAATGATTATTTTCTTTTTACTGAGCTCAAAAAGAGAAGAAAATTGCTGAAGATAATTTGAAGGCACACATGTCGTAATCAATGTATAACTGATTCAACATATAAGTGAGGGTATCAATGCTCCATTTGATGCTTGAAGTTAGGTTTCTTGCGTTTGGTCAGTTAAAAGTAAAAGGGAATGCTTTATTTCTAGGTTTAAACTTAAAAATTTTGTAACAAGCTTCTAATTTGAATTACAAAAGGACATAATAATATAATGTGTCCAAGTGTAAAATACATAAGGTTGAATTGAATCGATTGACCATCAACGTGCATGCTTCTCATTTGAATGAACATAAAAACTGGGGTTGAAATAATACCATCTGAGAAGTTGATAAAGAGAGAACAAAATGAAAGAAGTTGGTGGTTTGCATTTTTTGTCACAATTTTTTGTCACAAACTTCTAGCACTTATAGGGATCTGTTTAGTTAATACTCTATGGTAAAGGAATGAGAGGATTGGCGGATCTGAACAAGTTTATGGACTACTTGAAAGTTCAGTGCTGATCATTGCGAAGAAGAATGAAAGCAGAATGTAAAACGAAAATAATATCTCTTTTAGTGCTTATTTGTTTTGAATGGTCTTGAACTGATACTTTATATTGCTTACATTCCCAGTATTTTCATTATCAGGTATCAAAGAATAGATTTTCGAGTACATCCATCACTACGAAGTTATAATGAAGCTAATACAGCTAATCAGTGAGTTTCTCTAAGTTCTCCTTTTGTTTCAGATATTAAACCTAGAATATCAGTTGATTGAGAGAGAGATAGTTCCAGTTTTTTATCCATGTCCTATATGAATCTAGGAACTCAAGATGGATTTCTACAAAAGCATGTCTCATTTCTTTTTGCTTATGGATCTACCTTCCCCCCTCAATCTTTCACCAAAGTTTTAATTAACCGCTTCAACTTTGTTTTTAAACAATGTCCCCCTAACTATGCTATTGTGTTAACTGGGAGCATTTGTCAAGTTTAATCTGTCAATTTGGATGGATAGTTAGACATGTGCTATTCACATGACATCTAATAGCTAAATCCAATTTTTTATTTTTTATTTTTGCTAAAAGCTCCAAAACAGAGACCTGCAGCACTCGGTCTCAGCTGGTCCGCTAGCTCACTCTTGGATTCCAGAAACTTGTTGTGCTTCAGCAAGACAATAAACAAGTTATATGGCAGACCACTCTCTACTTCTAGACATGAAAATTGGTTTAGAACTGGTCTGAGCCACTACAAACTTAAAGAATAAAAAATTTGGAGAACTTTAGGGTGACAACCATTGCAATTTTAGCTTATCTCTGACAGTGTTCAAACACTTGGCCTCCAAGTGAACGAGTCTCCGGAGGCTATTGACAGAATCCTGAGAGTGCTCAGCACCTCATTGAGCTCTGGCACTTTTTGCTTCCGCTATTGATGTACACACAGAACTTGCTGGAGGTGTGGAGACCACCACAGAAGGGAATGTAGAAGAGGTTGGCATGGAGGGGTTCCAAGGTCCGACACCGGTGGTTCTCCATTTGCGAATGGAAGATCATCTTGCTGATGAACTCATGGTTGGCGAACCATGAGCTCGTTGCTGCTTTGAGCCCAAGCCTATGACATCTGAAATTGGTTGACCTAGATCGCAATTTGCTATGTGGGGACACATGTCGGTGTAGATATTCAGGCACCGGCAATCTTGAAGAAGTTGAGTGTTGAACTTTTCCGGCAAATCATAAACGTACTGATAATGTTTTTGGGTTTGTGAATTGGCTGGTGATTTGAGCTTTTAGCAAAAAAAAATAAAAAATTTGATTTGTAGTTATTAGATGTTATGTGGATGGCACATGTTGAACTTTCCATCCAAATTGACAGACTAAAAGTTGACAAATGTTCCTGTTTGACACAATGGCATAGTTTAGGGGGTATGTTGTTTAAAAACAAGGTTGAGGCGGTTAATTGAAACTTTGGTCAAAGTTTGAGGGGTTTATGTAATTTTCCCTTTTATTTTTTTTATAAAAACTTCATATTATGTTTGTTTGGCTCTCTTGTATATTTTTCCCCTTTACAAGGAAATAGTCCACACCATGAAAATGTGCTAAATTTTTTATTTTCGTCTTTTTGGGTGTCAAACAGGATGAAGCATAGATGGGAGGATATATGTACATTTCGAGTTTTCCCTTTCAAGTGCCAAACATCATTGCAACTATGTGAACTTGCAGATGATTACATTCAACAAGAGATAAGAAAGCCTCAGAGTCAAACAGCTTGTACTGTAAGTTTCTCAGTTTAAGTTGCTTTGATATTTTCCATCTGTGTATATAGTATACAGTGTATTCTACATAATTTCAAAACTTTGCAATGACTTCTGGATAGCTCTTTCTATTTGAAAACGGATAATTATACTTCAGCTGTAATTTTTTTTATCTATGTTGAATACATGATTGTTCATCACCTTATGGCCGATTCCATCCCACATGAGCCACATGAGCCACATGGTCCACACCCCACACACTCTTTTGATATAGCCCCTTTCTAACATGTACCATTGTTGAGGAAGTTAAGAAACAGTTGGTTGCAGCTTACAAGAAGGTTTAGTGTCACAAGCACAAGTGTCTCAACACGAAAATGATGCCATTGGAAAGGATAGTTGGTGTATGGCCAAACAAGACAGCTGTTGGAAAGAGTAAACGTTAGATGAGGCCTGTGGATGTGAAGATATTTAATTTTGACATGAAAAGAACTTGTCAATTAAAGACGAGAGACAATCTACTTATTTTCTTGTGTTAGTAATTATGTAATAAAGATGCGTTAAAACCTGTTGACTCAAGAAGCCTGAGGTCGTAGAATTCAAAGATGTAAATTGGTTGCTCTTTGGGTCATTTGAACAGCTTTATGGAACTTTTCACTTGAAATGGAACTGTGCTTCTCCAATGTGAAACCTATTGTCATCCTGTTTTGGTGTAAGCTTTAAATGTTTTGCGATTCTTGGGCCATTGAAGCAGCTTGTCTTTTCACTTATAATGGAACTATGCTTCTGCAATGTGAAAAACCTTTTTCTTCCTGTTTTGGGGTTAAATACTGTGCAATGTTTTTAGCAAGGCAGAATCAACCTTTATGAAAAGTCTGCAGTTACATTGGGAGAAAACCTATAGTTTCTGCTATTTATTATATTAGTGGGGATTGATCCAATCTTTCGTTGCTTTTTCTATATGTCTACCAATTTTAACTACTCAAGTTAAATTCATCTTAATCTGTGCACTTGCAGTTTGGAACAGGATGGTTTTCATATCATAGGCTTGATAACTTGAGATGTCGTGTTGCAATAAGGTTCCTATCAGTATATCCTAAATCTGGTGCAGAACACTTACTAAAAGCTGCTACTGAAAGCTTTGAGAAGTCAAAGAAGAGGTGTGGTAGAGACAATATAATACTTTCTGAAGAGGAGCACCATGAAACCAATGCAGGTTAAAAACACAACTGGATACTTTATTTTTTGAAACTTGTTTTTGTTAGTTAAGAGAATGGTTGGTTACACGTGCTGGCTTTCTTTATCTGTTTTATCCCAAAATTCCACAGGGTTTCATAGTTTGAGAATTTTAGAACTTTTAATGTATTTTTGAAGAGTATTTACTTGCATGCTGCTATATAAAATTAGTTGGAATATGTGTTGCAGAGTATTGTTTACAAGGCAAATTTTCATAAGAATATTCATAGCGACAGATGGAGTAATATATTCTAGATTTGTATAGTGTTGCTCTATGTGATTCCACATTTTTTTTATTTGTACTTATTTTCTAGCTCTGTTGACCTCTCTCCCTCCCTCCCTTCCTCCCGACCATCAATACTATACTCTTCCTTTTGGGGAAAGTATTGAGGGTTTTTTTTATCACAACAATAACTCTTTTTCAGTTTTCCATCAATAGTTAATTCTGAACATATTGAGTACTATCCTGTAAAACTTAATAGGTCCTGAAGATGTTTTGGAACCCAGTAATGTTGATGACGAGGAAGTCTATATTATGGAAGAAGATATTGAGGAAGATGAGGCTGAAGAAGCAACAAATGTATACGAGGAACTTGATCTGGTAACTATCTTCTCTTTATGCTTTACACTTTTGTCAATTGTTAGTCTTTTACATTATTAGTAGCGTCTCATTTATATCTCATTCCCTTGTTTATAGGCTGAGGATGGTGAAATTTCTCTACAATCAGATTCATGTATCCTTTTGTCATTATTGATTTTATTTAATCATGTGTCTACAATACAAAAGTTAACGATTCAGCTGTTATTGCTTATCTTATTATTACCAGAAGGCAAAAGGGGCAACCTCCAGAGGAAGCTGGTTTGCTTCCAGTGGTGGCAGGCAAAGGTTAAAAGATAGTACTGCTTTAATATTTAATTTTCTGTTTTGTACTACTTACATCAGTACAATGAAACTTAACCTTGAATAATTAAACATTGGTTTACATCGTAAGTCCTTTGAATAACAAATTTTAACAAGTTTTGGGCTCTTATATGAAAACATATTGATGGCTAAGATTGATTTTGCTGGACTGTTTCAGAAAAGATTTCTACACCTTACCAAAATCCTCTCTTCAGTTAGACCTAACCTTAGTCATTTAATATGCTCCTTCTAGCTGCACAAGATTTGTGTCTATAACTTGTTTAAGAAAAAGGCACTACTGTTGATCTTGCCCTATTAAACGTTCATTTAATATTTTTTTGAGTAATAATTTTCATTATGTACTGAATAAAGGAACTCTATAGTTGAAGCTTCTCAATATTGTTAAATCATAGTTTTGAGACAAACTGATACTTGTTAGTCAGATGATTGAAAGATCCACAAACATCACGGAATTTCCTATACATAGCTTAGATCTGAACGTTGAGAGTATCTCAAGAACCCATTTGCAGGAGCTTTTTGGTAGTTTTCCATCCACTGAAGAAGGTGGTAATAAAACACGCGAAGCAAATATCAGTGATGAAGAATATGAGATATTAGAGCAAGATAGCGATGGCAACTTCTCTGATGAGGATGACTACTAAAATGCTTTTTTCAGCAAGTTAAACTAGGTTTGTATCTATTGTTATGTTCATTAATTAGTTAAAACTAATGGGATTTTGATGGCTATAATGAATTTTGCACATATGTAGACAATCACACCACGTCTCTATCATGGCATTTGTGACTTATTCATGCTGTAGTTCCTGTATATTGTGTGGATCAAATATCTTTAGAGCCTGCATTTTTTTCTCGTCAAATACGTTTGTTACTGACTATGAAGTAGCTCATTGCAGCAGATTTGTTTCTCTACCAGTGAAGACAGGGTTGCAAAAACAATGGCACATTCTCTGGTTGGCTTTGGTAATAAAGTTATTAGCAGTTTGAACGGGAAATTAGTTTATAAGTAAAAATAAAACATGATGCTTCATTAAAATCCAAACCTTGAGGGTGGTTCTGGCTCTTCTTTATTTTCTGTTATATTTTGTTCACACATATATATATATATATATATATATATATATATATATTTGATTATCATCTATCTAAATTTCAGGGTTTTGAAAGCAAAGTAAGCAGCGGAAATTCATGTCAAATTAAGAGGGTTTTGACCCCATAGCCACCTTTTGTAAAAAAGAAATTAACTGGTCAGTAAACTCACAGCCCATGTGCTTTTCATCTTTCCTTCTACTTATTCTAGACAGTCAAGCTGGACATCGATGTTTCGACGGTTCAAATACAAAATTTCCCTTTTTGTTAAAAATTGAACTCTTTTGTTTTTATTACTCTTCTCCAAATAAGTTAAGAACAAATTGGCTCCTTCCTAACCATCCCATTCCTTCTATTTCACGAACAAAAAAGTAGAATAAGCTTTCTATAAATATATATATATATATATATATATATATATTTGGTCGAAAGGCTTTCTATGAATATTAATAATAAACGTATGAACCAAAAGAATATTTGTATTAATCCCAAGTAGAAAAATAATTTTTTGGAAACCTACTTTATTTTCTGATAGAATCAACCAAGCCTGACTGTACTCGCAAGTTTTGGGAATGACAATTTTATTTTTGTGCTGTGTTTCCGCCTCACTCCTCGTTTTTTTGATGAATAGACTGCATTAAGCACAAAAAAAGCCCAGAACAGGGGTTACAAAGAAAAGCCACCAGCTAGTTTATCTGAAATAATCTGGTGCTCAAAAGCTAAGGGAATAGCATCCCTATGTAAGTCAAAATTAACAAAAGCATGACAGTGAAATAAAGAAAATTTAGCCACACTCCTCGTTTTAGAAGAAGCGGGGCGGAGAAAACCCTTTCCCACTACATGTAAAATATAAATGTTTTTTTTTTTATATATAAATATAATATACATATATAGGTGCACAAATATATACATATTAAATTTTTAAAAATATATATTTTAAAATTGTTATATATACAAGGCATATGTTCCCCATTCCCCCTTGCAACGATGTTTTCTTGATTAATAAAAAAATTGGTATCATTCGAGGCCTGATTTTCGAAGGGTTGTATAACAAAAGCTATATAACTTTTGTTTTGATGAATTGCTTGTTTGCCTTATGATAGAAAAAAAAAAAAAAATCGTTGAGACTCTCTAACCACTTTATAATGATTTTCAGTTTAAAGCTCATTTTGTGTAAAATTTTCATAAGCCTAAACCCAAAGGTTTTTAAGAATATATGTGATATGACTTGAATTTTTAGTGGGTTAATCATTATTTTCAAACAATAGATTACTAAAAAATTTAAAATTATTTCCTTATAGAGATTTTAGTTCCCTTAATTTTCTGTTAGAATCAATCAAAATCTTTATATATATATGTGTGTGTGCGTGTGTGTGTTAGCTGTAAATATTTTGCACATCGTGATTTAAAGTGAAACACCAAAACTCATATACATGTAGCTTAAATACGTTCCTTTATTTATTAGGCCAAACCTAAAAAGAGCAACATATATATATATATACATATATATATATATATATATATGTATATACGTGAGTATAATTTAATAACAACCAAGTATTACAAACACTGATGAACATTATTAAGTAGAAACCAAAATGATTCAGCATCATTTTGGACTGCAGATGTCACACCAATGCATTTTTCTTCCTCATTCTACTTAATTCTTGGCTGCTGGCTTGCTTCCGGTTGACTACCAAATCAATGAAAAACACAATTAGGTTAACCAAAGGAATTAAGAGGCATGCATATGTGTTTTTTAGTGCTTAGCACAATTAAATTGAGATCCCTTGAGAACAATACATGAAAAAAATGGAATTAAAATGATAAATATTTTATGTAGTAGGAATACAGATGTTCTTGAATGTACGTACCTTCTTCCTTGTACTTTGGGGTTTCACCTCTGATACTTTAGGAGCCGGTTTGGAGCCGGCAGCTTTAGTTGTGCTGCCAGGAACTTTGGCCGGCTCTTTCTTGGCCGGCACAGAAGATTGAGTTCCGGCAGGTTTCTCGGCCTTGAGCGATGCCATTTTTACACTAATTCTCTGTTTTCTTTAACACGAAGAGTTGTCTACCTAGCTGGCCTCGAGTATTAGTTTCAATATAAAACAGTCAATTTATAGTTGAGCTCAAAGTGTAACTAGGAATTGGAATCTCCTGCTATGTAGAAGCATATGGTGAATAGAGATGTGATGGGGAATGGAATAAACAAAACTTGTGGCCTCTTTGATAGATGCGCTTGTGTTTGATGCTTCTTTGAGTCATATCTTGCATTATTGGATGCTTATCCTTGTGTGTGGTAGATATTTTTTAAGGCATAAAGCTTAATAAAAACATCTACTTGTCATTCAAAATGATTATGTATGTCGAATTCAGAGTATTTTTTTTTATTCCTTTTTATTTTTATTTTTTTATTCCCTAGCTTATTACAAACCCTGAAATTTTTACAAATTTGTGTTTCTTAGTGTGTGAAAGATTAAGAAAATAAATGGTTTAACCCCTAATATCCATTTGAATGATTCATTTTAAAACTTACTATCTTTGGTTTTTATGTTGAGGATATTTGGAATTGGAATTGGAACTCAACATACAAGCAGCCTTTCTTAAAGACCTTTTGTTATGAGAATTTTTTGTTTACTTTTTAATCCTCCTGTAATCACACTCATCAACAAAATACGAACAGAAATTCACTAGATAAAACCTCACTTGGACAAACTTTGGATAAATTTAGCAGCAACTTAAACTGACCTAGAATAAATTTCCAACTTGGCATGAATCATTTTTCGATTTGAGAAACATTTCACAAACCCATTAGATTACTTAGAAATATTGGTTCAACTTTTCCTCCTTTTCTTTTGTGTTTGGTAGAGCAGAGCAGGATACTAGGTATATAGAGTATTACCAAGTCGCATTGAATCCTTGCATAAAGCAATGAATACCATGATATATATATATATTTCAATGTTAACCAGTAACATAATTTTCAGCCACCGAATCCAATTTAGATGTAAACAAGTCATCACGATCAGAACAAGAGAGAGACTATTCAATCATTTTGGAGGAATATCTATCTCTTCAACAATTCCATTAGCTTCAAGTTGTAGATAAAAAATTAAGTTTCTGATATTTTATGGTCAAGAAAACTAAAACTTATAAGTCAGTGAGGCTGCCCCATCCTCAATGCCACATAAGCCAAGACTCTGTACCCCACAAGCATGACAGTCAACGCAGCAACATCCCACCACACATTGTCGAGACCCAAATACTTAATAGCAGGAAACTCCATGACCTTACAGTGTAATCCACCAGCTCCACATTCATAAACCTCATTTGCTGAGTATTGCACTCCCACAAGAAGCTTGTAGCAGTAGTGACTGAAGGATATGCACTTCAACCAAGCTATGAAAGGTGGGATGTTCTGAATGTAGTATCCGCCGGCGAGCAAGAACACCAACATTGTCACTGAACTTAAAGTGGTGGCCTGTTTTACATCCATTAGAATGGCACCAAGGGCTAGTCCTAGCCCTTGTGAGACCAACACATTGAAAAGGACAACCAAGAGGGTTAAAAAGTATATAAGTAATGAAGGCTTGAGACCACCCATCCAATATGTAACTGTCACAAAAACTGTTGGAAGCACAAGCTCCATTGGCAAATCACCAGCCATTCTAGCAATGTAGTAGGAGGAGAGACGGTACATGCCCGATGAACGTTCTTTTATTAGCATTGGTCTTTCCTGAGGAAAGGCAAATATGGCACTGAATAGGGGGAAGAAACCCCAGAAGATGGAGAAGAAGAAGAGGAGTCCAACCTGTCGAAAGCACTAGTTAATCAGCATCAAATTTCCCAATAACCCATTTCTTATCCAAAGCCTTTTGTTAATTAAACAGTGAATAATGAATCAAAATTTGTAGTACCTGATCTTGTATGTGTGAAGTGTCAGATTGCCACCATAAGAGACCTGAAAGAATTGAGACAGACAGGACTTGGAAAATCTTTAAACCAGAGTAAGATTCATGTTTCCTCTCTTTTAAACCTCTTCTAAGTAGCACATTAAATTGCTCCCACCAGGTGGTCATCCACTCCTCACTACCTACAAAATATAAGCATGTGCTAGTTTTAATGTATAATTTCAATGCTACAAAATTGCACCAAGAAAAATGGAGAAACATTTTTCAGTTAATTACCTCTAGATGATGATGATCTTGTTGAAGAAAGAACTGGGTCTTTATAGTTTCCATGAATCTCAGCTTTCAAAGCAGGGTATAGGTTCTTTTTGTAGGATGAAATTAGGGACTGCTTTATAGAATTTTGATCCTCACGGTGCTCTAATCTTCCACGAAGCTCCACTTGATCTTCATGTTTTAAATCAGATGCTATACCTGCATCCCCAAAATAATTAGATTGGTTAGAAGGAACAGAGAAGACCGTACCAAAAATCTCTAAAAGCTTGCCTTTTTTTTTTGGTAAAAAAAAAGTAAAAAATGCTCTAAAGCAATTAAATTTGTCCTTTTCTTTCTTTAAGATTAGCATGGATAATATGGGGAGACTAAAAAAGGTGGGGCGAGGAAGGCTTACAAAGCTGAGTCAAATAATTGAAAGGTGTTTGGGTCATATATATATGTATATATACACATATAAATATTACAATAATTAACAGACAATCAGCATCAAGATGGAAATTAGAACATTTCACTGGACCAAATTACATGACTTGACAAATGCTTAGTTACCCTATGTTTCATCAATTCAATAATAAACTAGGTCATGCACAGTCACAAATCGTTGAAAGACTTGGTATTAATTAATTTGTTGATTTCATCAACATCCAAGAAACTTTGATGTTTGATATTCCATCCATGAAAATAAGCAGAGCCCCATCCCATCAAATTCAGCTGGAGACAGAGAACACAAGTGCAAGGGGTGCATACAGTAAGCTATTAATGGGTGGTCAAATCAAATTAATGAAATTGTCAATGAGCTGCAAGAGTATTACTTCTAAGCAGATAAATGCATAGACATTTATTTCTTTTTTTCTCTTTTAGTAATGAGGAATTTTGAGTCACTAATTAGACTGAGTTTAAAGGCTAATTAAGCAGAGTTAATGGATTTAAGATTTCAAAACAAACTGTGAAAAGTGAAATTTTGGGAGAAGCTTAATTTGCCTGGCCTATATAGAGTTCATGTGTGAGCCTAACTTTTCTGTGCAGAATGAGTTGGTTTTCAGATTTTTTGAGCAACTTTGGTTAATAATGAGGGGGTGAATTGATCACCGTCCCCGTGTGAAAAAGGTTATAGTTTTATCAAACACTTTCTGTTTTGAAGGTCTAATACCCTTAATTGAAATTGGAACTTTTACCAACAAAAGAATAAAAATTAACCTAAAACAAGGTCCAAATCCTTTTTATTTACCTTGAAAACGAACTCCTACCTAGATGATTAAACTGTCAAAAGCTTCTTCAAGTTGCAGGGTAGTTGTAGGTCAATTTGTGAGGTTGATATATATATATATATATATATATATATATATATATATATATATATATATATATATATACATGTTGCATGCCAAATTGCCAAGCTCTTTTTTTTTGGTAAATAAAATTGCCAAGCTCTTGGAAATGAATTTACCCACAAGAAAAAAAAAACAGAATTAAAGATATTTGTCTAATAATTATTCTATGGGTAAGGTAGAACTAATAGAAAATAAATAAATAATTTTGATTTTTTTGAAGAAAATTAAAGTGATAAAGCAAAGACAAGAAGGAGAAAAAGAGCGCTTCGTACCATTGGCAAGATCAAGCAAAAAATCAGCGGGATTCATGAAATTGAACCCGGGAACATATCCAATGGATCCAAAATACTCCATGACCCGACCCGCCTGCCCACTGTAAATCGGGTATCCTTCGGATAAAACAACCACCTTGTCAAACATCCTGTACAGCCTACTAGACGGCTGATGGATGGTAGTAATCACCGTCCGGCCACCCACAGCCAGCGCTCGCAGCGTGGCGATGATACGTTGAGCCGTCGTCGAGTCAAGACCCGAAGTAGGCTCGTCTAGTAACAAAAGGCTCGGGTTCACAAGCATCTCTTGCCCCATACTCACCCGTTTCCTTTCACCACCAGACACACCACGCAGCAGAGGTCCTCCGACTATGGTGTTCCGGCACCGAGTCAATCCGAGCTCCACGATGATCATCTCCGCTTGTTCAATCTTCTCTTCCTTGGTCAGCTTCTTTGGGAGCCTCAACAGGGCAGCGAATTTCAGGGTCTCTAAAACAGTGAGGTGAGGGTATAACACATCATCTTGTGACACAAACCCAGTCTTCCTCTTCATGCAGCTGGAAAAAGGTTGTCCATTGTACGAAATAGTGCCGGATATTTTTCCCGGCAACCGCCCCGCGAGAGCAGTAAGGAGAGTTGTTTTGCCGCTACCGGACGGCCCAAGCATTGCCATTAGCTCACCTGGTCGGACGATTCCACTTACCCCACTAAGTACCGCACGAGTTCCTTTGGGCTTTCGGGAAGAAAAACAGCTCCCCTTGTTTGTGTTCAACTTGATCGAATAGGCCACGTCTTCAAACTGTAAATATTCATACACCTATTACAAATACATCTATATACATTCCACATTTCCAAAACTCGTGTATATATGTAGCTAAGCATACCTTGAGCGTAACAGGGTGCAAAGATTCTCGGAAAAGTGAAAATCTAGCCGGAGACGGTTGCGGTTGGTCAGGTTTCTCATCTCCCAAAAAGGGGGTCACATTATTAGTTGCAGAGCAAGACGGCTCGGCATGCACCGAACCGTTCTCCGACCTGTTAATGTTTGAGAGTAGAATGGTGGGTGGAGTGCTTGTGATGCCGCTTTCTTGCTCAGGTGGCATCATTGTAATTGTCAAGAGAAAATAGCAGATGGGTTTGTGAAGATCAGAGAGAGAGAGGGGGATTGAAGAGAGAAGAGAAATGGAAGGAGAGCTAGGAATTAATAGGGAGGAGAAGAAGAGGGAAGGGGGGGAGGGGGGTGATGATCACATGCAAGAGAACAAGTAGTCATGTGATGAACTTATAAAGTGAAGGGAATGCACGAGAAACAGAGTTGAAAAGAGACGAGGCCTAAGGGTACATAAAACTATTAGTACTGCTACTGCTGCTGCTGCTGCTACAGTACACTAGTGCTCCGAAAATGAGACCCCCCAATTAACAAAACGGTACAGTTTTTGTTGGGTCCAGGGGTGATGTATTAAACTATCTCAATGTTCTCTCTCTGCTACTACTGTTCTCTACGTGTCTACAAGGTATTTGATTAGGTTCTTTTATACCAACCCATCTTCTTACTAATAGGGGACTCTCTCTGCATGCCCTTAATTAGTCGCCCCATGCCACCTCCTGTGAACTGTACATTTTCTGTGTGAACTATAATCTAAAAACAGTGTTTGACAAAGATTTCTTTGCTTAGTACCCGTTTGCTAACGTTTCTATTTTTTATTTTTGAATTTTTCTTTTAAATTGTATATAATTTGTTTAGTTTAAAAAATAAATTAAAATTTGTTAGTTTTCTTATCTTATTATAAATATGAACGAGAAAAAACATAAATACTAAATTAACAAAAAAACAGTTTGAAATAATTTTTAATTGTTAAACATAAACACTAAATTAACAAAAAAGAGTTTGAAATAATTTTTAACCATTTGTTTTTATTTTCTATTTTTCTTCACATTTAGAATTAATTGAGAAGTTTAATTAAAAATAATAAATCATAATCATCATTAATTAATATTTAAACTAAAAAAATTACATACAAATAAAAAAAATTAAATGCCAAAAATAAAAAACAAAAACGTTATCAAACGAGCTACAAAATAAGCACGTTTAATAGGTTTTGCTATTTGTAGAATGTGAAGCACTTTTTTTTTTTCATAATAAAAAAGGATCTAAGTATGAGAATCATATTTTATTAGGAGATAGAGCTTGTTACTGTTTTAGAAATTAAGAACAGTAAACTCATTCCCTTAACAGTTCTGTCTGCTTTAGAAATTAAAAACAACAAACTCACTCCCCTAACAGTTCAATTTAGAACAGCAAGCTCACTCTCCTATCGGTTTCTTCTATAATTTTTTCTTTAAATGATATCTACCAAGACTGAGTACACCAAGGAGCATGTTAAAATTTGAACTGTAACTCTAGCAAGCGAGTGTGAGAGCTCGATCGGCTTCTTTACTGCTGACCACACCCCCAATGCATGGAGGAGGTTTTCCTAACATATATATATATATATATATACACACACACACACAATAACATATTTTGCTCAACTATAAAGTTTCTAATTTTTTTTTTCATTTTCAATTACTTGAATGAAATAAATTGACTATGAAGTTTGAGGGGGAAATTTGACTACTTAATCTATTTTACTAGATTGGATCGATGTTTTTGTCAATGAAGGTGTGATTCTGGTAGTTCCCTGTCTGGTAATTCCCTGCCAAATTGTAAACTCTTGACGGTATATTCTACAGCCACTAAACTCTTATAATTTATAAATAAGATTACATCTAAATAATTATTGTCAATTAAAGAGGAAATTTGTAATTTCATTCTTGAAAAAAAGAAGAATGAACTTGTATGTGATGAGATATATTCACCCCCGCGAAACGTGCAATTTTTTTTGCCCAAAATAATTAGACGCACCGTTGCACATAATATTTTTTTGATGCACGTGGAAACTATGTGGACAAAAAAGAAATTTTAAAAATCACAAAAATAAAAATCAATTAGTAAATCGTGATTACCTTGCCAACTGAAAGTCACTAATTGCCTTTTGACTGAGATTGATATGCATTTGTCGCTCTCTTTCCTTTTATATATATATATATATATATAATTGTCTAATGTATAACGTCGCTTATATATATTAAGCGACACATAATGTAACATATATTTTTAATATTTATTTATTCACTTGAGCCCATATATAATTTTTAAAAATTCTTTAAAAATATATAATACCTCATCTATCACTTAATATATATAAATGACGTCGTATATAAAAGTATTTATATATATATATTATATCTAATTTGAGCATGTACTTTACCAAAACAAAATTAATAAAATTGTGGGGACTTGTAAAAAATTAGTAAAACCTTGATTTTTTTTTCTTAATAATGTCAAATCATGACCTTGTTAAATAAATGCCTTAAGTTAAGAAATCCAATAACTATGATTAGATAAGCATTAGAGGTAGGATGAAATCTAAAATTTAAAAATATTTATCAAAGGTCATTATCCCACGAGGATAAATGATACATGCTTTATATGCATTTACACGAAATTGTTACCCCAGCCATTAATATTTATTTAGAAAGAACACTAATAAATATCATAAATACGGGGTCCACATTTGACACCCATAAACAAACAAGCACAGATAAAATATATATATATATATATATATATGTCATTTCAGTATAAATATTATAGTACACAGGGAATATATGTCACACAGCTAACGGAAATAAAATACAATAATAAAAATAAGAGTAGTAATAAAAGTGAAGCTTAGTATCATGAACCACCTATAGGTGTTGTACACACATAGAACTCCAACAAACCCATGTATTTTCTTTAAATCTTTTGCTTTTCTTTGCGAGGGGCGTATCTACTTTAGGAGGGTGCCTTGGAAGAAAAATGGTTCCTCTCGTGGCCTTTATAGGTGTCATATGCCCATTCATTGGATGAGATAGTGGCTGAAATTGTGTCGCCTTTCCCATTAAAAGCCTTGGCTGCCAGGCGGTGTCACTGTCTTCGAAAGGCACATGCTGCTTCATTATTTTTTAATTTTAATTATGTTTGTTGGAATTGGAATCGGAATCAACAACTTTTCTGTAGCTTCAGCTTTTGTAATTATATGTAATCATTCTTGCTTATTAATATAATACGTGTTGGAAAACAGAAATGAGTGTTGGAATATATATTAATTTACCATGGCCGGTCGAATTATTCCATATATATATATATATAGTTGCATACACAGATATTTATATTTAAATGAATTTTTGCAACAATGCTTCTGGACTATATACAAAAGTATAATTCTAGTTCTTAATTTATAGAATTTACATCAACATATAAATTCTCTTTTAACTCATAACATATTATATTTTTAACAGTTGCGGATATAATCTTTATATGTGTAAAAAAATAAATTAATATAAGTTATTCATACAAAAATGATTTCTGAACAATTAAAACATATTATATTAAAGCTAAATTTGTAACCGTTTATAAATTATAAAAATATTAATGTTGATTTCTTATAAAATAATTTATAATTTTATATATAATTTAAAAAGATATTAATGGCAAAAGTTCTATATAAATTTAACACGTGTGGATTTGGATGTTCGTATAGTTGTGAAGTTGTACTGATATTCGATTATTATATATACTGTTACAGCAGCTGGACAACTAGGCATTATACTTTCTTGATTGAAACCAAGCCTAGAAAATTATTTGAATTGCGTAAAAAATCAATATATATATATATATATATATGCTTTCATTATTTCCAAGTGAAGATTCGGGGGATATATTTTGGTTCCAGATTCTTAAATCTCTCATTATGGTTGAAAATTAATAAGTGGGTTATAATAATGCAAATTAAAATTAATATCTACCATGATGTACACAATTGCATGCTACGGAAAAATTCTTGTACGCATCCATTTCATGGGTGACGTGGTGCAACGAGCCATTAATTGTATATGGCTCATTTATTAATTAGTACTTCTCATTTCATATGGCACATCTTTACATGCACATAATCTTGTTTGATAATGTTTTATAATGTGTAATTTATTTAATTTAAATTTTGCGGATATATCGTATCATAAGGATGATATGCAAAATGTCTACGCTGTCCAAAAATCATTTCAAAATGTAATAACTTTTGAACTAAAAAAAATTACAAACAACATTTATCAAAAAAAAAAAAAGAAGAAGAAGAAGTACAAAAAACCATTTTCAAGTATGCCTGAGTGGACATATTTACGTGGCTCTTGATAATTGAATGTTTGTAGTCCTAATGTGGTACAATCTAGACTTTTTTCTTGCACCACTTATAGTATGCATGCATGCATCCATATATTTTTGTTTTATTTTTATAACACAATTCATTAGGCAAAAAGAGTAATTAACATATTGACTCCCAAAATCCTATATATATTACACTAAAGTCGCTCCTTGGATTCTCAAATTGAAATATAATCCAAATGCATGAAGTTTCTTTCACGTACTTTTTTTTTTTTTTTGGGGGTAAACCCTTTCAAAGATGATCTACTTTAGAGTGTACGTAATAGTAAATTTGATTCTTTTTTTTTTGGTAAAAATAGTAAATTTGATTCGGTTGGTATTATATGATGCTTAGCTTTCTTCCATGGTCCTTTATGGTGCCAAGTGTCCTTGCTCGGTTTGAAGACCCCTCTACAAGACTTCTTCAAATCAAAAAATGGATGAGGCTGCCTTTACACGTTGCTAGCTCCTGACATAGTCATTCATGGTGCCCCTATCTCTTAAATCATCCTTTTCTTCTTTTCTTTTTTTCTTTCCCTTTTTTGTAATTTTTAATTTCCTTAAAATCCAAGAGCTTTGTTTGAATTGGCCCCCTTAGATTCTTTGCTGGCCCTTAATACTTTGAATACGATTTGTTGTCCTGATCATAAACCATAAAAAAAGAACATAATTAAATTTGTCTTTCCAAACTTTCAAAAGTTAGGGCATGCTTTTGATATAATATATTTTAATATAAAGGAGAATAATTGATCAAAAGCTTTCTTATATTTTTTTTTTATTACAATTATATTATATCTTATTAGGTTTTAGAAAATTTAAAACTGTCACTCTTCTACTAGACAAATATTGCTTTTTAATCGAAATTGAAATTTTCTCAAAATAGTCATATATTTAAAGAAAATTTCAGGTTGGTGTTGTTTCATTGTAAAACCATGTTTACAATATGTTACAAAATAATAATAATAAAAAAATAAATGCAAACATAATTACATCACTTGAATATTATTATTAATATAATAGCATAATGGGACAAAGATTTTTTTTTTTCTTCCTAATATGAGCTTTCCACATGTCTTAAGATATTTGTTGCTCAAGATAAACTCCAAATCAAGAAAGGATGTATCTTAATTCTATACGTTGAGTGGCTGACTGCCGGAATACAAATTCCACATGGCAAAGACCATTGTTGTTGACTTAAACCAGCCCTGCTCTAAAAGAAGTAGGACGTTATTACCCATGATTTTATTTGCCATTTAACCACTGGAAAAATATTATTGCTAAACAATAAATATATATTTTCATATATTTGTGATTTTATATCGAATTTTTTTATAAAATTTTTCGAATCATTTAACAAAGGGTTTAGTTCCTACAAATTTGTCAATCTACCCCTAAAATCCTAAAATTGATCAGGATCATTAGTATAAACTCGTTGAATTCATATGAGAATAAATAAATAAAAAATCAGAATAGTCCTGGGAACTTGTAATTTGTACATGGTCCTTTAAAAGATAATAATTAATTTTTTAAGATTTATTTCACCCAAATAGCTATTTAATATAAAAATATTTGCCTAGTCAACTTCATTTTTAACATATAACAGGGTACGAGAAGCACAAGGTATGTCCTAAACTTTTCAAACAATAATCAGTGCTTCATATAATAAAAATGAGGTTTTTTTCTGCTACCAATGTCCTTAATTTGAACATTTACTATGGTTGTATTTTATCCTCTGAATTTTTATTTTGGCATTATAACTTTTTAAACTTTAAAATTTATACAGCAATAGTATCTCTTTTAAATTTTCTTTATGTTTTACCGTTTAACTGAGGTTAAATATAAGATTTTAAAATTTTTATAACTTCTTCCACTTTATAAGATCAATCTCTGTAAAAATTAGTAAAAGAAAAAAAAGAAAAAAGAATTGAAGAAATAAACTTATACACACTAAAGTAAAAAAAGAAAAAAAAAAAGAGTTGAAGAAATAAACTTACACTAAAAAAAAAAAAGGGAGAAAGAGTTGAAGAAATAAACTTGCACACATGAGTATGAAGAAATAATCCAATGAATTATCTTAGAGGAAGTATTCATAAATCTCTTTTGGTAATTTGATAATGCTTGCGGAGCTCCAATGGAGAATAAAACATATCTATATAAGATTCTAGTTGAACTCAGATAAAAGATAATTAAATTTCTGACACCATCCATTTTAAATTTAAAAAGTTTTTTTAGATCTTTCAAATTCGAAAAATTATAGCTTAAATTCTTTTTTTGTTTTTCATTTTTTTCAGAGAATAGCAGACACAAAATTTTTAAAATTTCATATATACTCTTGGTCAAATTAAAAAATTTGATATAATTTGAATGAAGTATTATTGATGTAATGATTTTAAAATTGAGGAGGTTATGATACTAAAATAAAAGTTCAAGGGCATAGTACAATTATGGTGAAAGTTTAAGGTAGTGGTACCAAAAATCTTAAAAATTATTGCGAATAGCTTCATTCACTATTGCCTTTAAAGTAAATATTTTTGGAACATAATTAGCAAAACTCTAACTGGAATAAAACCATGTAAATGGAGTAGAGTCCCCTGTTATTTTATTTTTATTTCTTATTTTTTTCCCCTTCTAAATGTGACAATATTTATTAGGAAATTCAATCATATAGATAAAATCTAATCACAAACTACATTTGCATTTGTCATACATAGTACATGGGGTCAACCCAATCTGATTTTGTTGGTGTCGTGCATGATCACCTTCTTAAGTGATCCTAAGAAATTTATATAAAGAAATATATATATATATATATATATATATATATAAGAGAAAAAAAAAGAAAAAAAAAAAGCAACCACTTTTCTGATTGAGGTGGAACTTCCCCAAGATTGCTCATCAAATAAACTGTGAACATGTTGTTTTTACAGACGTATACGGCATCATTTAGAGAGGAAACACATGTAAGGAATGCTTCTAAAAGGTACCCAAAGTTACAGATACAGGATTGAAGAATGCACTACAGACTAATGTAATTTCTCTCTTTATTCTCTTAAAGTCAATTAATTTTTCTTTCTTTCTTTCTTAATTTGATGCTTTCCATTGATGTTGCTTTATAGCTTAGTATTATTCATAGCTTTATGCTAGTTTTGATGGCCTTTAAGATTTAAAGTTTTTAACCCACATATTGAATTTTCATCAACTTAGTTTTCTTAACTATTTTTTCACGGGACCTAAAAGTGAAGATATAAAAAATAGATAAGATCAAACCCTAGTGTAAACCTACACACGTCAAAAAAAAAAAAAAATGGTTTGGGTAAAAGTTAATTTTGAAAAATGATTTTTTTTAAAAAAAAAAATGAAAAAGTAAATTGAAAGGAAGAAATGAGCTTAGTGTTAATACTTTGCATTCCTGTAGCTCGAAACTTTGAAAATTAATGTAAAAATGATGTCAAATGAATATAAACTGAGCACAATATGAATTACACTTAACTCGGAGCTCAGATCTCAAGTATTCAAATGAAGTCACCTGTAAAGCAATCTATGAATCAAGTTCACAAAAGCAATAAAAATCCATAAAGGAGAACGTAACCCTATTATTAATTAGGACTATTTCCAACTTTTCTTTCAATTGAAGGTCTATAGTTTCAAACTCAATTCAATTAGAGCAAAATTTCTTAGATTTCTTTTTAAAATTTTCCCAATTCACAACATGAAACATAATTGCAAAATTCAAAATATTAGTGCAAGTGGGGTACAATTGATATGAAACTTTTCAAATTCTTACACAAACAACAACAATTTTTCTTTTTCTTCTTTAATTTGGATAGTACAGTTATAGTTTCAATTGAGAATTTAGAGGAGAATGCACTAATTGAATCAAATTGAAAATTAACAAGTCTCAATTTAAGAAAAAACTTAAGTGTGTTCTAGTTCATGTTTAGCCAAACCAGAGGACAAATAAGTATATTAACCCAAAACAACATATTCCAAAGTCTAAATCATTATACAAATGTATTGTGTTAGCTAGTATGTATAAAAGCCTATTGTAACTAAGATTTCTAGGTCACTTGCCATGACTAAACAAGAATTGTTGCATTCATCACTAAGATCTCAAATATTCCCTCTAATCTCTCTCTCAAATTTGTTTTTTATTATCTTTTTTGAAGATAAATTTTTAGAAAACAAAAAATGGTCATGTGACCATGCCCTAACCCCTAAGTATTCAAGTGAGTTCTTTAGGAATTATTTACTACCTTATTTGGATGTGCATCTCCAAATATGTTTTGTTTAGGTTAAGTGTATTTCTTCTTTTATAATCTATCCTTCACATCTTACTCCCCCAATTTTATGTTGGGGTAAAATCAGAACATTCTTTCCTTTTTTTTTTGGTGGGAATTACTATCCATGTTTCTGAAAATTCCGCCATAGCCCTTCTCATTTAACTTTTGTTTCAGTTTAACCACATATATGTTATTCAAATACTAGTCAACCTAACCTATATATTTTTTTAAAAATAACACTTTTAACCCCCTTATTTTTTCATATAAAAATATAAATTATTTTATCATAAGATTTTGTTATAACCAAAAACACAATTTTGTTCAATTCATCAAGATTCATATATTAGGGTGGGATATTGTTGTTTTCTTTCTAAAATTAATATGCACTTTATTAAAAAATGGTAAATGTAGTAAAATTTTAACACCATTAAGTCACTATTGCGTAAAAGGGGTTAAACTGAAAATAAAATGCAAGAAGATAAAGTGTAATTTCCAAAAATAATGTGGTAATTCTACAAAGAAGTACAAAATACTTGGAGCTATTTTTGAAATTAATTTACCCTTTATGTTTTTAGGTTATGCCGTCAAGGATCGGTACATATTTCAGCAATGATCATGTAGTGTTTAGATTTGCATCAAATTTTGTTAATCAATTAATTAATAAGATCATTATACTACATGAGTACGTATATATGCCCAAATAAATATAAGATAAAGTGGGTTGGTCAAATAATTTAGGGGGCAAAAAAATGCAAGAGTAGCTAACATGGAAGTCCACTTCCCCATTTCAACTTTTGTATTCTTGCCTCCACTTGAAACTCAATTCAGCGAATAGAGTAAATCTGAATGCCAAAATTATTTGTCACTGCTATGCTAAAGTGAAGCATCCACTTATTTAATGTCGAGTATGAGATCTACCTACAGCATGCATGATAGTGTGAATCTCAATTAGGGTTGTCGTACCTTGCTTAGCTAAACCAAGAACGACATTAATATTCCCAAATATGGTATTCTTCGTTCATGTTGAAGATTGGGCTGTGTCCATTACTTAATTAGAGCATGCGTATACGTTAGTCAGACAGCATGTTGATGTTTCCCAATGAATAAATGGTGCTAATAAATGCCTGTGTCTACCGTGGCCAGTGGCCACACTACTAATTAAGAATATCGATGTGGGATGTACCAAATTACTCAGTGATGTCGTCATGTGTCATTTGTGATTATGATATATAAGTTGATGAATTTGTTGGCATATATTCATGTTTGTACTCTGACAGGCACTAAGCACTACATTCAGCAAGTGCTGTCGAAACATGGTAAATATGATCAGTGCACTAGCTAAATGTGGAAATCTTTCGAAATGGTTTTGGCTTATTCGAGACTAATAAATGGTATTTATGCTCGGTGGTTACGTATTAGAATCTAATATTCCATTTTTTACTTACCAAGCAACCAAGACTAATCAGTATTTAACTTCACCTTCAAATTAATCAAGTTACAGGCAATTAATTAAGATATAAAATTAAAAATGAAAAACAAAAATATTTATCAACCGGACGCTAAACTTATTTACCTATGTAGTATTGAAAAATTCAAACTTAGTGATCCAATATCAAAAGCTTCAAGAACAAAAATTGATACAAAATAATAATAATAATAATAACAATAATAATAATAATAATAAATTGTTTTAAGTTATATGGAAACAAAATCATGAAGTTCCACCAGGACAATCTTGTAAGTTACGTAGTACAGCGTACTCATCTAGCACGGTAGCACCTATGCAGATATACACCCACTTTCAACTGCATTGCCTTGCAAATCCATGCCCTTGAACCCAAGAAATCTATTTTGTCCTTAGTTTCCTGTAAATGCTTGTCTACAAGGTTTTGATTTAGACGTTTACAAGTTACATACTTTTTCGAAGCTCCAAACCACAAGTGCTTCTGATCAAAATCAAATATAAGTTTGAAAGATATATGAGTCAGCCAACTTTGCACTCTCCATTTCTTTCTCGCTTTTCTTTGAACGGTATTAAAAATAAATAGTCTAACAGTATATGTCATTTAAGATACCAGTATAACAACCATTATATGTTTGAGTAGAGATACATATATGTATATGTGTGTATATATATATATATATATTTATTGAAATACTCATCTATGCAATGGAATTCTTATAACCTGCGCTGGTGCATCTAATTTTAAAAATAGATAAGGTTATTAAATTTCAAGAAAAACATTAAAAAAAAATAGTAAATAAAGAAAATAAAAACAAAAATAAAAATTAGATGCTAGCACTTCGTGGTATATGGACTGTATAGCGGCGGGTGAGCAAATATATATATATATATATATAAATATTTTAGTGTATTATATCGTTTATATACAGCGAGTAATATATACATAATATTTTATTAAAGATTAATAAAAATATAAATTTATATTATTTATTAAATTTGACATTTATATTTTACTGTCTATAAATTGATCAATTATATATTTATTATTGCTCATTATATATCAATAATAATACAGCACATTATAACACTTCTCTATTTCTCTGTACATTGTTATGGGGGGTCTGACCAATATGTATAAAGGATTTGGTAAATTAAATGGTTGGCTTTAGTCCACCTTGACATTATCAGTATTGTAACCTTTTCAGACAACCGAGTGAATGTTTCACTACGCATGATTACAACATTGATATCATACCGCTAATTAATAATTTCACTGATGCTTTACCATTGAATTTGACGAGGTTAGGTAGTCATATAGCATTAATGCTTTGATCAATGCATTTTTCTTTTTTTAGTTTTTATTTTCAAGATTGAGATTAATTATTAAAACGTAGAATTAGTATATATGCTAATATATAAGAAAGTACGATTTGTTAATAAGGTGTCAACATCGTATACATACATGTATATATAATGATGATGACAATTGGTTACATGGAAATTAGAGTTCTTCCGGTGAGAAAGGATCTAGCTTTTGACGTTCTAAGTCCTACTTTGATGGGGTTAGATAAGGTGGCGGTCCATGTCATGCTTCATGTCATGTCATCTCTAATCTATAGTGCAAATTGCTTAGGTTTTGACCTTAATCCTCATCACTTTACAAAAGCACAGCAGTCTTATGCAATGTATATAATTAGATTTAAGGGGAGCGCTAAACGACAACATTAAAAAGCAACGATGGAGTTAATGCTA
Organism: Rhamnella rubrinervis; assembly: GCA_007844105.2. Taxonomy (NCBI): domain Eukaryota; kingdom Viridiplantae; phylum Streptophyta; class Magnoliopsida; order Rosales; family Rhamnaceae; genus Rhamnella; species Rhamnella rubrinervis. The sequence goes on from CM017577.2 coordinate 10,184,516, forward strand.
GTATAACATGACATGTTCTAATATTGGTTGGTTGTATTGGACTTGTCGTCGCCAATGCTCATGCCATATATAAGTTATGATTCAAAGTATTATTCAAAATCAAAAGGAAATTGGGGGGATATTACCAGTGAATTTGATTTGAGGGAGTATCTATAACAATTTAACTTTTGAATATTTATGTTTGAACATGTTATTTTGCAATAAACATATTGGCATGATTAAATAGATATATTAGTTTTGCTGAATATATTTGACTGGTTATATGAGATATTTGATTGGCGAAGTTGATTGGACTTTTGATTGGATGAGTGAGGAGTTATTTTGGCCAAAGATACTGGATAGACCACATAGATAGATTTGATTGAAGTGAAATTGACTAGACTGAAATTGACTAACTAGATATGATTTGGCCAAATAGAGGCAAATTGATAATTTTAGAAAAAATTTACTTGTACAATAATTTGTTGAGATATATGGAATGATTAGTTGAATTTTTTGCAACAATTGCTAGGATGACTAGGATGACTTTTTTAGGCCGACGGGATGAATAGGGGTATTTTGATAGTTTACTAATCAGTTCATTTAGAATCAATTATGATGGCTAGGGTTGTAATAGAGAGTTCTAAAAGAGTTTTATAACTCAACAAATCGAATCAAATTGAATTTGTCATCATCCTAAGATTGAGTCCGAATGATAAGTGCTATTAGTTAGTTTTTAATCTTATCTCACAAACTGCACCATTTGTGCTGCCATCTTGAAGGCTATAAGACGAGACAACACTCAATATGAAGGAGACCCCCTGCTGGCTTGTTAAACCTCATAAAATTATTTCTCTCTAGCTTTCCTCATAGCTTTTACAGAGTTTAGTAATTCTATAATTTCCATGTTTTAATTTTAGTAATATGAAAATTCTATTTGACAAATTGCTTTTTGTTAAATTTATCGAATCTTTAATTTAAGTGTTCTCTGCAAACTAGTATGATTCATCTGTGAGAAGTCAACTTTTTATATATTTATTTCATTTCCTCTAATATAGATTATATTTATATTTAGAGTAGTACGCCCGCAAATATAGAGAACATGCCACACCTAATCTTTTATTAGGTCGACTTGATATTCCCTCTTAGTTCTTACACTTAAGTTGGATCCAAATGCACAAATCTAAAGCTCTCTATAAATTCTTTAATAACATATAATATAAATGTTATAGTTTTTTAGACAAGCCCAGATATAATTGGGAGCCAAAATGTCAAGCCACATGTTATTTCCTAACATGAAAGATGCTCATAGCTTCCCAACTACACATAACCTCCATAAACCTCTCAAGCTCATGCAACCTTTTAGGAACCTCCTCATTATTGGGAATCTTTCAAATAGCCACCTACAATCTCTAGATAATTGCCTACAACCTCTAAGCAATTGCCCTATAATCGTACCCCGGCAAGCAGCCGCCATCTCTGTATAAAGCTCAGAGGAGTCGACATTCAAGTAAGCCACTTTTCCTCTGAAAAAACTCTGCCAAACTCTCTTTAAAAATTTTGATTATTAACTTGAGTGTTGGAGTTCTTTTGACAGGTACCACCGGTGCTTAGAATTTCTTTCACTCTTTTCTCCATCCCAAATCCAAAATGTACACTTGAAAGAGTAAGACGAAGCATGGAAAAACTTTGGCTGAAATAATATATGATATGAGTAGTGTTATGTCTCTCTCTATATATATGGTCCAGTTCATTCCTCCTACTAAGGTTTTGAGTATTTTGACACATAATCTTAACCCTTAACTTAAACTAATTTAACATCTAGATCTATCTTATTCCCTTTAAATTCTCTATATATAACCAATCCAAACATCAATTACCCAATGTGAATTTTTTCAGACATTCTCTTTCTCACATGTTTCTTTTCTCTATCTCACCACTAGAAAATAATTCTCAATATTTTTATATTTTTCCAACACGGACCATTACTTCCTTTTTGTTTTATTTGGAAAAAAATCTGTAAACTAATTTATATTAATTTATTATAATTTGCATACATATATATATATATACACACACACACACACACAAATGCTCTAATACACTACATCGCTTATATATGGTGAGTTGCATATACGTGATATTTTATTAAAGATGAATGAAAAAGTAAATTCATACTGTTAATTTTTATATTCACTTTTCACTAATTCTGCGTGAATTGGTCAATTATACCCCTACTATCGCTCATCATATATAAGCAATGCAGTGCATTAAAGCAGTTCTTAAGTGGTGTTCGGATATAGGTACAATGAGTTTAAAAGATTGTAATAAAATAGATCTAAACCTTTAGATTATAATAATTTAATTATGCTATATATGATTATTTGTCAAAAACCTTAGTGAAAGGAACAATCCTATGTATATATATATATTATCCTTCTCTCTTTTCCTTTGTCAGTAGAGATTTGAATCAAACGTTCATTTGTCTAATCCCAAAGACGAAGCAAGCTAACAATTTCAACCATTACCGGCCCATGAATTTGTGTAAGTTTGTTTACAAAATGGTTTTGAAAATTCTTTCGAAGAGGCTGAGAGAGTTTTTAGATCATATTGTTTCACCCAATCCAAAGGCGTTTGTCAATAGGAGATGGATATCTAAGAATTCCATTATTCCTCATGAGCTTTCTCATAAGGTCAGAAAGCATAAAAGAGAGAAGGGTCTTTTAATCTTGAAAATAGACCTTAGAAAAGCCTATGATAAGCTCAAATGTAATTTCATCTTAAAAGCTTTGGAAGCCCTTGGTTTTTCTAGTAGCTTTAGGGAGACGGTTCACAACTGTATTAACTCAATGGAATATAACTTGCTGATTAATGAGAGTTGGTTTGGAAAGATCATTCCATGAAGAGGCCTTTGGCAAGGGGATCCAATATCTTTGTTTCTGTTCATTTTAGGAGTAAAGTTTGTACAAGACTCTTTGTCCGGGAGGAAGCTAATGGAAATCTTCAAGGAATAAAGATAAGCAAAAGGGTTAAAATTGTTTCTCACCTTTTATTCACTGATGATATAATTATCATGTGTAGAGCCAATGTATAGAATGCCAAAACTGTTGAGAGTTGTCTTAACAAATTTTGTTTATGGTTAGGTCAAGAAGTTAATAAGCAAAAGTCTAGCATTCGATTCTCACCAAACTGTGACGACAATCAAAAGATGATGATTAAGGCTTTTCTTGAGTTTAAGAAAATGGAGAAGAGCGCCATCTATTTGGGGAACTCTCTGATAATTAGTAGAAGCAAAATTAAAGAATACAACAGGTTGAAAGAGAAAGTCCAACTTCGTTTAGAAAGCTGGCAAAGGAAATTGTTGTCAAAAGTAAGGAAAGTAACATTGACAAAATTGGTTGCTCTGGCCATCCCAATTCATACTATGTCAACTTTTAGAGTTCCTAAGAAGGTTTGTAAGGAAATAGATTTTCTAGTTCGTTGCTTTTGGCTGAGAGCTAAATAAAAAAAATAAAGATTTTTGGCCCTCTATAAATGAAAGGATTTGTATAAATTGAAGGAAGTAGGAGGGTTGGGCTTTAGGTCCTTTTGGGATTGCAAAACAGTTTTCTTACAAAATTTGGTTGGAAAATTGCTAGAGTTGAGTATAGTCTATGGATTGACCTTATTAAAGGTAAATATCTTAAAGATGAGAATTTTTTTTACTATAAAAGCAAGAAAGCAGATTCTTGGGCTTGAAGAAGTATTTTGAGTTCTAAAAATGTGATACAAAAAGGTTGCTACTTCATGTTGGGAAACGGACTTTCCATTAATCCATGGTTAGACCTTAGGTCCCTTAGCTGGAAAAGAAAATTCCAGTTCTAAAACAAAGAGCAGGTAGACTACATTGTAAAATAGTGGTTGATTTCGATGGAGGACTCTAAATAATGGAATGAAGAGTTTTTGATAGACACATTTGAATCAAATAGTGTTCATGAAATTTTAAAATTTGATTGGCCGAGTCATAACAGACATGACAAACTTTTATGGACTGGAAATCTAAATGGTGTTTTCAGTGTAAGAGTGCTTATATGGTTGATAGGAATTGCACCAACATTGATGGAATTGATAATCTATGGAGTGCTATTTGGAAGGCAAAGCTTTATATTCATCTTAAGTTTTTTCTTTGGAAAATTCTCTTAGATTGCCTTCCTACTTGTGAAAGGTTAGATGCTTGTCTTAATCTTTTTGATCTGGATTGTATGCTTTATGGTTTTAATTTGGAATCTGTAGAACATGTCTTCTATAGCTATTGTGAAATTAGAGCCATTACTTTTTGTAGTAAATAGGGTCTAAAATGGGATTTTGACAACTATGATGTTAAATTCTTAATTGCTTTAAGTTTGAATCTAAAAGGCCTAGACTTGGGGGATAAGAAGTTTTCTTCCCTATCTTGGTTTTTGTTTTGTATTCGGTTTGGCATTACATGAATGAGGTTCTATTCAGGGGTGCTTTTGACATTAAATCTCTCATTAAGAATGTAGTGGACGATTACAGAAAATTATTTGAAAATAAGTTGTTCAAGTCTTCGACATTTGGGAATAATACATCTAAGCCTCCTTCAGTTCCTCTAGAGTTCCTGGTTGTTAATATTGATGCAACCATTGGAAAGGAAGGAGCAACTATTGCTATGGTAGTTAGGAATCATAAAGGAAAATCGATTTTTCTAGCTTCAAAACTTCTACCCATTTTGTCACCATTCAACGTAGAGATAGAGGCTATTGAGTGCGCAACAAATTTGGCTATTAAAAGGAACATGGACAAAGTGATTTGGGTGTGCGACTCTCAAGCCTCTATTCTTGCTGTAGCCAACTCTTCATAACCATGTTCCTAGGATTCTTGAATTTTTTTTAAAGAAAGACAATGGTCTTTAAGTTGGATAAGTAGGAATTTTAATTGTCTTACTGATTTGGTTGCAAAGTTGTCTTTTCAATATTCTTTGGCTTTTGACTCTTCTGATGTTTGCTGGAATGCTATTCCTTTTTCTTTTAATCACCAAATTAAATTTGATTTTTTGGTTGGTAGCTTCTTCGTGTAATCCTTTTGATTTTGTTCTTGGTTGTGTTTAATGCATTATATTCACAAAACAAAACATTAAAAAAAAAGAAAAAAAGGGTTTTATTTGTGACTTGACGACTATTGGACACTTTTATGCATGAAAACCATTAAGTAGAGCAAAGAGGTGAAAGTTTAAAGGGTAATTGATGAAAATGCCCACCAATATAATATAAATTGGAAAAATACCCACCACTCCTTTACTTTTGTAAAACATAGACAGACTTCTCATTTTACCCTTACCTCTATCGCGTGACTCTCTCTATACCTAAGCTTGTGAAATTTTACGATTCCGATTGTCTTCTCCGTCGACGGAAACAACAACAACAACAGCTCCAATGAAGAGGCTAGTTAAGGCAAGTGAAAAACAAGTTTCATCTAAACAATCCACCACAAACCAAAAACCAAAAACTAGACAAGCAACTGCTAAGGAGAGCCCACAACGCATGAAGAGGGTAGTGTCTGAAATCCCCATTTCGCCACTTGTAGAGAAGAAAAGACATGGCAACGCGAGGAGGAGGCCCTAATTTTGACCACTACCAACATTACACCTGAACCATCTCAACCGGTTTGTTTTCTTATGCCCTGTATATTTTTTTTAATAATAAAATTTGATTTTTCATTTGAATTGGCTGTGAAAATTGGGTTTAGGAATGAATAGGGGGAACCTATATCCAATTAGTTATAGAAATTCCCTGCATTTTTTCAGGGGGTGAAGCTATAGTGGCATGACTTTTAAACTCCTTGCAAGATTGCATAGATCTGAGTTTGAAACCCTACACAATTGCAAGGACTCCATTTAGCTTAAGTGACCTGCCATTTAGCAGAGCGTAGTGTAAAAATTATGTATATAGATTATAGACCTGTAGAATGGTCGGTCGCCTCTGCTATTTTGCAGGGAGATTATTAAAAATTCAAATTCCTGCAAAACGGTAGGTCTGCTTTGCCTTTTTGTAGGTCCACGTTTGCTTTGCGGGGCTACTGTGATAAAATATAAAGACCTACAAAACGGTAGGTCGGATCTGCGAGATTGTAGGGTCAAGATTGCATTATTTGCTATCCAAAATTTGGACCTACAAGGAGGCCGGTCGGACCTACTATTGGACAGGTTTGTGTTAAGTGTTATGGCCTACGGAAAGGACCAGCCAAATGGCAGGTCCAACCTGCCAAATGGCCGGTCCTTACCTAGATAGTTTTTCACAACACAGACTTGCCAAAAATAGCAGGGAGGACCTGCCTCCTTACAGGTCTAAATTCTCGAGTGCAAATAATGCAATTTTAGCCCTGTAATCTTGCAGGTTTGATCTACTGTTTTGCAGGTCTTTGCATTTTATCACAATAGCCCTGCAAACTTGCAAGTCGGACCTATCATTTTGCAGGTCTTAAAGTACACCAAATTTTATCTGGTTCTCTGCAAAATGGCCTGTCGGACCTACCGTTTGGTAGGGAAACAGAGCAAATTATATGGTGACCTACAGAATGGCTAGTCGGACATGCAAAACAGCAGGTCCATATAGTAATATGTTCTTTCAATTTCTTTGATTTTGGCTTGATGTTTTAACCCATTTACTATGTTTCTAAATCAAATATTTTCACCATGATTTCAGGTTGTGAGTCGTCTTGTCCCAGATTATAAGAAGTACCATGCACACCTCAAAAGCAACTCTAATCTCGATCGCGCAATTGATGTTATAAAAAATAAGTTAAGTAAGGGCATGGACAATTTGCTAGCTTCATTTATTGGGAAGTTTTTTGAAATCAAGACTATTTAATTTTTCGGTGGATTCATTCACCATCTCCTGTTGCACCAAGTTGAGTGTGAGGATAAAAATGTAATAGAGTTTGAGTTCAACGGTACTGTGGCGCGGTTTGATAGGAAATGTTTTGCAATGATAACAGGATTGAATTGCAGTAAATTCCTCTATGATTCGGAATTGGAACATCTCCTTTACGACTTGTGGACCAAATTATTTGGCAAACGTGGACCAATGACATAAGGCGAATTCAGTAAGGCCTTTGAGGACTTGGATTTTGATGAGGAAAAAGTTGCTGATAATGTCAAGTTCAGTATATTCTACTTTTTAGAGACGATGCTACTTGGCGGGGACAAGAAAAGATTGGTGAGGAATGACAACTTCAATATTATACAAAATGACAACCTGTACAGTAGATATCCATAGGGTAATTTGTCCTACGATGCGACTATCGCATCTTTATGATCCAGGACTAAGCTGGGGTAGAGGTCCCAAATTATAATGTATGCGGATTTCCCCTTACATTTCGTGTATGTATCATATTTAAATAGTTTATAAATTAAATGTACTGCAATACATGGATTTTCTTTAGTTATTTGATTTTGTTAATTGTGTATCAGGTATGGGGTTTTAAAAGCATTCCTATTGTCGCCACAATTGAACCCCGTGGAAAATATTATGGGTCCTCTTGGATACCAAGGATTCTAGTATGGTCGTGCCTATCCATTCTCCAATACAGCAAATTAGCCACTTTAGTATTCGACCAAAAGGACGTAAGTCTTCCATTTACCGTAATCACTTAAGCATTGCAATATGTAATTATATGTATACTAACTTTGTTTATTTATCTTATTCGTTTCGTTTCAGTATACAGTAAAAAATGAACTGCACCCAACTAAGAAGGAACTTCAGCAAACATACATGAAGACCTTCTGGCACTGACCAAGTGACAGAAAATATTATGGTCCATCGGTGTTCTGAGTTGAGGTCTCCCGATCCCAACCTGCTGTGCTTCCCTCACTTGCTTTCGAAGGTACAAAGGATGCATCTCTCTCAAAATTTCAACATACTTCAAGATTGGAGATGCAAATTGAGGAGATGCGCAGTGAGTTGGTTAGCATCCGGACTGAGATGAGAGAGGAAATGCGACAACAACGGAATGAAATTCAAAATTTATCCTCTCTCGTCCATCAACTTGTAAATCATTTTGCGCATACGGTAATTTATATTGCTCATGTAAATTTAGCATTTACATTATGCATATTACTTATTTAGTACGTTACTAACTAAGTGATTACATGTTAGACAATGTCCGCCGTGCCCGCCATACCAGTTTGGGATCCATTCATGTCGATAGATCTTATAGAGAGAGCTGCATTGTCCGCCTTCATTGATAGCCCATCTACCACGGTACATCCAGGAGACTATGATGCGCTAGAGAAGAGTTTGTTTGAGCTAATTTTGGCAAGTGGAGCATGGTTAGGTGATTTGGTATGTATTCAATTGTTATTTAGTTTCAATTCATTCATATATTTTATGAGTAACTCTAACATGCTGTCTATTTTATTTTTTAGGAAGTGGATGCTGCGCTGTACTACATCAGGAGGAGAATGATAAATTCTCTTCAAATGTACGATTAGCGAGCTATTGTAACTGACTGCATGTTCAGAGTAAGAATATGTGACATCAATTAATTGTGCCATGTTAAGTTCATGCTACTTACTCCTATATGATTGACAGAGTTTAATTCATGTATGATATACAAAATATCTAAAGGAGCAGTCCGAACATGGAGAGGTGGATGAACTGTTTGACACTGTTGATTGAGAGAAGGAGATGAAAGATTCTCCATTCGACATGTATGCAGAGCCTTTGTTACTTGATAATTTTTTTCAAGTAACAAAGGCCCTGCAGAATGGTAGGGAGGACCTGCTTATCTGCAGGTTCTATATTACTTGCTCAAAAAATAATCAAGTAATAAAGGCCCTGCAGAATGGCAGGGAGGACCTGCTCGTCTACAGGTCCTGTGTTACTTGCTCAAAAGATAATCAAGTAACAAAGGCCCTGCAGAATGGCAGGGAGGACCTGCTCTTCTGCAGGTTCTTTGTTACTTGCTCAAAAAATGATCAAGTAACAGAGGCCCTGCAGACTAGCTGGTCCTCTTTGCCAGTGTACAGGGCCTTTGTTACTTGATTTTTTTTATTAAGTAACACATGACTTATAGACTAATAGGGAGGACCTGCCATTCTGCGTGGCTTTTGCCAAAATCAGTTTTTGTGATGAGGACATGCAGAATGGCAGGGAGGACCAGCCAATCTGCAGGTCCTCTGTTAAAATTAATTGCTTCCGGGAATTTGGACATGTAGAAGGGCAGGACGGACCTACAGTTCTGCATGTCTATTAAAATGCAAGTAAGATCTTGTATAAAAAAAAATTGCATTTCTGACCAATTCCTTAGTAAAAAAAACTATATTCTCACAAATACACAATAAAAAACTGCATTCTCACAAATTCCATATAAAAAAACTATATTCTCATCAATTCCTTACAAACAAAACTATAAAAGTGATTCACCAGCATAGTTTTCAGATAGTAAATACACGTATCACAATGGAACATTACCGGTGCATGTTTACCGATTGTGACCAAATACTCTGCATCTATTGTATTTACGTGATGATCGTTCTTCTCCTCTAGATAAAATTCTTCTAGTCCTAGGTCTCCCAGGCGCTCGGCGAACTAGTGAAGGATTTAACCCCTGTCCAATTATGTCTGGTGGTGCTGTCCACATGCGCCTATCATCAAAGAGGCAAATAGTTATTGCATAACATGCTTTCCATGATGAAACACTAAAGTATTATGAACAATATAGGTAAGGAGATAAATTACGAAATCGACACGCGCAATTGCATGTATACATGGATATTGATCTAATTGAAACAGTCGACACAAACATGTTTTTTCTTCCAAGTTGATAGTTGTTAATAACTCAAATGTACGGACTTGAAATTCATACATGCTCAATGGTGTTACTGTGAATCTACGACACTCATTTAATGTCTTAGTTAAAAAATTTTCTAATCATGGTGTGACTGGTGTCGTGACTGCTTCCGCTTCAATCCATCATTCATAAAACCATCCTTGCATCAACCTCCGTATGGCTCAAGTAGCGATATAAGCGGAAATGCCCTAGCATCTCTCAGTACAACATTCATACACTTGGCTATATTGGTTGTCATAATATTGTATCTGTTGCCCGAGAAAAAAGTTTTAGCCTACTTTGCTGGGTTAACTTCCATGACATATCTACGCGCTCTAATGTCAATTACCTCTAGTTGCCTCATATGTGTATCGAAATCAACTTCTAAATAAGCTTTCGTTGCCTAATAAAAAGCCATATGCACATGTTTGTTTTTTTCAAAATGCAGTTTCATGTTACAATTGAGATGATACATACAATTCCCATGATGAGCAGTGAGATAAACTGTTGCAATCACTTTCTCCAATCCCTTATGTCTATTGATAATGAATACAAGGTCATGAATTTCACCATATGCCTCCTTAAACTGCTGCAGAAACCAAGTGTAGGATGCTTCACTTTCTGTATCTGTAATACCAAAAGTTAGAGGGTATATTCGCTCATTACCATTTAAACAGGATGCGATAATTAACATGCCAATATATTTTCCTTTTAAATGGGTCCCATCCACAGCTACGACTGACCTAACATTATCGAATCCAACAATGCTTTGCCCTAAAGCCATGAAGAAATATAAAAAATGATTATCTTCATCCGTTGCAATACGAGTAATAGTGCCTAGATTCTTCATCCCCAACATGTAACACCACACTGACAATATTTGATATGACTCCTCAGGGGTACCTCTGATACTGTGAAGTGCACTTTCTCTTGCCCTCCATGCCTTATCGTATGTTATTTGGATACCTAACTCATTCTTAATGTTAGACACAATATCTTTTGGTCTATACTGACGATCAATTTCATGGTACTTCGATTGTATATGATTTCCAATATATTTACTGCTTGCTTGGCGATGTTGTGGATGACATTGTTCGAGCTGCGAGCATGTGTGTGTTTTAATGAATACCTTAATTGCCTAGAACTCTACATTTGGGATGCTTGTTGCGCGTAACTGCCATTTACAATTATCAAGCATACACTGCACTTCGAACCTTTACGAATAAGATTTCTTCACCTTGAACTCAAAAGTTTTCTTCAATGCATACGTAGACAACTTCTGGTGCAACTCCTTATTTGAATATATTTGTCCAACCAAGATTTTATCATTTGAATATTTGTTACTTGAACTTGGTTCATTTGATGAAGTTGAAGGATAATTAACAGATTGATAAATTTGAGCTTAACTTAGTTGTGACTCACTTTCATTATGAACATGATGATGCCTACCCCTATTATCATGCGAAAGAAGTGCAATAGGAGAACTAACCATTGGCACAAAAGAAATGTCAACATTCATCATATGAACAGGTGACGTAGCATTTAATTCGTTATCATCTCACCCCGTCTCATTATACACTGTTGTATCCTCATCCAACCTAATATCCTCCTCCTCCTCATATTCATGCCATTCTCCATATGTATTATTGTTGTATTCTACATCAAGTTCAGGAATATTATGAAGTCTATTGTAATCATCTATTATAGGTTCTGCTATCATATCATGGAAATTTATTGCAGACTAATCCACTGTATTATTTTTCTCACCTTCATTTTGAGGGATTTCATCTTCTTCATTGCCTCTAATTCCACTTCTGTTAACAACCACTTTATGTCTTAAAGAAGAAAGTCTATTGCTCCCACTTCGAGAGGAAAATGGAATCGCAAAGGCATTATCTTGTTCTCCAAGTCTCGGTATATTTTCTTTCGCCTCAATCTCAATAAATAATAGTGATGCATACACTGTATCAACACGAAAATACTCTTTGAAAAAATACTGAACATCTTCATCATCTTTAATCTCAATTGAATCCAACTTGTAACTAAAGTGAACTATAAACTTCATTATGATACGAAACTCGTTGGGGTTTATGCTTGTTGCATCATATGCAATTTGTAGTAATTCATCATATGTACACTTCGTTTGGATTAACTTTGTTTTCATCCTCCCACCAACATACTCCCAATTTCCTTCACTATTAACCTCGAACCTTCCCTCAAATCGAATAACAACTACGATACTTTCCTTCATTATGAACCTCCAAATATGCAAAATCACTAAATCAAATCACTGAACATTACAGGTCCGTCATTTTGCAAGTTAGACCTGCCATTTTGTAGGTTGGACTTGTCATTTTGCAGGTCGGACCTGCCATTTTACAGGTCTATCATAGACGCATGGAATTGGACCATTTTGTAGGTAGGACCTACCATTTGGCTGGTCCAAGCCTTATAGTATTAGACCTGCCAAATGGGCGGTCCAATCTGCTATTTTGCAGGTCAGACCTGCCATTTGGCAGGTCCAAACCTTATGGCATTGGACCTGCCATTTGGATGTCCATAATGCAGGGCCCCCCCGGCTATACTGCAGGTCCCTATATCTTTCGTTGTATTGCATGTCCCTATACTAACCATCATTTAATATAACATGGTTTTCTTACTTTTTCAATCAGATTTAACACATATTCACTACTATAACAAATAGATCTTAACATTTAAGTGAGTTCTCTTTCTCCTTCTTTAAAAAACAACAACAAAAATAAGAAACTCTTCCTCAATGAGATTTCTCCTTCTTTCAAACCAACAAAGAGGAAGAAACCAAGAGAAAATGAAAGAACAGGTAAGAGGAAGAAATGAAAAATAAGGACGAATGAGTTTGGTTAGGTGTGAATATAAAAAAATAAGGAGTATGTTTGGTAGTTTGTCTATGTTTTACAAAAATTAGGGGGCGGTGGACAGTTTTTCAATTTATGTTATATGGGAGGGCATTTTCATTGATTACCCAAGTTTATGCTCTACTATATATATATATATATATATATATAATTAGTATTATTGGCATTGATGATTAAGTATGTAGTCATATATATAATAAACTTAAAAACTCTGAATTTCATCAAAAGGCAAACATACATATGTGAAGTCTTCAACTTCCCACTCGAATATATATAATAAACTTAAAAACTCTAAATTTCATCAAAAGGCAAACGTACATATGTGAAGTCTTCAACTTCCCACTCGAATAAAGCAACCATGATTATATGAATTTTACTTTAACAAATGACACACCTTCACCTTGAAGATACTAATTTAGTCTCTACAACATTGATTATAAAGTGGTGTTGTGATGTGCATGACAATGTTTTGGGTGCCCTACACTGCCCATACTTCTGTTTCCATTTGTTTTGCTTCAGCTTAGTGTGTCTTTGCACCAAAACAAGCACCAAAACAAGGATATGGTGCATTCGGTTCTGGGCCGTCATACTTGATTGACACATATCTCAATATTGTCTATGGAATCCAACTCAATACATTAGATCTTTTCATGTATAATAGTTTCAAAATTGAATCAAGCACAGTGAGAAAAATATGTAGAATTCCCAACTTCTTATAGGCGATTTCATACTAAAATAAACAAACAAAAAAAAATAACTCACAAGTGAAACTTTGACAATATTTGGCACATATGCAATGATGGAAGGTGTCCACATATATATATATATATATATATATATATATATATATAAACAAGCATATACATACATTTGCTTTAAAACCTGAATCTAAATCGAAAACGAAAAGTGGACATTCAAAGGTTGACATGGATGTCACTTGCAAAATATATAACAGACCAAAGGCACCATTAGTGTCATGTCTATACAACTGGCGTTACAGCAGCATATTGAAATTAAGACATAGTATGGTCCCTCATCATATAAGAATCGGTTTGTTACCGTGCACCTATCTATATGATAGATCCAGCATTTTAATTTGTTTGTTTGACTCCTATCATAATTAATTAATTTGTTGAGAAAATTAAAGTTCAGTAGTAGCATTAATTGTTGTCCAAAGGTCAATGCCTACTTGTTTCAAGCAATAATTACATATTGTAATAATGCATTATTGCGATATAGTTTTTGTTTTTTTTTTTTTTGGTAATTATTGTGATATAGTTGCTGGAAACCAGCAAATTGTCAATAATAATAATAATAAATAATTATGAGTTATATAGCCTTTTGTTGTTTAATGTACATATATATAGCTTATTATATATATTACAACCTTTTTTTTCTTGTCCAGTTACTGCACTTGAAATGTGAAATTATAAAGGCAAACTGGAAATGCACCACATTTGAGAGAGAGAGAGAGAGAGAGAGAACTGAACAAGTGTAAAAATAAATTAATAATACTGCTTTTCTTGGCAAAAAGATTTTCCCGAGTTGTGACCAAAAACCATTTATAAAAAAGTTAATTAATAAGGGTCATGGACCTACATAAAGCTGTCCCATCACTAGCAATGTCTCTATGAGCAAAGTACTAATTAGCTATTGCCAATTAGTTAACTGAGCTCGTAGCTAGATTTATCCAAATTTCCGTTTGCAAATCAAACTCGCTGTTGAGATTTTCTCCGCACCATGTTGAACATGATTTCCTGAATGTACTGCTCGTGATGAATATTAGGATTCATTAGCTCCTAACTCTACCACATCATAAACTGCAAGAAACCTAGGCACCTAGCTTTTGATAAATGTAAGTTAGGCCGGTTACCATTACACCAATACTATTTTATAAACTTCATAATGCATTTTCACCTAAAAAGTAATTAAAAAAAAATTAGTCATACAGAAGTAAGATGTATAATGGAAGTCAGAATCCAAGAAAGAAATTATTGAAGTGACTTCCTCTTCAAAAACTTAAAAACTAACAAGACAGCCTGGTACAATGCAGTCCACGATACACCATTGTTTATGGAACTTGAGCTTGAATTTAAATAGATATATATATATATATATATATATATTATGGGCATTGAATATGTTTGAGCATGTTATTTCTCAGTGTATGAAAATAAATATATTTGACAGTGGAGCTATAAATAAGCTGGAGTGAGATAAATCGGAGGCAGATAGACTTAAATGTTGAAGTGTGATAGACTGGAATGAAATTGACCGAAGTGAAATTAATTGGCCAGATCAAACAGAGGCAAATTGGTAATTTTGTAAAAAATTTATTTAGCTGATGATTTCAGAATAAATAGAATAATTGACCGAATAGATTTTATAATAGTGATTGACATGAATTTTTTAGTTCGATTGGAGTGGCCAAAGAGATTTTGATAATTTATCCAGGCCTAATGGATTTTAAGAGATCATTTTACGTTCATAATTAATTATGATGGTTAAGGTTGTGAAGGATAATTCTAAAAGAAGTTTGACAATCCAAAAAATTAGATCAAACCATACTTAGTATATTTTGGATCTGTTAAGCACTATTAGTTGATCCTTGTTCTTATCACACCAACTGTGCTGATTATAAAGTATATCACGTTAATTCTATCAATCATGAAGGCTATTAGAGGAGGTGATACCCCAAAGTGAAGGACACCTCCACTGGCCCGTCAAACCTAATTAATTTTCTCTTTAACTTTCCTCATAGTTTTTGTAGAGTTTAGTAATTTTATAGTTTTCAGTACTTTTATTTTAATAGTTGAAAATCTTAGTTGACAAATTATTTTTATGTAAGGTAGTTCATCGTACCCTTAATTTGAGTGTTTTTTCGCAAACTAATACGATTCATCTATGAAAAGTCAGCTTTTATATATTTATTCTATTTTTCTAATATAAATTCTATTTATATTGAAAATAGTATACTCACAGATACTGAAATAATAATATATTCGTTTTCTTTTAAAAAACAAATAGAACCACTATACACGTACAAAAGTTCAGAATATTTTTACTGATAAGAAAGCCTCAATTATATAGCATGTAGACATGTTTGATTGAATCGTACTTCCTCAGCTGCAGGCATGGTGTTTTCATTTTAAACAACATTTCGCATCTTTTCAACTCAAAAAGTGGGATTGTGCAAAGGAAATTTTAATAAAAACTTAATAATAAGAAAATGTTTTAAAAGAATTTGGGAATTTGGGGGTGCTAGTAGGATTAAGGGCAAACACTTTAGTTAGTATTGGAGTATTCCATTGGCTAGCAGAGGAGACGATAATGAAGAAATGAGGGATTCGTTGCCCGTGCAAGCAGGGGCTAGAGTTTCTAGTCTTGATTTCACCCCTTACCCTTTGAGTTCAATCATTGCCTTAAGTACCTTCGATTAGAACCTTTCGATTTCGCAACAAGTATCTAGCCTCTACCACTAGGATTGAGCCACTTGTCTCCTACCTAAGAAAATAGTGAGGCTGACTGTGGTGTCAACCACAGGTTGATTGATAAAATCTATATTAAAATAAAGGTGTATCTTTTTTATCTATACATTTACTTTTTTATTCTTATTTAATTTCAAATACTATCCACTATCAAACCATCTTTTTCAATTTGTTACTGTAATTCAATTTCATTTATTTTAATATCTCATATAACTTATACAATTTTTTACACTATAAAACTCTTCTGTCAAAGTCTCCTCTGAAATTATTGTCTCAAACTATTCTATCAAACTATCCTTTTAAATTCATCTCTCAAATTTCCTCCATTGAATAAGGTATGTATATTGAGATTTTGTACAATTATTTATTTACTTTATTAATTTTTTATTGTAAGATGATTGATCGAAAAGCTAAAGTGGTTGGATCATGGTGATCAGACTAGGTTTGACCATACTATGGTCGGATTCAACCGTCTGAGGGTCGAATCTTGGTGATATGACCAGATCTGACCGTTTGATCAGATGATGGTTATCTGATCATCTGTTGTTTGGATCAAACCCTACAATTAACAATGGTTATGTAATATTTGCTTACTTTTGTATGCAGTTGATTTTTTGTCAAAGTCAATTTTGATCAAAGTCAACTCTAGTCAAAGTCAACATTTAGACCGGTAACAGTCATGTCATAATTTTGAATTGGTTTTATATTGACTAAGACTAACTTGTTTTTTTGCTTTTAGCTAATTAATTGTGCTTGTATTTACTGGTGGTCAAAGTCAAAGTCAACCTTACCACGTCATTCCTTTGACTTGCAGTGTGGTGATTGAGATTCTTTCTCGTTGTGTTGTGACTTGAGTTGGAGAGGTGTGGTCTTGGTTAGATTAAGCAGGGGCCACTTGAAAGATTAAGTTTGAGTTTGATCAAACTTGAGTAAAAAAGTGACTGCTTACATCATGCTTTTAGAAAACCCTAGCTACCCCCTTTTTAAAAGCTCTTTTGTGAAGACCAAACTCCATTTCTTCCCTTGGCTGCCAAGCACCCCATGCTAGAGAGAGTGAGAGAGTTTTTCTTAGAAGGAAAAGAGAGTGAAAGTGGGTGTAAGAAAAGGATCTTCAAGGAGGAAAGGGGAGCTAGTGGCTGGCCATTTTTTAGTAGCTGTGTTGGAGTTTTTGTCTTGTTTTTCAAGGGCTTAAGCTAACCAAAGGTAGGGATCCTTACCCCCTTGTATTTTTTGTTGAGTTTGTGGGTATTGAGTAAGTATTGTTCTATATCTAGTTGGTTTCTTTTCTTTTCTTTGTTTGTTGTGAGTTTATTCTTTGGAAATAATAATTTTGTGTTGTTGTTTGTGCTGTTGTGCTATTGAAAGTGTGATTTGGTGGATTCATATTAACTTTTAGACTTGCTAAGATCTATGAATATGAGTGTGCTGTTAATCTGGGAAATCCTGAGAATTTTGTGGACTTTGATTGGTTGCTAACCTTCGTATATTTGTCCAAAAATTTTGAAAATTTTACTGAATAAACTTGGGTATCTCGCGAACAATTTGGCTTTTGAGTTTCTGGAATCGAAATTTTGATGAGTGAGAACTCAATTTTTCAAAAACACTGGTTGGTTAGAAATTCGAGGAAAAATCCTGCACCTTCACCCACGGGTTTTGATGAATTTGAAGGGCTTTTAATTTTCTTTATTTTTGGTTCACATTTTTTTCTTTTAATCCAATGAGTCATTATTATTTTGGCTTTAGAATTTCTCAATTCAGAGTTAAAATGAGGGTTCTACAATTTTTACAATTTTACTCATTTTTTTAGAAAAATCCTGGAACAGAACAACGCTTTTGCTACACGGGAATTTATTGTTTTACTATTGTTATTATTATTATTTTTTAATTTCATGGCATGTTTTGCCCTGGTACTATATTAAGTTATGAACATATTGGCTCTGGAATCATGTAAATCAAGTTAGAATGAGTTAGTTATGATTTTTATAAAATTAGTTGATCATGCTGAAAATAGTTTGATTAAATTGGTATGTTATAGTAACTACATTAGATTTGGAAGTAGTACTTTTATGCTTGGTTAATTTCTCTTATGTCAATACATAGTAAAGTAACATCTCAAGGTTTAATCAAGTTTTATTAAATTATTAATGAACATGCTTAATTTCCTTCCTTTGTATTTTAATCTCTTATGTAAAGCTTGAGTTTGTTTTAACATACAATTTATACCCGCTTTGAATTATATATGATTAGGTGCTACACTTGATCTCAATTAAGTTTTACTGGAATGGATACTACTTACTACTGGGTTGTGATTTAGTTAGTAAATACTTTGGATTCTACATGTGCTTTATAAACAAAGTTAATGCTTACCATTGTTAAGAGAATCATGAACATTCATATGCATTATAACAAGTCATGAAAGTTTTATTACATATGAAGAATTATATTTCTCTGTCAAACCATATTTTAAAAGTTGTACATTGAGAAGTCATGGTCATGCATATGTAGGTAGTTGTGATTACAATGTTTGGAGCTTATATGAAAGTGCATGTGAATCATTTAGTTGAGGTTCCACTAACTAGTGAGTGGCGAGTTTGAATTCTCGTATGCGCACACATGCAAGCGTATTTATGTATATGGAGGTTGTAACCCAGTACTTGCATGATGCGGACGCAAGTGAGTCTCTTCCCCACCCACACTATTTCCTCTAAACGATTAAGTGTTTGAGAATTTTCTTGAAAGTACGCATGTGTGTTACTTTAGGAAATTAAAGTTGCCGATGAGTAATTAGCTCCTGCGTAACTAAAATTTACGCTAAATAAAAAGCCCTACAAACATGAGTTTTAAAAATTCATTGTATAAATGCTTTTGAAAAAGAGTATGTATTGCATATGCAATATATCTGCATGAGTATATTTCTTTTAAAAAGAAGTCAAAGTTCTACAAATATTGTCATCTCTTTTGCATATTGCATTATGCCATTGCATGTATATTGGGAATCTACTGAGTGATTTTTCACTCACTTCTATTTGTTTTTTTGTGTTTAGGTAACTCCGACAGCTTAGCTTAAACGGTTTGGCATTGAGATCCGACCCTATTATTAACATCAGTTATATATAACTGTTCTTAAAACATATATTAATTAAAAAATACAACAATTTAAAACTTACAAATTAAATTATTAAAAATTTTAAACATGAATATATTTATTAACTAAATTTAAACATAAGCCTAAACTTATGATATTTAAATTAAATAATTACTTTAAAAGATTAAATTAAATAGAAAAATAAAATAAAATAAAATAATATAAATATAATATGGGAAAATATACAATATATAAATATTTACAATATAATTATACAATATATAATATACAATATATAAATATATTATATTGTATAATTAATACACAATTTATATTGTATAAATAATATACAATATAATTATACAATATGTAAATATATAATTATATATTTATTAATAAACAATAAAAAAATAATTTGGGTCAGATCCGACCCTGAAGGGTCAGATTTGACCCATTTGTTGATCAAATCCATTACTAGACATCTTCCCCAGCGCTAGTTGGTTTTGGCCCATTTGTAGGTTTTTTACTGGTTTTTACAAAAAAAAACAGAAAATATCATGATTTTCACATCAAAAACATAAAAAAATCATTCTTTTAACACAAATATAAACAAAAACACAATAAAACTTATAAAAATTCAAACTTTAAATCATTCACAACAAATAAATAAAAAATTTATTCATAAATCTTACTAACCAAGCTAGATGATGGCAACCCAAGCTACAAGATGGCGAAGCAAAGTCTGATCTAGGTCGAATCTCAAGCAAGGCAAGGTATGCGAAAAAAAATGAAAAGAAAATGCAAAGGAGAAAGGGTCGGATATGGTGTGCAATAAAATGAGGAAAAAAATCCCAAGGTAAAAAATTCACAGGTGGATCGAATGTGGTGTGCAATAAAATGACAAGAAAAAAAATACACAGCTTACATATGTGTAGTGTGAAGAAAGTTGACAAAAAAAAAATAAATGTACAGGTTGGATTTGAATATTAAAATGGAGAATGGTAGGAAAGTAAATGTAAAGATAAAAAAGGTACATTTTTGCTATGATGGAGACATAGAAAATCGATTGATTATTTTACTAATTTTGATTGTACAAATGGTTATATAGTCATAAAACCCTCTTATCTTTTAGACAGATTGGTTGTCAGCCTTCCTTAAAGACGTAGGGTATAGGGTTTTCCAAATAATACAAGCCAGGCTACGTGCGCTTCCCTTTTGCACCTTCAGAGTTTTTTAAATAGGAAATCTTCATTGCTTTCTATAAGTTAAATTGATGCTTTACTAAATGCCAGACATTAGGCTTATCTCTTGGCTTTGGGACGGTCCATTAGGATTAGTATAGTGGGCTTTGAAGTAATGGGAATGAGGTTTTATGGCCTTTACAACCATTCGTATAGTTAAAATTGGCAAAAATAATCAATTACTTTTTAATTCTCTACCATAATAAAAATACATCTTTTTAACCTATGCATTTATTTTCCTACCCTTCATTAATTTTAAACTGCTATTTACTACCACCATTTCTACCAAACCATCTCTTTCCATTTATTACTGTAATTGAATTTCATTTATTTTCACATCTTGTATAACTTGTATAATATCTCATATTGTACAACTTTAAATTGTAAAACTCTTCACTCAAACTCTCTTTTGAAGTTCATGTTCCAAAGTCTGCTCCCAAACTATCATTTTAAATTCATATACCAAACTACCCCTCTTAGATTCAATTACTCTCAAACTCCCCCCATCGAAAAAGGTATGTATATTAAAATTGTGTACAACTATTTATTTATTTTGTTATTTTTTTACTGTCAGATGATTAATAAAAAAGGTGAAGGTCAAATTCAACCACTGGTTGGTTGGATCCGACAATTAGATGATTGAATCTGACAGTCGGATGGTTGGATCATCATCTGACAGTCGGATGGTTGGATCATCATCTGACAATCGGATCCGACCATTAGAATGTGATCCAATGATTTCTCACTTATTTTTTATATTATTTTATATCTTTCATAGTTAGAATGGAAGACGCTAATTATATTGGAATCACAATTGTTCATAACAAATCATTGGTGAGAATGGAGAATAAGACATGAGAATATGCAAATTATAAAACGAAAGTGACGTATGTTTGCCCTTGGAGTTCAAAATCAAATTTGAAAGATGAGGTTTATGAGTGTCTTAAGGTAGATCAGAATGCATATAATAACAAATTGAAATTCTTGTATGGTCGAGCTTCACAAGAATTTAAGAAATAAGTTGTGAAAAGAATATAAGAACATTTATCTCAGAAGTTAGGCATGCATCGGTCCGACCTTTACTATATGTTGAGTTGATTCCGATATCTCCTTAATTATCAGAGGGTGAATCTAAGGATATAGCATATAGAGATAGAAATGGATTTAAAAGTGAAAGTAATTAGTAATCTTATGCTTCTCCTTCTATACTACCAAACAATAATATTCACAATACTTAAGTTTTGGAAAGTTAGAACGATGAGTTTTGTATGGGTTAGACGCCTTTTAATGTCTATGAAACAGTTGATATTGGAGGCAACCAATCAACAGTGTTTCGTAATAAAGAGGAGTATGAACAATTACATAACATGGACAATTATGCAAATGACAATATTGCAAATGACTGATTTTTTTATGATGTTGGATGTGACGATATTGCCTATGATGATGGTGGTAGCTTTGGCAATACTGTATATGATGGTATTTCTACTTAAATTCTTCACCATCATTCTACAATTGTCCAAGCCTCTCTATCTACCCATCCACCATATACCATAGATATGGTCTCCTTGTTTGATGATTTATCCAAAATTGTCATCAATATTGAAGATATGAAAATAAGGATAAGCTTGTTATGTATTGGTGAAAATAATGAGTTTAAGGGTAAAAGATCAATAAAAGATCGATATGAAGTGTATTTGGATGATAATTGTTCATGGTATCTTCGTGCAACTAAGACAAAAGGTGTAGACAGATTTATCATAAAAGCTTTTTCTTAAAGAGCATAAATGCATTATAAAGATTGCATATCAGCAACAAAATCAAGCTACCACTCGAATTATTGGCCAATTGATCAATCTAAATTTGAAAGGATTGAACATGTTTACACGCCCATAGAAATTTAGGTTGATTTGCATGTAAAATATGAGTGAAGTTTAGCTATTTCAAAACATTAAAGGGTAGAGAATGTGCACTTGACAGTGTTAGGGGTTTGAGGAGTCATTTCATTTATTACCTTTATATTGTTACCGATAAGAGTCCATGAATCTTGGTACACTAACACATATTCAAACAGATGAATCTAATTGCTTTGGATACTTATTTATGGTGTTTAGAATAAGTATCAGAGGATTTGTATCCCATATTCGACTTGTTTTAGTTGTTGATGACACTATATTGAAAGAGAAATACAAAGGCATGATGTATATTACGTTGGCCATGGATGACAATGAATAGATATATCCTTTGGCTTTTAGATAGGAGATGGGGAGAATGAATAAGTATATATATGATTTTTCTAAAATTTAAAAGATGCCATTGGAGATCTTTCTAACTTGGTGTTTGTGATTAACCGAAATAAAGCTATTGAGTCAGTAATACGCACAGTGTTCCCCATTACATTCTATGTTCTTTGCATGTACCATATAAGCCGAAGCTTTAAGGCCAATGACTATATAAAACAGTAAGATGTTCTGATGCAATTCTATATGGCGGCTAAGACATATATGGTTGAAGAATTTGAGGATTACATATTCTATCTTAAGAAGCTTGATATGAATGCTACACAGTATGTCCGAATATGTTGCACAGTATAATCTTGCAAGATAGACTCGTTCTCACTTTCAGGGTAGATAATATAGCATCATGACCACTAACATTGTAAAATGTATGAATACAATATTATGGGATGGTCTAGAGATGCCATTAATATCGTTACTTGATTACGTATTAAATAAGATGCAAAAGTGGTTTTTTGAAAGAAGAACAACAAGAGAACTTTTGGACAAGTCTATGACTAAGTGGATGGCAGAACAACTCAAATTCCGTGACTTGGAGTCTTTGTGGTTACGTGTGAGGCCCATTGCATATAATCTAGCTTTCATTGATATGCTCTACAGTAATAATTAACATGTAACACAAATTATAATAAAACAATAATATAATATATTATATATATATATATATAATAATACATATTTGATAAAAAAAATAATATGTATATATATTATTATTAATTGATTTTATTTGTACAATTTTAGTTCATACCTTAGTAGCAGTATGTTAAACTGGTGCAGAATGTGAACGGTATGCATTAGGCGTAGCCACATCGACTGAAGATGTAATAAGTGATGACTGATGTACTAAAGTAGTGGGAGCATATGCAGGTGATGAATGATGTCTCCCTCTTTTCACTACATCCCTCTTTTTTGCACCTTGAGTAGGTACACCTGTCTTATCTACTGTTGAGTGTACCCTATCAATAGTAGGGTGGATATTTGACATATCTTTAACAATGGGCGCTATATTAGTTGGTTTCCATCCTCTATCCTAATGAATAGTATCCAACAAAACCATCTCATATACTGTTGGCACCATAACACCAACCACCCCAAACTGCTATTTAAATATTAACCAATAATTAATTTTTTAAATAAAAAAATATAATATATATAAAGATACTTACGTCCCATCCGCCAAAGATATCGTCTAACCTATTCTTATTTGGCGTCCCACTAATAGTCCAATTCAACAACCGGGGACAAATAACTCTATACTTGATCCCAAACGCCTCAGCTAACGATGGAATAGTATGTATCCCCACATCTAACAAAAATTAAATAAAAAATTAATTATTAATTATACAACATATATATATATATAATTAATAACTAATTTTAATTAATATATATAAATATATTTTAATTAATATATATATATATATAAATATTAACATAAATATATATTAATTAATAATAAATAACATTAAAGTAAATAAAAATAAATTAAATACCATGATATCTACATCATCACAAGTACATTGCCTACAAAGTATATTATAATGGCTTGACCACTAAAATGTAACCCATTTGCAAGTCTCCGTCCCGTTGTCGCTGAGTTGCAATTGGGCCATGATTGTTCTGCGAAGCAGAAATTGACCTTGGGATTTGGTGGATTGGAATTCAAAGAGAGTTTCCGTTCATTGTTTGCAGTGAGTTTGAAGTTGGCGGACCAATTTCGAAGCTGTATTGGGTTTATGTCCTGGGTTGTGGCTGGCATGCTCTATCACTTCTCTGGTGTTGGTCGTGGGCTCGAGATCGTGGTTGCAGGTTCGGTGAGGCTGAGCTCACAGGTTGGTGGTCTCCATTTCTACAATTACACTGGCGATTGCGTGCGGGGTTGCTCATTTGGATTGGTGTTACAAGACTCTCACCGGAATTGTTGCATAACCGAATTCCTGCTGTGTCCAAATTTGTGGATTTTTCTTATTAAGTTTTCTATAATCTGGCTTTGTGAATTGCTGTTGTGAGGACTTTGTTTTAACAACACATTATATGAATTGGTTTATTCTGTTATGGGAATTCTGATTTATGACTCCCTTTGTTATGGATTGGAAATGTTTGGCTAGGTTAGATAGTGTTGCAGGAGGTGATGCTACACGAGGCATTGCTTAGATTGGTGACCGTGGTAAGGCAGTACCGTCACAAGGCATTCCAAATGAGGCATTGCATATGCGGGACATTCCAATTGAGGCAAGAACTATGAAAGGCATTTCAAATGAGGCTGAGGTAGTGCCCATGCAAAACATTTCAAAACAACCTTCCTTTGCGGATTCTGTCAGTGGTGCTGCTAATACCGTGACAACCATCAAACAAAATGCACAAACTAGGAAAGGAAACTTCGTTTCAATTCTAGTTAACAACGTTGGTTATCAAGAACGCCTTGTTTTTGTCAATTTTCTTTGATTGTTAGAGTTGTACTATCCAAGGGAGACAAACCATGAAAGTATGACGATTTATCCCTGAAGCTACAAAGTATATGAAAATTGGAAAAATAAAAATTAATTTCCTTAGGCCGATGATATTTTCAAGTTCTTCTATTTTCCATGGAGGATTTTCAAAAAGTGTGGTCTTATAGATTATTAAATTTGAAATTGGGGATTGTCCGCCTACAAGCTTGGATTAAGAATTTCGATTCGGCATTAAAAAAATTTACTCATGCTCAGGTTTGGGTGAGATTTTATAAAATGAGTTGGAAATATTGGCATCCTTAGATTATATCCGATCTTGCGAGAGGCATTGGAGTTCCTTTGAAAATTGATAACGCAACTCTAACAGGCAATTTTGGTCACTTTGCTCGGGTTCTTGTGGATGTGAAATTTGGCAAGTTTTGTTCCCGAAACTTTACTATTGGAAACCGAAGACTCATGCATTGAGGTTCAATTGTTCTTTGAAAATTATTTAGAATTTTGCAACAATTGCCAAAGTGTTGGGCATTCAGTGGGCAAATGTAATATGGTGCACAGACGGGCTTTTCATGTAACGAAGCCTTTAGAAATGGGTCAGGGTAAAACTAAATAAAGTACTCAAATCTATAGACCTAAGCCTCCCATTTCTAAACCTCAGACAGATTCAGTTTAGGTTCATCCTTTGGCAGTGGTTGATACTGGGATAGCTGCTATTATGGATTTAGAACTGAATCATTCATTTAAAGAAAACACTATGGGAAATGGTGTTCAGACTATTTCTTCAAATATAGGTGCGGTTCCTCATTCAAATACTGTTATAGCTTTGACTTACATGTTTAATGATTTAGACGATGAGTTACTACTAATGGAAAGCGGGGTGGTTTAGGATCTTTCAGGTAGGCAGGTTCAAATTCAAGAGGGGTCCACCTCTGAGGGGTTAAAAATTTTACAATATGGACAAAATAATGATTCTCTACGACCCAGCTATAGCACTAAGCACAGCGTAACAAAATCTGTAATTAGTCGCCTTGGACAAGTCAGTTTCAAAAACTAAGGATAAAAATGCATGAAACACAATCATAAGAAAGTCGAGTCGACCAACGAAAGTAGAACAAGCTAGGAGGCGTCAAGAGCAACCAACAGAAGGATCATTCAAGCCCGCGACTCGAACCTCTAAGTATGGTAACTAATGAATATTCTATATTGTAACTGTAGGGGCTTCAGTAACTCAAATACCCAAAAGATATTGTATGATTTTTGTTATCGTCATAACCGCACTTTATTATGCTTGGTGGAGCCTATGGTTATATTTGATATGATTCCAAACTCTTTTTGGTATTCTTTAAATATCGATTTCATTTCTACTAATATCTCAATTGTTTTACCCACCATGTAAATTTTTTGTTCTCATTCTTTAGAAGATATTAGTATTTTGCTCAATGAAGCGAAAATTATCTCGGTGGATATCCCGAAGTTTGGAGGTCGGCGGATGCTTTCTTTTGTGTATAAGAGTGTTTTTTCAGGGTGTTGGAAAAATCTTTGGGCAGCCTTGAAAATTTTTACTAATTCTATTGATCATCTGTGGGTTGTTATTGGAGACTTTAATGCCATTTTGGGTGCGTATGAGAGGTCTGGTGGTGGTCTTCCTATCCATTTTAGGTGCGTATTGATACACAAAGTTTTCTTCACTTGCGGGTAGTAAATTGGATAGGTCTTCTGCTCTGATACTTGTTTGGAGGCCTGAGATTCCATCACTTGCACTTTAGCTAAGCATCATTATAATCATCATCCGTTGCTTTTGCATCTTTCTAACCTTGGTAACGTGGCGTCCTTTTCGTTTTCAATCTATGTGGCTGCTCAACAAGGACTTCAAACCTTTTGTTCAGAGAATTTGGGCTGAGGAGGTTCTGGGTAGTCCTTTCCATCGGGTTGTTGCAAAGTTGAAAAAAGTGAAGCAAGTTCTTCATAGCTGGAACATGATTGTTTTTGGTAATATTCATGTCAAAATTACTTTAGCTCAAGAAAAACTTTTTTCAGTGCAGACCATTATGTTGAGGAGGATAAGATAAAGTATAGTGAAAGAAACGTTTAAGTTTGGATATACCTATAAGGTGGAATTCACTTACTTGATGTTGAAGCGTGCTTGCAAGTTTCAAAATGTTTTTGATAGGTTGGAGGAGGATGATGGATACTATATAGATTATTTTAAAGATTATACTTCTACACCATGTCATGAAGATTGGAAAAAAGCCCGTATATTCAATTTTTGTAAATTTTTTTTTATAAGGTGATGCTTTCATTTAGTTCCTCATTAAATGAACTTGATTTTTAGTGAATTTGTTAAGACAAATGAGGCATTGATGGAGTGGACAATGAATGAGGATAAGTTGTTGAATGATATGGCTTGGAGTATGAAAATGAAGCTTAATAAATATTGGAGATCAATTGAGAAAATTAATATATTGTTATTTATTGCTCAAGTTCTTGATCCCCGATTTGAATTTACTTTCATTGAATATGTTATTAATGATTGATATGGTAAAAGCACCCATGGAGTAGTTTGTGAGAGAAGTGAAGAATACACTAAATAGGTTGTATAAGTTCTATAGCAATTTAATTTCTTCTTTTAGCTCTCAAGTTAATCTTCAAATTCAACCAACTTCTTCCACTGACCATGGTAGTGTTACAAACCAAAAAGGTTATATGTGAAATTTTATGAGGAAACAAACTCCAAGTGGCTCTCATAATAGAAGTGAGATTGATAGATATTTATTAGAGTCGGATGAGAATTTGAGCAATCCTTATTTCAATGTGTTGGATTTGCGGAGATGGAATGAGAATAAATGCATGACTTTATCTTTGATTGCTTAGGATATTTTTATTATTCCATTGTTTACCATTGCTTTGGAGTCAACTTTTAGCATTGGGGGTTAATTTTAGATCTATATAGAAGCTCTCTAAGTCCAAAAATGGTGGAAGCATTAATATATTCTCAAAATTGAGTTGAATCATATTCTCTTCCATTGGATATCTGTGTGTATGATGAATGCCTTGATATATGCCAAGATATTGAGAAATGTAGTTTTTCAAAAAAATTTCATTTGGTTTATATATATTTTTACATCAAATACTTATAGTATATATATATATATATATCTTATTATATGTGATTTTAATATTTTACTTTTGTATTTTTTTTCTTTTATTACTTTTTTAGATATAAGTAAATCTTACATTAACAATGACGCCAACAATAATACAACACTTGAATGGGGAAATTGAGCAAGAGCAAAGTAAAAAAACTCTCTTATTCTTCAACATATAATTTTTTAAAAATGGAAAAACAAAAGAAAAATATTTTCAATATTATCATTAATTGCTTGCCAAAATGTACTTTGATATCCTATATATGTGTTGCCTTTTGCTTAACCTTTCGAAATAAACCTATACAATCATATTTTGATTTGTATGAATGATGGTGTCGTACTTGTGAGGCAAAGTTTTACTTTATTCATATGATCATTTATTTTTGTACTTTTGAATTTTGTAATAATAGTTCTAGTTAAGGTTTTGTACCTGTCATTATTAAACTTAGAAAACTTTAAACTACACATAACTGATTGCATTTATATACTATAAAGTTTTTGCACCTTAACCATGGTTAGTTGTTTGGGAAGTTTATCTTTCCTTGAGTTGTTGGAGCTGTTTGGATGATGATGGTTATACTTCTAAGGTTTGTGATCATCAGTGGCAGCTCTTATAAGTATGTGGATGAATAAACTCTTTTTGTTTTTTTAAATTACTTTAAACGTTTCAAGATATAAGTCTCATTGAAATATAAAACTATGTCTTTTCATATTCAAATTATAAAATCATAAACATATCTGTTACGTTTTAACTATGTGTTATATAATTGATATCTTGAAGTGACCATCATATTAATTAGAATTGATATTGAATTTAAATTTTTACATATCTTCAATTACAAATTGTTATATTTTTCCATCAACTTAAAGTATGCTAACTAATGAATACTGTTGTGGTTTGATTTTTTTTTTCTCTCTTTTCAATATACTGATGAGGAGGTTGTGTGATATTATGAAGAATTTTATGATGATCTGCATACGGAGTTATAAAGAATTTTATGATAACATTTTTTTTTTGTATTTAATATTTGATTGTCTATAGACAATAGATACAATTGTACTTTAGTTTATGTGTAAGCTTTAGATTGAAATGGATTATTATATGTATATAAGAAAATAATGGTTTGGATTGGATTTTCATAATTAAATTAGGGTAACCTAAAATATCATGTTTTTAGGCCTAAATTATAATTTGAAATGTAGTTCAAAATATAGTAACTTCTTTTTCAAACCCATATTTATATTTGGGATTAAATTTTACTCAACCCAATAATTAAGCCAAAAATTGAAAAACCTACCATACCAACTGAAAAACAGATTGGTCGGTTATGGTCAGTTATGTGGACGAAAAAAAATTCATTTATAAAACTAAACAACCTCTTATTTCGGTGAAAAATGAAAACCAAGCGAAATCGACTATAACCGACTAATGCACATCCCTAATAATAACAATAATAGCAATTATAATATAAATATATATATTTATATAAAATCTACATAATCAATAAAAACCATGTATATCAAGTCAACATGTAATCACAGAAGGAGACAGAAATCATAATACTACCCTTGGTTTCCAAAAGCGCAATATAGATATATGGGGAGGGGAAACCGTCATACTATTTTTGGCGTCCCAAGATGTAGCTGAGTTGGATTATATACTATATTTTTCATCAATCAATCAATATTTGTCTCAAGGTGACACATAGCATATACAAAACTAGTAATAAAAATATTCAACATCATTTTCCAATAAAAAGCATTCCTATCATGCCTTTAGTAAATAATATCCAAATGCCAGTTATTTTCTTTACATAACCATATATAAATATGTTCTAGAAAATATGATCGAAAATATTTATTTGCAACATATTTTTAATTTCCATAAAATAATTCTTAGATATCAAAATCAAGTAAATTCAATTTTGATCATACTAACGGTAAATTTATATCAAAATTCTTATTTAATGTCTTAAATAACTGGTATATAAATATATTTTTAAAATATAAGGGACATATTCATTTTCAATAATATTTCTTTATCTTTTTCAAATATTTTCATAAAATAAATCTCAATCAATAAAATTTAAAGCAAAAAGTTATTTAAATGTAATTTAAGTAGAATCCATTCAAAAATAGGATCACTGCTAATTCTTTGGCACATCCAATCCCACATCTACATGAGCTGCTAAACAGTACCAAAATATTTCAATTCAATTCCACTTAATTCATAATAATAATTTCCTGTACTTAAACAGTCCCAATTTATAATTATTGTACACAATTAATCTGAAATTACCATCCACTTGTGAGTTCTTTCTTAAATCATCCAATTCTCTCAAACTAAATATATCCACAATCCTTAATTATATCCATAAACACTTTAATACAATAGTAATTATCTAAGTAACATTGATTGGGGTCCAATTTATTAAAATTTTGAAATTACCCTAACCCTCTAATTTGATATTTTTCGCAAACCTTTATCAACATTTGCATACTATATATCAAATCGAAGTTTAAAAGATAAGAATTAAGAATCTACCTTCAATTTGACCGTGTGACATCTATGGTGGCTGAAATTTGGCCGTTTGGCCAAGGAGTGCATTTCCTCTTCACAAAGAAACACCTGATTGTAGACCCCACAGTTAATGAAAGACGGAGATATTTATTTTTAAACAGCACACATTCTATATCAACTCGGTATTAGGTTTTATAACATTTCTCTCTATATATATATTCGGTATTTTTTTTTTATGCGTATATACAGTTCAAGTTCCTACTTTTATAATAGATTGTGCATGTTTTCTTATGCTTTATTTGTTAAAATACATTGACGAGTAATATTGGTGGTTTTAAAAGTTTAATAAGATTTGCCTGAAATAAAACTTTGGCATGGTGCAAAGATTGTTTACGTTGCTAGAGGACTTCTAGTTGAAGTAGGATCTTCTGTTTTCAGTTTTTTTGCATGGACCGGTGTGTTAGAATTCATAATAGTGAGCAAGTCATTTGGATAAATTTTGCATACAGGTGTTACATGTATGGTTCATATGTATTAGCTTCAATCTTGTGGAAGTTCTAATTGGTATAGGTTTCTATTTGAATTGGAATTCCAAAGTGCTAAAAGATTAGTTTCTATACCCATTATCAAGATTTGAAGGAATTCCATCACCGTCAACAAGCTATGACCTCGATTATTCAAGGTAGCATTGCTGAAGATCGACCATCGACCACCTCCAACTAATCACCAACTGCAAAATGTCGTTGTCAAACTCTCTTAATTTAGCTAATTTCTCCATTAGTTATTATTTTAGTTTCTCTTAGGCTTGTTTAATTTTCCTATTCATTATATTTCATTATCTGTTGAATTTTATCTTTGTTTAAAATCCTTTTATTTAAGGCATTAAAAACTAATATAGAACTCTTTATGTTTATTTCTACCACAATCATATCAATTTATTTCTTTTATTTTCCTTCAATAAATATTATTTGTACGCTGCATCACAAAAACTTTAATATTGCAAAGAAACTTATTACAAGATGTTAAGTAATCGGTGGTTCAATCAAACAAGCCAAGACCAAACCCGACAGCTAGTCTAATTTTGCCTGTCTATGGAGCAACATAGATATTGCTGGGCGTTGCATGCTAGGCTACTTGAAGTCCATTAAACGAGCTTGGCTGAAAATTTATATTAGTCAGAGAATTTTTCCGAAGAAATTGTAAATTAACGACTTTGATTAATTCGTGCTCACAGTAGTTTTGATACAATATGTCAAAGGTCACAAGAAATGTGGCAGCCCCATTTTTTGTCAATACATCAATTACTAGTATTTTGTATGCTTTACATTCTAATGTATGAAATCTTGAACATGTTAAAAACCAGAGTATGTTTTTGTACCATTTTATTTCCCTTATTTGTGCACCTATATCTTTATACTCTTTTTTTCCAATGAACTTCGCTATTCACATAGTTGCTGATAGAAAAAATAAAAAATTGAACCCATAAGTGTAAATCGTGCTTGCCAATTCTTTGAAAATAAGTGATCTAAGTCATCAACATTAGACTAAACTGAAAATTTGGTATCACAATTCTATATTTATATTAATTTGATACCAAATACTAGTATATGTCTATTGCTCTCTGGAAAAAAATATATATATATATATATATACAAAAAAAAACAAAAAAATAAAAAAAATAAAACAAAACAAATAATAAGATAATAAGATAATCATACTGCATTACTCAGATGTAACAACATATGTGCACGTTAACAGCAATCCTACAATATAGTTTCAAAAGTTTACGAATGCCAAAAAGCTTTCCAGTATTGTATTAACCAAAACCAGAGTTTCTATATAATTTTCCAACATATATAATATGGATACAATACTCATGAAGTCAACCTTGAACCATTTATGTGAGAGAATTCATTTAGCCTGTATTCCTCATCCCTGCAGCAATACCATTTATAGTAATAAGCAGGGCATCTCTGAGTTTATGGTTATCATCATCACATCTCAACCTCTTCAATATCTCAACCTGCAACAAGTTCATAGGATTGAGATAGGGGAGCCTGCTCTCAATCAGCCTCCTCAGGCTCCGATTGTTCTCAGATAGTTTCTCATGCCCACTAACCACCAATACATACTTCTCTGTAGTTACCAACTCTGTTCTTAGTTCAGAACCAAGTTCACGCCTGCTACCCGACACAAGGACCTCATCGTAGTGCTTGGCTATATTAAAGTCTGCCTTCCCTAGAACCATCTCTATAAGGTCTAAGGTGCATTGAAAGAAAGGCCATTCTTTGTACATTGCTTTCAAGTCTTCAGTGTGTCCTTTCTCACAGACACCCTTTAAACCTGCTCCAACTCCAAGCCACGATGGAAGAACAAATCGGGTTTGGGTCCATGCAAAAATCCATGGTATGGCCCGAAGGTGCCCTATTCCTGTTGAGCTCTTTCTTCTTGCGGGGCGGCTTCCTATATTAAGGAAGCCAAGCTCAGCCTGCGGTGTAGCCTCATGGAAATAAGCAAGAAATTCTGGGTTTTCATAAACTGTACTCCTGTAATTCTGGCAACTAATTTTTGAGATCTCCTCCATAAGATTACGCCATTTCTCTTCACGAGGTGGCAGTGGAGGACGTAAAGTTGCAAGCAGCACAGCTGTAGTATATATATCTAGCTGTCTAACAGCTGTTTGTGGTAGCCCAAATTTGGCTTGTACCATCTCTCCTTGTTCTGTTGACCGTAAGGTACCCTGGAAATTTGTGGCATTGCAAGATACATGAAAGCAGAAAGGGTTTTGCAACCTTAACCTTTGCAATTCAGAATTTATAAATCTTTTATACCAAAAATAAACAGCCACAAACACAGTCGAAGCACATTAAAATGTTTGAGACTACAGAGCACAAGGATATGAATAATTCACTAGTAAAAGACAAGTTAAAATTTTTAAATGAAATAAGATTTTGATTAGTTTTTTTAGAAATTATCAACATTGACACATTTCCAAGTATAAAATAAGTAGAAAAATTACCATTACAGAGCCAGGAGGTTGAGACTGAATGGCGAGATAGGTTGGGCCGCCACCACGACCTACACTGCCCCCACGCCCATGGAAAAGAGTAACTTTAATACCATACTCATTGCATGCAGCCACAACATCCTCTTGGGCTTTGTAGAGTTCCCATGCTGCAGTAAAGCGTCCAGCATCTTTACCAGAGTCGGAATATCCCACCATTACCTGTTTAGGTACAACTTAGTAAGCTCTATGTGATTCATTCGACCAAAACTCATCCAGGTTTCTTTATATAATTACCTCTTGATGCCCATTATGGTTCTTAATTATGTGCTCCCTATACCAATCAATTGACAATAATTTCCTGATCACTGAGCCAGCTCCTCTCAGGTCCTTCACAGTTTCAAATAGGGGAACCACTCGCAGCCTATTTGAAGACATATGTCAAACTAGTTAAACTATTCATTACAACATGCACAGTGTTAGTGGTTCATGAGAACATGATAAAAAAGTTTTAGAATTTTAAATCCATTAGCATGGTGCATTCACCTTTTGTTTTCTACGAACAATTGAATTATGAGATGAGTCAGCTATATCTCCTCAGGAAACAAAGCTTCTAGGAGAAAATGCAGCTCATACAGAAAGGGACAATTTAAATTCAGCGACAAAATTCATGTTTTGGTTGTTATCTATGAGTAAACAACAATACATAAATTGCAACTCACGACAATTTTCTCCTTTCTATGAGGAAATACAACTTATCAAAGCGCCAAAGCTATGCAATTTTGTAGACAATTTAAAAATGGCACGCAAAAAACTAAATGATTAAATGTATCTGTAACACAACTTTAACTGGAGCACAATCGCAATAGAGGGTTACAGACTTACGTTCCACCAGGACATGGTCTTCCTAACTCCCCGCTAACAGCAAGTCGTGCATCTTTCTGTAAAAGCTCAACAGCAAGGACATCACTAGCCTGCCAGTTCCAAAGCACACAGCAAAATTAATAATTTCATATTTAACTGACTGTAAAATATGCATTTATTTAAATTGAAAAAAAAATGAATATACAAAAATAACTAAAATTTAATTATGCAGCAGCTCTTCTTCAAATTGTAGCTTCTACAAAATTCATGTTAGTAGCAATTCATCATACATTTGACGCCATAGATATAACATAGGCTCCGAGCGAATCACTCCCTAGCTCAGCAGCAACGCGGAAGGTGTCCAATACCTCTTTCAAATCAGGAGCAACCTGAAATGACACAGTCGAGAGAAGGCATGTATTGCTTCCATTATTAGTAACAACTCCCAAGACTCAAAAGTTCTCGAATATATCAGAAACTTTTGAATTTTTTACTGACAAGAAAACCAGTTATAAGTTATATCTGATGTAATAATAAACAACAAAGAGCATAGTATATCGAAGTTTGAAGTTAAAAAGTCTATATGCCCACTTCTTAATAAAAATTCTTTCTGGGTAAACAATAATATACTATAGGCTACAACTTACTTTTCGTTTTTTATATTTTGCAGTAACTTTCATTTTGCCCTTAATGTTTTAATTAGCTCTGTTAAGTCGTTATACTTTCATTTTGCCCTTAATGTTTTAATTAGCTCTGTTAAGTCGTTATATTTTTCTTCTTAGTTTCTGTTAAACTACCATCAATCCCAAAAGTTTAATCCATTAGGAAACAGATCCAACTATTTATATTCAAACCAACACAATATAGATTAACATTCCTTCTCATGTTATCAGCCAGCAAAATAAGTTGGGAACAAATGCAAGCCTTACACATGGAGAAAAAATATAATAAAATAAACATAGGGTTATCAAGTTTCAAACACAAATGCAAGGAAATAACCAAGGCTTTCGTGCACATATTAATATACCATCAATCAACTCAGCTGTAAGGAAGTAGACCAAATTATATATCTCAAGCCAACACAGCATATGTTAAATTTTTAGTAGTTTTGTTGGTAAATTGGTGTGGAATTCCATGATTTACTACCTGATTTCTAGGAATTAATTGCAATCTGATTTCTAGGGATTAGGTATTAAATTATTAGCTTATTTTGTACCTAAAATAAAGGGATATCAGTCTTATATCACTGATTCCCAAATTTACTGTTTTTCCTATTCTAGTTGCTTATTATTAGGAAGAGATATGTTCTTTATCACTATGTAAGTTTGTACAATTCAACCAAAATAATCAACGAAGAGATTATTCTTTCTTTTCTACCCTCTGTTATTTTCTACATGGTATCAGAGCTCTAGGGCTCGATCATGAATTTCAAAGTTGCCATGGTTGGCTCTAATACAGCCTCTTCAGAAGCCACCAGTGGCATGACATCGTCAGAGGGGTTTCTCAGCCAATTCTGATTGTTTCTATCACCGAAAGTTCTCTTCAAATTACCATTCATTGATTGAATGGAAAAAAACTATCTTGAGTGGTCTCAATCTGTGCATTTGGTGATCGACGGTGAGGGGAAACTCGGACATTGGAATGGTTAAGTGAAACCACCAGCAACCACTGATCCCAAATACAACCAATGGTGATCAGAAAACTCAATGGTTATTGCCTAGCCGATCAACTCCATGGACCCAGTTATGGGAAAACCCTTCATGTCTCTACCAACTGCACAATATGTTTGGGAAGCAGGTCTAGAAACTCATTCAGATTTGGAGAATCATTCTCAATTGTTCGAATTGAACACCTGGATGTGGCGGATACAACAAGGTGATCGAGAGGTAACGGCGTACTATAACAAGATGATGACCTTTGGTAGGAATTGGTATGTTCGAAGATGAAGATTGGGAGAGCACAAACGACAGTGTTAGGTACAAGAAGAAGGTGGAGAGAAGTCGTGTGTTTGTATTTCTAGCGGGTTTGAATAAAGACCTTGACGAGGTTCGAAGGCGAATGCTTGGGCGAAAACCCTTGCCTTCTATTAGAGAAGTGTTTTCTAAGGTGCGAAGGGAAGAAGCTCGGAGACAAGTGATGATGAAGAAAGCCAAGCAACCGAAAATGGACACTGATGGATCCATCCTTGTCGCTCATGGTACAGATCCTTAAGGAGATAGGCGCGGAGGTAAACAAAGGCCTTGGTGTAATCATTGTTGGTGGCCTTGGCATACACGAGAGACATGTTGGAAGCTTCATGGAAAACCTGCGAGTTTGAAGAAAAAACCCAGCGGTGATGCACGGGTAGGGGGAGATTCTCATGCTTTTTACACTAGCAACACGGATCCAGGGTAGCAGTCTTCCTCAGATTCTCTTCCTTTCACCAAAGAGCAGATGGAGAACCTGCACAAAATGTTTCGATTCCAATCTGTAGGAAATTCTTGTTCATCTTGTTCTTTAACATAGTTAGGTAATTTTTCCACCACAGCCATTGCTTGTACCAATTCTAGTGGCTCCTGGATATTAGATTCGGACGCCACTAATCATATGACTGGAACATTGCAAGCGTTTTCTTCAGGGAATCAAAAAGTTAAAATCGTAGATAGCTGCTTTGCTACTGTTGCTGGAAAAGGCACAATTACCATTTCTCCATTTTTAACTCTTATAGATGTTCTTCATGTTCTTCACTTGCCCTATAATCTCGTCTGTCAGTAAACTCTTGATCGTAACTGTCAAGTTATTTTTTGGTCTTCTCGTTGTGAGTTTCATGATTTAACCTCAGGGAAGATGATTGACAGTGCTAGGCAGGATGGTGGTCTCTATCTCTTTAATAATGGATCAACCTGTGAAAGGCAAGATCCGCAGACTTGTTTAATTTTATTTCTATTTTTAGTAACAATGAGATTATATTAAGGCATTATCGATTAGGACATCCTAATTTTCAATATTTAAGGCATTTGTTACTCAAGATAAATAAAAATCCTTTGGTTTTCCAATGTGAATCTTGTGAATTAGCTAAGCATCATCGAGCTATTTTTCCTTCTCAACCATATAAAAAATCAAAACCATTTACCATGATTCATAGTGACATATGGGGTCCTTCTAGGGTGGCAACTTCTAGAAAACATTGGTTCATCACATTTATTGGTGATCATAGTAGGGTTAGTTGGGTTTTCCTTCTAAAGGACAAATCTGATGCTGAAAATGTGTTCAAAAATTTTTATACAATGGCTCAAACACAATTTCAAACTAATATTAAAATTTTTCGAATTGATAATGGAAAGGAATATTTTAACAAAGTGCTAGGGAATTTTTTTTGTTAAGAAAGGGATTCTACATCAAAGTTCTTGCTATAATACACCTCAACAAAATGGGGTGGCTCAAAAAAATAAAAAAATCTCTCCTTGAAGTTGCCAAGAGCTCTAAGTTTTACAACTAAGGTTTCAAAGTATCTTTAGGGAGAAGCAATTTTAACAGCCACATACTTGCTCAATAGAATGCCTACAAGAATTTTAAAATTTAAAACACCAATGATGGTTTTCAATGAATGTTTTCCCACCTCTCGGCTAACAATATATATATATATATATTCCCTTAAAAATCTTTGGAAGTACTGCTTTTGTTCATTTAGCTTATAAATTAAAGAAGTTATAAATGGTTTGATCTAGTTTTTCAAAAAAATGTGTCAATGAATGTCACCTTCTTTGTAGGACAATCATACTATAGCAATTCTCATCTTCAAGGGGAGAACAGTAGTGAAGATGTGTTTTTAAATGATTCTGATTTAAACTTTGAGTTTGTTCATGATGATGGTTTGCCTAAACAGTCACTTAAAGAAAATGAAGGAGAAAACACAAAGCCTATGAAAACAAATAAATTAAATGTTGAAACTAAAATTGATGGACAAACTTTGTTAATACCATCTCATAATCAAAATACTAAAACAACAAAGATGGGTGCAAAACGATATAAAGGTTTTGTGTATTCAAAGGATTATCAAGCACAAAAAAGAAAGGGCACTATCTTGCAGCACCACCAAGAATCTAATCAAGGGTAGATCATGAGATCAACAATGGCTCTTCAAAAATTCCTGTCAATAATCTTCCAGGAAATTCTATGTCAAATTCTTCAAGTCAGCTTGATCTTCCCATTGCTCTTAGGAAAGGTGTTAGGTCTTGTACAAAACATCCTCTGTCAAATTTTATATCTTATAAAAATGTGTTGTCTCGTTATCTTAGTTTTATTTCACAAGTGTCTAGTGTGGTTATACCAAATAGTGTACAGGAGACTCTAAATGTTCTTGAGTGGAAAGAAGCTATATTTGAGGAGATGAGAGCTTTGGAGAAGAATGCTACAAAGGTAGATTTGCCACAAGGTAAGACAATTGTTGGCTGTAAATGGGTATTAACTGTGAAGTACAACTAAAATGGATCCCTGGAGAGACTCATTTAGTAGCTAAAGGTTTCACTTAGACTTATGGAGTTGACTATTCTGAAACCTTTTCTCCAGTTGCAAAACTAAATACCGTTCGAGTACTCTCTGTTGCAACTAATCTTTACTGGCCATTAAATCAGCCAGATGTAAAGAATGCTTTTCTAAATGGAGACCTAGCGGATGAAGTCTATATGAAACCTCCACCCAGTTTCACTGAGAGGTTTGGATCCAAGGTATGCAAGCTAAAAAAATCTTTATATGGTCTTAAACAGTCATCTAGAACCTAGTTCAAGAGATTTACAAAGTTTGTTAAGAGTCAAGGCTATAACCAAGGACAATCTGATCACACTCTTCTCACAAAGAGTTAAACACAAGATCTCAATTTTGATTGTCTATGTAAATGATATAATTTTGACAGGAGATGATGTAGAAGAGATGAGCAGATTGAAGCAAAGTCTGGCCAAGGGGTTTGAAATTAAAGATTTGGGTCAGTTACGATATTTTCTTGGAATGGAAGTTGCAAGATCAAAGAAGGGTATTATAGTGTCACAGCGGAAGTATATTTAGACCTCCCGAAAGAAACTAGAATGAGTAGATGCAAATCTTCTGACACTCCAACAGAATTTAATGCTAAGCTTGAAGAAGTGAAGGATGGTGTTCCAGTTGATACAGGTAGATATCAAAGGCTAGTTGGGAGGCTGATTTACTTGTCCCATACTCGACCAGATATTGCTTTCGTTGTGAGCATGGTAAGTCAATTTATGCATTCCCCATATGAAGAACATCTTGAAGGTCTGTATTGAATTCTTCGATATCTAAAGGGCACACTAGGGAAAGGACTCTTCTTTATGAAAAATGAGAAGAGAGGAATAGAGGTATATACAAATGCAAATTGGGCAGGTTCAGACACTAACAAAAGATCTACATCAGGGTACTGTACATTCCTATGGGGCAATTTAGTCACTTGGAGAAGCAAGAAGCAAAGTGTTGTGGCCAGAAGTAGTGATGAAGCTGAATATAGGTCAATGGCTCAAGGAGTGTGTGAGGTACTTTGGCTTAAAAGGGTACTAGAAGAACTTAAGAGGCCAATTAGTCTTCCTATAAAGTTATACTATGATAACAAGGTAGCTATCAGCATTGCTTATAATCCAATTTTACATGACAGGACAAAACATGTTGAGACTGACAAACAATTTATAAAAGAAAAACTTGAAGAAGGGGTGATTTGTACTCCATTTGTTCCTACTACACAGCAGGTTGCAGATATTCTAACCAAGGGCATGTTGAGACAACCGTTTGAGCTCCAAGTTAGCAAGTTGGGCA
The DNA here is from genome assembly GCA_007844105.2 of Rhamnella rubrinervis. NCBI lineage: Eukaryota > Viridiplantae > Streptophyta > Magnoliopsida > Rosales > Rhamnaceae > Rhamnella > Rhamnella rubrinervis. The sequence goes on from CM017577.2 coordinate 10,225,106, forward strand.
TGACAGACATCTTTGCACCAACTTGAGGGGGAGTGTGTTGGAAAATTAGTGTGGAATTCCATGATTTACTACCTGATTTCTAGGAATTAATTGTAATCTGATTTCTAGGGATTAGGTATTAAATTACTAGCTTATTTTGTACCTAAAATAAAGGGATATCAATTTTATATCACTGATTCCCAAATTTACTGTTTTTCCTATTTTAGTTGCTTATTATTAGGAAGAGATATGTTCTATCACTATTTAAGTTTATACAATTCAACCAAAATAATCAATGAAGAGATTATTCTTTCTTTTCTTCCCTTTGTTATTTTCTACAAGTTTCAATACCATTTTTCAGCTATCTTATGCCTCTCCAAATTAATTTAGCATGTGCTTTTGTTCTAGTCAAAAGAATCATTTTAACCACTTTTTTTTTGGTCAAATTTGTTGTTCAGTTGTTTAAAAATCAAACATAAATCTTCCAAACGTGTATGTTAATGGACAATATATAGAAACACATAACGTAAAAGAAAATATTCTCTGTTAAATACTACTAGTTTTAAATAATTTAAATGTGTAGGACCAAAATACTACTTGTGCAAATTATATAAACTAAATGTGTAATTTAGCCCATATTATCCCCAACTTGGAGATAGGAATAGGATAAACTTAAATATCAAGAAGGTTCTACTACTGAATTCACCAAAAAAAAAATGTTATACTACTGAAGACTTCAAGAATGTATATCATGAGCCCAAACTATTGTCAGCCTAATAGTCTTAAGTTTATCTATTTAACTTAGGTAACTAAACCATCATAATTACCCAATAATGGGGATGTCAAATTGTATTTAGTACGATACCATGCTCTCTCTATCTTAAGAATAGAATGTTAGATACACAGCCATCAAATTATTGAAAATTAGATTCCCCATAAGTGAAAATAAAAAGAGAACAGCCAAACTAGTATTGTCAATAAAGGGTATAAATTCCACCTATCTAATAAGAGGGGTTCAATAGTTAAGATTTTCATCTCATACGAGATTCACAAAGTTGGATCTTCATAATAATACTCATATTAGACTATCTAGATAACTTACCTCTATACTTGGCGGAACTAGCGGCCTCTTCCCTTTTAATTCTCTTGTAAGAAATTCCAGTTTCTTTTCTTCATTCCACTCACTGTATATACCCATATCCAAATATCTGGTAATTGCATCTAGTGTTTCAGCATGTCTACCAGATTCCTGCCAAAGTACAAACTTATGTTAAAAAAGATTGGTGGAGCAAGTAGCTCAATATCACAAAAACAAAAAAAACAAACCTGACGCAAGTCAAGCTTCATTAGTATCATCCCAAAGGTAGCAACTCTTCTTATCAGGTCAGCAAGCCGACCATCAGCTAACACCACTGATCCACATGATTGCTGCAAAAGGTAATGGTTGTATATCAATATTACAGAGACCTCCAAGTGTGTATCAGAAAGAGAAAGACGATTAATTACCAGGGACTCATAGCAAAGGATCAGTGGTTCTAAAAGTTGATCTGATGTTTCATAGTAATCGCACAGATCATAATCACAAGGAAGATCCTCAAGAAGAAGCTCCAGCCGCCTTCGTGTCTTTGTAAGCTGAACTCACAGAAGATAGTACACAGACATTTACTACTAATTTTTCAAGAATAAAGTTAAAACCTGTGATTTGTAGGGGAATTACTCCATTAAAGATACAAATTGAGTCAGATACATAAGTCATAATAATTATGTCCACCACAACATATACTCATCCGGACCCTCAAAAAAAGAGAAGTTCACTTGCATTGATTTAAAAAAGTGAATACTATTTTAAGGTTTAATGCAATTTTGTCAAGAAACTTCTATGTGATCATTGTTTTAAGTTTTAACAGCTATTGTCTTATGTCAACAATCTATTTGAAGCAAGTCACTCACGCAAACAAGTATATTTTAGAACATTATAAATTCAAAATTACATATATACATTTTCAGATTTTAATGTCTACACCTTCTGGAGTAGAGGATTCTAATATATAACACCAAGTGTCCATGTCAACGCAAGGTACTCGTGTTATATGCTTTAATCCACAGAACGACAATAACATATGACAAAGAAGTAATAAGGATAATATGTCCAATTAATGCATCAGATAAAAATCTTTTTACAGTAATATTCTTGTTTAGTAAAATTCAACTAGATTCCTCCCCACTCATTTACAAATCCTGTCTTGAATGAGAAGCAATTTGAAGTTAGGAGTTCATTCATCTCTCATTCCCTTTAAAGCCTTCACCTGCCCTAAATTCTCACACAAGTACTAGCTTTTTCTGCCAAAATGAAATTGGATGCTAAATTTTTGGTCCCTTTAACTCACATAATTTTGGCTCCCAGAGATAGTTATCCTGGTCTTTCCACTCCTATCACTCTCAGCAATAAAGCTGTCAAATATTACATTAACATTTCACAATCTCTTTGTTCATGGCCAAATAAGCATAATTGATTTAATTTCTGTTAGCTTCTTTAATTTGATTATGCACTGCATGGAGATTACAGCATTTCCATACTCATAATCAAAAATATTTCTTTAAAGAAAAGTCAATAATGTTTCTCTAACAAAGGTCACTGTTAAACTAGCCCACGGTACACAAGTTACTAAAAGTCTATGCTCTCAACAAGTTACATTAAGATATCCCATGCAACACAATAAAATTAGTTGACAACCAGAATAATATGCATCCTAGGCCCATAACCCTATTGGTAAAAGGCTTATCTTAATTCTATTAAGAACCTTTACATCTTTGAAGTCTGAACATTGCTATAAAATGTAAATAATTCCTACAATTAAGAATACTAGCGTCATTCTTGTGTTTATCAAGGGTGAGAGAGATAAACATGCACACGCGCACTCACACACACACACACACACAATCAATTCAATAATTAGTACTAATTATTTCCTAAGCATATACCATAAGAAAGGAAGTATCATCCCTGACAAACACCACAAGAATCCATGCTGCCAAATATAAAACTTGACATTATTGAATATCGTTGGTAAAACAATACCTTCTCTTTAATATTGCCCAGCACAATTCTATAAGGAGCAATGCCAGGTCGCTGTGGGGGCCTTGGCTCTAGAAGCTTTTGGAAACTGGACCTTCCAATCTGTGATTCTGCGAAGAGTTTCCTCTGAGCAAGGAGTTGACCAGAAGCGAAAGGAGACTTTGGTGGCATCATAGACTGAGAAGCTCTTGGACTAGATGGAGTTCCATTAGAAACTATCTGTGTGTTGAGACTTAAATCGCGAAGCGAAGAACATGATCGTTGAGGAGCCTGAGCATCCTAGTAAATGATAGATAACCAAATTGATTACATAGGTAATTCTAGTAGTAAAAAACCTAACAGAAACTATATATTAAATGTCAGAATCATAAAATTTTCTTCACCTGAGAATTCAGTGGCATGTAATCAGTCCCAGGTAATTCTAATCTTGGATACTGAGATCCATCATCATTGCATTCTATGTGGACAGGTATTTAAAAGTAGTTATCAACTATGTGAAATATTCTCAGCAATTATATTAGATACTAGATTGAGCAATTATTCCAGTGAAACTTAAACAGATAAAAACAAATGTAATCATCTAAATGAATTATTAACATAATATATTATCAACGGTTTAAAATCACATTTCAATAGTAAATTTCATAATGGCTCAAACTTTTGAAGGATCATTTACTAGCAACGTGCGTAGAAGCACTGAATTTACCACTCACTTGGGTTTTAACTGACTTGCAAAACATCTCATATATACATTCCTGATTGATTACATATGACATTTTAACCAGGGAGTGGGGAGAAGGGGAAGGGATGAAAACAGCCATTTAACCTGGGATTTGATTTATAATATTCATCAATAACTAAATGATTCTACTCCAAGTTGATAATCATGTATTTACCAGTGCAAGAAGGTTGATCAGCACTAGCTGGAAGTTTTGTTGGAAGGGCTGAAGCTGGTTGCTTCAACTGACTTCTGCTCAAAGACTGATTCCAACTCTCATGCCAATCCTCGCATGAAGTTTCTGAAGAGAAATTTATAAACCTCAGAAGTATATCACAATTTTTATGTGTACTTAAATTTTAAAATACAAAATCAAAATTCAAGAAGCTGGAGAGGTGACCAATGCATAATATAATTTAAAATGCTTGACACAAGCAGAAGTTTTTTTCCACCTATTTTGAGTAAAAAAAAAAAAAACACAAGTTTACAATTCCCTAAGCTCATACTAGGATACAAATGCCTCAATTATACTGTTTAATTGGCTAACGATGCAGTCTACCCATGCATGTGCAAAACTAAAGTATGAATCTTATTAGCACAATGTCTAAGATGCGAGAGTTCAAACAATAAACAGAAACCAACAAGTTGCTAACTGTCAAGGAAAATTATCATTAACAAGCCTGTCACAGTAACACAAAAACTGCACAATGGACTCGAGACAGGGAAATCAACCGCTGTAGCATTCTGCTATATCTTCAAAAATATAATATTTCAGCAGCCTGAACCTTGTTCTAGAATGTCGTGTGCTAGTCTTGACAATCTATCACTGCATCGATCCATGGACAGTTCAAATCTGAGGCTATCAACTTCTCGAATATAAAGATCAATAGCCATCCACCTAGATAGAAGAGAGACATCTCTTGTGACCTGATGCAAAAAAAATGAAAAAGGGAAAATGGGGGTGAACTGAGTAATCTAAACACAAAGCACGCTTATGGTACCATTTGAGCTTCTGAACAAAATCATAATTTCCATTTAGGATGATGTAAGGGGCAATGCACAGACAACTTTCAAGGAAAACCCCATGAGGATTAAGGAGAGCATAAAACCAAGTGATTATTTAGTCCTAAGAGAAGAACCAACTTCTAAAGGATCAAAGTATAAAAATCATTGAGTAATTTGCAAATAAACCATTAACTAAAATTAGTGATCATGAGAACAAAGTGAAAAGATTCAGTGCAGTTCTTTTGGAACCTTATAAGTAAACATTACTGTCCAAACCTCAAGTTTTTAGGAATTGATGGTAACTTAACATGGTATTTTAGATCTCCGGTTGTTTGTTTGATCTTGTGCTTTAATCTTGCTAATCTCTAATATTTCTATCAATTTTTTGTGCTGCAGGTGTAAGGCCAACTTTCTATCTATTATTAGATGGGCTTGCAAGTTCAGATTTAGATGAGAGCAAAAAGTAGAGGTTTCACCTTTGCTGTAACGTTTGGATTCCCATCTCTATCACCCCCCATCCAAGATCCAAACTTTATTGGTGTGCAAGTCAAGGGAAGAGGTTTTCCAGTATGCTAATAAATGGATACAACAAAAAGATATGAGAGATAAATAAATAAAATGAAAAAATAAAACAAAATCTTGTGAGAGGAAAGAAACTCACAAACAACATAAGCTACCTGTAAAAACACAAGTTTAAGACAAACCTTCTTTAAAGCATTGCTGACACGCCGTAAATAATGAGGTACAGCTTTCCAAAGAGACTGCTCCACAATGTTTAAACCTGAGATAACAAATTTTTTGGTTTCTATGAGATACACAGCGTATATAGATGAAAAGCTCATGTATATCTAATTTTAAAAAGTCAAGCAGTTTACCAGCCCTAGCTTCATCAACTGGTGTAGGTCTATGGCGCCTAAGTTCATCTGTTTGCCATATTGAAGTTATTTCTCTCACCTAAAAATGAGAAGCGAAATATAATAACAAACATATTACATTGTGCTTCTAACAATGCCACAACACAAGCATCATTCCTCAACACTACACAACAACTGAGTCTTTCTGAAGAACAGAATGAGATTAGAAAAGTAATACCAGATCTTCAATCAGCATTTCCCGATCTTCAGGACTCAAATCAGGTCGGTCATTATAATCTAAAAGATGCTGCATGTAAATGAAAATTACAATTAATGCAGTTACAAATATTTGAGGTTATGTGCAAAACATTAATAACTTACTGCAATTCTAATGTGTTTGTATTGTAGGGTACGACGATTAATTTGAGTGGGATGTGCTGTAAGAACAATTTCAACCCCCTGCGATAACCGGAAGTTGAGAATAGACTAGAAGATTAGAATAGAAACTTGAACAACTCCCTAACAAAACCAACTTCAGATATGTCATCTTCTGTTTGGCAGCTGATAAACTGACGGAAAGCAAAGAACAGCAATTTGATCTTAGAAATCTCAGTATTATTGACAACAGATACACCAATGAAGATACATGAACAAAGAATTATGTTATGAAACCCAAGAAGAACTAAGACTTGAAATTGTTTTCTTGCTATACATGAAAACAACAAAGCATAGAACAAAGCTGGATGCAGAAACAGAAAAGAGACCTGTTTACAAACAGTGTTATAGAGCTCGTCAGGTGGAACTCCACTCTGCAAAAGTTGATTGAAGACATCTTCACAAGATCTCGATAAAAGTGTCATGTTCCGTTGCTTGCGAACCCTGCATAAAAATTAGTCGGAAAGCTATGATATTAAAAACTGAAATATATCTAAACTATCAGCTGTGTGCACAATCGCGATATCCAATGTAATTTTCAAGACTCAGGCATTAAGGTGAAGGATAGAATGCTGTTAGTAAGAAGAGGGCACATAATGCATTTTTAAGTGCATATCCTGACAACTATTCTTACTTATACTCTCCAAAAAGATGCTATATAATGTAACAATAAGATCTTCTTAAATCCTTAACATTTTCTTAAAGAAAAAGGAGAATTCATATACATATCCAGCCCATAAAAAAGAAAGAAAAGGAATTTATACACACACACTTCCACAGTAAAAAAATTATATGCAAACAAGTTAACCACCTAAATGATATCATTTCTAACTTCAGTCCTGTATGTTTCAAGCACGAAAAAACATAATTTTCGAAAAGTTTCATTACATTCCTTTCTTAGATGGCTTAAACTCCATCCTTTTCCAATTTTTTAAAATAAAATAATTGACCAAATGAATTACTTAAGAGCAATGACGAACATGCATACAGTAACCCCATTTTACCTATGGTGGGTTTCAGCAATACCCATTAAATTGAGGTAATGACTGAATGCTCGAGCAAGGGTCAACGCCTCCTCTAGGGTCATCTTCGATATCTCTGAAGCAAGCTGCTTCTCGAGCAGCTCTGCCATGTTCTCTATTCCCGCCATCCTCATAGTACAAGCACTCTGTGGACATCCAGGCCCCATTTCATATTATTTTTTTTAATACTAGAAATATCTCTAACGCTCCATTTGGCTGCTGAGAAACACTATAGATGTGAAATTTAAAGTCCGGATTTTAGAAACTTCGGACCCGAACAAAATGCTAAAAAGCAATAATAAACTGAACTTTGCACCTCATGATTCTCATGCAAAACTTAATCCAGTATTTAGCAACCAAAACATCATAAAACCGAAAGAAACCTCATTTTTAACTGTTTCTTCACCACACAAACAAAGCAACACCCAGTTACACTGACGGCAACAGTGAGTAATGAAAGAATGACTTCGTCAAAGAAGAAAGGAGAACCCCCAGAAAATGGGACGGAGTAGAAGATACAAAACCTGAGCGAGAATTCGATTCTTTTCAACTTTCTCCATGACTTGGCTTCCAACTTCTCGCTGCAAGACTTCGTTGAGAAGGCTGCCTAGCAATCTACAGTCATCGTCGAAGCCCTGGAACGAGATTTCCTCAGCTATGTCGTCCATGGTATCCGTCATTGTTGCAAAAACTTGGAGTCTCAGAGAGATTCACAAAGAGAGAGAAGCAAGAGGGGAGGTGAAAGATGATGGTTTAGGACTGGACTTCCCACGAGGTCTCTCTCTCCCTATGTACGGGTTTTTTGTCATTGGGTTTGTTGTGGAGCCCATACCTTTACTGTATAAACGGCCAAGAGTTTACTTACACGTGGAGGTCCCACCGGATATTTGGGGCCGTTTTTTGAGTCTCTTGGTGGGTCTGAAACTGTGCGGGTCCGTGAGACTGTGGCCGGGTGATTTCCGAAAGAAACTCAGTTTTTAAACCTGGAAAATGCTTTTTCACTCCTAACATTTACCATAAATTCACTTGGCCCCAGAAAATTGGAAATTCATCAAAATCTGCCCCTGAATTTAACAGCTGTTTGTAAAGTTAGTTGTTTGACTCACAAATTTCCTGATTTCTTAAGGAAACAAATAAAGTTACACATATACCCTTGGATAGGCATTGATATCCCAATTAAACCAAAGAACAAATATGCACATATACCCTCTACTAAAGTTTGAAATACCAAAAATAATAATAATAAAATACACTTCGAAACTTTAATAATATAAAACCATGGTAATAAAAATAAATAAAATTTCTATTAAAAAAAAAAGCAAAATTATTTTAAAAATATAAATAAGTTTGCACTTTCACCAACAAAAAAATAAATAAATAAATTCTTGAAGATGCAAATCACTCAAACCCCAATTTGAAAATCCAGTTCCCTTACCAGCAACAAATGCATCTTGCAGCAAATATTGTTAGTGCAAAAGCTCTGATCAAGGGTCGTCCATGGTAATTTGTTCGAAAAAGGAATGAGCATATACAATCCAGCTCAACGGCTGGAACACAAACACGATGAGCTTTATGATTAATGGATTGCATGTGTAATGACAATCATGCCCTTTAACTGTTCAGATTAACTTATTATAATTGAAGATAGGGAAGGTCAGTAACTAAAATTGAATTTTCTGTGGTGTATTTATGGTAAATTCAGAGAGGTTGATGAAATTAACCCTTTTTAAAATCTAGGAAAAACAAGGCCTTTCCTTTCTTGTCCGTGGGCATTAAAATGAATTATTCAGCTTTTACAAATCTCTTTTTATTTTTTTATTTGGTTCCTTCATAATTTGAAACTATATTTTGAATTATAGATTAGTTATTTTTCATAGTAATACTAGTTTTCTTTTTTTTCTTTTTTTAATCAATATGTTTTTAACATCCAATGATGTATCAGGAAAATGATGGAATTATTTAATTAAAAAAATAACACTAAAATAAATATTTAAACCTTATATTCATAATTTCATGAATTTTTAAAATTTGTAATACCGTTCATAAGTTGCATACATTATTTTTTTTTTTCCATATAAAAATTCATATGCACCTTAATGTCTTTAGTATTATATATGGCTAATCTAAAAAAGATAAATAAGATTAGAATATTTAAGGTTAGAATATTCTAATTTTGTGCAAAATGCAATATGTGAGAGAAGATTTCTTCTAATGAGATTAGCCTAAGAAGATTCTTAGCGTAACAAATGAAATCCTCAGAGCATTTTCCTTTATTAATTTAATAAATACTTAATTGTAAAGCAAGAACACTTGACGCGGTGAATCAGATAAGCATGATCATCATCATCATGGATTCATAGTCATGTAGGTCCTTCTTGTCGTGATGATGATGATGAACAACTGATGGAAATACGACGGCAATCCGTAGCATAATCGACTTGTAGGAAAATTGTCGAATTTTCATAAGATATCTATCAGATTATCATCTTCTTCGATGGTTTTTCTGCACCGAACAGTTTTTCTGTCGCGATGATCTGTATTTTCTTCAACATTTAAAGCTAACAAAATACATTCAATAACTCTAATTAGTCTTAAACCTTAACAGCAACGCATTGCAAACTCATACACCTTATTTAAAACAACATGATTGAAGTTAATAACTAAACTATATTACCAAACAAAAAAAACCCATAATTTAATATTATGAGATTCAATTACTCATGTTTTATCTCCAAATCTTCCAGTCATCTCAGTTTATAATAGTTTTTGAACTGAACGATTTTAAGATGAATGATGAATTGAACGACCTCTAGACAAAATATATAATGGTTGGAGGACCAAGATCCTCTCCTTATTTTTTCTCCCCTTATCCCTACATATCTTTCAATTAAAGCTCTTCATTTAACATCTACTGCATATGTTGAATATATTAGCGCAAAAATAATAGGTGCAGGTGTGATATTACAAAATTCAAAATTGATTTAAGAAAAAAGATGATCACATAAATTGAACGCACAAATCTAATAATTAATGAAACAGGTTCAAATGCCTTGAAAAACGTCTTTCATATGAGATTCAACTAAATAAAAGAATAAACGATAGGAATATTAATAACTATGGCTAAGCTAAAAACTAAGGTAAAATAAAATAGAAATCAATTGGTGTTGATGTTGGTTGTTGTATGCTTTTATGCATCCCTTACCAGCATATATATAAAGCCTTGAAGCTTGTCATACAGTAAGTGTTTTTGGTTTTAATAATCTCTTTCAAATAGAACTTTGTTGACCTTTTTAACCTAAATATTGTATTATAAGAAGAATTTGGCATGATCAGAAGTTAAATAAGCTATTTTTAACGATTATTAAAATGAATTACTATTCACAAGATACTATTCATAATTACTGTTTCACATGTCATTGTTCATAAGTTATTGTTCATCACCCTTAAAAATTAGGGTTCATATGCGGAAAGGCCAGTTTTAAAATATATTAGTATCATAGCTATCTTTTTTAAAAAAAAAAATATTAATCATATAAGTAGTTATTAAGAATGATTTCAATTTAGATAATTTAATTATTTTTTATATCAGTGTTTAGTTATACAAACTTTCAAAGAATCGAATATTTCAGATTTAAAAGTTAAGAATTATAGAAAAGTTACTTTTTATGATAATTTTAAATTGCGTTGTAATATAAAATATTTAGAAAAGCAATATAAACATATTTCTTATCCTAGTAAAAGTCAATAAAATTTTATTGTAGAATAAACCTAGGACAAAATTTAGAAATTAATATAACAAAAATTAGCAAAATAGTTCTAACATTAGCAAATCTATTTGAAAATAAAATTATTTATACATTAAGAAAAATTTAGATTATATTAAAGAACTTTAATTATAATTTAATAATTGAATAAGTAAATTTTTTAATAAAAAAGAAATATTCCAACCAATTCAGATAATTAGTAGAAAAACACCTAAACTAATAGAATTAGAAGTACGAAGTTTAATACAAGCCCTTAACATTAAAGTAGAAAAACTTAAACAAATGCAAACAAACCTTCAAAAACAACTAAATTCAATAAAAAGAAAAGACTGTTAGTGAATGAATAAAGATATAAAATTAGTCGCAAAATTAGAATAATTAAAATAAGAACTACCTCTTATTCCTATAGGTTTTAGTGCAAAAAAATTTAATAAAGATAGTAATACTATACAACAAGCTCAAGCTAATACTATAATCAAACTATTAATAAAAAATTGCAATAAATTAGAAGATATAGAAAATAAACTAAAAATATGAGAACTAAATAATTATAAACAAATAGAAAACCAAGAATTAGAAAAATTCTTTTGATAATACAGATAAAGAAATAGATAAAATAACAAAAAAAATTTAATAATTTAAATAAACTAGATAAAAAAAATAGAAAAATTAACTAGTGAAGCAAATACTTCAAAACCATAAACAAATAGATTTTTAATTTTAAGAGAAATTATAGGCTCTAAAATAATAATTAAAAATGGAACTAGCAAGAAAGTCTAATATGGACTCAACTATGGTAGAAAAAATTAGAAAATCTTTAGAAAGAATAAAAGACATTATAGATGAAGAAAATGCAGATAAATCATTAGAAATAAGATTTGAAAATATAAAAAAGAAAAATTCATACAATGAAGGAATTTTAGAAAAATTTAAAGTAATTTATACACATATATATATATATATATATGAATAAAAAATAGCTGCAATAAATAAAAGACAAAAAATCCCGTTAATTAGTGAAAAAGGAAGAGACCATTTAAAAAGTAAAAATATGAGAACAATTATAATAGGAATAGTAAGTACAAGAAGGATTAGATAGTGAAACACATATGTATATATATATATATATATATGACACCAAATTCTATAATCATGAACAAACTCAAATAGTAAGTGAAAAAGTGGACATTAGAATTAAAATGGCAGTAATAGGATGTATATCTAATATAGATATAGATATTAATGAATTTTGTAAACATATAAAAATAAGTATACACACTAAAGGGTTTAAAATGAACAATAAGAATAAAAATCTTAAAATTAAATTATTTTTCTAGGAAAATTTTATAATAAATATCATATAAGTTTTATATTTGAAAGTAATAATATTATTGATTGCTTTTAAAACTAATATGTAAAAATGACCGTCCCTAAAAAACTAAATGGTAGTGAATTAAATAATTTAGAATGGAAGTTATCTGGATTAAATATTGATAAAATGGTAGAAGTACCAAAAACAAGTTATATATATATATATATATATATATATATATACACACACTAATAAAAATAATCAAGCCTCTCAAAGGTTTAGTAATTATAAAAGAATAGGAAATTCAGAATTAAAAGAAGAAGTGTAAATTAATATGGCATTTATAGGGTCTGCAATAGATAAAAATAAAATTTCAAAAATGAGTAGAGATCAAATAATAAAATTAATCTTTAGCAATCCAATAGTATATTTAGAAGAAGAAATTTTTTAAAAAATCTTTGTAATAATATAGAATTAACAAATAAAGAAGTAGATAAGATACTAATAGCCAATCTAAAATTTGATAACTTAAAATTAAATGAAATTTGTTATTTAGACAATGAAGTTTTAATAGGTGAAGAAGATATTACTAAAGAAAGTACTTTAGAAAAAGGCGAAAGTAGTAATACAATTTCAAATATATTTATAGAATAATCAAATATAAGAAAATATTTAGAAAATAAAGGAATATAAGAAAACAATGAAAAATATATAGATATAGAAAGAATTTTTTTTTAAAAAAAAACAAAATTAAAAATTGAAAAAATTACCTGAAGTTAGAAATTTATTAGTATTAAACCTACAAGGACATAAACCAGGTGATTGGAAATATGTATTTAATGAATAGAAAGGTAACTTACTTAAACATTCAATGGAAGCACTATCAGTAATAGTAGATTCAAATTATAAATTAATATACTTATAAAGTACTTTAGGATTTAATGGAAATCAAATCTATTTAGGATGGCATAAATGGATGAAGAAAAATAATAAAGAAGAATTGTATGAATTTGATAGTGACATTATTATAGTAAGTTTTACAGATACAATGAGTAAATTAGTTTTAAGAACATGAAAAAGAGTAATTATCAAGAATGCCTACTCATAATCCTTAAATAGTTAAAATACTCATGTTCAATAATTTATTCAAAATTGGGCACTTGCTATTTTCCTTACCCAAAATACCATTTGACATTTGAACTTTTGTCCCTCTCTCTTCATGTTTCCTATGTGATTCTCGCTGGTCCTCAGTCGTTATTAGATCTCTAAATTTTGTCGTTGCCAAAAACTTTCCAAATGACACTTAAGAGGAAGGCACCTACAAAGAAAAATGCTCTAAGCCTTAAAAGGTCAAAGAAAACTCCACCTCCACCTCCACAAACGAAGATTGTAAAGAAAAGTACTATTTGTCCCATATTGTCGGCAATGCAATAGGTCGATTAGCTTCTGTCATTGAAGTCCTTTTCATTAAAGCTATAGTTGTAAGTCAATTAAGTTAATTTATATAATTTAAGTTTAAGAAAAAATGAAATTGACGGTAAAAAATTTTAATTTTTTTTAATATTACAAAAAATTGATTTTTTTATTGAATATGTAATTCATGCTGTTGATAATTGCTATGGGCATAGGACATTGCATTTGAATTGTTGTCAATTGTTCATGGGATATGTTGCACTGATAGTTGTAGGTTGTAAAAATTTAGTTTTTTGTTTTCAAGTTTGGATTTTTATGAGTAAGGGTTCAACAATTTCATGTCAATTATATTGTCTTACATACAAAAGAAAAATGTTCAGTGAATTATTGTGATTTGTATTCTTATTTGAGTAATTTGTTGATGTGATAAAATTGGCTGGAAAAGCTGATGCCATGCGAATTCCATTTTTATCTTGCTACTTTTAGTAAGGTCTCGCTACTATGAGCAAGGCATAAATTTTATTGCATGAACTACATTATCAATAATAGTAGCAAGTACTCCCCAAAAGTAGCGAGACATTTTTTCGAGAGCATAATTAACACACTAGAAAATGTCTCACTATAAGTAGCAAGAGCTCCCTACCATGGGGAGTGCGAAACTAAAGAAGAAAACTGTTTACTTTCCAATAATAGCAGTCTCTCGCTACTTCTAGTGTGTTGAATATGCTCTAGGGAAAATGTCTTACTACAAATAGCGAGTATTCATTACTATAGATTAGGAGGCAGTGCAGGGTAATAATGTGTGCCTTCTCGCCAAAAGCAGCAAGATATCGTTGCTATTGGCGAGTCATTTTCCAATTAGGAAATTTTTTTTAGTTTTTTGTTGTTTTCTCTAATTTTTTTTTAGTTTGCTTATTTTAGTTGTAGGCATAGAAATATCAACCATTCATTGTAACAACTAAGAAGCATAATGAGATCTCCAAGGTGACAAATATAGGAAATTTTTCTTGCACAATAGAGCTTATCCGGCGAAAGCTTCGTATAGCTAGTGTTAAGAAGTTTGCCAATACCTGCTTTGGCCATTTTTTGGACATTCAAACTATTAAGTTTTGTAGTGTTGTTGTCCATAACCTACTACTTAGATAGACTGAATATGATGGTCTGAAAGTTGCTAAATTTAATTTTAAAGGTGTAAGTGTTTGTGTTCGATTTGATAGGAAAGCATTCACTTTGGTGAATGGATTCAAATGCTGCAAGCATTCACTTTGGTGAATGGTCCAAACAATGAGATTTAACTCATGGACTTGATAGAGAAGTTTGAATGCCACCCGTTCGATCAAAGTGAAGTTGGTGACAATGTGAAATTGACGATGTTTTACCTATTAGAGTCTGTATTTTTATCCAGTGATAAGAAGAAATCAATAAACAATACACACTTCAATATCATTCAAAATGATGACATGTGTGAAAGTTATCTATAATGGACATTGTCATATGATACAAAAATATCATCATGGCATAATTGCATGAACATGAGTAACTTCTCCAAAACCTACACCCTCTATGGTTTTCTTATTGCCTTTCAGGTACTATTTTTGTTCTTTTCTATGGTTATTGTATTTATTGGGGTTATTTGTTTTTATAATTATATTAATTAGGGTTCTCTTCACTTTTCTACAGATTTAGGGGTTTGAGACTATTCCCATCCCCATATGAATGAATTGTGGGAACTATTTCCCTAGCAATGAACTTAGACTACTTTGCTAGGAATTCCCCAAATTAATGCATTTCGATAAGCTATATACGAGAGTATTTTATACTAACAATGTAAGTTTACTTCAACTATAAACTATTTATTATTACAATATATTATAGGGTTTATATTGGAATAAATGTGTTTTATTTTGAAATGAGTAGTACCATGTACACAACATGATAGTTCCCACTAAGAAGGAGGAGCAGTGGAACTAGATGACCACATTCTACATTTGTGCTGGAGAGCGCATATATTCGAGTCCACCCTCAGTTTATGTGGACTGTGATGATTCTGCTGCCAACGATCTTGTAATTCCTAATTGTGAATCGGTCCATCCTAGCATGTCTACTGGTAGGTATGGGGTGCCACTTGCGCAATCAATAGGTGACATTGAAAGGTTGGAGAAGAAGATTGATGATTTATAGCCAAATTTAGACGACCTAACTAGGATAGTTCGTGTCACCATGCAACATGTTTGCTTGAGGATGTTAGTTGACATTATATTATACCATTCTTTACATGTATTTCATTAATGAAAATAAAATAAATGAGATTTTGTTTTATTAGCTTTTATTGTATATGTTTTATTTGCTTTTACAGTATATGATGCAAAATTATTGTTTGTAAATGAATTCCAAAATCATCAATTGAATTAAATGAATTGCAAATTTGCTTTGTAAATGTATTGTAGTTACATGATTTTATAAAAACAAATAATTAATAATAATCTCAATTTTTTAACCTCAGGTTCATGATATATAATGGAACTTACCTACTTTAATTTGTCGTTTTATGAATCCATTATTAGTATTTTTTTTTTGTAGGATGATGAACAACCAACAACAGCGGATGCATTAAAACAAATACAATTGTTTGATCATGCTATGCATAATAGTGAGCGTAGTATGGTTGAGATTTCTCCTCAACCAGAAAAGAAAACCTAATGACATCGTGTGTGGGTGGGACTCTTAAGAAGTTGGCAATGCTTGCATCTCCATTCACACCTTTACAAAACTTAGACCCACATCTCATGAAGGAGCGAATGAATTTAACTTTCAATCCATTCATTATTATAGATGAGGGGAAGCATTTTGCATTTGCCACTTCATGGACGATGCAGGCAAGAATAAGCATGATGTACTGTATGTAGAGTTTGATAAAAGTATGTGCAAGACTATTTGCACCACTGGAGATTGTTCGTATGATAAAGTAAGTGAATGTAGTATACAATTATCTCTTTAGCTTATTAAATTTTCAAACCAAACTTTCCAAACCAAACTTTCTATTATTGGCACTGTTATATGATATCTTGGTTTCTTTCTTATAGACAATTGATACAGTACTATTCTTCATGCACCGAAGATTTCAGGCCTACCCACGTATATTTATTCAAAGATGTGCTATTGTATACTCTATGTTTTGGGTAAGTATTATGCATTTCAATTTAATGTGCCAGTTTAATGTAGACACTAATATGTTTGAACTTTTAATTTTTTTTAGAGTTCGATGCTTGGTTGGTACTCTGTCTATGTGGATGAAGATATTTACACGCATCCAGATGAAAGGAAGAAAGTTTTGCCTCGAGATTGGTCCAATAGTATAGATGATATCTTACAGTAACAATCACCAATGTATTCACGTTCTTGGAAGGAAGTTGATTATGTGAGATTTATTTGTAGTGTTTTTTAAATATGTATACTGCTTTCATTTCACTCATTGACTGTATGTTTTAAATGTCCATTAAACTATAGGTCTATGTCCTAGTGAACGACAATGGACAACATTGGCTGGCGACGAAGGTTGATCTTTTCAGTATGCATATTACTCTCTATGACTTGGCAGTAGATGCGACAATGGATTGGTTCCCATACAACAACACCGAGTGCCTATTTGTGTTGTTTCCTTATTTACACGAAGTTGGTGGATTTTACCTGGACCGGCCGAAGCTCATATTGGATGGTAGACATCTCGATCGATTCACCATGAGCCGAATGTACAAGGATAAATCTCCACAATAGACAATTAGTTGTGATTAGGCAGTATGCATGGTTAAGTTGATTGAGTATATGAGTGATGAGAGTGATTTTGATTTCAATTAGGCTGACATTCTATTATTTAGGGGAAAAGTATGTTATTGACATCTTTCATCATGAGCTTAGTTTATAGGTTGTATTTTTTCCCACTATTATTTTGTTAGTACTGCACTGTTATTACAATCCTAAATGAATTACTTGTTTAGTCTATCATTACTGTTATTAAATTTTAAGTGTTCGTAAATGAATTCCAATATAAACATTAAACAATTACACAATTAGACAACAACGAAAAATAAAAAATAAGTATGACCCATAAAAAGTGGCACTAATGTGTCACCTCGCCAATAACAGCGAGATTCCACTACTATTGGCGAGAAGACACTTTTTGTCTTAGGAGTACCTCCTCACAAATAAGGGCAAGAGCTCACCCATACTGGCAAGAAGGCACTCATGTGTCTCATAAATGCCTTCTTGCCAATAGGGGAAAGGTTATGTTGCTATTGGTGAGGCTTATTCCCCATAATCTGCTCTTGGGAAAATGGCTCGCTAGATATAGTGAGAATTCATTACTAGTTGCGAGAATTCAATATGGTTCCTCGGTTGTGCCTTCTCGCCAAAAGGGGCGAGCATTCACTAATACTGGCGAGACTTATTTGTCATATTCTGGTTGAATTTGCTTTTAGGAAAATGGCTTACTAGTAGTAATGAGGGCTTGCCCCTTTTGGCGAGAAGGCACAACTAAGGACCATATTGTATTCTCGTCACTAGTAGGGAGTTCTCGCTATATTTAGAGAGCCATTTTTTTAAGAGCAGATTATGGGGAATAAGTCTCACAATAGCTGTGTGACCTCGCCCCTATTGGCAAGAAAGCATTTATGAGACACACAGGTGCCTTCTTGCCAATATAGGTGAGTTCTTGCCCCTAATGAAGGACGCACTTTTGAGACAAAAAGCGTCTTCTCACCAATAGTAGTGGAATTTCGCTATTATTGGTGAAGTGACATGTTGTTGCTACTTTTTATGCGTTATGCTTATTTTTTTAAGTGAAACAATTTTTTTTTTTCCATTTTTTCAAATTTTGTCTCACATAATGGAAACAAACTTACATTAATATTGTATAGACATAGAGGTTATTCATGTTCTACCATTAATGAGGTAACAAAACATATGCTTTCGTTGTTATAATGTAAATCATACACTTTTACATATTGTGATGGTATGCTGATTAATATAGACAATTCATTTGAAATTATGCATGAAGATAGCTGTCGAAAGTTAAACAAATTTTCTGGAATGATATAGACCTATTAGATCATATAACACAGTCAATGTCAATCCCGAAATGTGAAACTCTCACCATCTGTATCCATGCATGATTTCACATGGACGCCTACACCAATTTGCACACCAGCAAAATACTTTATTCCAAACATTGTCCATATAGTTTGTGCAATAAATAAATACAAAAACATTAGTGCAATGGAACATTACCAAGACATGTTTGTCGATTGTGACCAAGTACCTTGCATCTACTGCATTTGCGGTGTGATCTATCTTCTCTTCTAGATAGAATCCATTATGTCCTAGGTTAATTAGGTGCATGTTGCACATTTGGAAGGAGCACAACACGATTGCTTAAATCTTATAGTGCTTGCCGTAAACGTAGATTATCAAGTGGGTAAATGGTACTCACATAATAATCTCTTCATGATGATGTAGTATAATAATTTGAACATAATAAATAGCATGAAATGTTACGACATTAACAAGTAGCCGTAGCATGTACATATAGATAATGATCAAGATCAAACTCCCTACATAAGCAAGTTATGTTTTCCAAGTTGATTGTTACCCTAAACTCAGATCCATGAACTTCAAATTCATACATATTTAGTGGTGTGACATCCATCCTCACATATAATTTAAGCATTCTTTTCAATTTCTTCTCAACTCATGGAGTAACCGATGTCATCACAGATTCCGTTTCATTACGATGATTATAAAACCAATCTTGAATCAAAACCTTAATACTCTCAAGCGACAATACAACTGAAAGTGATCTAGCATCTCTAAGTATAACATTCAAACACTCAACAATGTTGGTTGTCAGTATATTGTACCTCATACCTTCGAAATAAGATCTAGCCCATTTTTCAAGATTGACTTCCCTGATTTAACGATGAGAATGTATGTCAATAGTCTCTAAATGTTGTACATGCTTCTTGAAATTGACTAGCAGATAAGCTTTCGCTATCTGATAAAAAGCCATATACACATGTTTATTTTTCCCAAAATGCCGTTTTACATTTTAACTAAAATGGTACATGCAATATCCATGATGTGCATTAGGATATACACTTGAAATTGCCTTCTCCAAACCTTTATATCTATTAGTAATAAACACTAAATCTGAAACTTCACCATAGTCCTCCTTAAAGCTCTAAAAAAACCAAGTGTAAGATTGTTTATTTTCTACATCCAACACCAAAAGTTAGAGGATATGTTTTCTCATTACCATTGAAACATATTACAACAAATAGAGTACCTTTAGATTTCCCTTTCAAATGTGTCTCATCAATGACTACAACAGGCCTCAGTTTATTAAATCCCTCTCAGGATTGCCCTAGAGCCTTAAAGAAGCAATAAAACAATTATCATTGTCAGTCTCAATACAACATTAAACATCACAATGAAAAAAGTTTGTATGATTCCTCAGGAGAATCTCTTATACTGTCAAGTGCAAATTCTTTTGTCCTCCAAGCCTTCTCATAGCTTGTCTTAATTTCATGTAGCCTCTTCATGTCAAAGGCGATTTCTTTTGGTATGTACTTATGGGCAATTCCATCATATTTCTATTTGACTTGGTTATCGATAAGCCTGCTACTTGCTTGACAATGTGTCGTAATCATATTTGTAATTGTTGAGCATTCATGTATTTTCTTAAATACTTTAATGGAAAATAAATCTAAACCTTCAATTTTAGCTGCACGAATGTGCCATGGACAACTATCATCAACACATCCAACTTCATATTTTTAGGAACATGACTTTTTAACTTTAAATTCAAAACGATAATCGATTTTATAGGTCCTCAACTTTTGTTGTAACTTTTTCTTATTGCTATATATTTGTTCGACCTCAATTTCATTTATTGAAGATGAAGCATTATTGGTGTTCAAAATCAGATAAACACTTGACGTTAAAGGACCACTATCAACTCAAGATACCTTATTAACTCTAGATGCCCTATCAACTCAGGATGTCTAACGTCGTGTTGTATGCGAGTCAACTTAAAGAGGTAAAGGTGCATAAGGAACATGCCAATCCAATGGAGACAGATGAGGGTTAACCATAGTAAACTCTTCTAGCATATTACAAACAATAGCCATTGCAAATCCTTCTGACACAATTGAAACTTCAAATGGTGCATTTAGTTAGACATTAACCCCGACCTCATGATCCAAATCAATACCATTATTGTCTATAAAATCATACTATTATAGATTTTCCTCTATCACATCTATCCTATCTTCATCATTAACACCATATTCATATGGGTTGTTGAATGTATTCATTTGATGCTGCTATTGCAACCTCCTCCTTATAAATGTAAGCCTCATCATGTATGTCATGCACATTCACTATAGACCAATCCCTTATTTCATTTGATGGGATCTCATATTCTCTTTTGGTAATTAGAGTTGTGTAAATATTTTCATCTTGTTTGATTCCACTTCTAACGGTAATATGTTTCCCTCATTCATATTGTGGCACGTTTTGTGAAACATTTTGCACTATCTTAATGTACAACGGTGATGTATATTTTGTATCAATGCGAAACTGTTCCTTCAAAAGCATTAAACATCTTTATTGGTTTCAATCTCAATAGGGTCCAACATATAGCATGAGTGAAATAAATACTTCATAATGATCCGAAAAGAGCTGTGATATGTCTTTGTCACTGCATACACTATGTCTAATAGGACCTTACATGTACAATTCGATCTTATGATCCTTGCTTTATTTATCCCATTAATGTATTAAATCTCAATATTCATTAATTTTTAAATTCCATTTACCAAATAACAATCAGAGTGTCCTAAAATAATAAACCTTACATAAATGATAAACCATTTAAATAAATAGATAAAATTATTAAATGTATATGATAAATGGCCAAGATGGCAAATAAATAAAAAAATTATAAAAATTAGAAATAATTAAACCACAGAGAAAAACCAATAGTGGTGGAAATGAAATCATTATGGGATTTTATTTTGATAATGCAAATTCATTGGAAAACCTTTGATTGAAAAATTAATATCGAAAATTTTGTTAATAAAACTTATTAATAATAATTATAATATAAAACATTTATTTCTTTAAATTTTAAATGTCAAAAAAAGAGAGCTTAACCAAGTTTAAAAAATTATTTATGAATTTATAAAAAGGATGTAGCTATATTTGGTAAAAATTCAAAAAGAAATTTACTGTATAGAAGAAACTTAGGAGATACATTAAATTTTTTTTTAAAAATTCAATATAATAAATTAAGTAATGTCATGTGATGTATTTAATTTCATGATATTAAATATAAGATTAAAAGTACTTATAAATAGTAGACAATTTGTTTTAATTTTATTATTAATAACTAATTTCAAAATGATTTACCTTGATATAACTAAGAATGATGAGTGATTTAGATTTTATTTCACTTCAATTTGATTTTTCTACAATTAGGTATAGTTTTATAAATTTATTTTTAAAAATCTAACTTTATTTAAACTTTAAAAAAATTTATGCTTTGAAATTGGTAGTTAAGTTTCACTTCAATAAACTTTTAGAATTTAATTTATTGTTTTATGAATTTTTAAATTTTTTAATTTTGTGAGCATATCTTTTAGTTATGTTTTATGGTTTGAATGATTTGGAAAAATTATTAATTTGACATGGGTTGATAGTGCTAATTTCATGTCAAATCAAATTTTGTCATTTATAATTTAGAAATTTGGGGTTTTATTAAAGGAACAATTGAAATAATATATTATTAAATTATTTGAGTTTGAAAGGATTTATTAAATTAATTTAATTAATTAAATTTGATTTGTATGTAATATTTTTGAATTATGGTTAATGTTTTGTATATGTTAAGATAGTAATTTGCATTGGGTATATAAAATGTATTTGAAATTGTCAATATGTGGTTATTATTATTATATAATTATATAATATTATTTTATTTTATATTGATTTGAATGTGATATGTGAGATGGAGATGGTTTTGATTGTTCTTGTATGAATTAGTATATTAGTATGTTATTGGTAATATATTGTAATCATTTTGGTATGAACATTATATAGTTTGTATTATTTGAATTGCATGTAATATAAAATTGAAAGATTTTGATCATGGGTATGTAATTATAAGAAAGTTTACATAGTTTGATAGTTATTTATATAAAATAATTGTGTGGGCTATGAAAGATGAAGTGCTTACGGTATAATAGATTGATGTTTACCACCTATTATAAGATATGTATTGATAAGTAAGATTTTATGCTAATTATTTAAAAAAGAAAGGAAAAAATAATATTTAACATTATTTGGTGTTTATAATAGCAATGAAAAGTATATTTTATTGTATAAGTGAGTTTAGTTATTTAAGTTGTTTCTTGTGAGAATTCTACCTTTTATAGACTCATATCTTGTTTTAATTTTTTAAAAAGGATTATTCTTGTCTTTGATAACCTATGGAAGTAATTTTTGATTGCTCTGGGGAAAAAATTTAGAAAAGCTTAGTCTTATTGAAATTATGCATTTAGTATATTTATGTGTGATGGTCAAAGTATGGTATTTCACAATGAATTTGATTGAGAATAAATTTTTATGTTGTGTTTAATGTTTTATTTTGTGAATTTGTGTGTTTACATGTGAAATTTATTAATTTATATAATTAATGAATGATTTATATATTTTTTGAAAATAATAAAAATACTTATAATGTATTATTATTTGTTTTTTCTTAATTTTATAACTTATGATTTTTATTAATTTTGTGTCATATTTTTCTATAATTACATCAATATATGGGCTTTTTGATTTTTGATTCAAATAATTTTGTTAAGTATTAAATAAGATATGATTTTTGAAAATTCTTAAACTATCTATATTTTATTCTTCTTCCTTATATTTTTTTTTCTTTTGTCTTTTTTGTCTACTCCTATGGTATTTTTGGGCATAATGTTTTTATAAAACTACATTACGTTATAAGCATTTTGATTTTTTGATCAAGTTATTTTAATAAGTATTGAATGAGATATGATTTTTATAAATTTGTTATTTTCCTAAAATATTTGTAAGTTGTTTTTCTCATTTTTAGCGTGAGCATATACTTACTATTGAATAGTGAGTAACTCTTGATGAATTTTAAATTTACTTATTATAAGATAGGAAAAATTATGTTGAATATTGAGAGAATCATATTATGGAACTTGCTAAGCATAAAGCTAATCATCTTATGGTAAATAAAATTTCAAAAGAGTTAAACAATAATATGGTGAAATGTTCTCGTCACTATCTTATGGCGAGTGCAATGTTCTTGCCAACTGATAGTGAGCCTCGCCATCTTATACTGAGTAAAATTTTAAAAAAGTTAAACAATAACATGATGAAATGTTCTAGCCATATTATGGTGAGTAAAATTCCTTTTAAAGATAATGAAATAGTGCAATGTTCTCGTCAGCTAATGGCGAGCCACTTGGCGAGAAAATAACCACACAGTGGAATTTTCTCACTGTCTAATGGAAAACCTCGCCATGAGTTGTCGAAAATTATATCACGAGCAGAAGAACAATGACAACTTGCATAAGAGGTTTCGATCTAACGATTCTCTTATTATGGTTAGCAATTGTCTTCCCCTTAGGAGTTATTTGTAGTTGCTCACGAGTGGACTAGGAAGGAGACTTAGTGAGGAATAGTAGTACGGAGGAGAAACCCAAAATATATAGTATTTACTGAGATAAACCCGGATTTGAATGCTTGAACTAAAAAAAATATGGAAATTATAGGTTTTGATTTAATACGATTTGAGAAAAAGAGAAGAAGAAATGTAAAAGAAAAGTTAGAAAAAAGTAGCTGGGTATTTAGATAGTTCATGGGAGGAGAGAGATGCACATGATAGTTCATGATAGGAGAGACATGCACTGGAAATAAAAGAGAGATGAAGAGCGTGTGAGTGTTCTAAATGAAAGGGTATTTTGAAAAAATAGTGGGTAGTTCTGCACAAATTATAAGACATGAGTATTTTTTTAAAAAAAAATTGGAGACACGGTAGGCATTTACCCAAATTACCTTTATTTTTAATATAGGTATAGATATATATCATGTACCATTCATTTTTGTTATAAAATATAAAAATTTAATGTGGACATTACTAAAACTTATTAAGCCTAGATAATATGAGAGGTTTTAATTATACTGAGTTAAACTTAGAGTATTTTTTTTTATGATGTATATTAGTAAACCCTAACCTTTATTTATATAAGTAGAGGTTAGGATACAGTTGAATAATAATATGATTTTAATTTTTCCTATCTATTTCCTTTATGTCTCTCTCTTTTCTTTACTGTTTAGTATTGATTTTATAATACATTATTAGCACGAGTCTCTAATCCAACCTCCCACCTTTTAGATCACAAAGCAATAGGCAAACCGTGATTGAATGAAAAATTCTTACACATGATCATTCCAACTTGTCCGATTGCGAACATGTTTCTACCATTCAAATTGTAACTTAATCCTGTGATTTTTTTTTTATATTTATAGCTGACATTCAGAGCTTTCCAACGATATATTATTTTTCCTAATCTGATATATAAAAATGGAGTTATTATTTTTTTGAATATTTATCAAATATGCTAGTCGAAACTCTAATTTATGTTCGGTTTTACAACTCCTATATGAACTGTAGATCTTGTTTTGGGATGGATTTTTCATAGAATTCTTTCCCATATGTCATCTCATAGTGATAAAGTTTTGGGGCTCAATTGATGAAAACATGATTTGATTTAGATTTAATATTCCATATCATCCAATCTAATATTTTATTGAACAAATCTATTTCCATTAAATTATTTTGGAATTCAAAATTTCTAATTTTATTTTTTGCTGAAATTTTACCAACCTATGAATATTATGTCAAGGTTAAGTCATAAAAGTTTCAAAATTTTATGATTTATATATAATTATTTATAATTTTTTTTTTATTTTGAGTTGTGCACAGCAGAAATTTGTTTTCTATTTTTTATTATATGCAAGTCCGAATTTTATTTTATAAGCTATTTTCTTTCAAATTGAGTACCAATTTTTATGGTTATTTATTTGCATGTTCGAAGCATGTGATAAATTTTTTTGGATGATTTCGTTTGTCTATTATGGAGATAAAATTCATTAAGTTCATATTTGTATGTTACAATTTTATGTTTCATAGCAAATATTTATAATATTCAAAATTAGAAAAATATATTTAAACTCATCCTAAAATTCTAAAAAAACTTTATACATTGTGTCGATGAGAATATTTTAATTAAATACAATTATTATGATTTATGCATGACATCTAGTATGAATTACATGAAGTTAATTTGAACATGTTGTCCATTAATTTTTATTATTTGTATTTATTTGATATGCATAGTTAAAATGATAAATATAATAATGAAGTATACAAAATTAGACATTTCCAGAAGAACTAATCTAATTAGTGTGCTTGCTACACATAATTTAGTTTAAGCGAGTTTAATAATTTAATTAAATTTGGTATTCAAAATTAGGAAAGACCAGTTATCTTGTAATAATCTCTAATGAATATAATTTCATATAACTTCGATTACCACCTATTCATGGTTTACCCCAAGACTAATGATTAGTTTTAATTACATTGTAGAATTATATTATGCTATATATCGAATTTAATTTATTTGTGGATGTGGCCAAGAGATCATATAATAAAGAGACGTCATAATACACTTTCCACACTCTATGACAATGATATGGTATTTTAGTAGCAGTACAAGTTGAAGAATTAGACCAAGTATTAAGAAATATTTTTTACTTTGTTGTGGCTAAGAATATCCCTAGTACTCCAGTAGTAGTACATATTTATGTTTTTAGCCCTTTATTTACAATTACAATAAGTTGTTGATAATAACCCACAGTATTCAACCTATTTGATATGCTTATGTGCCTAAAGTAAATATTGCAGAATACCACAATAGCTACAGGTTTGATGTTGATAATGACGTAAAATAATATGAGGTGATCAATGATTTCAAATACAACAACATGAGTATGATAATAATGGGCAAAGCCTAAAACAACTTTACGAAAGGTAAAACCCAAGTTGAGCATAGATTCAAAGCCTATTATCAATAGATGTGGTAGTAAAGATTACTGGTCTTATGCCTGTTATACGAAAAAATATTCTGTTGATCTTTATTGGAACGAAATTGCTGTGAAAATAAACTCATTTTATTTATGAGTCCACATCTGATGTAACTCAGTCTTGTGATACTATTATGCTTGATATGAATAATTTTGGGACCAAAAGTAGCACAAAATCAAAAGTTAAGCATAAGGTTTGAAGCCTATAAATTTTCATTTGTCTTTCTAATGATTTATTGTATGTTTTTCTATTAACTATATATTTATTTACATGTTACTTTCTATATGCATTAATTATTATTTTGTACACTATTATAAATGTAAAGCTTAACACTTGAGGAGAAGGTAATATTCATTATCTAATAGATAATGACAAACTCATATTGTCCTCCATAAAGGATATTATATTTTAAAGAATATGGGAGGATTACCTAATTGCTTGAAGCAAATTATTGAAAGATTTCTTCATTCTTCTCGTGGTTGTGTTATACGTTTATTAATATAATCAATACATATGTTGCGATGAACATGAAGTTTATGGGTCCAACTTTATTTAGATTATGACATGATCATTTGAGTTACATGGGTCCAATATGATGAGTCAAAATGCTGTAATGTGGTTAATTAATGATTTAAGATATCATGAGTTCCTTCCCTTGTTGACTTTATTTACGATGCGTGTTGAGGGTAAATAAATTGTGTTACTGTCTCATATTAATATTGGTATAGAGTCCTTTGCATTTTGTTATGGATTCAAGAGGACATTTGTTGACTGATCTACAAATCATGTGGGTTATTGACATTTTTATGTTTAAATAATCAGTGCTTCAATGTAATGGACATATGGAAACATATTATCTACTAGCACATCATTCCTAGATAATTAAATCCAATCGATCATGTTGGATGATATTGGTGAACTTACATCCTAAGCCTTCCATGCTAATTGTTTGACTATTGATATTGACATTAAGCATCTTATACTTGTTATTTATACGCACTATGATTTAATGAATATTTGATTAAGTACTTGAAGCTGTTCACTAGAATATTGCTTCTGAAAGTGAATTTACCTTTATAGATTGAAGACATGCAATTTTACGCGTCGCATCTTTAATCTTAATTTATTCTAAAGCATATCATGAGTATTCTCCTATTCATCTTGTACATGGGAGTGAATTTATATATTTCTCATCTGCTTATTTTTCGGTTGTACTATATATATTGAACCATATATTTAAATGGGCCATTAATGGACGTGGATAATGATTTTCCATTAAGTGTTCTATACAAAGAGCCCTAGAATAGTGACTTGCCCATTCGTTGATTATATTTATGATGATACATATTTCCCGGCATTAGGGGGAAAAGTTTGAAGTTTAAGAATGAATGCTGTGAAATGTCTTAGAAAGAAAACCAGTTGAATTATTTAGATTCCCGTATAAGTTAAGATTGAACTGGAAGTTTTGAAAATAGTATATTTGTAAGAGTTAGCAAGCAAATTGCCAAATAAATTTACTAATTCAAAATGAGTGACAAAGTCCCATGTTCCTATAGATTATGAACCACTTCAAGTGGAGATCCTTTCGAGACTAATCACGTCTGTTAAGCTCATGTAATGCCAAAAGTGTACATAGTCAAGTAAGGATAAAGATGTGAATCCGTGAAAAAAAAGAAAAAAAAAGATGTGACTGATAATTTGTCACCATTTGCACTTTTTGAAGAGGTTGCTCCCAAAAAGAGGAGTTCCGATTGATTTAAAGCAGTTGCACTACATAATAATCCCAGGAATACAGAATGGTTAAGTCCTACTATTAAGGAAAATGATAATAATTTGGTTAATATTACGTTGAGCTATGTTTTACTATTTTAATATAGGAGATCGATTTGATTGGAAAGTGTTTATTGTCGATAACATATTTGACTCTCAATAGTCTTGCCATCTCAAGAAATAATCTAGATCAAGAGTTGAAATCCATCATTGAATGCCATAAGTGTTTTAATTGGATTAAGTGAAAAAGAGGCAATACAAGTTGAATATGACTCATTAAATAAGTGCCGTATTTTGGGCTAGTAGTCCAAATATCAAATGATGTGATCCATGTTGGATAAATGTGGGTTTTATGAGATAGCGCAATAAGGTGGTTGGATATTGAGCGAGTGGTTGCTTAAAGGTTTTCACAGAGACCACACATAGATTTCGATGTGATTTATTCTTCTGTTATGTATAATATTATATTATATTATATGATCATTTTAGCAGTTAAAGAAATGATGGCTTGATATGTGCCTAAAGGATGTCGTGACTTCATACTTATTGAAGTCACCAAACGCAATATATATGCAGATCCTGGATGGACTTAAAAGTTTTAAAATGATATAAATGATACTCGCAACATATATAATATCAAATTGCAAAGATTGTTGTATGATTTAAATCATATCAGATGCATGTGGTACTCTCATATGAGAGAATACCTTCTGAAGTAAGGTTATATGAATAAATGAAATATGTTATTATTTGTTTATTAAAATGTCACATAATGACTTTGTTATTTATCATCATATGTTTAGATAATATAAATATTATTATGTTTAATTTCAAAAGAGCTTGTGGACACTTATTACTATCTAAATAAGGAATTTAATATGAAAAATTCATGGCAAACTAAGTATTATCTTGACTTGTAGATCAAGCATCCACCTAATGGAATCTTATTAGTCTAGTGTAATCATGGTAAAAATGTGTTCAATAAATTTTTCAATTAGTACTACCAATGTTGGTTCGGTCACTAGAAGTGAGCCAATATCTTTTTCAAATTTAAGAAAATTGATGAAGGGATGTTAAGGCTAAAAGTTTTTTTTTTTTAACATCATGAGCATCTATGTATCTTGCAAATTGTATCCGGCTTGATATGCATTTACAATGAGTTAAGTAGCTAGGCATACTACTACACCCATATGAAGATATTGGGTTTGACGTTAAACATGCTATTCATTGTCTTCATAATATTATTTTAAATCTTAGTTTATATTACCCTCAAAATCAAGATAAAATATTGGTTTCTATTATCCCCTATAATAGACCATTATGATGTTGACTATTCATATAATTCCCATAATATCATATCATAGATTCATTGTGTATTCCTTGGTGAAAATACTGCGATTTTGTGAAGCAAACTCATATTGCTACCTCCTTAAATTATTTAGAGATTTTAGTGTTGCATGAAGCAGACATGAATGTGCATGATTGAAGTGCTTGATTTAGCACATTCATGAGTCTTATGGCTTGGTCTCAAATAAAAAAACTTTCTCTATGTGGTTTAAGGATAATGCGACATGCATTGCATAAATGAATAGTAGATATATTAAAGGAGACAAAACTCTTGAACAGTAATGAAAAAGCTTTTTTATGAGTAATGAAAAAAGTTCTTTTATATACACAAACTCCTGAAAAATTATAAACTTAATATACACAAACTTTTGAAAATTAATAAAATTAGGGTTTATTTCGCTTCCTTACCTTGATGTTTGTCTTAATTTTAAATTGCCTATACAATTTTAAAAAATTTCATCCCGCCCCCTATTTTTGATAGTTCTCACTTAATTTTAACAATTAATGTTTCTCTTTCCTACATGATATATGAAATGACTTGTTTACCCTTAAATAAAATTAAAAATCAAATAAATCTCATTCAATCTTCTTCTTTTTTTCTTTTCTATTTCTCTCTCCTCTCTACCTAAATGTCTCTCTCCCTCTACTTCTCCTCATCGCCACCCATTTGCTTCTCTTTACTACCACCATATCAAATTTGCAATTTATAAAATTTTCAGGAAATAAAAAAGCAAAATTTTATTCGGAAACAAACAAACCCCAAAAATTACAATCAAATTTTTCTTAAATCATAGCTCTACAATCATAACCAAAACCAAATCCTAAATCACAAATTCAGACCCACGAAACCCATTAATCAAAAGTCAAAAACCTTTATAACCTGGTGGCGATAACCTGTACAACGACAAAATACTCTAAGATCAAATTTTGATCTTATTCATTATTATTCAAAGCATTCAAACTAACATCAAGAATTGTATATATATAAAAAGTCACGTCAAAATATCTAAGGTCAAATTTTAATTTGTTCAAATCTATAACAACTATTGTTCCAAAAAAACCCATGGATAGTATTCATCCTCTGTTATTTATAGTCATTTAATCATTGCTAAAAAAATTGCATTTTTTTATACACATAAATGAAGATGAGGACGAGAACCATAGCAAAATTTTTTTTTCTTTCTCTCCTTTGTTTCCCTCCCAGTGTTGATCTCCTCCACCCCTTTCCTCGATATTCTCTACCCCTTTCCCTCACTACCAACAAAAAGAAAAGTTTAAGAAAAAAACTAACAAGAATCAAAGGAAATTTTTTAGGGAATTTCTCTTACCCAGCAAGCGTTCCCTCACAAAACTCTCATCTCCATCTCATCATTGACAAATGATGCTGTCTTGGTGGAGAATGGTGAAGGCAAAGTGATTGACGAGGGGGTGGTGCAATCGGAACAGAAAAAAAAGAAAAGAAAAAAGACACCATCGAGAAAGAAGACACCAAAAAGAAAAAGAAAAGGAAAAAAATGGGAAAAAATTAAATTATTTATGCCTTGTGTCAATTTGTCCTTATATTCTTATAATATTTTTATTTATTTTTTTTATAAAAAGAAGTATAATTACCCTTTTAACCTTTGTCTATTAAATTAAACAGAAGTAACCTAACGACTGGGGGTCTCAACAAATTTTTCAAAATCTTATAAGTTGATTGAAATTTGACCAAATCTCAGGGGGTTATATAATAATATCCTAGAAAATTAATATCCACTAAGTTTGCTCAAGTAATAATCTTGCAGATTATTTACTAAGTCACTATCTATTATCGTTTTTGAGAAACATGTATATGTGGTAGGCATGTGCAAATTTAGAGCGCTGTTTTCATGAGGAGGGTGAAAAATTCATCAATCTAGTAGGTTGAGCCCATAAGGTTTATGATTGTGCTCTTTTTCCTTAATCAAGTTTTTATTCCACAAGGTTTTCTTGATCAAATATTTTAATGAGGCAGCTTGTGCATTGCAAATAATATATGAACATGTACTCTTTTTTCCTTAGCTATTTTTTCCCATTGGGTTTTCTAGCAAGGTTTTTAATGAGACATGTACATGGTGCATTAATATCCAATGGAAAGTGTTATAAAATATAGAAATTTAATGTGGACATTAATAAAATTTATTAGACTAAATAATATGATAGGTTTTAATTAGACTATGTTAATTAGACTATATAAGGAGATGTTAGAGTACAATTGAATAATAATATGATCCCAATTTTTACTCTCTATTTTCTTTGTGTCTCCCTCTTTTCTTTACTGATTATTGCTAATTTTATTACAATTTTAATGTTTCTCTAGTTAATATATATATATATATATATATATATTTTATTTTACTAAGTATACAAAATATGTATATACATTAATTAACACCTCCGGCCAACTCTCATTTGTTTATATATATATATATATATATATATATATATATATATATATATATTTAACCGTTGAAAATTTCAAAAATTAATCTAAAAGAATTTCTACATTATGTAAAATAAGTTTTTTTTTCTATGGTTGAAAATAATAAGTTAAGAAGACATATAAAATTTATGTAATAGGTTTTATTATTTAGGAAATTAAAAAAGTAAGAATATATTTAAATATAATATATATTTTTTACTATTGGAAAATTAAATTCATCATCTGTTTAAATAAATATTAGAATATTAACTAGACTTTATTTATATATATAAAATAAACTATTGATTTACACGAGTATATTCAATTTAGATTTTTAAAGAATTTATTAGAATTTAAAATTTTAAATATATTTAAGTAAGACTTTTAAAATTCTACTAGAGTCATGAGATATTCAATTAAGATTTTAATGAATTTCATAAAAATAATAAAAATGAGAGGTTATTCAATCCATAGTTTTATAAAAGTCTTTTTCAAAAAGTCAATAAATTTTAAAATATATAAATTTTAATAGATTTTTTTTATCATAAATTTTTAAGCAAAAAGGTTATTAGAAATCTTTACTCAGCTACTAAAATTTCAATGGATTTTTTTAAAAAATTCTATAAAAAATTATTAATCATATTAAAATCAATTACTTTTAAAAAACCTATAAAAATATATGAAAATTAAAATTGAATACAATCTTCTTAAAATATATATTTTTTATTCAATAACATAATTTATTAGAAATGACAATATGACTTTTTATGTCAATAAAATGTGCTCAAAAAGTGAGCATTCAGTGCCAAAAATGATTCCCAACGTTGTCATCCACTTTTGCATCAAAGATGCTCTAAAATAAGTATTATATTCTATACAGGACCTGACAATCTTCTCAGTGCGCTGTCATTTCTTGACTGAGTTGACTCAGAGTCAAAGCAATCTTCTATATAAAATCCAGTGGCACGGTGAGTTGGGGGACAGTCCGACGAATGGAGGCTCCGGTGCCGAGAGTAGGCGTGGTGGTGTTCATAGTAAAAGGAAAAATGGTGCTCTTGGGACGACGCCGTTCCACTGGCGTCGGTGATTCCAAATTTGCCCTCCCCGGCGGTCACCTTGAGTTCGGTCTGTCTTCTCTTTTCATTTTCTCCTAAATTCATATCCATATTTTCCATTTTCTATAATAATTATTTATAGGATTTTGTTTTCTGTAATTGATTTTGTAGTAATCCTTCGGTTCTTTTTCTTCTGGGAATGGTTTTGTTTGCGCAATGATTGCATGACTTGCATATTCCACACGCGACACTGCGTTTGAATAAAGTCTGAAATACTTTGAACGGTTAAAAAATCGTTTTGGAAATGTAGGTTAGGTTGCTTAAAAACGATAAGTCGTTATACGGTCGACAAGGCCTCGTTTCAATTTTGGGCATGATCAACGGGACGTTTGTACGATAGTTTTATTTACGACTGGGGTTGTGTCAATTTGTGATTCTTTAATGTTTACGTTGAATTATTTGGATAACTTATTGCACATTAAGAAAAAAAAAAAAAAAGAAGAGAGTAAAGTAGGACCCTTGCACTTAATACCATTTTTTTCTTTTTCATAATTATCTTTACGTTCAACAAAGTTCATGTTATATATCATTCTACTCATGATAGTGAAACTTGATTTTTAAGATAACGATTCATGAAAAACTAATTCATTAAAAGTCTACCATGGAGGGAACAAGACTTCAATCCATATTTTAAAAAAAAAATATAAACAAGAGTTTAGTTGAATGAAGTATCTGATGAAAGCTCAAAAATCATTGAGCTTGTGACTACAAACCAATATTAAGCTTTTAGCCATTTGGAAGTTAAGTGAAAGAGAAGGGTCAAGGGATTTGAAAGGAAACATATTGTTAAAAGCAGCAAATTAGCTTTATAAAAGGTGGTTGATTGCATTAATTTGATAAAAGGATTATTTTATTTTAGGTAAGAATTAAACTCACGTTAAGTAGACTAAAATATGTGTTTATATAGACATGTCAGATTTTGTGTTGAAATAGGTTACTATTTTGCTAATTGCCACAGATTTTGAATAAACACAAGCACGCATAAATATTGAATTAGTGAGCATTTTTATTATCAAAGACATATTATTACCAAACCGCTTGTTATGTGTCATTAGTTGGAAACTATTTTTTGTAACTTCCATTTACCTACGTGTGTGATTTTAGGGGAGAGCTTTGAGGAGTGTGCAGCAAGAGAGATCAAGGAAGAGACTGGTTTGGACATTGACAAGATAGAGTTTCTGACTGTCACAAACAACCTCTTCCTAGAGGAAACTAAGCATTATGTCGCCATCTATGTGCGTGCATTCTTGAGAGATCCTCATCAGTTGCCCCAAAATCTCGAGCCCACCAAGTGTGAGGGTTGGGATTGGTATGATTGGGACAACCTCCCAAAACCACTATTTTGGCCATTGGAGAAAATGGTGCTAGAAGGCTTTAATCCCTTTCCCAATGCCTAGTATTTGTTAGCAACATTGTACTAGTACTCTATACCCTGCTTTCTCAAATGGTTATGTGTGTGGTACTTGGTACTTTTGGATGCTGGTTTGTTTCTTATTCCAGGCATTTTTTTGAATCTAATGATCAGATTAGCAAAAATTGTTTCTTTCACTTTTCCTTTTGAGTTTCTCTCCTCTTATATATGAGATTGCATTTCCGCTTATTTTCTCCCATCTATTTCTACTTATTTTCTCCCATCTAAGTTTGTGTTTTTGATATAAACTTGCTTAGGAATTAAGCTTTTTACTCAGTCCTAGTAAACCTTAGAAGTCAATTGAATATACACTTAAATGCTATTTTAAATGCATAAAAGTTTAGTAGGTGAATGAATGTCAATGCTGTTTCATCATTATATAATATTTTTATGAAATGACTGAATGAAGTAATTATATATTTAGAGAAAAATAGAAAGGAAAGATCCTATAGAAAAACAAAAATAGAAAGG
The DNA here is from genome assembly GCA_007844105.2 of Rhamnella rubrinervis. Taxonomy (NCBI): domain Eukaryota; kingdom Viridiplantae; phylum Streptophyta; class Magnoliopsida; order Rosales; family Rhamnaceae; genus Rhamnella; species Rhamnella rubrinervis. The sequence continues at coordinate 10,260,472 of CM017577.2, forward strand.
AACGATCCTGACTAGGGTGCTGATGCAGTGGCATCGTGCTTAGTTGACCCAGCTTATGTGGCTTCCACCTCAGCATAGGGCTAATCAACAGCAGCTGGACATTTTGCATTTACTTTTATTATGTTTATTGCATTTTTAATATTATTTAGTTGTTAAACGACTGCGTTTGACATAACTGATTTGTTTGTCATTTAGGCTTGTTGCAACAGTCATTATTGAGCATATAGCTCATTCCCTGCAACAATGGTCCTCAGAGTTGATTTTCCTTGAAATTTTGACTGTTTCTCTCTGAGAGAGTTTGTTAATATGTCGAATAAGGCCCTAAGGCCTTGAGCGTCTGTACGCTTCTTCTTCTACCGCTTTAAACCACCAGGTAATCTTAAAAAAACAAAAAGAATTTTAGAGTGCATGTCTGCAATGTTTTCACATCCAACCACATTTCCATTCCCAAAACTTCAACTTTAGTTTTTGTTAGCTTCCATTTACATGAATCACTTCCTTGATACAATGTGAGATAATAAATGTTGAAGTTGATGAGGAAACTTATTTCCTTGCACATGTTGCCTAGTGGTACGAAAGTCATCTCTATCTTCTGTCTATGTACATTCTTGCCTGCTTGCTTTTGACATATGCTCATATGGGAGTCTTAAGTGGTGGATTAACATGATTTCGTGATATTTTATTGCTAAACATTTGCGCATATAGGATCATACCAAGTTTCAAATGATTGCTACATGCAGCTTTAGAAAATTTGAGTTGGGTAGATTAGTATGATATTTTGTTTACAAAATAGCTATACTGCAGTGCCTTTGGCTTCTTATCAAATTCATGTGAATCAACAGCAGTTCCATGAGTCTTACATTTGATATGCCACAATATTGTATAGGATAATATGAGTATAGCTGAAAGATCTTGCCTTTGCATATGAGCTAAATAATAGATAGACAGCAGAAGCCACGATGAAAGGGGCCATAAAAATGTTGCATCACCAGGTTAATCTAGTTAGAATTTAAGGCAGGAGAAAGTTCGTTTACATAAAGGTTATGGTCTGTCTCTCATGTAGTTGGTAATTTGCTATTTCACACGTGTTGAATATGAGCTCCCCACACATTTAACCTTTTTCTTTTCCATTCAAAGAAAAAAAGAAAATTTTTTTTTTTATTCTTTTGGGAAGATGCACCTTAGTTTGTTTTATTTGTAATAACGCAGGTTTGGAGACACTGATATTTGTCTAGTCTTAATTTTGGTACCATCAATTTTTCATTGAAGAATTTGAGTTGAGATTAGCTGAATTCTGAACAACTATTTTGCTTTGAGTAGTCTGCCCAGTTTATATTTTTAGATAGATAGAATACCCATTTATTTTCTCTATTAAATGAAGCACGCTTCTTTGACATATATAGGTGCAATTTTACTAGATATAAATTAATTTTGTACATTCTAATCTTTTGTACAAAAAGTGAAATGCCAAGTTGTGATTCGACATGTCAATTAATGTCGTTGCCTCTAGTCAAGAATGGATTGCAATACATGCTCTTGTATGTGTCTTTCAAATGTGGTTCATATCAAGTACAACTGGATAGAAGATGTTATAGAATACCCATTTATTTTCTCTTTTAAATGTTTCTGCACGCTTTCTTTGACATATATAGGTGCAGTTTTACTGGACATAAATTAATTTTGTACATTCTAATCTTGAGTACAAAAAGTCAAATGCCAAGTTGTGATTCGACGTGTCAATTAATGTCGTTGCCTCTAGTCAAGAATGGCTTTCAATAATTCATCAAAAAAAGAAAAGGGATTTCAGTACATGCTCTTGTATGTCTTTCAAAGATGGTTCATATCAAGTACAACTGGATGGAAGATGTTTGATCTCAAACCAAGAGGAATGAATGGAGATACTTTCCATGTTCTCTTTGTTGATAATATCTTTTATGATTTCCAGGAGTTTGATCCTCCAACATGGTTGACATAGAATGTATGAAATGGTAAACCAGTGATATTTTGGTGATTGATTCATTTTGATCAGTCTAAATTCAGCTACCAACTAAAATGTTGCAGGACATTATGAGTGATCCTTTTGTTGGTTATCCTTGCTCGTCTATTGTAATTGTTGGACCTACTTCATAATTGTAGGTTATAAGAATACTCTGCCAACTCGGGAAGTTTTCTCATACACATACTCTAAGATTATGGATTTGAGTTACGTCTCACTCCCTTTTAGTTTATAAAATGGCTGACCAAAAACTCGAGAAGCTTTTGTATGTATGGTATAGGTATGCATTTTGGGTTCCATAATTTTGTATATATGTACCAGAATTGTGTTCAATTTACGTACTGATCAAGCTGATTCAGATTGCTTTAGGGCGGTCATGTGATCATAAGTGGTCCTGGGTAGTAGAGATGGCCAAAACCCAAGATCACAGCCCGACCTGTGATCGTTGATGGTCCAGTCCAGTTCCTAGCCTTCTCGTTTAGTTGCTTAGGTTATTCAATTCAATTCAATTTAAGTAACTTCTTGGATATGGTATCAAATTTGCACTTGGCTTCGTGAAGGACAGTCTTGTCCTTCGATAACTTATCATATAAGCTTCGGCTTCCTGAAAGGTAGAATCCAATCGTAGGCTTGTATAGAAAAGTAAGTGAGCAATAATAATGATTAATAATAATAATAATAATAATAATAATAATAATAATAATAATAATAATAATAAGAAAGAGGTAACTTAGGCTATTAGAGTACTCAGGGAAGCCATATTGCCAACCCCAAACCACTCAAAAAAAGCCTAAGTCAATTTTATTAAAAAGAAAAATAAAAAAGTACAAGTAGAAAAAAACTCTGTAGCTATTAGAAGCAGTACAAAGATAGCAAAAAATCAGTGTGTATTGTGCCGAGAAGCCCGTGTGAAAAGCTTAGCTAAACCTAATTCTGATGTTGCAAGCTGCAATCTTCTAAATATTTCTTATTTCTTTGGTCTATCCGGTTTTCTTTTAACCATATTCCATGTATTTTGGTTAGTGATTTTGGAGACTGGATGCAAAGCTACCAAGTTTAAGTTATGCTGCGTCGGTGTCGGTAGCTGTACTCTTCTAACTGTTTCGCCTTTCTTTGGTTGACTCGGTTTTCTTTTAACCGTATTCCATAAATTCTGATCCGTGTTTTTCGAAACCGATGGTTACGACGCAACCAAATCCAAGTTTATTTGCGCTGCGGTAAGTGCACCAGAAGATTCGAACGGAACCATGTCCATAGTATTTGATTGTTGACCCATATAGGAGGTACCATCGAACTCATTTGAGGGTTTTGAAGAACCCTCACTTTGTAGAGGCGGCCACTTGTCTTCAACAATATCATCTGCATCATCACCAAGCTCCTCATCTAAGTCGCCAAAAGCGTCCACCTACAATGTGATATGATGAAGAATCGTAGTATGGTTTGATGTATTTTGAACACTCTCTGATATAATGTGAACACTCTGCCCCACTTCGGTATCGAAGTTAGTCCCGTTGGAAGCAACAACTAGATATGAAGAAGTTAATCGGGCTGCGATGCTCAATTCTCGATTAATGCCAGCCATGCTAGAAGGGACCGCATCTTATTGGTGAACCATGTCCTCTATATGGGTGGATGTCATGTCTGTATTCAATACCTCAAAGGCATTGGTAGTACGCACAGTGGGTGTAGCCGACCCTATATGTAGAAAAGGTGCTTGCTTCAGTTTGTACACCTGAGTCAAACTCGGAGCCTTATTCTCTTTTTCATTCCCATGAGCTTCAATTTTAGGAGGGGCCTTTCCAATCACCGATTTGCACTTAGCCACTGAATGGCCAACACTATGACAAGACGTGCAAAAATTTGGATACGATTCAAAGTATAAATCCATTTCTATATAGTCGTCTGTTGTTTCCAATAATAATTTTTTTGGGACAAATCCAGCTAAATCAACATCAACTAAAACCCGAGCAAAATTACCATAATTCCATGTAAGCGTATAGTTATCAATCCTCAAAGGTATACCAATACCTCTTGCGAGGTCCATGAGTATGCGAGGATGCCAAAACTGCCAACTGAGATTATAAAATCTAACCCAAATTTGAGCATTTGTTGATCTCTGAATTGCCGGATTAAAATATTTTACTCAAGTTTGCAATCAAACAATTCCTAGTTTCAAATTTAAGGCTCTATGTGACCATATCCTTTGCCTTTCTTCTGTAGAATGTAAAAGAACTTGAAAGTAATCTCTCCCAAGAGAAATCAGCTTCCAATTATCTAGTTTCTAAATGCTTTAAAGTTTTGAGCGTAAGCCCCCAAACTTCCAAGGTTTATCCCTTTTGGATAGTATTATTCGGGCTATCAAAGAAAACTGACACACAACAATTCTCTCTTGATAAGCATCGTCATTAATACGAACAGAGACAAAATTACCTTTACGAGTTAGCACAATTTTAAGAGCCGAATCTAATTGTCCGCCTGATAATAATGAACCTGCATGATTGATTCCACCAACCACTACTTGCTGAGATGGTGTAGCCTGATTAATGGTCCAATTAACTACCTCTACAAAAGAAGGTTGCTTTGAGACATTACTTTTGTTGTAAACGGCTTCAACCTCAACTCTAGCAATGCCAAATGATTCCAATTTTGTACTACTTGCAATTAAGCCAGCACCCAAATCCAATCCCAATTTGTTCACAGCAGAAGGTTGCATACCCCTTGATTCCCAAGCTGGGTCGAATGCCATATTTTCCCAACCAAATCACAAATTATAAGTACATCAAGTCACAGATTGTAAAAACAAACCACAACTAACAGACCGTAACACAATAATTAGTTAAAACAAGTCAATCCCTTTAGAGATTACAACAATTAATTGAAAATTTATGTTCTTAGTTACAATTTGTTCCAATTAATCAAAAAACAAAAACTCAACAAACCCGAATGTCTTGAACAATTTTCTCAGCAATTCCCAAAGACAAACACATTCACAATCTCAAGCTTTGTCCAAAAAAGATCCAACAGCAATTGTCGAAGCTAACACAAAACCAATGACTACAAAGCAATGAAGACAATAGAGATCACAAATTACCAAAGCTTGAAACCTGCAACCTACATCTTCAAAGGGCGACCAGCAAGCTAAAGCCGAACTATGTTAATGCAGATGCACCAAAACATCAGTGGTGAAGAAACTCATGAGTTTGGGAAAGTTTCAATCCTCGAGCCCAGGTGCAAATCCCAATAGATCCAAACCCAGCTTAACGATGCCCACTGCAACGCTAATCACAATCGGACCATGTCAATTGAAATCGAACCTGTGATGATCGAACCAGCAACCAGCTCACTAGAAAACTTGTGATCCAAGCTCAAACCCGTAGCCAGCTCACTAAAAATATGTCACTCGCAGGAATGGTGCGCTTGAGATCGAAAACGCAGAGACGATGTGAAGCTCGACGATCCAGATCTACCAACCCAGCGGATCTGCTCACATGCTCGTGGAGGATCCAACAGTCCCACGTGAACGACGATGCAAGTAGCTCTTCAACCTCCGAGGATCTAACCTACGGCGGCATCTGGCTTGCTGAAACTAGAGAGAAGTCAGAGCTCCTCTCCTTAGAATTTCCCACCAATAATAATAATAATAATAATAATAATAATAATAATAATAATAGGTTACATGCCGGATAGATGGGAAGAGGCATCTTAACTAGGTTGGCACCCCTCTTGCCTCGGATGGAGATATTCCAATTAGGTTGACACCCCTCCAAACCCACACCGAATAAGCAAAAACTTTATTAAAATGAAAAAGTTACATAATAATAATAATAATAGGTTACATGCCGGATAGATGGGAAGAGGCATCTTAACTAGGTTGGCACCCCTCTTGCCTCGGATGGAGACATTCCAATTAGGTTGACACCCCTCCAAACCCACACCGAATAAGCAAAAACTTTATTAAAATGAAAAAGTTACATCAGTTCTAATAGTTACTGCAGATGCACCAAAACATTAGTGGTGAAGAAGCTCACGAGTTTGGGCAAGTTTCAATCCCCGAGCCCAATTGCAAATCCCAATAGATCCAAACCCAGCTCAACGATGCCCACTACAACGCTGATCACAATCGAACCATGTCAGCTGAAATCAAACCCGTGATGATCGAACCAGCAGCCAGCTCACTAGAAAACTTGTGATCCAAGCTCAAACCCGTAGCCATCTCACTAGAAATATGTTGTTCGCAGGAATGGTGCGCTCGAGATTGAAGACGCAAAGACGATGTGAAGCTCGACGACCCAGATCTACCAACCCAGCTAATCTACTCACATGCTCATGGAGGATCCAACAGTCCCACATGAATGACGACGCAAGTAGCTTTGCAACCTCTGACGGTCCAACCTACGACGGCATCTGGCTTGCTGAAACTAGAGAGAAGTCAAAGCTCCTCTCTTTAGAATTTCCCACCAATAATAATAATAATAATAATAATAACAATAATAATAATAATAATAATAATAATAATAATAATAATAATAATAATAATAATAATAATAATAATAATAATAATAATAATAGGTTACATGTCGGATAAATGGGAAGAGGTATCCTAACTAGGTTGGCACCCCTCTTGCCTCGGATGGAGACATTCCAACTAAGTTGACACCCCTCCAAACCCACACTGAATAAGCAAAAACTTTATTAAAATGAAAAAGTTACATCAGTTCTAATAGTTACCACATATATAAAATCTGAAATAAAAGGACACAAACATAGTTACAACAGAAGTAAGAAAAGAAAGTAAAATTATAACCGTCGCCGGCCTCGTTAAAACCTGAAAGAGAAAAAGCCTCAAATAGGGAAAAATTTCAATCTTGGAAAAAGAGTACCGGGACAATAAAGAACAAGTAAAATTACAACCATAGTCAAATTACAAATAGTAGCCACGAAGACCAAAGCCTGAATAGATCACACAAAGCAGTAAGCCATCAAGCACGCTAAATAGGCATGGTAAGATCTTAGACACAAGACTCGAAGAGTGTGACTCCAATCATTATTTTCCAAAATTGCCAGTTTAGAAAGATCATTCTTACCCTATTACCTTTTCGGAAAATATGTGTCACTCCGAAGTCAATAGAATTGATAAAACGAAGACAGTTTGATAGCCTGACCCTATATTTCCATGGAACCTCCATAGTATGTGAAGAAAAAAGGCGAACCACGTAAGTAGAATCACAATCCAACCAAAGCCTATGCTAATTAAAATTCTGAGCTTGTTCCAATGCATATAACGTGGCTTACAGTTCCACTTTAAAAGCCTGAATCACTCTAAAAGAAATAAAGAAGCAGCCTTCCATAAGTCCACAATAGTTTTAGAAAATTCCTCCACCGCCAGCTAGTCCAAGAGCACCTTTCGTAGCCTCATTCGTGTTAATTTTGATCCAACCTGGAGAAGGAGGCCTCTATGTAACCGGGATAATATTAGGTGCCTTAGGAGGACGAGCCCGGACACCTAAATTCTTTAAAATAACCAGCTCATGAACTGAATTATGCATAACCCCCATTTGCAACCCATTAGCTTCAATTATAGATCTCTAAACATGAGCAAAAGCTTGCAAAATAGGATGTAAATTACCCTTATGCACCTATTGGTTTCCGACAAACTAAAGGACAGCAAAAACCGCAATAATAGCCGTACGAAGCAAATTGGATAACTACGCACTGAGCTGAAAATTGGAGATAAACTTAAACAAATCCAAAGGCGTGATATGAGAGCCTAGAATAATCCCAAATTTAATTTCATTGAATTCTCAAAGAGCTACTGCATAAGGACACTCCAAGAAAATATGAAAAATGGAGTTGACCACTTTCTTACATATATGACAACAAGAAGTGAGCTAGAAGCCAATCCTACAAAATAAAGCGTCGATAGACAATCTATTATGGAAAAGCCGCCAGCAAAATAAAGACCTCGATGGGGGGATATACTTCTTACATATCAAATTTGGTCAAGACAAAGAACTTTGTAAATTTAAAAGGTATATATACATACTCTTGCAAGAGATCTTATCATCCATAGAATGCATCCAAGCCAGTCGATTAGAATCATTTACCTTACTAGAACCTGTTCGATTTATGTTGCCACATTGGGAAAAGCAAACTTAAAATCTTAGGGGAGACGCCAATTTCCCTCCTCTGTTAGAAAGGAAGAGACATATATATTAAGATCCCAAGGAAAATTAGTTAAATCAACCATAGAAACAATTGGCGATCCAAGCCAATTATCCTGCCAAAATCTGACCTTAGTATATTTTCCCAATATCCAACAGCATTGACTATAAAGCAAAGTTTGGAAAGACCGAATAGCTGGCAAAATGGAAGATTGCAAATAAAACTGAGTATTCAACTTCCCTTTAATCCGAGAACGCAAGAACTCAAAAGCGAAAGAGTTAGCTGTCATAACCCGCCAAGTTAATTTACTCAGTAAGGCCTTATTAAACATAGATAAGTCTTCAACTCCAAGCCCTCCAAGATTTTTAGGCTTACAACAAGTGTTCCAAGCCACAACCACTTGCTTCTTAGAAAAAATAAAACCGGTCCAAACGAAATTCTAAATTGCCTTTGTTAACTCCTTAAGAAGGGCTTTCAGCCATTGATAAATTTGGAAAGAGTGAACAAATTTTGAAGTGATAATCGAATTTCCCAAGCACACACGACCCGTATAGGAAAGCACACCTTCTTTCCAAGTGTCAAAATGATTCAAAAGTCTGTCCGCCATAGGTCGAAGATAATGAATAGTAGGAGCGCCTTTAAAAAGAGGAACCCCTAAATAATCGAAATGCAACTGACTAATTTTCATGCTTGCTGAGTTGCTAAAACAAAGGCGTCATGAAGCTGACATTGACGAACTGAAATATAAATGAGACTTTTTCCAATTCACTCGTTGACCCGAAAGGCGACCGTAAAACTTAAAAGCCTTTTTTATTTGATCGAAATTCTTAGCAGAACACTGTTAAAAGAGCAGCACATCATCAACATAAAGTAAATGTGAAGGAGTACAAACCTCCTGAGAAGCCAACATAGGAGTCAAAGAGTTCGATTGAACCAAAGAAGAAATGTACCGACTGAGAAAATCCTCAACTAACCTAAATAACAAAGGAGACAAAGGAACTCCTTGGCGAACCCCACGAGAATAACTGAAATAACCAACAAGGGAGCCATTGAGAAGAACAGACACTCAAGCAAAACAAAGGATAGTTGAAATCCAGGTGCATAAAGCATCTGAAAAGCCAAAGCTTCGGAGGATCGAAAACAAAAATGGCCAGCTAAGAGTGTCAAAAGCTTTTCTGATATCAATCTTCATAGCCACATTGCCTCCAAAAACCTTTTTCTCTAAAAGATTAACACCTTCTGAGGCCAAGGAAATACATTCACTAATGTTATGCCTTTTGATAAAACCAAATTGTTGCGGAGAAACCACTCGAGAGGCAATGATACCCAATCTCTCAGCCAAAATCTTAGTAATCACCTTGAACAAGAAGTTACGAAGCACGATAGGACGGAACTTATCCATAGTATAAGCATCAGGTGTTTTCGGAAGAGGGATTAAAAAATTGGAATTTAAACCAGGCTGCAAAAAACCAGAAGTAAAGAAGTACTGAACAGCGGCCACTAACTCAGAATGGATGTAATCCCAACCAGCCTGGAAAAATTTACCAGTAAAACCATTAAGACCAGGGGCACTATCTAGATCCATACAAAAAACAACCTGCTTAATAGCATCAGAATTAGGAAGCGAGACTACAAAATCATTTTCTGTATCATTTACCATCAAGGGAATAACATGAGGAACCTTAGAAAAATTCGTACCGTCTTGAGAATCGTAATTAAAAAACCTCTGATAAAAATCCACAACATGATCCTGAATATAATTCCTATCTGTAACCAAATCATCATTAATCATCAAAGAGGACAGAAGAGGCTTTGATTTTCTATTTCTTAGTATTGCATGATAGAAGGAAGTGTTCCGATCACCACCTTGTAACCATTGCACTCGACATTTATCCCGAAGTAACTGCTCCTATTTCTGCAAAAGAGAATCCAAATGAGCCTAAGCCTGCACCTCAATTGCCTATTTTTCTTCAATAAAACCCAAAGTAGCAATATCATTTTGAGCATCTTGAACCTTAGAAAGAGCTTTAGAAATTTGTAAGCGGATGTCGCCAAAATTGAATTTATTCTAGTGCTTTAAAGCGGACTTAATCATCTTAAGCTTTCCCATTAGCTGAAACATATGGTTACCTTGAATAACTGTACCGCAAGCTTTTCGAACAATATCATGAAAATTTTCATCCAATAACCAGATAGACAAAAAGCAAAAAGGCCGATGACCCATCAAAGAATTCTTCTTAAGACAGAACAGAAGCGGGTTATGATCCGAATGCTGCCTTGGCAAGGCCAGACAATGAAGAGAATCCCAGAAATCCAAAAAACTTTGTGAACAAAACACATAATCCAATCTACTCTCAACATAGCTCCTAGCCCCACCCACATCTAGCCCAATTGTAATAAAAACCAATAGCATCTATAATGCATAACTCAGCAGCCTCCATAGCCAAATGAAACTCTGAACAAGAAATACTAGAATGAGGGAGCCTTGTTTTTTCATGAGCACCTAAGATTGCTTTGAAATCTCCCAAAACAGACCATTGAGTTTGAATTGAAGAACTCAAAGTAACCAAAGAGTGCCAAAGAGCCCGTCTGCTCATGTAAGCCATATGACCATACATAAAAGTGAAGTGGTGATAACTATTAAGAAAGAAAAACTTTATAGTTACCTATTGAGCATCTAAGGAAATCATATCCACATCCGTAATAGAGTTGGAAACTAGAAGCCACATAGTTGGAATAGTAGATTTCACATTAAAGGCAAGCCAACGAAAATTTAAAGAAGTCCAAAAATGAGAGGGAATTGATTCCCAATCAATCATAGGCTCCACAAAACAAGCCAAAGAAGGCCTAAAAGAACTGATGCAGTGTTGAAGAACCCGCTGCGTAGCAACATTTCCAATCCCTCGACAATTCTAAAATAAAATATCAAGCATCAAAACCGGTGGACGAAGCTCGAGTACTGGGCCACGTTTCCCCTGCAGCCTTAAGAGCCTGTATAATACGTTTCTTTTCCTCCTTAGATTTTTTTCCTCACTCTTTCTTCGTTGAGACCTCCTCCTAAGTGTTTCCTTCGAATGGGACAATTTGAAGAGCATCTTCCCCAACGAAGGTATCTGTAGTGTTTTCGGTAACAGAACGAGTATCCACTTGTAAAGCTGAAGGTTGATGACTAAAAAAATTTAACATCTATCATAAATGAAAATCTATAACATCAACACTTATTTTGAGAACATTTCTAAAATGCATAGAAGAACAAAAAGCCGGAAGATTCTACCACCACTACATCCCCAAAGAAGAAACAACAAACTTTGAAGTGCATTAGCGACTGAATTGCCTTCACGAAAAATATTAGAAACCCGAAAATGAATGCTGGAAGTATAACAAAGACAATTAACCCATCTTGACTTCAAACCCAAAGGCACAAAAACCAAACATCTTGACATATTCGATAGCAAAAATAATACCTCATAGCTCACTCTCAAAGGCATAACAAGATCCCAATGGAATAACAAAACAACCTTTAACAAAACTCTTACTAGTAATAAAGAAGCCACCACACCCTCCCGGCCCTGGACAACCATTAGCTGCCTCATCAGTATTAACCTTCAACCACCTAGCCGGCGAAAGTGACCAGACAACAGGAAAACCTTAGGAGCCTTAGGCACAGAACCAGCAACCCTTAGATTTCTGAGAATCAAAAAGTCACTAATCGTATTAAACATCGTACCCTTTTGAATTACATTAGCTTCCCTGATGAAAGTCCAAATAAAAGCAAAAGTACGAGCCAAGGGAATAAAAACATCACTGAACTATCTTTGATTTTGATCAAACCATATAGCAGAAATCCAGTAACAATAGCAACAATCCATAAATTAAATACTTGCAAGCTTAAAGAAGCGGGGATAGCCTTTTGAAAGAAATGATCCACTGACCCCGACACATCTAAAGTAAGCCCAAAACTGACCCCTAAACAATCCCACATAGCAGCTACATAAGGACAACTCAAAAAGAGAAGAGTAATAGACTCTTAATGTGCATGACAATTTTTGCACTGAGAAGCCAATAGAAAACCTTACTTGACTAAGACATCATCAGTCGAAATTCTTCCAGAAAGAAGACGCCAAGTAAAATAGAGCGGGAAGGAGGAATAAAATTATGCTATAAATATTTAGTCCACATTGAAGGACAAATCTGGGCTGTGAGATGATGATAAACCTCCCGATAAGAAATAGAACCTAAAACTGAATGAACCGCCCTAGCCAAAGCAACTACCACATTCTCAATACACTTAACCAGTTGAGGAAATGCCAAACGAAAACTCATAAGAAGAATCCAATTGTTGTTAAAATCAACCAAATCACCAACATAAAGATTTGGATCACAAAAAGCACTTGAATTTAGCAAAAAATCAACCAACGGAACTCCCAATCAATAATAAAACTAGAAATGAACTTTAAAATGAATCCTAATAATCCATCTTGATTCTTGAGACAAACCAGATAAAGCTCTCTTAACAGCGCCCAAATTGAAGACGGAACATAGAATAAGGGGTTAAGTTTCCTTAAAAAACGAGCCCGAAGAAACCTAAAACCAAAGGAATCTTTAGTCATTAATTTCCAAGCCAACTTACTCAGTAATGCCTTATTTAAGTTACCAAATTCTTCAAGCCTAAACCCACTTGTTTAACAGGTAAGCAATTGAAACTGATTTCTGAGTCAATACAAAACCAGACCATGAAAAATTTCGGATAGCACAGTTAAAAGACTTTAGTAAACGCACATGCTATTTATAAATCATGAAAGTATGAAAAATTTGGAAGTGATAACAAAATTAACCAAACACAGCTGGCCTGCCAAGGAAAGGGTACATCTTTTCCTCTAAAATACGATTAGCAATAGGACGAAGAATAGCCAATGTAGGAAGCTCTTTAAAAAGAGAAACACCAAGATAAGTAAAAGGGAAAGGCCTAGCCTTCATCCCAATCACTTATATAATCTTGACTTGTCGAGCATAAAAAATGTTAGAACCAAAATACACATGAGTCTTCTCTAAACTCACAACTTGACCAGATAAATTACCATAAAATTGCTGAGCAACTAAAATACTCTTCATGTTCTGAATATAACCTTTACAAAACATGAGCACATCATCAGCATAAAGAAGATGAGTCGGAGAAGAGCAACCTCTAAGAGACGACATCAGTAAAAAAGAATCTTGAGTTACCATTTGAGAGGTATCTACTCAAGAAATCTTCAGCAACGCCAAATAATAAAGAAGAAAGGAGATCCTCTTACCAAACACCTCTTGAGCAACCAAAATAACCATTAGGAACACCATTAACTAAAATTGAAATTTTGGTGGAGGGTAAAATAGATTTAATCCAAGAACAAAATTTAGAACAGAAGCTAAAACTGTCTAACACTGCAAGTAAAAAAATCCTAACTTAACGAATCAAACGCCTTGCGAATATCAATTTTCAAAGCTACATTACCTCCAAAATTCTTACTGTTAAGATGATTTACACAATCAGAGGCCACAACAATACAATTTTCATAATTTCTACCTTTGATGAAACCAAACTGGTGATCATAAACAATTTTAGAAGCCACAACTGCTAGCCGATTTGCAAGAATCTTAAAAACCACTTTGAAAAGAAAATTCCCTAACATGATTGGGCGAAATTTATCAATTGAGTCTGCGCCTTGCACTTTCGGTAGAAGAACCACGAAATTAGTATTAAAACTCAAGTGCATAACCCCAGAAAGAAAAAAAGATTGAACCGCCGCCACCACATCAAAACTAATAAAATCCTAGCAAGCATAATAAAAAGACAAGGAAAACCATCGAGGGCTAGGAGCACTAGCCGGATTCAAAGTAAACACAATCTATTTAACCTCATCAAAAGTAGGAACTGTAGTCAAAGGTATATTATCTCTGCCAGTCACAGCCCTTGGGATAACTTCAGTTAAACTGCTAAAATCTGAACTTAAGGCTCCATTAACTGTAAATAAAGATCTATAATAATCAATAATATGTTCCTTGATAATAGTCATTTTAGTAGTAATGTTTCCCTGAATTAGTAAAGAAGACAAAGAACGCTGAGCTTTCTGAACTCAAAGTGTGGAATGGAAAAAACTGGAATTCTGATCCCCTCCCTTAGCCACTATATACAACACTGATCCAGTAACACTGTTTCTTTATGAAACAAAGCCTCATCAAGAGAAACCTGTGTAGCGACCTCTTTCGATAATCTATCCTAAAAACCCCTCAGTTCTGATTTTAATCTGTACTGAACGAAGTACCTCTTATGCTGAAGTGATTTTTGCATAAACATCTCCAAAAACATCTTTAAATGGAAAAAATAGGAATTCTGATCCCCTTCCTTTAGCCACTTTATACGACACTGATCTTGTAACATTGTTTCTTTATGAAACAAAGCCTCATCAAGAGAAACCTGCATAATGACCTCTTTCGCCAATCTATCCTAAAGAAACCCCTCAGTTCCCATTTTAATCTGCACTGAATGAAGTACCTCCCATGCTAAAGTGATTTTTGCATCAACATTTCCAAAAACATCTTTATTGGACCTAAAGAGCCTGTTTTACCTTTTTCAACTTAGCTATAACTCAATGAAAAGGGCTACCTAAAACCTTAACACTCCAAATATTCTCAACAAAAGCTTTGAAATTCTTATGATGTAACCACATAGATTGAAACCGAAAAGGCCTCGGACCCCATGCAAACAAAATTAGCAAGACTCAATAATAAAGGATGATAATTAGAATGTTTCTTAACAAAATTATAACAATTCACTAAATCCCAAACCTCTAGACAAATATCCGAACAAAAAGACCTATCCAATTTGCTTTGAACAAATCCATGAACCCCACACCTGCCCCATGTAAAAAAAGCACCATGTGTATCAATAGGTAACAAGCTAGTAACCTCTTTAGCCTCTTGAAAATCAACACAAGCAGATGAAATAGGAAGCCCACCGCTAGATTTTTCATTCGACCAAAAAACAACATTAAAATCCCCCACAATGACCCATGAATGGTCAACAACACCAGCATAATTTCTCAATGCCTCCTAGAGAGCTTTATGATGTTGAGGAAAAACATTTCCATAAACAAAAGAAACAACCTGCCGACCCCCAACTCTGAGAACATTAACAGAAAGTAACTGCTCTTTTTTAATGATGTAAACAAACATCCTCCAAAGTAATAGAAGCAAAAAGCCACATAATAGGTAAAGCTGTAGAATTATTAACAACTATAAATCTCATTCCCAAAGAAACCCAAAAATAATTCAAAATCATATCTAGAGCAACAAGAGGCTCTACTAAACATAACAAAACAGTTTTATGATGACAGCAAAAATCATATAAAACCCTTTAGGTATTAGAGTTCTCAATACCCTAACAATTCCAATAAAGGAAATTCATGGACTACCAATCAAAGGAGCCCATGAGATAGGCTGAACCACTCCCGTTGCTGTTTATTCTTGAAGATGCCCAGCTTTTTCTGCTTTTGAAGGTCGATCTGGCTTTTTTTTTTGAACTGTGTTCCAAACCTTCTTGTTAGCAATTTCTGAGACCAATGGCTCCAAAGCAACTAACTCCAAATTTTGTTGCACTACACTATGTAAAGTATCCGAATCGTAAAAAACCATAGCTTTTGTCATATTATTATCTGCTGACCCATAAAAGGATTGTTATCATAAACTTGAACCTGCTCACTCTAGGAAACCTGTGTGGAGTCAAAAGTAACTTCGGTTTTCAAAGGTAATAACTCATCATGAACCAAAATAGCTGCATTAACAATAGCTTCATCATGCATTGACTCCTCAGCTACATCTGCCCAAATACCCATGCAAGCATTAGCATTCAAATCAGAACCCACAACTATTAAGGTATCAGGCACACTAGCAAGAATCGCATCTTGCTACTGAACAAAAGGAGGCTCCTCAGTATCCAGAACCACCAAAGTAGAAGATTAACCACTAGAACCTCTGACGAACCTAGTTAATTATTTGCTAGCTTTGGTTTAAAAACCTAAGAAGGAACAGTATGAGAAACTCCCTTTTCCTTATCTGAATTTCCTACATCAGTGGAAGTCCTACAAGCTACAGCCTTGTATCTAGCCACAGAATGAATAACACTACGACAAGAAGTACAGAACTCTGGAAAAGATTCAAAATATAATTCTACTTCAATACAACTCTCCGTTGTTTCCAATAGGAATTTTTCAGGAACAAATTTAGCTAAATCCATATCAACCAGAACCCGAGCATAATGACCATAATTTCCTACAAGAGTAGCATTATCAATCTTTAAAGCAATACCAATCCCTCTTACGAGATCCATGAGTGTGAAGATGCTAATATTTCCAACTTAAGTTATAAAACCTAAGCCATATCTGAGCATTCGTTGATTTTGTGTTGACGGATTAAAATTTTTTACCCAAACTTGAAGCCGAACTATTCCAGGTTTCAAATTCAAAAAGCTATGTGACCATATTTTTTGCCTATCCTCTACAGAAAATAAAAGCACCTAAAAATATCCCCCTTTCAAGAAAAATCAATTGCCATTTTTCCAGCTTCCATATGCTTTGTAATTTTGTGTAAATGTCATCAAATTTCCAAGGTTTCTCTCCTTTTGATAAAACAACATGAGCTATCAAAGAAAATTGACAAAAAGCAACATGCTCCTGATAAGCAGCGTCATTTACAGAAACTGAAACCAAGTTACCTTTTTTAACTGGTAAAGAGGTAAGTGAATCTGCTACAGTTTATGAAGCTTGTGAATGTGAAGCCCTATCGACCACTTCTGTAAAGGAAGCTTTCTTTAATGAAGAACCATCCTTTGCATGCAAAGGAACCCCCAAACCTACCACAAACCCTTGAACCAAAGCACGTAGCCCATTCGATGCATCAACAACTAATCCAGGACCACTTGCAACCTTCATTCCAGTAGCCATAAACACTGGTGCTTTTGCACTCAATTCCCAAGCTGGATCAAACATTGTGAAATACAGAATGCGTGGGACCAAGATCACCCAAACCCGAACACCAAAATTAAGAAACCACAGCCACGACAGTAGAGAATGACAAAAACCATGTTGACGTTGAGCACCCATGACCACGACATACAATTGTACCTACACAAGAGCAGCAGTCCACATAAACATCGGATGTCCACAACACTGCGAAAGGACCACGAACGATAGATGACTATGGCAAAAGGAATCTTAGACCCATGATCACGCTAACAGCAGCTTGACAACTATGACCTCGACTATGACGACAACATAAAACAATGACAACAAAGCTGTTTAATAACCACGATGCCAATGACGACACCCACCAAGAAGCTTCACATTGGCAACCACGATAGAGCTTGATGATGACAGTGACCTCAAATCTAGACAACTCACTTGGTGATTGCGATGGTGGTACTGCACGAGGAAGCTACTACTACGAACCCGATACGACACCCAAATCAAAACTGCACCATCCATGCCAATGAGACGATGAACAAGACGATGATGAGAACGATCAAACCAAAAAAAGCATGATCAAACAACGATCAAACCATGAGCAATAAGCTAGACGACGATGGCGGCGATACCATCACGCGAAGTCGCCAGAGCTTAATCATCCAATCATCAATCATAATAATAATAATAATAATAATAATAATAATAATAATAATAATAATAATAATAATAATAATAATAATAATAATAACCGGAAAAGGCTACTTGCAGGAAAGTAAGACAGAGATATTCCAACTATATTAGCACCCCTCCATACCTACTAACCAAACAAGCAAATAAAATAATATTAAAAAATTTAATGTCCATAATAAATGAAAATCAGAACATCAACACCTATTTTGAGAAAAATAAACAATCCTAAACATAGAAACATAAATTATAAAACATAAATCCCAACTACATCTTGAATCTATAATTTTCACTGCTAGTAACTTTTATAAATTGCAAAGAAGAACAAAAAGCTAGAAGATTCCACTACCACTGCAACCCCAAAGAAGAAACAACAAACTTTGAAAGTGCATCAACCATCAAATTGCCTTCTTAAAAAATACAAGAAACCCGAGAATGAATGCTGGAAGTATAACAAAGACAATTAACCCATTTTGACTTCAAACTCCAAGGCACATCAACCCTCCGCTGCATGAACAAATTAACAATATAGACAGAATCAAACTCCAACCAGAAGTGATCCCAATCAAATATCTTGGCACATTCATAGGAAAAATGACACCCTAGACCTCACCTCAAAGGCATAATAAGATCCTAACAGAATAACAAAACAACCTTTAATAATACCCCTACTAGTAACAAAGAAGCCACCACACCCTCCCGGCTCTGGACAATCATTAATTGCCCCATCATTATTAACCTTCAGGCACCCAGCCGACAGAGACGACCAAACAACAAGAATAACCTTAGGAGCCTTAGGCACAGAACTATGGACCCCTAGATTTCTAAGATCAAGTCACTAATTATATTAAACATCATACCCTTCTGAAATACATTAGCTTCCCTGATGGAAGTCCAAATAAAAGCCAAAGTATGAGCGAGGGAATAAAAACATTATCAAATTGTCTCTAATTTTGAACAAACCAAATAGCAAAAAACCTAGTCACATTAGCTATAATCCATAAATTAAATACCCGCGAGCTCAAAGAAGTGGACATGGTTTTCTGAAAGAAATGATCCACTAACCCCGACACATCCAAAGTAAGCACAAAAGTGACCCCCAAGCAATCCCACACAGTACCTGGGTTGTGAGATGACGATAAACCTCACGACAATAAACATAACCTAAAACTGAATGAACCTAAACACGTTTGTCTGCCCTATCCAAAGCAACTACTACATTCTCAATACACCCAACCAGTTAAGGAAATGCCAAATGAAAACTCACAGGAAGAATCCAATTGCCGTTAGAATCAACCAAATCACCAACATAAAGATTCAGATTATAAAAGGACTTGAATTTTGCAATAAATCAACCAAAAGAACTCCTAACCAATTATCAAACCAGAAACGAACCTTAGAATGAATCCCAATAATCTATCTTGCTTCTTGAGACAAAACTAAATAAAGTTCTCTTAACAGCGACCAAATAGAAGATGGAACATAGAACAAAGGGTTAAGTTTTCCTAGAAAACAAGCCCAAAGAAACCTAAAAACAAAGGAATCTTTAGTCATTATTTTCCAAGCCAGTTTACTCAACAATGCCTTGTTAAAAGGTACCTAATTCTTCAAGCCTAAAACCCCTTATTTAACAGGCAACTGACTGAAACTGATTTTTAAATCAGCATAGAACCAGACCATAACAAATTTTAGATAGTACGATTTAGAGACTTCAGCAAACCCACATGCCATTTATAAATCATGAAAGCATGAACAAATTTGAAAGTGATAATAAAATTAACCAAACACAACCGGCCAGCCAAGGAAAGGGCGTACCCTTTCCAAGTTGCTAACTTCTCAAAAATACGATCAACAATGAGATGAAGAACATCCAATATAGAAAGCCCTTTAAAAAGAGGAACACTAAGATAATTAAAAGGTAAAGACCCAGCCTTCATTCCAATCACTTCTAAAATCTTGACTCATTAAGCATGAGAATTGCTAGAACAAAAATACATATAAGACTTCTCTAAACTCACAACTTGACCTGATAAATTACCATAAAATTGCAAAGTAGCCATTATACTCTTCATGAGTACATCATCAGCATAAAGAAAATGAGTCGAAGAAGAACAACCTCTAGGAGACGACATCGGTAAAAGAGAACCTTGAGTTACCCTCTGAGAAAGATATCTATTCAAGAAATCTTCAGCAATGCCAAACAATAAAGGAGAAAAAGGATCCCCTTGCCGAACACCTCTCGAGCAACCAAAATAACCATTAGAAACACCATTAACTAAAATTGAAATTCTGGCGGAGGCTAAAATAGATTTAATCCAAGAACAAAATTTATAACAAAAGCCAAAACTGTCTAACACTGCAAGTTAAAAAATCCTAGCTTAACGAATCAAACGCCATGCAAATATCAATTTTCAAAACCACATTACCTCCAAATAATAATAATAATAACAATAATTTGATTGAAATTCTGAGTAGAACAAAGACAAAAAAGCAAAACATCATCAGCATAAAGTAAAAGGGAAGGAGCCTAGACCCCATAAGAAGCCAACATAGGAGACAACGAGTTCAAATTAACAAAAAAAATAAATATACCGACTTAGATAGTCCTCAGCTAACCTAAATAACAAAGGGGACAAAGAATCTCCTTGACGAGCCCCATATGAGCAACTAAAATAACTAACAGAAGAACCATTAAGAAGGATAGATACACAAGCAGAATGTAGAATAGTCTAATCCAAGTATAAAATACTTTTGAAAAACCAAAACTCTGAAGAACAGATGATAGGAAAGGCCAACTAAGAGTGTTAAAAGCTTTTTAGATATCAATCTTCAAAGCCACATTACCCTTAAAAACCACTTGAGAAGCAATAATACCCAATCTCTCAACCAAAATTTTCGTAATCACTTTAAACAAAAAATTACCAAGCATAATAGGCCGAAACTTATCCATAGTGCAAGCATTTGGAGTTTTCGGCAAAAGGATTAAAAAATTCAAAATTAAACCAGGCTGTAAAAAACCAGGAGTAACTGCAGCTACTACCTCAAAATTGAGTATAATCCCAACAAAATTGGAAGAATTTCCTTGTAAAACTATCCGGACCTAGGGCATTATCAGGGTTCATACTAAAAACGACCTTCTTAATAGAATCAGAATCTAGAAGTGAAACTATAAAACCATTCTCCAAATCAATCACCACCAAAGGAATAAATTGAGGAACTATAAAGACTTTGATTTTCTATGTCTTAGCATTGCGTGAAGGAAAGAAGAATTTCAATCACCACTTTGCAACCACTTCACTCGATATTTATCCTAAACTAACTACTTCTATTTCTGCAAAAAAAAGAATCCAAATGAGCCTAAGCCTGCACCTCAACTGCCAACATTTTCTCAATAAAACCCAATATAGCAATACCATTTTAGATAGCTTGAACAGTTGCTAAAGCTTCAGTAATTTTTAAATGAATGTCACTAAAAATAAATTTATTCCAGTGCCTTAATACACACTTAAGCGCCTTAAACTTTCCCATCAACAGAATATAGGATTACCTTGCATAAGCTACTCTAAGCTTTATGAGCGACATCATGAAAACTATCATCCAACAACCATATAAACTAAAACGAAAATGCCAAGGCAAAGAAGCCTTATTAAGTCGAAACAAAAGTGGATGACGATCTGGATGCTGCCTTGGCAAAGCCAAACAATAAAGAAAATCCCAAAAAACCAAACAGTTTTATAAACAAAACACTCGATCCAATCTACTTTCAACATATCTCCTAACTCCACTCTTAGCCTAAGTAAATTAAGAACCAACAGTGTCTATCATGCATAAAGTAGTAGCCTTAATAGCCAAATGAAACATAGAGCACAAAATGCTAGAAGGAGGAAGTCCTGTTTTTTCAT
Organism: Rhamnella rubrinervis; assembly: GCA_007844105.2. Taxonomy (NCBI): domain Eukaryota; kingdom Viridiplantae; phylum Streptophyta; class Magnoliopsida; order Rosales; family Rhamnaceae; genus Rhamnella; species Rhamnella rubrinervis. Next base: position 10,282,218 of record CM017577.2, read on the forward strand.
GAGAATCTAGTACTGCATTAAAATCTCCAAAAACAGACCTAAGAGTTTGAATTGAAGATCTTAAAGTAACCAAAGAATGCCAAAGAGCCTGCCAACCAATATGAGCCACATGTCCATACACAAAAGTGAAATGATGATAACTATTAAGAAAAAACAACTTTATAGTTACCTGTTGAGCATCCGAAAAAACCATATTCACATATGTGAGAGAATTAGAAACTAAAAGCTACATATTTGGAATATGAGATTTCACATTTAAAGCTAACCAACAAAAATTTAAAGATGTCCAAAATTAAGAAGTTAATGAATCCCATCCTACCATAGGTTCTGCCAAACAAACCAAAGAAGGCTTAAAAGAAATGATAGAATGTCGAAGAACCCACTATGTAGAAACATTCCCAATCCCTTGACAATTCTAAAATAATATATCAAGCATCATAAACGTTGGATGAAGCTTGAGTATTGGGTTAATGTTACCCTACAGCCTTAAGAGCGAGTATAAGACGTTCCTTTTCCTCCTTAGATTTCCTTCCTCACTTTTTCTTAGTTCACACCTCCTCCCAATATTATCTTCAAACGGCACAAGCTGAAAGGCATCTTCCTCAGCTGAACTCGTTGAAATTACATTAGGAACCGAAGAAATATTTTCATAACATGAATGAAAATCCACTTACAAAGCTGAAGTTTGAAGATTATCCAAAATAACCAACCTATCCTCCTCCACATTTGGAACCACCTCCCTACAAGAATTAGTCTTCATATTAGCAAACCTAACTTCTTGCTTATCCGAAACCAATGTATCATCATGGACTAGCATGCATTCGTTGGCTGATGAATATGCCATAGTGGTCACTCCTTTAGCAACATTTAAGTTAGAAACATCAATATGACGATCTACACAATCAGCCCATGTGAGTTTGGCCTTCCCCTTGTCCCTTCTTTTCAAAACTTGCACAGAAGAAGTATCTTTTTCCAAGGAAACATCTTGGGAAATAAAAGCATCAATTGGTAACTTAGTATGAGCCAAAGCCTTTGGAACATAAGTCATTTTAGTAGAAAAATCCTTACTTCCAACCTTAGGCTTTTCCTTAAATTCAACTTTCTTCATTAATAAACGGCAAGCAGAAAGCTGATGACCAACATTCTCACAAGCTAAACAAAAATCTAGTAGGTTTTCATAAACTACTGAAATTTCATGGCAATATCCATCAACCTCTAAAGTAACACAATTAGGTAAAAAAGAAGTAAGATCCACATCAACTAAAACCCATGCATAATGGCCAAAGTCCCCATATAAACTAGAATTATCAAACCTTAGAGGAACTTTTCGAACAACAGAGGTAGAAGCTGGCGGTATTGAAAAAGAAGAAGACACCGTAGCATAAGTTTTCCCAGAGCTTGCTGAAACAGAAGATGAAGCTCCCCCTACCACATCTGTAAAAGAGGGTTGCTATTTAATAGGAATAGATATTATTCACTTGTTTAATAAAAATTAGTTTTTTTCTCGGTCTAACATTTTCTTCATTAGAAAGTAAGATTACTAAAGAGGCATAAGCAAGAAATCAAGTTTGCCCATAGATAAAGTTTTATGAGGTTTTCTAGATCTAAATCAAATCAATATTATGAATCAAGATACATAAACCCTATTTTATATTTTGGTGAAGCAATATAAAATTCTAAGATTCGGATAGAGTCAGTTCTGACATTTTGGGGGCCTTAGGCCACCTAAAAATGTTGGCCTTTATAATTATTTTTAAAATATATATATTAAAAGTTAACTATAAATGTAAAACTAATAATTTTTATTAAATAAAAATTATTAAAGTTACAAAAATAAAACTAAAAACTTTTAGATGTTTAAATTAAATTTACTTTCTAATTTTTTTATAAAACTTTCTCAACTATACTATTACAATCAATGTGTTTTAGAATTGTTTTTATTAATATACACCATGTAAAAAAGTATACGCAAACTGGTTTCTCTAGTAATTCTCAATTTTATTGACATGAATTTTATTCTTCCTTAATCTCTTCCTTTTGTCTAAATATCATTTATTTTTGGGATATTATCATATAATCCCTTGACATTTGGTTAATTTTTAATCAACTTATATAATTTTTAAAAACTATACTAGATCCCCTGCTGTTAGTTGATTTCTATTTAAATTAACAGCCAAAGGATAAAAGATAATTGCATCTCTTTCATTGATAAAAAATTTAAAAATAAATATAATATAAAATTGTGGACAAATTATAGAGTGACACATGGCAATAAGTTAATGTTTTTATTTCCTTTTTCTCCTTTTCCTTTTCTTCTCCGTTCTCTTTTTTTTTCTCCTCTTTTCTTTCCCGACACTCGGCTTTTCTTCCCTACCAGCATCACCCCTTCTACCTCTACTTTTTTTTTACCCTTACCGGCACCACTCCTACCTCTCCTCTCAAAATTTATAGAACTGAGAGATTAAGGAGGAGAAAAAAAGCATCTTGTGAATGTTTTATGTAGGCTTTAGGGATCTTTGGGATTGATGGGCTGTGAAAATTAATGGGTTTTCTATGGCAGTGTTGAACATCGTATTGATTGAGAATAATATTACTCTCTCTTTTGATGACATTGAAGCCAATTTTAGTGAGTTTTTATTTTTGAAAATAATAAATAGTTAATGTTTGGTTGTTGAGGAAATTTTGGGGGAATTTTGGTTCTAGTTTTTTTGAGTTTGTTTGTTTCTAGCAAAAATTTTGGTTTTTGTATTTGCTGCAAATTTTATAAGTTATAGAGGCTTTGGTATGGTGGTGGTGTTTGAGGTAGTATCGGAGAGTGAACAATAAGAGAGATGATTTTCAGTTAAAGAAAAATTTGGTTTTAGTTTTTGGGGTTTGTTTGTTTTCAAGGAAAATTTTATTTTTCTATTTTTTAAACATTTTATAAGTTGTAGAAAATTTGATATGGTAGCGATGAGGAGAACGATGGAGAGAGACGGTCAAATAGAGAGGATAGAGAAAGAGAAAAAAAAAAGATTTAGATTGCAAAATTGGAAAAAAAAAAAAAAGAGAGAGAGAGAGAATGGAATGTAGAGATGATTGATATTTAGTATATTTTTAATTTTAAAAAAGTCATTTCATATGCCATGTTAGATAAATAAAAGTTAACTATTAAAATTAACTAAGAATTATTAAAAATACAGGGTGAGATAAAAAATTTAAAAATTATATAAGCAACTTAAAATTAAACCAAATCTCAAGGTAGTTGAGTGGAATAAACCCTTTATTTTTTCTACGAATCCATAAATCTATTTTAATTTTTTTTTATAGAGTTTATCATCAAATAACCATTGTTAATTAAAAAACTCAAAGGAGAAATATTAAAACCATTAAAATAAAATACTTAGGGAGAAGACATAAATAAAAATTTGATATAATATATATATATATATATATATATATATGAATAATGATTATAAATACCAAAAACATGTATAAAAATTATGTACACTGAAAGTAATAAAGTGAAAAGTATCATTTCAGTGTTTGAGAGTCAATATTATACTGCAATACTGTTGTCAATGTTATATTACAATACTGTTGAGGATTAGAGTTTAAAAAATGGATAGAAACAATGAAAATAAAAATAAAATGAAAAGGTGAATAGGAAGGATAAAAAGATAAAAATAAAAATCAAGAAGATAACTTTGTAGACTTTAACAATGTGAAAAAAAAAGATAACGAATATTTATTAAATAATGAGATGGACCATACTTTTTATTAAATCCATTACTTATTAAAAATATTATTTTAAACTTTTATTTTATTATTTTTATAAATATATTTTATAAATTTACATATAATATTTTTTTTAGACTCTTACCTATGGTCAAGGCGGACCATAAATATGGATGAATTAAGTTATTGCAATTATATTTATGTAATGAAGTATGCTAAATTTTTATATATTAATCTAAAAGAGGTCAGAGAAAGTGAGCGCACATATGTATAACTTTGTAAATCAAATAAAAGACAATTAAGGTATTCAAACCTTCCCGCCAGAGTGGAATACTTGGACCTTTTGCATTTTGGCGGCTAACTTGGATGTTGAAGTGACAGTTAAATCTTGAACATGATTACCAATCAAAATTGACGAAAAGACTCCTAATCATAGCCGTTTGTTTTCTGTTGGACCATATCAGAGCTGTTGAAAGAAAAAATAATAATAATAAATTCATCAAGTTGTTCAACTTGTATTAAAGAAAGAGAGGAAATGAATATTTCCTACTCAAATGTGCATATAAAAGCAGTGACGCGGTTAAAGATGGTGAAGGAAAAATGGAGAAAGAGATGATAACTCCCGTGCCGAAAGTAGGAGTGGCTGTGTTCTTGCTAAGAGGGAAAACGGTGCTGCTGGGGCGGCGCCGCTCACTGGCGTAGGTGACTCCAAATTTTCGCTCCCTAGCGGACACCTTGAGTTTGGTCAGTCTCATCATCTACGTTCTCTCAACTTTATTATGAATATTTTTCCATTTTTTCCTTAACTCAATTTATTTATTGAATAACTTCTTTGATGTGACAATAATTTTTGAATAAAGCTAAGGATATAAAAAGGTAGACTAAGGTACTATAATATTACACATACATGGCAGTATGTTATTAGTTTTTATTTGGGGTTCAGTACTTATCCCTTGATTATATTAATATGTTATCAAGAAAGATTTATAAGAAATTAAAGTTATAGTCCGAAAAATAAAATGGATTTACAAGAAAATTTATTATTAAAGCCCCAACTGGTTGATTCTGTAACATATTGTTAAACCATTGCTTTTAGAGATAAAATCGAAATTATAAGAAGTAGGCGAAGATTGGCTAATTTACATGATTACATGTTTCAAATAAATTCTATGTTGAATTGTATTCTTACTAGTTTGCAAATAAATTACAACAACTTTTGAATATATGTTTATATTTTTGAATTATTGAACATTATGATAATCTCCAAAAAAAAAGAAAAAACATATTTTTGAGCTTTTGTGTAGTTGGTAACTAAATGGTTTAAATTCGAATTCCAATGTGTGTAATTTTAGGGAAAGCTTCGAGGAGTGCGCGAAAAGAGAGTTAAAGGAAGAAACTGGTTTGGACATTGAAAACATAGAATTTGTGAGAGTCACAAACAACCACTTCCTAGAGGAACCAAAGCCATCCCATTACGTGGCCATCTTCATGCGTGCATGCTTGAAAGATCCTTACCAATTGCCCCAAAACCTTGAGCCTAACTTGTGTGATGGTTGGGATTGGTATGAGTGGGACAGCCTCCCCAAACCACTCTTTTGGCCTTTGCAAAAAATGGTTGAAGAGGGTTTTAATCCTTTTCCAATTTCCTAAATTCGTCACCAAATGTTGTATTGCTACTATATATGTCATTCTTCCTACTATACTTTGTCAATAATATCGTTATGTATTTTCTATTTGATACTTTGAATCCCGGATAGATCTTTATTTTGGGCATTTCTTTTACATTCACATTTTTTTTTTTGATAAATAAAATCATTGCATTCAACCAAATACACAGAAAAGCCCTCCTAAAAAGGAGGCTTACACAGAAGCCAGCGACCAACTGTTTCAAAACAATTCCGTCAATAATTACATGGGAAAGATCCCCCATAAGAACTCTTATCAGCTAGCAAACAATAATTCGTTGACGAAAAAAATTTAAAAACAAGATCAATGACCGTTGCATATGTGGATTACGTTGCTTGGAGTTCTTTGAACGTAACTTGTTTCTTTGAGGATAAAGCATAATTATTTTTTCGCAATTTATTTTTGTGAAAATAATTATAAGTTTAATTATAATTTCAATAAAATTAAATTTTAAATTTTAATTGGTCAATTTAATTAAAAATCAATTAGAATTTTATGATATAAAACTTACCGTTTGATGAGAACTGTTATTATTCACCTATTCACCTATTTAATTAAAACTGATCCTTTCTTATCCTCTCTCTTACCCTACACGCCTATTAAGTATATACCTTTCTTTACGCTTCCTTCATATAAAAGAAAGATTATTTATGGGATAGAAAATAGAAAGTAAATTTTTTCATAATTAAGAGTTTTTTGAGTTTTTTATATCAAAATCAAATCAATCAATGAATCAATGTATATAAATCCTATTTTTATTTTGGTTAAGAATGTAGAATTCTAACATCTATGTTGAGAAATTATTGCAATCACGTTTGCACAATAAATTTATGCTTACATGGTATAGAGTTTAGTTATCAAATTTATATTTTTCTATGATTTAAGCCCTAATTTACTGAAGAAAATTGCAATTCTGATTTTTGGATTTTATTTAACCGATCTGCCTATGAGAGTTTGCCCTGCGTTTCCGCTGCATATGTAAATTGTTTATTACAGAGTTGCAATGTTCTTGCTGCTTGCAGTGTGTATATTTATGATTAATTTATTACCGTGCGCGTTGTACGCTTTTTTGTATGCTTGAAATCATGATGAAGTTGCTTTTTATCAAATTGTCCGCTAATGGAAATTAGTTGTTGCAGAACCCACCCTGTAAGAAAGCTAATAGCATGTATGGCTCCACATGCATTGAAGCGATTATTCTTTTATTTTATTTTGGTAATAACCTATTGTTCCTTTAATATAATGTGATAGCGGGCATGTGTATTACTTATTGAAATTTAATTTATTTATGCATATATAAGAACAAGAACAAATTATGCTTTTCACAGTAAAGTGCTTGATGATCACATTTTATTGGGTTTTTCTATATATATATACACCTTTTATATGTACATCAAGAATATATATTGATGATATTAAAGTCTAAGATGATCGTTAAGTTGTAGGCTGTAAATGTTTAATTACTATAAATTATACATTATTTATGCAAAATGAATATTCATATTTATGATAGTTTGTTAGTCATCAAATGGTTAAATTTTAAAGTTTCATCAATATTAAATTATGAAATATTTTTATTTAATTATTCAAGAAATATGTATGCTTAGGAAGAAAAATTAAAAGTCAGAAAATCAAATAATCGAGTATTTAATCATATATTATGGTTCCAATAATCTCATGACTCTCTCTTAAGGTATCTTTGGGGTATTATTAGATTCTCAGAATTCAATATTAAATTCTTCCTAGTATAATCAAATGCAAATATATTCATAACTTTTTAAATTATCAAAGTTTGTCACATAATTCGAAATCATGCTCTGATGCCAAAACTTATAACATATCTTAACTAAATTCATTAGATCAAATAATGTTAGGGTGACTATCAAAACTAAATTTGTAAAAATTGCATATCATTTAAAACTTTTTCAACCATGAATACGTTGACAGTCAAAACTCATACTTTGACTACTTTAAATACTTATTTTAAAGTAAATTAATAAAAATCTCAAATACCTATTAAATATTTGTTATTTAATTCAAAGAAAAGAAATTAATAACTTATAATAATATAGCTAGTCTTAAACACAACTTTCAAATTAAATAAAACCATTCTAGATTAATACAAAAAATAATATTATAAATAAACTTAAGAAATAAATATGTCAACACACATGCAACATTATATATATAGGTGCAGTTGCAAAAAAACTTTTCATTTTTTATTTATTGACAACAAACCACGCCTGTTGCAAATAAAAATTAATATTTTAATATTTTACAATGTTTTTGGTTCGTGGTCAAATTTAAAAATTACATGTTGCCGTTGGGACATGCAATTGGGAACCCTGTAAGCCTGCAATTTGTGAATGGCCCGTATAGAATTTTATTTTTCATTTAAAGAGCCCTAAAAACAGTCTGAGAACTTTGAAGCCCGAAGCTCCCCTGCTCCCTTGCTGTGAATTTCTCAGAAGCACTGCCGTGAAATCATGGTGGGTCGAAGCTTTTTGGTCTCTTTCCTTCTCTTTTAAATGTTTCTGTACGCTTTCTTTGACATATATAGGTGCAGTTTTACTAGGCATAAATTAATTTTGTACATTCTAATCTTGAGTACAAAAAGTCAAATGCCAAGTTGAGATTCGACGTGTCAATTAATGTCGTTGCCTCTAGTCAAGAATGGCTTTCAACAATTCATCAAAAAAAAAAAAAAAAGGGATTTCAGTACATGCTCTTGTATGTCTTTCAAAGATGGTTCATATCAAGTACAACTGGATAGAAGATGTTTGATCTCAAACCAAGAGTAATGAATGGAGATACTTTCCATGTTTTCTTTGTTGATAATATCTTTTATGATTTCCAGGAGTTTGATCCTCCAACATGGTTGACATAGAATGTATGAAATGGTAAACTAGTGATATTTAGGTGATTGATTCATTTTGATCAGTCTAAATTCAGCTACCAACTAAAATGTTGCTGGACATTGTGAGTGATCCTTTTGTTGGTTATCCTTGCTCGTCGATTGTAATTGTTGGACCAACTTCATAATTGTAGGTTATAAGAATACTCTACCAACTCAGGAAGTTTTCTCATATACATACTCTAAGATTAGTTACGTCTCACTTCCTTTTAGTTTATAAAATGGCTGACAAAAAACTCGAGAAGCTTTTGTATGTATGGTATAGGTATGCATTTTGGGTTCCATAATTTTGTATATATAACAGAATTGTGTTCAATTTACGTACTGATCAAGCTGATTCAGATTGCTTTAGGGCGATCATGTGATCATAAGTGGTCCTGGGTAGTAGAGATGGCCAAAACCCAAGATCACAGCCCGACCTGTGATCATTGATGGTCCAGTCCAGTTCCTAGCCTTCTCGTTTAGTTGCTTTGGTTATTCAATTCAATTCAATTTAAGTAACTTCTTGGATATGGTATCAAATTTGCACTTGGCTTCGTGAAGGACAGTCTTGTCCTTCGATAACTTATCATATAAGCTTCGGCAACTTATCATATAAGCTTCGGCTTCCTGAAAGGTAGAATCCAATCGTAGGCTTATATATAAAAGTAAGTGAGCAATAATAATGATAATAATGATCACTAATAATAATAATAAAAAAGAGGTAACGTAGGCTATTAGAGTATTCAGAGAAGCCATATTACCAACCCCAAACCACTCAAAAAAATCCTAAGTCAATTTTATTAAAAAACAACTAGGAAAGATAGTAAAAACTTTGGAAAGTACAAAGATAGCAAAAATCAATCGTGTGAAAAGCTTAGCCAAACCCAATCTCGATGTCGCAAGCAGCAATCTTCTGAATATTTCTTATTTCTTTGGTCTATCTGATTTTCTTTTAACCATATTTCATATATTTTGGTCAGTTTAAGTTACATAGTTTAAGTTATGATGCGTCGGTGTCAATAGCTGCACCAGCAGCCAGCTCACTAGAGAACTTGTGATCCAAGCTCGAACCGGTAGCTAGCTCACTAGAAATATGTCGCTCGCAGGAATGGTGCGCTCGAGATCGAAGACCCAGAGATGATGTGAAGCTCGACGACCCAGATCAGCCAACCCAGCGGATCTGCTCGCTTGCTCGTGGAGGATCCAACAGTCCCGCGTGAACGACAACGCAAGTAGCTCTGCAACCTCCGACGATCCAACCTACAGCGGCATCTGGCCTGCTGAAACTAGAGAGAAGTCAAAGCTCCTCTCTTTAGAATTTCCTACCAATAATAATTATAATAATGATAATAATAATAATAATAGGTTACATGTCGGATAGACGGGAAGAGGCATCTCAACTAGGTTGGCACCCCTCTTACCCCGGATGGAGACATCCCAATTAGGTTGACACCCCTCCAAACCCACACCGAACAAGCAAAAATTTATTAAAATGAAAAAGTTACATCAATTATAATAGTTACCATAGATATAAAACCTGAAATAAAAGGACACAAATATAGTTACAACAAAAGTAAGAAAAGAAAGTAAAACTACAACCGTCGCCGGTCTCGTTAAAACCTGAAAAGAAAAAAATCCTTAAATGGGAAAAATCTCAATCCAGAAAAAAAGTACCAGGACAATAAAGAACAAGTAAAATTACAACCATAGTCAAATTACAAATAATAGCCACGAAGACCAAAGCCTGAATAGATCACACAAAACGGTAAGTCGTCAACCACGCTAAATAGGCATGGTAAGATCTTAAACACGAGACTCGAAGAGTGTGACTCCAATCATTATTTTCCAAAATTGCCAATTTAGAAAGATCATCCGCCACCCTATTACATTTTTGAAAAATATGTGTGACTCTGAAGTCAATAAAATTGATAAAACGAAGATAGTTTGATAGCCTTGCCCTATATTTCCATAGAACCTCCATAGTACGTGAAGAAAAAAGGCAAACCACGTAAGTAAAATCACATTCCAACCAAAGCCTATACCAATTAAAATTCTGAGCTTGTTCCAATGCATATAACGCGGCTAACAATTACGCTTCGAAAGCTTGAATCACTCCAAAAGAAATAAAGAAGCAGCCTTCCATAAGTCCACAATAGTTTTGGAAAATTCCTCTACCTCCAGCTAGTCCAAGTGCACCTTTCGTAACACCATCCGTGTTAATTTTGATCCAACCTGGAGAAGGAGGCCTTCATGTAACCGAGATAATATTAGGTACCCTAGAAGGACGAGCCCGGACACCCAAATTCTTTAAAATAACCAGCTCATGAACTGAATTATGCATAACCCCTATTTGCAACCCGTTAGCTTCAATTATAGAACTGAATTATGCATAACCCCTATTTGCAACCCGTTAGCTTCAATTATAGATCTCTAAACAAAAGCAAAAGCTTGTGAAATAGGATGTAAATTACACTTATGCACCCACTGGTTTCGGACAAACTAGAGGACGGCAAAAATCGCAATAATAGCCGCACGAAGCAAATTGGATAACTGCGCACTGAGCTGAAAATTGGAGATAAACTTAAACAAATTCAAAAGCGTGCTATGAGAGCCTAGAATAATCCCAAACTTAATTTCAATGAATTCCCAAAGAGCTACTGTATAAGGACACTCCAAGAAAATATGAAAAATGGAGTCGACCCCTTTCTTACATATATGACAACGAGAGGCGAGCTGGAAGCCAATCCCACAAAATAAAGCATCAACTGGCAATCTATTATGAAAAAGCCGCCAGCAAAATAAAGTCCTCGATAGGGGGATATACTTCTTACATATCAAATTTGATCAAGACAGAGAGCTTTGTAAATTTAAAAGGTATAAATACATGCTCTTACAAGAGATCTTACCATCCATAGAATGCATCCAAGCCAGTCGATGAGAATCATTTACCCTACGAGAACTTGTTCGATTTAGGTTGCCAAATTGGGAAAAGCAAACTTAAAATCTTAGGGGAGACACCAATTTCCCTCCTCTGTTAGAAAGGAAGAGACAGATATATTAGGATTCCAAGGAAAATTAGTTAAATCAACCATAGAAACAATTGGCGATCCATGCCAATTATCCTGCCAAAATCTGACCTTAGTATCCTTTCCTAATATCCAACAGCATTGACTGTAAAGCGAAGCTTGCAAAGAGTGAATAGCCGGCAAAATGGAAGATTGTAAATAAAACCGAGTATTCAACTTCCCTTTAATCTGAGAACACAAGAACTCAAAAGTGAAAGAGTTAGCTGTTATAACCTGTCAAGTTAATTTACTCAGTAAGGCCTTATTAAACATAGATAAGTCCTCAACTCCAAACCCTCCAAGATTTTTAAGCTTACAACAAGTTTTCCAAGCCATAACCACTTGCTTCTTAGAAAAAATAGAACCGGTCCAAATGAAATTCTGAATTACCTTTGTTAACTCCTTAAGAAGGGCTTTCGGCCATTGATAAATTTGGAAAGAGTGAACAAATTTCGAAGTGATAATCGAATTTACCAAGCACACATGACCCGCATAGGAAAGCACACGTCCTTTCCAAGTGCCAAAATGATTCAAAATTCTGTCCGCTATAAGTCGAAGATAATGAATAGTAAGAACGCCTTTAAAAAGAGGAACCCCTAAATAATCGAAAGGCAACTGACCAATTTTCATACCTACTGAGTTGCTAAAACGGAGGCATCTTGAAGCTGACACCGACAAATTGATATATAAATGAGACTTTTCCCAATTCACTCGCTGACCCGAAAGGCGATCTTAAAACTTAAAAGCCTTTTTTATTTGATCGAAATTCTTAGCAGAACACCGACAAAAGAGTAGCACATCATCAGCATAAAATAAATGTGAAGGAATACAAACCTCTCGAGAAGCCAACATAGGAGTCAAAAAGTTCGATTGAACTAAAGAAGAAATGCAGCGACTGAGAAAATCCTCAGCTAACCTAAATAACAAAGAAGACAAAGGAACTCCTTGGCAAACCCCACGAGAACAACTAAAATAACCAATAGGGGAGCCATTGAGAAGAACATACACTTGAGCAGAACGAAGGATAGTTGAACTCCAGGTGCATAAAGCATCTAAAAAGCCAAAGCTTCGAAGGACCGAAAACAAAAAAGGCCATTAAGAGTGTCAAAAGCTTTTCTGATATCAATCTTCATAGCCACATTGCCTCCAAAAACCTTTTTCTTTAAAAGATTAACACCTTCTGAGGCCAAGGAAATACATTCACTAATGTTACGCCCTTTGATAAAACCAAATTGTTGCGGAGAAACTACTCGAGAGTCAATGATACCCAATCTCTCAGCCAAATCTTAATAATCACCTTGAATAGGAAATTACCAAGTACGATAGAACGGAACTTATCCATAGTACAAGCATCAGGTGTTTTCGGAAGAGGGATCAAACAATTGGAATTTAATCGAGGCCGTAAAAAAACCAGAAGTAAAGAAGTACTGAACAACGGCCACTACCTCAGAATGGATGTAATCCCAACTAGCCTGAAAAAATTTACCAGTAAAATCATCAGGATCAAGGGCACTATCAGGATCCATACAAAAAATAACCTGCTTAATAGCATCAGAATCAGGAAGCGAGACTAGAAAATCATTTTCTGAATTAGTTACCATCGAGGGAATAACGTGAGGAACCTCAGAGAAATTCGTACCGTCATGAGAATCGTAATTAAAAAGCCTCTGATAAAAATCCACAACATGATCCTGAATATAATTCCTATCTGTAACCAAATCATCATCAATCATCAAAGAGGACAGAAGAGGCTTTGATTTTCTGTTTCTTAGCATTGCGTGATAGAAGGAAGTGTTCCGATCACCACCTTGTAACCATTTCACTCGATATTTATCCCGAAGTAACTGCTCCTGTTTTTGCAATGGGTAACTTAGTATGAGCCAAAGCCTTTGGAACATAAGTCATTTTAGTAGAAAAATCCTTACTTCCAACCTCAGGCTTTTCCTTATATTCAACTTTCTTCATTAATAAATGGCAAGCAGAAAGCTGATGACCAACATTCTTACAAGCTGAACAAAAATCTAGTAGGTTTTCATAAACTACTGAAATTTCATGGCAATATCCATCAACCTCTAAAGTAACACAATTAAGTAAAGAAGAAGTAAGATCCACATCAACTAAAACCCATACATAATGGCCAAAGTCCCTATGCAAAGTAGAATTATCAAACCTTAGATGAGCTTTTCAAACAACAGAGGTAGAAGCTGGCGGTATTGATAATGAAGAAGCCACCGTAGCATAAGTTTTCCCAGAGCTTGCTGAAACAAAAGATGAAGCTTCCCTTACCACATCTGGAAAAGAGGGTGCTTAAGAACCTCTGAAATTTTCAAACCCATATCATAGGAGCCAATTACACTACCTGTCTCTTTCTTTCTCATAGCCATAATCACCCACAATATAGCACCTAGTGACCCCACACCTAAGTGACAATCAGACTCCCATGCTGGATTGAACATACTTAAACGCATCAGCACATATGAAACATGACAACAACCTTAACAAGCTCAAACCACTACAATATGCCACGACCATAAACCAAAACAAAAAACCCTACTACACAATGATGACGACGACGTACCTGCCAAGTCTTGCAACCCACAACGACAATGCACACAACAACCAGAGCAATTCACAATAAACATAACCTACCAATGCCCTACGATGACAAGAAACTAGGAACTGCAAAATCACCACAATGAACCCGACTACAACCTGCCAATGCCCCGCAAGCTACAATGACGACGGTAAGATCTACACTCAACGAGGACACCTAACAGCAACCAGCCATCATAAAAACCAAACGACCCTCGATCCATAGTAAATTCATGTCCACAACCTCAACTAACCAAATGACAGCCACGGTAAGATTCCATAAACTAGTAACCTCCAAACTAGATGACTCCATGATAGATAAACGACGCCAACGCTGGAACCTCGACCATGAAAGCAACATAGATGAACGATGAAGCATGAGTGCACAACGACAACGAAGAAGCAAGTACGCAATGATGATGAAGTTGCAACCTCAATAGCAACACCTGCACATAATGGGCACTCCAGCAAAACCCAATCAATGACAATACCTAAGCTAGCAACAAGCAACCTTCACGCTGACGACCACAACAATGATCAGAATAATAATAATAATAATAATAATAATAATAATAATAATAATAAAACCTACAAAAGGGTCATTTTCATTAAATTAGGTCATGCGATCCATTTCAAAATTTGACTATTTGCCAATATAACCACAATGTCTCCTCAATAGACCAATATGGTTTTCTTTTACCTAACAAGATCAAGTAATTTTTAGCTTCTATTTGTCCAAAAAACTAGTAATTTGAGTTAAATCTAAATATGAGTTGAATTAAGATCATGGGATTTGACCTATAGGTTTCCGATGGAGTTTTCCAATGTTGTTTGTTGGGTTTTGTTCGTCTTCATTCATACTTTCAACATATGGGGTCTACTCCATCCAAACTAACCTAAAAAAGACCCAAAAAATAAAATCCAAAACAGCCAAAATAATAATAATCTGACTTTGACTCGTGATTTTGGGTAGACCAAAATAGTACCAAGAATTCCTTATTATATAAGATTTTGAACAATTCTCTCCTAATGACTTTCGCTGAACTAGAAACCAAACTAGAACTAAATCTAGTCCAATCTAATTCAATCAGGCATACCAAACATGCTCGTAAGTATTAATGATCGCAACGAGGCCGCTCTAATTCAACAGAAATAGGCAGGGTTGAGTATTAGCTTTGGGAAAATAGGAAAAGGTGGGTGAGGGTAGGTTTCTTTATTTCCAAGTTTTGAGGAAAATTGATTTTTAAAAGTTTCTACTTTAATAAAAAATATTATTATATATCTATATATATTGTACAATGAAAGAACAAAAATACTTATTTTTATACAATAATTAATATAGTATAAATATACATCTAACTGAAGGGAAATACATTATATATATATATAAGAAATATTACATATAAAATTAAATATATAGATTCTATCATAGTCTTTAAGCTCTTGATTGTTAAAGCGTTATTTTTTATTTTCTATATTTTGTTGATCTTCAACTTGAATATTCTTTTACAAGTTCTTGGCTGGAGGGATTTTTTTTTTTTTTTTTGTGACTTGAAGTCTCTCTTGATTTTTTTTATCCATACTTAAGCTAAGTTTAATGTTATGAAATTGTCATTCCATCAATATGCACTTACACCTTTAATGTAGCTTGATGTCGCATCACAAATTTTTCCTCCAAAGTAGGACCTTAATTTTTGTGGCAAATGTAAGATACCTTAAGCTCTGTCACCCTGAATCTTTATGCCTGTTGAATAATGACTCAAATTTATTATGTTCAACATTTGCAACACAAACAACTATCAAAGTTTGCAACTTGGTCGGCAGTTAACGATTTCAATTCAAACAAAGTTCAATTCTCTACTTAATCAGTGCAGTTAAATTTGAATTTGTATACTCAGTAATTAATGAACTCACATAATAAAACTGTCTATATAAAGACATGAGTTCTCTGTAGAATTTAAAAGGTGACCTAGAGAAGGAAGAGGATGTGTTTGTAATCTCTCTATAAACTCCTCTCTAAAATATACTTGGTGCCTCTTGTGGATGCAGGCAAATTACTGAACCATAAATTCTTTGTGTTTTATATTGTTTAATGTTTGTTTCTTCAATTTCTGGGTATTTGGCACAACAAATTGGTATCAGAGCTAGGTGAACTAGCAAAAATTAAAAATTGAAACAGACCAATTTTTGGCAACTGTTCCAAAAATTAAAAATACTTTAAAATGTGTTTTGAGTATACTAGGTGAAATAGCAAGTTCGGATGAGAAAAACCTTGTAAATTTTGAGTTGAATCACTGCTAGAATTGCCTAAAAAGGGGAAAGAAAAAAAACTTCGCTCATCCTGAGGAAGAAGACGATACTATTGAGGTTGAGTTGTACACTATTAACCCGAGAACTATTGAGCCGAGCCATTTTTTGAGTCAATTCTGTAAGAATATTCCTACATAATATTCTCTGGAATATTTCCTAAAAATTTTTCTTGGAATATTCTCAAATTTATATATATTTGTTTCTTAGCTTTTTCCTTTTTAACAAAATGGGACCTGTTTTCTGATAATTGGATTATTCCGAATTCAATCGTGGTATTTTCAATGGCTTAAACTTAGCAAATTGAGCTGCCCTAGTCCAGAAACGTCAGCAAATCATCCATAAATGGTACTGTTTAAAGAGCTATGTTATCTAATGCAAGTTTTGAGGTGGAAAAATTTTATGGTACCAATAACTTTGGTATGTGGTAATGTAAAGTTTTGGACCTACTATTCCAAGAAAGATCACATATTGCCTTGGAAGTTAAACCTAAAAATATGTCTGATAAAGATTGGGATTACATAAATCGTCAGGCTTATAATATAATTCATTTGTGCTTAGCTAAAGATCAGAAATACTTTGTCATGAAGAAGACCATAGTAGCAAATCTCTGGAAAAAGCTGAAGGACAAGTACATGGCAAAAAGCATAGAAAACCAGCTCTACTTAAAAAAGAAAAAAAACTCTTTCATTTCCTGTGCAAGAAAGGCTATAATTGAGCATCTAGATAATTTCAAAAAATTCTTAGTTGTTTACAGAATATAGAAATTGAAATTATAGAAGGAGATAATGTTCTGTTGTTATTAAATTATTTATTTGAAAGTTAAGAGCATTTAACCACTACTTTGCTATATAGAAAATATGAAGTTAAATTTATAGATGTTTCTAATGCTTTGGTAAATAATGAGTATTGAAAAAAGGATCAAATTGATCACATGGAAACAACACCAGAAGCTCTGATTATAGTAAAAGAGAGGACAATCAATAGAAAATCTGAAGGATCTGGATGGCTGAAAAGATCCCATTTAATATCAAAAGGAGTATCATTAAGAAGAAATCTTGCAAAGGATGAATGTGTCTATTGTTATTAGAAATGGCATTGGAAAAAAGAGTGTCCAAATAAGGAGAAGTCTACTGTAAACGTTGCACAAAAAGTTAATGTAGAGGAATAAGCTTTTTTGGCTTCGTAATCAGACAACCTTTCTGACAGATGGATTTTGGATTCCAGATAATGCTATCATATGTGTTTAAATAGGCAATAATTCTTAAGTTTTCAAAAATTTGATGGTGGAATTATGCTTTTGGGCAACGATAATATCTATTAGATAGAAGGTATTGAACAATTCATTTGAAGATGTATGACGGTAGAATCAGACGACTCAATGAGGTTAAGTATGTTTCAGATTTGAAAAAGAATCTCATATCTCTAGGAGCCTTAAACTTTAACAATTACAAGGTGACTATTGAAAATGGAGTCATGAAGATTGTACGAGGTGCATTTTTGGTAATGAAGAGTACTCTAAGGAAAAATCTATATTTCTTAAATGAGCAAACAGTCACAGAAAGTGTAACTATATGCAATAATTCTGAAGATGATGAATCTAATACTTCCCTACTCTGGCACATACGCTTAGGGTATGTTGGAGAAAAGACCTTAAAAAGTTTGGTAAAATAAGGCATACTAAAAGGTGCTAAGACTAGAAAACTAAATTTCTATGAGTATTGTGTCTTAGACAAGCAAACAAGAGTCAAATTCGGCACCGCAACTCATCGTACCAAGGCAACACTGGATTATGTTCACACTAATATTTGGAGGCCTTCCATAAATGCTCCATTGGGAGGTAAACATTAGTTTTTAAGTTTTATTAATGACTTCTCTAGATATGTTTAGGTTTATATGATGAAGTATAAAGATGAAGTTCTAGATGTCTTCCTTAAATGAAAGAAGATGATTAAAACTAGACCGGTAGAAAGCTCAAGCTTCTCAGATCAAATAATGGTGGAGAATCTAAATCAGATCTATTTCTGAAATTCTGTCAAAATGAATGAATAATCAGACACTTCATAGTTTCTGGCACGCCACAACAAAATGGTGTAGCAGAACATATGAATTGAACCTTAGTTGATAAAGTTCGATGTATGTTATCTTAATCAAACTTGAGCAAAATATTTTGGGTAAAGATTTTGATGTATGTATCTCATATTATCAACAGACTACCTTCTACTACAATTGATAAAAAAAAATAAACACTTCCATAGAGGTATGGTCATGAAAACTTGCTTCAGATTATAATTGTTTGCTTATTTTTGGATGCCCAGCATACTATCATGTTACAAAATCAAAACTGGATCCTAAAGCCAAAAAAGCTATTTTCATGGACTTTCATGAAGGATTTAAGGCATTCCAACTTTGAAACCTTGAGTCAAAGAAGATCGTTGGTGAGACATTACCTTTGCGAATATGCAATGTTGAAATAGAAAACTCCAGAAAAAGATAATAAGAATCCAAATTCTCTATAGTATGTGGAGTTTGAAATTCCTAAATTTTAAAAAGAACTTGTTCAGACTATTGATCATTCTGAATATAAATTTAATGATCAAGACAAAATCTCGAGTGAGGTGGAGATTTCATCACCTGTATAGCAGCTAGAGTCTATTGCCACTAGCAGACCATAAAGGAACATTCAAAAACCTACCCACTACTAAGACATGGTGGAATATGCTCTTTCATTAATTAATGATAATGTCCTGAATACTTACAAAAAAGTTGTATATAGTCTTGATAATGTCAAGTGGAAAAAGGCGATGGATGAAGAAATGACTTCACTTCATGATCGACTTGGAAGTTGGTTCCACTTCTAAAGAATAATAAGCCAATTGAGTGCAAATGAGTCTATGCCAAGAAGGAAGGAGTTTTTACTAAAGACAATATCATATACAAAGCCAGACTAGTAGCGAAAGGTTACGCTCGAAAGGAAGGAAAAGATTACAACGAGGCATCCTCACCTGTTGTGAAGCATGCATCTATTTAAATATTATTGGCTTTGGTAGCACAATTTGATCTAAAGTTACTCCAATTCAATGTAAAAGCTATATTCCTTCATGAAACTTTAGATGAGGATATCTATATGTCTTAGCCAGATGGGTTTAAAGTTTTCGGATAAAAGAATTGGGCTTCCGAATAAAATCTATATGGTCTAAAGCAATTACCTAAACAGTGGTATAAGAGGTTTGATAGTTTTATGATAAATCAAAGGTACACATGCAATTAGTTTGATCATTGTGTCTACTTTTATAAACTCCAAGATAGTACTTTCGTTTATTTACTCCTATAGGTGGATGACATGCTGATATCATCTAAAAATAAGGAGATCGATAAACTAAAGGCTTAGTTAAGCTTAGAGTTCGAGATGAAGGATCTTGGAGAACCTAAGAAGATACTTAGAATGGAAATTAAAAGGGATAGGGTGAAAGGTACAATCTTTTTTACTCAGACTCAGTATATAAAGAAAATACCTCAAAGGTTTGAAATTTGTGCCAATACTAAACCTATAAGTACATCGTTGGCTCCACACTTTAAGCTGAGTGCATTAATGTTACCAAGTACAGAATCTGAGAAGGAAAAGATGAAACATATTCCTTATGCAAATGGAATTGGTATTTTAATGTATGTGATAGTGTGTACTAGACCTGGTATTCCACATACTATAAGTATGATAAGCCATTACATGCATAATCCTAGTAAAAGCCACTAGCAAGAAGTGATAAGAATGTTGGTTTGAAGTTCGAGAAAGATAAGAATGTTAATAGACATTTGGTTGGATACGTAGATTCACATTATGCTGGTGATCTTGACATGAACCGATCTACTACTTGTTATGTGTTCACAATAGCAGGAGGACTAGTAAGTTGGAGATCAACCTTATAGTCAACAATGGCTTTGTCAAATATAAAGGCAAAGTATATGGTTATAGCATAACCTTTCAAGGAAGCTATTTGGCTTTATGGATTGATAGAAGACTTAGGAATTGTTAGGAAATGTGGAAGATTTCTGCGATAGTCAAAGTTCTATTCGTTTAACAAATAACCAAAAATATCATGGTTGCACCAAGCATATAGATATTCGATTTCACTTTATTCAAGAGATAGTAGATGAAGGAGATCTTCTACTATAAAAGATTAGAATTGTAGATAACCCTGCAGATATGCTAATCAAGGTGGTTACAGGGATCAAGTTCCAATACCATTTGAACTTAATCAACATTTCTCGAGTTTAGAGCGCCTAAAGGCGTACTTGAGGTAGCACTGACTGGTCTATTCTCACTAAGGTGGAGATTGTTGAATAATGGCTCAAATTTATTATGTTCAACATTTACAACACAAACAACTGTCAAAGCTTGTAACTGGGTCAACAATCAAAGATTTCAACTCAAATAAAGTTCAAATTCTCTACTTAATGCAGTTAAATTTTAATTTGTATACTCAGTAATTAATGAACTCACATTATGAAATTCCCTATATAAAGGCATGAGTTCTTTATAGAATTTGTAAGGTGAGCTAGAGAAGAAAGAGGTTGTGTTTGTAATCTCTATGCAAACTTCTCTCTGAAATACATTTGCTGTCTCCCGTGAGCGTAGTTAAATTAGTGAACCACATAAATTCTTTGTGTTTTATATTGTTTTACATTTTTTCCTTTAATTTCTAGGCATTTGACACAACAAGGCTTATATCGTAAGAGGTTTTACAAATATAACATCAAACTTTTTGGATAATAAACTATTATGAGCCATATAACAAACTTCAATACTACCTGTAGATAAGTTGTAATTTGCATACAAGACTAACAACTTATAAATACAACTTCAGAAATTTTTAAAATACCGTAGAAAAATGAGGTTCCCTGTACTAGAAAGATTCAAATTTTCAATTGAAGCCCTCAATTTTAAATTTGGTTTCAATGTGAACCCCCCATAGTTAACCCTTCTAGTACAATGAACCTCATTTTTTTTGTCTTATTTTTAAATTTTATAAGTTACTTACTTTTATATATTCGAATAGACATTTTGTCATTTTTATTTTAGAGTCGTGTTTTCATTGTCTAAATAAATCAAATAAAACAATATCACTTACCACATATATATACATCATGACTTGTATATGTAAACCATATAAAATATTATGCAAACATTGATTATATTTAACTATAGTTTTAATAATATTAGGTGTGAAATTATAATTAGTTAATTTTTAGCATTTTATAAAGTAAAACTTTTTGTTGGATAGGAACAGTTATTATTCACTTATTTAATAAAACTTAATAATCGCTTTCACCCTACGCCTTTCTTAATGCTTCTTTATAGGGTTTTCTAGATCTAAATCAAATCAATCTCATGGATCAAGTATGTAAACCCTATTTTATATTTTGTTAAAAGACTTAGAAGTCTAAAATCTGAATGAATTGGGTTATTGCAATTATGCTTATATAATAAATTATGCCCAGAGCATAGTTATTGAATTCATAGAATTCATATTTTTCCATTAAGAAATTTTTACTTTTTCTCTCTGGTTGATTTAAGGCCTAATTTACTATATATGAAGAAAATTGCAATTTTGGTTTTGGGTTTTATTTACTCAATCTGGGCATGAGAGTTTATTTGTTTTGATAACAATTAAGACAACATGTATGTGCCTTGTGTTTCCGCTACATATGTAAATTGTTTATCAAATGATTTGCCTTGTTCTTGCTAATTGCAACATGTATATGGATTTATGTTTAAATTATTACTTTATGGTTTCCATGCTAGTTGTATGATTGACATCATGATGAAGTTTTTCCATCCAATTGTCGGCAAATGGGAATAGATGTTGCTGAACCCATTTGTAAGAAAGCTAATAGCATATATGGTGCCACATGCATTGGAACTACTATATCTTTAATATAATGTGATCGTGGGCATGTGCATGTGCATTACCAATTGAAATTTAATTCATTTACGCATGGTGTATGAATGAGAACAAATTATGCTTTTGATGGTAAAGTGCTTAATGATTATATTTTAATGGGTTTGTTATATATATATATATATATATATATATATATATATATATATATAATGTGATCGTGGGCATGTGCATGTGCATTACCAATTGAAATTTAATTCATTTACGCATGGTGTATGAATGAGAACAAATTATGCTTTTGATGGTAAAGTGCTTAATGATTATATTTTAATGGGTTTGTTATATATATATATATATATATATATATATATATATATTAATGGTATTAAAGATTAAGATGGTCATTAAGTTGTAGACTATGAATATGTAATTATTATAAATTGTATATTTTTATACAATATTAATATTAATATTTATAATAGTTTGTTAATTATCAAAGTGGTCAAACATAAAGTTATATTAAATTAAATTGTAATATATTTTTATTCAGTTACTCATGTTTTATGGATGCTAATTAAGAAAAAATAATATAATGAATTCATGAGTATTTGAAGTTCTCTGGTTATAAAATATTTAAAAATTACACAAAAGTTAACCAGTTAATTTAATAATTTGTAGACATGAAGTGTTTCTTTATATTATTAGAATGAATGTGTTTAGTATATCTAAAGATAGCTATCATATTTGTTATATTCAATTAACAATTAAGTAATATAAAATTAACATTATTATTATAATTATGGTATGTTTAGATCACCCAAATGAAATCTTAGATATACACTAAATGTTTTATGTGGAATAATTATTTATTTGAATATGATTTAAGTGTTAAATTCTATGACTCAAAATATTAATGTATGAGTATTTTATTATGTTTTGCAATTTTTGTTCTTGTTAACTTTAATTCGCTTACATCATCTATTTCATCCTTTAATGGATTGAATTATTCTTAATAGTATGAACGAGTCCAATTTTACTTTGGTGTGTTGGCTCTTGATTTGACACTCTAAGTTGAGAAACCAACTACTATTACTGATTCAAGCACTACTGATGAAAAATCGTTCTATAAAGCTTGGGAAAGATCGAATAGATGGAGCTTAATGTTTATACAAATGATTGTTGCAACTAAAATTGGAATTGCTAAAGAATTTAATAAATTTGTGAAAGAGCATTCCAAAACTATTGATAAGTCATTTTCGAGGACATTAATTATTAACTTAACCACCATGAAATTTGATGGTTCTCATAGCATGCATAAATATATTATTGAAATGACAAATATAGCAGTAAGACTAAAGACATTGGGAATGAAATAAATTTTTCCTAGTACTATACATTCTTAATTCTTTGCCTCCTAAGCAGTATGAGTCATTCCAAATAAATTACAACACTATAAAGAATAAGTGGAATGTGAATAAATTGGTCAGTATGCTTGTTCAAGAAAAGACAAGACTTTAAGAATCAAATCACTCATACCATTAACTTGGTAGGCCATCAAGGAGTTGGAAAGAAGTCTAAAAAAAATTATGACAAAGGCAAGGGCAAGCAAGGATTACTTAAAGTTAAAGAATCTTCTAGACAATTTCAAAATAAAGAACAAAAATGTAATAGATATCTTTTTTGCAAAAACCTTGACATTATCAAAAAGATTGTCTGAAATGTAAAGGATGGTTTGAAAAAAGAAAAAGAAAAAAAAGTCTAGTGTTTTAGTATGTTTCAAATATAGTTTGACTGAAGTTCCTTATAATACTTGGTGGATTGATTCTGATTGTAACACTCATGTTTCGAACACCTTGTAGGGATATCTTACAACCCAAACCACAAATTCAAATAAAAAGTTTATTTTTATGGGGAAGCGTGTCAAAGTTTTAGTTGAAGCTGTAAGAACTCACGTTTGATTTTAGATACTGGACATCATTTGGATCTATTTCAGACATTTTATGTACCTTTTATTTCCCATAATTTAGTTTTCTTATCTAAATTTAATATCATTTGGTACACTTTCAAATTTAGGATTGGATGTTTTAGTTTATTTAAAAATAATTACGTTTTTTGTTCTTATATTCTTCATGATAATCTTGTTAATTATTGAAACCTTGTTAACCCTACATCATAATGTTGATATTGGATGTAGTTTACTTCATGAAAGTTCAACTTTCTTGTGGCATAAATGTTTAGATCACATTTCCAAAAAAGACTACAAAGATTAGTAAAGAATGAAATTTTATCGAATTTGGACTTTATTGATTTTGGTGTATGTCTGGATTGCATTAAGAGAAAACAAATCAAACATACAAAAAAGAAACCACAAGAAGCACACAGCTTCTTGAAATTATGCACACTAATAAATGTGGGCCTTTTGATGTTTCATCTTTTAATGGAGAAAAGTACTTCATCACATTTGTTATTGATTTTTCACGTTATGGATATGTCTATTAATTGCATAAAAAACTCAAGTAACAAATGTTTTAGAGGTGTTTGTTTATGAGGTAGAAAGATAATTAGACGAAAGGTGAAAATAATCCGATCGACCGAGGTGTTGATTTTCATGGAAAATATAATAAATCAAGATAGTGCCAAGGTCCATTTGTGAAATTTCTTAAAAAGCATAGTATATGTGCTCAATACATTTTACAGGTACACCACAACAAAATAGTATTGCAGAAAGCCAGAGTCGTACATTAATGGATATAGTTATAAGTATGTTAAGTAATTTATCTTTACCCTTGTGCTGTTTATTTGTTAAAGAAGATTACTATGGATAGGAAGAAAACTTAGTTTAAGGCACCTACATGTTTGGAGTTGTCAGATGGAAGTAAAAATTTATAATTCATATGAAAAGAAATTAGATTCAAGAACAAGTAGTGATTTTTTCATTGGTTATCCAAAAGAGTTTAAATGGTACAAATTTTACTATACTAATCATAATACAAAAATTGTTGAAACTGAAAAATGTTAGATTCATTGAGAATGATGAAATCGGTGAGAATGTTGAAAAATCATGTAATGTGATATTTCCATTACCTGCAACTTCTTCAAAACTTGCTATTCCTATAGTTGTACAACAGTTTAACAATTTACAAGATCAACAAATAAGTGATTAAACACTCTATTAAGAGAATATAGTTAATTCACATGAAAAGTAATTAAATGCAAGAACAATTAGTGGTTTTTCATTGGTTATCCAAAAGAGTCTAAAGAGTACAGATTTTACTGTACTAATCATAGTACAAGAATTATTGAAACTAAAAAATGTTAGATTCATCGAGGATGGTGAAACCAATGAGAATGTTGAAAAATCACTTAATGTGATAGATCCGTTACCTACAACTTCTTCAAAACTTGTGTAGTTTTAGAACAGATTAAAAATTTATACGAACAACAAATAAATGATCAAGCACTCCGTTAAGAGTCTGTAGTTAATAAACCTATTGAACTTGCAATTAATGTTCCAATTGGAGAACAACGATAAAAAACAACATTAAGGTATCAAAGACCTTGAAATCCAACTATTTCTAATGATTATGTAATATATCTATAAAAGTTAGAATTTATCTTGGGAATTAAGGATAATCCAATTTCCTTTTTATAAGCTATTGAAAATGTTAATTCTACTAAATAGATTGATGTTATAAAAGAGTTGAAATCTATGGAGCAAAATGAAGTCTGAGATTTAGTTAAATTGCCTAAAGGTTGTAAAAGATTCGGATGTAAGTCGGTTTTTAAGACCAAATGTGACTCTTATGGTAATATTGAAATAAAGCCGATTTATTGTTAAAGGTTATACTAAAAAGGTAGCATTGATTATAATGAGACTTTTCACTGTTTGAATAAAGACTCTTTTAGAATTATTATGGCATTAGTGGCTCGTTATGATTTAGAGTTATATCAAATGAATGTGATGACTGCCATTTTAATGATAATTTAGAGGAAGAAATATACATAAACCAACTTAAAGGCTTTTCAATTAAAGAGATGGAAGACATGGTGTGTAAACTTAAGAGATCAATATATAGACTTAAACAAGTCTCCCGCCAATTGTACCTTAAGTTGACACTATTACCTCTTTTGGATTTAAGAAAAGCATCATTGATCGATGTATATATCTAAAGATCAATGAGAGTAAATTCATATTTTTGTACTTTGTGTTGATGATATCTTATTAGCTACTAATGATCTATTATAAGCTATTGAAAGTGTTAATTCTACTAAATAGATTGATGTTATAAAGAGTTGAAATCTATGGAGCGAGAATGAAGTCGAGATTTAGTTAAATTGCCTAAAGGTTGTAAAAGATTAGGATGTAAGTGGTTTTAAGACCAAATGTGACTCTTATGGTAATATTGAAATAAAGCCAAATTTATTGTTAAAGGTTATACTCAGAAAAGGTAGCATTGATTATAATGTGACTTTTCACTGTTTGAATAAAGACTCTTTTAGAATTATTATGGCATTAGTGGCTCGTTATGATTTAGAGTTATATCAAATGAATGTGATGACTGCCTTTTTAATGATAATTTAAAGGAAGAAATATACATAAACCAACTTAAAGGCTTTTCAATTAAAGAGATGGAAGACATGGTGTGTAAACTTAAGAGATCAATATATAGACTTAAACAAGTCTCCCGCCAATTGTACCTTAAGTTGACACTATTACCTCTTTGGATTTAAGAAAAACATCATTGATCCATGTATATATTTAAAGATCAATGAGAGTAAATTCATATTTTTGTACTTTGTGTTGATGATATCTTATTAGCAACTAATGATTTATTATAAGCTATTGAAAATGTTAATTCTACTAAATAGATTGATGTTATAATAGAGTTGAAATCTATGGAGCGAATGAAGTCGAGATTTAGTTAAATTGCCTAAAGGTTGTAAAAGATTTGAATGTAAGTGGGTTTTAAGACCAAATGTGACTCTTATGGTAATATTGAAATAAAGCCGATTTATTGTTAAAGGTTATACTCGAGAAAGTTAGCATTGATTATAATGAGACTTTTTCACTTTGAATAAAGACTCTTTTAGAATTATTATGACATTAGTGGCTCGTTATGATTTAGAGTTATATCAAATGAATGTGATGACTGCCTTTTTAATGATAATTTAGAGGAAGAAATATACATAAACCAACTTAAAGGCTTTTCAATTAAAGAGATGGAAGACATGGTGTGTAAACTTAAGAGATCAATATATAGACTTAAATAAGTCTCCGCCAATTGTACTTTAAGTTGACACTATTACCTCTTTTGGATTTAAAAAAGCATCATTGATCGATGTATATATCTAGAGATCAATGAGAGTAAATTCATATTTTTGTACTTTGTGTTGATGATATCTTATTAGCTACTAATGATCTTAGTTTAATGCATGACATAAGGAAATTTCTCTTTAAGAATTTTCAAATGAAAGATATGGGAGAAGCTAGTTATGTAATAAGAATTGAAATATTCTATGATAGGTCACAAAACTATTAGACTTATCTCATAAAGCCTATATTAATAAGGTCTTATAAAGATTGACATGAAAAATTATTTTGCAAGTGTAGGAATTTTTCTCATATTCTATCACTAATATACTTCCTTATACTAGTCTTTCAAATTCAACCCCTTTTGCAATTCTAATTTTATCCACATCAGACCACTACATTCATTCATTGAGAATCTTCTCCATCTCACTAACAAAGACAAAGCCTACAGGGTTTGTAATGCCATCAAAGATTATTTCACTCAGCCTTCTAGCTTGCTCAACCGAAGGTCTAGACTGAACATCCATACTTGAAGTCT
Source organism: Rhamnella rubrinervis (assembly GCA_007844105.2). Taxonomy (NCBI): domain Eukaryota; kingdom Viridiplantae; phylum Streptophyta; class Magnoliopsida; order Rosales; family Rhamnaceae; genus Rhamnella; species Rhamnella rubrinervis. The sequence goes on from CM017577.2 coordinate 10,310,230, forward strand.
CAACAAGGCACTTAAGAATATCATTTGCATTCGCTGGATCACCAACACTATCAGCTGACCCCGAAGGGTTAGTAGTCCTATTACGTTCACGTCTAAAAGGCATCACCAAACTATATGGAAGAGAAAGAAGTCCAATATGAAATCTAAATAAATTAAGAAATCATGCAATGTGGGAAGAAAAAGTATCAAATAAGAAAGGATCACAAAATAAAAGCATTGCACATCTTGTACATGTCTATAGGAAATAAAACTTAGGCTTTGATACCATATTGACAGTGTCATATCCAGGATGGGCCCCGTTGAAATTTTGACAGAACCTCCCTTAAAAATTAGACTAATTCAATGTACCTGCACTGAAAACACATATTTATAAAGTTCAATGGCCATAGAAAATGTCATTGGAAGTCCCACAACATATAAATCAAGATACATATAGAAATCAAAGGAAATTTTTTTACAGTTTCAAATAAATACTTATGGTACCGACTTGGGTTACTCTCAGAGCCAGCTAAACAAAAATAGATAAAATGAAAAAGTGTAATGTACATATCTTGGAAATAATAAGAAAATAAATTTATACATTCAGGTAGCGGAAGTTCTTAAGAAAGGAAATAGAGGGTGATGGTAATGCCAATAGAGTGAGATGACCACTTCTTAGTTGGGACCTAATAAAAACATTTCAAGAAAATAAAATAAAATTACAATGAGACAAGCTCAGTGAGTAGATATAGATATCACGTAAAATAAAATATTTATTTTATATGGAAAAATAATTGTTCTAATTATTTTAGTGATCATCAAAACAATTATAAAATAGAATTGATTAAAATAAATAATTAGGTAAATAAATAAATATCAAAATCATTTATGTATCAATCCATAATGTATATAATTAGATAAAATATGTACGCCACTTATCATCCCAATAACCATAGGAGAAAAAGGGAATCTATCATACTATTATTAGCATCTCAAGGCATAGAAAAGGGGGAAGGGAAGGGGGAATCTGTCATACTACCTTTAGCTTCCTAAAGTGTAGTAGAGGGGGATCATCGTCCAACCACAATCACACGTGGAAGATGACGGAATACATGCTATCCATAGTTATCATTTATGTTAGGCTAATCTATGGTGTATTCCAGTACCTAACAGTAAGTATAAATATTATTTTCAAACCCCCCACCCAAATGTTGTTAATTATTATATTTATAAACAATTTAAAGTAATAAATATAAATCCAATTGTCTCAATTTGAAATAATTATTTTTAAAATCATAATCATATATTTAAAAATATATTATAAATCAAAATAGTGCTAAAAATGTAATAATTTTATAATAAAACTAAACATACTTACAAGTAGAATCACTGCCGATCCGCAGGTATATCTGCTATAATATATGCTCTTGTCACAAGGCCTAAACATTAATAAAATACACATTATCAACTTCTCAAATACTTAAATTCTTACTTACTCAAGTCCAAACAATTTAATTGCACAGTCTCACCCCCAACACCCACTGCATCAAAATTTAAGGTATTTTTCAAATTACCAAACCCACACTTAATTTGTCTTCAATTAGCCCTGAATTAATTTTGGAAACTCCTTGCTACTAACAATTAATCAAAAATACAATTTATAGGATCTAATTCAATAAAATTCCAAAATACCCTAACCCTTCCAAATTGAGGGTTTTTTCAATTATTCACCAATCACCAAAATTGAACCCCAATCTAGCTTCTATATGATATTAGATACCTCAATTTAACCAAATTTGAGTCTTTTCACCTTATATGAAGTCCAAAATACATAGATTCTAAAATATCCTAAACCCCCAAATTTAAATTTTTCTCAAATCTTAGCCCAAATTGACTTATTATATACCAAATCAAAGCCCATGAGACAATGATCAAGAATCTACCTTCAATTTAGTCGAGTGATGACCGAGGTGGATGAAAAATTGTAGGGAAGCAACAACTCAATGAGGGTTTTGTGATTCCTACAAAACTAAGCATTTTTTTTAAAAAAAAAAAAAAGAAGCTTGGAATCAGACTCAGGGGGTCGAAAATAGTGGGAAAACATACACCTTTCGCATGAAATTTGTTGGAACACAGTAAATGGGGGAAAGAGAGCCACAACCTTCTCGGTTGGATCTTGGGGCTTACCGGTGGCAACTGGGCGCGTGGCTGGTCAGGGAAGAATAATTGGTAGCTGGCGAGTCGACCAATGGGGTGCCTGTGGTCAGGCGATTGACAATGATGATGTGACCGGCTAGGAAGAAGAAGAAAAGAAAAAGACTTTTATAAATTTGATTTTTAAAATATTTATGATATTGTCACTATCTTCCGTTGACCATAACTTTCAAGTCGTAGCTCCGATTTGAACATGCCACCAGTCTGCAAACTCGTATCGACGAGCTCTACACAACGGTATCAAAGTCAAAATAAAAAATAACATGTATCAAAAGTCAACTCTAGCTCCATTGACTAACTTGGTCAACTGGTCAAAAAAATGAATTTTTAAAGTTAAAATTAAGTACAATAAAATAAAACTCACTATTTAACGGGAACATATATTATTCACTTGTTTAATAAAAATTGATTTTTTTCTCGGTCTAACATTTTCTTTATCAGAAAGTAAGATTACTAAAGACACATAAGCGAGAAATCAAGTTCGCTCATAGATAAAGCTTTATGGGGTTTTCTAGATCTAAATCAAATCAATATTACGAATCAAGATACATAAATCCTATTTTATATTTTGGTGAAGCAATATAAAATTCTAAGATCCGGATAGGGCCGGTTCTGACATTTTGGGGGCCTTAGGCCACCTCAAAAAATTGGCCTTTATAATCATTTTTAAAATATATATATATATATATTTTAAAAGTTACCTATAAATGTAAAACTAATAATTTTTATTAAATAAAAATTTTTAAAGTTACAAAAATAATATTAAAAACTTTTAGTTGTTTAAATTAAATTTATTTTCTAATATTTTTATAAAAATTTATCAACAATATTATTACAATCAATGTGTTTTAGAATTTTTTATTAATATACACCATGTAAAAAAGTATACGCAAACTGGTTTCTCTAGTAATTCTCAATTTTATTGACATGAATTTTATTCTTCCTTAATCTCTTCCTTTTGTCTAAATATCATTTATTTTTGGGATATTATCATATAATCCCTTGACATTTGGTTAATTTTTAATCAACTTATATAATTTTTAAAACTATACTAGATCCCCTACTGTTAGTTGACTTCTATTTAAATTAATAGCCAAAGGATAAAAGATAATTGCATCTCTTTCATTTATAAAAATTTAAAAGTAAATATACTGTTGAGGATTAGAGTTTAAAAAATGGATAGAAACAATGAAAATAAAAATAAAATGAAAAGGTGAATAGGAAGGATAAAAAGATAAAAATAAAAATCAAGAAGATAACTTTGTAGACTTTAACAATGTGAAAAAAAAGATAACGAATATTTATTAAATAATGAGATGGACCATACTTTTTATTAAATCCATTACTTATTAAAAATATTATTTTAAACTTTTATTTTATTATTTTTATAAATATATTTTATAAATTTACATATAATATTTTTTAGACTCTTACCTATGGTCAAAGGACCATAAATATGGATGAATTAAGTTATTGCAATTATATTTATGTAATGAAGTATGCTAAATTTTTATATATTAATCTAAAAGAGGTCAGAGAAAGTGAGCGCACATATGTATAACTTTGTAAATCAAATAAAAGACAATTAAGGTATTCAAACCTTCCCGCCAGAGTGGAATACTTGGACCTTTTGCATTTTTGGCGGCTAACTTGGATGTTGAAGTGACAGTTAAATCTTGAACATGATTACCAATCAAAATTGACGAAAAGACTCCTAATCATAGCCGTTTGTTTTCTGTTGGACCATATCAGAGCTGTTGAAAGAAAAAATAATAATAATAAATTCATCAAGTTGTTCAACTTGTATTAAAGAAAGAGAGGAAATGAATATTTCCTACTCAAATGTGCATATAAAAGCAGTGACGCGGTTAAAGATGGTGAAGGAAAAATGGAGAAAGAGATGATAACTCCCGTGCCGAAAGTAGGAGTGGCTGTGTTCTTGCTAAGAGGGAAAACGGTGCTGCTGGGGCGGCGCCGCTCCACTGGCGTAGGTGACTCCAAATTTTCGCTCCCTAGCGGACACCTTGAGTTTGGTCAGTCTCATCATCTACGTTCTCTCAACTTTATTATGAATATTTTTCCATTTTTTTTCCTTAACTCAATTTATTTATTGAATAACTTCTTTGATGTGACAATAATTTTTTGAATAAAGCTAAGGATATAAAAAGGTAGACTAAGGTACTATAATATTACACATACATGGCAGTATGTTATTAGTTTTTATTTGGGGTTCAGTACTTATCCCTTGATTATATTAATATGTTATCAAGAAAGATTTATAAGAAATTAAAGTTATAGTCCGAAAAATAAAATGGATTTACAAGAAAATTTATTATTAAAGCCCCAACTGGTTGATTCTGTAACATATTGTTAAACCATTGCTTTTAGAGATAAAATCGAAATTATAAGAAGTAGGCGAAGATTGGCTAATTTACATGATTACATGTTTCAAATAAATTCTATGTTGAATTGTATTCTTACTAGTTTGCAAATAAATTACAACAACTTTTGAATATATGTTTATATTTTTGAATTATTGAACATTATGATAATCTCCAAAAAAAAAAAAAAACATATTTTTGAGCTTTTGTGTAGTTGGTAACTAAATGGTTTAAATTCGAATTCCAATGTGTGTAATTTTAGGGAAAGCTTCGAGGAGTGCGCGAAAAGAGAGTTAAAGGAAGAAACTGGTTTGGACATTGAAAACATAGAATTTGCGAGAGTCACAAACAACCACTTCCTAGAGGAACCAAAGCCATCCCATTACGTGGCCATCTTCATGCGTGCATGCTTGAAAGATCCTTACCAATTGCCCCAAAACCTTGAGCCTAACTTGTGTGATGGTTGGGATTGGTATGAGTGGGACAGCCTCCCAAACCACTCTTTTGGCCTTTGCAAAAATGGTTGAAGAGGGTTTTAATCCTTTTCCAATTTCCTAAATTCGTCACCAAATGTTTTATTGCTACTATATATGTCATTCTTCCTACTATACTTTGTCAATAATATCGTTATGTATTTTCTATTTGATACTTTGGATCCCGGATAGATCTTTATTTTGGGCATTTCTTTTACATTTGCATTTTTTTTTGATAAATAAAATCATTGCATTCAACCAAATACACAGAAAAGCCCTCCTAAAAAGGAGGCTTGCACAGAAGCCAGCGACCAACTGTTTCAAAACAATTTCGTCAATAATTACATGGGAAAGAACCCCCATAAGAACTCTTATCAGCTAGCAAACTATAATTCGTTGACGAAAAAAATTTAAAAACAAGATCAATGACCACACATATGTGGATTACGTTGCTTGGAGTTCTTTGAATGTAACTTGTTTCTTTGAGGATAAAGCATAATTATTTTTTGCAATTTTTTTTTGTGAAAATAATTATAAGTTTAATTATGATTTCAATAAAATTAAGTTTTAAATTTTAATTAGTCAATTTAATTAAAAATTAATTAGAATTTTATGATATAAAACTCACCGTTTGATGAGAACAGTTATTATTCACCTATTTAATTAAAATTGATCCTTTTTTTATCCTCTCTCTTACTCTACACGCTTATTAAGTACGCACCTTTCTTTATACTTCCTTCATATGAAAGAAAGATTATTTATGAGATAGAGAAGAAAACGTAGATTTTTTCATAATTAAGAGTTTTTTGAGTTTTTTATATCAAAATCAAATCAATCAATCGATCAATGTATATAAATCCTATTTTTATTTTGGTTAAGAATGTAGAATTCTAATATCTATGTTAAGAAATTATTGCAATCATGTTTGGACAATAAATTTATGCTTATATATGGTATAGAGTTTAGTTATTAAATTTATATTTTTCTATGATTTAAGCCCTAATTTACTGAAGAAAATTGCAATTCTGATTTTTGGATTTTATTTAACCGATCTGCTTATGAGAGTTTGCTTGTTTTTTTATAACAATTAAGACTTCATCTTGCCCTGTGTTTCCGCTGCATATGTAAATTGTTTATTAAAAGAGTTGCAATGTTCTTGCTGCTTGCAGTGTGTATATTTATGATTAATTTATTACCGTGCGTGTTGTACGCTTGAAATCATGATGAAGTTGCTTTTTATCAAATTGTCCACTAATGGAAATAGTTGTTGCCGAACCCACCTGTAAGAAAGCTAATAGCATGTATGGCCCCACATGCATGGAAACGATTATTCTTTTATTTTATTTTGGTAATAACCTATTATTCCTTTAATATAATGTGATAGCGGGCATGTATATTACTTATTGAAATTTAATTTATTTATGCATATGTAAAGTGCTTGATGATCACATTTTATTGGATTTTTTCTATATATATATATTATTTAGAGTACCTTTTGTATGAACATCAAGAATATATATTGATGATATTAAAGTCTAAAATGACCTTTAAGTTGTAGGTTATAAATGTTTAATCACTATAAATTATTCATTATTTATGCAAAATTAATATTCATATTTATGATAGTTTGTTAGTCATCAAATGGTTAAATTTTAAAGTTTCATGAATATTAAATTATAAAATATTTTTATTTAATTATTCAAGATTTATGAATGCTCATGAAGAAAAATTAAAAGTCAGAAAATCAAATAATCGAGTATTTAATCATATATTTTGATTCCAATAATCTCATGACGCTCTTAAGGTATCTTTGGGGTATTATTAGATTCTCAGAATTCAATATTAAATTCTTCCTAGTATAATCAAATGCAAATATATTCATAATTTTTTAAATTATCAAAGTTTGTCACATAATTCGAAATCATACTCTGATGCCAAAACTTATAACACATCTTAACTAAATTCATTAGATTAAATAATGTTAGGGTGGTTATCAAAACTAAATTTGTAAAAATTATAGATTATTTAAAACTTTTTTAACCATGAATACGTTGACAGTCAAAGCTCATACTCTGGCTACTTTAAATACTTATTTCAAAGTAAATTAAATAAAAATCTCAAATACCTATTAAATATTTGTTACTTAATTCAAAGAAAAGAAATTAATAACTTATAATAATATAGCTAGTCTTAAACACAACTTTCAAATTAAATAAAACCATTCTAGATTAATACAAAAAATAATATTATAAATAAACTTAAGAAATAAATATGTCAGCACACATGCAACATTATAAATTTTTATTTAATACTCCGAAAGATCTCCCTCTTGTGTTGTCATAAGTTCATAATCCCCACAAGTTAACAAACACGCAACTCAGTCTAAACATTCTTACCTAGAAAAAATAAATAAATAGAAAGGCGTGAAGTTATAAAATTCAATAAACTTTCCAAATCCAAAACAAAAACACCAATAACATTCAAATGCATTATACTTACTAACGAAATTCATCATATCAATCAAACACATACTTGCTTATTCATCAATGACCACACTTATTTAAAATCTTAACATTCCATAGCACATAACAAACTTATAATATGATCATATCAAGCTTACAATACATTCATGATTTATGAGTTTAACACAAAATAGTAGGATTTATATAAGGTAGGCATTTCAATCTAACTTCTAGTCTCTTTGAATATAAAAAATGTGCATGCATTTTAATCTCACTTGTATTATAGTACAGTAAATATTTCAGTCTAACTTGTAGCTTAAATAATTTTTCATGATCAAACTCAAACATTTATACAGTGTGCTTTCAAAATACCAACAATATGTAATGTACCGTTCATAGTCCGTTATACATTATCTTCTTACGCATGCACTAGTTAATAACAAATTATTTAAACTATGCAGTCTAGTTCTTGAAAAAAATACATAACCCACATATTTTTCATAGTCATCCACTCCACAATACCATAACTGAAATGATACAAATAACAATTTCATAAATTTCAAGAGTATAATTGTCATTCATACACAATAGAAATATTGTCAAATTTCTAACTAATTCAAATATCAAATCTCAGTCAAATGACCTGATTTTAAAAATATTAGAACAACACAAAGGACCCCCGTAACCTAGAAGTTTTATAGAATTTTCAGATTTCAATAAATATTTAATTACAGTCATACAACAAACTAGAAACAATCAAACAATTTTAATTAATTCTAAAAAAAACTTGTTTAGGCTGAAACTAGTGGCAAAGTGACTATATAATACATATATATCCATATAAATTTTTCTAAATAAGAAAACTATACGTTTTTAAAAGAAATCTGAAATAGTCTTGTCATTTTAGAAACAAAAATGTAACATTCAAAAAATTCATAACTAATTCAAGAAAAAAACTCAAAATTAGAAATTCCACCTTATACATGTTCATACATATCTTGGGTCCAATCTGTTAAAATTTTAGAGGAAAAATAAATTCTATTTACCCCATGAAATCGTATAGAGAAGACAGACGAGTCAAGATTTTTCAATTTGACAATGTGAATTTCAAAAAATTAGAATTAATTCTATAAAATTTTGATTGAGGCAAAACAAAAACTAAAACGTTCATGACTAACAACCCAAAATTTTTAAAACTCATTTCTGGTTTCAAAATTTGAAACTTCAACCAAAAATAATAAAAACCATGAAAAACTTGGTTATCTCTTTGTTACAATAAAAATAAAACTCATATATATTTATAACCCATCAAAAACAATAACAAAAAAAAAAAGGCATGAAAAACCTTCCTTGATCCTTGGACTCTTCAATAATACATAATGTTTCCTCAAACAAGACCTCGAAAACCCCTTTTAAATTTGTGTGTGTGCAGAGTGTTTTCGGAGAAGTAAGAAGAGAGAAAAATGTAAGTTTTTTTATTTATCCTTCTTAATTTACACAGAAAAAAAAGAAGGGAAAGAAAGAGTGGGAGATAGTAATTTGTCCTAAGACAAAGAATCATCTTTATATAAACAGTCACCTAAGGTTTGCAATAATTAATGAAAGGGATATTATCATATAACCCCTCAAGTTTGGTCCATTATCACCAACTTATACAATTTTGAAAAACTTATCAAACCCTCTCGTTAATGAACTTCGCTTAATTTAACAGATAAAGGTTAAAAGGGTAATTCCACCTCTTTATTTTTTTAAAAAATATTATTTAAGTGTTTGACCTATTATATATTGACACATGGCATAAACAATAAATATTTTTCTTTTTCTTTTTTCTTCCTTTTCTTTCTCTGACGTTCTTTTTTTCAGTTGGCCTTTTTTTTTTCTCTTGTTCCGTTCATCGAGATATGCTTGAACATCTTCAACCTCCTTCTTCTTTCGGTACTTTTCCCGATGAATCTTCTTCTCCTCTTCGCATCGTATATTTGGTGGGATAGTACTGCATACCAAATGACCAATGTATTTAGGGACGATGTGGTTATAGTGGCAGCCCATCGGTTGAGAAAACCAACTTGAACTCAGGTGAGGTTGGGGATATCATTGTGGGTATCGTTTTGGCACTAGGTGCTCTAAGAGCAACTGAATGCAGGATGGCTTCATTGACACTGTGTCGATCCGATCGGGAAGGGAAAAAAAATGATGGCTTCATTGTTCTGTAAAAATTTTGTTACATGGGTGTTTGGGTTTTGTGGGGAAGATGGAAAGGGTTTGTCTTTATTGACTTGGTAATTTTATTATAACTTAATTTGGTGTTTAGATTTTGTATTTAAGGTTTTATCATTTTGGGTTGGTATTTTTGAAAAAAAATTGGTCTAAAATCTAGAACAAGAAGCCGATAGTGATGGTGGTGGTGAGGGAACAAGAGTGAGAGGGAAGGATGGATAGAAACAGAGGTGAAAAAAAAGAAAAGAAGATAGGTTACAGATCAAAAAAAGAAGCAGATGGTAATGGTGGTGGTGAGGGAATGAGAGAGAGAGAGATGAGAGAAAAAAAAAATAAAAGTTGTAGATCGAAAAAAAAAGAATGAAAACAAAATGATTTTTAATATATTTGGAATTTTTATTCAAGGGTAAAAAAGTCATTTTTAAGTGCTATGTAGGAGAGAGAAATTTTTTTAAGTTATAACTGTTAAAATTAACTGATTCTGTTAAAATTAGGAGGCGCGATGATAATTTTCAAAATCATATAACTAATTTGAAATTAAAAGAAATCTAAAGGTACCCAATTCGAAATAACCCTTAATTAAATAATGAAATAAAAAATAAAACTTTCCTAACATCTACATGTAGTAGCCGGCCCTAATATTATAAATTTTTTCAAAAAAATTTATTCAATCAAATAATAAATACTCAGATTTTCAAATCTTTAAAAATCAATTAATTACCATTAATGCATATATATATATACATATATATATATATATATATATATATATATCAATTGGTATTTATACACAGTCAATTAGCAATTAATATAAATATCAATCAATTAAAAAAATAATTAATATTATCAAATCATTTAATGGTATTTAAATGTCAATTAGGGGTTTGAAACCATCATCCCCTTAAAAGCATTTCATTCTCAAAATTTAAAAATAACAAACAGTATCTTAAACAAAACTTAATATAAATAAACAAAACGCCTAATAGTGATTGAACAAATGAGGATATTTAACGTTCATATCTTCTTCGTGTTCTTAAGTTGCTTCCTTTATTAAGTGATTCTTTCAAAGTACTTTTACAAATGCAATATTCTTCCTTCGAAGCACTTTTTCCTCACGACATAAATTTTTTTCCAACTGCTCATTGTGTGTCAAGTCTTCACGAATCTCCAATAGGTCGCAACTAAGCATGTACGAAGGATCGAAAACATATTTCATCTGTATTGAAACGTGTAACAAATTATGAACACTTGAGAAATTAGGCGACAAGGTCTAACTATAAACTAAATCACCAATTCTCTCGTGAATTTCAAAAGGTTTGATATAACATGGACTTAATTATCTCTTCTTTCTAAATCTCATTATGCCCTTCATTAGTGCTTTTTTTAAAAACACCTTATCTACAACTACAAACTCCAACTCTTTTCGTCGGTTGTCGGCATAACTTTTTGTTGATCCTGAGCAGTTTTGGTCTTTTCTATGATCTTTATAACCACCTCTTAAGTTTATTGTAGAATTTCTTCTTTTTCATTTACCAAGAAAAAAAAGTTAATTGTTATTTTGTTGTTCTCCACTTGAGATTTTATTTCTTAATATTTAAAGCAATTTTGTTGTTAGTTTTATTTTCTCAATCCCAATAACTGGTTTATTTTTATGCAATTCAAGTCCTTTTTCTTTAAAGGTATTACTTAACCCTAAGTAGGATTCTCTTGTTCTCTGTTTTCATCTATAATTGCTTATATGATTTATTTCTATTATTATTATAATATTGTATTTCAAGTTCGTCACTAATTTCGAATTGGCATGCCCGCATCACAAAGACTTAAATATAGCCAATATATTTTTTGGCATACCCAGAACACACAAAGACTTTATAACAAATATTTTTGGCATGCCTAATGGGATCGCTCTTTGAAATTTTTCCTACAATATGGTGAAAATAAGATTAGGGATAAACATGAACAAGTCTAGTGCTCTTAAAGACATCATAAGTAAGCAAATTGCTTAGGAAATTATTGATATAGTGGAAATTGAAATGTCACTTCGTGATACTATTTAGACGGTGCCAGACATATAGATGGAGGTACTTCAGAATCTTGTTAAATTCCAAGAAAATCAATTCAGGTTCAAAAGGACTCTATCAAGATAGTTGAAATCTTCAATCGTGAGACAAGTCGGTGCATCTGCAAGTTGATGAGCATGCTTAGCATCCATCTCCATACTAGCCAAACTAGCTAGACCAATTAGACTACTGCAATTGCATCCATTACAACTCTTATCCTCCCTACCGGAGCCACATGCTCAAGGCACTAGGAAACTTAATTTGACTAGTATTCCAACCACCATTGTTCATATTACTGATTCGATCACCACGATTGCTATCCTACCTACTGTACCCTGGCAATGAAAGCACAAAGGTGACTGTGATAATGATCATCATACTTCCCACATCAGCTTGCCAACAATGTGATGTAGGTCCTTTCACACAAAAATTCGATAAATAATGGCGGAAACAATATTATTGTGGACAACTTGAGACATGACAATAATAGTTTTTATAAGAATTAACTACTCCAACATCACCAGACTTAATATTTTAGCTTAATTGGGAAAAATTATGCTGAATTATTTCCTCAGATTCATCAATAGTTGAGAAACCAATAAGTGAACCAAACCTCGAGCATTGACCATGGCCCTATTGAAAGAATGATCCAAGAGGTTGTTGGTCTTGCACATAGACGTATTGGTCAACCTATCTACCAGAAGCTATATTCGGATTACATTGACAAAATGGAGTATTCAAGAAACTTCAAGCCTTTTGACTTCTCTCTATTATAGGGTGAAAAAACCAGTCCATATTTGAGCATGTTGGCCATTTCACAATACAATGCGGAGAGGCTACAGGAAATGACATAATGAATCTGAAGCTATTTGCTCATTCTCTTACAGGAGCAGCATTTATTTAGTACATTAATCTACCGCAGGATTCTATTCATGGCTGACATATCCCTGTTATATAAAAAAGATGGAGAATCAATTAAGCATTTCACTACGATTCAAAACATCCAAAAATAGATGTCTCTTGTACATCCTGGAACATGAGTTCATTAAACTAGCACAGAGTGGTGTTAACTACAAGCTAAAGAAGAAGTTTGAAGGTATGGAGTTTAGAGACCTGCTTGAGTTGGTTACTTGCACAACTAAGTTTGAAGAAATACTGAGAGAGGAAGTGTAAAGAAAGAATTCATCTAGAGGTACTTACTATAGAGACTCAAACATTGAGATTCATTTGGTCGAGTCAAGTGATCATATAAAAGAAGAATAGGCTACAAAGCCACAATTTCGTAAATCACTAAGCAGGCCACTGAAAATCTAAAGTGTTCATCAGCAGGCTCATGATGCTAAAAACAAGATTTACGAACCAGAAAAAGTATACTCTTTCCACATTTCAAAAGCCGACCAGATATTTGATCACCTCCTAGCTGAGAAGGTGATTAAATTGCTAGACGAACAAGTAATTCCATTTGCAGAAATGATGAAGAGGAAGTCCTATTATAAATAGCACGGTACTTGGTCTAACTACACAATGAATTATGTAACTTTCACTAATCCTATGCAAATACTAATTAAGAAGGGAACCCTAAGATTTTCCTATAATAAATAAGGTAAAGGAAGTGGAAAATAAACCCATTCTCAACAGCTTGAGTAAACTTCGCCATGACTAACATTGCCAAGTTAATCCGGCCAAGGGCCAAAGTTGATTTATGCTTGGATGAAGGGAGTTCACATCAATCTAGGTGAACGAAAGCCATTACAGAGGAAAGTTAGTGAAGTAGTCAAATCATGAACAAATAATAACTGTTCAAAGCATGAAAGGGATGAAAAACAAAAGTCATACTACTTCATAGAAATGAACAAGATACAAAGCTATTTTTCACCCACTACAAACATGAAATTGAAGCTGAGATGCATCGACTTGAAGCTGAAAAGTCTAATCTCAAAATACGACCAATTGCTGGTAAAGGAAGAGCAGTTCTTATGTCACCTCCTGAAAATTATGGTTTTCACTCACCAAAGGAATATCCAAGTTCTATATTTAAGAGATTGGGACCAAGAGTTAGAGCTGAGTAATTTTTACCAAGGCAATATGTGTGTATAGAGGAGCCTAAACTGCAAGTTACCATTTCTCAAGGTGATCAAAATAGAGTCGTGTTTCAGAAGAAGGTAAAGAAATGCATATTCCTAGAGAAGTTGAAAGAGATCGATTTTTAGAAATCCTAAAAGACCACGGATGGTCAAGCCACTAAATATTGAGCTTGGATGATGGTACAATATTCGTCCAACGGTAACAGCAATGACATCGGTGTTTAGAAACCTTCTAGGTTCCTTCCTTTTATAAGCCATTTTGGACACTCGACGATAATGACAATGTTGAAATATGTGAGTTGTAAAGGCTGTAAAGCCACTTTTCGTGAAGCACAATTATAACTTGTGAGCTGTAAAGCAAAAGGGTGACAGCCATAAACTCACTATGATATATTATATGTATATATATGTAAAGATTGAAGGAAGGGGGGGCGATTCCATCAGCTATAAATAGCCCCCTTCCCTTCAGATTTCTTCATCCCTCAAAAACCCTCCAATCTCATTCTTTCTTTTGTGAGCTATTCCATCCTTAGTGAGAGAAAATTCCATTTGAGAGAGAAAGAAGCTCCTCTACTATTTTGAGAGAGTTTTTGATAAAATTGTTTTCTCCTTTCTTCAAGAGAGAGTGTCATTATTCTCTCCTTGTATTTATAGAGGAAGTGTTGTAATCTTTATTCCTTATAGTGAAGTCCTCCCAAATTTGCCCATGGTTTTTTACCCCAATTTGTTTAGGGGTTTTCTATGTAAAATATTTGTGTCCAATTTATTTCAATTTTCTCAATTATACTTTAATTGCTAATCTGCTTTGACCCATTATTTTCTAACAGTGGTATCAGAGCTTTCAGGTTGTGGGTACTATTCACGATTACTGTTCACGTATATGGTGAAATAGTGCAATCCGGTTTAAGTGAGAAGCAAGATCGTCATCAACAATAACAACAAAATTCGTTGTTGAGAAATTCAATGGAACTAACTTCTCATTGTGGAAATTGAAGGTAAAGGTAATTTTGAGAAAAGACAATTGTTTGGCAGCAATTCAAAATCGGCCCGCAGAGATCACCGATGATGGCAAGTGGAACGACATGGATGGCAATGTAATTACTAATATGCACTTAGCACTGGCCGATGGAGTGTTATCTAGTGTGACGGAGAAGAAGACGGCAAAGGAGATATAGGATACTTTGACAAGATTGTACGAGGCCAAGTCATTACACAATAAAATCTTCGTAAAAAGAAGATTGTATACTCTTCGAATGGCGGAGTCCACATCGGTAACCGAGCATATCAACACCCTAAATACTCTATTTGCGCAACTCACATCAATGGGTTACTCAGTAGATATGACTAAACGAATAGAGCTTCTACTTCAAAGTCTACCTGACTCATATGATCAACTTATCATCAACCTGATGAACAATTCTGACAGTCTAGTTTTCGATGTTATTGCAGCCGCAATTTTGGAAGAAGAAAGTAAGTGCAAAAATAACGAAGACATGCGTACAAGTTCACAGCAAGCGGAAGCGCTGATGGTGGTAAGAGGAAGATCAACGGAACGTGGCTTCAGTGGGAGTCAAAATCATGGTAGATCCAAATCAAGAAGTAAGAAGTACATTAAATGCTACAACTGTGGCAAGAAAGGGCATGTTAAGAAGGAGTGTTGGCTTCTCAATAAGAGTGAAGACCCTGAGTCATCAAAAGCTCAAGGAAATGTAGTAAGTACCTCAAGTGATGGTGAAGTTCTTTACAGTGAGGCAACTATGATTGCTGAAGGTAAAAAAGATTTTGCTAATGTCTGGATTTTAGATTCTAGAGCGACGTGGCACATGACCTCTAGGAAAGAAACTATGACCCTATCTTAGGAGGATCTGTGTTCATGGGTGATGATCATGCCTTGGAGATCGTTGGTGTTGGTACTGTCAAGATAAAGATGCATGATAGTACAGTTTGCACTATTCAGGGGGTATAACATGTCAAAGGCCTGAAGAAAAATCTGTTGACCTTAGGACAAATAGATGATCTTAGATGTAATAACCATATTGAAAATGGGATCATGAAAATTGTCAAAGGTGCGCTTGTGGTGATGAAGGGAGAAAAGATAAGTGCAAATCTATACATGCTTAAGGGGGAAACATTGGAGAAAGCTAATGCGTGTGTTGCATCGAGTAGTAAAGGCGAAGAGTCAACAATGATGTGGCACCTCGAATTAGGCCACATGTCAGAAAGAGGATTGAAGATTCTCTCAAACAGAAAGCTGCTTTCGGGGCTCAAATCAATAAGTCTACCTTTCTGTAAGCATTGTGTTACAAGTAAACAGTGTAGATTAAAATTTAACAGATCTGATGCCAAAAGTAAATGTATTCTAGACTTGATTTATTCTGATGTCTTGGAATCACCGAAATATCCTTAGGAGGAGCAAAGTATTTTGTATCTTTCATTAATGATTACTCCAAGAGATGTTGGGTGTACCCAATCAAGAAGAAGTCAGATATGTTTCATGTATTCAAAGACTTCAAAGCACGAATGGAATTTGAATCTGGGAAGAAGATCAAGTGTTTGAGGATAGATAATAGAGGGGAGTATACAAGTGGTGAGTTTCTTGCATTTTGTAAGTAAGAAGGTATTAAAAGGAAGTTCACGATGGCAAACACTCCATAGCAAAATGGAGTGGCAGAGAGGATGAATAGAACTCTTACAGAAAGGATGAGAGCCATGTTGAGGACTGCAGGTCAACCTAGTTCATTTTAGGCAGAAGCAGCCAATACCGTTTATTATGTGATAAATCGATCGCCTTCAACAACAATTAAGCTGAAAACACCGATGAAGATGTGAACTAGTAAGCCAGTTGATTACTCTAATTTACATTCATTTGGATGTCCTGTATATGTGATGTATAACACCCAAGAAAGAATAAAGTTGGATCCAAAATCCAGAATGTGTATATTCTTAGGGTATGCTGATGGTGTGAAGGGGTATCGTATGTGGGATCCTACTACCCACAAGGTTACTATCAATAGGGATGTCATCTTTGCAGAAAATCAACTACTACGGAAAGATAAAAATGATAGCACGTCAAAGGAGAGCTCAAAGACTACTCCGGTGTATGTAGAAAATAATCAGGAACAAGAAGATTCAGACTCTTCTGAAGCAATACCAGAGCATGAGGTACAAGAACAAGTTGAATCCGAGGCTCTAAAAGTTCGTCGGTCAACTCGCGAGAGAAAACCGACAACTTGGCACTCGGAGTATGTAATGGAAAGCAATGTTGCATACTATCTTCTAACAGAAGATGGAGAGCCATCGACTTTCCATGAAGCTACAAGCAGCACCGATGTATTTTTGTGAATGACAGCAATGTAAGAAGAAATTGAGGCTTTACACAAGAATAAGACTTGGGAATTAGTACCATTACCACATGGGAGAAAAGCTATTGGTAATAAATAGGTTTATAAAATCAAGCTAGGCATCAATGATCAAGTAGAACGGTATCGTGCACGACTGGTGGTGAAAGGGTATGCTCAGAAAGAGGGCACTGATTTCAATGAGATATTTTCCTCGGTGGTTCGACTTACAACTGTAAGAATAGTCCTGGCTATATGTGCTACATTTGATTTACACTTGGAGGAGTTAGATGTTAAAACTGCATTTCTTCATGGAGAGCTTGAAGAAGAAATTTATATGCTACAACCAGAAGGTTTTGCTGAAACAGGCAAAGAAATCTCTATATACTCTCAAACAGGCGCCGAGATGTTAGTACAAGAGATTTGATTCCTTCATAATAAGCCTTGGGTACAATAAATTCAGTTCAGACCATTGTACATACTACAAAAGGTTTGATGGTGATAATAATTTTATTAGCTTGTTATTGTATATGGATGACATGTTGGTGGCATGCCCCAATAAAGATTGAATCCAAGAATTGAAGGCACATTTGGCTAGGGAGTTTGACATGAAGGACTTAGGACCGGTAAACAAAATTCTAGGGATGCAAATTCACCAAGACAGAAATAGCTGGAAGATTTGGCTTTCTCAAAAGAATTATCTAAGGAAGATCTTGCAACGCTTCAACATGCAAGAATGTAAGCCAATTTCTACCCCACTCCCTGTTAATTTCAAGTTATCCTCAAGTATGAGTCCTAGCAGTAAAGCAGAGATGATAGAAATGTCACGAGTACCGTATGCATCAGCAGTAGGAAGCCTGATGTTCGCTATGATATGTACAAGAGCGGACATTACACAAGCAATGGGAGCAGTTAGTCGTTTTATGACGAATCCTGGTAAAGAGCATTGGAATACTATGAAGAAGATTTTTAGATACATTAAAGGAACCTCAGATGCTGCATTATGTTATGGAGGATCAGATTTAACTGTCAGGGGTTATATTGATTCAGATTTTATAGGAGATCTTGACAAAAGAAAATCTACTACTGGTTATGTATTTACACTTGCAGGAGGAGCTGTAAGCTGGGTTTCAAAACTACAAACTGTTGTGGTGCTATCTACCACATAAGCAGAATACATGGCCGCTGCACAAGCATGCAAGGAAGCCGTTTGGATACAAAGGTTATTGGAGGAGCTCAAGCATAAACAGGAGAAGATCACTCTATTTTGTGACATTCAGAGTGCCTTGCACATTGCAAGGAATCCAGTATTTCATTCAAAGACGAAACACATAGGAGTTCAATAATTCTTTATTTGAGAGGTAGTAGAAGATAGATGTGTAGATATGCAAAAGATACACACTAATGAGAACCTAGCAGATGTGATGACCAAGCCAATCAACACTGACAAGTTTATATGGTGTCGATCCTCATATGGCTTAGCAGATATGTAAGCAAACATGGACTGGTAAATTTAGGAAAGAATGGAAGATTACATAAAAGTGACTTTAAATGGGAGAATGTGAGTTGTAAAGGTTGTAAAGCCACTTTCGGTTAAGCACAATTATAACTTGTGAGCTGTAAAGCAAAAGGGTGACAGCCACAAACTCACTATGATATATTATATGTATATATATGTTGACAGGACCGTACCGGGGATGGGTCCGGCCTCGGGAAAATCCTACTAAAATTTTATATAAATTTCAGAAGAACCTCCCTAAAACTTGGTCTAACCTAATTTTGTACCTGTAAATAAAATCATTTTCAAAATATACAGCCAGTGGTCACAACAAATACCACTGGATTTCTCACAACAAATTAACTAGTTACCATAATAAGTTTTAAAATAGGAAGAAATTTAATATACAACACACTTTGGTACCAACATGGGATATTATCAGAGCAATCTAATTGATTTTTCAAAAATAGTAATAAAAATAAAGTGCCCAAGTTGAATTCAAAAGAAGCTGAAAAGTTTATTACAAAAGTAACAGAAAACTCTTGAGCGTTGAAATATAGGGGCGGTGATGCCTTGCGTGGAGATCCAACCACAGTTAGCTGAAAATCTACTGAAAAAAAAACAGAACTAATGAAGCAAGCTCAGTGAGTGGACCCATTACTAACAGTGTAAATAATTTATGCAACAATGTGAATAAATTATATTAAATATTTTAATAACCTCATGGTAACAGTTTTAACACTAATGAGAATAACAACAATAATCAATACCCTATAAAATAAAATAAAAATCCATAATATGTATTTAAATATATATTAATCAATATGTATTTAAATATATGTATTTAATAATCAATATGTATTTAAATATATAGTTTCTCATAACAACAGTCATATATGTACTATTTAAAATAATTATTTTAACATACCGAAAATTATCAAATTCATTAATTTATAACAATACTCAAACATAATCAATTTAATATAAAGATATAATTTTAAAAGTAAGATTTAATCCACTCATAAATTATCACTGCTAATCCGCAAGTGAAACTGCTCCAGTATCCGCTTTAGTCACAGATCCTACGTAATAACCAAATATACCATTTATAAATTCTTAAATTTAAATCAATAATATTTTGTTTGCACAATCTCACCCCAGCACTCCCCTTCTCATTTTTGAGTAATTTCTAATTTATCACACATTTAGTATTGTATACGTGAATAGTACCGTATACATGAATAGTGTCGAAAATGTGAATTGTACCGATATCAAATCTGAACTTCAATTTAGCTTCTACTTGATACTGAATACCTTAATTCAATCAAATTTAAGGTCTCTCATATCCAATTGATACAATTTCCAAAATACATCAAACCCCTAAAATTGGAATTTTTCTCAAATCTTAACCAAAATTGACGTATTATATACCAAATCGAAGCCCACGAGACAAGGATCAAGAATTTACCTTCAATTGGACTGGGTGATAACCGATGTGGCCGGAAAGTTTCGGGTTCGAGGAGAATTTTATAATTTCTGTAAAATCAAGTATTTTTAAGGAAAACGTAGCTCAAAATCGCATTCAGGAGGTTGAAAAAAGTGGGAAAGCACCTAACTTTCTTAAAAAAACTCACTGGAATCTGGCGAATGGAGGAGAGAAAAACTTATCGGAATTTACTCCGATCCGGTGGCTACCAGCAATTTTCAGGCGAAAGGAGGGTCGATTATGGTAAAGTTCGCCGTGGCGATTCTGTGGTGGTAGTGGCGAGGTCTGGTGATGCACGGTGAAGGCGTAGCAACAATTTGTTTTCCAATGGTGCTTAAAGAGAGAAAATAGGAGAGAGAAAGAGATTGGAGGGTGAAGGCTCGGGGAAGAAGAAGAGGAAAAGAGAAGAAAGAAAAAAATTTTAATTATTTAATTTTGAAATATTTACGATTTGGCCAGTGTCTTCCCTTGACCATAACTTTCAAACCATAACTTCGAATCAACTGTGACGCTAGTCCACGAACTCGTATCGATAAGCTTCTACGCAACAGTATCAAAGTCAAAATAAAAAAAATAACACGTGGTAAAAGTCAATTTTAATCCCTACCAATTTGGATAAAATAGTCAAAAATAAAAATAAAAAAATACGGATTGTTACAATCTACCCCCTTAAAGAAAATTTCGTCCACGAAATTCATACCTTAGTAAGAGAAGAGATGTGGGTAATGTGCTCGCATCAGTTGTTCAGATTTCCAAGTGGCTTCCTCCATTGCATGATTTTTCCATAAGACCTTTACAAGTGGTATAATTTTATTACGAAGTACTTGATCTCTTCGATCAAGAATCTGAATTTGTTGCTCTTCGTACGACATATGAGAAGGATCAGAAATATACTTGCGTAACATAGATACATGGAAAACGTCATGAATTCGAGAAAGTTCCGTCGGTAGGGCAAGTCTGTAAGCAACTGGACCAATCCTTTCAACAATTTCATAGGGCCCAATAAATCTAGGACTTAATTTTCCTCTTTTCCCGAATTGTACCACACCTCTCCACAGTGACAATTTCAGGAATACCCAATCACCAACATTAAATTTCAGATCTTTCCTTCGATTATCCGCATAACTTTTCTGTCTATCTTGAGCCGCTATCAATTTGATACGAATTGCTTTTACTTTTTCGGTAGTCATCTGCACAAACTCGGGCCCTATAAGTTTTCTTTCACCAACCTCATCCCAACATAAAGGAGTTCTACACTGCCTCCCATATAATGCTTCAAACGGCGACATTCCAAGGCTTGACTGGTAGCTATTATTGTATGTGAACTCCATTAATGGTAGAAGGGAGTCACAGTTCCTTTTAAATTGTAAAACACATGCTCTCAACATATCCTCCAAGGTTTGGATAGTCCTCTCTAATTGTCCATATATCTGAGGATGAAAAGCCGTACTAAAATGTAACTTAGTACCCAAAGCTTCTTGCAAACTTTTCCAAAACCTAGAAGTGAATCGAGCATCTCCATCCGACACAATAGATACAGGTACCCCATGTAACCTTACAATTTCTTCCACAAACAAGGTAGCAAGTTTTTGAAGAGAAAAAGCCTCTCTAACTTGCAAAAAGTGTGCAGACTTGGTAAGTCGATCTATTACCACCCAAATTCCATTATGTTGTCTCTGGGTACGGGGAAGCTTAAATAGAAAATCCATAGTGATGTGTTCCCACTTCCACTCCGGAATAGGCAATGGTTAAAGTCCTTACGGCTTTTGTCTTTCTGCTTTCACTTGCTGACAAATCAAACACTTGGAGACAAACTCAGCAATTTCTTTTTTCATTCCTGGCCACCAATAATGATCCCGTAAAGTGCGGTACATTTTTGTAGGTACATTTTTGTATTTTCAGGGTGCATAGAATAAGCAGAATTATGTGCTTCATCAAGGATTTCTTTCCTTATTTTTTCATCTATAGGAACGCAAAGTCTATTACCGAAAACCAAAGCTCCATCTCCTCTAACAGAAAAATCTATCCTTAGACCCAAATCAACTTCAATTCTAATTTTCATCAATTTAGAATCAGAAAATTATGCTTCGCGAATCTGATCAATATGCGTTGGTCGAACATGAAAACTAGCCAGCAAGGCTCCACTATCCCCCAAATCCATGCTAACTCCCAACTTTCTCAATTCAAGAATCAATAGTAAACGAACTGTTTGAACATGCGCTAAAGAGCCTATAGCCTTCCTACTTAAAGCATCAGCAACCACGTTGGCCTTTCCTAGATGATAATCAATAATACAGTCATAATCCTTAATTAATTCTATCCATCTTCTTTGTCTCATATTCAACTCTTTTTGTGAGAAAATATACTTAAGACTCTTATGAAAAAGATTTGACAAATGGCGCCATAAAGATAATGTCTCCAAGCCTTTAAAGCAAAAACCACTGCTGCAAGCTCCAAGTCATGAGTTGGATAGTTTACTTCATGTCTTTTAAGTTGTCGAGAAGCATATGCAATCACCTTTCCTTGCCGCATAAGAACACAACCCAATCCCTGATGAGATGCATCACAGAATACTACAAATCCTTTATTTCCATTAGGAAGAGTTAAAACAGGCGCTGATGTCAACCTTTGCTTAAGTTCTTGGAAACTTTGCTCACATGAATCCGTCCAATCAAACTCCACCCTTTTCCGAGTCAAATGATGAAATGGGGCTGCTATTTTAGAAAAACCTTCAACGAAGCGACGATAATAACCAGCTAAACCCAGAAAACTTTGCACTTCAGTAACACTTGTCGGTCTTTCCCAGTTCAACACAGCTTCCACTTTATTTGGATCCACATAGATACCTTCAGCAAATATAACATGTCCCAAGAAGACTACTTTATCCAACCAAAACTCACACTTGCTAAACTTAGCATAAAGTCGATGTTCCCTCAGAATTTGCAACACCCAACCCAAATGCATCTCGTGCTCAGCTTCGCTTTTAGAATATATCAAACTATCATCAATGAAAACTATCACAAACCAATTCAAGAATGGACGAAAAACACGGTTCATCAAATCCATAACGATATAATCAGGAATTCATAATGACCATACCGAGTCCGAAATGCAGTCTTTGGAATATCATATTCTCTAATTCTCAATTGATGATACCCAGACCTTAAATCAATCTTTAAGAACACCTTAGCACCCTGAAGTTGATCAAATAAATCATCAATACGAGGCAGTAGATACTTATTGCGAATTGTTACTTTATTCAATTGTCGGTAATCAATACATAATCGTAAAGATCCATCTTTCTTTTTAACAAATAACATTAGTGCTCCCCAAGGTGATATACTAGGACGGACAAATCCTTTATCAACCAAATCCTACAATTGAATTTTTAACTCCTTCAACTTCGCTGGAGCCATCCTGTACGGCGGTAATGAAATAGGATTAGTGCCTGGAGTTAAATCAATAACAAAATCTATCTCTCTTTCAGGAGGTAAACCTGGAAGATCGTCTGGAAACACATCCGCAAAATCCCGTACAACAAGAATATTTTCAAGTTTCATTTCCTTAACTCGAGTATCCACTATATAAGCCAAAAATCCCATACAACCTTTACGTAATAAACGTTGAGCTGAAAATGCCGAAATCAAACCTATAAAAGAAGTCCTGCGATCACCATGAAATACCACTTCTGGCAACCCTGGTCTTCTAAAAGTAATCTCTTTGTGAAAACAATCCATCGATGCATAATTTGTAGCAAGGAAATCCATTCCAAAAATAACATCCAACCCCTCCAAATCTTTTAAGATTAAGTTTGCTTCTACTACCAAATCACCAATGAAGAAAAGACACTGCTTTAACATCTGTGTGGGCCATAAAGAATCCCCTATAGGTGTGAGAACCTCAAACTCCATATCCAAGGGTACGGGTGATATACCAGATTGTTCAACAAAATTACGTGAAATAAAAGAATGTGTAGCTCCAGGATCCATAAGAACATAAGCATCCATTCCAAGAATAGATAAAGTACCTGTCACCACATTAGGAGTAGCCTGTGCATCATGTTATGTAATGGAAAATACTCTTCCTTGACTTAAAGGTCGTCCACGTCCACCACTACTCCCACAAACTGGTGTGGACTGTGCTCCACTCGAAGATGCACCTCTCTGGCCAACCTGAGCACCATGCCCTCTTCTGCCACTGAACTGCTGATGGCGTACACCTGATTCAGACGCTTGTGAATCAAACTCATGAGTCCCCATACTGCTATGAATAAGAAAAGAATAATCTTTTCTGAAATGTCCAGGCTGTCCACAGTGAAAACATCCATCAGTCCTCTGACAAGGCCCGCTATGATATTTGCCACATAAAGTACACACTATTCGAGGACTGCCCCCAAACTGTGGTCTCTGATATGAACTACTGCCAGAACGATTAGACTGCTGTCCCGATCTCATACCACGACCACTACTCTATCCTGACTGAATGTTTTGGTTAGATCTGGGCCCTCTAAACCTGTCATTACTCGAAGATCTTGAGCTATAACTTCCTCTCTTCGAAGATCCCTGACTAGGAGTACCTGATGAAGTCCTCTCGAACGGACGACGCCGGGATCCCCGCATCAATAACTACCACTCAACTTCCAAGGTTGCATCTCTTAAAGACTGATATGTAGGATGTACAGCTCCAGATATACCAGTAGTAATAGAATCCCTCAACCCATCTAAGAATCTCTTTTTCTTTCGCTCCTCGTCTGGAATCATATAAGGACAAAACTCTGATAATTCCAAAAACTTTCTTTCATATTCGGTAATTGTCATGCTTCCTTGAACTAGTCTCTCAAACTCCTTCCTTTTTGCTTCTTTGTACACCTCTGGCAAAACTGAGCATCAAATGTAGCCTTAAAACTTTTCCAAGTGTGTTGTCTCATGCTCCTTACTACAACCTACCAACGTCGAGCGTCCCCACCAAGAAGAAAACCTGCTATCTTGACTTTTTCTTCACCAGAACAGTCCATCCCCTCATCTAAAACTTTTTCCGTTTCAGATAACCAAAATAATGCCTCTGCAGGATCGGTGGCGCCATTAAAATGTGTAGCACCTAATCTCATTGCTGCTTGAGCTGATGAGCACCTATATTTAAAGTTTCCACAAGACGCTCCAATACATCATCACTCAAAACTGGCCCACCAGCACTATCAGCTGATCCCGAAGGATTCGTGGTCCTACTGCGTCCACGTCTTGGAGGCATCACCAAATAATACTGCACAAAATAAAAATATTTCAATCTTTCCACAAATATTAACCAATTTTTTTTTAAAAAAATAAGAATATATATATATATATATATATTTTTATTATTATTTTATTTTATTATTATTATTATTTTTTTATATTTAAAAAATTTATCTCAAAAATTTAAAACTTTGCACAACCATAAGTAGGTCTACAGGAAACAAAAACCTAATGCTTTGATACCAAGCTGATAGGACCGTACCCGGGATGGGTCTCGCCTCGGAAAAACCCTACCAAAATTTTATATAAATTTCATAAGAACCTCCCTAAAACTTGGTCTAATCCAGTTTTGCACCTGTAAATAAAATCATTTTCAAAATATATATCTAGTGGTCACAGCAAATACCACTGGATTTCTCACAACAGATTAACTAGTTACCATAATAAATTTTAAAATAGGAAGAAATTTAATATACAGCACACCTTGGTACCAACATGGGATATTATCAGAGCAATCTAATTGATTTTTCAAAAATAGTAATAAAAATAAAGTCTAAGTTGAATTCAAAAGAAGCTGAAAAGTTTATTACAAAAATAATGTAAAACTCTTGGCGTTGAAATATAGGCGGTGATGCCTCATGGGAGATCCAACCACTCACTGAAAATCTAAAAAAAGTAACTAATGAGGCAAGCTCTGAGTGGACTCATTACTAACAGTGTAAATAATTTATGCAACAATGTGAATAAATTATATTAAATAGTTTAATAACCTCATGGTAACAGTTTTAACACTAATAAGAATAACAACAATAATCAATACCCTATAAAATAAAAAAAAATTCCATAATAAATAATCACAGTAAATAACAATATAAGAAAATCACTTAAACTGGTGAAGAATTATACGCCAAGATACAACCCAAAATCATAGGGGGAGGGGGGGAAAACCGTCATACTACCCTTGGCATCCCAAGGCGTAGCAGAGATGGATGGGGAAAGGGAAACTGTCATACTACCCTTGGCCCCAAGCGAGAGATGGATCATCGCCCGCCTCGTAGACAAACGAGGGGGACGAAATATACAACAGTCATCGTCCATCCTACGCGCAAGGAGGTCGGAATACAAATCATCAACAAGGTAATCACTATGTCCAGGTGAATATAAGGCGTATACTAACAGAAGAAAATATAACACAACCATGTCCACGGCATAAAACATATTTAATGGTCAAACTCAATATTTTTATGTAATCATACCAATATAAATTCTCCAAAATCACATTTAATAATCAATATGTATTTAAATATATATTTTCTCATAACAACAGTCATATATGTACTATTTAAAATAATTATTTTAACATACCGAAAATTATCAAATTCATTAATTTATAACAATACTCAAACATAATCAATTTAATATAAAGATATAATTTAAAAAGTATGATTTAATCAACTCACAAATTATCACTGCTAATCCGCAGGTAAAACTGCTCCAATATCTGCTTTAGTCACAAATCCTACGTAATAACCAAATATACCATTTATAAATTCTCAAATTTAAATCAATAGTATTTTATTTACATAATCTCACCCCAGCACTCCCTTTCTCATTTTTGAGTAATTTCTAATTTATCACACCTTTAGTATTGTATACGTGAATAGTACCGTATACATGCATGCGAATGGAGGAGAGAGAAACTTACCGAAATTTACTCCGATCCGATGGCTACGAGTAATTTTCCGGCTAAAGGAGGGTCGGTTATGTAGAGTTCGACGTGGCGATTCTAATGGCGGTAGTGGCGAGGTCTGGTGATGCACGGTGAAGGCGTAGTAATAATTTGTTTTCCAAAGGTGCTTAGAGAGAGAAAATAGGAGAGAGAAAAAGATTGGAGTGTGAAGGCTCGGGAAAGAAGAAGAGGAAAAGAGGAGAAAGAAAAAAAATTTTAATTATTTAATTTTGAAATATTTAAGATTTTGCCACTGTCTTCTCTTGACCATAACTTTCAAACCGTAACTCTAAATCAACTGTGCGGCTAGTCCACAAACTCGTATCGATAAGCTCTACGCAACGGTATCAAAGGAAAAATAAAAAAAATTAACACGTGGCAAAAATCAATTTTAATCCCTACCAATTTGGATAAAATAGTCAAAAATAAAAAAAAAAAATACGGGTTATTACATATGTAAAGATTGAAGGAGTGGGGCGGACGATTCCATCAGCTATAAATAGCCCCCTTCCCTTCAAGTTTCTCCATCCCTCAAAAACCCTCCAATCACATTCTTTCTTTTGTGAGCTATTCCATCCTAGTGAGAGAAAATTCCATTTGAGAGAGAGAGAAGCTCCTCCACTATTTTGAGAGAGTTTGAAAGAGAATTGTTTTTTCCTTTATTCAAGAGAGAGTATTATTATTATCTCCTTGTATTTAGAGAGGAAGTGTTGTAATCTTTATTCCTTATAGTGAAGTCCTCTCAAATTTGCCCATGGTTTTCTACCCCAATTTGTTTAAGAGTTTTCCACATAAAATATTTGTATCCAATTTATTTTAATTTTCTCAATTATACTTTAATTGCTAATCTACTTTGACCCATTATTTTCTTACAAAATAGAGACAATGAGATCGACCAAGGAGAAATAAGAGTGGGAGAGAAAACAGGAAGAGAGAAAAATTAAGAATTCAAATGCCACGAATATTTTAGGTAAGGAAAATTAATGCATGGCAGTTTTGAATAAATTTTTGGTAGTAAGCATTTTAATATTTTAAGCGTTATTAGTGGGCATTTCTAATAATTATCAAAAAAAAAAAAAGAGGAGAGAGAGTAGAGAGACCAAATGTTATTGAAAAAGAAAATAGAAAGCTTTTGTATGGAGGTAAAAGGGTTGGTCTTGGTTAAGAAAGAGTGGGTGCATGACAACTAGGCATGAGTTATCTTTAACTAAGTTAAATATTTTTAAACTATACTTCCCAATAGCAGACATCCAAAGATGAGTGCTGGGGAAAAAAGTTAGGTATTTGGAAATAGGTATTGAAAAGTTGCACGTCCTGAGAGTTTTCTCCATCGAGGTGCAGAGATTGACAAAGTAAAAAAAAAATTATGATTTAAAATTTACTTTATGAAAAAATAAGATGTGAAAAAGTTGGCTTATTGGAAAAGTAAAACATAGGAAAGTAGGTGAAAGTTTAGCTTGCAAAGAAAGATTTATTTGATAAAATATTAATAAAAGTTATATATTTTGTCTTGAAAAAAGTAAAATAATATGTGGAGGGAAATTTAAATTTATTTAAAAATCAAATAATTTATGTTTCCCTCTCTTCTTTTTTCTTTTTTTTTTAAGTGGGCTTAGAAATCCAAGAAACAAAATTTGAACTTTGAAAAATTTAGGTCTCAACCAAGTGACTCAAGCCAAAGTTAAAAGTAAATAAAAAGGTTAAGCCCCAACTATTAAATAATAGATAATAAATAAATAAAAGGGACTTACAAATTTGATTTAATTTATTTAGATTAACAGGTTCAAAATCTCCAATAGACTCAAAACTTTTTAATGGACTAACCTATTATAAATAAATTATCCTAAATAATATACTACAACTTTTATGCTAATGAAAGTATATCTCATTGAAAAGTCGACTAAATGGTATGGATCTATTTTATTACTAAAACTAGTCTAAAAGTGCCTTATGAGCTTGGTGGGTTACTAATTCTAAATTGAGCACTAATAGTAGAATTCAAGCTAATTGTTATTTGGTTGTTCTCCTCTTTAGATCTTATTTCTTAATCTTTAAAGCAATTTTTATTGTTAGTTTTATTTTCTCAATCCCAATTACTGTCACTTTAATTTTTATACACAATTCAAGTCTTTTTCCTTTAAAAGCATTTAAAACCTAAGTGTAGAATTCTCTTATTCTCTATTTCTATCTATAACTATTTGTTTGATTTATTATTATTATTATTATTATTATTATTATATTTTATTTCAAATGAGTCACTAATTTGGAATTGGCACGGCCGCATCCCAGAGACTGCAATATAGTAAATAGTTACTATATTTTGTTTTCCTAGAGTGGATCAAGATCCTCTACTCTTGCATTTATCCCCGCTTTGTCTATGCTCTATTTTTAATCATTACACTTCATTTAACATCTGATGGACTGTTTTACCAAAAAAAAAAAAAACCATCTGATGGACAGTATCATGCCATCTCATCCTATCTTTTTAATTAATGTTTTTATCTAGTTGAATTTTTTTTACTACATCACCTATTTAATTAAGCAAACCTATTAAATTTTAATATATCTCATCTAAAATTAGAAAAATAAACGCAAAGCCCAAAAGTCATCCGAACAGTCTATCTGGATCCTTTACTCTGCTTCAAAATAGCCAAATCGAAAAAAGATTGGTTGCTTTCATTTATATTTTGTTTTCAATTGTTTAATGGACTTCTTGGTGAAAAATAGAGGCAAAGTCGATAAAAAAAGAAAAAAGCTTTTGTTTTCATTTCTTTTTTATATATTATTTTGGTTGGTTTAAAGTAAAAGAGTTAAGTTTATCTTGAATTTGTTCGAATTTATGCGTTTTTTTATATAATTTGTATAAAAAAATTTAATAGGTTTAAATAATTAAATCGGCAATGTGGCAAAAAAATATAGAATTAGACAATCAAAATAAGTAAAATAAAAAGGATAGGGTTTTATGGAAAGCTTGAACGCAATTCCTACAATGATGAATATAAACGAAATTGAAATTTCTTGAAACTTATATATTTGTGTATTGATAAAATCATTCATTATTTGTTGAAGCTGGCTCTCTCCTGTGGATGAAGCATATAGCCAAGAGAATTTATGAAGCAAAATAGAAGAGCTTGCCTGGTTGCCCCAGGAGTAAATATTTCATAATAGCCTTATTAGATGTACATCTTAATTAATATATCTAAATAATGGATAGAAACTTAAACTGAAACATTCTTGGGCTACAAAAATAATTATCAAATTGTTAGCACACCATAAAAATATTCCTCCTAAGTAGCTATTAATACGAATAACAAAACTCTGTTATCTATACATTTAATATACTCTACGGACAGAGAAATATAAATATGGTCCATTAGATGACCAAGAAGCAGCATACTTATAAATATGTCCGCTCGGATAAATATTTTTTAAACTTTTAATTAGTAATTGATGTTTGTTTACATATAAATTGGTTGGATTTAGTTTTTACTGAAAATACCAAATTACCTATCAAAGAGATATATATATATATTAGAAAACGAAAATCAAAATTTACAATATCATGATAGATCCGCCATACTAGATATGTTTTGCAGTGCCTTTTAAGATTTTTTTAATACTTTCTTCATGAGATGTAGAAGATTTTTTTTTTTTTTCTTTCACTACATACACCTTCTATTCACAAAATATGATAATAGTAATAATAATAAAATTAACCAAACTAACTAAATAAAATAATAATTTTTGCGCCTTTAAAAAATTATATAACAGTTCAAGAAATTGGTAACCGGTCATAGTTAGTTGACCTGTGATGTTTGGTCGGTCCACAAACAACACAGAATAAAGTAAAGAATTTGGTTGTTCTATCTAATACCATGTAGATTTGTGATTCATTTCCATTTTGACCAAACGACATGTTTTTACAGCACATGTGGGGCATATGCGCTCCATTGCACCAAATCATGGATGGCTCACAATTCCTAGGCAGTTAAGAAAATGAAAACCACATTTTTATATGCAAAATAAGCATATTGGATCAATTAACATGAGTATGTGTTTCAGCAAAATAAAAATAACAATAATAATACTAATAATAATAATAAGTAAATTTATTAATGACTTCTATTTAAAAATTATTTGTCTCAATATTTAGTTTTCAACCACTTATGTTATGCCACACAACTTGAAAACAAAATTGAAAATAATTATTTGGATAGGGATGTTATCGTTTCAGTCACACAGTTTTAGAATTTATTGTAATTCAAATAATAATAATAATTAAAAATAATAATATGAGCATATGACATCGGGTCATTTAAATTGTTACATCTAAACTTTATTTCTTTGACTCGTTAATAATTTTATGAGCACAAATATCCCATATCGATCTCACTATCTTATTAACAATAGTTTTAAAGGCGAAAGCATAAGGTGACGCGTTTTATTTTTTTACAGGATGCATAAATTCCAGGTGTTGGGGCGTATACTTTTTGGGTAAAAGATAAATATATTGAAAAAAATAAATATGTTTAAAAACTATTAAAATGAATAAAACATTAATATTAGGAAAAAAAATAAAATATAATAAAAATTATTATAGTAAATATGAATTATGGAATAAGTTTTTCAAAATTGAAGTACAAATGTAAAATAAAAAAAGTTAACAAACAACAATCCAACAGTGGTCTCACGAGGCATATAATTATCATCACTATAGAAGTTAAGTTTCCTATTTATATGTATTCGTGGTGTATGAAATGGACAGTGGGGGTGGTACGAATGAGTTTTAAGTATTTTAAGATGTGGATGATGGATAGAGCTTATAGCAAAGTGATATATATATATATATATATATATATATATATATATATATATATATAATTACCTTTTGCAGGCACATATATATAGAAACAACGAAAGCGTACATATGTAAATGCTATATAAAACATGTTACGAAATATAAAGAGTTCAGGATTATCACTTGGATGTGCATATCTTCTTGATGCTCCTTCACTCGGTAATCAATATTATAAATCAACTACTGTATCGTCTGATATGCAATCTGAACTATTTGACAGTATTATCTACCATCCGATCTTCCAGTGCTATCTTCAGATGTGGTGGAGCAGTGAGTGTGCACAGACAAATCTGTAGATAATTTTAGAACACATGAAGAAAAACCAAAGAACATAAGTATTCTTTCTTTTTCTTTGTTCTTTACAAAATACGTTTAATTTTTCTGAAAAATTGAAGTTTGTTTTCTCTTTTACGTCAATTTTTTTTACACTCTATCTTGAAAATTGAAAACCTAGCAACCTCGTAAAAAGAAAATGATATATTTTATAATAAAAACAAAAAGTTTAAATTATAAAAAATATCTTATCTAATTAGTTAAAATAAATAATTTTAAAAAATAAATTTAATTTAAAATAAATCTTAACTAATCAAATAAATATATTATCAAAAAAAAAACAATATAAAAAATTAAACAAATTTAATTTTAAATGTATTTTACTCTGGTGGGACCTAATAGCATCATTAACAATCTCACACTTGCTCTTGAGCACAAACTTGAGCCTTAATCCAATATCATGTAACTCAAAACTTATGTAACTTGAGCCTTAATCCAATATCATATAGCTCAAAACTTATGTTCTATAATATCATATCCAAGATGTGTGCTTCACCACATAACATGAGCTAGCATGGGGATCCAATGGCTATAATTAATTAAGGCTCCACTAAAGGCTCAGTTGAACTCCAAAATTAATAATATCAATATTAATATTAATTACTGCTTTGTAAAA
Organism: Rhamnella rubrinervis; assembly: GCA_007844105.2. NCBI lineage: Eukaryota > Viridiplantae > Streptophyta > Magnoliopsida > Rosales > Rhamnaceae > Rhamnella > Rhamnella rubrinervis. Next base: position 10,343,189 of record CM017577.2, read on the forward strand.
TATTAATAATTAATTGATTATATATTCTATCAATCAATTAATTATTTATTCTCTTGATTTAACAGTTTCTCTAATTGATCAACTGCACTGACCAGTGATTTCATTACATCTAATAATTGAAATATATCAAAAGGATATTTCATACAAATGTCATTTCATTTATTTTATATATACCAACAATTTAAACAATTATGCTCTCAAATCATCAAGGTATTGGTCATAAAAATAGACTTTACTTATTGACGATTCAAAGAAAAGTAATTAGTCAAACATCTATCTATAATAAACTTAGGATTGAAAGAAAACAATAATGAAATATTATTTGATATTTAATTCCTTTTACAGAAATTCAGCTTTAATTAAATCTCACTTCAATCCTATCAATACAAACATAACTTGCACCAATATTTATAATAACCAAGACAATTTATTTCATAAAATATTGCAATTTAAATAAAGTGTCAAACTTTATTTAATAATTGTGATCTTATTCATTATGAGAATCTACAATCATGTCTTCTATGAACGTATTCATATAATCATATACTCTATAATTAATTTGGACTTTTTATACGTAAAATACAAGTGTGCATAAAAATATGAAAAATACTTCAAAAATTTTATTAATCTCAGAAAATAATTTATTTGTCTTGTTACAAAAATCCAAATAAATACTCTCACTTGCTTTAAAGCAAGTTGATAACTTCCTAACACCCATACAATCTTCATGTCTCTCAAAAACTTGTATAGATAGCGTCTTTATAAATGGGTTCGCTAAATTTTCCTCTAATGATATTTTGGTGACCATTATGTCTCCTCTCTCGATGATATCTCGGATTAAGTGGTACTTTCTTTTTATGTGCTTTTAGTTTTTGTGATATATTAGTTTTTTTTATTGTGCGTCGACCCCATTGTTGTCACAGTAAAGGGTAATGGGCCGTCCTACACTTGGTATCACCTCAAGATCCAAAATGAATTTCTTCAACCACACAGCTTCTTTTACTGCTTCAGAAGCAGCCATATATTCAATTTCAGAGGTGGAGTCCGTAACACATGTTTGTATAATACTTCTCCAACAAATGGCTCCACCATTTAAAAACACATATTCAGAGGTTGATTTTCTAGAGTTAATATCCCCTTAGAAGTCAAAGTCTATGAAACCAACAGTTTTCAAACTCCTACTAGAATACACCAGCTTATAGTCTCTCGTTCTCCTTAGATACTTGCGTATATGCTTCACCGCAATCCAGTGTTCTTCACCAGAATCAGATTGATAACGGCTTACGACTCCCACTACATAGTAAATATCTGGCCTAGTGCATAACATGACATACATGAGACTACCTGTAGCCAAAGCATAAGGTACCTTACTCATGCATTCTTTCTTTTCAAGAGTTTTTATGGATTACTCTTTAGAAAGATAAATTTTATGTCTAAAGGGTAAAGATTCCTGTTGGAATTTTCCATGTTGAACTTGACACGAATTTTATCGATATAATAGGCTTGAGATAATGACAATAATTTATTTTTCGGTCTAGTATAACTTTAATTCCAAGAACATAATTGACTTCTCCCAAATCCTTCACATCAAACTGCTTATGCAACTAACTTTTTACGTCTGACAATACTTATTTGTCATTTCCGATTAACAAAATGTCATCCATATAAAAGACTAAAAAAATCACTCTTCTTCGTTGGATCCTTTTATAAATATAAGGTTCATCAGGACTTTTCTCAAAACTAATAGAAGCAATAACCTGATCAAATATGATATTCCATGATCTGAATACTTGCTTAAGTCCATAAATAAACCTTTGCAACTTGCATACAATGTGTTCTTGGCCTTTAGCTGTAAATTCTTCTTGTTGCTACATGTAGATGTCTTCTTCTAAATTACCATTTAAGAAGGTTGTTTTGACATCCATCTGTCAAATCTCATAATAAAGACTTACAGTTACAACTAAAAGAATCTGGATAGACTCAAGCATGGCTACTAGCGAAAAGGTTTCTCTTTAGTTTATACACTCTTTTTGGATATAACATTTTGCCACCAATCTAGCTTTGGAGGTTTCTACCTTCTCATCTGATCCTCTTTTTCTCTTATTAATCCACTTACACCATATGAGTTTTACCGCTTTGGATGCCTCTTTAAGAGACAAGAATGAGTTGGAATACATAGATTCTATTTCTCAATTCATAGCTTTATGTTATTCTTAAGCATCAATATCTTACAGTGATTCATTATAACTAATGAGATCCTCTTTGTTATCAGCGATAACTTAGTAAGATTTACCTAATAAGATATATCTTGCTGGCTTATGTCTTATTATCCCACTACGACGAAGTTGCATTGGCTGTTGTGCTATCATAGGATGATTCTGTTTATTATTTTGTATTTAAGACTGTACATATGTAGGTTCCTCCTATACTAGTTCTTGTACAATGTAAGTTCCTCCTATACTGGTTCCACCTATAATGGTTCTTGTTGCTCTACTGGTTCTACGTGTGCTTGTTCACCTTGAACTATATTTTTTCCTCTTTGAACATGCATAGGAAACAGCGAAATAACAAGCAAAGATATTGGTGGTTCAGTTCATTCTTGAGTTGATGTTAACTCCTTAAGAATTATTTGACTCTTATGTTTAAATTTTTTAACATAGTATTCCTTTAAGAAAGTCGCGTGAGTATTTACAAAAACTTTCTTATCTAAGGAACTATAAAAGAGTCCACCTCTCATTCCCTTTGGATATCCTACAAACATATATACTTCTGTATGAGATTATAACTTATCAGGTTCCATTTTTAAGCATGTGTTGGAGCACTCCATATTCGAATATGACTTAAACTAGATTTGCGTCCTTTCCACAATTCTTTGGATGTTATAGAAATCGATTTTGAAGGAACCAAGTTCAAAAGATATATAGCAGTTTCTAAGGCATATCCCCAAAACGATATAGGTAGTGATGAATAATTGAGCATTAACCTTATCATATATTGAAGAGTTCTATTTCTCCTCTCTGCAACTCTATTTTGTTGGGACGTTTCAGGGGCTAGCAGTTATGAAACTATCTCCTCTTGAGTTAAGTAAGACTTAAACTCTCCATAAAGGTATTATCTGCCTCGTTCAGACCGAAGCTTTTTGATATGGAGTCCTAATTGCTTTTCTGCCTCAGCCTTATACTCTCAAAATTATGTAAAAGTTTCAAACTTATGGTGCATTAGGAGAATACTCATACCATCTTCTGGCTTGAACATTTATTGGTCCACACACATTAGTATGTATCAATTTCAGCGGTTTAGTTGCGAGATATTCTTTGGCCTTAGAGGAACTCTTGGTCATTTTACCTTCCAAACAGGATCAACATAATGGTATTGGTTCAAAAACTAGGGAATTTAAAATTCCATTTTTGATCAAACCATGAATTCTATCAAGATTAATATGACCTAATCGCAAATGCCAATGATATGTTTCATTTGAAACCTTTCTTTTCTTAACTTTATGGTTATGCTCATTACCATCAATTTCAACATTATTAGTATCATAGGATATATGACTTAAATAATAAAGACCATTCAACATATCATCGGAACAAATAATTGAAGTAAAACTTCTCATTGTAATTGAGGAATTAAATTCCACTGTCAAACCGTATTTAAATAAACAACTAATATAAATTAAATTCTTACAAAAATCTGGTACATATAAACAATCTTACAAAAATAAAATCCTACTATTATTAAAATACAAAATAACATCTCCTACAGCTTTAACGGGGACATATTCCCCGTTCTCGAGTCGTAAGCTTCTTTGTCCTTTCCTTATTGAGCTAGTTTGTTTGAACCACTACAAAGAATAACAAACATGATTAGTGGCTCCTGAATTAATGATCCATTATCATTATAATTCTTCACTAAACAAGCTTCAACAACATGCAAATCACTCATACTTTGCTTCTTTGCAGTAGTCTGAGGGTAATTCTACTTTTAGTGACCCTTCTGTCCGCACTTGAAGCACTTGCCTTTAGGCTTCATCATAGCAGTCGTCTTGGTAACTGGTACCTATGCTTTGTTCTTATTCTTTTTTTTTTTTTTACCGCCCTTAGGTTTCCCTTTGAGCTTTAAAGAAGAACTCTTAGCAATATAAACATTTCTTTGCTTCATGAAAGTCTTGTCGGCGCTTTCAAGTTCATGCATTAACTGCATAGGAGTCAAATCTAATTTGGTCATATTGTAATTTATTTTAAACTGATCAAAGAGCTCAGGTAATGATTTTAGAATAATATCTATTTAGGACTTCCGCTCCAGTTTAATACTCATCGCTTCTGCTTGACTGAGATATGACATCATTCTCAAGCAATGATCCCTCATAGTTGTTCTCCAGTCATGTGAGTCCAATGCCCTCATTGCAGATTGTCTTAGAGAATTAGTACTTTGTGCAAACATCCCATTGAGAGTCTGAGGTATTTTTGTTCCACTTTCAATCTAAGATATATAAATTTTAAATGACTAGCAACGCTGGCAAGAATATAGCAGCAAACTACTGTACTTTCCTTTTCCTAGTTCTTATAATCCTTTTTTACTTGGTTAGAGGCATTAGCTGCTAGAGTAACAAGCTTTGGCGTGGTAAAGACAAACTTGATTTCTTTATAATCCATTATAATGAACAGATTGATTTTTCAATCACTATAATTATTTCCATCCATAGGTTTTTAACTCAATATTGTTGCTAAAGGGTTAAAAGTTATCATTTTCTGAAATAAAAACTACATACTAGTGTTAACACGTATTTCCACAATAAACATAAAAACATAGTAAATCTCATAAACTATTTTTTCTATTTAGTGTACATAATTATTTAATTTCCATTATAAATACTCACGTTGGGTAAGACATTTATAATAAACTAAATTTAATAATGAAATAAAACAGTGTCCTACTATGTTGTTCATAAGAAAGAATTTGGGGGTTCACAAGTGGACTACTTAAATCTCATTCTCCTTAGACAGAACCTTCTTAGATAACACAAATTTATTTCAATCTAATTGTTTCATAAACTTTTGAGCTCTTAATTTAGAAATCATAGCCTCGTTGGATTTAATTTTTTAACCAAGTTTTAAGGGAAAAGAATTGTAAATAACCTAAACACAAGACCAAAACCCTAGTCCACCATAGAACCCTAGTTATCATAACCTCTGAACGTGCGCTGTCGCCAAAACCTGGGGATGCAATTTTACATTTGTATTTTCTTGATTTTACATAAAACAAAATATAAAAAATAATAAAATATGAAAAATAATAAATAAATAAATAAATGAAAGAGGAAACCTGATCTTATAATCAACCTTCTTTTTACATCCTAAAAAATAATAATAATACAGAAAAATTCTACCATAGATCAGGGCTAAAATTAAATAAGCAGCATCCATTGTGAATAAATAAACATACATAACATATATCATTATGTAATTTCATCACAATAGAAACCTATGTGCCATATTTCTATCATTACATCATAAATTATATGAAATTGAGCTCTAAAATTCACATGACTACATAGCATAGCCTTGATATCATATGTAGGAACATATATATAGAGATAGCGAAAGCATACATATGTAAATGCTATGTAAAATATGCTACTGAATATAAAAAATTCAGGATTTCATCTTGGATGTATAGATCTTCTAGTTGCTCCTCCAACTCGGTAATCAATACCATAAATTAGCTACTGCACAGTCTGATCGTGTTATCTACCATATGATCTTTTAATGTTATTCTAAAATGTGGTGGAGTAATGAGTGAGCATAAACAATCTATGGATAATTTTAAAACACACAAAGAAAAACAAAAAAATATAAGTGTTCCTTTTTTTTCCTTTATTTATTACAAAATATGTTTAATTTTTTTAGAAAAATAGAGTTTGTTTTCTTTTTTACGTCAAATTTTTTTTAGCAATCTCGTAAAAGGAAAATAACCATATATTTTATAATAAAAATAAAAAATTAAATTATAAAAATATCTTTCACTTAAATTAAGATAAATAATTTTAAAAAATAAATTTAATTTAAAATAAATCTTAATTGATCAGATAAAATACTATTTAAAAAAATAATATAAAAAATTAAATAAATTTAATTTTAAATATATTTTACTCTTGTGAAACCCAAAACATAACTAACATTTTTATGAAAAAAAGAAAAAAGAAGGTAAAAGCTATTTAAAGTAAAGCCAATGATACCTTTTTTTTTTTCTTTTTTTTTTTTAAATGAAAGCCAATGATACTAGCTAGTGAAAAAAAAAAAAATACATCTGTAAAGGATAACAAAGCTACGAGCCATACGCCTCTCCTACGAAGGCCGTGAAAAAGCGTTATCTTACGCTCTCAGCGCGCACTAGAACGAATTAGGCCCCTCTCAAGAGGTGCTTCCCCTGTATTTTAGCGCATTGGAGCAGTGTTTTGACGCTTTGCCTTGGAGCACGCACTGCTTCTTAAACATGGTGTTCTTAGTAACGCAGATCACCAATTTTCCTTTATATTTTTTATCTATCACTTTAATTATAATTTAACATATTATTTAAATAGAAAAAATAAAATAAAATTTCAAATTTTATTTGAGGAGAAAGATAGAGGACATAAAGAGTTACCAGTGATTTGGATTATGATCTTAATATATATACTGTCATTTGAGAGATAATTAAGAGCATTTAAATAAAAATTAACATTGATAAAGGTGCTAGCTATATAACATTAAATATTTGTTGGAGAAAAGCTACACCAACCCTGAAAGGCTTAAAGAGTTTGCTTATGCTAATGAGCTGCAACCATCAGACAATGTATCATTGTTAAATTATCAATGATTTTAAAAATTTATATTGTTAAACAGTAAATATGATAGAGAGAATAGCTGGAATATTATTATCCATCCACCCAAAAGATAACCAAGAGTAAAACATCATTCGGATACAAAACACAATGGTGGCCGAAGGTGGCTTGTGGGTATACGTGCCACTGTTGCATTGGTGAAGGGCTGGAGGCATGAAAGGACTAAAGGGCAGTGTTAAAAAGAAGATGGGTGTTGGAGGTGGGTGTGGTTGGTGTGGCTCTACCTGCCCTGAACTGTTTCCAACGCATGTCATATAAGTCAGTCGAGTACCCCTTTCTGAGACTGCTGCTATTAGTTAAAAAATTCACAGTCCGCGTGGCTACAAACTATTGCTTTGAAGTCTCTACGGTCCACGTGGCTACTAACAATTGCTTGGAAGTCTCACAAAGTGGACCACAAATAGAGGGGGCCAGCACACAAGCCTATCATCACAAAGCATTATTCAACTTTCTGATCTCTCTCTCTCTCTCTCTACCCTTTACTTTCTGCTCCAGCCCCCACATACTGATGGAGAAATAACGCAAAAGCCTACTGTCTACTCTGATTCACACCATTCCAAAATCTATTACCCCATTTCAAATCTTCTTGACTGTCGCCATTTTCTTACATATGACTCTTTTCATTCATTTGTTGTCTCTAATTACCTTGTTTGTCTTTGTTCCTGTTGGAGTTAGGTGGCTGCTGCTCACCTTCTTTTTGTCAAGAGGATCAGTCCCACAAAGTCAAGAATAAAACACCTCCACGCCCACCCACTTATTAGTTAAAAATAAACTGAACCAAATCTCTTTGTTTACCTTCTTACTCATTCTAAGCTCTCTGTTCACTATATACTTGTCACCATTTCAGGAGTTAACCTCTTACCCGAGTTTATTTTGCTTTCACAGAAATGAAGACAATCATGGCTAAGACACCTCATGACTCCTCCTCCTCTTTCTCCAGGAGGTACTTCCACTGGAAGAAGAAGCTTGTCGACGATGAAGACGATGAGGAAGAAATCTTGACCTTCAGCTCTTCCTCGAACTTTTGTGATCAGGAAGACAACGATGAGTTCAGAATCCCAGTACCCGCACAGATTATCTCTGCGCCGGAAATGAAGAAGAAACTCTCGAAAGGGTCAATTTCTAAACTCCGGTCGGCTCTTACGGTGTTCGGTAAGACCCGTTCACACTACCATTCAGATCACCTGGGCACCCGAGTGGTAGGAACCCTATTTGGGTATCGCCGTGGCCATGTTCAACTTGCATTTCAAGAGGATCCAAAGTTGAAACCTGCATTTCTTATCGAGCTTGCGACTCCAACAAGCATATTGGTTCGAGAAATGGCGTCCGGCCAAGTTCGAATCGCGTTGGAGTGCGAGAAGAAGATGGTGGAGAAGAAAGCTCTGAAACTGCTGGAGGAGCCAGTTTGGAGGAGTTACTGTAACGGGAAGAAATGTGGTTACGGAATGAGGAGAGAGTGTGGTGCTGAGGAGTGGAAGGTGCTGAAAGCTGTGGAGCCAATTTCAATGGGTGCTGGTGTTTTACCAGGGACGTCGACGTGTGATGATGTGAATGAAGCAGCTGGGTCCCATTCCCAAGGTGAGCTCATGTATATGAGAGCCAGGTTTGAGCGAGTTGTGGGGTCCAAAGACTCGGAGGCATTTTACATGATGAACCCTGATGGCTCAGGAGGTCCCGAACTCAGTATTTACTTGCTGAGAGTATAGCTTTTGCCATGGAGATCAACTAAATAGTAAGTAGTAGTACATCTACTTAATTCGTAGATCATGTACTTCTTCACTTTGGTCGTGGAGGTCTAAACCTAATTTGTTCGCCTTTCTAATAAGGTACTTGTATGTGTGGCCTCTTATCATTTTTTGGGAAGTGCATGGCACATGAAAAAAATGAAAAGTCAACCACCGCGTCATTTAGCAGCTTGTACGTAGCTGACTCCCTTAATTTTGTTGGAAAATTACCCTTCAATATTTGAGGGCAATGTTATGAGATATATATATATATATATATATATATATATATATATATGTATGTATATGTAGACACACGTGTGTTATGTGTTGTGTATTTTGCTATGCGATTGGTATTTGGTAGGAAGTCTCTTCTTAGCTTTATCAAGCCACCTATTAGATTTCATCTGGGGTGTGGTCTAGTGTTAAGAAATCCGATCGAACCCTCATATTTATTTATGAAAGTTAAGGTTTGAATTTTAGTAAATCACTATTAAAGTTTTAGGTGTATTCAGCCCTGTAAAATATCAGATGGAGAGAAAATTATTAGGGAATAAGACTAGCTACTCTAAAGTTTTACAGTTTTGTAAAGTTGAAGCAGCAATAAAATTTTATCTTTTAATAAAAATTCTAAATTAATAATTTTTATATTAAAATTCTTTTTTATTCATAATAAAAAAAAAAGAGCCACCTATTAGATTGACTTGATGTTTGGTATGTTTCTTTCAGGGCTTTGTTAGATTGATTTAGAGATGTTTGGTATGTTTGTTTCGGGGCTTTTTAGATTGACCTGGAGATGTTTGGTATGAGCGTTAAAAGTTAGCAATTTGATTGGTTGATTAAAAATATTTATTTTACTCTTATAATAGTACAAAATAACTTATATATTTTTAATATTTTAAAAAATACTAAAACTATCAATATAATTAATTTATAATTTTACCTTTATTAAAAATTTAAATTACAAAAGATTAAGCCTTCAATTTTAAATTTCTAAAAGCATATATGAACGAATTAAATAATAACACATGGTACTATTACTATAAAGTATATATAATTTGTTATTTAAATAATTTTTTTTTCTTTTTTTTGTGTTTTCCGTCCAGCCATCACTGTCGTCCCTGTCAAAACAATAATAGTTTTGTCATCACTGCTGCCATAATCACCACCTCCAGCAAGAGAGAGAGTACCTTGTTATACTTATACAAAATTTCATCCACATGCACATTCATAGCTCGCAAAATATATATATATATATATAATTATTTTTGGATGATATTTAATGTAGAGACCAAAGAGAAGAGCTGGAGGAGAGAGACTGAAAAGAGAGAGGGGCCTAGAGAAAAGAGATTGAAGAGAGAGAGGGGCTACTTGGATGTGAAAATAGATTGGAGTCGAGGGTTTTTGGATTTGAAAAGAGAGGGATAAGGTTTTTAGAAAGAGGGTAATAAAGAAGAAAAGGTGCCGAGCAAGAAAAATAAGAAAAGAAAAGAAGAAATTATTTAAATAAAAAATTGTATATATTTTTAAGTGGCACATGTCACGTTTTAATTCAGTCATGTGTGTTTTTGGATTTTATGTCTTCACATGTTTCGAGCAATCAAAAAATAATATTTGTTTAATTGAAAAGTTTAGAGGGCAATGATAAAATTATTATTCTTTTAATTGTCAAGTGAAAAATGATATTGGTGAAGTTTATTTGTATTTAGATTAAACCTTAAGAAAGATAAACAATATTAACTTTTTTTTTTATTGGTTTAATAATTTAAAGAGAAAAGAAAACGAGAAGAAAAAGAAATGTGATATTGACATCAATAGCTTATAAATTATATTGTGCTTCATATTTTCAATGAAATTCCCGGATGACAAAAACATGATTTTTTGATAAGGAAAAGTATAAAACACATAATAAATGTATAACACACCCTTTAAAATTCGGCTATTTTATTTTTATTAAAAATTAAAAAACCAATTTTATTATTTTTAAATGTGATGTAATATAATACAGATTGAATTAGATTTTAAGTAACTTTGAAAGATTTTGTTTTGAAATATGGATTATAATATATGGATATTGATTAAAGAATATAGGGCCTACATTAAAGTTGATGGGTGTTTATTTAGTCATTTTTATATAATCTAATGATTAGCTACTGTGTATTTTATTTCATTGAATTGAGCATAATGTTAGTTTTTTGTACATATAAGATTAATTGAGTTAAGAAAGAGAAATAACTTAGAAATATTGAAGATGAAGACTTTTTGCACAAAACACATAATAAATGTATAGCACCCCCTTTAAAATTCAGCTATTTTATTTTTATTAAAAAATAAAAAACCAATTTCATTGTTTTTAAATGTAATGTAATATAATACAGATTGAATTAGTTTTTAAATAATTTTGAAAGATTTTGTTATGAAATATGGATTATAATATGTGGATATTAATTAAAGAATATAGGGCCTACATTAAGAGTGGATGGGTGTTTATTTAGTCATTTTTATATAATCTAATAATTAGCTATTGTGTATTTTATTTCATTGAATTGAGCATAATTTTAGTTTATTGTACATATAAGATTAATTGAGTTAAGAAAGAGAAATAACTTAGAAATATTGAAGATGAAGACTTTTTGCACAAAACACGTAATAAATGTATAACACCCCCTTTAAAATTCGGCTATTTTATTTTTATTAAAAAATAAAAAATCAATTTCATTGTTTTTAAATGTAATGTAATATAATACAGATTGAATTAGTTTTTAAGTAATTTTGAAAGATTTTGTTATGAAATATGGATTATAATATCTGGATATTAATTAAAGAATATAGGGCCTACATTAAGAGTTGATGAGTGTTTATTTAATCATTTTTATATAATCTAATAATTAGCTACTGTGTATTTTATTTTCTTGAATTGAGCATAATGTTAGTTTATTGTACATATAAGATTAATTGAGTTAAGATGAAGATGAAGACTTTTTAAGCTTAATGTTAGACACTTGACCTTAGGTTTGAGTTGCTATAAAGAGGAGTTGCAAAGTGAAGAACCCAGAACATATCAGGTGCGATGTAAGGCTTAATGTAAGGTGTGTGACATGTCCCTGGAAGCACACGAATGGAAGAAAGTAACATGAGGAATTCAATAGAAGTTAAGCGCGATATCAATTGCAATGATAGCCATCTAACTTAATGCGGAACAGTATAATGTGAATTTAGGAAACTTTGAGTTTGTAGTGTTAGACAAGTAAGGTTAGGAGACTATTATACATAAATTTATTTTTCTAGGTTTTAAGGACATAAAAAAATACATAAAACAAGAGAACACTTTTACAAGTGGTGAAATCTCAAGGATGAACTGCTAAATTTTTCTCTTCATGTACGAGTTATTTTCAATTATTAGTTGTGTATGTGTGAGACTTGAACACATAAATTAATATCAATTCAATTAATTATTTAGTCTATCTTCTTATGTGCTTCTTTGTTAAATTTAATCATATATAGTTATATTGTATATTTTTATAGTCGGTATTTTGATTCTAATGATTGGTAATAATTGAAAATCATAGATTAGGTTAAAATTTTACAACATTTATAGAATTTATTTAATTTTGAATACTTTCTAGATTGCTAAAGCAGTTCTAATTTAATTTTGATCACATTATTTTAAACTTTTTAAAATTAGAAATTAAAATTATTATTATTGACCTCCTTAAGATTTGATGTAAATATAGATAGACCTTAATAATATTATTTTTTACTTTTAACCTCGTTTTCATTAGTTGAAATCTGTTAACTTTAACTGTTAAAAAAATACATAAGTCATTCTATTCTTATTTTTTATATTTAAAAATAAAAAAAAATAATAATTATTTCTTCTCATCAAATATAACACGCGGCACACAAAATATATATAATTTAATATAATTTTCTCCTTGCACCCCAAATTTTCCTTTTCAATTATAATTTCTTTCTTCTCTCGTTGTCTATTTCTCTCTCCGATTGTCGTTCATCGATATTTTGAGTTCGCGGTGGTAGTCAGCTGGTGGGTATCGTCTTTGTGCAATCCATATCGCAAGGTGAAGTTGTTGGGTTTGCGTCAAAATTTCGCAATCGCCATCTTTGGTTGTGGTCGATCTAGTTTTGTTTCATTGGGTTCATCTTCTCCATCACCGTTCGCATGGTTTTTTTTGTTTTTTTTTTTCTTTTCCGTTAACATCTGGAAGGTTCACAAATTTTGCAGCGTTTGGGCTCTTGATAATAAAAAGTTTGTGTTGTGTTCTTTATGATTTTTTTTTCTTTTATTTTTTTGTAGATATGTTTCTTTGGATTCAACCGTTAACTTATTGAAAGTTTGATCTTTTTTTTTTTCTTCCTGTTTGCTGGTCGGGGAGAAAGAAATAAAATAAAATAAGAAGAGAAAGAAAAAGAGAAAAAAATAAAAAAAGAAAATAGAAAAAGAAAAAGGAAAAAAAATTAAATTATTTAACTTTTTTAATTATATGTATTTTTATATTCACGTGTGCTGTCATAAATTATTTTTTAAAATATTAATTGTTATTTTATAAACACTGTTTTAGTTTTTTAATAAATTATTTTTTGAGTGTAAGTGATAATTTATGTTTTTTTTTTTTGAAAATTTTTGTCTTTCAAGCGTGTTATTGTAAATGAATTTTTTGGTATTTCATGAGTTGCTCTAAGACATATAAGTCATTTTGTACTCTTATAAATGCAACTGAGAATAAAATAGATATTTTTAAAATCAATAAAGTTAAACTATTAACTATAACAATGTCAGAAGTTTTATTTTCATAATTTTAATATTATTAGGTGCTGATTATATTTAACCCTAATGTCAAAAGTATTTTAATAAATTCTCTCTTAGTAATTACTCACTAATGTTTCTAGGTTATTTAATATTAAAAAAAGGTTACAATAAATTTTTCGTATCATTTGTTAATGTTAAACTGAATAAAAAATTGAGTTATTTTTGTTTATGATCCATGCAAATTGATAATATGAAATTATTTTGAATTGAAATTTCGTCATTTTAATTGTTTAAAGTTTTATTTAATTTTGCTCTTAAATTGATATTAATTGTGTTTGTTAAACTCCCTCTTTTCTTTTAGTTTTTATTTAATTAAGAAGAAATTCATAATTGTTATTATAACAGTCCCTATGGATTCGATTTGGAATTGTCTATACTACAGATTTGATGATTTCAGTAATTAATTCAGGTGTAAGGCAATTAAACCATCGAAATTTTGGTACCGTTATTGGGGACTATGTGCTGATTTTTCTTTCTAATTTATGTTCTAGTTTTGAGTTTGTGTTGTTGCAGTATATGACTAGGTCATGTCATCAAAGAGAATTATAGTACGATATGAAAATAGAAAGGATTGCGAGAAAGTTGAGAAAAGAGGTTAAACAAAAAAAAATATAAATGAACAACTCCTTATTCAATATTTTTATGAAGGATTATCACCAATGGATAGGAGTATAATGGATGCTACTAGTAGTGGTGCTTTGGTGGATAAAACTCCTAATGTAGCTAGACGCCTCATCTCAACAATGGTTGTCAATTCCTAGCAGTTCGGAACAAGGACAAATATACTATTGAAGAAGGTTCATGAGGCAGGTACTTAGAATTTTGAACATCAAATATCTAATTTAACTTCTTTAGTGAGACAATTAGCTATAAGAAATGCTCAAGCTATCAAGGCATGCGAAATTTATTTTGCCCAAGGACGCACCTCTGATATATGACCAACATTGCAAGAAGAAGATTTGGTAGTAAGCTGATGCAGTCAGTGGGTTTTAGGAACAATATCAATGCAAGTATGATCCACACTTAAATACAGACAATTCAGGATGGAAAGATCAACCAAATTTTTACTATAGGAATAATATGGGTCAGAATCGTTACCAACAATCATATATGCCAAGACAACAACCAGTAGAGGCTCCCAAATTAAGTATGTCACTTGAAGATATTGTTAAAACACTTGCTTCTAACACACAACAATTTCAACAAAAAATAAGAGCGAGTATTTAGAGATTAAAAAATCAAATGAGTCAATCGGCAACATCTATGAGTAAGCTCAAAACCCAAATTTTTAGGAAATTACCCTCAGGTGACGGCTATTACATTAAGGAGTGCAAGAGAAATTGAAATTCTCATAAAGGACACCTCAATTGAGACTGAGAAACAATATGTGGAAAATAAAACTATGGCCCAACCTTCTTCTTTAAGTAAGGTAACTCCTAATCAACAATTATTGTGTATAATAAATTTGCTTCTTCGCCTTTTCCTAGTCAGTTAAATAGAAGTAAGAATGAAAAGTAAGAAAAAGAAATTCTTGAAATCTTTAGTAAAGTGGAGGTAAATATTTTGTTGATAGATGCAATCAAGCAAGTTCTTCGATATGCGAAATTCTTTAAAGAACTCTATACTTACAAAAGGAAGCTAAGAGGAGATGAAAAGATTAGTGTAAGTTAGAATGTCTCTACAATTTTACAAAGAAAGTTACCTCCGAAATGTAAGTATTCAAGTACGTTACCTATACCTTATGATATTAGAAATTCTCAAATTGAGCGTGCCATGTTAGATTTGGGAGCTCCTATAAATGTTATGCCCAATCACTTTATGCAACCTTACAACTAGGCCCATAAAAAAAAAAAACTGAAATAATAATTCAATTAACAGATCAGTCTAATGCCTATTCCGAAGGGGCAGTGGAAGATGTTTTGGTGCAAGTGAATGAGATAATATTTTTGTAACACCTGAATCCTAAATTATATGTATGTTCTTTATTTTTGGTTAATTGTTTTATTAATTATTTATTATTAAATTAAATTAATTACTTGATTGGTAGTTAAATAGAATTTAATTAAAAAGTTGTGTTTGATTAGGAAACCTAGACCTAATAGGATTAGTTCTCCTAAAATCCTAAATACATATATATATATATATATATATATATATATATATATATATATAGTGGCTGCTAGAAGTTAGGTTAAAAAAAAAAAGAAAGAAGAGAGAACGGCGTAAGAGAAAGAGAGAAAAGAAAAGAAGGGAAAAAAGAAGAAGAGAGTGTGTGTGGTTTTGATAAGGTTTGGAAATAATTAATTTCTTTTGGTGAGTTTGCTAAAAAGATAATTAGGGTAAGTTTCACACTTTAATTTGTTAAAATTTTCTTTTTCTCTAAATTTTATATATTATAGTTATAAATTTTTTTTATATGACTTGGTGAAATTATTTTTGCCAAATGTGCTGTATGTGTATGCATTGATTGGTGTTTGTGTGATCGGTAATTGTGAAAGTAGTTATTATTTACAAATTTATATATAAATAGATCATAAGATAATCTGATATATACATATATATATATATATATATATATATATATATATATATATATATATATATATATATAAGCAAGGCTTGTACGTGTATAGGAATGATCAACGTGGCTATTGATTCTTCAATATTATTAATATAAAAGTAATATATATACTTGTGATGTTAGTGTTAGACACGTTTAAGACTTGTAGCTTTGGGTAATCATGATCATGCATGCTTAAATATTAAAAGTAATAGAAATCTCGTTTGTCACAGTAATACATATATTTATATATACATAATAGATATTGTTGGTAACGTATAAATATAAAATTATAGGTATATATGTAAGTCACACACTGCTGATTGGGATATTGTTATACATATATAAGCATGAGAACAATCAAATTGATACCTATGATGAATACGAATTATATTTATATGTATTTATGTTTGTTGGAATTTTTATGGAGTTAATTACATGTGTATTGAAATACTGAATTATATTTGGAAAATCCTATACACACTCATGTGAATATTTTTCTAAGTGATTGGAGTATGCATGTGTGTGAATTATGAGCTTATGCTATACAAGTAAATTATTTGTGTGATAATGATATATGCATACATGAGCATGAAAAACATAATAAAGAAGTTTTGTTTTCTTTTCATGCCAAAGAAATCTAATTTCCAATAAGTTTAAGGATTCAAAGTGTTTTTGAAAAGAAATTGACTTGGCCATGCATTGTAGGCAACGTTTGTAGACAAGAAAGGAGCCTATGTATGTGTTTGTTCCATTTAAGAGAGAGCTCAATAATCCGGCTTGTTGAGAGATGAGTTTGCAAGGGCACATGTAAACTATTGGTATATGTGAAAGGACTCGTTGATGATCACAATGAGACATGACTATTACTCTTTGCACGAGAGTGTATAATAAAACTTAACTTGCATGGCTAGGATGCAAGTGTGATTGTCTTCACTTATACTATTTCCTCTTGATGGTTATTTGTTTTCCTTGAAAGTCAGTATGTCTGCTACTTTGGAAAAAATAAATTACCGATGGGTAATTTGCTCCTTATGAGTGTGCTATAAGTGAGATTGAGATTGCATGCTCCTATGTGAAAATTTAAGTCTTACAATTTTATATATGTGTTTTCAAACTAAAAAGATTATATACTGATTTGATAAAGGAAATCAAAGTTTTATATATGAAGATTATTTGACAAATTACGACATGCATTTTTATATTGTATTGGCATATGCATGTGGAACTTGCTGAATGACTTGTCACTCATTCCATTTTGTTTGCATGTGTATAAGTGAGAACAGGAATTGAATAGGATTGCTTGGAGCATTGGCGTGGGGAAACAATTGGCAAGATAAATTTGCTCGGATTAGTACAAAATGCTTCCAAGACAAAATAAATATTTTACTTTTAAATTTTATTTTGGTTTAGGACATAACAATTTAATTTATGACTTTCCTTAAGATTTTGGGTAAAGGTAAAGATTTTAATTTGTTAGTTACTTTTATTTATTCAAAGTGTTTTATAAAGTTTGGTTTAGAATTCCTAAAGATTTAAGTAAATTTATGTTATGATTTTTATTATGTCCTTTATTTTATTTACAAATAAGAAGTAGCACCTCTTAGATCGAATCCTAGAGGTTTGGTTAAGAGGTGTTACAGTTTCTTACTGATTTTTACATTTTAAATATGGAAGATGACAATTCTATATATTCAGCATCAATTATTTTAGGTAGACCTTTCCTAAAAACTACTAGGACTAAAATAGATGTTTACAATGGAACACTCACATTGGAGTTTGATGGGGGATATTATTCGAGATTATTGAGGCTATGAGGTACCCTAAAGATACTCAATCTTTGTTTAATATTGACATAATTAATGGAGTGGTACATGAAATATTTGAATGTTATCATAATAATGAATTGGAAGTTGTGCTTTGGCAAGTGGAATTCAGAGTTTGAACACGGGATAAGCATTTAAGAACTTAGCCATGTTGAGTTAACAATATTAAACAATAGCACTGTGTAGGAGACAACCCATTGAAATTTTTTTTATGTTATTCTTCAAGAAAAAAAAATGAGCATATCAAGGGCTTGATATGGAGCCTAACATGGTGCTTGAGATCCCCTATGTTGAATGTTAAAAAGGATGTGGAAATTGGCATATTATGTGCCTAATGTAGGGTCTGATATCGAGCCTGACATGCACAGATTGAAGAATATGGACATATCCACCCACTTCGATACATAATCCACAACTAATATAATATAGGCATAACCATGTGAAGTAGGAAATGGACCCATGAAATTAATACCCTAAACATAAAAAATTTCACATACAAGAATTGAAAATTGGGGCATTTTATGCCTTCGACTAAGACTCCCTAATTTTTGACACATAACTTAAGATTTACAAAAAATGTAAGAGTCATGGAATAAAGTAGGCTAATAAAATCAATTATCTAATACCTTCCTAGCTGTGCATTTAGGACCGAAATGACCTTTACATGCATAATCATGACAAAATATTAAAATTGATTGTATTTCAGAGTCAAGTATGCATTTCCAAATGATCTTATCAGAGCAATATTTCCACAAATATAGATCTTCCCAGAAATAATACTTATTTTCACTTCTAAGTTTATCCTATCTAGCTTTATTAAAATCAGAAAACATATTTCCTGTTAATAAATAATTAACCAAATCAGCATACCAAAGAATCATACCTTTGAGAGTACAAAAATGCACATCCGGAAACAACTTACCAAGTGGTAACGGCCCTTCTTCACGCACTACTCTACTTAGGTGATCCGCTACCAAGTTTTCTACTCCTTTCTTATCCCTAATGACCAAATCAAATTCTTGTAGTAGTAAGACCTATCGAATAAGTCATAGTTTGGCTTCCTTCTTATGAAGCAAATACTTCAGAGCTACAGGATCAGAAAACACAACAACTTTAGTACCAAGTAAATAAGACCAAAATTTATCAAGTGCAAAAATAAGAACTGCTCCTACTGTGAAGTTACTTACATCACACATGATCTCAAAGGGCAAATTCCAATTTGATGGCTAAATAATTGGCGGAGAAGTGAGAGCATCTTAAGCTTGTCAAAAGCCTTTTTGCATTTTTCAATAAGGTTGAACTCAACATCTTGGTGTAGCAAATTTAAAAAGGACAATGCAACCTTTGAGAAGTCCATAATGAATCGCCTATAAAAACCTGTATGACCAAGAAAAAAACCCACTTCCTGCACATTGGTAAGATATGGTAAGCTCAAAATCAAATCAACTTTGGCCTTATAAACTTTAATACCTTTATTAGAGATAATGTGGCCCGAAACAATGCATCTATCAACCATAAAGTGACATTTTTCAAAATTAAACACTAAATTAGTTTCAATGCAACGATCCAAAATACAAGCTAAATTATCTAAGCATGCATCAAAAGAACCACCAAAAACAGTACAATCATTCATAAATACTTCAATGCATTTTTAAACATAATCAGAGAAAATCCTTGTCATGCATCATTGGATTTTCATGCATCATTGGAACGTTGCTGAAGTATTGTATAATCTAAAAGGCATTTTTCGGTAGGCAAATGTGCTGAATGAACATTTGAACGTTGTCTTGTCTTGATCTTTGGGGGCAATGACAATTTGATTGTACCCTAAATACCCATCAAGGAAACAATAATAAGACCTACCTCCCAAACGTTCTAATATTTAATCAATGAAGGGAAGTGGAAAGTGATCCTTCCTTGTTGCCGTGTTCAGCTTGCAGTAGTCAATACAAACACACCATCCATTATGCATCCTTGTCAAAATAAACTCATTATCTTGATTCCTCACTACTGTAATACCCATCTTCTTATGAACCACTTGATAGGGCTAGCCCATTTACTATCGAAGATAGGGTAAATAATTTCAACCGATATTAGCTTTAAAATCTCATTCTGTAACCTTCTCTGAGCTTCTCTAATTGGTTTTGCACTTTTTCAAACAAAATATAATGCATACAAACAGATGGACTAATTCCTTTAATATCCGTCATAGTCCAACCAATAGCCGTCTTATAATCTCTCAAAATTCTAATTAATTTATCCACTTGAACCAAAGTCAAACAACTAGCTATGATGACTGGTAGTGTCTCGTTGTCCTCTAAGTTTACATATTTAATATGCTTGGGGGGCAAAGACTTTAATTCGAAGACCAGCGCCTGCACTATATAATGTAGCATCTTTGTGTTAGGAATTTCTAATTCAATTGGAGTAAGCACATACCTTTCAAGAAGTGGTTGAAGGGAATGAAGTGTCATTACAGTTTCTTTAATTTTCTCACTCTATTAATAAACTTCTTGCAACATGAATTGAGTCACCCCATGTTGTATTATTGATTCCAACTCATCTCCACTACTAATCTCGAAAACATCCTGCACAACCTCATCAATTATATCAATAGAACACACAGAATAATTGTCAGTAGGATATTTCATACTTTCAAAAATATTAAATTTAATAAGTTCCCTATCAAATTTTATAATCAAGGTTCCATCATAAACGTAAATTTTGGTTCTAGCGATCTTCAAGAAAGGTCTTCCTAAAATGATTAGGGGGGAATTCGGAGAATGATCGTCCTCCATATTTAAGATATAGAAATTAGTAGGAAACACTAACTTTTTAACCTCCACCAAAACATCTTCAACTACCCCTTTCGGGGTAGGCATTGCATTGATCCGCTAGTTAAATAATTAGGCATTATATTAATGGAAGCTATTATATCTAACATGGCACGTTTCACTTTAGTATTTCCAATTACATAAGGTATAGTGAATGTACCTGGGTCTTTACACTTTTGGGGTACCTTCTTTTGGAGTACTATAGAAATGTTCTCGCTCATGCTTATTTTCTCATCCCTACACAATTTCTTCCTATTAGTGTACATTTCTGTTAGGAACTTAACATAACGAGGAACTTGCCTAATTGTGTATAATAGCGGTATGTTTACCTCCACCTTCCAAAAGTATCGAGAAGCTTTTTATCCTGTTCTTCTTTCTTATTCTTATTTGACCTACTAGGAAAAGGTGGAAGGGTAAATTTAGAAGTATCTATGAAAGATTTAAAATTTACCTTTGAAGGGAGCTGTAATTCAACTTCTTCCTCTAGTTGTGGCTTCGGATATTCCACTTTTGCTTTCTTCTTAGGCAACTCAACCTCTTTACCACTTTGTAATGTCATTGACTTTGTCTCTTCTCAATAGGATTAATCAGTTGAGATGGAAGCTTCCCATAAGTTTGAGCCTCAAGCTTGCTCATGGATGTAGCCAACTAACTCATTTGACTTTCTGCATTTTGAATACTTGCTCTTCTTTCCTACTAGAATTGTTGAATGTTAGTAGCAAGAGCTTTAACAATCTCTTCCAAAGACATACTGACTTTGGAGCCTCAATTTGTTGTGGTGGGCTTGACTGATAGAGTTGATGATACCAGTTTTAATCAAAATTATTTCCATAGTGAAAATTAGGGTGATCCTTCTAGCCCGAATTATACATATTAGAGTAAGGGTCATATTTAAGCTGTGGTTGTCCTAGAAATCTACTAGCTGCATTGACTTGTTGTGTAGTATCTTCTTCTTGAACGTAGGGCACATATTAGTGGCATACCCTTGAATTAAACAAAGATCACATGCCTTGACGACATGCCTTGACGACTTGAACTTGAGCTTGTCCTACGGATAATTGTCTCACAAGAGAAGTTAGATCATAAATTTGTTATTCTAATGGAGACATACTTATCTCATGAACCTTCTTCAATGAAGATACTGCCCTTGTGCCAAATTGTTTAGAATTCACAGCCATGGTGGAGATAATCTGTCTTGCTTCATCAGGAGTTTTGTTTACTAAAGCACCTCCACTGGCTGCATCCACCATACTTCTATCCATATGTGACAATCCTTTATAGAAATAATGAATTAATAATTGGTCACTTATCTTATTGTGTGGGTAGCTAGCACATAGTTCCTTAAAGCTCCCAATATTCATACAATGATTTTCCATATACTAATGAATGCCACAAATCTCATTCTTTATATTTGCAGCATGAGACTTAGGGAAGTATTTTTCCAAAAATAATCTCTTCATCTTGTTTCATAAATTGATTGAACTAGAAGGCAAGTAGTACAGCCAATTCTTTGCAGAGTCAGCAAGCGAGAAAGGAAAAACCCTCAACTTAATTTGGTCCTTAGTTATTCCTTATGGCTACATGGTAGAACAAACCACGTGAAATTCCTTAAGATGTTTGTGAGGATCTTCTGCTGCTAGGCCACGGAAAGTAAGTAGTAAATAAATTAGTCCATATTTCAATTCAAACGCAGGCTGAGAATTTAAATCAGAAGCAACCAACTACTTTAATGTCCTATATGTTGTTCATGTTGTTAGCTAGTTCTGGCTCGTCTTCTAAATTAGATTCTCTACTTTGGATCCAACGCTGAAGAGTAGTCAAAGGTGAGCTAGCAGCTATTTGTCAAAAAGTCTCATTCCTCAACCTACGTGCAGTTCTTTCTGTCTCTGGATCGTATTGTAGTTCTTCTTGATTAGTTGACCTAGTCATATACCTGAACACAACACAAACTCAAAACTAAAATAGAAATTAGAAAATTAAATTAGCACACAGTCCCCGACAACGGTGCCAAAATTTTGGTGGTCTAGTTGCGTCACACCAAAATTAAATTATTGAATTCACCAAATACATAGTAATGGTAAGTCCAGGTCATACCCAT
Organism: Rhamnella rubrinervis; assembly: GCA_007844105.2. Lineage (NCBI taxonomy): Eukaryota > Viridiplantae > Streptophyta > Magnoliopsida > Rosales > Rhamnaceae > Rhamnella > Rhamnella rubrinervis. Next base: position 10,365,942 of record CM017577.2, read on the forward strand.
AAGAATTAGTCTAACAGACAATCTTGACACTATAATAATCAATCAATTAAGACAATAGAAATAAAATGGAGGTTTTTGAGATGCAAATATTTTAAGTCAGTGAACAAGTAAAGTAAATCAGGGTAAATTAAATTGATTAATAAATTAAACACAATCTCGGTTTAGAGTAATTTAGTATTATTAATTACATGTGATCATTTACAAAAAGAAATCAAATTAATTATCAAACAATCCTTTAGCTTTGGTGTCAATAGACGGTATGACCAGTTTATTGCAATCTTTCCTTAGTGTTGAATAACCTAAAAACGTTCGTGATTAATTTCTAATCCTTAATTATTCAGAATCAATGTGAACCAATTTAATTTAGAATTGCATTATGATCTAAAAAAATAGCCAAAATTAAACAAACCATATAAATGTTGAAGAATTTTAATCTAAACTATATTTCCCAAATTGCTACAGATAATTAGAACCAATGTACGACTCATATCCAATTTAGCATGCATTCAATTATATATAATAATATTGGATCAAGAATACCATCACAGATAATTGAAATCAATCAAATACATAGAAGAATATACACAAAAGAATTAATTGAAGAATTCTAAACTCAGGTCTCACACATAAACAATTAATAATCAAAATTAACTCATATCCAAGAGAAGAAATTTAGCAACTCATAATTCTCAAAGCTATAATCAATAATAAAAAATTGGTATTATGTTTGTCGTTCCTCTAAACCTAACAAAAATGTCTATTTATAACAAAATCCTAACTTTAATAATCTGACACTTAAAACCTTGAAATTACAAAACTACCACTGATCATTGCTGCACCAAGTTAAGCGTCGAACATAAGACTTGACTTGGCACCTGACAAATACGGGTTTGGTCATGTAGTTTTCGTGCACATATATACTTCTACAATGCATGTCAGGTGCCTGACATTGGATCTGTAACAGTGCCAAACATGTACTGGGCTTCTGGGAATTGAGCCTCTCCTTTAAACATATTAGGCCCAATGATAGGGGTCTGGCATCGGACCTGACTTAGTCATTTTCATCAAAGATTCCAGCCAAGTATTTAACATCTCCTCAAATAACCTTGCATGCAAAATATATCAAAATTATCTCAATTCTAGAAATTAAAACACACCAAAATTACACACTAAGTTAAATAAAGAGAATTAAATGTAGACCCATCAGGATTTACTTCCATTTGTAGCTTGTGAAAAAGAGATACGGTTGTCCTTAGCACCTACATCAATGTCAGATTCTTATAGATACATAATAACTCTGATGGAACTATAGGTTTTCTTGTTCTAGTAGATCATTTCAAACCTAAATCAACATTCTCAAATCAAGACTATTGAATAACTGGATCAAAATGAACATTATCCATATGATGAGGTTTTTCATTATTTTGGTCGTTCAATATCTAAACTATCCCCATGATTTTCTTAAACAACCATAATATGACTTGATGATTCATAAGCAGACTTAAAATCTTGAATTTTCTTAAAATTCAAATTTCAAGGTTGACTACTTCTTTTATTCTCATCATTCTCTATAAAACTTGCATTTCTTAATTCTATCATTCTTAGTGAATGAGAAAAATAATAAAACCCGAACCCTTTAGACCTTTCTACATAGCCAATAAAATATCCACTAACTCTTTTTGGGTGTAATTTCTTCTCATACGGATTTAAACCTTGATTTCATATGGACAACCTCATATATGTAAATATCTTAAACTAGGTTTCCAATCTTTCCATAACTTAAAAGGTGTTTTAGGAATTGCCTTAGTTGGAACTCTGTTTAAGATATACACACTAGTTTTCAAGGCTTCACTCCACAAAGATAATAGGATACTAGAATTACTAATCATACTTCTCGTCATTCCTTTAGTGTCTTTGTCGTTTTTCAACAACATTATTTTGTTGTGGTGTGCTAGGCATTATGTACTATGCAATAATGTCTTGTCCTCAGTAAACCATGCAAATAGACCAAGCTTTTGTCTTGATCCCATGTACCTACCATAATATTCTCTATCTCTATCTGATCTCACGATCTTGATTTGTTTTCTTAATTGTTTATCTACCTTAACTTTAAAGATTTTAAAAGCATCTCGTGCTCTATCTTTATTATAAGGTAAAAAGAGATAAATATACTATGAGTAATCATCAATAAAAGTGATGATTTTTTTTTTTTATCATTTAAGCACACTTTTGTAGGGGGGACAAATATTGGTGTGTGCTAGCACCTTTCTTGGCTTTGCTGGTCTGCTTTCCCTTAACACTATCGACACAAGTACCAAAATTAGTAAAATCAAGAGTTTCTAGGATTCCTCATTTATCAATCTTTTAGTCCTTTCAATAATGATATGTCCTAATCTCCTATGCCACAAAATGGAGGATGCTTCATTCATAACACACTACAAAAAATTTTACCTACTATGACAACGCAAAATTGTCAGTAGAGCTCCTTTTTTGTCACTGTACTTATATCTGTGACGAAAAATGATCGTCACTGGGTGGACACAAGAAAGCAGACACTAATTCTACTTTAGTGACAATCAAATGGTAACAATACTGATGTACATTTACTTGTGACAAGTTTTCATTTTGTCACTGACTCTTAGGCATTTGTGTCAAGAATTGTCGTCACAATAAGATTTAAAATTTATCACTGAACCCACACTATTTGTCACTGATTGCATCCAAAAATCCCGTCAAACTTCGATTTTCTGTGACAATATATGTTTTAGTGATAACTCATATTCTTGACACGGAACGATACCGTGTCAAAATGATTATGTCACAGATACTATTTCTGACATACTATACGTTTGTCACATTAAATATTTGTGACATTAGTACTTATCACAAAATATATTTGTGACATTCTATACAATTATCACAATAAGTAATAGTGACAATATTTATTAATACCGAAAGTATCTGTGACATGAGTAATGTTTGTTACAATAATTTTTAGTGACAGAATAAATTATCATAGAATATATCAATATCGAATTTTGAATGGACACAAATATTATCCATTAATAATGATTGTTTATTTTATCATTATAGAATATTATGACTGTTATTTGTTACTTAGTGACAAGTGAAATTGTGATAAAAAAATATTAGTGTTAACCTTTGAATTAACACAAACAATATTGATTTATAATTTAGTAATACAGTGACAATTATTTCATCACAGTTCCTTTCATCAGTCATTACTCCATTATTAATGCTTTTTATGACAATTTTGTTACTTTGTATAATTTATCACAATTTCCTCTACTTCTATCATTGTATTTGTCACTATCATTTTATTAGTGACATGCTTATTTTGACACAAATTGGTTTGAGGGCTCAATTTAGCACGAAATGTAAATGTATCAATTAGTATCGACCCCTGCATACCATTAGACAATAAGAAATGGATCTTTCATTTCACATTGCATATAAAAAACACATGTTCAATACATGTAACACTTACAATATATGCTCATTAATACTAAAAGTTTTAGTTGATCCAAAAGTTTCAGTTGCAAAAAATTCCCCCTCTTCCATTTTTGCCTGCTCCCCTCCTTTGACAATAGGAATAGATTTTTTGACATGGATTTGATAGCATCCAATGCTATGCCCATTCAAGTTTTGGATACTTTTAACTGCCAACATCAGCTAATGTCACACTTACATATCCACATATAAGCACACATCAATTAATGTAAGTTAGCATATATGAAGGTACTAGTAGCACTTTTTTATTAAAGAAACAATCATATTATCAAGCAAAATAGATAATATTGGCTTCAAAATGGAGCAAAATATAAAAAGGATTCACTAAATCATACCTTGATGTACCTTTCTATTTATTTCAACCTCATATGATTCCATGACGTCTTGGACTGCCGCACCAACATCACAAAGACGAACATCAATTCTAGACTCTTGGATAATTTAAAAAAGAACCACAATAAATTTTTGTTATAATGGTTTTCTAAGGAAGTAGAAAATCACAATAGGGTAACAAGTATCCAGAGAGAATATATAAATAGAATCCAACAAATATAAACAATTCAATGCACTGAGGTGAAAGTGTAGATAATGCAATCCAAAAGAAAACTTGTATGTTTTAATAACCACAGATAGGAGATAGCATAGTAGAAATTTGATGGAGAAACCATCAAGACAGAGAAGAAGAAAAGAAAAATTAACATCTTCAAAATATGAATATGTCAAAAGTACCATCACTGATGTATTAGTTTGCATCACCAAACTATAGAAGTGCATTACAGGTCAAAGTCAAGTAGCTTTTGGAAATTAGAGGACAAAGTTTAATATAAACAAAAATTATCTATATGAAACCAATTAATCTAAAGCCAAACTTTTCAATCTAAAGCCTAACAAGCCAATAGAATAAGAAATGTGCTTGTTAGAATAAAAAATGAAATTTTTTATTAAATCAGTAAATCACATATGGGATACAACGTTGTATCAAGTAGCAGTGAAGAAGAGGAAATTTTGGGTGCTTTGGCTACTGGTTTCGAGTCTAAGCATGGTGTCTTAAGCATAGCCACAACCATTGATAAGCAAATATATTTTGTCACCGGCTGGAGAAGTAGGTGGTGGCTGTCCACAACTGATAAGCTCTATGGTTCAGCCACTACACTACTTCTCTCCATTTCCACTCTCACTGTGGCTGTAAGTGTTTATGTAATTGTTGTTTAGGTTAAATGGCGCATTGTTTTTTCTTAGAGATGTTTAGACAATAATTATACAGATCAACAAAGCGTGTATTGTTTCTGTCTACTATAAGCTCGACAGGTGGATCTACCAATATATTTTGAAATGATCAATTTGTGTGTGCACATACACTTTGGTCCTGTTTTTAACAAAGTGACACTTATAGAAAGTAAAACAAAGGGTTTGTAAACAACCTGATCTTAATAGCTTATATATGATTTTTCAAGGTGGTAGGAAATTACATGAGGTTAGGGATGCGTCAGAGCTTTCAAACTTGGGGGCATAGGTGGGTGCCAAAAGACTTTCACAAAGCAAAGCTTTATATGCTATAACCCAAGTACAGTTGCGGACTATGACTCTACAATTTGGTCTAAGGACCAATGTGCAATGTACAACTTAATCGAACTTATTGGTACACCTCCCAAGAAAGCCTGCATTCATAAAGTTGTTAAAAAAAAAAAAAAAAGGACTTGTACTACCATTTTTTGCCCCTTCAATTTAAATGTTGACCACTTAAAATGGTGACGAAAATTATTACATATAAGTAGCTAAGCAAGATGATATGGGATCAGTAAGGGTGTAGATTTTGTGGTAAATTTAATAAGGGTCTGGTCTTTTTGTCAACAATGTTCAAATGCTAAAAGCCAAACCTATTATTTGGGTATAGCTAGGTAGAAGATGTAGGAGTTAAACTAAAGGGGCTTAAGACAGATTTATATTCATAAGCTGACATAATAGAGTAATTTGGTGGTTGTGAAATTTTCTTTATGTGTTTGCTTTTAAAATGGAGCAAGTGGTATTTCATATAGATATATAGACCATGTTTTTACCATGTGAGATGGGATCTTGATAAGACTAAAAATGAAGGTAAATTACAGGGCAACTAAACCAGTTAGAGTGTTAATTGTTTAATAGTAATGCAGTATCCCTGGTAGTGATAACGAGTGAAGTCATTTGAGTTGGCTTTGCTTTCCGTGAGGCCAAACTGAAAGCAAAATTGAGGTCTTAAGCAATTAAGACCGACAGAGTATGTGGCTAGCTAGGTGTTGCCAGGTAGGTGTGTGATTTATGGGCTTATTAACTGTTTTAGAGTGGTAAATAATTGGCTTGGTTGATGCTGGGGTTTAATAACTCCAAAGGTTGAATTGAGCATACTGAAGTAGAGGTTATCTGTGGGAATGTCTCACTCTATTCTCTACACAGAGTTTGATTTTAGAGGCAGCTTTGCTAATATATATGGTTTACTTATTAACTAAGTATCATGGAATAGTTCAACCCACAATAACAAAACAGAGATTGATGGGTGCATAAGCAGAGGAGACGCAAGATTACCTACGATTAGTACTTGAACTCTAATACCAATTTGAAATATCTTGTTCTACATATGACCGCCATTTATCACAATATTGTGATAGATGAAAAAAAAAAAAAACAATTAATATTGAGTATTAATACTCCGTTCATAGTACAACAAAAACAACCATTACGTAGTTAGTTCTACACCAATACCTATTCAATTATCCAAAGCAAAAGAGGCTTACTTATCAGTTTCAACTGGCAGATGAACCAAACTTGAAGGCAATCTAATCAAACCAATACTATACGTTTTTTGGCTGCATGCATTTATTCACTATTTGTAGTCAGAGTTACACAATGTAAAAGCCAAACCCCCAAATCACAAAAACTTACTAAAAGGCATGATAAAGAAAAAGACATGCTGGTCATAAATAATTCATTCGAACAAATAAAATATAGTATAATTCCACAATATATATATATATATATATATATATATATATATATTATGAATCATATGACAACAACAGTACAGTAATAATTAATAATAATGTAGGATATCAAAGGTACAAAAAGAGAATCATCTACGAATTTTATATTAAGCAACAATGTTACTTAGGGTTTGTACACCAACTTATTTTCAAAACTAAAAGAAGAAAAATATGAGAAGTACCTTGAGAAGCCACGAATGCAGACTTAGCACTGCCTCAATTTCGCGTACCTATTCGTCTGAGGATGCAATACACAAAAAATCAATTTCAAAGTAAAACAGATCAAACAATAGAAGGACAAAAATATAAGGAAAAGAAGGGAGAGGAAATTAGTGTAGGGAGGAGAGAGAGGACGGAGACTGATTTAAGTGCATTTGTTCTAGTCAAGCACAAAATCAAGTAAATTGAAGAATAATATGACTTACCCGAACACTAAAACAAACGGCAATACTTGCATTGAACAACCTCGGAGTGGACATCCCTCTTGCTACTGCAAACCCTAAAAACAAGATTATACACTAAACCCCCAATGCATGCATATAACCTACAAAGGGAAAGCAACATAAGTGGAGAATAGGGGAATATAACAGAGAGTTGGAGGGGGATATTACCGGCGATTGATTTTGATGGTAGTGAGAGAGTTGAGTACTTTGAGATAGGGGAATATAACAGAGAGAGAGAGAGAGGAAGACACTTTGTGAAATTTGGAGGTGGAGATAGGGGAAGATACTTGGAGAAATTTGGGGGTGAGTTTTCTGTGTTTTTGATTTGTTCAAAAGACAAAAACGATGTCGTTCAAAAGTAAACAAATATGAAAAATATTTATTATATATATATATTTTATTTTTTTGGTAATAATAATGCTATTAAACTATAAATAGCGTCAAAGACTCATTGTCACAAATATTGTAACACAATTTTGACCAAGAATTTAAATTGTTTTAGTGATGATTTATGAAATTTTGTCGCAGATTATTATTAAAATTAGGCGGGAAAATTTTCCTAAAAAAATAACACTTTCCGTGACAAATTGTTGTGACAAAATGCGGTTTGATACTATTTTATCTACCTCATTAAGGATCAATATCAAACATGGATTTTTGATACTGAATGTATATTTTTTGTGACAAATTGATTGTTGACAGAAAGAAATTTGTCACAGTTGATCAAATTTTTTGTAGTGACGCTTCAAACCAACATTTCAACGCATAGTCATAAGGTTATAATCAAAAGAAGAATTTAAATTGAGCTTAAATAGTCCATGATAAAAAAAATACCACTACAAGAAAAATGAATATTTACAACATATATTTTACAAGGGGCATTTTAGTACCTCTTGTAAAAAACTTTTTACAACATATTATTTACAAGAGCCACTTATAAGTGTTGTTAAAAATTTATTTACAATGTCGGTAACAAGTGGCCGTCAAAATATATTGTAAAAGCTATTTATTAGGCATCTTTTACAATAAATAAGCAACTGTTGTAAATAAAATAGCTTGTAAATAAATGAAATATTTTGTGCGAATTAAAAATTTTAGTTCCTGCGTAAATAAAAAAAAAAAAAACTCGTGCATCGAAGCGTGAAAACCAGGCATCGAAAAAAAAGTTCTTTCCCTACTCAATCAAAAGCGGATATTCTCTATGAAAAATCTCAATGGATATTCTTTGTGAAAAGTCTTAGTAGCTGCCTGGCAAAACGTTGTCTTTTGTTTGGGTTTCATCGCTGTCACTTATTTGAAAGTTAAAGTTGATTTGGGTTGAACAGGTAAATCTTTTATAAATATTTTTAAAATTTTGAAGATTAGGGCTAGAAAATTTCTTTTATACTTTCTAATTTGTTAGATTTCCATATCCTACATTTAAATTAGGGCTGATTTGTTTGAGGCTCGGGCTTCAATTCTTTGGTTTACGCTTGGTGATTTCTTTGTCAAATTCGTCTATCAATTGTATTGAATAGGTATGCTCTCGAATTCCTCTTTTGGTTTAAGATAGGTTGATTAGTTCTATTAGCTTCTTTTTTCTTCAATTACATTTATGGATTTTAGCTTTTCGTCTATAACTTTAGTTTATCTATGGGAGAGAATTTTTATTTTCATTCATTTGTAACTTTTATTTTTTTCTTTGTATGATCTGTGTTGTACTATGTATTCTATGATCTGGATTTTTTTATCCATTTTAATAGATATTACCAGCAACGATCAGAAATTCACGATTTTAATAGATTGTATTGTAGATTGAGGATTTACTAATTCTTTTCTGTTCGAATTACAATGTCTGTGGAGTGTGATTGGGTGCCATTTTATAAATCTTGTATCTCTCTGTTTTGGATGAATGAATTTTTATTTTTTAGTTGCTTTGTTCTGTTTTCACTTGTGAAAAATCAATACAAGAGGTTTCTGAGGTTAGTTAGGTGATTTTAAGTGTATTTCAAATGTTATTGCATCTGCATGATAGTTCACATTTTCCTTTTCCTATCAATTTTCTAGAATTATGTTCTATGTAATAAATTTGATTTTCTGACTTTGTAAGCATAATGTGTATTTATATCTTTTCATTTTATTGTAAGAAGTGGTATTCTAATTATTTTATAGATAAGTTGTTGGCTGCAAAGATTTATGTGTTAATGTTAGTGTATTAAATATGCAATTGTTTACCGTCACATGCTTTTGTGAATTATGGCCATGTTTGTTAGTTTGGAGCATGTAGTTTCTTATGTCGGATTGAGCATGTAGCCTTGGAATGCCATTGATAAGCTTTCAAACTCTGTCAACTTGGCCATTACTACAGAAACAACATTTCTATTTATCATCCCTTGTCCTCTCTCCATGTCTCTTAAATCTTCTGTATCTTCTGTGTTTTCCACCCAACAACACACCATTTAATTTATTTACCAAAAAAAAAACACATCATTTAATTTCATACCTAAATTTAATTAAACCATTAACTTTGCGTATAATTATAGACTTGAAATCCAATTTATGCACAATTAATTAAAAAAAGTTTAAAAATTAAGTCAAAATATGCAATCATAAGCTAATTAAGAAAATTCATTGAGATAAATAAAGACATATTCATTATGAACCCTCGTTGGGTTTTTTTTTTTGCTTTCCTAGAAAATTCAAACCAAATATTAAAGAAAGAAAAACGTATTGCAAACTCTTTTTCTTCCTAACCATGATATATGGGTTTTTTTTTTTATAGAGTTTCTCATGCCAAAAGTTTCACAAAATAGTTTAATATAATATAGAAGAACTACATAATATAATAGAAGAACTACATATGGCTCCAATTAATCAGAGAAATTTAAAGCTTTAGCCTTTTAAATTCCACCAAGTACCAAGCTTTAGCCTAAAGTTTCTGTTATATTCTTCTTATATATATATATATATATATATATATATATTTTATATATCTTTGAATAAAAAGGTTCCTTTTTGCATTGTTATATACATACAGGTTATTCGCACAAAGAAGAATGGACAAAGGTTGGGCACTCAATCCAAACAGGTTATTTACTCAAATATTTTACCTATTGTATATTAATTATTGAAATTCCTTTATGTTAAATGCTTTTGTCATGCATATGTAGAGTTTCAATGGAGTTTTTACAAAGGGCTTGTAAATTTGTCAATATGGCTCAAACTAGAGAGGGTAATCCAGAAAAAATTTTATGTCCTTGTGGTCATTGCTTAAATGGAAGTCATCATCATTTTGATACAGTGTTTGAGCATTTGGTCATAAATGGTATGGATCCTGCCTAAAGAGTATGGGTCTTCCATGGAGAAAATCTTATATTTACACATTTGAAAAATGACCATGAGGATGTTCAATTTTTTGATACTTATAAGATGTATAGAGATGCATATTTTGATAATGACAGTGTTGATTTGATGGAAGATACATTTGAAAGAAGTGAAAATGAGTTAAGTAGGGTGGAGGAGTTTAGAAATACATTGAAAGATGTTGAAATCCCTTTATATCCTAGATGCACCAAGTACACAAAGATTTTTGCACTTGTTGCATTGTATAAGCATAAAGCTGCTCATAATTTGTTTGACATTGGTTTTAATGAACTTCTAAAGCTTATTAGTGATATGCTTCCTCCAAATTGTACTTTACCAAAAAATACAAGTGAGACAAAAAAGATATTCAAAATATTTGATTTGGGGTATGAAAAAATACATGCTTGCATTAATGATTGTATTTTATTCAGAAATGATTTTGTGGACTTGGATGAATGCCTAAAATGTAGTGCTTCATGTTGGAAAACTAACATGCATAGTAAGAAAATACGCAAATGTGTTCTAGTTAAGGTTCTAAGGTATTTTCCTTTAATACCTAGATTACGGAGAATGTTTAGGTCGATTGAAAAGGCAGAACAAGTATTATAGCATTCTAATCATAAGAGTTAAGACCGAAAGATGAGGCATCCAATTGATTCTCTTTTATGAGATACAATAAATGAAAAATGGCTTGATTTTGCATTAGAACCTCAAAATCTAAAACTTGGTCTTTTAACTGATGGGTTCAATCCATTTGGTGATCTTAGTTCTAGATATAGTTGTTGGCTTGTTATTTTGGTTAATTACAATCTCCCTCCATGGCTTTGTATATCTAAGGAGAATTTGATGTTAACATTATTAATACCTGGGCCTAAACAACCGGGGAATGATATAGATGTTTATTTGCAGCCACTTATAGATGGTTTGAAAGTGTTACGGGATAGTGGTGTTGAGATTTATGATGAATTTAAAAAGTTCATATTTAATCTGAAAGTTGTTTTGATGTGGACAATAAGTGACTTTCCTGCATATGGAAATCTTTTTGGCTATTCCACAAAATGTGAAGTAGGTTGTCCAATATGCGGTGTTGACACATGTTCAAGAAGGTTGTCTTTTAGTAAGAAGTTTGCTTTCATGGGCCATAGACGATTTCTTTCCCACAATTACAGTTTCCGTAAGAAAAAGTCTTGGTTTGATGGTAATATAGAACAAAAAGGCTATCCTAGGACATATTCTGGTTTAGAAGTTTTACATAAAGTTAAGGATTTTAAGAATGATTGGGGAAAAGATCTAAAGAAGAAAAAAAGGAATGAAAAAACTTATATTTGGCCATGGAAGAAAAAATCTGTATTCTTTGAGTTGGAATGTTGGAGTTCATTACTTTTGCATCATAACTTTGATGTTATACATGTTGAAAAAAATATATGCAAAAGTATTATTGGCACATTGTTAAATATAAAGGTTAAGTCAAAAGATGGACTTAATTCACGTTTGGATTTGAAAGAGATGAGCATTAGAAATGAATTGCATCCTCAAGAGTTAGGAAAAAGATTTTACTTGCCACCTGCACCGCATAACTTGTCTAATGTTGAGAAGAAGCTGTTTTGTAGCAGATTGCAAAAGTTGAAGCTGCCAGATGGTTATGTTCGAAAATCGAGCATCATATTCCATCGAGGATTATAAGATAATGGGTTTAAAATCTCATGATTGTCATCTTTTAATGCAACAATTGCTATGTGTAGCATTGCGTGGAATTTTACTCTAAGGGTCCAAGGAAAGCAATATTCAGATTATGTGCTTACTTTAATGAAGTTTGCAAAAAGGTCCTTGATAGAAGATCACTTGAAAGATGTGAGAATGATATTGCTGAAACATTGTGCACTCTTGAGAGGTTCTTTCCTCCATCATTCTTTGACATTATGGTTCATTTGACCATTCATCTAGTAAGGGAATCTCTTATTTGTGGTTCAGTACAGTTTTGTTGAATGTACCCATTTGAGAGGTAAGTTAAAGTTAATGCAATATATAATTCCTATTTAATTTAAGATTCCTAATATTTTTTTCCTTTTCTTTATTTGTCTTTTGTTTTTTCTGTTTATTATAGGTATATGAAAGTTCTTAAAGGATATGTTAAAAATCAGTCAAGACCCGAAGGTTGTATAGCTGAGCACTATATGGCAGAAGAATGTGTGCAATTTTGTTTAGATTATCTAAAACAACCAGTTGGAATAGGTGTTTGACAAAATTGTAATGATGATGTTCAAAGAGAACCAACAGTAGATGGATGCCCAATTTCTAAGGGAATTGTGAAACAATTACCCACTGAATTATTGGAAGCTGCACACCGTTATGTATTATTCAACAAGGCAGAAATGGAACAATATTTACAGTAAATAAATGTAATTGTAAGCATATTAAGATTTAAGTATATTTATATAAAACTTGTTAACTAGCTTAAATGTTTGTAGTAGAATGTACATTGAAGAGCTTAAGAATTCAGATAAACGTTTGTTAAGAAATGAAGCACTGCTACAAAAGAGGCATCATGATACTTTTAGCTCATGGATTGCTAATAAAGTAGGCACATTTGATAATAGTGTTTCAACTACAATAAAGTGGCTTGCTAACGAGCTTAGAGAGGATGCAACGTCATTTTCAGGTTACATTATAAATGGACAAAGGTTTCATACCAAGGATGTGGAAAGATGCACATATAACAGTGGGGTTTCACTTAAGGCAAGAACTATATGTAGATCTAGTGCAAAAGATTCAAATCAGATTGTTGGAGACATAACTTACTATTGGGTTATCAAAGACATAATCATGTTAGACTATTATATTTTTAAAATTCCATTTTTTCATTGTAGTTGGGCTAATATTAACAATGGTGTGAAAGTTGAGGATGGATTTACAATGGTTAACTTGCATGAAGGTCAAAGTCAGTTTGAAAGAGATCCATTTATCCTTGCTATACAAGCTAAGCAAGTAGTTTATTCAAGAGATACTGAAACGTCAAACTAGTATGTGGTTTTAAATGTACCACCAAGAGGATTTCTAGATGAAGATGTGTTTGAAGATAGTACCTATACCCCCTGTTTACCATTAGACGCATCAAGAATTGATTCAAACATAAGTGATCATGATGAAAATTATGTAAGATTAGATTGTGAAGGAATGACAGTATAATGAAGTATGGGTTTGTTTAGGATATTACTAATTTAAGCTGTATTTTGTATTATTTTGTGTTTTTATTTCTTAACAGTTTGATTTTGCTTGAAGATACTTACCTTTACTCTGAATCTCATTGCCTTTGCCTTTGAATAGTTAGAGAAAGAGTGAGAGAAAGATTTTAATTTTACCAAGGTAACCCATGTGAACTAGCTTTAATCAATCTTAAGCTGCTCTTGCACACAAGTTTCACCTTGTTTTAAAGCAAATGCTATGCATACTGTTGCTCTCACCAGTAATATCCTAGTAAGCATTTTGTTCTTAGATTAGTCTACATTAAAACATTTGTAATGCACAATAAGTTTTGTCTAATTTCATTGCATGAATATCTCCTACTTTGAGTTAGTTGACAAAAATAAAGTTTTGAACGGAAGTAAAAGCTTTAACCATTGGCATCTACAATATCTGATAAAACTGAGGTATATAAAATCTTTACTTTAGGATATTTACATAATATTCAAATTTATAAAGTTTGATTATTTGTTATTTAAATTTGATTATGATAAATATATAGTCATCAAGACATGGAATTAAAAGAAAAAGGAGGCAATTGATGGCTGCTATAAGCACCACAACTAGGGAACAAAATGTTGGACTGCATATTTCAGATAATGTTCAAAGTCCTTAAGAACGAATTGCACCTTCAGTACCTCTAAACTCCTCAGCACCAAAAATTGCTCTTAATAATGAGAAACCAACAAAAAATGTTAGGGGTAAGTCAAAGATGTTGAAAGTTCTAGATTGAAAAAAGATTGTAGTTGCTTTTAATGAAAGGAGGCAACCCATATCAGAATCTGGAAGGAAGTATACTACTTTTTTAGGAGTACTTGTCAAAGAAATAATGCCAATTACAACCAAAACTTAGGGAGATGTGCCTGATAACGTTATAGTTGCCTTATGGACTGCTGTTAAGTTATATATTTTTCAATTGTATTGGCGTTTTGTTTTATTTGTTTAATTATTATATCTTTAATAACTTTGTTGCGAACTTTGTGCAGTCAAGATTTAAAATTTCTGAATTCCACTTGAAAAATACAATGGGAAAATCTTGGAGAGAGCACAAATCAAGAATTTCAAAACAAATTTTGACTAATGGACCACAACAAATTCCTCCTAAGCCAAGCAATGTCAAGTTTAAAGTAGAGTGGAATAAATTTGTGCAAAGTCAGTTTAGTGAAGAAAATATGGTAAGCTGGTAGATAAACATGATCTAAATTTTATTTTGTGGAATTTATTACTACTATATAATGTTATTATTATTACTATTATTTGTTGTAGAATAAAAGAAAAAAGTTTCAAGGAATGCGAGCAAAACAAACAATGCCACATACAACAGGTTAAAAGGGGTATCATAGACTGGAGTATGAAATGGTAATTGGTGAATGAAAATCTCTTCTTGCTAAAATGCTTACTAATTTGCATGTGAAACTAAGTTAATATACTTTGTTTTTTTTTGTGGAAACAAAAAAGTAAGGCTCCTAATAAGATAAAAAAGTACATTTTGGAACAAGGCTCACATGAGAAAAGATGGAGAAGCTTTAAATGAAGATATTGCAGATAAAGTGGTTAGGAATTTATGACATTTTACATTATTACATAGGTTAAATTGTTGGGTTTGGTCTCAAGTTTCTCCACCTTCAGTAACTTTGTTAGTGAACTATGTGCAGTCAAGGATGCTAGAGTATGATCAAATTTCTACAAATTCAGGTTCCTTTAATGATGATGCAGTCACAAAAGTTCTTGGACCTGACCGTAGAGGATGTGTTAGAGGACTTAGATTCGGGGTTAGTCCTTCACAAATGAAGGTACTAGAACCTCAATGTGAGATCACAAGAAATTATGAAAGACAACTAAGAGAAGTAAAGTCTAAATTAGAGACTGTACAGGCTGAAATGCAAGAACTAAGGAGCTTAATGGTATAAGCTCATACTAATTATCACTTAATAGTTCCTCTATTTTAGTTTAACGTTTATTTGATACTTATTATTTTTACTGTAGACTAATAGAATGAGGAATCCACCAAATGGAAACTCTAACATTTAGCCTCCATCACCTTTAGAAAGAATTGATGTCAGATTTTGCATTGGTCAGGTTCTGGAGAAGTTGTTGGTGTTGGTGAAATTGATTCCACTGATTAAGCATAAGCTATAGATAGAATAGCTATAGGTCCAAGTTGTTAGAAAATTTGGGTCATGCATGTTTACATCACTGAGGTACCTTTATATAGAGCTAATCGTCAATTTTTTCATCTGGAGGAAGCTAAAGGAAAATTAGTCGCGTGGCCTAGTAATTGCATAAGGTTGCAAGACAATTAAACATGCTATATTTTTTACATACTCTGTTTTAAAACAAACATACTTTTTTTTAAAAAAAATTTTTTTATTATCGTAGGAACAAGAAAGTAAAGATGTGTTGGAAAACTTAGATTTTTGGGGTTACTCTTCACAAATGAATGTACAAAGACAAATTAGACAATTGAGAGATGTAAACAACATTTTATTTTGGTATAGATATTTTCACTATCTTTGAATGGCAATTACAAATGGTTTAAATGTTTGGATATTATTGCATTATTCTAAATGTGTTGATAAAATATTTTTAATTTTATACATTTTGTGGAATAAACAATATTAGTACGAATGAGAAAAAGCAAAAATAATTCATATATATAATTTTTTAAAAAATAATATATTTTGAAAATTTAAATATTTAATAATTAATCAAAAAGTTGGAAAAGACTTTTTACAATATACATGTTCTATTGTTAAAATTATGTACATCTGGTTAAAAATAATTTTTGCAACATGGTTTTTTAGTTTTTACAAGGATGTTTCCATGTTGTAAATATTACTTTATAAGGTTTTACAAGTTGCATTTTTTATTGTAAAACATATTCTCAACATATGATTTTGGATTTTACAGGTGCATGTTATATAATTTTACAAGATACATTATACTTTGTAAAAGCTATTATGTTTTTTACAAGTTCCACATATACAATGTTATAATATAACTTGTAAAAAGATATTAACAATAGACATTGTCTCTTGTAAAAAGTCTTTTCTCTTATAGTGTACCATTTCCAGCAACAATAGAATCTTTTATTAAATGAAATGAACTACCAGAAAAATTGAAAGGAAAGCCATGAGGTAAATGTCTAGAAACTGAAATAAGGCTTCCTGAAAAATATGGAATATAAAAGGCTCTGTCTAGGTCCAAAATAAATTTGGAAGGTAAAATAAGTCCGTAGGTCTTAGTAGCATCCACATGTGAACTCTCCAATTTCTAGAATAGATGAACCATTCACTTTCCAATGGTTTCCTTTAGTTTAGAAAGCCATAAATGGTATTTGAAATATGGATTGTAAAACCAAAGTCAATCCACCAAGTGTTATTTGAAATATAATACATATTAGACTTGTAACACACAAAAGAGATGAAATTACCTTTCTTTTCAAGCTAAATCTTATTCTTGGGGCAATCCTTCTTTATTTGTCCTTTCTTCTTCCAGAAGTAGCATTTAAATATACTCTTATTAAATTGATTAAGAGATGTTTTTCCTTTCCCCTCCTTGGAAAATATCTTCCTATGAGTATCCCAGATGAGCACTTTTAACCCTTGCTTACTTAAACCTCCCTTTCTCTTGAACACACATAATCAAAAGTTCATTAATATACTATTTTTCCTTATGTGTGTTGTAAGATATTTTGAAAGGTCCATATTCAAAAGGACTCATAAATCTCAATTTCGAATGACTCCAATTATGCTGCTATATCCCTCATTTTCATAATATGCTCACACACTTGATCCTTTGGTGCTAATGTCTTATCTAACATTTCAAATTGTGGCTCAACAGTAGTAAGCCAATCATTAACTTTATCACTATTAGGAATTGACAAATGCTTTTCCTTACATGAGACTTGATAAGCATCATGCTTAAATGGTTGGATCTCTCCCACCGTTTATAGGCAACTCTCTCATTTTAGGTATCATGATCTATAAGCCCGGAGGTTTATTCACACAAAGTGCCAAATCAAGGTCTATACAACCCAATGTTAGAAGAATTTTCTCCCTATAATTAATTGTCACCACTCGAAAATGAGATGCGAGATGAATTATAATTTGGAACAGTTAAAGATTGAATTGCAAAGTAAATAAATAAACACAAACTTACATATTAACACTACTACAAAAAGTGGATTTAGTGATGGTGACTTCACAACGGGCACATGTTTGCCTGTTGCTAAATATATTTGGCAATGGTTATTTTTATTTAATTAAAAGAATATTAAATGTATAACAACTTTGACAATAATTATTATTTCGATCGTTGCCAAATTTGTAGGGATATAAATAAATAATAATTAAATAAAAAAAATATTTAAATTGATAACTAGTATGGTGATGGTCAGTGGTGTGACCGTTGCAAAAAATTAATTAATATGTGGGCCCTAACCCCTTTGCTTTTTTCTTTCTGTCTTTTCTTTTCTTTTCATTTTATTTTTCATCTTTACCTCTGCTAGCCTCAGGCCTCTTTCATTACCATACAACCCAACCCCCAACCCCCAACCTCCTCTTTTCTGTTGTAACTCCCATCACTCTATGCCATGCGTCCACATACTATGCTTCCCTCATTGACGCCATGTGCAGCCCAGTCGTATTGACATCGTGTACAACCTAGTGTCACAGCCCTGTATTTCATTGTATACTTTGTGGGCGTTTTTCCTACACTTGGACAATAAGTATGTGGAGTTCTCTAGATTTGTGTAGAACCTTCTAGAAGACTCTAGTACTTATTTAGTTGTCGCTTAGTTATACAGTACTTAGTGGAGAATTCTAGAAACTCAATCTCCACCATATGATTAAATTTATTATAGCTTTTAGATCGTTTGTTGTAAACTTATAAATAATGGGGAGGCTTCAGCAGCCAGACCATCCAAGAATTGAGTAATACATTCTCGTTCTCTCAATCTCTCTCTAGTTCTTGCTTTCTCTTCTTGTGTGAGCAAGTAGGCTTACTTAGTTGCTTCGAAATATTAAAAATAAGCATTTAAGGCCGCACAACTTGAAGGTTCAAAACAAGTCCGTGACAGTTGGTATAAAAGCCAAATTTGTGAAGAGTTTCCAAGAAGCTAGAATCATGTCTTCATACGATATTGTTAGAGAAAAGATGAGGGGAAGGGAGGCCGAACTCACCATCCCAAGGTGAGCACGACGGCGTTCGAAGTCATGAGTCGCTCTCGCTGACATGGAGGCTACAATGGCCAAGGTAGAAATAGCTGTCATCGACGTGATGGAAAAGCTTGATCATGTCGAGTAAAGGATGGAGGGACTCGAGGGTCGTATGGAAAACCAGGTGGAGAAGCTTCATGGTAATATGCAAAGTAGTCACGAGGCCAATCTTGAGACGTAGCGTTAAGAAAATGGTGCCTTTCAAGCAAAGGTGCTTGAAACACTTTCGCTCATGCAAGCTCAAATGGATGAGCTTAAGCACGGTGTGGAGGAAACTCATGTGGATTAGACGTTATGCAAGCGGGCTGCAACTAGTGTTGCCATCACCACTTAATATATGGTTTCGACTCCAAGGGTGGATGTTCCCAAGCCCAAGGAGTTTAGTGGCAAGAGGGATGCCAAAGAGTTAGACAACTTCAGGTAGCATATGGAGCGATACTTTAAGGGACTCGACATGTATGATGAGAAGTAAAAGGTAATCACCGCTGCCCTCTATTTTATTGATTTTGGTGCTGCGTGGTGGCGTAGGAAACATGAAGAGTTTGCAAGAAGCTAGAATCATGTCTTCATCCGATATTATTAGAGAAGAGATGAGGGGAAGAGAGGCCTAACCCACCATCCCAAGGCGAGCACGAGGGCATTCAAAGTCATAAGTCACTCTCGCTGGCATGGAGGCCATGGTGGCCAAGGTAGAAGTAACTGTCACCGAGGTGATGGAAAGACTTAATCATGTTGAGCAAAGCATGGAGGGGCTCAAAATTCGTATAAACGACCAAGTTGAGGAGCTTTATGGCAACATGTAAAGCAGTCAAGAGGCCAATCTTGAGATGTGGCGTCAAGAGAATGTTGCCTTTCAAGTAAGGATATTTGAAACACTTTCACTCACGTAAGCTCAAATGGATGAGCTTAAGCACAGTGTGGAGGAAAATCGTGTTGATTGGGCGGGCTGCAACTAGTCTTGCCATCACCACTTAACACATGGTTTCGACTTTAATGGTTAATGTTCCCAAGCCCAAGGAGTTTAGTGGCAAGAGGGCTGCCAAAGAGTTGGACAATTTCATGTGGCACATGGAGCGATATTTTGAAGGACTCGACATGCACAATAAGAACCAAAAGGTAATCACCCCTTCCCTTTACATTACTGATCTTAATGCTATGTGGTGGTGTAAGAAACATGAAGAAATGAAGAAAGAAACTTGCATTATTAACTCATGGGAAGACCTAAAGTATGAGTTCAAGAAGCAATTCTACCCCGTGAATGTGATTCATGATGCTTAAAAGAGAATGAAGGAGTTAAAGCATATTTACTCTATTCATGAGTACATGATAGAGTTCTCCGGCTTAATGCTTCAAATCCTAACATAAGTGAGGAGGACCTTCTCTTCAACTTCATGAATGGGCTACAATCATGGGCATCTCAAGAGCTCCAACGTCAGGGAGTACAAAACATTGCCACCGCCCTCACCACTGCAGAAACCCTTATGGATTATAGGCGAGGTGAGTCCTCAAACCCAAACCCAAGGGGTGATCATGACGGTAGGAAAACCAAGTTCCATTAGGCTCCACAAGGTAAGGATAATCTGAGGAAGCCTCCATAAAAATGAGATTGGAGGAAGGGGAGCAACAAAGAGGTAAAGCCAATAGATAATTGCATCTTGTCTCAAGAGGAATACACTTAGTGCCATGCTTAATGAGAAGCTTACAACTTATAAACTCATTGAGCACCAATCCTGTCTCGACATCCAACAACAAGGATATATCTCTCATGTACGTGGTGGCATATATAAACGATAAGGATGCGCAAGCCATGGTGTACACCGGAGCATCCTATAACTTTATTAAGAGGGAAGAGGCCATGAGGCTTGGCCTGGAACTCGAAAAGGGACAAGGACGGCTAAAGACCATGAATGCCAAGGCAAGACCACTGGATGGTACGACTTGTGATGTAGAACTACATCTCAACATATGGCAAGATAAAATAGACTTCTCTATTGCTCCCAGAGATGACTTTGATATTGTGTTTGGTATAAAATTCTTTAGGCAATTTAATGTTATTCCCCTTCCTAGCTATAACACAATGTGCATCACGGAAGGAGGCCCACACATGATTCCAACCATGGTGAAGCCAAACACCAACACCAAATGACTTTACGCCATCCGACTTGAGAAGAAACTTAAAGGAGATGCCAACACATTGCCACCTTTTGAAAGGTCAAAGAGGTGAACACTCCTGGGGAGATACCGAGCGAAATAGGCAAAGTCTTTGAAGAGTTCAAAGACATCATAACACCTGAGCTACCAGAGAAGCTTTCACCAAGTGGTGAGGTGGATCACAAGCTTGAGGACAAGCTTGATACAAGTAATATATTTGCCTACGCATCAAGTGGAATGGCTGAACCGGCGTCAACAAGTGAGCTCAAAGGGAAAATGTTCAAGGAGGACATGGAGCATGATGTTGTAGTAAAGAGACATCAACACTTGGCCATAGAAGGCAAGATCGAGGAAATTTGGGTTGAAGATGGCATTCTTTATGCCAAGGGGCAATACATGTACATGTCGAACGAGGGTAATAGCAGAACATGCCACAACACTAAATGAGTGTGGCATCTGGAGCAACAACCTTCGACTCCTCACATCATTGTTGCGAGCTACAAAGAGAGGAGTTCATTCACTTTCAAGGCTGTCAAGAATGGGGTTAGGCAAGTGAACTTGGCGACGTCCTACCTATGCAAGACAATCAAGAAAATGGAGAAACAGGAGGTACAAGGCAACCGATGGACACAACAAGCACTTATGACAAAGAGCAATTAGTGTGTGGAAAGAACAACCATTTGAGTCATGAATACTTAGTGAGACGGAAGGGACGATCCAAACGGTAAGTGAGCTCAAAACCTGCAACTGTACTTTGGCAATCCAAGGATCATATCAAAGGGTTCCAAATAAGAAGTCGATGGCATAGGTGGGGGAGAATGTCACAGCCCTACATTTCATTGTACACTTTGTGGGCGTTTTTTCTACACTTGGATAAGAAGTATGTGGAGTTCTTTAGATTTGTGTAGAACCTTCTAGAAGACTCTAGTGCTTGCTTAGTTATCGCTTAGTTGTACAATACTTAGTGGATAATTCTAAAAACTCAATCTCTACCATATGATTAAATGTATTATAGCCGTTAGATCGTTTGTTGTAAGGTTATAAATAAGGGAGATGCTTTATTAGCCAAACCATCTAAGAATTGAGTAAAACATTTTCATTCTCCCAATATCTCTATAGTTCTTACTTTCAATTTTTGTGTGGGCAAGTAGACTTACATAGTTGCTTCAAAGCATCGAAAATAATCAACTAAGGTCGCACGACTTGAAGGTTCAAAACAAGTCAGTGGCACTAGCCCTATCCACTCTATGCTACCTCCTTATCCCGTGTTCTCTTTTATTCCTCGTCATCCACACCAATCTTCCATCTCCTCTCAAATCTACTCAGATCTTTCCCAATTCGGGCTAATTTTGACTGGATAAGCCCTCACATCCATCAATTTCAGTTTATTTATTTATTTTTTCTAATTAATTTTTAGTTTTTTTTTATTTTGATGAATTTTTTTTTAGGGTTTTTGGGTCATCGACAAGTTGGGTTTTACTGATTTGTTCAACAAACTTCTCCTCACCATGCTTTGGAACTCCCTCATGGTATTTATTTATTTATTTATACGCATGAAGCACATGGACAATCAATCTCGCTTTGGATATTAGAAGTGTGGTTTCACGTAACTTTAGACTTTTTCTTATGGATTATGGATTGTGTTATATAACAATATCTTATTGCATGCTTCATTTTTTTTGTTGGCAATTTCATTTTGTATCTCCTTAAACTAAATTCTATCTATTTGTTTAAGGGTGTTGGGGATTATGATTAAGGGTTTGTTGCATGTCAATTTGTTCAATGTACTTGCTAAACCACATACCTCGTTCAATGTTTATGGTAAACCGCATAAGTTCAACAAAGTCATATTTATCCAACTAAAGCTTATACTCTAATTTCATTATCTAGCCTCAACTCTTGCTTTAGCACCTGTTTAGTCTTGATGATTTTTCTTTCTTAACTCCTCAGTCTATACTATTATTCTCCCTCTTACACTTTTAATGCTATATTTATATTTTTATGCTAAAGGTATATTTATATTTTATTATTTCAACAAATTAAAAATTAATATTATATTTTATATGGCGACGTCAAGTGATGACCATCGCCAAAAGTATAATAATATTTTATTGTTATTAAATAATTTAAAAATAAATATTTTATTATCTTTTGTGACGATCATTGTAGGACCGTCGCTAAAACTTTATGAATTTAAAAATAATTTTAAAAAATAATATTTTATTACTTATGGCGACGGTCACATGAGGATTGTTACCAAAGCCTTATAGATTTGGCGACGGTCACAAAAAGGGACTGTCATTTGTGACGCCTTGAAAGACAACGGTATATTGCCCATCACTAAAAACTTATAGCGACAGACAAAATTATGTTTGTGTCGTAGTGTAAATTTAATTGAAGCATAATATATATGAAAATATACCCATGTAAATTAATCCAATAGATAAAATTAATGCATATTATAATTTCCCACTAGGTAAAATTATAACATGCAAATAAATAAAATACTTTACAATGCAACTAATTTAAATAAAATAATAAAAAAATATTCTAGGCTTGTGAGCGATTAGTTTCTTTTTTTTTTCTTGTAATATTATTCATTATCCCATTCTAATTAAATATAAGAATATAATAAATTCTCTGTGGAGAAAGTATTATATTTTCACATTTAAACAAAATTATTGATGTCAAAAACAAAACTTTGTTGTTAAAATATTTGACACTATTACATATCAAAATTAAAGAAGTTGTGGCTATTACATAATTAATCAATATAATAAACAAAAATATGACATTAAAATAATTGACTAATCATATGTCAATTACTTAGTGTTACTAAAATTATCCACATAAATTAGTTGCATAGATAATCGAAAATTTATGCATATAGCATAAGTGTATAAAACAAATAACCAAAATTATGCATATACAATAAGTGCATAAATAATTAGAATTATGTATATCAAATAATTCCATATATATTAGATAACCAGAAACTATATTATATTTGTACAAATAAAATGACCAAAGCTATACAAATATAATAATTAGATAGTTAAATTATTTGTAATCTATGTACATAATTATTATATATGGTCGTAAAAGTATATAATAGAGATAGACATTAAAGACATTGCATCTAAGGGGTAGCATAGTGTAAAGAGAGCTAACTGAATCCTCGCTCATGAGAGTTGGAATTCGAATCCGGTAAGCCCCGTTTGTACCTTAGATGAATTCAACCTCACTAAATTGTCAGGTAGAGAAGTAACTATTAGGGATGTGGGCCTATTATTCTGGACTCCTACTTAGATATAAAATTGAAATAACAAATAGACTCTATCTCCTAACCGATTTATTAGTCAATGATTTCTACATTGAGGTATTTTTTACCAGCAAAAAAGAAAAAGAAGACACTCAGTTTAAAATGAATTCTAATAAAATAAAATATAAACAATATATATATATAAAAAGTTGATTGGTCCTTTAACCATGTGTTCTAACTATTTAGGTGCTGAGCAGTGGGAGTAATCTTTGAGCGTGGGCCTAAGCACCCAGGCCTTTTAGCCCATGGAACTCAACGCCTAGTCCTTTAGGTGAGGGTCTTAGCGCTCAACAATCTGGGCTCGGGCCTCCAGCATTTAAATGCTTAGTAGTAGGAGTGATCTTTGGGCGTGGGTCTCGGTGCCTAGGCCTTTGGGCACACAGGTCCAGTGCTTAAGCCTTTAGGCATGTGGGTACAGTAAGTGGGCCTAGAAGTTGACTTTTTCTATATGAGAAATTTTATTTTGACTCTAGTACCATTGTGTAGGGCTCATCAATACCAGTTCGTAGACTAGTGGTATGCGTGAATCGGAGCTACAGTGGGGAAGTTACAGGTCTTTGAAGTCAAGGGAAAAATCATCTTTTGACAAAAAAAAAGGGCATGATAGCCAGCCCCACCTCTTTCTTTTCCCTTATTCCATCTCTTCTTTGGCAGACCCCTCCTTTCTTCTTTCTTTTTTTTTTTGAAAACCCATGAGAACCACTCCAACCTGCCACCACCACTAGTCGGTTAACTAGATGTGCCTCACCATTGGCCTCCCCAACTGCCACACGTTGTTGAAAAATCTCCCCACCACCACTTTCTCTCTCCTTAGTTAACCACTCCAACTATTTTTGATCTCCTAAGCTCGAATCCAAACTTATCTTTAGCTAAAAATGTTTCGTTTTGTAGGAACCACAAAATCCATTTGAACCCGCCACTTTCCGATCAGATTTCGACCAAACCAATCACTTTTCAAACAAGAAATAGGTTAATTCCTGATCTTTGCATTAAGAGTTTTGATTTGGTATGTTATATGCCAATTTTGGTTAAGGTTTGCAAAAGTCTCCAAATTTGAGGGTTAGAGTAATTTTGGGATTTTGCATAAATTGGACTCTAATTTGTGTAATTAGATTAATTTGGGTAGTATTAAGAACAAAGAAAATATTTAAGCGTGACGGATGTAATTAGATTGGAAGAATTGAATAATTTGTCGAAGGATTTATAAGTGGGTCGTAAAGTCAGATAATTTGTGCACAATAATTACTAATTTGGATTGTCTAAGTACAAAAAAGCATTGAGTTAAGTTAAATGGAATGAATGAGAATTATTTTTATATTTTTAGTAACTGCAGCTCGTGCAGACATTGGAGTGGACGCACCTAAGGATCATTAGTGATCCTATATGTGAGTAGATTTCATTTAACTGGTTTTAAATTACTTCTTTTATAAATATTAATAATGAGTTTTATATTGTGATGGTATTGAAAATAAGGTTATTTATGAAAACTTAAATATGTTTTTGATCTTTTGAATTATAATTATTTTCATGGATTATTGTGATATCAATAGATATTTTAGGATTGTCGGTATTTTTATGAATTTGATATGTACGTCATGTGTCATCCAGACACAGATTATGATATGTTATAAGATTATATGATGATTGTAATCACGTGTGATATGTGTTTGATTCATCTCTACTATACCTTAGGACGTCAAGGATAGTACGACGGTTCCCTTTCCCCATCCATTTCTGCTGTACCTTGAGACGCTGAGAGTAGTACAACGGATTCCCCTTCCCCTTGTGATTTTGGGTAGATGAATTGACGTACATAGATTTTTATTATAGAGTAAATTGTGTACTTATGTTCACTCGGTTTTTAATTTTGCTAATATGGTTATTACAAATATAAATATTATTATGAATATTACTACTATTATTATTTTATATTTTATGTTTTAAAAATCTACTTACTAAACTAGTCTCATTAGTTTTAATTTCATTTTTTTTTAAGATTACCTATAGGCCTTCAGCTGTTTGCAGTTGGATTCTATATCCCGACATCACCTACACTTCCTCTTCATCTCTGAGTCCTCTTTGTCTTACTTTTAATATAATATGATTTCCTTTTTGTTTCAAATTTAGTACTGTATTTTATTTATTTGAACTCTTGTAGATCGCTCTGAGAATAACCCAAGTCGGTACCACTTTAGTATTGTATTGAGTTTGATTTATTTTAGTAAAACTATGTATTATTTGGAAATTTTTATTGTGGAAAGTCCAGTGGCATTTGTTGTAGGCACTAGACATTTGGTTGGATTTGTTATCTTACGCAGGTACAAATGGGTTAGCCTAAGTATTAGGAGAGATTCTGCCAAAATTTATATAGAATTTTTGATAAAAATTTCTCCAGATGAAACCTATCCTAGGTACAGTTCTATCATTTAGCATTCAAATTCGAGCAATATTATATTTATTTTTGTCAATATTAAATTTAATTGGATATTAATAAATAAATATATTCATCCTAAATAGTGTTTTTAATTTGTAAGTTTTAATTTTTTTATGCGTAATAATAAAATAATTAATAGTTGAATTGAAAAAAGAAATATTAATATATATATATATATATAAATATAGATTGATATGAAAAATATATTTAATAAATATAATTTAAATATGCAGCTGAAATAAATTAAGTATTAATCGTCCATGATCACCAAAAGGTTTTAGTGATGAGTCCATGATCGGCGTCTTATATCCGATCGGTCGTCTAAAAACATGAGCTTTTAATGACGGTTACCAGGTGACCGTTACTAAATCTTTTTATTTTAATTAAAATATGTTTTAACAACATCCCTATGACTGTCATTAATTTGATGGTTGGATTTGACCATAAGATGGTCAGATCTCATTTGATGGATCTTTTTTTATTTTTAATTAAAATATATTTTAACGATGTTCATATGACCGTTGTTAATTTGAGAGTCGGATCTTATCTTATAGATCTTTTTATTTTTAATGAAAATATGGTTTAACGATGTTCATATGATCGTCGTTAATTTGAAAGGTCGGATTTGACCATCTAATGGATCTTTTTATTTTAAATAAAAATATATTTTAACAACGTTCATATGACCGTTGTTAATTTGGTGGTTGGATTAACCATTGGACAATAAAAAAAAACACTTTATAAAATTTCAATGCATATACCATATTTGATATGAGAGCTTGATTGATCTTTTTGAGAGATCTTAATAATTGAATTTAAGAGGGTAGTTTCAAAGTAGAGTTTGAGAGAAGAGTTTAAGAGGATAGTTTGAGAAAGAGTTTAAGAGGATAGTTTTACATTTAGAATTTGACAAGATGAGAATGAGAGAATGTACAGTTTATACGAGAGTTTGAAATAAATGAAAATAAATTACATTAATTAATGGAAGGAGACTTTTGGTAGAGGTGGTGGTAGTGAATAGAAGTTCAAAATTAATAAAAGAAAATATAGTAAATGCATAGCTAACAAAAGTGTACTTTTTCTATGGTAGAGAATTAAAGAAGCATTTGATTATTTTACTAATTTCACCTCTATGACCCATAAAACCCATAGGTTTTTAGTACACTAGTGCTAGCTTCTACATTGGACGTGACTAACCCCCTTTTCTAATTTTTTTGTATTCCATTTTAATTGGGTTCCAAGAGATTCTAAACCAAATAGGGTTTGTTAATTTCATAACCTGTTATACCCATGCCACTATCACCGGCAAATGGATGATTACCCTTTGGAGC
The DNA here is from genome assembly GCA_007844105.2 of Rhamnella rubrinervis. Taxonomy (NCBI): domain Eukaryota; kingdom Viridiplantae; phylum Streptophyta; class Magnoliopsida; order Rosales; family Rhamnaceae; genus Rhamnella; species Rhamnella rubrinervis. Next base: position 10,393,969 of record CM017577.2, read on the forward strand.
AATAAGGCTGGCCAAGCGTCACCATGACAGCCAAGCGTTGAGGGTGAAGCATCTATATATATTTTTCTGTATAATTTAACTTATGCTGACTCAACAACATAACAAAAATAATTTTCAAAACAATAAAAATTGATAGAAGAAAACTATTACTTCTTGTCAAAGCTTTGAAATTGAAGCCTGAAAATTCAAATTCTCTATAAACTTGGAGGGGATGCAATATTTCAACGAAGAAGAAATAGTAAAGGAAAATTTGATTTTTTTTAGATGTTAGTTAATTACTTTTTATTACATTAGACTTCTAATGCTATTTAAATTAGTTAAATTCAAAATTTTAAATTGATATTTATCTTAGCCATATAAATTAAATAATGAAATAATATTATTTATTTAATATAGTAAATATAATAGGTTTTATTGGCCCATTTGCATTTAGCCGAAGCCACAATCACTATGACCTATTTTGAGGGTTTTTTTTATGTCACAGTCAGAAGTGGAGTGGTTTAATTTATTTTAGCCATTTTTCATAAAAATTAAAATTTTAGACTTATAATTCATATTTTTATCAAACTATCCTCTTCATATATTAAATGCAAGAAGTACATACGTACTTATTTTCAATTAATTCATATTTTTTTTTCTGTTTGCGCACTGTTAAAAAACTAAGTTTGAACACCTTTTCGAACTCGAATTCATATATATGATATATCGTTGAAAAGTTAAGAGGATATAATTTAAATATTTTTCATAATTTTATAGATGGATTTGCCCCCGTCAATGGCGCACGAACAGCCTTACGGTGGCCACCGACAATGCTACCTACCCTTTGTACTTGTGTACGCTATTGAAAAAATTAAATTTATAGACCTTTCCAAGCTCGGATGTATGCATATGATATATTGTTGAAAATAGAAGATGATGAACTTTAATTTTTGTATTTTTTTCATAATTTTCTGGGTCTATATAGGACTTCAAAAAGACGTACAAATATGACCGACGTACGTAACAAACAAGTTTGTGTACTGTTGAAAGAATTTAAATTTGAAGACCTTACTGAAATCGGATTTATGCATATATATTTGATTTATGCATATGATATATGATTTACAAACTTTTGTAAACTTTTTATTTTTACTGATCACATTTATAACTACTTCATATATCTCTCTCTTTTCAATTATAAGCATTTAATCCAAGTCATTCCCTATTCATCAAGAATAGCCAGACATATTGCTAATATTCATACATAAGTAGTGCTATAAGGCATATTCAGACTCATATATCAAAAGGGATTAAACTTTGAACTTGTAAAATGTGCAGATAAGGATAATTTATGATAGTTTCACGTACATGCATACATACAAAATAGATCACGCACACACACACTACAAGAAATTATAACATCTGTGACAATCAAAATTTGTCGCTGAAGGACATTTTTTGTCACCGTATATATATTTGTGACAAAAATCGATTGTCACTACGTCGTCACTGTAGGTTAGCCACTAATTCTATTTTTTATGCGTCACTAATTATTCGTCACTAATTATCACTTCCTGTGACAATTTATTCATCGTCAGTGATTTTGAGGACTTTTGTGTCAAAACTTTTCGTCACAATAAAGATTAAAATTTGTCACTATATCCACACTTTTTGTTACTGATTGCATCATACATTCCGGTCAAACTTCAATTTTCTATGACAATATGGGTTTCAGTGACACATTCTACTATTGACACTGAATGTTACCGTGACAAATGTATTTGTCACTAATATTATTTTTGACATACTATATGTTTGTCACATTAAATATGTGTGACAGTAGTGTTTGTCACAAAATATATTTGTGACATTTATACAACTGTCACAATATATAACGGTGATAATAGTTGTTCACACTGAAAGTATCTGTCATATAGGTAATGTTTGTGATAATAATTTAAGTGTCACAAAAAATATCAATGTCGAATTTTGGATTGACACAAATAAACAATAACTTTCAGTGACAAGTAAAATTGTCACAAAAAACATCAGTGTCAAATTTTATATTGCTACGATAAACAATAGCTTTCAGTGACAAGTAAAATTGTCACAAAAAATATCAGTGTCAATTTTCGATTGACACAAATAATTTTCATTCATACGTTAATAATATAGTAACCCTGTTTATTTTGTCACTGTAGGATATTGTGATAGTTATCTGTTGTCACTAATATTACACGTGTGACAATTCATTAGTCAATTATTACTGCTTCTTGTGACAAATTCGTTACATTGTGTAATTTGTCACAGTATCCTTTCTTCCTTGCACTTTATTATTGATTGGATTGAGGGTTCATTGAAACATGAAAATTGCATCTGCCTGCACACCATTATATTTTAACTAATAAGGACATTCTCATTTCACTTTGGATGTAAAATACACATGTTCATACCATGGACGACTTAAAAAAGCATATATAAAATGTTAACATGCACAAAAACAAATTTTTCATTGAAGCAGAGCATTTGGTATACATGATTACATGAAAAATTATCCTCTATTTCCATCACTGCACATACTACCATATGCAAATCATAAAGCATTACATGTCAAGTTTAGCCAAAATATATACTAAACTTTTGCATGTTCAAAGGGCATCATAAGACCAAAAAGTAAGTTGTTAAAACATTCCAAAATTAACATATATATCTAACATTCAGCTTTGTTCAGATGACTCATTGATCTACAATTGCTCCTCTTAGTATGCATTTAAGAACAACCTGCAAAAATTAAAGACAATGGATTAGTATATTAACATAACCTTCCTTCTCTGACATGCAATGGACAAAGGCTTTTATCTTGTCAAATATTAATTCAGTCATGTGTAAAATCTAATCTACAATAAACCAATAATCAAAGTTCAAAATATGCAATTTATAAACACTTGATGCTATTTAAAAAATGAAGAAAAAAAAAACTGAAAAGAAAGAAAAAGTAAGAATTCTTGTCCATATTGTCGTATATCTATAATGCTTAAACATTTTATCCAAAAGAATCTGAAATATAAAGACCATACGATCGTATGCAACTTATCAAAATAATAAATAATAAGACCTTTGATCACAAGAGTTCCCTATAACAGAGTAAAAGAATATCCTTTATGACAATTAGAAATATAATTTGGGCATCCCAGAAGGCAAAAACTTACGCAATCCAACTACAACGCATGATAAAAAAAAACATAAACATTCTTCAAATTTATGCAAAATCCTCAATAGAAAGTGAGGAAACGAGAAATACCTTATCCTCGGCCAAAAAGGGAAGGTGAAGAAATCTCAAGGGGCTCAGTGTGCACTGCCATTACTATGAGCTCGAAGATACCCATATTCAAGGTCATAGTTGTTGAAATCCAAAGAAAACATACACATAAAAATTATATAACTACATAGACAGTTTAGTTAGCACATGCTGGGGTCACTTTGGCAATTTTTCCATATTGAAGAATAATAATAATAATAAAATTCAATTGAATAAATGAAAATAAAAGTAAAGTAAATTAAAATAAATTAAAGTAAAAAAGATAATAACAATAAAAAGTCACTGGGTGTTTTTAGAGCTTAATTTTGTCCAAGCCTTGTCATGGTTTGATGTTTTAGGATTGCAATAAAGAGACATTAGTTATCATTAATTGGCTATAATTTATGATTTATCCTTATGTACCCCTTATAATTATTTAGAACCTAGCTTCTACGACCTGCACTTCAAACTTCTAATGCTTCAGATTCCTTGCTCTTTTTTACCCCACATTTCTAGTGGAATACAAACTCATATGCTCTATGGTGAACCACAATACCACTTTCGTTATATTTAATTTAAAGATTAGATTTAAGACTTGAAGTTTAAAGATATTCATATATGCTTATACATCTATAGGATGCACTTCACTTTGTTGGATTCTTTAAGTTCTTATGTCTTATATGTTTCATATAAAAGATGGAAATTAGAGAGATCATGTATGAAGAGGATTCATGAACTAAATGAATATTAAAGACTTCTTGAAAACAATTTCAAAAATAATGTTAAACCAAGTAAACTATATATATGGAGATGAGTTTGTATTTTTAATTAATTTCCTACATTATGGTGGCCGGATATCTTAGTTGTATATATAACTTACTAAAAATCAAGAATAGGATATATGTGTTTTGAAGTATATGAATATTGGGGAGTCTGAATATGAACATTGTACAATTAGATGGTGTGTATGTATAGTAAAATATTAAGTTGTAATTAGACTACTCTACGACTTGGAGGAGTGATAAGGATATTACATTGGTGGCTATTTGCTAAGCTATAGGTCATAATTATATTTACCCATGAAAATTACATTTGATAATAGGGTAAGAGGTGGACTGTGAAAGATATTATAGTGCTACATAATAGGATGACCTATATGTAGATATGAGATATGTAAATCATGTGTGCATCCTACCTAGGTAGTATTATAAGATTTAGGCTTTGCATACATATAATTTCATTCTCAGTTTCATACAAAAGTTAGTAAAACAGAAGTTATTTCAATGAAATAAATGCCACCTACAGGAGGAACATTACTTTCCCAAAACAGAGACATAATATTGCAAGGGAAAATCACAAACAATCTACACGGTCACAAAGTCATCAACACTACAGAATGTAGGCAACAACATATGAATCTTACAATTGACTTTGCAATGGCCTTTGCCCAGATCAATGTTTTATTTGAGAACAACAACCTTGTGTTTCTACAAACATCCACAGAAAAGGGGTATGATCCACTCCCATTTGTCATCGGAACCTGAAATTTCAAAAAAGAAAAAAAAAGAGAGCATAATATACATCATGGAAGTCTCAAAATTATCCAGTAAACTTGTTTATTTCAATCCTTGCTACCATCACAACTTGTAATCTGAACCTGGTATACGTGCTAATGAGAATGGAAGTACCTCTGGCTTCATGTCACGGTGCACAAAGCCATATAAATGACATTCTGCTGCAACCTTGAGCATCTGTTGTTCAACTACTACTGCATCTAGCAGAGAACAATGACTTATACAAGAAATGATTCTTACTTGGCCAAGATCCTATCTAGTAGTTCGCCACCCTTGCACAATCTAAAATGCAAAACAGATGTGTTAAACAAAAGTTATCTTGAAAAATATAAAGCTAAAAACACATACTCCATAACTATATATACAAAAGAGGCAATACCATGTCATTTCAGAGTTTGCCAAACCAAATTGAGATTGAGCAACATAACCAGGGAATGCCATTCCAACAGCAAGAACTCCAATACCCCCAGGATGTTGGCCTCCAAATTGCATAACTGCTTAATTTTTTTCTACTAAATGATATCCAATACAAATCTATGTAAACGTTCATAGAACTTTTTAAAAAAGCAACTAGCAGTCATACTACTATTTCGGCATCAGGAAGATCAAATCAACCATTGTCCGACAATCATATCTGAACCTATTTCTGCCAAACTAGGAATAAACACACCAACATCTATAATTACACAAAACTCTAAATGTAGCTAAGGACGACCAAATACAACAAAAATAACCAAGTACAATCTATTGTTTGGCATAGGCACGTATCAATACTGACATGCAAGCCCCGATGACAAATACAAGTAAGATAACACCCACTTAACCTTCACTGTTAAGAAACCATAGAATAAAATGCCAAAAGCATATTGAAGAACATTCGGTTAGACCAAGGCATCCATTTGATAAGACCCAAGATGAGTGGACTATGAAAATTTTAGTACTTGACCAAATCCAAAGAACCTAATTGTAACCTTCAGGTATGCCACAAGTCATCACAAAACCATAAAACTCCACTTAACATAATTCCCCAAATTATATTCTTAATGCAAGAGAGAGAGACAAAAAACAGAAAAACCATTGACAATGAGGAAAAAAAAAGAAAAGAAAAGAAAAAGGACATAATCAGTGAGAAAAAAAAAAGAAATAAAAGTCGAAAAAACAAGAGAAAAATTAAAAACAAAATAGTTTTCTCACCTTTACCACCACCCATACAGTTGTAGACAGGGCTTCGCGACCAAATAATAGATACCCTGAGCCATCAAACGGAGTAGAAGAAGTGGAAACCATGGCCTTCCTTGCATCTCCTTTTCCATCTAATGCTGCATATGCCTGGTAAATTTTCCATCAACCCCCACTCCAAAATAAATCCACAAAATAAAAACAGAGAGAGAGAGAGAATGAAGAATACAAAGTTACGATTTTTGTTGAAGGAAGGTTCTTGGCAAAATTAAAATTGGCAACCAACTTCAATTACGGGCTTCTTGACCATACTCACTGACGGGAACCATGGGGACGTCGGAATCCAAGGTAGCCATGACTGGGTCCCTAAAAATGGGTGCTCCTGAAACAGAGTGGACCGAATTTGAATCTCACTCTAAAACCTATAGACATTATAGGGGTAGATATTGACCAAGAAGGAGGAATTGGTCTCGTGCAAGAACTAGAGAAAAGGCTTGATTAGAAGCCACGAGCTCCAAACCCTGAACAAAACACTAAAGAAAATTTTAGGAAAAATGGGACGGATTCCAATTGAAGAAAACAACGTTGTGTTGGATTTTATTATTATTGTTCTTATTATTATTATTATTATTATTATTATTATTATTGTAATAAAGAATTAGAAATTATAATCTCTGTCAAATTTTATTTGTAACAAATATTACAATATATGGTTGACCAAAAATATTAATTCTTTTAGTGATAATCTATAAAATTTTGTCACAAATTATTCTCAAATTTAAACGATAAAATTTCCCTCCAAAAAATAATATTTTTTGTGACAAAAGTATTGTGATAAAAATCAATTTGACACTATTTTATTAACCCACCAACAATTAGTGTCGGACACAAATTTTTGTCATTAAATATAATTTTTTGTGACAAACTAAATTTTAACACAAAAATTTTTGTCACAGTAGATAAAATTTCTTGTAGTGACACCTAACATCCGTGAGCATATACAGTCACCATAAGTACAGTAAAGGGCATGGAGCAAATATTGGAAAAGTTCAAATAATAATAATAATAACGTTATGGCAATCTCATGAAAAGTGAGAAAATTAGAAGTCAGGGTAAGAATTCAGGAGCAATAAGAGCGGACGTAGCTGTAAAATGACTATATCTAACCAAAACATCTCGTAAGCTCTGTAGCTCAACTTTGATGAAGGTAATCATATCATCAATTGCCTACCTCTCCACCAACAGCTCTTGTACACGTTCTCTAAAGTAGCAAACTTGATCTCTTTAGACTGACAGGTGAAAAGAAGGGCAATCAACTACATGATATAGTCTTGCATAAACCCAATGGCAAAATGCGCAGCTATGATGTTCCTACAGATGTCCCTCCATAGCAATAAAATAGGTTAGGACAAATAATGAGAAAACAAAGTATACATGTTAGCCTGCATAATTCCAATAGTCTGAAACAAGGCCTCCTTAATCTTAAGAGCAAGTAAGTGGTAAAATTCACTAATATATTCACAAACACATAGAATCTTAACACCTAACCTTTGATTTTTTTTTCCTCTTAAAGTTCTATGAGAGTTTTTGGGGGAGGATGAGAAACAAATTTTAGCATTGAATATATATAACTCTCATCCAAAAGTTAATCAGAGTCCATAAAGTCTTTCTCTTTAAAAAGTAAAGTATAGATTGAATACTTGTAAGCTTTATAAACTTTTAAAAAGTTATAATTAAATACCTCAATACTTTCTAAAACTTTTTTAAAAGTTTATAAAAGTCTTGATTGAATACCTTATGACTTTAGAAATATTTTAAAAATCTTAATTAAATACATCTAAACTTTTAAAATTTGTAAAAGTCTTGATTAAATATATCACTGTAAAAGAATAAACTTTTAATTTATATATTTTTTTCATAATTTTCTGAGTTACATTTACAGGGGTGTGAATAATTAAGACTTTAAAAGACTTTTACAAATTTAAAAAGTTTAGATGTATTTAATTAAGACTTTTAAAATATTTCTAAAGTTATGGGGTATTCAATTAAGACTTTTATAAACTTTTAAAAAGTCTTAGAAAGTATAGAGATATTTAATTATAACTTTTTAAAAGTTTATAAAGTTTACAAGTATTCAATCTAGATTTTACTTTTTAAAAATAATGACTTTTGTAGACTTTTAAGAACTTTTGGTTAAGAAATATATATATATTCAACGTTAAAATTTGTTTCTCATCTACCCTAAAAACTTTCATAGACGTTTCAGAGAAAAAAAAAAGCACAAAGGTTAGGGGTTTGTATTATGTGTTTGTGAATATTTCAGTGAACTTGGCACCGGGAAGGAGGCTTGACAACCCCAACCTCATATGTGGTCGGACCTCTTCTGGGTATATGCTAAAGAGTGGTGAACTGATTCATAAGCAGGTTAGTCTATCTTATTTAATTTTCCATGTTGATTGCATTAAAAGATTGAATTTTGAATTGGTAGATAAATAATTTCATAGTTAAATTGGATTATCTATTTTATTTGGTGTTCGTATTCATGGAACTCAATGCGTTGGCATATGCACACTTCATAAAGCGGCATGATCATTTTGAGTCAGTTGCCGATACAAACACTTGCATTATTTGGCCCAACTTTAATTGCTTTTTGCCGCCAAATGGTGGAAATAGAAGAATCAAGAAAACAAATATGACATACAAAAAGAAACGCCGAGTAAAAACCCAAAGCAAGTCTCTCCTACTAAGAAGAATGAGAAATTAATTTGGTTAGAATGATAAATCCTATGGTTGGGGTTGGTGACAAAACATATATCATTTGCAAGTTGTGACAAAATAAGCTTGTGGATATTTATGTGGTTGTTGAATTTGGGATATTTATTTGTTTGCTAACTTTGTTGGCTTTTCTATGATACACTTTCTTTTCCAATGTATATGTATGTCAAAGTGTTATAGTTAATAGTATAGCTATCTTTTAATTGTTGGTGATATTTTATATGCAATCTAGTAATATAATAAAAGACTTAAGCCAAGGAAATGACAAGCGAAAGGGGAAGGGTACGGAAAAATATAAAGTATGGACAGCAGAAGAAAGCAATGAGTTATTAAGGCTCCTAGCGGATGCTGCCAAACGTGGATGGCATGATAAAAATGGTTCATTTAGCAAGCAAACAATGGAAAAAAAGATACTCCCTATTCTTAATGCAAAATTTGAGAGTCAAACGACTTATAAAGAATATGGAAGTCATATGAAATGGTTTAGGACACGATATACGAACTATTGTCAGCTTATGAAAAATAACTCTGGATTTGGATGGGATCCTGTAACAAAGAAACTCACTGCCAGTAATGAAACATGGGAGGAGTACTTTAAGGTGAGAATTTTTGAACTTTTTGTTTAATGTGTTCGTGAATTTCATTTTAATTCATTAAATAGTATATATGTCGTATGAATATATACTATGGACAGGCATATTTCATAGCTTAATATTGATTTTTTTTTCTTTACAGTCTCATCCTACACATAAAAGTTATTGTACTAACACTTTAGACTATGAAGATTTGAAAATTGCAATTGGAGATGGAATTGCAATGGGTTCACACTCAATTGGTTTAGGGGACGACACGGATGCAAGAACATTTAAAGTAGAAGACAATAGAACTAGTGGTTTAGATGACTTTGAATATGATCTATTGACTGAGACATTCATACAAAGTGATGCACATGACACTTTACCACAATCTCCATCTCTAGGTGACTTTATCTCACAACCCATGAATTCATAGGTTCTTTCAACAACTAGAAAAAGAAATAGAAATAGAATGGAAGCTGATGGAAAATTAGGCTTAGTTGAAGCTAGTGGAAGTCACTCAGATGCTATAAACATGCTCACTCAAACTATTACCGAGTTCAAACAAACTATTGATTCAATTGACATCAGACAGCCATGTTGTTGGGATGCTATCAAGGAGAATCCAAATTTGGATAATCATGCTCGTTTCAAGGCACTTAAGTTGCTTAATATTAGAGTAAAAAAAATGATGTTTTTGAAAATGACACCTGAAGAGCGTTCCGAGTGGATAAATTTTGAATTGGAAGAATGAGTTTCTTTATTTTAATACATTAATAATATTTTAGATTGTTTTTGAATTATTATTATTTGAGAATTTCATTATAATCTTAAACTTTTTGATCAATTACTTTCTTTAGTTTGAGAATTTTATTATAGTTTTTAACTTTTTATTATATTTTCACAATTTTAATTATAGTTTTTAACTTTTTATTATATTTTCATAATTTTAATTATACCCATGTTAAAAAAATGCATAAAATATACACGTAAGTGAGTTTACAAAAGTTTGAAAAATAAAAATAAATCTGATAAGTGCTGAGATGGCCCTTGAGTGAAATTGGATATTGTGAAATGTGGTCTTAGCTCCTTGTAACCTTAATTTGTATTCCTTTTGCATTGAACTACAAACTGATTGTGGCGTAGCTTGGCAATGCATCAGATTTGAATAGTTACAACATGTTTTGCAGTAAGGTTTTAGGATTCTTCAACTAGTTTTGTTGTCATGTTCAAGTAGAAAAAGGATTACAAATTGGAGAGCAATAATATAATCTGAAATGAAGCGTCTTTTAAATGTATATCCTAAAAGTTGTTTGTAGTGGTGTGTTGAATTCTGATTTGTAGAATATTCTGTTACCCTGGATGTGAGCATGATTTGAGTATTGGGTTAGTCAAAAGCTGAGCTGTTGGCAAACAAGTTGGTTTTAATGGACTAGGTAAATCTTTTAGGCATTTCATGAATATTCTCTTTCTTTTCTATGTATTCCATTATCAGAAAAATGCCTCTACATTTAATAATAGAGAAGTGATCTTAAAAAAGAAAAATTCATTCAAAAAGTTTATTCAAAGTTTATAAAAGTCATTAAAAAAAAGTGTACAAAAGTCATTCAAAATCATTCATATTTTTATAAAGTCAACAAAAGTTAATAAAAATCTACAAAAGTCTATCATTAAAAAAAAATCCTTAAAATTTTTATAAAGTTTTAATTGAATATACTCCCTTAGGTTTTACAAAAAATGTTAATTAGACTGATGTGCAAAGTCTAAAATAGGGCATATGGTTGCCACCATAAAGCTATCGGCGACCATTATAAGGCCATCGATGACCACTATAGCCCATCGATAGTTGGTGGTTATCGTCGGTGGCCCACCAAGGGTCTTGTGGTGGTCACATATGGTACAACCCACCCCTTGCACTTATGCGTATTATTGAAAAAAATTAAATTTGAAGATCTTCTTGAGCTTGGATTCATGTATATGATATATAATTGGAAAGCTAAGACAACAAAATTTAATTTACATATTTTTTTATATTTTTCTAGGTGGATTTATTGATCCAAAACAATATATCATCTCGGCTAAAGTTAAATTACATTTCGACGATGACGGCGGCAAAGAAAAAGAAGAGGAAGAAAAGGAGGAGAGTAGAAGGGCGACAACAACGGAGAAAAAGAAGTTGGATCTGAAAGAACATATACATAGAGATAGCTGGAGCAATACAAATAAATATTTATGTAAATTATAAAACTAATTTTAAAGAATTCAGGATTTATCTCCTCGATGTGCAGATCTTCAAGTTGCTCTTCCAACTCGGTGATCAGTACCTTAAATCAGTAATAGCAGCACTTGATCTCCAATCTGAGCCGTCCGATCGTATGATCCGTCATCCGATCTTCCAATGCTATCCTCAGATGCAATGGAACAGTGAGTGGGCACAATGATCCATGGAAATTGTTAGAAAAGAGAAGGAAAAAACAAAGACAGAAATATTCTTTCTTTTCCTTTGTTCTTTACAAAATACATCAAAAATAATTTTCTAAAAAACTGTGTTTCTTTTCTTTTACGTCTGTTTACTCTCTGTTTGCTAAACTGAAAGCTGAGCAACCTATAAAAGAAAAATAACGATGCATTTTATATTATAAACACCAAAAGTTTAAATTGTAAAATATATATCTTATCTGATAACTTCAGTTAAAATAATTAATTTAAAAAATTAAATTAAATTTAAAATATATCTTAATTGATCGGATAAAATATTATCCAGAAAACTCAATTTTTAATTTTTAAACGTATTTTGTAACTGTAGGATCCAAGAGCATAACAAACAATCTCCCACTTACTCTTGAGCACAAACTTGAGCCTTAACCCAAGATTATGTAATTCAAGACTTATGTTTTATAATCTCATATCTAAAAAGTGAGCTCCACCACATAATCTGAGCTTGCATGGAGATCTAACGTCTATCATTAATTAAGGTTCTTTATAATCGCATAACAATTATCTAATCCGATGCCACTCCACTAAAGGCCCAGAGTTGAACTCCAAAATTAATAATATTAATATTAATATTAATTTCTCCTTTGTAAAATATCAATAGTTAATTGATTATTTTTTCTCTTGATTTAATAGTTTCTCTAATGGATCAGATTCATTAGCCAGTGATTTTGTTACATCCAATAACTAAAACATATCAAGAGGATATTTCATACAAATTCCATTTCATTTATTTTATAGATATTGACAATTCAAACAATTATGCTCTCAAATCCTTAAGGTATTGGTCGTAAAATAGACCTTACTTATTAATAATTTAAGGAACAATAATTATTCAAACATCTATCTATAATAAACTCAGGATTAAGAGAAAATAATAATCAAATATTATTTGAGATTTAATTCCTTTTACATAAATTTAACTTTAATTAAATCTCACTTTGATCCTATCAATGCAAACATACTTTGCACCAATATTTCATAATAATCAAGACAAGTTATTCCATAAAATATTTTAGTTTAAATAAAGTGTCCAACTTTATTTAATAACTGTGATCTAATTCATTAACTATGAAAACCTATGGTCATGTCTTCTATGGCCGCAACCATATGATCATATACTTCATAATTAATCCAGACCTTTATACGTAAAATACTAGTGTGCACAAAAGTATGAATAATACTTCAAAAATTTTATTAATTTCAGAAAAATAATTTATTTGTCTTATTGTAAAAACTCAAATAAATACCCCCACTTGCTCTAAAGCAAGTCTGGTAAACTTCTAGCACCCATACCATTTACATGTCTCTTAAATACTTGTACATGTAGAGCTTTTGTAAATGAGTATGCTAAATTCTCCTTTGATAATATTTTGATAATGTAACACCCCCTAACCGAACCTCGCCCGCGGACCCGATCAAAGGGATGCTACTTTTATAGCATGTAATGTAAAATAAGATCAATTTTTTTTCTTTTTCTTTACTTCGGATCCATAAAATAATATTAATTTTAAAACTAACGAAATACCTATAATATTGATATCAATAGTATTTCAAATCAATACCCATATGTAATGAGAACTTAATAAATAGCTTGGTCTTATAAACTTATTAAACAAAGTATTAGAGATTAAAACATAGCATAGCGGAAACATTTTATTAACTTTGAATCATGCAGATCAACACAACCGAACACCACCTCGCAGATTTCCCAAGTTCATATTCCATCTAATCAGTTTTCAGTGCCATTACCTACACACATAAGCAAACAAGAGTAAGTGACATATCACCTAGCAAGTTCCACAATGCACACGCATACAACGTGGAATGCTTATGCTTATTCATGAATCGATGCATACTTGCTTACTTTCGAATAGTTCTTGCATTGGTCAAACCAAAACTTCTTGATTTAGTTTGAAACAAAACCACCGTTGTAGGACTTTTATACATATATCCATGGGAGCTATTACCCATCGATAATCTATAGAAATATCCATTGAATAGCTTAGCAGCATATCCGAAGAGACTTCAAACCACAAAGAGGCATATATGCATAAGTGGGGAAAAAGGAACAACTTGAATCCTACCCATGTAAGTATAAACCGATGTCAATAACTCCGGCAAAAGAGCATTAGTCAAACCCTCATTGTGATCCTTAATGAGTCCTCCCACATACACAAATTCGTTTACATGTGCCTATGTAAACCCTACAAACTTGGTCGGATCTAACAAAATCAAGTCTTCTCTTATGCGGTTTCATACATACATACAAAAGCTCCATATTAAACTTGTCAAATTTGCCTGCAAGGTGCTTTCTTTGAAAATATACTTTACTTTTCAATAAATCTTAAAGATGTGTATTTTTTGTAAAATCGAATTTCATATTCATATTTGAATGCACATGCTCATGCTTACATACTTGTGATCATGCATATTTGTTCCACAAACTAAGAAACCAAGTGTACATGCATTCATCAATCCATCATGTCCAAAACATATATTTCATAGCAAAATAACCCAATAAATGCTTATATAAGTTTTGGCTATCTTCAATCACAAGTAATACGTACCATACAAATTCCATAATTTTCAGCAACCTAAATTGTGGAATAATTCATATATAACAGGCATTACTAGAAATTTCAACCATAATTAATCAAACTCATCATATATGATCTCATGCTATGTAGTACTAAAATTTCCAGCAAGCACTTCTTAATCCAAAACATAATTGTGACATGATTTTGACATAATATTATGCATATAAATGTCCAGAAAATTCTAGCATATATAGTATAGATTCAAACTTATTTGAAACATGAATATTCAATAGATTAACATAGTTAAAATGCCCAGAATTTTCCAGCAAACAATATCCCTTCATAGTTTGTTTTAGAACACATGTATCGTAAAGAAAATCGTTGTTGTTCTTCTTTCAAAACAATTTACAACTATAAAAATATTCATTAGTAAACATGATCAGCCTTGATTTAATGTCCATTATGAATAAAAATTCAATCTTGATATTCACAAAGGGATCAACCATAAAGGGGATTTGGATTCAATGTGTATTTTTGTAAAAATTAACACTTTTCATATAAATCCATGTGATTTTTGGTAAAACGATAAAGTCCATTCTTAGATCAAAATTTTTCAGCACACACCATTCTATTTTGTCCTGCATTAATCATTAAATCAATCCATAGAAATTGTTAGAGAAGAAGTGAGATTCGAACAATTAAAATAAATGTGAAACTTGCCTTGAATCTTCAAAAACTTTGAAAAATCCTTGCTTGATCTCACAAAATTTCTCTCAATTTTCTCTAGGGAATTTCAGCACTTAGAGGAGAAGAGAATTACATAAACTTTTTCCTCTTAGATACCTCCTAATTTAAAGACAAAACCCTAGTCAAAACTTGTCTTATTTCATAGTTCTTACTTTCCTTATTTCATATAAAGAAAGTATCAATCACATAATTGTCAACTTATGTCAATTAAAAATTAATAATTTAAATATCAAATACACACATAAATGGGTGTTAACCTTAGGGACATATACATACACATACATGATGGCACAAGACAATTTTGCACACACATTCACATACACACACAGAAACTCAAAAATTACTGTTCAATTCGGCAACGTGACAAACTCCTATCACTGTTCCTAACTCCGCACTTGACATGCACGAGTTGCAGAATTGCCAAGCATTGAACAATGATAGGTGCCTAACATTGTGCCTAACACTCTCGGGTTTGAGGGGGAAAGATGGCGAACTTTGAACCATGTTAGGTGCCTGTCATTGGGCCCAACATACTCTGACTTTGTGTCCTCATAATGCTTCACAAAAAGTTACTCGTCTACACTCGTGCTCAAGCACTCAAGTGAAATTTCACCAATAAATGCACCATCACATAAATTTTGGAGGCTGATATTACAGGTGACCACTATGTCTCCTCTCTTGATGATGTCTCGAATCAAGTGGTACTTCCTCTCTATGTGCTTTTGTTTCTTATGATACCTTGGTTCTTTTGACTGTGCGACGGCCTCACTGTTGTCACAGCAGAGGGTTATGGACCGTCCTGCACTTGGTATTACCTCAAGATTCAAAATGAATTTTTTTAAGCCATACAACTTCCTTTGTTGCTTCAGAAGCAGCCACGTATTCAGCTGCCGTGGTGGAGTCAGCAACACATGTTTGTTTGATACTCCTCCAAAAAATGGCTCTACCATTTAGGGTAAATACATATCCAAAGATTGATTTTTTAGAGTTAATATCTCCTTGGAAGTTAGAGTCTGTGAAACCAACAGTTTCCAAACTCCCACTAGAATACACTAGCATATAATCTCCCGTTCTCCTTAGATACTTAAATATATATTTGACTGTAGTCTAGTGTTCTTCATTGGGATCAGATTGATATCGGCTTATGACTCCTACTGTATAGCAGATATCTGACCTAGTATATAACATGACATACATGAGACTATCCACTTCCGAAGCATAAGGTACCATGCGTTCTTTCTCTTTAGGAGTTTTTGGTGATTGCCCCTTAGAAAGATGAATTATATGTCTAAATGATAAGGATCCCCTCCTAGAATTTTTCATGTTGAACTTGCCAAAAATTTTACCAATATAAGAGGTTTAAGATAACACTAATAACCTATTCTTTCGGTCTCGTAAAACTTTGATTCTAAGAAAATAATTGGCTTCTCCCAAATCCTTCATATCAAATTGCTTATGCAACTAACTTTTTACGTTTGACAGTATTTGTTTGTCGTTTCCGATTATCAAAATGTCATCTACATAAAAGATTAGAAAAACTACCTTTCTTTCATGGATCTTTTTGTAAACACAAGGATCATCAAAACTTTTCTCAAAACCATTAGAAGTAACGGCCTAATCAAATATGAGGTTCTATGATATGGATGTTTGCTTAAGTCCATAAATAGACCTTTGTAACTTGCATACTATGTATTCTTGGCCTTTAGCTATAAACCCTTCTAGTTGCTGCATATAAATATCTTTTTCTAAATTGTCATTTAAGAAGATTGTTTTAACATCCATCTGCCAAATCTCATAATCAAGACTTGCAGTTATAGCTAAAAGAATCCGAATAGACTTTAGCATGGCTACTGGCGAAAAGATTTCTTTATAGTCTACACCTTCTTTTTTGATATAACCTTTTGCAAGTTTCCATCTTCCCATCTGATCCTCTTTTCTTCTTGTAAATCCATTTACACCCTATGGGTTTTATCCCTTTGGGTGCCTCTATAAGAGACCAAACTGAATTGGAATAAATAGATTCTATTTCTCGGTTCATAGCTTTATGTCATTCTTATGCATCAATATCTTCCAGTGCTTTATTGTAACTAATGAGATCCTCTTTGCTATCAGTGATGACTTGGTAACATTCACCCAGCAAAACATATCTTGTTGGCTTACGTCTTATTCTCCCACTACGACGAAACTGTACTGGTTGTTGTGCTACCACAGGAAGATTCTGTTCATCATTTTTTATTTGAAATTGTACAGGTACAGGTTTCTCCTGCACTGGTTGTTGTACAAGTGAAAGTTCCTTCTGTATTAGTCAATAATTATTTGACTCTTGGTTTTAAAATTTCTTATATAGTCTTTCTCTAAGAAAGTAGCATGAGTATTTATAAAAACTTTCTTATTTGAGGAACTATAAAAGAGTCCACCTCTCGCTCCTTTTGGGTATCCTATAAATATATAAACCTCCATATGAGATTCTAACTTATCAGGTTTCTTTTTTAAGACATGTGCCGGAGCACCTTATATTCGAATATGGCTTAAACTAGGTTTGTACCCTTTCCACAATTCTGTGGGTGTCTTAGGGACCGATTTTAAAGCAACCAAGTTCAAAAAATACATAGTAGTTTGTAAGGCATATCCCAAAAATGATATAGACAGTGATGAATAACTGAGCATTAACCTCACCATATCTTGAAGAGTTCTATTTCTCCTCTCTACAACTCTATTTTGCTGGGGTGTTTTAGGGGCTGACAGTTGTGGAACTATCCCCCTCTTGAGTTAAGTAAGACTTAAACTCTCCAGACAACTTCTCTCCGCCTCGGTCAGACCGAAGCTCTTTGATTTGGAGTCCTAATTGCTTTTCTACCTCAACCTTATACTCTTGAAATTTTGTGAAAGTTTTAGACTTATTTCGCGTTAGGTAAAGATGTCCATATCTTAAGTAGTCATAAGTGAAGGTGACAAAATACTCATACTCTCCTCTGGCTTGAATATTTATTGGTCCGCACACATCAGTATACACCAATTCTAGCGATTTAGTTGCCTAATATACTTTAGGCTTAAAGGAGCCTTTTGATCATTTTACCTTCCAAATAGGATTCATATACTAGTATTGGTTCAAAAATTAGGGAGTTTAAAATCCCACTTTTGACCAAACCATGAATCCTATCAGGATTAATATGACCTAATCCCAAATGCCAAAGATAAGTTTCATTAGAAACC
This sequence comes from Rhamnella rubrinervis, assembly GCA_007844105.2. Lineage (NCBI taxonomy): Eukaryota > Viridiplantae > Streptophyta > Magnoliopsida > Rosales > Rhamnaceae > Rhamnella > Rhamnella rubrinervis. The sequence goes on from CM017577.2 coordinate 10,412,342, forward strand.
TTTCTTTTCTTGGCTATGTAGTTATGCTCATCATCATTAATTTCAACATTATGAATACTATATGACATAGGATTTAAATAATAAAGATCATTCAATAAATCTTCAGAACAAATAACTGAAGAATAACTTCTTATTAAAATAGAGAAATTAAATTCCTCTGTTAAACCTTGTTCAAATAAACATCTAACAGAAATTTAATTCATACTAAAATCCTGAACAAATAAACAGTCTTGTAAAAACAAAGTCCTACTTTTATTGAAATATAAAATAACTGATCTTATAGCTTTCATAAAGACATGCTCCCTATTCCTAAGTCTTAAACTTCTTTTTCCTTTTCTCAACAAGTTATATTGTTTGAACCACTACAAAAAATAACAAACATGATTAGTAGCTTCAGAATCAATGATCCATTTATCATTATAATTCTCCACTAAACAAGTTTCAACAATATTTAAATCACCCATACCTTGCTTTTTAGCAGCAATCTGAGGGTAACTTTACTTCCAATAACCTTCTGTCCGTACTTGAGCCACTTGCCATTAGGCTTCTTCATAGCGGTCGTCTTGATAACTGGTATATGTGTCTTCTTGTTCTTGTTATCACCCTTACGTTTCCCTTTGAGTTTAACATAGTCCTCAAGAAAATAACCTCCCATTTCCTCTTTAAATGGCTATATGAGAAACCACAAATCAAGAGTCTGGATCATATCTGCTCCATTCTCGATTGTGCACAATTGCTCAAGCAAATGCAATTGTCCGACAACATTGGCAATAATATGAGTGTGAACATTATCATTTGTCTTTTGTCATTTCTTATAATCCTTTTTTACTAGGTCATAGGCATTAGCTGCTGGAGTAGCAGGCTTTGGCGAGGTAAGGACAAAATTAATTTCCTCATAATTTATTACATTGAACAGATTGTTTTTCCAGTCACTATAATTATTTTCATCCATAGGTTTTTGACTCAATATTATCGCTAGAGGATTAAAATTTGACATTTTCTGAAATAAAATTGCACATGGGTATTAACATGTATTTCAATAATAAATATAAAAATATAGTAAATCTCATAAAATTATTTTTCTGTTTATTGTAAACAATTATTTAGTTTCCATTATAAATACTCACGTTCGGCAAGATATTTATAATATACTAAATTTGATGCGGAAATAAAACAGTGTCCTACTAAGTTGGTTTCTAGAAAAGAATGGTGGGTCACAAACGGACAACTTAAATTTCATCCTCACTAGATAACACAAATTTATTTCAATTCTTTTATAAATTTTTGGGCCTTTAATTTAAAAATTATAGCCTCGTTGGAAGGGTAATAAATAAATTAAGCTTGAATGTTATTAACCAATATTTTAATTTCAAAATTTTCTTTAATATCTAAGATTGTCGATATTGGGCCGATCAACCTAATTAAAATTTTAAAAATAATTAAGATCCAATCTAATAAACTTCAACTATGTTTATCCGTTGGGGTTTCACATGATTATTTTATTTTGAATCCACAATGGAGCCCTTAGGTTTTAAAATTAAATAAATAATTAAAAACCTTCACCATTCAATATTTTAAAATTAATTTGGGATTTTCTAAATTAATTTTAGAAAAATAATTTATCATAATAATTATTAAACTAGATTAAATCATAATAATTATTATGCAATGTAATTATTCAATGATGCAAACTTATATGACACCACCTATTTTATATGACATGTTATCACATAATTATGTTAAGAACTAATATTAAAATATTCATAAAAGCTGTAAATAAAATAAAATAAAATAATAAGCTCAAATCCATGGTTTCCTAAAAAAAAACATACAAGCCCAAATTAAAATTATAAAGTCCAAATGACCCAAAATAAATAGCTACCCCAATCTTCTTCTCCATCTTCTAATGGGCTCTAGGGTATTGGGTCTTTGTTGGGTTCAATTTTTAATTGGGTTTTAAGGCCCAAAAATTGTAAATAATCCAAAGACTATCCCAAAATCCTAGCCCACCAAAACCATAGCCTTTGAACATACGTTGCTGCTGAAACTCCCATAGGATGTAGTTTTTACATAGATATTTTGTTTATTTTTTTTTACATAAAATAAAAATAAAAATAAAATAAAAATAAAAATAAAATAAAAATAAAAATAAAATAAAAATAAAAATATAAAATTAAATTAGGGAGGAAACCTGATCTTATGATCAGCCTTCCCATTACATCCCAAAAATAAATTTACAGGAAAAATCTACAATGGATCAGAGCTGCAACAACATCCATTATGAATAAATAAATATACAAAACATATATTATTGTGTAATCACATCACAATAGAAACATATGTGTCATCTTTCTAATAATACATCATAAATCACATGTTAACTGAATTCTAAAATCTATATGATTACATAGCCTAGACTCTGATACCACATGAAAGAACATATACACAGAGATAGCGGAAGCAATACAAATAAATATGCTATGTAAATCATAAAACTGAATTTAATGAATTCAGGATTTATCTCCTCGATGTGCATATCTTTAAGGTGCTCTTCTAACTCGATAATCAGCACCATAAATCAGTAACAACAGTACCTAATCTCCAATCTGAGTCGTCCGATCATATGATCCACCGTTCGATCTTCCAATGCTATCCTCAAATATGATGGAGCAGTGAGTGGACACAACGATCTATGGAAATTGTTAGAACACAAAAAGAAAAAATAAAGAATAAAATTGTTCTTTCTTTTCCTTTGTTCTTTACAAAACACGTTAAAAATAATTTTCTGAAAAACTATGCTTCTTTTCTTTTACGTCTGTTTACTCTCTGTTCGCTAAACTGAAAATTGAGCAACTCATAAAAGAAAAACAATGATGCATTTTATAATAAAAACCAAAAGTTTAAATTATTAACAATATATCTTATCTAATAACTTCAGTTAAGATAATTAATTTAAAAAATTAAACTTAATTTAAAATATATCTTAACTGACCAAATAAGATATTATTCAAAAAAATCAATTTTTAATTTTTAAATGTATTTTGTAACTGTGGGACCCAAAAGCATAACTAACAGGATTGACCAAGGAGAAATAAAGGAGATGAGGGATCCCTTGTATTGGTTCTTATGGTGGTATGAGTGGTTTGACGAAGGTAAAAGTTTAATTATCAATCCAATACATTTAAAGGGTATAAAAGTAATTTTGAGTTAAAATTTTAATTATCAATCCAATACATTCGAAGTGTACAAAAATATATTTTCTTTTCATTAATATATATTGGGTCCTGCTATGATATCAAAAAACCCTTAATTTAATCCTCTTTAGTCCAACTCAGCCACATACCAACAACTCCTGCTGCAGCATGATCATGAGAGCATGACAAAATTGTTTTCACACTTTCACATCTCAACTGGTTACATAGTTAAAATATTTATGGCAAGTTAAATGAGTATCATGGTTAAAACATGAGTAGTGTAAGGTAACACTAGTTTTTGGTTAAAACATTTAAAATAGGTTCATTCTCTCGGTTTTCAAGTTCTATATTTATTGCAGAACTATAAATATATATTGATTTTTTGAGGTTGATTAACCCACTGTATTTACCTAGGTTTTTTTTTTTAATCTTTTTCTACATTTGATTTTTCCTTGTTGGTCTATGGATGAATAATGAAAAATCATTATGTTCATTTATATATTTCATTTTTTTTTTTTGGTAAAAAGGAAGCAATTACTACTATAAAGCACTACTCTAAGACAAAAGGGCATGTTCGTTGTTTTCCCATTTGCATAGGTTTTTATAAAATGTAAGGGGTGTATTCAATTTGGATTTTAAAATATTTTAATAGAGTTTTTTAGTCAGAGACTTTTAATCTATTTTTATAAACTTTTATAGAATTTATAAAAGTATGAGTAACTTTTAAATAATTTTTTATTTTTATAGACTTTTTTGTTGTACAGATTGATATATATATATATATATATATATTTTTTTTTTTTTTCATTTTCCTCACAAGGATGCCTATTTTTTTTTTCCACAATAATGCTATTAAGAGGAGGCCAATAAATAATAATAAAGGATTTTCATTTTCCTCACAAGAACACCATTAGTTTTTTTTATTTTTTTTTATTTTCTTCACAATATGAGGAGACCAATAAATAATGGTAGAGGATGACAGAATGATAGAATAATTTTACAATAAAGAGAAAAAGTAGGAAGAGAAGGCAAAATAGATGAAGGGAAGTAAATATTACAATGTAGCTCTGATGTATCATTGAAATTAAAATTTTTTTGAAAGTTTTAGTAAAAAGGAAAAATAATTTATAAGATTGAATACATATAAAATTCACTAAAAGTCTTTAAAAGTTTGGATAATTCAATTTTTTATAAAAGTAAAGTTTAAATTAAATACCTTTAGACTTTTATGAGCTTTAAAAAGTTATAACTAAATACCTCAAACTTTTATTAACTTTTTAAAAGTTTATAAAAGTTAAAATTAAACACCTTATTACTTTTAAAAGTTTTAAAAAATTTTAATTAAATACCTCTTAACTTTTTAAATTTACAAAAGTCTTTATAAAGTTATAATTAAATACACTCCCAGTAGGTATGTGAAGTCTTTGAAGCATTCCATTTTTTTACCTTCTATTTTTCTCTCTAGAAAGTTGTAAATTATATTTGTTTAAGCTAATCCAGAAAAGTCTAATATTGTCCCCGTAGTCAAAATGCATAGATATAGCTACGCAAATTACTTGCTTCATATGCTAAAATTTTTCTGCAGTGTTTATAATCTTTTATTTTCCATTTTTTTTTTATAAATTCACGTATGCATTCCATATTTTCCACACCCTTTGTGTTGCTTTAACATGACTTAATAAACAATATTGCTTAGTAAATAAGTTCTTATATATAATAGTGGACAAATATGGATATTTATAACTATTTAGGAGTGGTTAGGAGTGATTCTTATAAGAGAATCTCATCTTATAATAACTAAATTAGTGATTCATCAAAAACAACCACTTCGAGCATCTTTGGATTTTGTTTTTAATTTTTTTTAATAAAAGAATTTTTTTTTTAATAAAAAAGAATTTTGAAGCATATTTGACAAGAAAATACTAAGCACTTTTTTGGTAAAAAAAAAAAAAACACATCATAAGTGCTTCTTAAAAAAGTGTTATTTTTAAATTGAAAAAAAAAAAAACACTTTGTGCACTAGTGATAATTTTAACATATTCAAAATAACCCTTGTTAACTTTTAAAATTGCACCAATTATTCAGCTAAGTTTATATTTTAATTTTTTTTATTTAAAAACTTATTTATTTTGATAATTTTTCATGCTCAAAAATAATTTTTAACTAAACAAGTGAACACTATTAGATATTTTTAAAGCATTTTTTATAGTTTGCCACCAAATTATTAAAGTGTTTTTGAATAAATTACTATAAGTGAAAAATACTATTGGAAAAAATACTACTACATAAGCACATCTAAACTAATCCTTCAAAAATTATTATTGTTTTTACTGAAGAACAAAATATACTTTCCTCTTGCAAGCACTTCTAAACATTTTAAAATCACTCCCAAACAACCCTTAGGATATGTAATTTTATAATAAAATTTGTAAAAAGAACCTAAATACTATTAAACGGACAAATTGTCCCGTAAGGCATGCATGTTGCACATGGGTAGGTTATATGAAAGTCATATACACAGGTAAACATTGAAACCCTTTTCTTGTGAACCCTTTTTTTTTTAAAAAAAAAAGTAGAACATTTCAAACTATTGTACAGATCTGGTGTTGGTTTTTCCAAATACTATGATTAAGATCACAACAAATGTCAAACATTAAGCCTTATGTCAACTCTAACAACGTGGTATTATTATTATAATACCAACATATTGTACAACAAAACCCACGAAGGAGTCGAAATTAGTAAGCAAATCCCAAGGAGTAAAAATAATACAAGACTATTTACCTAGAAAGGGTAGAATATGAAGCCATAGAACGGCAGCTTATTTTTTTTAAAAGGATTTTGATGTAGGTCTTATTAGTTTATGATTTTATTAGTAGATAGAGTTTGCAAACTTTATAACACAATAAGAGTCTAGAGTACCTGACCTACACTCGTAACAGATATCCTTTCACCTAACACTTCAAGCAAGGCTAAGTATACCTGAGGCAATAACAGGGCCTATCAAGACTCGAACCACAACTCTCGCAAGCAAGTGTGATGGAATGACTGATTTTTTTTTCGCTAGACCACACTCCCAGGTGCGAATTGCAACATCTTTTGGAATTCAATTAATAAGTTAAAACGAATGAGGTTGAATATGCCCCTATTTTGAAGTTTTGTATTCAAGTCATAATTCCTTCTTTGTAGAATAAAATTATTATAATTATTATAATGTTGAAAATAATAATAATAATCATAATAGGTTATTTGTCGGATAGACGGGTAGAGACATCCTAATTAGGTTGGTATACCTCTGACTCCGGATGGAATAATAATAATAATAATAATAATGGTTAAAATAAGTTGCAGATAAGAAAAAAGAACAGACCACGTCAATAGTCTGATCTTAAACCCAGCTGTGCAAAATGAAATTAATAAGAACAATGTGTACAAAATAGTTCATAATCAACCCACAAATTAAGGAGAAAAAGACCAAAAAATAATTAAGTAAACTGATATGCCATGAACCTCATCAAGTCCTCATGTAGAGCTCTCATGCATGGTGTAGGAAGTTGAATACTCCATTTTGTGCTTTCCTGAATAAGCATCTTAGAAAGTATGTCAGCAATTTTATTCCCCTCTTGAAAAATATAAGAAACCCGAAACCCAATAGCATGAATATAATGCAAACAATTGTTGAACCGTGCACGATAACGCCAAGATACCACAGTGCTCGAAGAAGAAAACATACCAACTACATAAAAAGAATCATATTCCAACAAAATTTTTGACCAATTAAATCTTTGTGCTAACTTAACCGCATGCATGATAGCCAATAATTCAGCTTCATAAGCCTATATCGAACCAAATGCAATTGAAAAATATCCCTCGACAAAACCTCTGCTTGTTCGAAAAATAGCTCCACCACCAGTACGACCTAGGGTACCACTAGCTGCTCCATTCGTATTGACTTTAATCCAATCAGGTGAAGGCAACCTTCAATAAACCGGAATTATGTTTGGAGCCTTAGGAGGATGAGGCAAAACACTTGGCGCTTTAAGCACTAACAGATCTGGTACATAATTATGCATCACACCCTTTTGTAATCTATTTGCTTCTGCAATCATACCACAAATAAAAGCAAAAGCATGTGAAATTGAGAGTAAAACATTCTCATGTAAACATTTATTACAAATGTACCAGAGAAATGAGAAAACAGCAACTATAGCAGTACAAAGAAGATTTGCAATCTGAGAACTCAACTGAAGTGAAGTAACATAAATAAACAAATCCAATGGAGAGGAATGAACAAATCCAATGAAGAAGAATGAACATCGAACATTGATATTAAATTTAATAATAAAGTGAAGCAACATGAAGAAACAAATTCAATGGAGAGGAATGAACACCAACATTGATATTAAATTTAATAATAATAATAATAATATATAGCCTGAATACTTTTCTTGTACATATGCAAAATACTTTTCTTATACATATGCAAAGTGTCCATTTTTTTTTGTCATGATTTGTGGAAAGTTAACAGCTAATGGTATGTTGTTTTCTTATGATAATATGTGAAATGCCTATCATGTGACAGCCAATGTATAATATATACTAAAATTAAGTTTTCCCCTTAGATCTAATGCCTTTAAACGAACATGCTAAACCAGAAATAAATAAATAAAAATGAGGCATATACATACTACTGCTGGTAAAACAATTTCATATTTGACAAATCCTAAGAGATCAGGAACCATTATTATCAACATTGAGGGCGTTGAAGGAGAATACAAGGACAACTTCCATAGCTGTCTATTATGGGTATGATTAAAAAAGTAGCGGTATTTGGTATTTGTCATCGTTAGTAATGATCATCAATGATCTAAAAAATTAATATGAAATTTTTATATTGAAAATTTAATTGAGGAAAGTGAATTAATCTATAGGGTTCATGGTACTAATGGCACATTGTGTCCAATTAAATTACTAGTACAACCATTAACTAGTTTATAAATTTATAAGATAATACATTATTAGTAAGTAAAGTAATAGAGGTTAAAAAGAGGTAAATAAGTTGGTAAATGGGGCTGTAACTCTGGTATTATTGTGAAAATCCACGAGTCTCCAGCGTTGTATTTGAAAACCTTTACAAATATCTCCATGTCGTGAGCAAAACATCCTAATTATACATATTTGTCTAGGCATTGGCAAGTGGTACTTTCATCACACACATACAAAATGGTAGACGTAAGGGGATTGTGATGTGGCTAACACAATCTCTACATATATCTACCAAATAATTGGTGTCTTTGAATTGTAATGGTCTTTTTAGTCTGATTATTCTTGAATTGTCTGGATATAATGGTGGAATATTCATTTTTATAAGGATGGGTATGCCCCATTTCAAGTTCAGCACTTCGCTTGCAAATCCAAATCCATAGGTCTCCACCGCATATGGTATGAAATGAGTCGTGCAATATCTTATTACTTTTTTCATTAAACTTCCATATTAAATTTTGATGAGTTGGCATTCCGTATAAGTATTAATTTTATTTTACCTGCTCCTTTCCTTTCTCTGACAGTTGGCCTGCAATTTAAATTTGTTCAATACAATGTGATAAGGGTCAAGATGACACATACGCCAATAAGGATTTTTAAAACAGAAAGAAATTCCAGAGGTGGAAGTAGAGGACAAAACTACTGAATGAAATAGGTTGACATTTCGGAGTGAATTTTGAAGACTTTTGTAAGCATGGTATTCGTGGCAAACTAAAAAATGATTGGTAAATATTATTTTTCAAATATGTCTCATTGGCTATATTATTACTTTTAAAACATATATATATATATATATATATATATATATCATTATTTAGGGGTTTTAGAAATCAATGACATCTGAATTATATGGAATTGATATCAATATCTAAGGATATAACTACTATTGTATTCATGTTAATTTTTTTTTTTCATATAAATTTGACTTGTTAAATTTTCATGTTAAAATATATAAATCTAAATTTATTTTTTAAATTATCATATAACATATAACTCGCCAACTCATTGGATGAATTAGCCAATTTTAATAACTTCTTTAACCCTTCTATGTTAAAAAAAAAAAAAAAAGAAAAAAAATTAAGTATAGTAGTCTAACCAAAAAGATACCATAAAATTTAAACAAAATCATAAAAGCATTAACATAAAATTAATAAATCAAACATCTAAATCATAAATCCACTAATAAATAAATAAATAAATCTTACAATTATAGACACATTATACTCAAGTCTCAATCCATATACAAAATATTACAAAGTGACATATAACATATAATTAGACATACAACATATAATTAAACAACAATGTTTAATTATATTTCAACTTTTACTACCATTGTGCAACGATATGTCATTTCAATATCAGAAATCTACAAAAAATTAAATTTAAAAAATCAAAAGTTGTCTATAAACCAGTAACATAATGGTAATAATTTACAACTAATATGATGCTAATAATTATATACAGAGCCGGTATCTTATATCTTAGGCTATGTAAGTTAATATATATTAATCTACAATAGAGTAGATTGATCAATTCATGTAAGGTCCAGTGAAAAAAAACTATAAAGGTAATGAATGTTATACATTTATTATTTTTGTTCATATCTAACTCAATATATATGAGTTAGGTAGATAATATTTTTGTAGTTATATAATATATATATATATATATATATTATTATATATAAAACAATTTATTTTATACTAAACTAGTAAATTAACCATGCTTAATGGATTTTAACAAACCTATTACCAACACATTAACTTAGTGAGTCTTAAATTCATCAAAAAAAATAGTGAGTTTTAAAAAATTAATCCGTTATCAATCCAACCCAATATGGAAGACCGAACCTGTAAAAATTTGTGGGGGGCTCATGTCATAATAATGGGGGTTGGGTTAAGTTTTATCAATACCTTAAACTTTAAAAACAATTGTCTGTGACTTATAAATATAATATTTTTTAACTATTCAAATATATATATTTTATGTTAAAAAATAAGGTAAGTGATAATAGATGAAAAAATAAATTAATTTGAATAATTAATATAAAACAATATTTATGAACAATTACAAAAAATTATGTTTGAGATAAAAAAAAATATTATATTTATAATTAATAATAATTTATAATTCTTTTTAAAATTTAAGATTATTGGTCCCAATTATATAATTTAAGGACAGAGTTGGCACTGATTATAAGCAAGGTAGGCTATCGCCTAAAGATCCACTTTTGTTAGGGTCCATCAAATTTTAAAAATATATATATATATATATATATATATATATATTATAAAAGATATATCAATAAAATTTAAAATTACTCTTAAATGAATTTTTTTATATAAATAACTTGTATTATTATTAAAATTGTTGCACTGTTTTTTTTTTCTTTTCTGAAAGAGGTCTTTTAGGATTGAAGAGTTTATTTATTTGTTTGTTTGTTTTAGAAAAAAAAAAGTCTTTTATGGTTGATGTTGAACTTTTACACATTTTTTTATCAAAAAAAAAAAAAGGAAAGAAGAAGAAAGAAAAAATGAGCTATCTTTCAGTCGATTCCGGCATCTTGCCATCCATGATATGTAGGTATGTAAGAGAACTCAAAAAACTTACAAAAAGTGGACGTCTATTTAAACTTTGAATATTTTATTTAATATAAATTATTGATTTTGTTTTCAAATATTTTTAAGAGGTCCTCTAAATTTTTTTCAGGAGCAAGTTGTAATTTTGTACATAGTTCAAAAGGTTTTGTTTGAAATAACCCGATCATCTAATTTGGAGGCTGTATGCCCTTTAGGAGCAAATGTAATTAATATTTTAAAGTAATTTGAAAATAAATAAATAAATAAAAGGACTTTAACCAAAATTATACTCTACATATCATATCATGATCTTATTTATGAATCAGTCTCTTTCACTTTAATTAAGCCTTTTAAACCCTGTAACTAATTTATAGCACATGATAAACCAAAAACGAAAATGAAATCCCATTTGATGAAGAACCAGAAACCGAAGTTCCAAGCTCGTTGAAAAGAAGACCCCCAGAAATAAGTGGGCCAAGCCAGCCAACTCTAGTCTACACCTGAGGCAACTGGAATAGAATTAGGGCACCATTTATAAGCTCTCAGCCAGCCAGAGCATGTAAAAAGTAATTAAAAATTAAAAATTAAAAATAAAAATCTAAACGCCGGCTCTTTCCCAAAGTCAGAATTAGAGAGGGAAAGGAGAGAATTTGATGGCTTCTAAGGTAAGTTACAATTCATCCAAAAAACTTCTGAGATCTCAAAAAACTTGCTGCTCATACAATAAAAATACACAATCAGATCCTACTGAAATTAATAAAATGCCAAAAAAAAAAAAAAGTGCTAATATATGTATGTATTTTTTTTTTTTCCATTCAAATTGAATATAACATGTGAAACAAATAAATCAAGGTTTTCTACAAAATTGAATATAACATATAGCATGTACAAAACTGAGAATCACAGAGCCAAGAACAAAACAAAAAGATCATCCCCTTATGATCTGATCCCTTTAAAAACTCTACAACCCTTTAAGCAATACAAATCATAAGAATCAGATTCTTAAAAACTCTACAACCCTTTAAGCAATACAAATCTAAGAATGAAACAGAGAAGAAGAAAACAGAGTTGAAAAAAATAGTATAGAATTAGATCAAACGTTAAACAGTTTGATTTTTTTTTTCCTCATCAATTCTGAGGTGCAGAATTGTGCCTCTTAGATGGACCGGAAGGAGGGATAGGTGTCCCTTTGGGGAAGAAACTGAATATCTGACCTCCGTACTCAAAACCCGTCTCGTGCTTTCCAGGCTGTAGCTCTGTGTTCTCCATTGTTGTCGACCAAACCTTTCTTTCCTCCATCACCATCTTCCCTGGTCGAGTTGCAGTGCAGGAACCAAGAAGAAGAAGTATGAGACAGATCATGATTGAAATGGTTTTCCATAAGGAGTGTTCTTTGGATTTGGAAGATAAAGCCATTGGACAATTAAGTTTATGAGCTAGCTTTCAAGGGTTTAAGAGAAATGAGTTTCGAAATTTTTTTTTCTTTTTCTTTTTTTACTGAGAAGATGACGGTGTTTTGTATATATATATATATATATATATATATATATTTGCATGGGGAAACAGGAAAATGTTTGGCAAGTGGCATTGTAGGAGAAAGAGAGAAAGAAGTGAATAGCACACGCTAACGACTATTGGATTCTTGAATGTCAACGGATTGAAAAAATATGCAAGAATATTACAAATATTTGGTGCCGTCTTAAGACTTGGCTTGAACTTTATTTATTTTTTTATTAACATTTTTCTTTTGTAAAATATTATTTTCTTGACGCATATTGAGGCGTGGAAAACACTACCCATATCCAGCATTAGTCACTATCCCTTCAATTGGAAGGTTTCTGTGCACTTGCTTTGATGGCGTTTGAACTTCAGCTGACAGCTTATAATTTTCTACCATTTAAGTCCAAGATATTGTTTCGTTTTGGAATGGTGGAAAATAAATATAGTAGCTCTTATCTTCCAGTATTGGTTTTGGGACACAAGTATTCTTGTCTCACGCATATAGAATTGGACTTCATAGACGGCAAGTTTACTTAATAATATATATATATATATATATATATATATTTAAAAATATATATTTGGGACTTTAGATCTTTGAGTAATAAAATTTGATTAGATAATTTCACCCATTAATTCTATTGAATCTACATTTTCAACACCCCTACTTGTTCGTATTTGAGATGAACTGTCATGCGTTTAGTGTCTAGGTCCTTTTGTTTGATAACGAAAGACAAAAATGTGAAATTACAATAAAATGTTGACACTAATCTATAGGCTAAAATATTATTTGAACATTAAAAAAAAAAAAAAAAAATCAAATATGGGTTGAAGATGGATTTTTTTTCTGTAAGAGCTATGAAATTTCAACATTATTTTGGGATCTTTTGCGTGCGAAGGTCTGATAAGAAAAAAAGGTTCATAGGGTCCACTAATCTTTGTTAATTAATATTTTGTCTTGAAAGCTGGTAGACAACGTCTACCGTATGGATTTAATTATTGTATGGTATATATAATCTCAGTAGTAATAGTCATATATAGCTTTAGTTTTCTTAGCAAATAATACCTACATTTTATGGATCAAATATAGTCTTCTTTTATTTTATTTTAATATTAAAAAATCAATTTAGGTTCCACATATGAAGTAAACTTGTTATTGGAATAAAATAATCCAAAAAAAAAATGATAATAAAAAAATAAAGTGAATTGGGAATGATGGACTTTAGAGGGAAATTAGAAGACACATGGAAGAGATAAGGGAGGTTAAAAGGGGGTCATAATCATAACAGGGTAATGGGTGTGAAGGTTGCGTGTTGATCAGGCGGCATTAGGCAAAATGGGTTGGTATGCAATTTAAGATTGAATTATTATTCCATGTTAAATGTCAACTTGACGTGCATCATATGTACCAGAGGAATAAGAATATAAGATTAACCTAGCTCCCTCATTGCAATAACATTAAAAACTACCCTAAATTTTGACCATGTCCAGAAAATACACTACTTTATGTGACCCAAATTCAGAGATGGTGATCCAAATTTCTAGGCATAAACCGGAGATTATGCGTAAGAAGTTGGCGATGTGTACGGGGTTGATTTTATGGGTTGGCACAAGCTTTTCTTTCCGCACAAACTAAAACCTTTTATTCACAATTTCACATTATGTGAACAATTTCATAAAAAAATTTCTCTGTTAAAAAAATAAATTTAAAGGACATTCAATTAATTTGATATAATTTCACAATTCATGATGATATATTATATATATATATATATATATATTTGGACAGAGAGATTTAAATTCGGATAATTTCCAAGAAAATAATGTCTTTTCACCATTAGATTTTTCCAACAAAATTAAATATTAGGTAAAAATAATATATCCTGCATTAGCCAAATGTAATTACAATTATATAAATGTGGATTAGATTGAAACACAACCCAAAATATAAAAAATAAATAAATAATTGCTATTTTAATTTTTTTTTCTTCTTTCAAAATCCAAATTTTTAGTTGAGTTTGTGTGTAAAAACAAGAGTAGAGGATTTTGGGGGACCACAAGTGGGAAATAAGTTAAGCGTGGACATATGATGGGTTGTGTACGTGACATGGTGACACTCTAATATGGCACGATTTTGTTCCTCAAAGGGACTGAAAAACTATATATAGAGAGTTTGAGAGAGAGACAAGCAATAATATTGCGAAATGGTCCATTTGACAGATTGCTAACTAAGTAAAGTAATGAACCATCCATTTCAAGAATGTCTGTCAAACAAGGATTGTGTGTGCCCGTAGATTTTGGGTTTGGGGCGTTTTATGAATCAATCATATTCCTAATTCTATTTCGCACTTGCATTTACTAACCTGGCCTCATATTCGCCTACAAGTAGGTTCTAATTGTTTAATTTTTTTTTTCTAAATTATTTTGGGATTTTGTATGAAACTCCACCGTTATATAATTATCACATCATCATTTGTATATCTATAATTATCCTTTAACTTTGGAAAAAATACATTTTATTAATTTATTAATGAATTTTCAGTAAGCAGAGTAGAGAAAAAAAAATCAGAAATTAGCTAATGGTTTTTATGTTTTCCCAAATGTTATGGGTAAATTTTCTCCTCTCTTTTAGGCTAGCCCAAAATCCATAGGGTTTTTTGGTGTCATACGGACCCAACATCTATTAATAAATAGAAGCCATATTTTTACAGAATTAAAATTTTAGTCCGAATTTACTTTTATACCATTTAAGTGTATTGAATTCATAATTAAATTCTTTAGCCCAGTCAAACCACTCATATCGACACAAATATTAACACAAAGGACTCATCACCTCCTTTCTCTTCTTCTTAGCCGATCCACCTTTCTTTTCTCCTTCGCCGTCCTTATCACCATCTTGTTCTCCTCCTCTTCTTCCTCTTCTTCTTCTTCTTTGTTGGAAAAATCAATTAAAATGAATTTTGGAGACACGTTGGGAAAGTAAAGAATATTAGCAAACTTAATCAAAATGAATTTTTTCCAACAGCGCACCCTTTTAAACTTTCAAACGTCTATCAAATTCACTGTATCTTTTTAAGACCTAAATCAACCTAGAAAATTATAAAAAAAATATTTAAATTAAAGCTCATCCTCTTAGCTTTCCAACGATATATCATACACATGAATCGAAGTTCGGGAAAGTGTTCAAAACTGAATTTTTTCTAACAGCACGCCCTTTTGAACTTTCAAACGCTGTCAAATTCACGGCATGTTTTGGAGACATAAATCAACCCAAAAAATTATGAAAAAATATTTAAATTAAAGCTTGTCATCTTAGCTTTCCAACCATATATCATATGTCTCAATCCGAGTCACCATAGGGGCTTCGGTGGGCCACCGATGAGGCCAAATCAACTCATAAGATTCTAAAAAAATATTTAAATTAAAACATATCCTCTTAGCTTTCCAACCATATATCATATGCCTCAATTCGAGTTTAGAAAGGTTTTCAAATTTAATTTTTTTCAACAGTGCACAAAAGTGTAAGGGGTGGGCAGCATCATCGGTGGGCCACCAATGGGGTAAATCAATTCAGAAAATTCTGAAAAAATATTCAAATTAAAGTTTATTCTCTTAGCTTTCCAACCATATATCATATGCCTCAATCCGAGTTCGAAAAGGTTTTCAAATTTAATTTTTTCTAATAATGCTCACAAATGCAGGGGCAACATTATCGATGGCGACCATAGGGGCACCGACACCCATATGGTGGCCATGGACCCCTCTATGGTGGCCACCGACCCCCGATGGTGGCCCACCGGCCCTTGCACTTGCGCCGTTAAAAATTAAATTTGAAGACCTTTCCAAACTCAGATTGAAGCATATGATATATGGTTAGAAAGCTAAGAGGATAAGATTTAATTTCAATATTTTTTCAAAATTTTATGGGTTTATTTGGCCCCATCGGTGGACCATAGACTCCCCTATGGTGGCCACCAACGGTGTTGCCCACCCCTTGCACTTTTGCACGCTGTTAAAAAAATTAAATTTGAAGACCTTTCCGAACTCGGATTGAGACATATGATATATGGTTGGAAAACTAAGAAGATGAGCTTTAATTTAAATATTTTTTCATAATTTTATAAGTTGACTTACCCCTGTTGGTGGCCCACCGACCCCTTATGGTAGCCTCCGACAGTGCTGCCCATCCATTGTACTTTTTTGTGCTGTTGAAAAAAATTAAATTTGAAAACCTTCTCAAACTCAAATTGAGACATATAATATATAATTGGAAAGCTAAGAGTATGAGCTTTAATTTACATATTTTTTCATAATTTTCTGGATTGACTTATGTCTCCAAAAAATACAGTGAATTTGATAGGCGTTCAAAAGTTCAAAAGGGCGTGCTGTTGGAAAAAATTCAGTTTTGAACACCTTCCCAAACTTCGATTCGTGCGTATGGTATATCATTGGAAATGTTAAATAATTTAAATATTTTTCATTAAAATACAGTACATTTGACAGACGTTCGAAAGTTCAAAAGGGCATGTTGTTGGAAAAAAATTCATTTTGATTGAATTTGCCAATATTCTTCATTTTCCCAACGTGTCTCCAAAATTTATTTTGATTGATTTTCCCAAGAAAGAAGAAGAATAAGAGGAGGAGAAAAAGATGGTGATGACGACGGTGATAGAGAAAAGATATGTACGTGCAATGTATTACATTTAATATAGAAATGAGATAATTTGGTAGAGATATGAAGTTTAAACATTAAAAATGGCTAAAATTTTAATTTCTATAAAAAGTGGCTAAAATCCATTGAGGCACTCCGTCCTTGGCTATGGCACCTAAAAACCCGAATCCATAAGTCCTAGAGCCAATCTACTAATAAAGCCCAATAGAGACTGACCCACACCTTTTAGAGCGGGAAAAAAATTCAAAAAGCCTCTTAGAGCTTGTTAGCTTTCTATTTCAACTCGAATAAACATGTCTGACATGCATTGAATAATTTACAAAGTATTAGGCAAGACTGAAGAACGCGCTTTACCCAAAATAGCACCTGCTGGACAACTAGTGGTTAAGGCCAGGAAGATCCCCTTAAATAAATAAGGAAAGTTGACCTGCCCAACCTGAAAGGAATCACAAATCCTCTGATTAGCCATTTCCCAGCCCATTCCATGCTGAAAAGCTAAACCACCACTCCATACATAACCACTAAAGTAGGCAAGTACGTTTACCCTAACATCAGCAGGTTAGACCCTCGCCTCCTTACACAACTTGCAACGAGTCTGGAGCGTAAGGTGAGGCCAAAAGGAGGGCTAGGTGGCATCATCCTATGGAGTCTGACGCAATGTGTCATCCATCCAAGACTACACTTCTGAGGGATAAAAGGTAATCCCTGCTCGTCTGAGAGGGGATGATGCACTAAGAGAGCGGGAAAAACCAAAGGAACTCTCTTGGATGGGCTAGGGCAAAAACACTCTCTCTAGGGTATTCTTTGAAATTTTAACTATAAAAGAATGGTGACTTGGGCGTCCGAGGGTGCACATCGGTGCCTTCACTGATCGTTTCTTGTGTTTGCAGGTATCCTAACCCTCTTAGTAGCATCTAGTCCTTTGCTTCCAGTTTTTACGAGCTCCTCTTTGATCCTCCCCCAACAATGTCTTCTTCAAGACAAGCCCAACATAACGACCCATCACAGCTGAGCTCAAACCCATAGAGTAGGCACCAAAAATTAGCGACAACACCAAATATTTTGCTTTTGAAACATACATACACATGACAACAATAATATTTATTTAGTTCAAATTAGGTAGTCCAATCTAGTTTTAAATAATAATTCAGTTTAAACCCGCACACCAAATATGAGCTAAGTAGAGAAGCTTTTTGGACAAATATGTAAATTATGTGAGAGTGAGACGCTAAGGATGGAATCCTAACACATGTTTATGTGGATTATTAAAATTGTATGAACAATATTCTTTTCTTCTACCCATACTTATATATGTTTAAAAATTTGGCAACTAGTGTTGGCATGTGAAGGCTTACACGCCAGGCCCAAGGAAAATGAAAAACCAAAGAAAAAATAATATAAAAAAAAACATATTTAATTGTCTATTCTAGTTATATTATTTATACCTCATTATGATTGTTTGTCTTGTAAGGTGATATAGTAGTCATATTGCATAAATTGATAGGGAAAGCCAAAATAGAGAGAAAGGCCAAAAGTAAGTGATTTCTCAGTATGAGAGAGACTTGTTAGTGGTCGATTTGGAATTAATAGTTCATCAAGCTCATGGGGCACACTCAGACTAATTTCAATAAAAAAATGAGTACAGACTAATTTCAATAGGGTATGATTTGGTTGGTACAAAAATAATAGAGAATGATTTAGATTAATTTATTTATACTGGCTAGCCCACTGGTTTGAATAAATTATCCTAAATTTATAGATTAGTAATTTTGCAAACCACTTTCTTATTATTCATTGCTATTTATTCATCATTATCTATTAATTGGGCCTAAATCATTTAATCACTTTCATCTGAAGGTTTATTTATTTGTGTCAATCTCATATGCTTGGAGCCTTAAAATCTGTAAAGCCTAAACATTTTATCTTGATTTTCAAGGCCACTTAAAAGTTTGAGAGATATATTATTATTTGATTTTAACTTCGTTTTCCCTCTTCTTTATTATTATTTTACTTGGTTTTATTACAAAGCATATTTATTGTAATTTTAAGCTAAGTTTTCCTTTTTTACAAAGGCTCGTTTTTGTCAAAAAGAGTGTCAAGGCTTAGTTTTCTCCTCCAAAAAAAATCTTTTTCTCCTTATAGAATTTTCTCTAGATGTACTTCTTTCTAAAATATTTTTTTTTCAAATGTGCTTCTCTCTAAATATGTTTTTTCTTTGGAGGTACTTTTCTCCATATACTCAATCTTTTCTCTATCACAATTATCTATAGGCTTTCTTTGGGATGAGTGTACTTCTTAGAAGCTTTGATTTAGTTAAAAACCAAATATACTTTGTTATTTTACACATACAAAAGTCAACCCATTTACCTTCCATATAAAAGCTTCATTCTTATATTCTAAGACCACTTTTTTTTATCCACTCTCTCTCTCCTCTCTTTCTTTTCTCTTCTCTCTACCTTCTCTCTTTCTTCTTTCTTCCATTTTTTGTTTCTTCCTTCACTTTAGTTTTCCACCAAGACCATATACACCATTTTCATAAAAAATGACAGTTTAAAGGAGGAGCACTTCTTAGACGCCACCATCTACACACCTACTTGAGGAACTTTTGAAGGTCACAATCTTCATGTCCATACGAAAAGCACTTTTGGAGGCCATTATTTTCCTACTCACTTAGAGAGCATTCTTTGAGGAAAATCTCCGAAGAAATCTTTAAGTTTTCTTGGGTATTTTCCTTAAAAGAGATACATTTAAGCTAACCAAGGGGGTAAAGAGGATTTTCGATCATAAAAGGGAGTTGTACTCCTTTGTTCTTGAGATTTTCTAAAGCTTTGTGGGTTAGACTATCTTCTTTGTTTTTCACCCATTCCTTATGCTTTTTCTTTATAAATAACATAGACTTTCAAAGGGAAGAGGAGAGAATCACATTTCTGAGAGCACATGTGCATAAAAGTGTGTTTGTAAAAATATTTTTCAAGGTTTTCATTGCGTTTTGGAAAAGGCTTTCTTGGGTCTTCCCTAGAAAAGCTTTCTTTTGTTCTTGTTTTTTTTTCATAGTTTTCATAGGAAAATGTTTTTTTTGTAAAACTTTTAATTTCTTAAAAGCCAAGACTATTTCTTTTGTCTTAGATCTTAATGTTTTTTAAAGGTATCCTTCAAGATCTAGGCTAAAAAATAGGTTTTTTATATGCTATCCTCTTAGATCATTGGCTTATATGTTTTTTTCCATGTGTTTGTTTTGAAAAAAAAGTTTCGTACTTTGTGTTTATTTTTCTCTTTTTACTTAAAATCATTGGCTTACAAGTTACTAACTGAGAGACTATAGCTTTTGCTCCTATAAATCATATCAACTTGAGAGCTCCTTTTCTTACTTATGGATTAAGTTGTTATTATTGTTGAAATATTATTTATTATGTTGTGAGATCGGTAACAATACTGCTATTGTGAGATTGTTTCATGATGAATACTTTACGGGCTATGTGAAAGGATACACTACTGTTGTGCTATTATATTTACTATTAGGTACCTTTTGCATTTGTGATAAAATAAGAATCTCCTAGCCTGTAAGTCTTTTTGAGTTCATCATCAAGTAATGAGGCTACATATTTGGATACATGGTGATTTTGGACCACAATAAGGCTCTCCAAAGGGCATCTCAAACTGCACTAGACTCTCTGGAGGAAAGCATCTCAAGGTATTAAAGCATCTCCGGGAACCATTTCTCTCAAAGCATTTAGAATCTCTAAAGGACCATCTTTGTAGGACAAAATTTTCTACAAGTTCATCTCCAAAAGTCTCAAGATCTATTAAAGGTCCACCCCCACCTCGACAAGATTTAACTATAATCTTTTAATATTTATTATGGATTTGTGTGTTAGAACGCTCGTAGATGTAAAGATCACATTAATCGTCAAACCATGTTAAATCTCATCTCTTTTATTCTCTGCAATTTTATTTTTTGCTATGTGTAATTTTTTAATTCTTTAAAATCAATCAATCTCAAGATTTTGAAGAATTAGGTAGTGCTCTCATTTCCTAATAATTGGTATTAAAGCATCATATTGAGTTTAAGTGGGAGTTATGGACTAGAGAACGATATAAAACTAAAAAAATTTGAGAGGTCAAATTTTGGTTTTTAAAATATGCAGATGGAGGAATATCTGTACCAGAAAGATTTGCATATGTCGTTGAAAGAAGAAAAGTTAGCAAAGATAAAGAAGAAAGATTAGAATTAGCCGGATCACAAAGCCCTTAGTACAATTAGACTAACTTTATCTAAATTAGTTGCCTTCAATATCATAAGTAAAACCATAACAATATCTCACGTGGGAACTTATGTAGCATGTATGAACATTCATCTGCTACAAACAAAGTACATCTGATGAATAATTATTTCTTACGTATGCTATAGAATGGAAATTTCGAGGTATTTTTTAATAAATTTAATGAGATTATGGATCAATTAAATTCAATTGAGATTAAGTTTGATGAAATATTCAAGTTTTATTAATACTAGGTTAAATGCCTAAAAGTTAGGATGCTATTATTATTTTGACCAATATATCGTTTGAAAAAAAAATAAGATGAAATTATCAGGGATCATAAAGATGATTATAGTCGTGGAGAATAGAAGACTAAAAGATGTAGTTTTTAGTTAAGGGTCTACATCAAATATGGAAAGAAGGGGGAATAACTAGGGTGAGAGATCTAACTCTAGGAATTGAAGATCAAAATACAAGACATCCAACAACAATTAATAGAATCAGAGGTAATAAAGATATTAATTGTTAAAATTGTGGTAAAAAATGAAATTATCAAACAAGTGTAGGGCTCCCAAAAAAGCCAGTGATGCTAGGTTAATAAGTAATATGGTCTTTGAAGGTCTAATGATACTTTGATTTATTCTTTGGAGAGCAAGATATAAGCATGGGTGATAGATTTTGGTACTTTATTTCATGCTACCTAAAGTAGAGAATTACAATAATTATATTTCATGTAATTTAAAGAAAGTTTATTTGAGTGATGATCTACCATGTGATGTGATCAACAAAAGGCCAACGAAGGTTAAGCTGAATGACTAAGTATGCAATGTGATTGACAATGGTCAGTGAAGATCAAACTAAATAGGTCTGCCAGGGAACAGATGATATCAGACATGTCCTTAACTTAAGAAAGAATTTGGTTTTAATTAGTTAGTTAGCAAAAGAAGGATATGTGACTACTTTTGCATGAGACAGTTGGAAGATTTTGAGAAGGGCTATAACTATTGCTCATGGGAAGAAGAATGGTACTATTTACATGACTTCAAGTGGTTTTTGGTCAATTATAGTTGTTGAAAATTAAAGAAGATCCAAGTTTGTGGCACCAAGGACTTGACTTTATGAGTAGCAAAGGATTGAAGATTATGCAGTCAAAAGGAAAGATACCAAGTATAAAGTCTATTGATTTTGAAATATGTGAAAACTATATATTTCAAAAATATAAAAGAGTGAGTTTTCAAAAAGTTGGCATAACTCCAAAGAAAGCAGACATAAGCTAACTCACATTGATGTTTGGGGACCAGCATCGGTTTCTTCTATTGGTGAAAAGTCTTATTTTGTGACTTTTATTTATCATTCCATAAAGATATAAGTATACTTTCTGAAGTAGAAATCTAAAGTGTTTGATGCCTGTAAGAGATGAAAAGTAGTGGTGAAAAATAAGACAAGTTCTTTTTTTTTTTTTTTGTGAATAAAAACTTGCATTTAGCACAAAAAACCCACAATGGGAGATTACACATCAACAACAATGCCATCACAGTCTAAATCAATAGCAGAGAGAATAAAGTTTGGAAAATCAGAGACAATAGGATTAACAAAAAAAAAGTGTCTTTGGTTGATAGAGTCTTCTTAGCAACAATGTCAGCAAGATTGTTGGTGCTTCTAGTGTTCTAGATCAGTTGCCATCCTTTGCTAGTAAAAAAATTGAGGCATTTAATGATTGAATATTTAGTGCTCCACCCACCTAGTTCTGAATCAGTATTGATACTTTTGACAGTTAATAAAGAATCCGAACTCTAAGACAGATTTTTCCAACCATATTACATAACAAGATCACATGACCAATCTAAAGCTCCAACTTCTGCTTCAAGAGGAGTTGAACAGCAGAACAGCTTTGTGGCCGAAAAGACCATCTTGCCATGAAAGTCTCTAACAACACAAACTAGGGCAGCATTTCCTTCTTTGAAAGCAGCATCTATGTTGACCTTAAGCCAACCTTGATCAGGCAGAGTCCAAAGCTCAGAACTTGTAGAAATATCATTCACATCAGCAGCATAAGACATACTCTCAGAAAAATCCAAAACTGACCTATTGAGGTTCGCTATAGCCTCCAGTAAAGATTTTTATTTGCATGCACTAAGTCATTCCTAAAACTCTAGATGGTGTACAAATAACAAGCAATGAAAACAGTAAAGAAGTCTCTCTCTATCTCTTCAGGAATGCTACTGGCTGGAAGGCATACAGACAACCTTATTAGATCATCAATGTAATGCACATTCCAATTTTCCACAATACATCCCCACAAACATCCAAAAGCTAACATCCTACTAACTGAGCAACGAAAAAGAGATGCCAAGAAGATTCTTCAAACAGACAACAAAAAGCACAAACAGAAACTCCTCCAGCCAATCTGGTCCTAATGAGCTGACCAGTAGGATTAACATTGGCTAAAATTCTCCATAAAAACAATTTTAACCTCTCATGGATCTTAGTTTTCCATAACTTTGTCCAAATATTACTAGTATTTAAACTAGAAAAGGAAGCTAAATAGCACTCCTTAATAATAAACAAACCATGTTGATTTTTCATCCACAATAACCTGTCTTGACAAGGGACGGTAGGCCAATTAATCTTCAGTATACCTTCAGCAGAGGAGCTCTCGTAAATGTCCATTACTAAGTTGAAATTCCAATCATTGTGATCATCTTCCTTGAGGTCTGTCATTGAGATCCACATGAAATCTTGGACACCTTCCTTGAGCTTT
This sequence comes from Rhamnella rubrinervis, assembly GCA_007844105.2. Classification (NCBI taxonomy): domain Eukaryota; kingdom Viridiplantae; phylum Streptophyta; class Magnoliopsida; order Rosales; family Rhamnaceae; genus Rhamnella; species Rhamnella rubrinervis. The sequence goes on from CM017577.2 coordinate 10,436,353, forward strand.
GAAACAAATCCAGGGATATTAGGAACCCAAGGATCTGTCAAGGGATTAATAATCCTTCCATCTTCAATCTTAAAACAAGCTCCTTTCCTTATAGGCTGTCTAAAGCTTAAAATACTTCTCTAAACAAAAGAAGCACCTTTTTTCAAATGATGAGCAAAAAAAGACTGGCCCCTAAGGTATTTACTATTAAATAAGTCAGTCCACAAGCATCTATCACCACACTCCAATTTCCACCCTAACTTTGCTAAAAGAGCTGTATTTAAATCCTCAAAAAGCCTAAAACCAAGACCTTCTAAACGCTTTAGTTTACAAATGTCCTTCCAAGCTTTGAGTGCCAAATAGTTTGAGTCTCTTGCCCCCCACCAAAAGCGCCTAGCTATAGAGTCCAAACCTTTACACACACATGAAGGTAGTCTGAAAGTTATCATTGTGTAATTTGGTATAGCCTGCAAAATAAATTTGATGAGGATTGCTTTACCTGTTTTAGAAAGTAGATGATTCTACCAATTATCAAGTCTTTTCTGCACTCGATCTTTAAGTCTTCCAAACTCTTTAGTTTTGCATCTTCCGAAGATCAGTGAATTCCCCAAGTAAATAGCAGTGGTCTTCATCTCATTGAAGACCAAAATCCTTTTGATCTTCCTCTAGGTGATTCTGTCTGTACTTTTGGAAAAAAGAATTTAAGATTTTTCAAGATTGGACTCTTGACCAAACTAAGAATAATATTTCTGAGAGCATTTGGAAACCTTGTTTGCGTCTCCTTCATACGCACGAATAGCAATCAATAAATCATCAGCGTACATTAAATGTGAGACTGCTGGACTATGCCTACTGACTTTGATTCCATGAACATTTTCTCTAGCTTCTTCCTTAAATAACATTCTTGAAAGAAATTCGGAATAGAGAATGAAAAGATAGGGTGACAAAGGATCACCCTATCTTAGACCTCTTCCCGGAATGATCTTCCCGAAAGTACTTCCATTAAGGAGAAGAGAATAACTAACTGTATTCACATAACTGAGAAGAAAACCCCCAAACTTACATAGCTTTGTCTAAGAACTTCCACTCGAATCTGTCATAAGCTTTTTTCAAATCAACTTTGAGAATCATGAGTCCTTTGTTGACTTTGTGCTTCTTCACCGTATGAACCAATTCTTGTGCCACCACAGAGTTTTCTGCTATCCATCTGTATTGAATAAAAGCGCCCTGATTTGAAGAAATAATTTTATCCATAACAGTCTTCAATCTAGTTGTCAATATTTTAGACACCACCTTTTAGCAAAAGTTACACAGGCTAATGGGTCTGAAATGATTAAAATTCAAAGCTTGATTGATTTTAGGAATAAGGACAATGAAGGTACGGTTTATCTGTCCATGCATAAAACCAATTCTGAAGCATTCATGCACAAATTGGATAACTTTAGCCTACATAATTTGCCAATAAGTACGATAAAAAATCCCAGAATACTCATCAGGACCAGGGGCCTTAAGCAGGTGTAGACTCCAAATGCTTTTTTTAATTTCTTTATTTGTAGGCATTTACATCAACCCAGCATTATCCTCTTCTGAAATGCACACATTTCCCAAACTTTCAAGATCTTCTGGAAAATCTGGCAAATTAGATTTAGAAAGCTCATTGAAATTATCCATAAAGTAACTTCCAATCTCTTCTCTTATAGTAGCCCATCCAAAAATCGCTTTTGATAGCCAAAATATGGTTCTTCCTCCTTCTCATGAAAGTGCTTTGATAAAAGAATTTAGTGTTTCTATCTCCTTCTTTAAGCCAAATTTCTCTAGATTTTTGCCTACATATCGATTTAAGTCTTGCTCTTTGAATTTTTAAATCTTCCTAAATACTTTGCTGCCTTCTGAGTAATATTATTCTCCTGAATATCTTTAAGCTTTTCTTAAAAAGGTGCTATCTTATGATGAGTTAGCCCAAAGTGATTACAATTCCAAGACTTTAAAGCTGCTGTTGTGCACCTTAAACTTTTAAATAACCCATGACACTCCATGCCAACATCTCTAGGTTCTTTCCAGGCTTTTTTTAACAACATTATAACAAGAAGAATCAGTAGTTCAAGCTTGAAAGAACCTAAAAGGGAGTTGAAAGTGCTCGATTTCCCTATTGGAAGAAATAAGTATAGGGCAATGATCTGACAATTCCATTGTGAGATTGTGAACTGTAGCTTTCGAATGTAAATGGAACCAGTCGTTATTAGCCACTGCTCTATCGATTCTCTCCATGATTAAATCTTTACCTTACCTTTTATTTTCCCATGAAAATCTTCTACCTAAAAAACCCAAATCACTTACTTCCACTTCCTAAAGAAAGCTCCTCAGAAAAGTCCTTTTCTTCCAAAAACTACAACATCCCCATTTCCTAGATTTACGTATAACTTTATTGAAATCCCTGAATAATAACCATGAATCATCATCTGCAAGAATAGAATAAGTCAAATCATCCCAACAAGCAGTTTTTGTTTTGAAAAATAAGGGGTTCCGTGACTTCCGATCAAACACTAATACCTCGAGCCATTAATAGCTTTGACCCGCATACATATAGTACGCTTATTCCTCCACAGACAATCCATAATTAAATCTTCACTCCGAAACATAACAATGCCACCACCAGCTTATTTTGCCTCAATAATTTCTTGATTTAAGTAACCCAGCTTCTGTCCAAGATGCTCCATTCTAGCACTGTTACACTTAGAAGCGTTGGGAGGGGCTTGGCTAGACCTGCCTCCTTGGCCTATTGAAAATCCCTCCCTGACACACGATTTCCTCTACTAGTCCCAGCTCATGTGTCACTGTTCTGATTTGAACCACTTGCATAGCTTAATCTGCGAGTATTTCTCTTCCAAGACCATCTACTAGCGCTATTCCTTATACTGGATTGTGTAGCATATCTCTTTTTCCCTTTTTGTGAGGACCCGAAATTGAAATGGTTGGGGGATTGAGATATCTGTAACTCATTGAAATCATTCTCCAGAATGGTTGCTGCTGAAGCATCTTTATATGGGACAAAAACATTAAGACTGAGTTGCTTATCAATTTCTTTAAAGTGGAGACACCGATGTGTATTGGTTTTTAATCCCTATTTTAAGTATCTCTTGAATTACCAACCTCCACAGGTAGGGGTTTCCTTTCTTTTTTTGAATTATTATTTAACTACCAACCACAAACAAGTATGTGGGTCCCATATGGGCATGAGATAGACCCTCAAACCACAAATAAGCATGTAGGCCCTATAAAATAAAGATTAGTGAGCTAGTTGGTTTATAAAATAAAATGAAAAAAATGAATATTTTATGTATATGACATTACATCACATTGCATTACTTTGTCATGTGCATTTGAGTTACCTACTGAGTGTTTATCGCTAACTATTATTTGTTTGTGTGTGATAGGTAAATTCTAAATTCAGTAGTAGGGTTTGGCTGAGGTACGGAACTGAAGAACACAACGCAATATATGTTCTTCTGCATTTTAGTATTTTGGGCAAGAATACTCTATGTATCTAAATACTATTTTGTTACAGTATGAGTGTGAGTATTTTCTAAATATTTTAAGTTATATAGTTTTATTTGATTTGGTTAAGTACAATGGTCTCAAAGAGTAAATAAAAGTTTTAATATTATCTTGGTATTGTCTAGAATCATTTTAAATATATACTTAATTTAAGAAAACAAAATTTACAATGTAACTATTTTCTTACTTGGAAACCTAGGCTTGAGTAAGAAGGTGTCACAGTTTGTCAACAGAACAGTTTACCTAATTAATAAAGGACTTTCAATACTATAGGAGTACAAAATACCCCAAGAGGTTTTGAGTGGAAAAGAGGTGAAACTTTCTCACTTAAAGGTATTTGGTTATATCTCATATGTGCATATTAGTGATCATTTTAAAAATAAATGTGATTCTAAGACATTAAAAATCACATTTATTAGATATGGAGATGACGAATTTGATTACAGATTTTGAGATGATCAAAATAAGAAGGTTCTTAGAAGTAGAGATGAGCCTATCATGTATAATGACAAAAATACAGTATAGTCTAAGAGTTTTATGTGGTCTAAACCTATTTTTTTAGTAAGATGATATATCAGATAGCGGTGTGACAAGTCAGAATCCTCGGGTGGATGAAGCTATAGCATATGGTGCTAATTTGCCTAAGGATCCAATTCCACTTAGAAGACCCAATAGGCCACATGTGCCAAACAAGAAATATTTAAACTATTTGTCGCTTCTAGATGGAGGAGAGCCTAAATGCTACAATGAGGCATGTCAAGTTAAGGATGCTACTAAGTGGGATTTAATAATGGAGGATGAGATGAAATCTCTTGTATTTAACCAAACTTGAGAATTAGTTGACTTACCAATTAGGAAGAAGGCTCCATAGAATAAATGAGTTTATAAGGTCAAGGAGAACCATGATGGCTCCAAGAGATACAAAGCATGGTTGGTGGTCAAAGATTTTCAATAGAAAAATGGTATTGACTATAGTGATATTTTTTCTCAAATTATAAAATTGACTACCATTAGGTTAGTTTTGAGTGTTGTAGTAGTAAATAAATTACATCTAGTGTAGGTTGAAAAATGATTGTATGATTTAAAATAAGCTTTGAGGTAGTGGTATAAGAAATTTGATGGATTTTGCTCAAACTAATGGCTATTACAGATGCAATGCTGACCATTATTGTACTTTAAGAGGGTTGGTTCCAGTTATATATTCTTATTACTTTATGTTGAGATATGTTAGTAGATGGGTTAGATATGGGGGACATCAAGAAACTAAAGAAGCAGTTGCCTAGTGAGTTTGAGATAAAGGACTTGGGTGCATTTAAGCAAATACTTGGAGATAAGAATTAGCAGAGACAAACAGTTGGGTACCTTGAAGTTATCTTAGGCAAAATACATTTGTAAGTTGTTGTAGAGGTTTAGTATAAATGATGCTAAAGTAGTCAAAACACCTCTAGCTAACCATTTCAAGTTGTCTAAGGATCAATGTCTAGAGATAGATGAGGAAAAGGACGTCATGACTAAGGTTCCATATGCTTCAGTTATTGGAAGTTTGATGTATGTCATGGTTTGTATTGGACTAAACATAGCTTATGCAATGGGACCAGTGAGCAAATTTATGTCAAATACAAGCAACTAGCATTGGTTGTAGGGTACTATAAAGGATTGTTTATGCTTCAGTTGATGCGAGCTGAAACCATAGAGATATGTTGCTAATTTTGCTAGTAAGATTTATTATAGAAGGAGCACTACAAGTTACGTGTTTACTTTGTGTAACACTGCTATTAGTTGGATTTCTCAATTATAGAAGATTGTTGTTTTATCTATAGATGTGGCATAGCATGTTGTTGTGACAGAAGCTAGTAAGGAGTTTATTTTGTTATAGGGTATGTTAGCAGAGGTGGAATTTAAACAGGTGATGAATATCTTCCATAGTGATATTCAAAGTACAATACACTTGGCCAAGAATTCAGCCTTTTATACCAAAACCAAATATATTGGTCTTCGATATCACTTTATTAGGAATGTTGGTTGATGATGGGATGTTCACATTGATGAAGATTTAAGGAAGTAAGAATCTAGCTTACATGTTAACCAAAGCAGTGACTATTGAGAAACTGGAGCTCTGTACAGCTTTAGTGGGTCTTCGAGATTGAGGACAATTTTGTTAAGTGCATCAGACATAGTTCATTAAAGAAGAACATGTAGCGTCTACTCTTTAAGTGGAAGATTATTGGTGTGTGAAGACTTATGCACCGGGCCTAAGGTAAAAGAAAATGAAAAGAAAAATAGGAAAAAAAAAACTACTTAATTGTCTATTTGTATTAGATAGTTTTGCCCGTAGGGTTATATTATTCACTACAAGAAAAATCACTTTTTACAACATTTAATTAGCAACATTCATTAATTGTCTGTTGCTAAAAATGATTTACTGCAACAGTCACCGCATGTATGTTGCCGTTGGTTAAGTAAATTGTGATTTTGCAACAGCATGTAAGCGCGTGTTGCTAATTGTAATATATTACAACTGTATATGCCTGTTGCAAAAAACTTTATATGTTTTATATTATTAACAACATACTTAGCCAGTTGCAAATAAAAATTAATACACAAAGAGTTTGCAACACTATATGTTCGTGGTGAAAACATAAAATGGCCTGTTGCGGATGAATCATTGTAAGCCCTCGAAGTAAAAATAGATTGGCGCGAACCATCAGCCCTAAATTAGCCCCCGAAGTAAAAAGTAATTGGAGCAAACCCATCACCAGCCCTAAATTGTCACCAGAGATCGTAATTCCTGAAAGCTTTGATAAAATCGCTGTGAATTTTTTAGTGTCTACCATCGCCAAAGCTTATACAGACCCATAGATGCAATGAATTTTTCAGCGTCTACCATCGCCAAAGCTTGTTAAGACAAGGTTGTGAATCTCGGTGGGTATGTGAATTTCTCACTCTAAAATATTTTATGTTTATTTTCACTGCCAATTCTCTCTTGTTTCTGACCAAATTTTGGTGTTAATAGCAAATTTGAGCAAATGTAAAAGTGTGTTCTTCAATTCTGTGTTGTCCCTATTGGTTGGGCCCTTCCTATAAATCATTTTTTTTTATTGTTTTTGATTGTTTATTTGGGAACTTAGTCTCTTGCTAGTTAATTTCTTCTAAATTTTTTAAGGAATCGGCCGCTTTCCTTTCGGAATGGATTGAAGGTGTACTTTACTTGATTGAGTTAGTCTTTTTGAGCTTTAGCTGAATTTGTAGGTTTATAGAATTAGTTGAGCTAGATTCTTGGGTATAACATGAGTGTATTTTTTGTAATCTAGGTTTACTTGATTCAGTGCTGGTTTTTTTTTGCTAAATATACTTTAGAATTTAGGATTTTTAAATTATAAATTTCAGATTTTATGGATTGAAACTAGTTTTCAGTAGTAAAGTTTACTGGTGACTGTAGTTTTGGTTCATCTTTTAAGAATATTAAAAATGCATATATGAAAACACAGACATCGTCACTGTTAAGTAAATGAAGTACCATTGGGGAAGTAGGCAACAGGGGTATTAAAGTTTGCATGTTTACTTGATGCTAAAAGTTTCAAGGAAAGATATAACTAATTTAGGATTGGTTCGTTTAAAGTGAAAAACGTTTAGTTGACTTAGCATTTCTGTATCCAGTATTATTTATTGCTATTATTTTTTATTTTCATGTCGAATTATGAGATTACTGTATCGTTTGATAGCCTTTACAAAGATGCTTATTGATACAATAAAATACGGTCATAGCAATTTATATTGACGGAATATAACTGTATGAAAAGTTAACAAAAAGCTGCTTCTACAATTGAAATGTTTTGAAAAAATAACTGAAGAATGAATTTTATTTTTAGAGGAATATAAAACTCAAGAAGGAACCTTTTTTTCTACTTTTTGTCAAGTAATTTATCGTCATGTGTTGGCCAAATAGATTTGTTCTTATGGGTGATCTGTATTTTAAAAAGATTTCAAATAAAAATTCTTATTTGATCACATTCACAATCTTCTATGAGAAAGCAAACAAGAAAAATAAATTAGTGGCAGAATCTCTATTATTTGTTATAAATCTCATGTGTTATACTGATGTGTATACCTAGAACTATGTGATTTTAAGTCTATCCTTCTATCCTTCTTGTCCAAATAGCTATGGATTCTATGAATAACTAACATTTGTTCACTTGTGGTCCAATCCAAGAATCTTAGGTGTCTGGCTTGATCCCCTTATTTTTAAAATGTAATCCTTGTTAATTAATTTGTGAAGAAATCAATCCAAAATCTCTTAACCACTTAAGGAACTTACAGAAGAATAGGTAAATTATGTGGGGAGCATCATGGAGAAGGACAATAAAAACCATATGACAGACGAAAAGGTCAAAATTGGGAGCATTAGCATCTTGTATGAAAGAGTTTTACAAGTTTCTGTTCAATTCCTGATAAATTCTGTCAAGGGATGGATGCAAGTGAAATTTGTTATCACATATATTTAATAAAACTGATGCTTTTTCATCTGTAGTGCCTCGAAATATATGCATTTCATGGAAGAGTCATTTCTTGTGAGAAGTGATAGTTTAAGAACAGCAGCAACAATAAAGGCTAACATACGGATGCTGGCTGTGAACAGAGGAAACGCCATGCAGCGTTACAAGGAGAAGAGGAAAACCCGAAGGCTCGTTTATACTCTACTCGGACAATAAAAATAAAGGAAGAACAAGATTTCAGGTACATCTTTAAGTTGATGCTAAGGCTATATAAAAGAAAAGGCAAGGAAAAATTTAAACCGTGTCATGCATAAATAAGTTAGTCAGTGACAAGTAGTTAACTACAATCACCTTCTCTTTTACATATGCCTAGATATCAGACATTGAAAATATAACAAGTTAGACTCTATGATTGCATGGTAATTGAGATTTTCTCTGCATATATACTCTCTTTGAAGTAGCTTTGCAATTTATATTTGCTCCATCTTTCCTTGATGTACATTCCAATGCTTGATGTGCTCCAGGACTTATTACTTTTATGAATTTGGCCGAGATGAGCAGCGTGTAGAACTAGTTACTGTCGTGGAAAGGTTTGTTACTACATTCATTTTGTTGCTAAAACACTTATCACTTTTCTAAGACCATTAGATTGGGTTGTATGATTTCTTAGCAAGAAATAGGCTAATACATAGCAGGTCATTCAGTTGTGGATGTTTAAGTTTACTTCTATTGACTTTGATGGGTTTGGTAGTCACTAATTCATAATTTTTAACTTTTTTGCAGAGTGTTTTTGTTAGCATCCTCAATGGCATAAATCACGAGTTTCTAAGACATATATGTGTCTATTTTATTAGGTTTTATTTCAAACTTTGTATAAAGTCTATATTGAATATTAGAAAATATTTTGTATGGAAATTTATAATTTTTAGTTTATAATATACTTTAAGTTGATTAGCTTTGGCCATATGTATTTTTTGTGTGGAATGATATATATATATATATATATAATATGCAATATGAATTCAAATGATTGAGAAAGTAAAATGTAAAAGAATAATAATAAGTAAAATATGTTATTTTAAAAAATAGATAAGAATTGGCAACATGCAAATGAATGTTGTCAAACATAAAAGACAACGTGCATGAACTATTGTTATAAAGAGAAGACAACGTGCAACTGAATGTTGTAAAATGATCACACATCTTGTTCTACCACTACAAGCAAAAGCAGTTGCCAAAACCAAAATGTACGTTGCTAAAAATGCAATGACAACGGGCTTTGTATTATTAACAACAGACACTGCATGTTGCCATAGCTATCGACTTTTTGGCAACATCGAGCAACGCAACATATAAATGTGCGTTGCCAAAGTTATATTACAACAAACATCGCCAGTTGCAAAAGGCCATTTTTCTTGTAGTGATTTATACCGTAGTATGGTTGCTTGTCTTGTAAGGTGGGATAGTAGTTGCCATATTGCGGAAATTGGCGGAGAGAACCAAAACAGAGAAAAAGGCAAAAAGTGAGCCATTTCTTAATGTGAGAAAGACTTAACTATAATCCTTCAAAATTTATAGTGGATGTGTGTTGATGAGTTCCATAGATGGGATGACATTACCGAATCATGTTAAAATCTCATTTCGTTCATTTTCTGCTATGTGAATGTTTAATTACTTAAATCCATTAATTCCAAAATCTTGAAAGATTAGGTGGAGCCCTAATTTCTTAACAACTGTAAGCAATACCATTAGGAATGGATATAGTATTGAATGGTCTTTTCTCCCTTTTCTACAAGACATCTTCTTTTTTTTACTTCTAATTAATATTAGTAGACTGCTCTATTATATATTTTGTGATTAAAACTAATAATGTAACTCATGTGTTTGATTTTGTTGATGCAACTCAGATTATAGAATAATATATTAGGATACCATTGTTAGTTAATTCTTCAAATTTTAATTCATATAGAATAATATATTATAATACAATAATTTTTTAGGCTTTCATACATTTTATTGCTTTCTAGTTTGGTCAAACTTTTACAACCCTCTTAAATTTTTACTATTTCAACTAAGATTCTCTAACTTTTAATTTGATTCAACTAAGACTCTCACTTGAAAAAAATCTCTAAATTTCTCCAAATTTTTGGCATAAATCATAACTGCAGTATTCAAATTAGAGAAGAAGATGAAACGTTGTTACTTTTTTCTAAAAATTTTGTAACAACTTCAGATCATGTGTCTCACATGTACAGATATTGTGACTGCACAATTATGTTATCTATTAAGGATCTAGAAAAATTTGGGATTTTTATGGAAATGGCTTGTGACAAATCTCAAATTTGTCACAAATAAGTAGCCACTACTTATTTGTGGCTGGGCCGTGAACATACAGCTGTCACAAAAGCATCCTGTCATAAATCTTAAAAATTTGTACCTAAAAATGATTTAGTGACAAAATTCTTTAGCATAGTTGTCAAAATTTAAATTTTGTCACAGTATTGTGCTTTTGGTTGCAATCACTATTTGTAGTGTATTCTTATACATGATGTTAGTGGCAGCTCATATAGAATCCTCAATATGTAAAAACGTTGATTAATATGTTTTTCTTATATATATATATATATATATATATTATTTTTTTTAATGGATATATAAAAAGGAGGGTCCTCCGATTTACTATTTTATATGTTAAATTTTCATATAAATGAAAACACCCTAACTGGTGGGTGAGGATCATTCTTTCTCACTGTCAAGTCCTCAGGTCATAAATCATATAGGTCCCCTGCCTTGAGGATTAGCTTGAAAATTCAATGACTTCGCAAACCATCTAATCGCTAGTTCAGTCAAAAATAAACAACTCCCGGCCGCCTCCTCCAAAATAGGAAAAAAGAGTTACGAACTTTTTCCTCTTCCTTTAGTTTTCTTATGGATCATTGAGTATATAATATATATATATATATATATGCTACAGTTATACATATCACTAAATGCTATTATATCAGTTGGAACTTGTGGAGCCTGGTTGAGCAGATGCATGTCTAAATCAATGTTGCAGCACTGTTTGGGCGTGAAAAAGACATTTTAGCACGAGATTACGTGGAATCCCGCATGCTAAGCAGTAGAAATGTGTGATTCCTTTTCAGCCTTGTTTTAGAATATGACAATTATTATTATTTTTTTATTTATGTTGAGAGGTTGAATCCAATCATGTTGACCACCCTGAAATAATGATTACTCTGCCTCAAACATCCGTGGAAGTAACCTCTTATAAGACTAAAGTAAAAACAACTTTTTGGCAGATGAGAAGAACTTAATCACCATCAGTCTCGTCGTTAGACTAGGAGACAAATTCAAGATGTAAAACCTTATCAAAATATTACCAACTAGGCACCAGAAAATGTTGACGACTTAACCTAATTTACAAGACCCAATACTCTCTTAAACTTTTCATCTTAGAAGTTATCCCAACATCAAAGGAATTTGCTGGGCCTTATCATTTACCAGGGCCCAAATGCACTATTCAAGAGCTCTTATTAGGGTTTTTTACCTCAATATTCAGACCCAATATTATTTAAATTTTTTTAACCTATTTTTTTTATAATAATTATTTTATTTTAAAATTATAATAATATTTTTGAATGATGAATTATTTTTTTAATCCATTCTTTTATAGTTTGTCATAAACTATTTTTTAGCCACATATTTAAAATTTTTAAATAAAATTATAGGAAAAATAAAAGAAAAAAAATAGATTAAAATTAAAAAATAGATTTTTAAATAAGTTTTGATGAATATTGAAGAGTTAAAAAAAAAATCATCAGGGACGAGTTAATTCGTCACTGACGAAGTGAGCTTTAAAGACGGGCAATATTTGACCATCGTTAAAGCCCACTTTATCAATGACGAAGTAATTTGTCAGTTTGACAAGGGGTTTAAGGACGGACAAATATTTGACCGTCGTTAAAATCCACTTCGTCAATTACTTCATCAATTTGGCGAAGTGGACTTTAACGACAGTAAAATATTTGTCCGTCTTTAAAGCTTTTACTTCGTCAAACTAACGAATTACTTCGTCACAGATGAAGTGGACTTTAACAACTGTCAAATGTTTGCCCGTCCTTAAAGTTCACTTCGTCAGTGATGAATTAATTCATCCCTGACGATTTTTTTTTTTAATTTTGTTTACAAAATTTCACAAATTAATTCCTCACAAATTAATTGTATAGATATGAAAAAAAAAAGACGAAGGACATGGCAATAAAAAGAACCAGGAGAAAAACACTCCAAAGAAAAAAAGACCCACAAGATAAATACCCTGAAGATTACGACGAAAGAGATGCTGTAAGAGATGTTTTGTGCTTCATTTTTACAGGATTGGAGGTTTCATAAACTTGAAAAAAAAACAAAAAAAAAATCAAGAAGAAGAATACGAAGAGGATGAAGAATAAAAAAAAACCAATAAAAATAATGTAGAAGAAGAAGAATACCAAGAAAAAAAATTATAGAAGAAGAAGATGTTGCAGAAGAAGATGACGATGAAGAGACAGCAAAATAAATGAAGAAAATAATAAGAAGGAGACGAAGAGACGGCAATTAAAAATATCTAAGGTTATATTTGACTTTTCATTAAAAAAAATAAAATAATAAATATAAGCAAAACTGGTAAAAAAAAAATTCAATTGAGTGCCAGAGGTGACATGACATCAAATAACCCCTGATTAAAGATGCAGATATTTTTTTGAGATTAATTGACAAGAGACGGGGTATATATATATATATATATATATATATATATATATATATATATATATATATATATATATGTACTCATTTTGGAAAATACGCACAAAAATGTGATTTGCTAGGCCTTATTATTTATCAAGCCAAAGTATTGAAGGGCTCTAATTAAAGACCTAGCAAAAAAAAGTTTAAGCTGGACTTGATTTAAAATAAATTATATATATATATATATATATATATATATAAACATATAGAACATTGATATAGTGGGCGCTCAATACTTGTTGAGCGTAAATGCTAACTCCTGATGGTGAAGCTTTCCGCTCTATTTTGGCCCTATGTTATAATTTTTTTATTTTTTATTTTAAAGGAAAGCTCCTAGTTTGATTTCGCATTTTTTTTATTTTTATAAAATTAAAACATATGGCCCAAAATGAGTCCAAAAGTCTCACAGTTAAGAGTTAACGTTTATATTTAAGAAGTACTGAGTGAAATCGCAAGTACATCAATACTATGTGTGTGTATATATATATATATATATAAATGTTATAAACCTCATTTTTGGAGATGGTATGAGCTCAACATTGGGTTTATAGTTACCATTTGATATATATATATTTTTTATTTTCTAATTTAATTTGGCATTTAATATAGTTTAGTTTTATTATAGAAAAACAAAAGATGTAGATTAATATAGTTTTATCAATGAATTGAAAGTCAGATAGAAGTGTAATAAGCTATTTTACAACTTTAAAATTTCTAACGGGCGTTGGCTTGGCCTAGTGGTATTTATAACTGAGCTCACTTTCTGAGATTCTGAGTTCAACCAGGATTCTTAGCTTCCAGCCTGAATTTGACCAAGTCTGGCATTTCTCCTTCCTCTTAGAGTAGAGTAGTTTAGCAAATTTCCGTATATTCAAAAGAAAAAAAACCTTTAAAATTTCTAATTAATAAAAATTCTAATATTAAAATAATTCTAATACAGCAAAAGAAAATTAAAATGACAAATTAAACTAAAAAGAAGAAGTCAAATTGTAACTATAAACCCTATTGGGCTCCATATTATTCGAGCAATGGAGTTTACAGCATTCATATAGAGAGATGCTCTAAACCCTAACAGGTGAGAATTTCTTAATTTATTATTTTGTCATTTAATATAATTTCATATGTATGAAAACTATTTTAATATTAAAAATTTTATTAATGGATTTTGCATTCAGGATGAGCATCATTATTTTTCCGGCCCAATTGGTATGAATTAAGGTTCTTGATTAAGGATTGAATCTAAAAGTCTAATGTGGCCTTGACATATATATATTTATATATAAATAATAATAATTCTACTATCAAATCAATCTGATGTTAAAATTATTATGTCTTTAATCACAATCATTGGATTCATACTTGGGTTGGACTTGAGGCCAATATAATATGAATCAAGAGGGGTTTTTTGATGCCATAGCCGAGCCCAACATGCATTAACGAAAAAAAGTCATATTTTTATAGAATTAAAATTTTAGCCCAAATTGACTTTTTTACCCATTAAATGCTTTGAATTGGCAATTAAATTCTATAGCCTAGTCAAACCACTTATACCGTCACAAATACCAACATAAATGACTCATCATCTCCATTCTCTTCTTCTTAACCGATCCACCTTTTTTTTATCCATTGTTGTCGCCGTCACCATCTTATTCTCCTCCTCTTCTTCATATTCTTCTTCTTCTTTGTTGGAAAAGTCAATCAAAATGAATTTTGTAGACACGTTGGGAAAGTGAAGAATATTGGCAAACTAAATCAAAATGAATTTTTTCCAACAGCGCAACCTTTTGAAATTTCAAACGTCTGTCAAATTCACTATATTTTTTCAAGATCTAAATCAACCCAGAAAATTATGAAAAAATATTTAAATTAAAGCTCATCCTCTTAGCTTTCTAATGATATATCATATGCACGAATTGAAGTTCGGAAAGGTGTTCAAAACTGAATTTTTTCCAACAGCGTGCCCTTTTGAACTTTCGAACACCTGTCAATTTCACCGAATTTTTTAGAGATATAAATCAACCCAGGAAATTCTAAAAAAACTTCAAATTAAAGCTTATTCCCTTAGTTTTACAACCACATATCATATACATAAATCGGAGTTCAGGAAGGTCTTCAAATCTAATGTTTTTAAACAGCGCACACAAGTGGAAGCTGGTAGGCAACATCAGTGGCCACCTAAGGGGGGCGGTGGGCCACCGACGGAGGTAAATAAACTCTAAAAATTATAAAAAAAAATATTAAAATTAAAGCTTATTCTTTTAGTTTTCCAACCATATATCATATGTGTCAATCGGAGTTCGGGAAGGTCTTCAAATTTAATATTTTCAAACAGTGCGTACAAGTGGAAGCGGGCACCATCAGTGGGCACCTAAGGGGGGTGGTGGGCCACCGATGGGACTAAATGAACTCTAAAAATTATGAAAAAATATTTAAATTAAATCTTATTCTCTTATATTTCCAACGATATATCATATACATCAATCGGAGTTTAGGAAGGTCATCAAATCTAATATTTTCCAACAGCGCGCACAAGTGGAAGCAGGTAGGCAGCACCATCGGTGGCCACCTAAGGGGGGTCAGTGGGCCACCGATGGGACTAAATAAACTCTAAAAATTATGAAAAAATATTCAAATTAAAGCTCATTCTCTTAGCTTTTCAACGATAAATGAATGGAAGCAAGTTTAATGAAAGTACACAAAACCGAAAGAGGCAGACAATCGGCCATGGGCTAGGGCTTTGCTAACCCGTACGCACCAATCGAAGATCGGGAAGGTATTCAAAATAAATATTTTTTAACGAAGTGTATATACCGACGCATTCGCATGTTCCAACTGTATTTTTGGATACATATATCAACCCAAAAAATTATGGAAAAATATGTATATTAAAGCTCATCGTCTTAGCTTTTCAAAAGATACATTATACATATGAATCAGAGTTCGGGAAGGTTTTGAAAATTAAATTTTTCCTACAGCGCATAGAAGTAAGAGAATGGGCACTCGTCGGTGGCCACCTACCCCCCTACGGTGGCCACGGAAGGGGGATCGGTGGCCACCATTGGGGGGTAGGTGACCTATCCCTCTATGGTAGGCACGGAAGGGGGGTCGGTGGCCACCTACCCCCTACGGTGACCACGGATGGAGGGGGGGGGGGTCGGTGGCCACCGAAGTGTGCCCGTTCTCGCACTGCTGCACGCTATTGGAAAATTTTGATTTTGAACATCTTTCCGAACTCCAATTCATACGTATAATATATCTTTGGAAAGCTAAGAGGATGAGCTTTAATTTACATATTTTTTCATAATTTTCTTGGTTGATTTATATATCCAAAAAATACAGTAAATTTGAAAGACATGCAAATGTCATCGGTATGCACTTCTGCACACTATTGGAAAACATTTATTTTGAATACTTTCCTGATCTTCGATTGGTGCGTATGATATATTGTTAAAAAGCTAAGAGAATGAGCTTTAATTTACATATTTTTTCATAATTTTCTGGATTGATTTATGTCTCCAAAAATACAGTGAATTTGACAGGCGTTTGTAAGTTCAAAAGGGTGCGCTGTTGGAAAAAGTTCAGTTTTGAACACTTTCCCGAACTTCGATTCATACATATTATATATCGTTGGAAAGCAAAGAGGATGAGCTTTAATTTAAATATTTTTCATAATTTTTTGGGTTGATTTAGGTCTTTAAAAAATACAGTGAATTTGACAAACGTTCGAAGTTCAAAAGGACGTGCGTGCTGTTAGAAAAAATTTCATTTTAATTGAGTTTGTCAATATTCTTCATTTTCCTAATGTGTCTTCAAAATTCATTTTGATTAACTTTCCCAATAAAGAAGAAGAAGAAGGGGAAGAAGAGAAGGAGAATAAGATGGTGATGACGACAGCGATGGAGAAAAGATATGTACGTGCAATGTATTGCATTTAATATAAAAATGGTGTAATTTGGTAAAGATATGAAGTTTAACCAATAAAAATGACTAAAATTTTAATTTTTATACAAAGTGGCTAAAATCCATTAAGCCACCCCATCCTCAGCTATGGCACCAAAAAACCCAATCAAGAGCTCTTTTAATATTATTACCCCAAAAAAAGCTCTTGTAATATCCCAATTTTACATAGGTTCATTACATTACTAATTTGAAGTGTTGACATTTCAATATTGTCATCAAACCACATTAAAATGTGTACAACTTTACACATAAAGAACGGTGAGATCCCAGAACTAATACAACTTTTAAAGTTTGTCAATTTACATGGAGATGTTTGGTCAAGTGAGAAATATTCAATTCCTCCCAAACAATTAAAACCGAAACCAGGTAAATAAGAAGTAGAGAAAAAAAAATCAATTTTCTCCCAGTAGTTAGCTCTCCATAATATTCACCAAGACGAATGTGGACAAACCAATATTGAACCATCAGAAGCTCAGCAGAGCCGACACTGTTTTAAACATTTGTCCATTGACATGGATGTTTTAACCCAGTTTACTATTCATAAAGTAATAATTATTTTAAATTTTACAAAGAAAAAAGTAATAACATTTTTATGCACTTATATAATATTTTTAAAATTTTTTTATAAATTATTTAAAATTTGTCAAATAAAATTCACTTTTTCTTTTTCCAAAAAAATAAATTTCACTTTTTAAAATTAAATTTTAATATTACCAACTTAACATCAAAATAAAAAATATTTATTTGTGAAGTTTTTTAAATGGTATATATATCAAATAAAAATAGTATTTATTATCTAAGATAATCTCCACCTTTTTCATTATAATTTTGTGGAAAGCATGTATAAATCATAACCATTTATTATAATTTGGTTAAAAGCATTCATATTCATAACCATTTAATATAATTTTGTTAGAAATATTATTTATTATTTTGATAATTTTAAAATGTTATTGCATCTATATATATCTTAATCATTCATTTGATTAACATATACATATAAATAGTTGAGTCTGTATTAAATAATATCAATAAAACCTAGCTAACAAATCTCAAAAAGTATCCATTATTTGTTAAATAAACCTATTTTGCTAATTTATTAAGTATTCAAAAATATTTTATGTAATACGAAAAATAAAATAACTATATTTATAAAATATTTGTGAATGACTTACTTTAATTTCGCTGCTTTGATCATCCTTAATAACAACTTTTCGCCGCATTTATCATCTTCACCAACAATTTTCACTAAACATGTTTTATACAATCTAGGAGAAATTTCAAAATCTTTGATGCGCGAAGCCAAAGACATTTGCCTTCTTATTTTCTTTCAACAATAATAACAACAATAATCAGAAGAGGTTACTTGCCGAATAGATGGGTAGAGACATTTCAACTAAGTTGACACAACTCTGATCTCGGGTGAAGACATCCCAATAAGGTTGGCACCCCTCCAAACCCACACCGAGTAAGTAATAAATTTTATTAAATTAAAAAAGTGTACATCAGTTACAATAGATATGAAGACCTGAAATACAACGACGCAAACATATGTTACAGCGAAAGTAAGAAACAAAAGTGAAATAATGATCGTCGCCAACCTCATTAAAATCTGGAAAGAGAAAAAACCACGAATGGGGAAAACCTCAAACCAGGAAAAAGAGATAAAAAGTATAAGTAAGTTGCTTTGTAAACCTATAGTTTTCAAAACCATTAACATTTCTATAATACATAAAAGTACAAGAATTTGGAAGACCCTTCTACCACTGCATTCTAGATGAAGAAACAGCAGTCTTTGACAAAGTATCCGCAACTATATTTCCCTCCCTGAAGATGTGTGAAATCCAGAAATGAATGTTGGAAACATAACGGAGGCAGTTCATCCATCTTACTTTGAAGGCCCACGGGACTACGTCATCTTGACTACTGAGTAGGTTGGCAATGTAAGTAGAATCACACTCTAACCATAAGTGATCCCACCCGAAGTCTCTAGCACACTCAATGGCAATAATGGCACCAAAAAGCTCACTCTCCAAGGCATAACATGAGTCCAAAGGAATTGCAAGACTACTTTTAATGAAGCCCCTACTATTAACGAAATACCCACCGTATATACCCGGACAACCATCAGCAGCACCATCGGTATTAACCTTCAACCATCCTATCGGCGAGGGAGACCAAGCCACAGGAATTATCTGAGGAGCTCGAGGTGGAACACCTATAACCCCTAAACTCTTGAAGACCAGAAGATCGCCAATAGAGTTGTGCATCGTACCCTTTTAAATAACATTTGCTTCCCTAGTTGAAGCCCAAATAAAAGCCAAACAGCAAGCTAAGGGAATGAAAACATTACCAAAATGCCATTGATTCCAAACAAACCAAATAGCAGAGAAAGTGCTCACAGTGGCAGTAGTCTATAAATTGAAGACCTGAGAGCTCAAGGAAACCACCATAGCCTTCTTAAAAAGAGAACTCACCAAATCCGATGCATCCAAACTAATCCCGAAAGTAACCTCCAGACAATCCCAAATGGCAACGGCGTAGAGGCAAGTAAAAAAAATGTGAGAAATAGTTTCTGAGTCCTTACCGCAAAGTTTGCATTTAGAGACCATGAAAAATCTCAGCCTAATCAAGACATCATCAGTAGGAATACACCTAGAAGAAGGCGCCAGGCGAAAATTGAGCAGACAAGAGGAATGAAAGTCTTCCATAAGTATTTTACTCATACCGGAGATGAAGATATCGTAGGTAAACGAAAGTAAACATCTCTACAAGAAATGGTGCCCGAGACTGAGTGAACCTAAACTCTCTCATCTGGCCTGTCTATCGCAATATTTGCCTCCTCAATGGACGTAGACAACTAAGGAAAAGCTGCACGAAAACTCATAAGAAGATTCCAAACACCATCAGAGTCAACCAGATCACCAACCAGAAGGCTCAGATCACATAAATCTCTAGAGTTCTGTAACAACTCAATAATACGTATCCTCAACCAGTTGTCGACCTAGAAACGAACCCTGGAATGAACCTCGATAAACCAAATCGTTTCCCTCGAAAGAGTAAGATAAATGTTTCTTAGAGGAGGCTAGATCGAAGATGTGACATGATACAAAGGGTTAAGCTTCCCTAAAAAACATGCCCGAAGAAACTAAAAAACGAAGGAGTCCTTATTCATCAACTTCCAAGCGAGTTTGCTTAATAGAGCTTTATTGAAAGTGATTAAGTTTTGTGGACTTAAACCCCCTTATTTAGTAGGTCGGCAATAGATAGACCAAGCAACCGAGACAAATTTCAAAACCAATAAAGATCCGGTCTATAAGAAATTCCAAATAGCCCTATTAAGAAACTTAAGCAAACCCACAGGCCCTTTGTGGACCATAAATGTGTGAACAAATTTGGAGGTAATCACTGAATTTATCAAGCACAATCGACCCGCCAGTGATAGAGTGCGACCTTTTCAGACAACTTATTACTCCAAAATGCAATTGGCGATGGGGTGAAGAATAGCCTGAGTAGGACTTCCTTTAAAAAGAAGAACACCAAGATAAATAAAAGGAAGAAATCCAGCCTTGATCCCAAAGTCCGCCAAAATCTTGGCCCTACATGAGTGAGAGACACCGAAATCAAAATAGATATGAGATTTGTTTAGGTTAACATTCTAACCTAATAAAGAGCCATATAGGTGCAAGGCATAAAAAATACCACTCATATTCCGATAAGTCCCTCTACAAAACATAAGCACATCATCGGCATAAAGAAGGTGAGTCGGAGAAGAGAAATTCCTTGGAGAGGAAATCGGCAGGAGAGATCCCTGAGAGACCATCCGGGATAAGAATCTGCTAAAAAAATCTTTGGCAATGCCAAATAACAATGGGGAAAGCGGATCACCTTTCCGAACCCCTCGCGAGCAACCAAAGTAACCTTCTGGAACCCCATTAATCAAAATCAAAATCTTTGCTGAGTTAAGAATCGATTTAATCCATGAGCAAAACTTGGTGCAGAAGCCAAACCTGTCTAAGACTGCCAAAAGGAAATCTCAACTCAACAATAATAACAACAAAAACAATAATAATAATAATAATAATAATAATAATAATAATAATAATAATAATAATAATAATAATAATAATAATAATAATAATAGTAATATGGTATATATATTAACAACAATAATAACAAGAACAATAACAATAATGACAAGAACAACAACAATAAAATTAATAATAACAACAAAAATAATAATAATAAAAGAATAACAACAACAATAAAAATAATAATAGAAACAACACTAATAACAATCATAATAAACAATAACAATAAAAATAACAAGAACAAGAACAATAATAATAATAACAACAACAACAACAATAATAATAATAATCGAAAATAGGTAACTTAGGCTATTAAAGTAGTCAGGAAAGCCATATAGTCAACCCCAAACCACCCAAAAAATCTAAGTCAATTTTATTAAAAATAAAATTAAAAAGTACCAGTAAGAAAGATAGATAAAAAAAACCAGCTGCTATCAGAAGTATTAAAAAAATAATAAAAATCTGTGAGTAGTGTGTTGAGAAGCTCGTGTGAAAGGCTTAGTCAATCTCAATCTTGTTGTCAATAACAGCAATCTTCTAGATGTTTCTCCTTTCTTTGGTCGACTCGGTTTTTTTTAATTACATTCCATAAATTTTGATCAGTAGTTTCCAAGACTGACAGATGCGAAGCAACAAATTCAAGTTTCACTGTATTGCAATAAGTGAACTGGAAGAATCAAACCGAACCATGACCATAGAATTTGAATGCTACCCCACATATGAGGTACCATCGAAATCCTGTGAAGGTTTTGAAGAGTCTTCACCTTGCAAAGGTGGCCACTCATTTTCGACAATATCCTATGCATCATCACCAGACTCATCATCTGAGTTGCCAAAAGCATTTGCCTATAATGTAACTTGGTGTGGAACCATACTATGGGATGAAGGAGTATGAACACTCTCTGATGTAATATGAACACTTTTACCCATGTCGGTATTAAAGTCAATTCTGTTTGGAGCAACACCTAGAACCGAAGCAGTTGATCGAACATCAATGCCCATTTCTGTGTGAGTGTTACCCATATTAAAAAGAATTGCAGCTTGTTAATGGTCTATTTCCTCTATATGAGTGGATGACACATCAGTATTCAATACCTAAAAGGTATTTATAGTAGACACAAAAGGTGTAGTCGACTCCACATGGAGAGGAGGTGTCTGCTTCGGTTTGTATATCTCAAAGGCGTTGGTAGTAGGCATAGAGGGTGTAGTCAACTTCACATGTAGTGAACATGCTTGTTTCGATTTGTACACCTAAGTCAAACCCCGAGCCTTATTCTCTTTATCATTGCCATTAGATCCAACTTTAAGAAGTGCCTTTCCAATCACCGACTTGCACTTTGCCACTGGATGACCAACATTATAACAAGAAGTGCAAAAATCTGAAAACGATTCAAAGTATAAATCCATTTCTATGCAGTCGTTTGTCGTTTTCAATAATAGTTTTTCTAGGACAAATTCAGTTAAATCCACATCAACTAGAACACAAGCAAAATGATCGTAGATCCTTGTAAGCGTAGAGTTATCAATCCTCAAAGGTATACCAATGCCTCTTGCAAGGTCTTTGAGTATTCGAGGATGCCAAAACTCTAAACTAAGATTATAAATTCTAACCCAAATCTGAGCATTTGTTGCAGCCGAAAATTCCTAGTTTCAAATTCAAAGCTCGATATGACCATACCTTTTTTCAATCCTCTACAGAATGTAAAAGAACATGAAAGTAGCCTCTTCCAAGAGAAATCAACTGCCAATTATCTAGCTTTCAAATGCTTTGAAGTTTTGAAGGTAGGTCCTCAAACTTCCAAGGTTTATCTTCTTTAGCTAGAATAATTCGGGTTATCAAAGAAAATTACCACAGAGCAATTCTCTCCTGATAAGCGTCGAAATTTACACAATAAAGACAAAGTTGCCTTTACAAGTTAACACAGTTTAAGGAGCTGAATCTGGATGTCCCCTTGTCAATAATGAACCTACATAGTTGATCCCATCAACCATTGCCTTATGAAAAGGTGCAACTTGATTAATAGTACCATTAAGTACATCTACAAAAGAAGGTTGCTTTGAAGCACTACCCTTGTTGTAAACTGCCTCAACCTCACCCCCAGTAATGCCAAAAGGTTCTACAAGTTTTGTACTACCGGCATTCAATCCAGTAACCAAATGCAATCCCAAATTGTTCACAGTTATAGAAGGGTGCATACTCACTATTTCCTAAGCTGAATCAAATGCCATAATTCCAATAAATCAGAGTATTCAAATCACTAATCTAAGTACAGAATAGATTGTACAAAATAAACACCACTCGGTTTTAACAAAGATTACAACAATTACAATGTGAACCACCAAGTTATAGAAATCAATATCACAGATTGTAAGTCCAAGCCAGCAAATAGAAATCCATAATAGAATCCAAGTTTATCAGATTATAGGAGTAATTGCCGACAGACAAAGACACAAACCTGCAACCACAGTCACAGACCATAACCAGTACCAGCCTTGCCCTTTGTACACCCAAATCCTGCAAGATCCCAACAGACCCAAAATAAATAGCAGTTCAACGACGTCCACTTACTGTGAACCAGAGGATGCGCGAGAACCAGTGGATCAGCTTCTTTATGTTTACGATGTCGGAAGCCAAACCCGATGTTGGAAGCTGAACACGATGATGGACGAGCTTACGACAGTTGCAACAATGAAGGTTGAATGGCCTCAATCCTCTTCAAACTAAAGCTTGACCAGTCAACTTGCTACGAAGTAAAACACACACAAGGCAACGCCGAGCTGCAACTACTTACGCTGCTAATCTCGCCCACTCACAGATCTGCAACCAGAGGTGATGCTTGCGAAGAACCAACAGCCCCACATCCACTCGAGCAGTTCTGCAACGATCGGCGTCCAACCTACGGCAGTGGCGACAACATCTGGAATGCATAGCCCTGCTGAAGCTAGAGAGAAGGAAGAGCTTCTCTCTCTAATCTATCCCCTAAAGAATAATAATGATAATAATATTGAACAACAAACTAGTAATTTTTATCTTACCTCTGTTATGTGTCTTGTATATGTAACATCATATGAAAACTTACCTATTAACAAACTAGAATCATTCTTAAAAGGATACTTGTGAACATCTATATGATACAGTATAGTTCGGCAACAACCTATCTCCATCTTAAACATTTTCATCCTGTCAAGGAAATAAACATTAGTATTATGGACCTCATTTAAACTACTAGCCCGAGGAAGAACATTTGAGCTAAATAAGTAAACAAGCAATTAAAATTTTTCAAAGACAACCCTAAGCTTAAGTGTTAGTAGGGCTCCTATCTTTATTGTTTTTTCTGGGTTGGCCTGATCTAGTTGTACAATCACGAGCTCCTCAATCAATTCTCCTCTTTAAATATGGTTCCATTCCAAGTAAGTCTCATCATGCACTGCTCCTTAAAGGGGAGTCTTCATAGCTCTAGACAGAGACCTTTTGCCCTTGCCCCTAGACTGAGGCTCGATTTCAAGTATGTTTGGTCGGCTCGATCTTTTTACTTTTCGCGATCTCTATCAGCTATATCTCTCCATTTCATGCCTTCTTTCCTTCTCGCATCTTCATTATGAGAGAGTGCATTCTCCTTTTCATCACCTATTAATGTGATAGGAGTTACCTTAAAAGACTCATCTCCATGGAGGTCAGACCCTATTCTCGCATTAGACTAACCTGTGAGGTAGACTTTGGCTGATGCTTCTTAGGAAAGGTTTGAATGGGAGACGACAGTGTTTCTTCCAACTGGTCATTGCTTTATGTGACTTGCTTTAAGATTGGAAGATTGTTTGTAGGTAAGGTAGGTCTGACTGAGCAGAGAGGTCCTTTCGAGAGAATATAAACCTCTGCTGCACGTGAGCTTCTTTCTGTTGAATGGCGAGGGTGTAGCATCTCCTCACCTCATACTGGTTGCCTCGGACTTCTCCTACATCATTACCAACTAAAAATTTCATCAATAAGTGATAGGTAAAGATAGCGGCTTTAAAAATATTAAAGGTAGGTCGTCCTAAAATGATGTTGTAGACGAGAGCTACATCCACAACTATGAACTTGATTGTTTTTTAATGCCTCTTGATAGTAAGTACTCCATGCTGATAGAGATAGATCCATACTCATGTGAAACTATACAAAGGACTATTGGAGGACTTGACCATAGTCTCAATCAGGCCTATCTAGTTGAAGGTTAACCTATTTAAATCATAGATGGAACAACCTCCATTAATAAGGACTCAATGAAGATTACTATTCCTACTTGTAATGTTATCACCATGTGGCTGGTGGACTTAATGAGCCTCTTATTTGGCGAAGGTTATGGTTTATGTGTCACCTCCTGATGTGTCAACTCTGCCTTGACTGGTGCTAAGAATCCATCTTCCATCGTTCTTATCATGCCAAGGCTAACGTGCATAGACTTTCTTGGCACGGTTTAACTCTCCTATATAATCAGAACCGCCCATGATGTTATAGATATCTTGTACATGAGGTAGATTCAGCGTCAAGGAATGGACTAAGGTTAATCCTCGTGTTTACGAGGAGGTCGACCTTTGGAATGTTAGGTCTAGCCACGTGCTCCCTGAGTTGGACCCTTCAGATTGGGACCTCGATTTTTTCCTTCAGCTCGTAGCACTTGTCTATATCATGGCTATAATCTTAATGGTATCAGCCATACTTGTACCAATTCCTTTTAGTGAAGGGTACCTTTGTTAGCTCAAGCTATTTGAGAATGTTTTGATATTAGATTTGGTTCAAGATCTCCCTCATCTCATGGTTAGAGGGGTATAAGTATCATATTCTTATCCTTTATGGCGGCTGCTTGATATTTTTAGTGTTCTTATGGAGGTATGTCCCTTCTAAGTCTTGTCACGCGTGTCCTCCTTAGGGGGTTATGGGTGAAGTATGATCTCACCAGTGAACATTAACTCATCGGCTATTACATGTTTTTGAGCTTCCGCGATAACTATTGAAAGGGTTTTGGAAGTACTTTTAGCAATGATCATTTGAACACTCCAAGCCTTAGGCTATTTAGGATGGCCTATATGGCAGTTTGGCTCGTGATTTTTTTTACTAGCATGACCTCCTAGTTAAATCTCTTGATGTAAGACTCTGAAGATTCATACTATTCTTGTCGGACGAACATGAGGTATGTAGCCAGCTTCTTGAAGGGTTTAGCCTATTAAAGTAAGTTATGAACAACAAAAATAGTTGTTCAAAAGAAAAAATAAACATAAGCTTAAGCTGGCTAGGCTATGCCTAAGTAGGACCTAATAAGGTAAGAGGGAATGCCCTACATCAAGCAATACTTGAGACCTACTCAGAGTCCATTTAGGACCTGAAAATATCCAATGTTTATTAGAATATCCTTTCCCATCATAGATGACTAGATTCAGCATCTTCAATGTTTTTGGAAGCGGGGCCGCCATGATTTTATCACTATAAGGCGGCTCCCAAGATCTGATCTCCTTAAGGTTCTTTCCTCTGTGTTCTTTGAGGACTTGGTACAAAATTTACTCCTTAACCGTATGTAGATAATCTCTCGATTGTTTGTCAGGGGAGGCATGTCTATTAGGAGAGGTGTGCCTAAAGCTTGGCTTCTTATCTGAGGTAGCTCCCTTGCTTAGCAAAGATCATGAGACTCTTTTGGGTCCCCTCTCATGGAGGTACTTTAGCGATGACGTGATGCTAGGTTAAAGCTACGGTTGCGAGTAGTACGCTCCGCAGCTCTCCTTTTGAAGTCTGAGAGGTCTAACTGCCTCCATCCTCCATCTCGGGCTTAAATTCTTATTAGTCGCCTATGTCTCCAAAGAGGGTTGTTCTCCCCAAACGGGTCCCAAATGAGGCTTCTTCTAAGGGTTCTTCCTTTGTCATAAGAGTGTACAAACTCGTCCTCGTGTGGTTCGTGAGTTTCCATTCGTGCTTCTCCTGTCATAGAAAGGCCCTCATCTATAGTTATCAAGAAAGCTCTTAGTAGCTTTGTAAGGTCTAACTAGGGTTAACCTCTAGATCACAACTAGTCTCTTTTTTAGCTCTCCTTCTTTTGTTGATCGGTTCGCTAATTTCTTACTGTAGTAGCACCTCAAGTAGTGATATGATCGGAGTATGTTCTTTGAAATATTCCTTTATAGGGCTTATCCGGGAAGGCCCCAGGTCTTGCAGCGCTCGACTTGCTAAAGGGGTCAAGGGCTCAATAGTTTGTGGCTCAAGAATTAAACTGATAACATGGTTTCTCATCCTGCAGGTTCTCCCGATCATCTCATGGAATGGCATGGCATGGCTAGAGGCCATGTGAGAGTGATGGTGAAAGGTATAAATGTTGTCTAGAGAAAATAATGATAGAGTACTTTTGTCAAGTTTCCCACGAACAACGCCAACTATTGTCACCAAACTTTCATACATATGGAGTTAGGTTGAGCTCTCTAATGCTGGCCTAGTTTGTGGGCATTTGATTGGGTCAAAAGCCCAGGGAGAAACTTTGAAGTATGGACGGATGTAACCTCAAATCGGGCTGAAATGTGTAGGTTATGCCTACTCTATAAGATTGGACTCAGATGTAGTGGGTCGTGCTTATAGATTGTAACGGACAGCTAACAAGTGCAGGAGATGTCGTAAGAAGGTCAAAGTGTTCTACAAAGGTCGGGTTGAGGCGAGGCTAAGACTAAATGGTGGGAAGTACCTGGAACCAGAAAAATATGGTTAATGGGGGCACCAGTGTGAACACCAATTCGCACCCTCTAATGCCCAAGTCACCATATCCCTCAATTAAATTAAATAAAAGTGTGATTAGATAGGTTAGAGCTCTAACTTAACCAAGTAGGGGCTCTTGAGATCTCATAATCTCTTGAGTTCTAAAAGTCCCCTCTTGAATGTCTAAACTTTACCTTTTATATGTAGGTGGCAAGACTTTGAATGGGTGACACTTAGCATATGCTCCTTTGAGATGTTACCACATAACCTCACCTTGGGCCCAACAAGAGTTATGTGGCCTAAGCAACAGTTGGGGAGCAACATTAGAGGCCAAACCTACTAGCGTAAGATTACTTGTACTAGTCCTCTCTTGGTGATACAAGTGGCATGGTAAATGAGTTTTTCAGCGTATATCTGGCTAAACTCAGACTTGCCTAGGCCAAACTAAGTAAACTTTATTCTTTTGTGTAAAGGTAGATTTATATTATTAATAACCTCAGGTGCAACAATAACTATTTTAGGTAAAGCCAATTTGTCTTGGTCGCCTTCCCTTATGTAGGAGCATTAAATGAGGGTCAAACTCGATCTCCGTGCATGATTAAAACTTGTCCAATAAGTTTTATCCACTTTTAAAGGTATTATTGTAATTCTGCTAGTCAACCATTTGACCAGACATTTTATTTGGATTTTTTTGGAGCTTTTGGTATTGGACCATAGCAATTTTATTAGGCCCAATTTGGGGCTAGCCACTTTTAAAGATATTATTGTAATTTCGTTGGTCAACTATTTAATCCGACATTTTATTTAGATTTTTGGGGAATTTTTTATATTAGACCATAACAATTTTATTGGCCCAATTTGGGGCTGAGCTTGGGTCAGGAGTAGAAAATAGCCCATACCAATGGGTATAGAAGTTAACCCAAACCTTTTATTTTGCAGTGGATTTTTAGATAGACCCGATAAGAAAAAGAAACCTTTCTCCCTATTATTTCTTTTTTCTTTTTTTCTTTTTGGGACAAAGAAACAAAAAACTTTATAAATAAATTGTTCGGTTTTGAATAAAAATGATTCCGAGGGAAACAATAAACATAAGAATTTCAATACTAGGAGACGTAGGATATGTAAAAGCGTAAAACCACAGCTAAGAGGATCAACCATTATTACTTTCCATCTGTAGTAAATGAGCCTTAAACATTGCTCTTAAAATCAATATATTTTCCTTAGATAATTTTGAAATCTATACATTACTAACAGGATTTGGTGATATTATAATAATTACTTTAGTTTTGTTATTAAATGATCTGTGCAATTCAATAGACTACGTTGAATATAAATCAGTAAAGGCAAGGAGAAGAACTGTCTGTGTTTTAACTGATCAATGCCTTTTCAATGCCCTTAACATGAAACAGGCTAATAGGTCAATGCCCTTAACATGAAACGGGCTAATAGGTCAACGGAGTAAAAGTACTAATTAAATCTGTAAAACTTATTACTGTAGTATTAGTATAACTTTTCTCTTATTTTTCCTGATAATTTATCTACGAATTTCATTAATAAATCTTGATCAAAGGATTTTTCTTACTCCAATATCTATCTTGTAAAAACTCCTATATAAATCTTTTCTTATATTAAGTAAATTTCACTTAAATTATTGACGACAAAAGAGATCCTTGGCATTAAACTAAAAAGCTATTAAGCGAGATAGAACTTAATAAACTCAGAGTGTTACATTATAGTACTTTCACTCCGTTGGCCTATTAGCCCATTTCCTATTAAGGGCACTGAGAAGTCATTGATCAGTCATCTTTCCATACTATATGTAACAGTCATATGAGTTGAAAGGCCAATTTTGCATATAGTTCTTATACCCTGAATTCAACAAAACCTGTGTCAAAGAAGCCTTTGTAGCTACCCAAAACGTCGAATTCAATATAAGCAAAAGTAATGGAACAGATAGGTAACTCACGGGCACGCAGCCAAAATACAAGAAATTTGTATGGAGCTTCTTTAAACAATACAATACAACGGTGTCGTCCCTCTACCAAAGAAACAAAAACATGGGATTGGGCCATTGGCCATACAGAGACTAGTACAACTAATGATAAAACCGGAAAACATAATAAAAAGAAAAAAACAGTAAAGAGACTAGTACAATTAAGCTACTAAACGGTTGACCAAAATGTGTCGAATGAAATTAATTGTGGGCTGCGTGATCAGCAACATCAGCTACCAAATTTCTATCTCGAATGAAATTAATTGTGGGCCGCGAGATCAGCAACATCAGCTACCAAAGTTTTGATGATAGAAATATGTAATGCAACCATCTAATCCAACCCACATTCCCTTAAAGCAATCGGTCACAAGATTACAGGGCTAAGAACAAAAGGAAATGACAATGTACCCACAAGATGAAGTCAATCCGGTTACAAACTTTCAAATTATTAGAACTGTTTTCCATCATGTTGTAAAGAATGTCCAAATCTTCTTTCCTACTGAGACTTCACCAGGATGCTCCAACTCATCATCACAATCATCATCGCTCTCATGGATTGTGCTCTCATTCACATCTTCACCACCATATTCTGATACACCATTTACTTCCACACTGAGCTCTGTGTTCTCAACTGACTTTGCTTCATCAGCGTTGTCTTCAATGTTCACTGGTGTTTTAAACTGTATAAACAAAAGATGTTTATGATAAATAAGAAAATATTGTCAAAAGGAAACAGTAAATCAATGGAGGGGGTAGAAAATACCCTAACAGCTCTATCCTCTGAGAACTCCACACTTTTTGATGTTTTGACCTGAACAAGGTTTGTAGTTAGCGCTTTCTTACTAGCTACATCCAACGATGACGCCGAGATAGTTTCAGGATAGGCTCCTAAATCCACTGCACCAGCCGCTCTAGCATCTTTCTTTCTTGTCTTTCTCAGACCAGCAGCATCTTGTGCTGTGTCTTTCCCAACACTGATCATGTTCCAACAAAATTTCAGAACAATCAAGTGAATCAACGACTTTTTAGTTAATAAAGTAGTGTCAACAACAAAATCATGCAAAAGGCTTCCATGTTTACAACATTTTCTCTGTTTCCAAATACCAATACAACAGTATCCATGTCTACAGATCCATTTTCCTAAGTTTATGTAAATCTATTATTTCCAAATCACAAGGGAAACTCCAAATGCCTCCCAAACAATAAACCTATCTTCATGATGCATGTAATGACATGACATAAAATATACAAGGAGTGCAGCCTAACAATAACCTTTTACGTTATTGTAAATAATAATATCCTCAAACAGAGATCTAAACCAATTTTAGTACTTAGGAACATAAAGAATGGTCCTGCTACTTCAATTTAATAAAACATTAAGGAAAAAAAACAACTACGTTGACCTAGAAAATTTTTTAACCCAGTTGAAGACTTGAAAATCATTCTCTTTCAATCATATGAGAACTTCAAGAACAACCAAATAAAAGTTGATGGACCAAATATCCAGGGTTCATTGGGATTGGGTAGGACAATTGTGAAGAGAGTTACATGGAGCCAATTGATAACCAAATAAAATATCATGAGGTCTTAACAATTCAGAACAATATATTAAATTTAAGGACCTAGAGTGTTCAGTTGAAATTTAAGACTAGTTAAAAACCACCTTACACAGGTCAAACAAAGGTTGTCCTATATAGAATAAAGAAATAAACCAGAGCAAACTTTCATTAAAAACACGAGCACAATTTTATGTCAAAAAGGATCATCATGAAGTTGAAGTTACAGGCATTCACATATATGTATGCATGTCCAGATTTCTATTGTATTTATGAGATGAAAATTCAAAGAAACATCAAGGAACCTACTTCCGGCGTGGTCTAAGATTGTATCGCTCCTCCCCAGCTGTTTGCAAGGCTGTAGCAGCTTTTTGTTGTCTCTTCCTTCGCCCACCAACCGTAATGCTACCAGAACATCCTTCACTATCACAAACATCTTGCTCACTTTCTGCAATCTTAGATGTCTCTGGACGCTGTCGCTTTCTTGCAGTTTTACTGTAACTTTTCTCTGCATGACTCGAATCACCCCGACTTTCCTCATTCATATGATCACTATCATTAGGCAGCAATATTGCATTGGAAAATGGTTCCTTTGCGGTTTCCCCAAAAAAAGCTTTTGCATCTTCAACCACTGCCTTCACTGAATGTGTTCTATGCAATTCAGGAGAAAACTTCAAAATCTTTGATGTGCATTTGCGAAGCCAAGACATTTGCCCTCCCGACTCTGAGACAACTAAATCACCCGGAGACTTCTCCAAAAGTTCATCATTAAGCCTTCGCAAAGAAACGTCCTTCCCATGGTGCACTTCAGGCACTTGAAAATCAGAGAGCACAAACTCTCTTGCTATTTCTCCACAGTCCTTGCAACTCTTGATCTTCTCAACAAAAGCAAGGAAGTGACCTCTTTCCTTAACAAGCCCTTCACGCTGATTTTTGATCTTCTTGCTAAGAACGTCAAGCTGCTGAATATCTTTCTGAATTTCAAGTTGGTTTAGTTTCACTTTCTCCTTGTTCAATGCAACCTCGTCTCTGTCCTTTTCAATGCTTTTCCTTTTAGACCTCATTTCTTCCCTTTCCTTTAGAGCAACTTCCTTCAAGTAATTAATATTACTAATTTCTTTCTCTCTGTTGTCCTCAAATGCTCTCTGTCTTTCATGCAAGATCTTCTCCATTTCTTGTTGCTTATTCTGCATATCAGTCTCAAGATCCCTTCTCTGCAACTCAAAATCCCGAACCATCTCACAATGCTCAAATTGGGACTTTTCAGATAAAGCTAACTGTTCACCCTTCATTTGAACTGCAAATGAATCTTTCTCCAGTTTAAGACTTTCCAACTCCCTCTTTATATAATCATCTACTGCACGTCTCTCTCCTTTCAATCTGTCTTCCTCAAAGCACTGTAGTTTCTCAAAATTTTCCTTCTCTCTACCAAATTCTATGTGCTCTCTGCTAATTTCAGATCTTTTCACATCCAAGTCTTCCCACTCTTTCTCAAACTTCTCTTTCTGTTGTTTCAAATCTTCAGCTTCCTTAGAAATCAATTCATATTTGTGTCTATAATTCTCTATTTCGTGTTTCAATTCCAACTGCAAATGGATGTGTTCTGATCTCTCTGCATCACTTATTCTCTGTTTCTCCCCCTCTTCACGAATTAGCAGCTCCAGCTGAATGTTTTCTTCTTTTATCCTCTCAACTTCATCTTTGAGGCTCTGCAAATGCTCTCTATCAGCAGACATGTGTTGCGTTTCCACCTCCAACTTTTTCTCCTCAACTTTGATGACCTTCTCTCTCTCCTTTAAAGTTTTTGACTTTTGTTCAAATTCCTTATTTTTATCCTTCAGTCTCTCAGATTTCTCATGTAGTGCTTGTTCTCTCTTCCCCAACTTCTCTTCCCTGTGGTTGATTTCAGATTCCTTATTTTCCATGGCATCAACCCTGCCACTAAGTTCCCTTTCAAGAGCTTTTCTTTTGTCTTCCATGTCCAAACCAAACTTCTGCATCTTCATATTGAGAATAGCCCTGTGTTCATCAAGCAGCTGGTGAAGCTCAACCTGTAACAGAACCCAAGCATATGGAGTGTGAGATTGCAAACCAATCATATAACTATAAGCAATCAAGTGCATTACAAGACAAAAAATACCATTGAGATGCAACATGTCTCTAGCTATTAACCAAATTAAAAATTAAATCATTATCTTCCATATTACATCATGGAACATTTATACCACATAGACCTCAGTAGCATGTCCAGCCCGTTCCAATATACCAACCAACTTACAACTTAAACCATTGCCTTTCACATCACATCTTGGCACATTTGTTATCAAAAAGTAAAAATTATGTTCAACCAACAGCTCAAGTTTATCAATTAGGTTTGTGAGTTTTTAAATAATTTCATGAACATAGATGTCGACCACATTTATTATGGTATCCAGAGACATTGGGTAGTGAGAAGTTCATTATGATTTATATTTTACATCATGTACCTTAAGGTCATCAATCTCTTCTGAAAATGTTCTATATTTATTATGGGTCTTTGGGTTTCCAAGTTCATGTACTAAACTTGTATATAAATAGAGTTAACAAAAAGGACTACCCAATATTTTCAGCAAAGAAACCAAAGTCTCACGGTTTTTAATATGCAAACCCAACCTAGGCGTGATGTTTAAAATTCCTAGAAGTGATGCCTTTTGCTCTACTAATGTCATACTAGTAATACATCCTTAGTCTTTTTAAATCCTTTCTGTCCCACATCATCAACACATGAAGTAAATCATGCAAGGCTACTATCAAGGCTTTTCATGGTGCTTGGGGAGCAGAAAAACAAAAAATAAATAAATAAATAATGAAGTGGGGATTGAGATTAGGCAATACAAATTAATTTAGTGATGCATACAAGAGGAGGCATCCCACATGTGTGCTTACCATGTAACCTAAGGGTGTCAAGTTTCACATGTAACCTAAGGGTGTCAAGTTAATGAAGTAAACTTAGTTTAATAATGTATTGTCATGAAATTACCTAAATTTATTTACACGATGTTATTTTTATTTAATAAGCTATCTAGGCACATTGGGTGTTCTTCTTTAGTTCATGAACTCTTTATCCATGTAGTAAATTTACTCTGTATCTTTTGGGTTTCAAGTTCAAGTCTGTAAGAAAAAGTATGAATGAAAAGGTGAACATACAAAATCTTTTCAGTAAAGAAAGCAATTGTCTTTTTGCTGTGTGATGCAAACCTAATGTAGGTGTGATGTCATTCCTAGAAACTCAACTAGTAACCTATCTTATAATTTTCTATCCCTTTTTCCTACATCATGTAGAACGGTAAAAGAGTAAAAGGAAAGAAAAACATAGGGAAAGCAAGAAAAAGGGGAAACACTTGGAGAGAAAAGAGAAAATTTAAGGAGATTCAATAGCTATTAATAATTAATACAAGGTTTTGTTTAATAGGGTTCTAGTAAGTCCTATTTATAATAAAACAATAAAACAATAAAACGGAAAGGGAAACCAAAAGAAACTTCCTAAACAAACTAAAATGGCAATATTTTAACAATTCTAAGTAAAATTACTCTCCTAATCTCCACCAATGATATTCCTTTATGATTTTCCATCAATACCCGTCCATATATCTAACCAAAAAAAAAAAACATATTTTTAGATATCAAAATATTTTTAATATCACACTTGAAAAACACTAGTTTCTGGGGATGTTTGATGTTCCTTAATATAAAGTAACCTTGAAGTATAACAATAGGTTTGTTTGGTTACACTTAAGTGTACTCATTTGAAAAATATTATAACAATTGAATACTGCTTTGACTCACCAAAAGGAAGCCAATGTAAAAAGTTTAGAATCTAATGGGATGAAAGTGTAATTTCTGGAAATACAATGGTAGATCCTGAAATGGAAAAATGCAAAACAAAGTGTAATTCGCCTTAATGAGGAAATGTATCTCAGCATCCTAGATAAAACAAATAGCAGAACTCTCCGATTAATAATATAGTGTAACAAATACATCTAAACTACTTTTCTAATAATAGTAACAATAAAGGTTTGATGGAAGGTCCATTATTTTGGAATACTATCTTAAACCAATTGGCATCACTCCAGCATGAGAAGCTAAGTACTCCAAAATCCCTTCTAAAGTGTCCAGTACGAAAGGTAGTTGATGCACAGGACATAAGAAAAAACAATAAAAATGAAAAATAAAATAAAAATACATATATATATATATATATGTATATATAAGCCACATTAGAAACGCTTCTAGAAAACATTTCCACAAACAAATACTTCAAATACATACTCTTTATATATATATATATATATATATATGGAGAATTGCTAAAATGAGCGTGCATGCTCTTTTATAGAGCGCATCCCCCATTTCCAAAACGGAAAAGTTAACACTTTATGTACAAGAATTTAATTTTAGATAAAACAGAGTGATATGCTGAAAAAATACTTTAGAGGAGAAAACATAAGATTCCAAATCCCACATTATCTCTAACCCCCCTAAACACCCACCACTTTAGCTGGAATTCCAGACCCATACAATCTCATGGTGGCTGCTGGAAAATCACAAGAAATTTAAGCAAAAAAAAAGCCACACAATTGAGATACACACCTCTTAAACTCCCATGGTGGCTGCCAGAATTCACAGGAAATTTAAATAAAAAAGGTCAAACAATTGAGAGAAAGCAACACATTATCTTCCTCTAGATTCTACAAAACTGCACATTTCCCCCACAAATACTTTTTTGTTCCCCTTGAATTTTGTGTCAAATTTACCTTTCATGGTCAGCCAATCAAAACAGAGCTCGCTGCAACTTGCTTTAGCAAACCCACCTGCATCACTCGTAAAGTTCTGGAAAATTTGCATAAAAATTCATCCATTTTTTTTTTACAATAATTCATTCATGTTGTTGATTAGCTGATGGTAACCTATGTTACTCAGACTCTTCACTTTATCTCACCATACCCATGTCCGAGACTCGGACGCTGACAAGGGTATGGCTACTAGACACTCCAAATATGTGGAAAAACTACAAAAAACAGATGAACCCAACACTTGGACACATACCCACACCCGACATTGGCACCCGAGTCTGTGCAACGTAGATGGTAACCCAAGAATTGGAAATCCAAATAGTCGTATTCCACTCTCTCAAAGTGGATCAAGTTATCTAAAGTCCCAAAGATCAAAAATAAAAAACTTCTCATTTTTACAGAGTTCTTTTAAGGATTTTCCATTATGATTCCTAGTGCTCTCTACCCGAAAAGGGTAAAATAAACAAACTTCAGTTTCCAGTGGTTCTCTCAACAGTAAATCCAACCTTATAATTTGCATGGGGAAGTGAAGGGGTACATCGAGGGAGGACACAGCAAAGAAGATGTAAAATTTGGGAGTTTTATATTTTCTCTATCTAACATATCTCAAGTAAAACACATCATTTTATCTAAAATAAAAACCCTCTATGTAAAGCATTAGGTTTTCCATTTGGAAACGTGGGCCATGTATCATATAGAGAGTGTGCATGCACACTATAGCAATTCTCTATATGTATTTTAAAACCAATTTTGGTTCAAAGATGATTCTTGAGCCAAAAGTCTACAAACAACATCAGGAATGAAATTTTGAAAGACGAAAAGGAAAAATAAAAATACTGATCAAATACTTTAATCTTTTTTCTTAAAAATATAATATAACTAATAATAACTAAGAAATAGATAATAATGATAATAATAACAAAATTCATGCTGAGAATTTTTACCACCCAGCTAACTAGTCAAACTCTCAGTACCTCTCTGGTTCTAGATTCTTTCTTTCACTTTCAATGACATTTATTCTAAGTCCCACTGGTACAGAACCCTGAAGGAGATAATCAATATACAGAAATTCATCTGCTTGGCCCAAAAATGATGGTTTTCAGTGTTTGAAATATAAAACAACAGATCGATTCTATGGAGCCTTCATGAGGATTCACAATAGAAGGCCACCTTATCTTTACACAATCACAGAATTATCAAAAATAAAAAAGTATGTTCAATCTTACAATTGCACACTCATCTAGACACAATACACAAAATTAGCAGAAGCAAAGAAAACAAGTAAATGATAGAAATTTTAAAAGCTTTGCAATTGTAAACCAAATAATCTTCCTACAATTCTTTAACAATGGGAAAATTTTATAGGTACTCTCCTAATTTTAAATTGTTGAGATCTTGGGTAGTTAGTATCTTGATAAACCCTTATGCAGTACCATTTTGGAAATTGTAATACCAAGCCGACATATGGAATATGATGCTGTACTGATTAACTTGAAGGTAACCACAACCTTTACATCATTTTCGTTTCATGCAGAAGCAAAGACTTCTAGTCCAGTAACAGTTAATTTTCACCTGAACTGAGATTATTAATAAGATACACTTTACGCACACAAACAAAAAAAATTAAAAAAGAGAGAGAGAGAAGTCTCCATCTTGTAATCATAGAAGAAAACATGATTCATATGTTCCTAAGCAGATATAGTAAGAGATTGGACTTACTTTTTCCCGTGTACTAATATTTTCTTCCAGCATTCGTAATTCCTTCAGTTTCATCTCCAATAAATTTCTTACAGATTCAGCTTCCTACAACCAAATTAAGAAAACAGAATATTTATGCTTGAAACGAAATTGTACTTGGTGGAAGAAATCTCAATTAGAAAGTAAACTCACTTCCTCTTTTGATATTAAGTCTGCTAGTTGTTGATTTATCTCATCTTCCTTCTCTTTCAAATTTGAGTTAGACAACTTAATCTTCTTCCATGACTCTTCAAGATCCCTCTCTTTCTGCTTAAGAATCCTCTCATTTTCATTTTCCTTCTCCTCACTCTCATGGATGACTCTCTGATCCTTGGATAGTCTTTTCTCCACTTCCTGTAGTTTCCTCTCCCACTCCTGCAAATCTTTTCTTCGTTTATTAAAAGATGCCTTATGTGCTTCCCGCCTGAGAGCAACAGGAACAAATGAAACTTGCTTTAAATATAAGATGTTCCAAATCAGAATCATAAAAAATAGACCATAAGCATAGAGCATACTCAGTGCTTAAGGAGAGGTGCTCCCTTTGAAGAACACTTTCACGAGTCTCTATCTCTCCCAACTTTATCTCCAACTCTGAGCTCTTCCAGTTCACCTCATTGAGCTTTGCTTCAGCAGCACGTAGCTTTTCATTGATCTCCACCGATTTTCCTTCAATTCCAAGAACCAATGCATCTGCTGCAGCCAACTTTGACTCAGACATATGCTTGATTTGGGCATGCTCCCCGTGCATTTCACACAAAGCTTTTTCAAGCTGCAGCAAGGAAATACATAGACTATAATATTCCTCACTCTAACACAGGTAGATGCAAAACATCACCAAATCTAGAGTTCATAATGTGACACATATCTGAAAATTTCTATGCTTAAAGAGAGCAATTTGTACAAAAATGGTACTGAAATAGGATTACAGTAAGAAAGATTAACTCCGCAAAAGCCCAATTAGACAATTTTGCAGCAAATGCAGAACCCTGTCAAAGAGGAGTGTCATAAGGAGCGTTTCCCATCACTGAGATTCCACTCAAACCCAACAAATTACATAGACCAAGAGACTTTACTAGATGGAACTGTGACATCTTCTATGCGAAACAATAAGAAGATGCTATACAGACAAAAAAAAAATGTAGAAATAAGCACAAAAGAAAACACCTAAATCAGCAACTCTGGTATAAAATTAGACAATTAAAAAACATCATGATTTACCTACCATTAAATATGATAGTACAGAAGAACCATAATGAGTTGTTGGGCAGGTTTTTGAAACCCAAAAAAAACCAATAGAAAAAAAAAAGGAGAAACAATGCCAACAGTAGGAGATATAACACAAGAAAAGTCCAAAGAAGGTCATGAGAAGTTTGAGAACACACCTAGACATAATATAACAATTTAAGATTAAAGAATACAACAAGAAATAGTATACCTCAGCTCCACACTGCTTCTCTGCACCCAATACTTTTCTCAAATTCTCCTCTCGCTTCTCTACTTCAGATAACACAATTAAATTTGCTGATTGTTCACGTTTAAGAATCTCCTGAGTTTCTGCTAAAGCTTCCTTCATCTCTTCATATTTTGAAGTCCACTCTTTCTTCTCAATCAGGAGAAGCCCCATGTTATGTTGGTAATCAAAAAGCTGCACATTGCACAATCTAAGAGAGTAAAAAATACAAGGTTTAAGAAATTAATCAAAGTCTCATTTACCAAATTAAACAAGAGGGAAATAAACAAATTATATCATAAAAAACCGAAAAGGGCACCCTATTCAAATGTCAAAAAAGGTATTACTATGAAAAATTGTCCCTAAAGACACTTCACTTAAGATAATCCAGATATTTATTTCACTTGAAATACCAGATATTATGCACTGGAACATTTTCCTATCTATGATCCATTGTAGCATAGAAAAACAGATAAAAGGGTAAACTAAAGAATAAAAGATCATAATTAATCCAATTTTGAGGCTGCGACAAGTTGGTATTTCGTTTTATTTTTCCTTTATTTTACACTGAATATATCGTAATCAAAAGTCATAATAAAAATTTCATTCAGAACTTCCTTGGGACTTGCATAGGGTGTCAATTGGTTGGATATTTAATATTCCTATCAATTGTAGCTCCCA
Source organism: Rhamnella rubrinervis (assembly GCA_007844105.2). Classification (NCBI taxonomy): domain Eukaryota; kingdom Viridiplantae; phylum Streptophyta; class Magnoliopsida; order Rosales; family Rhamnaceae; genus Rhamnella; species Rhamnella rubrinervis. The sequence goes on from CM017577.2 coordinate 10,476,177, forward strand.
TTTGAAGCAACAAACTCTAAATTTCCTATGTATACATGACTGAAAGATTCATAAAGACCAGCAGTCTATGACGCTAGAGCACTCTCCCGTAATATTTTTCTGGGAGGACAATAAAACTTGATGTATCCCAACACGCAAGTTTTACCAGAAAGGAACAATTATGAAATAGCATACGAAGGTGACTTGCTGACTCTGATTTTCCATCTTTAAACAAACTGGTTTTCCTAAACCCTAAACTTACACTCTGATTTTTCTAATCCCCAAGTTTTACAGAAAGGAACAATCTGACAGTAATACACAAAGGTGACTTGTGGACTATCTTCCCTCTAAAATAACTGGATTGAACACTAATCATTCTATAAAAAAAACTATTGTCTGACAAAAACTGACGAAATATTTGAGGTAAAACCATCTGAATGAGATGCAAAAGAGCAGAATGATACAATCCTAAAAGCAAAACAGCAAATCCAAGGCAAAAACCTTCACTGCATTAATTACAAGGTATGACATATTTATGTGATATACATATGTGCGTTTGATCAGAATAAATCAGTTCATACCTCCAAAAGTTAGGTAGTAGTAATTGAAAGCAACTTAATGAGTGCCAGAATGCTTAAATCATCACAGATAAAACTATGTGTACAACATGACAGAAGCTTGGGAAAGAAGACGCCAAAACCAGATTCAGTGCTAACCTATGCTTGACACAACCTAGGAGACCAAAAACTTTGGTTGACTACCTAAAACCAGAAGATACTTTCATTTAACCAATATACCTTAAAAATGAACTTTTAATGTTTGACTGTTCCCATTGGACATCCAAAAAGATTGGATACCAACAGACCAAATTTCATCAAAAAGTTTTGCTTTAAATAATACACAACTAGATCATAATAACGCGTAATATTTTTTTAAAAAAAATGCTACACTCAATATCCGAATATCAAAAGAAGTTGTGTGAAAAAAAAATTAATTAAAAAAAGAGCACATTTCGATTATGAACTACATTTAATGCAATAAAAATGCATCACTGACCATATAACTCAACCAATATACAAGAACCGTCCAGCAAGAACGTAGTAATGCATTAATTCAAAGCCCCTACATAATTATCCAAAAGGACCCATTCACTAACCTCACTTTGAAGCTTGAAGGCTTTCTCAGCAAGTGCTTCGAGGTCTTTCCTCTCCATCTCCGCCTGGTCCAACAATCCCACCTCCTTAAACCTCCTCCAGTCGTTCATATTTGCAGTGTCCGATTCCAGAGTGCGTTTCGCTCCGCTATCACTCAGAAAACCCAATGGTGGCGGCGGGCCGTCCATGAAGGACACTGATTTCCCCTTCACGGTGTTTCTAGAGTACGAAGCGGCCCCAACGACGCCGCCCCTCGGCGTGAGCGACAGAGACGACAACGCCTTCCTCTGCGGCGTAAACATAACTAAGCCCTATGCAATAACCCCAATTCCATAAACGTCCATGCAATTGAAAGGCTTCAGAGTACAAAAAAAACAAAAAAAAAAATTGAATTTTATAACATAGAAAAGAAAAAAGACCTATTTCGAACAATTTCGTATACTGGCAATTCAGTCTCTCAAAACGGAAAATCGGTTTCTCCTTCTCTTTGAGCTTTATTTCCTGTGCTTTCTAAAAAACACATGCTCGTTTCTTCGAATCTCCTATCCCAATCCCTCTATACTTTTTTATATGTTTCTGTACTATAAAAACTCCCACCCAACCTATTAATCCATCCCCCATTTAACACCATTTCGTCTCTCTTTTATTTTGGGCGGCCCTTCGAATACTTTTCTTTATAAATTTTTACTCATGCATCCCATGATCTATATTTGGAGCGAAGTAGAAAGAGAGGAAATAAAGTACTGCTTTTATACTCTGGATTAAAATAGTAAAAGATAAAAAACGATAAGAAAAAATATAATATTTTTAATAATTACTATTTGAACGATCATTTAATAAAAATAGAAGAAATCAAGATAAAAAATCAATTAATAGAGTTTATGTAGTTTACAAAAATATCTTTTATATAAAAGTCAATAAATTTTAACAGTATTAGTAACGGTAATTTTAAAATATTAAAAAAATTTATTAAATCACTTTTTTTTCCTTCAAATTTTAAGTGAAAATGAAAGAAGGGAAGGTTCACCTTTTTTTTTTCCTGTCATTTTCTTTCTTTTCTACTCATTTATAGCAAACCAAATAAGATAATATTTTTTTTCCTTTTCTTTCTATTCCATCAATCGAAATATAATATTACTCTCACATATCATATATATATATATATATATATATATATATATATATATATATATATGTATGTATGTATATTCATATTCTATTTTTTACTCTTCACACAAAAAAGGAGCTACGTACACAAAATTTTTGTGTTTTATTGTCTTGTTAAATTTTAAAATGAAGTATAATGAATATTATTATATGTAAAAAATAATTGGTTTGTATCTTTTTTTATATATAATAGGCATGCTTGATGCTAATATTACAGAATAAAATGTAAATTTTATTGATTATTTTATGGCATCTCATATACCACTTTAATTATAATAATAAAACTTGCATTAAAAAAGAAAAGTGCACTACTTTAGCTTTAATCTAAAAACATAAATTATTTTGTAATATTAGCATTTAACTATGCTTATTAGAATATAGGAAAATTCTATAAAGCCTAACAGTTGGAGATATTATGCAGCCCACCTGTGAGGTTTTTTAGCTTAAATTTTTATTCTTCTATTTTTTTATTTGGTATTTAATATAGTTTTAGATTAATTATAAAAATAAATATAACAAACAAAATATGAAAATTAATATAGTTTTTATCAACTTAAGAATTAAAAGTTAAATTGAAGTATAAAACATCATTTTAGCTTTTTAAAATTTCAAATGAATAAAATTTTTCATATTAAAATAATTCTTATATATTTAAAAACATATTAGATGCTAACAAAGAAGTCAAAGAAAAATTTAAAAATTAGGCTAAAAAACCTTACAAATGGGCTCCATAACATCTCCATCTGTTGAGATTTATAGAATTTCCCTTAGATATATATATATATATATATATATATATATAAACCCATTATTTTTATATATATAATAATATCCATTTTCCTTAGTTTTAAATTTTAAGTGGTAATGTTCTTTATTTTAAAGAGTATCTTCAACGGTGCTCTTTATTTTAAAGAGTATTTTTTTAAAAGAGTTATTGGTAATAATACATCCTGAATTTTGCACAAAATTAAAAATTACTCCATGAATTATGAAATTAGTATCAATAGCATCAACTTTGAAAACAATTACAACCCCCAACTAATAAATATGATATATTTTTACCCTTAATATAATATTTTTAAAATTGTTTAAAAATTTTTTTTACATAAATGATTCAAACTAATTATTTTTCACCTATTATCCTTAACAAAGAGAAAAATATATATATTTCATTAGTTAAAAATTTATAATATTTATCAATAAGGAGGTAATTTTCAATAAAAATGCACTAATTATGAAGTATAGTGGTTTTGACTTTTTATATTTAAAGAGTCAAACCCCATTTTTATTTTCATTTTAATCATAAAAAATTTGTTGGAACTCAATTTTATATCCTTCACTTTTCAAAATAGAAAGTATGGATAAGATAAAGTGTGTCTTGAAGATGCATACTATTAAACAAAAAAGAAATTGTGGTAAGAGTTAAAAGATAAAATATTATTGTAATATTTATATATAATATATATTTATGATGAGTTCACATATTGTTGAAAATTGTAACGGTTGGTTACAATATTAAGTGTGAATGAACTGTTTTTAATTTTCAGTTTTAAGTTTTATTTTTAAATGCATGTTTTAAATGTCTTTAAATACATTAAAAACATATATTAAATGTCTTGTAATCTATGTTTTCTAAGCCTATATATAGACCTTAGACTTTTATTTGAGAAGATTGGGGGAGATATGAAGAGAATAGAAAGTTGGGTTAGTGTGTTTTTTTTAGTTTGTGTGATAGAGTGAAGGCTTTGTTTAAGTTCGTTGTAGAGAGTTTTGGAAAGTGCTTCAGTTCAAAACTTTAGTAGATTCGTGGTATCCTGGAAGACAATCGCTGTAGGATCACCAGCACCGTATGGGATGAAATTGTCCTAAGGACACTGTGGAACACAAGCCTCGAATCAAATTCAATGAAGTAGTAATCCTATATCTACAGGTTTTCTAATATATATATATATATATATATGTTTTCATGGTAAATAAACCTATCATAAAGTTTTCTCTTCATTTTTATTGTTTTATAAATTTTATCTGTACTTATTTTTTAACAATCTTAAGACAATTTTCCACTAACGATGAACATGTACTGTTAATTAAGAAAGGAAAAAAATTTTCCTTTGATTAAATTCGATATATATTGTGTACTAATTTTTTGTTGTTGGTGTAGAATTCATCACTGCCTAATTTTTTTGTTTATTTTACTGGTTAATTACTTCGATAAAAAGGAAAAAGTTTGATTTTTAAAACTGGCTGTGAACTTTGAAGACCAATGCTTCACAATTCTTGGACATAATTTCTGAGACCTTTTTTAACAATTTGAATTGATGGATCCCTAGTTCGTATTGAGACAAAAAAATTGGTACTGGTCCGCCAGAAATCGATGGTCAGAAAGTGCATCTTCGGATCAGGTTGGGATTGAAGTTCTATCTGGAAAACAGACCTAACTAAAGAAGGCTGAAACAGCGACATTTTGACGCGGGTTGAAACTCGGGTTGAGCGCGGGTCTATTTACGTAGCAAGCTAGGTTGGATCGTGTATGCTAACTGGACTTGGGCGAGTTGAGTTGGGTTGGCACGCATATGGGCATGCAGGCGTACCTAAGCTGGCCCATTTGGCTTGGGTTCGCGGGCTGTGGTACACATCTAGGCTGGGCTCACTAAGGCATGAGCATGCATATGCTTTGATTTAGGTTATGCGCTTGAGCCCACAAGCGAGCGCATTTAGGCTTGGCTGAGGCTAGCCCATGCACTCTGATGTGGCTGGTTAGTGATGTTGCTCTGAGGCGCTGACGTGACACGCTGAGGCGTGCTGATGTCATCTGACAATGTCATCAGGAGAGAAAAAAAATTTTCCTCCATGCTTGAAATATTATTTGTTGCAATTTTTAAAGCAATAAATTAATAATTTCTTGGATTTCAATAGGAAAATGGCTAATGTGGGGGCAACGACCAACCCTGGGGTACAACTGCCTACCCCAATTATGACAGTTTTGGTGAACCATGCGGAGAGACCAGAGAAATTTAGTTGTTTGAATTTTAAGTGGTGGCAATAGAAAATGATGTTTTATCTTACCACACTGAACCTTACGAGGTTTTTGACTGAGGATCCACCGAAAACAAATGAAGATAATACAGATTTTCTCATGGCGTTTGACGTGTGGAAGAGCTCTGACTATCCGTGTCGGAACTATGTGTTGAACAGTCTAGATGATATACTGTACAATGTGTACTGTATTAAGAAGACAGTTAAGGAACTATGGGAGCCCCTTGAAAAGGAATATAAAATCTAGGATGTGGGTTCCAAGAAATTTGTAGTGGGCCAATTCCTGAATTATAAAATGGTGGACTCAAAAACTATAGTCGGTCAAGTTTAAGAGATCTAGGTGATCTTACATGAAATTCATTCTGAAGGGATGGTCGTGAGTGAAGCCTTCCAAGTAGCTGCTATCATTGAAAAGCTACCTCCTGCATGGAAGGACTTCAAGAATTGTCTAAAACTTATGCCAGCTATATACATTCATTGTGATAGTTAATCTGTGATATGAAGGTTACAAAACGTAATGTATAATGGTAAGTCTAGACACATATGTCAAAGACACAATACCGTTAGACAATTTATCTCAACTGGAGTTATCTTTGTTGATTATGTAAAGTTAAAGGATAACATTGCGGATCCGCTAACCAAAGGGTTAAATAGAGAGTTAGTTGAGAAGTCATTGAAAGAAATGGGACTGAACCCATAAAATTGAAAAGTTAATACAATGGAAACCTAACCTGGTTAACTAGAGATCCCAAAAACTAGATTCAAAGGGACAACTAAATTGTAAAGACTAGTTTGGATCACTGTAGAGGTTTTTTACCTCATGTCCATTCTTATGATGAAACAGTGATACCCGTTGGAGATGAGGTTAAGCTAAGTTTTTAATGATTCTTATGCATTGGGAAATCCGAGAGGAGTATTGCGGGATACTCTAAGTGAAATAATCACCTATGGAAAAAAGAAGAGGGGCCGCTTCAAAGGAGAATTATTTTGGGTACAATTCTTTAGAAACTCTTGCAGAACCAGAGAAAATGTCCATGGCCAAAACGAACATAACAGTGAGAACTGAAGAATGTCAGGGAAGAGTCCTGTGTGAGATATATCATCATTTACATAAACGATAGAAAGGTTCATGGACATCGCGTCTACCTTCAGCTAGTAAAGTAAATATATTTTCATAAGGGAATGTTCAAAGGATAAAACCTACCTATCCTATGCAGGTTCCAACCGCAGAGCTCTATCACCAGGGTCAAGTCTAGGAGTTTAAGACAATTCATTCATGTAGAGGATTGTTGGAAATTGTAACGGTTAGTTACAATATTAAGTGTGAATAAATTGTTTTTAGTTTTTAGTTTTGGTTTTAATTTTTAAGTTTTATTTTTAAATGCATGTTTTAAATGTTTTTAAATGCATTAAAGACATATATTAAATGTCTTGTAACCTATGTTTTATAAACCCATATATAGGCCTTAGACTTTCATTTGAGAAGATTGGGGGAGATAGGAAGAGAATAGAAAGTTAGGTTAGTGTGTTTTCACTAGTTTGTATGATAGAGCGAAGGCTTTGTTCAAGTTCGTTGTAGAGAGATTTGGAAGGTGCTCCAGTTCAAAACTTTAGTAGATTCGTTGTATCTTAGGAGGCAATCATTGTCGGATCATCAGCACTGTATGGGGCGAAATTGTCTTAAGGACACTGTCGAATACAGGCCTCGAATCAAATTTAGTGAAGTAGTAATCATATATCTACAGGTTTTCTAATATATAATATATATATATATATATTAAATAAATATTTCAATAATATGAAACAAGCTCAAATCTCCTGTCATAACCTTTGTCTCCATACATGTCTTTATGCTAAAAAAAAATTGCCACTTGACCTACTAATCTATCTCCTATTTAACACTATTTCACCTCTTGTTAAAATTGTTTTTCCTCATTTTACATGACAAGTCAAATGGTCCTCCTTTATATTTTTTTCCTATGGATTCCACCACTCTTTACCTCTCGGACAATATATGTATATATATATATATATATATACTCCTCCTTTATAATTTTTTCCTATGGATTCCACCACTCTTAACCTCTCGGACAATATATGTGTTATATATATATATAACACATATATAGTCCGAGAGGTTAAGAGTGGTGGAATCCATAGGAAAAAATTATAAAGGAGGACCATTTGACTTGTCATGTAAAATGAGGAAAAACAATTTTAACAAGAGGTGAAATATCATTAAATAGTATATATATATATTATATATATATAACACATATATTGTCCGAGAGGTTAAGAGTGGTGGAATCCATAGGAAAAAATTATAGAGGAGCATTTGAATTGTCATGTAAAATAAGGGAAAAAAATTTAACAAGAGGTGAAATATCATTAAATAGTAGATGGATTAGTAGATCAGGGGCAATTTTCTTAGCATAAAGACATGTATAGAGGCAAGTGCAATAAGAAATCTGAACTTGTTTTATACGTAGCGGAGTGTAAAATACCAATATATATTTATGACCCTTGGTAACTTCTTTTTCATGTTTTTTACTATTTATTTTATTTTTTGGTGTCACTGTGTTGATTTTTGATCTAGGTGTACTCAAGTTCTTTTTTACTTTTAAAGGCTTTTTTTTAAATTAAAAAAAAATTAGGTATACAAGATTTTTTTTATAATAAAGCTGCATTAAGCACAAAAGGGGAGGCTATTAATAAGGTAGCCTTACAAAGCAAAGCTTTTAGTCAGAACATCCTCCTATAATTGGTGCTGGAGAAAGAAAGGAGTTTGAACAGAAGCAAAATCAAAACAATAAACAACAGTAGAGTTCAAAACAAAGAACTTAGCTAACAAATCTGCATAACTATTAAGATCCCTGCTAATCTAAGAGAATTTTCAATTTTACCCGATCAACTTGCATTTAATATTTGAAAATTCATATCATGATTCTCAGGCTAACAATTTAAACAAGTTGTTAATATCACTGATACTGAGTTGGGAATCATTTAGCCAAAGAATCTTATTCCAACCTTATTTAAAAGCAACATCAAAAGCCTAGTCAAGAGCTTTGGCCTCTACTTTGGAAGGAGACATAAAGGGAAGAATCTTATAAATATAGTCGAGGAGGTTACCTTTTGTATCATGAACAATCATTGCCAAAGCAGTACCTCCTTTTCTACTGATAGGATCAACATCGACGATTACAGAATCCATATCAATAGTAGGTAAAAGTGATGAGGATTTGATTGAACTTCAACTTTCTGAACTTGACCAGGTGTTAGAAAATTCATCAACATATTGTTCTGGATTCCACATTGCTTGATTAATATGTTATTTATTTCTGAATAAATTTTCATTCCTTGTAGACTAAATAATGTAAAAAATTGAACATAAGATAAGAGTTATCTTTTTCCAAGCCCATCATTGTAAAATTATATGGGGGATTTGACGGAAATTAAAACATAAATTATACAGTAAATATAATAAACCCAGTCTAACCTTTCATTACCCAGTACAAACAATGTGATGCAATTTCGGCCTTGGAAGAAGATCAAGCAAGGGAAATTCTTCTTTAACTATAGTGTAAATGTCTTGCTGTATGATTTGGTGAAATAACGTTTTCTAGTTGTTTTCCTATTTTGTATGTTTTCGGACCTTTGTTCTTTCAAAAACAAAAGACCTCTAACACAGGTGTTCTCTTTCATATATTACACTATATAATATATATAATTGTCAAATGCCAGTTTAATTGGATTTTGGCAATTGCCCATCATGAGTGCTAGTTACTAACATCTCCCACTCGCACATGATGGGAAGATGGTTATACAAATCTAAGCTACCAACACTCCTTTTAATTCCACACAATATTCACAATATTCATACTTGCAAATACACCGTACGACCCTTAAACAAATATATTTTAAAGTTCATATAAGTAGGTTGACTCCACTTAACTTTTGTTCAATGTGTCCTAGATTTTTTCTATTACATTAGTTTAAACGTATCTAATCACTCATTGAAACGGTACACCTGACTATACTTACAACTATGTATTCACAATTGTATACATATACTTCCAACAAGGCAATACAATTGGTCAACAAGTGAATACACATTAAATGATGTAAAACAAAGAGAAATCTTCCTATCGTCCTCATGTATGTTCATTCTAGGTTAACCGCTTTCCTAAACATGTTCCTATAGGGTAATTAATTTAAGTTACAGATTAAATGCTAAAGCAGCAAACATTAACCTATCATTTCAAAAAACATAGTCAATAGTCACTAAGAACACTTGATGAAATTCTATTTAAACCTTAAAGAACTCATACAGTGAGAAAGTAAAGATTCATTCACTCACTTTCTTATATAGTCGATTAGCACACATGGTATGAATCATGTGTTATAGTGATCTTTTTTTGCTTTTCTACTAAGAAAGAGTATATGTTACTATTTATTAATATTTATATCACCATATAGATTTTAGTTCAGTCTCTCTTCATTACGCCTAACCTGAAACTTTTAAATGCTCGCCTACCCTTTTTAGCGCCAAACTTATATCTTCATATCTAGCCTTTAATCAGGTTATCATAATGTTGGGGTACATTATGATTGGTCTTTAATTAAATCATTTGTAAAGACCTTATCTTGACTTAGTCAAGGTGACAATATCACAAAATTATTAGCTCCAATATAACTTTCATCTTTTCTTATTTTGTCTCATTTCAGCTCGCTGCCACAACATCTGATGTGACTACTTGTGTGAGAAAGCCGGTCTCAACCTGATGACATACTCTAAAAAAATATAAATATCATATTAGTTTTTCTTAAGTAACCAAACTTGAGATAAACAAATATCATATATATCAATAGTGCTTTAACAAATACAACACTTTAGATTTACAACCTACACAAACCTAAAACTAGTCACAGGTTTAGTTAGTGGGTCTCCCACCATCTGTTGCGTAGAAATATATTCAATTTTTACTTCTTTTTGTGCCACAATATCTCTCACAAAATTATACTTTGTTTCTATGTGTTTAGATTTACTGTGGTATCTAAGATCCTTTGTACAGGCTATGGCTGTCTGATTATCACAATATAGTGTTACTGGTTGAGATGCATCAATAACAACATTCAGATCCTCATGATCTTTCGAGCCACACTACTTCTTATACTACAGCCGAGCATGCCACAAATTCAGCTTCCATTGTAGATAAGGCAGTACAAATTTACTTCTTACTAAACCACGAAATTACTTCTTTACTGAGTAAGAATGCATAGCCTTATGTCGATTTGCGCTCATCTATATTGCCTCCTCAATTAGAGTCTATGTAACCCACTAAATGCATATCTCCTCCTTGGTAACATAGGGCATAATCTGTCATAGCACTCAAATATATCAAAATCCTTTTAACAGCATTATAATGCTTATGTCTAGGATTAGATTGGTACATACTTACCAATCCCACAACATAACAAATATCTGGACTTGTATACATCATAACGTATATTAAACTTCCAATGAATTAGCATAACGAACTCTAGCCATTCTATTATGTTCTTCAGGAGTTTTTGGGCACATTTTAAGGCATAAATATTTCCTTTTGGCAATTGGAGTATCCATGGGTTTGCAATTTGCCATATTGAATTGTTCTAAAAAATGTTTTTGATATACGACTCTTCTGAAAGATATAAAAGTTCCTTAAAATGATCCCTGTGAATCTTAACACCAAGAATATAAGCAACTTCACCCATATCCCTCATCTCAAAATTGAAGGACAACTATTCTTTAATTGTTATGAGACACTCCAAATTGTTTCCAACTGATAAGATATTATCCACATATAAAGATAAAATTATGAAATTACCCTCGGACTATTTCACATAAACACAATGATCTTTATCAGTCATCATAAACTCATAAGTAATTATGGGTCGATGAAATCTTAAATACCATTATCTAGAAAACTATTTAAGACCATATATAGATCTCTTGAGCTTGCAAACTTTATACTCTTGGCCTTCTGCCACGAAACCTATAGGCTGATCCATACAGATTTCTTCTTATAAATCTCCATTTAGAAATGTAGTCTTTACATCCATTTGATGTAACTCCAAGTCCATATAAGCTACAATTGCTAAAATCAATCGTATGGATGCAAACCTCACAACTGGAGAGAAGTTCTCTTCATAATCAATACCCTCTTACTGAGTATAACCTTTTGTTACTAAAACTTGTAATACCCATTTATTCCTAATAGCTTTATGATTAGGCGGTAAATCAACCAAGTCCTAAACATGATTGACTTTCAACAACTCCATCTATTCTTCCATTGCTTTAATCCAGTGTTCTCTAGCATGTAACATGAGAGCCTCATTAACATTTTTAGGCTCATCACTATCATGCACTGCGAGCAGAAAAGCTTCCCCTTCAATCTCAAAATGACGATGAGGAATTATAATGAGATTACTTCATCTAGTTGGTGGATCATTTGAAACTAATCCAACATTTGGATCACTCCTACTAGTCGTAGACGATCCAGGTTAATCCTTAGATGTCTGATTAGGAGTTATTGTAATGTCTTGATCTTCCAACTCTTCAATTTGAACGCTTTTATCTATGTCACCTTTTCTAGAAACTTCATCTTCTATGAATTTGACATCTCTTGACTCGAGTTCAGTCATACCCTCATCTATATATTCACTAATAAACACATACCCTTTAGAGTGTTTTGAGTATCTTATAAAGATATACTTTTTACCTCTTTGCAATTTTTCATATTTACTTGATGGGTCGTGAACATATACAACTGAACCTCATGGCCGTAAATGAACTAGTTTAGGTTTTCATCTTGTCCATAGTTCATATGGAGTTGAAATGACTAAGTTTTTGGGCACACGATTAAGTATATAGGTTGCAGTTAACAATGCATCACCCTAATATGAAATAGGGAGATTAGCTTACATCATCATAGACCTAACCATTTCCAATAAAGTTCTATTTCTTCGTTCCGCTACTTCATTCTGTTGCAGAATATATGGAACAGTCAATTGTCTTTCTATGCCTTTTTTTTCACATAATTCTTTAAAATGTTCAGAAAGATATTCTCACCTACGGTCTATTCTTAGAGTTTTAATAGTTTTGTCTAGTTGATTCTCAACCAAACTTACATATTTCATAAAGCAATTTAATGCCTCAGATTTGTGAGAGATCAAATAGATATAGTCATATCGAGTAAAATCATCAATAAATATGATAAAATAAGAAGCACCATGTCTTGTTTTCACATTCATTGGGCCATAAATGTCAGAATGAATTAATTGCAAGGAATATTCATCTCTAGTTCCTTTTCCAAATGGTTTTCTAGTTGTTTTTTCAGTTAAACAATTATCACATATAGGCAAATGAATTTTAGCGAGTGGACCTAACATTCCCTCTCTAGTTAACAATTTTATTCTATCTTGCCCTATATGTTTAAGTCTAGAATGTTACATATTCACATCAACACTAGCATTACTAGTAGATATGACATAAGAAAAATAACTTTCATTAAGACAAGAGTTAAAATTACTATCCAACACTATAAAACCATCCAACATATAACTAGTACCTACTAAAACTGAATTAAAATATGTATCCAAATTATTATCTTTGAAAATTAAAATATAACCTAAGCTAAAAAGGACATTAATAGAAATCAAATTTCGTCGGATCTCCGGAGCATATAGAACATCATGTAGACATAAAATACGGCCATCACGCATAACTAACTTACAGGTGTAGATCCATTTCACTTCTGATTTGGAGTTCTTCCCTACATATATTCATCTAGTGTGAGACGGAATCCGACGATACTCCACAAAAGCTTGTCTATCTCTGGCTACATGGTCAATAGCTTATGAGTCTACAGTCCACATAGGATGAGATTCAATTAATAAAACAGAACTTGAATAAAAAATTGTATTAAAATCAATGGAGTTTGAATTAGGGTGTACCTTTTTTGGCTCATTGCATTCATAAGCGAAATGATCTAACTTGCCACAATTGTAGCATTTCATCTTACTTTTGTCCTTCTTTCCAGTGCGTTTGCCTTCCCTTTGCCCCCATGCCTTATTCTTTTTGTTAAAATAACCAGATGATTCAGCTTTGCCTTTGCCTTTACCTTTGTAATTTTTCCGCTTCCGCTTGGTACTGGAACATTTACTTAGCCAGATGCCATTGCATAAGCTTCACTAGAGACTCCAGCATCCTTAAGGCGTTCTTCCTCCAGTTTTAGGTGACGGGTTATATCATAAAAAATATTGATATTTTCATTGTGAATCATATGAATCTTGATATGTTCCCAACTATTGGGAAGGGATCTAATCATAGCCTGAACCTGTTGTTCATCTATGAGAGTATGTCCAACTGACTTCAGTTCTTTGACCGTATTTGACATTTTCCTAAGATGCTGAGCCATAGTATGATTAGGGTGCTTCTTATAAGTGTCAAACTTTATAGTCGGTTTCCTAAGCTTAGTAGCTGAGGTGCCACCAAACTTATCTTTTAGGGTCATCCACATAGCATGGGCGGTTTCATACTGCTCAAATTCACACATCACAGCAATATCCATACTGCTAAGCAAAGTAATACAAGCAATAGTGTTCTTCCTCTTCCAGGTCATATAGGCTTCAGAATCTCTCATGTGTTGAGCAGTAATGACATGCTCAGGTTCTACCATCACATGGTTCAATAGTTCAATGGATTCTTGCTCCTCCAAAACGAGCTGAATCTTACAACTCCATATGTCGTAATTATCACCATTGAGTTTCTCACCCTTATTCAGTTGAACTGCGATATTCTTTGGAATAAATGTCATTACTTTAACAATTTCTATATGGAGATGCAAAAAGAATATCTTAAACAAGAATAAAACTAATATTCATAAGTTTTTGTGGAACAAAATATACTAAAACCACAATAGTTAAATACAAAGATGAAATCGGAAAGTCGTCGAGGCTTCTAATCATTTTTCAATACATTGTATCTCATAATTATATAATTTAGTCTATTTGTTCTAAAATAATTCTAGACAAGTTTATGCACAAAAATAATATCCATAACACCCTATTGAAATCATATATCATTTCAAATAGACACATACAACCTTATACAAGTATGCTAATATGTGCAAGAAAATTAAAAGTAAATATACAAAAAATATTTCCAAGGGCATTGTTGTAATTTTGAAATATGTACAAGGATATTTTTGAAATTTCAAAATATTACCAAGGGCAAAATTAGTATTACATATTTTTGCTAAGGGCAAAATTGGTATTTTACATTTTTACTAAGGAAAAATTTATAAATTCATATTGTATGGGTAATTAAGGGATACTATCCCATATTTTTCTATATATGTGTATAACCGAGCTGGTCAACAACGAAAGAAAGGGAAAAAAAGTAAAGAACGAAAGAAAATATTTTATATGAAAATTATTTAAGTTAACAATTGCTTTTCATGATAAATTTAATATTTGCATATATTAATGTTATGTATGTTTGTACCATTTAAAGGATGACTCAATGCTCCGGCATATTAAGAGATAAGTTTGCATTGATATATGTAAAACGTATTAGTATATGTGGAAGCACTTATTGATGATCACAGTAAGGGATGAATAACACTCTTTGTGGGGTTGCATGATAAAACTTAACTTCCATGACTATGATGCAAGTGCGATTGTCTCTACTTATATTGTTTACTATTAATGGTCCTATGTTTTCTTTGAAAGTTAGTCTGTATGCTGCTTTGAGAAAAATAAATTGTCGACAGACAATTTGCTCCTATGTGAAAGTTTAATACCTACATTTTTGTTCATATATGTGTTTCTAAACTAAAATGATTTATATTTTTGTTTGGAAAGGAAACATGAAGTCTATAGTATGACATTTGATTTGATGATTTAACATATGCATTTTTACATTGCATTGACATATACATGTAAGACTTACTGAGTAACTTGTCAGTCATTACATTCTATTTTCATGTGTATGGATGAAAATATAAATTGATTAAAATTAGTTGGAGCGTTGGTGTGGGGAAACAAATAGCGAGAAAGGCTTGCACAAATTAGTACAAACGCTTTCAAAATAAAATAAATATTTTATTTTGTTAAAGGATATAATAGTTTAAATTATGTTTTTTCTTTAAGTTGGAGGTATTAAAAACAAAGTTTTTAATTTATTAGATATATTAATTTTATTGAAGTACCTTATATAAATTTGGTTTGAAATTCGTAAAGATTAAAGGAAAAATTTTATTATAGTTTTTGATTATGTCCTATTATTTATTTATGTATAATAAGTAGCTCATCTTGAATTGAATCCTTGAAGTTCAGTTAAGGGGTGTTGCAATGTGACCTTGAGTTTTAGTCATTTTATTAGGATCTAAAGAAAGGAAAAATTATAAGATGTGTGATAACTAATAGTAACTTTCCTAATTTGGAAAAGGAATAAAATTGAGTAGGTTTTAACAAATGCTAAAGTTTTTTTGCAATTTTCCTACACATGTATGTATGTATGTATGTATTTAACATTTCTTAGATTGAATCCTTGATATTCAGTTTGGGGATTACAGATACAACTCAATAATTCTTATAACAAAACATTAAAATGTCTGGTGGATTTTGTAAGACGCTTAAGAGACTTAGCATTGGAATCTTATGATGAGTAGGATAAAGGTCCGATTTCAACAGCCATTCAACTTGATTTTTTCAGGGTTTTTCTCACTCAAAAGTGCTATTTCAAGTGGTACATTCAAAATATAATTTTGAGCACTTTCAATTTCTGGAACAGTTATCAAAATTGCTATGTTTCAGGCAAAATATTGGCTCTGATACCAATTTGTAGTGCCAACTGGCCAGAAATTGAAAGAAAAGCATAAAACAATAAGAAAAATACAGAATTTATATGGTTCGGCAATTTGCCTACTTCCACGGGAGGCAGCTACTATATTTCAGAGAGAAGTTACACAGAGAGGGTTACAAACAGACCATTTTCTTCTTTTGCTCACCTTACTCATTATACAAAGATGTCATGCCTTTATACAGGCAAATTTATAGTGTGAATTCAAGGTTTACAAATTCAAATTGTACTGCATCGATAAAGAAGACAATTTGAACTTTGCTGGAGTTGTAATTGTTGATTGTTTAAAGTTGCAAATGCTGACAGTTTGAGTTGCCAATATTGAACAAATTTGAGCCATTTTTTCAACACCCTTGAGGTATAAGTCCAACAAGATTATTGTGAGAGACATTAAGGGTTCCTACGAATCTGAGCTGTATGAGTTGTTGGGGAATCTGGCCAGAGAGCTTATTTCGAGAAAGGTCCAATGATTCAAGGTATGTTAAATTTTCCAAAGATGATGGAATGCCTTCGGTGAGCATGTTGTTGGAAAGGTTTAAGGAGCAAGGAGCATTTAGCTTCCTAAACAAGTCAGAAATCTCTCCTTCAAATTTGTTGTTCAACAAATCAACAAAAGCAAAGATATCTTGAATGACTTGGTAATATGTATCAACCCCTTTAGATGTTACTGAAAAGTCCAACCACACATGCATAGAAGCTTCTTCCCAGTTAAATTGTGCTGCTACTTGTCAGTGAAGAAACACAGTTGTCCAAGTTGTTGCAGCCCAAGTTTAATCAAGAAGGGCTGCCACCCACCTTAGCTGTACATTAGTTGTTAAGTAATTATGTAAATCTATAAATAGAATCCTCTTCATTCTTGTTTAGTATTCCGAATCCCAGAGAGGAGAGAACTCCAAAGAGAGTTGATAGAAAGCTTCAGAGAGAACCAGTGTTTGAGAGTTTTGTTTTTGTTCTTTTTCACTGTGTAATTATATTCATTATGAAATAGATTTTATTTCTCTCAAATTGTTTATTATTTGTGATAAGAGAATCACAACAAGTGGTATTAGAGCTAAGATGAAGTTGGAAGGTGTGTTTGGAAGCCAAAAGAAAATTTAAAATTTTTTTGGCTGATTGGTTTTCAGTAGGCAAACACACCAGTGACTTTTAGAGTCTAGTAAATCAACTTTCTACGGTAGACTTGAAGTTAGGGGATGAAGAACAGACCCTCCTACTACTCAGCTCTCTTCCAGATAGTTAGGAAACACTAGTAGTTTCTCTCAGCAATTTAGCCCTCAATGACAAACTTACTATATCTATAGTTAAAGATGCTCTATTTAATGAGGAGGCTATAAGAAAGGATGCGAGGATTGATCAGTCACATGCCCTCGTTACAAAAAGGAGAGGAAGACAGCTAAGAGGAACTCAAGGTAGAGGGAGAGGCAAGAGCAAAAGTAGGGGTAGATCCACAGATGGAAGAAAATCAACTTACAGGTGTTACCATTGTGATTTAGAGGGGTATTTAAAGAAAAACTGCAGGAAGATATTACAAGAGCAGAGTCAGAAAACCAATCAGCCAAAAAAGGATAGAGAAGCACCGGTGAATGTTACATGAGAGATGACATATTGTTCCATCCAGGAAGAGACATGCCTTCACATATCCAGTCAAGATGTTGAATGGGTAGTCAACATAGTAGCGTCCTACCATGTCACTCCGCATAAAGAATTTGGTACTGTGAAGATGGGAAATACCAGTTTCGCGAAGATTATGGGAATTGGTGATGTTCAGATTAAAACAAATGTAGGGTGCACAGTTACTTTAAAGGATGTCCATCATGTTCTAGATCTTTAACTTAATCTACTTTCGGGAATTGCCTTTGGTAAGGAAGGCTACGACAACCACTTCAGCAAAGAGACATTAAAAATGACGAATGATACTATAGTTGTTCCCCGAGGACATATTTATGGAACTTTGTATAAAACTCATGTAAAGATATGCTCAGACAGCCTCAATATCATAGAAGGAAAGACGTTTCAAAATTTATGGCACTAAAGACTCGATCACATGAGTGAAAAAGTTCTGGTAACCTTGACAAAGAAAAAGTTTATCACTGTTTCCAAGGACGCTATGCTAGATCCTTGCAATTACTGTCAGTTTGGTAAGCAACAAAGAGTCTTGTTCAAATCCTCTTTATCGAGGAAATTAGAATTGCTTAGTCTGGTGCACTTTGATGTTTGTGGTCCCATGGAGATGGAATCTTTAGGTGGCAACAAGTATTTCTTGATTTTTATTGATGATGCTTCTCGAAGGTATGTGTGTATTTTCCATGGACTAAGGACCAAGTACTAGATTACTTCAAACTATTTCATATTATGGTAGAACATGTGATCGGAAATAAGTTGAAGTGTCTCAGATCAGATAATGGAGGCAAGTACACTTCCAGAGAGTTCAAAGTCTACTGTAGTATATATGACATTTGATATGAGAAGACGGTCTCACGAACCCCACATTATATTTGAGTAGCCGAGAGAATGAATCGGACAATCATGGAAAGGGTCAAAAGTATGATTAGTATGACTAAGCTGCCAAAGCCATTCTGGGGAGAAGCTTTTCGTGCCGCCTATTATATAATCAACAGATCACTGTCAGTTCTGTTGAATTTTAGAATTTCAAAGAAAGTATAGTCTGGTAAGCATCCTTCCTACTCTCATTTAATAGTATTTGGTTGTTTAGCTTTTGTACATGTATCCAAGGAACTTAGGCAGAAGCTCAATTCTAAAACTACGCTATATATCTTTCTATGATACAGAAATGAAGAATACAGATATAGATTATGGGATCTATAGGCGAAGAAGGTTATCAGAAGCAGAGACAGTGTTCCATGAAAGCTAAACAATAGAAAATATTGAAAAGCCCATTATGTCTTCTGAATCGAAAGACAATGCCCAGGATTTTATTCCAGACAATGCACCTGCATAAGCTGTCACAGATAGTAATAAGGTGCATGAAGAAGAACCAAAAGCAAAATAAGGAGAAGAAGAAAAGGACGTTGAGCAGGGGGAGACTTAATCATCTACACTAGAGAGTAGTACATTTCCTATAATGAGCCAGTTATGGAGATATGAACGTAGCAGGATTCCGTCAACCAGATATTCAGAATCAGAGTATAGTTTGCTTACTGAAGAGGGGGAGTCAGAGAGTTTTCAGGAATCTGTATCTCATCAAGATAAAGGAAAGTGGTTGCTGGCAATGAAAGATGAAATGGAGTCTTCGAGCTTCCAAAAGGAAGAAGGCACTGAAAAACAAATGGGTGCTTAAACTTAAGAAAGACGGCTGCAAGAAAATGGTGAAACACAAAGCCCAGTTTGTGGTCAAATGATTTCTTCAGAAGAAATGAATTGATTTTGATGAGATATTTTCACCAGTTGTGAAGATGGTTTCAATTTATATCATTCTTGGATTGGTAGCCAGTTTGGATTTAGAACTTGAACAAATGGATGTAAAGACAACATTTCTTCATAGAGATCTGCATGAAGAAATATATATGGAGCAGCCAGAAGGATTTGAGGTTTCAAGAAAAGAAAACCTTGTATACTAGACAAGCACCCAGGCAATGGTATAAGAAGTTGATTCATTCATGGTGAATCAAGGCTACAAAAGAACTGCTGTAGATCAGTGTGTTTACTTTAAGAGGTTTTAGGATGGAAATTTTGTTGCACTTTTACTATATGTAGACGACATATTGATCATTGAAAAAGATACAACAAAGATTAGTCAGTTGAAGAATGAACTCTCTAAGTCTTTTGATATGATATACTTAGGACCAACTCAACAGATTTTGCTAGGAGATCACTTCAAGTTGAGCAAGAGTTTATGCCCCTCATCCAAGAAAGAGATAAAGGAGATGAAATCAATCCCTTATTCTTCAACAGTTGGGAGTCTAATGTATGCTATGGTATGCACTAGGCCAGATATTGCTCATGCAATGGGAACAGTGAGCCAATTTATTTCCAATCCTGAAAAGAAACACTGAGAGGCAGTTAAGTGGATTCTCCTGTACCTAAAGGGTATGTCAAAGATATGTCTATGCTACAGGAGAGCTGATCTAGGCTTGGAAGGTTGTGCGATTCAGATATGGTTAAAGATCTTGATGGAAGAAATTTTACTTTTGGATTTATTTATACTTTTGCAGGGGGAACTATATCATGGTAGTTAAGATTGTAAAGGTGTGTTGCTTTATCCACAACAGAAGCAGAGTCCATTGCGATAGCAGAAGGACCAAAAAAATGTTATGGTTAAAGTGATTTCTTGAAGAACTAGACTTTAAACAGAAAGAGTACAATGTACATTGTGATAGCCAAAGTGCTCTAGACTTGAGCAAGAATTCAATATATCATTCCCGAACAAAGCACATTGACGTTCGCTATCATTGGATACATAAGGTGATGGATCAATAAATGTTGAGACTAGTGAAGATCCATACAAAGGAGAATTCAGCAAACATGTTGACAAAAGTTGTTACTTGGGAAAAGCTAGAACTATGCAGAGACATAGCTAAAATGGATGGCATGTGACCATCAGTTTTGAATGAGGCTGGAAGGGGAGAATTGAAAAACTCAATCGTACACAATTGAAAAGTTAAATTGTGTTGCTACTTATCGGTGGAGAAACACAGCTGTTGTCCAAGTTGTTGCAGCCTTAAGTTTAGTCAAGAAAGACTGCCACCCACCTTAGCTGTATATTAGCTGTTAAGCAATTATGTACATCTAAAAATAGAACCCTCCCTATTCTTGTTTAGTATTCCAAATTTTAGAGAGACCTATGTTTGAGAGTTTTATTTTTATTCTTTTTCACTTGTAATTATATTCATTGTGAAATAGATTTTATTTCTCTTAAATTGTTTATTATTTGTGATAAGAGAATCACAACAATTGCTGTCATTTCGTAAACATTAGAACCTGAGATATTATAGTTCTTCGACAAAGAAAAGTTCCACTCTGCACTCATATATTTCAAACCATTGGATTCGATAGACTTCATGGCATTCCAACTAGTGATGTAGTGAGATGGAAACACACCTATGAAATTGTTGGAAGATAAATCAATCACTTGCAACTTGGCAAGTTGATCCACGTCCATTTTAGGTTTGTCAATTACACCATAGAACCCATTATGGTGCAGTACAAGAAGATTCAACTCTGAAAGAGACCTTAACCATGATAGAAAAGTATCGACTAGTTGATTGTTGGAGACAACAATACCTTCAAGCATCATACAGTCGAACCATGATCGTGGTAGTTGGCCCTGAAACTTATTGTGACTCAAATCAATCAATCTCAAACTGCTTAGACTACCACTATTGCTGCATATTTGAGGAATGACACCATGGAATGAATTGTTTCCCAAACTCAACACTGACAGAAAAGTACTTGAGTTTCCCAAGCAGTGTGGAATCATGCCACTTAAGTTGTTAAAAATTGGATATTATGGCGCTTCATTCATAAATCCTCAATTTTATTCCTATCCCACCAAATTATCATTTACATTTTTCAAAAAAAAAAAAATGGGAACTTTTTTATGTAATTAATTGGTTTTACTCCGTCATTGTGGATTATCAAACCTACTCAATTTTTCCAATTTCTTGTAATTCGTAGAATTACTCATGGATTGTCTTCATGGCTCTGCAAGTCTTACGGTTGTCTCAGATCTTGATTATTTCATGATAGTAAATTTCACCAACTCCTTTTCAACAGCCTCACTACTTCAACTCCTTTTTGAATTAATTTGAATTAATGAACACTTGGCAGTATTTAATAAATTTTATTACTTATCAATAAGATTATGCGGTTACGTGTCATGAGGAAAACAAGTTCTATTATTAGCGGAGTTTGTTACCTAAAATATAGGGGAAATTATGTAGACCCTCACGAACTTTCACCATATTTTCAATTAACTGCCCCAACTTTGTTTTTAAACCATTACCTCCCTCACTTTGTTGTTGTATCAAATAACAGCTTCTGTTAACTCTATTGGTTAAATTGGATGGAAAATCATGAATATGTAAGAGTCATTTGACTTACAAACTAGTTCTTTCTAATGTCAAGCTCTGCCATTTCAAATCATCAAAAAACTGGATTATGTATTCCAAAACTTGTCTCTTTCCAGTGAAAGATTTAAGCTTCTAAAATAGGACTTGTTTCTTCCCAGTGAAAGATTTAAGCTTTCACAAGACCACCAAGCCTTTTTTCTTTAAGATTGCCACCCACCTAGAGTTTTAGAGTACGAGATTGGTTGCTCTGAACAAAACAGAACCATTTGTGTTTAAGGTTTTTACTTTCTATGTGATATTGGTTATCATATATGTAGAGAAAAGCATTGAGTAGCTAAAAGAGCATGAGATAAAATGTGAAGCTGTGAGAGGCATGGCTTGGCCAGCTTCTGATGGATTACTTGATCGTTAAATTTTAACATATTATTCATTGAAAGTTTCAACCTTTATGTTTTTTTATACGAATTTGTGCAATATTATTACAATGTATAGTATAATTATAAAACAGTATCTAGTGAGGATGGATTTGGAATGCAAAATAATATGCCTACTTTGTCCTGTTATGAATCTTGTTGACTACAATTTTTTTAACCAAAAGTTTTTATTTGGCATCCATTAAAAATTCTTTTTTTTTTCTTTTTTTTTCCTTTATATTTATGTCACCACCAATTATATTCGTAAATCCTATTAAAAGATAATAATAATTTGCTTTGTTTTGTTCAATCAAACATCAAAATTGATAGTTTAGAGTCTAGAGAATACATGGAATAAGAGCCAAACATAGCTTTCAAAACTCATCATATGAATTTCTGTACATAGTGAAAAACTCTAGCATTCTAAACCTTGTAAAACGAGATAGATGGCACAAAAATATTCAATGCATGATTAAGCTCTAGCTGAGGAAAGTACTATAGAAGGAGGGGCATATTTGTTGTGTTGTAGAGACAGAGCTTGATTGTAATACTTGTCTCCTACTTCCATAAATCTTCTATAAGCCTATGAATAACTTATATAAAACTTAGTTTAGAGACTTTGATAGTCTCTACTTTTCACAAGATGGATCAAGAATTACAGTTGTGTAGGTCTTTTGAAGTCTAGGACATCAACACAAGCCTATAGCATATTAAACGTAACCTTGGTTTTTTAGTGTTTAATTTTCCTCGCTAACACTTTGTAGAATCCCAAAAGTAGTGGAACATTAAAAAAGATACATCAATAGCACAGATCCTGGGAAATTTAGGCATTTGTGTCCATATTCATAAGCACCAAAACAAAAAAAGAAAAAAAAAAGAAGAATACGAAGAAAACATTTGTGCTAGCCATAAGCAAGTGTTGGATAAGGAAAAAAGGATAAATACCTCAAATACCATTTTGAAGAAATGAATGACTAGAGCTGAACTAAGCAATATAACTTTGATATTTTCATGGGGAAAAAGCACCAAGGAGATGAAAGGTGCAAGAAATGCAGGAACATAAAGTAAGAGCATGCCTGTTCTGCTTGGAAGCTTAGTTGTTGTCTATGTGGAAGCTGATTTTTGAGAAATAGAATTCCAAAACGTTGAATATTGTAAGTGTTGTTTTCCTCTTTTCTCTGACAACCCAAGATTAGCTTATGATATTAACCAGACCACAAAGAATGCATTGATTAAAAGAGAAGGTGATGCTGGGAAAACCAATTTCAGCAGCAAAGACACCATCATGATGCTCATCAACCTCTCGGCATCTTTGTCTTAGAGAATGAAATTTCTAGTGGGGTCAGAGGATTGTGTTTGGTACTGATATGCCAAAGAACTCCATGTAAAGAAAGTAGTTTAAGAATGCATTATTTTATATGAACCATAAGAAGTCAGTAATCACCATCACCATCATGGGCTAGACTTAGATATTTACTAAGTCAAAAGACCAACACTTTCCAGAAATACCCTTATGCTGCTAGGAGAATTAATTAGGTGATATTTATACCCATATATACATATAAAGATTTATGCTAACAAACTCTATGTACACAATTTTTTGAAATTTTAGAATGTAAAATTTTCACATTTCTATATGAACATAACTGACATTTCTGAAACATTTTAACATACACATGAAAATTTTAAAAAATATGGTATACAAAATGGAAGACATAATTGCAACCAAAAATGAAATTTAAATAGCGCGTTTTGTAGGTTTTGAAAGTCCAAAGAACTAATCAGTGTGCATGATTCGGAAGTAACATCTAAGTAACAAGGGTACAAGTTGAAAAGCAATAAGTGAAACTCACCCAAATTAGTTCTTCCAACTATGTATATGATGCTTGTCATATAAAAGATCAAATCTTCAACAAACAAGAGCTGTGATGAGAAAGAAACATTTTCACCTGTTTGAATTAAAGACTATTTTAGAGTTATTATTGTAATTATAGCTCATTTTGACCTAGAGTTACATCAAATGGATATTAAAATAGCTTTCCTTAATGGTGATTTGAGTGAGGACATTTATATGCTTCAACCCATGAGTTTTGAAGAGGTTGACAAAGAAGGATTAGTATGCAAGCTTAATAAATCTATATATAGATTGAAGCAACTTCAAGGCAATGGTACCTGAAGTTTGATAAGATTATCACCTTAAATGGTTTTAAGGAAAATTTGATTGATCAATGCATATATCTAAAGGTCAGTGGAAGTAGTTACATATTCTTATTTTATATGTTGATGTTATACTACTTGCTTCTAATGACACTGACTTGTTGGTTGAGACAAATTACATGTTGTCGAGTCATTTTGATATGAAGAATCTTGGTGAAGCCTCTTTTGTCTCCGAGAACCTATATTAAGAAGATTTTGAAAAGGTTCAATATGCATGCTTGTAGTTCCACAAAAGCACCAATTGTGAAGGGTGACAAGTTTTCTAAAGTACAATGTCCTCAAATTGATGCTAAAAGAAAATAAATGAAAGTTGTTTCTTATTCATCTATAGTAGGCAGCCTTATGTATGAACAAGTATGCACGGGCCCTAATATTGCTTATGTTGTGGGAGTGTTTGGAAGGTACTTAAGTGATCCTGGACTTCAACATTGGCAAGTTGCCAAGAAAGTCCTTAGATATCTTCAAGGGATTAAGGGTTTAGTGTTGACATATAGAGAAATCGATATTCTAGATGTGGTTGCTTATTATGATTTTGACTTTACATGTTGCTTTGATGATAATAAATCTACTATAAGAAATATATTTATAATTGGAGGAGAAGCTATTTCTTAGAAAATTGTCAAACAGACACTTACAGCTTCCTCAACTATGGAGGCAGAATATGTTGTATGTTATAAGGCTAGTTTTAATACTATGTTGGCTTCAAAATTTCATTTCAGCTTGGAAATTGTTGATTTCATTTTGAGATGCTGAAATTATTTTGTGATAATTTTTCAGCTGTAGCTTTCTCTAGAAATGCTTGGAGTACTTCTCGCTTCAAATATTAATGTGAAGTTCTATTTTGTAAAAGAGAAAGTAGCAGAGTCTTTTATTGATGTGAAACATATTTCGACACATAGCATGCTTTCAAATCCACTAACCAAACGTTTTCCCATGCAGTGTTTTAAGAACACGTATCCCGAATGAGATTGTTGGATGCCTAAGGTATTTTGAAATAGTG
Organism: Rhamnella rubrinervis; assembly: GCA_007844105.2. NCBI lineage: Eukaryota > Viridiplantae > Streptophyta > Magnoliopsida > Rosales > Rhamnaceae > Rhamnella > Rhamnella rubrinervis. The sequence continues at coordinate 10,502,078 of CM017577.2, forward strand.
GGAGTATATTTTGATAAGGATTGCTAATGTTTCTATGAATTTCAAGCAATACAATTATAAAATTAAAATGTTTTGGATCATTATCATTAGTTTTGTGATATTGTTTGCACTTATATTTGACTTATGACATTTGTATATGAACCATATTGTGTTAGTCTCAATGTTGAGAATTATTTGACCATTTTATTTATTATAAATCTCTAATATGCAGTTATATATATTTATGTGTATGACTATATTGAGCATATAAGTTGTTTCAGATTGTTATTAATATGCTAATTGATTATGCAGTTCAAGTGGGAGAATTGTTGGAATTTATAGACTTAGCATAATCAATATGACAATTATATTGATTATTATTTGATTTACTTAGTGTACCATAATGGGTTGGACACATATAGAATATTGCCTGAGATTTATATGCTACCCTATTCAGACTTAATTGACCCATTAAATTAAATTACCAATTTTGTAAATCCCATTTTGGTTTATAAAGTTCATATTTTTATAATAAAGTTTACTTTTATATTATATGATTTTATTAATATTAATATTATTATTTATTTTTATTAAATAAAATAAATAAATAAATATGACAGGACCGTACTCGGGATGGGTCCCACCTCAAAAAAACCCTACCAAAATTTTATATAAATTTCAGAAGAACCTCCCTAAAACTTGGTCTAACCCAGTTTTGTACCTGCAAATAAAATCATTTTCAAAATATACATCCAGTAGTCACAATAAATACCATTGGATTTCCCACAACAGATTAACCAGTTACCATAATAAATTTTAAAATAGGAAGAAATTTAATATATAGCACACCTTGGTACCAACATGGGATATTATCAGAGCAATCTAATTGATTTTTAAAAATAGTAATAAAAATAAAGTGCGTAAGTTGAATTCAAAAGAAGCTGAAAAGTTTATTACAAAAATAATGTAAAACTCTCGAAATGTTGAAATATAGGGTGGTGATGCCTCATGGAGATCTAACCACAAATACTGAAAATTTATCAAAAAAAATGTAACTAATGAGGTAAGCTCAGTGAGTGGTCCCCATTACTCACATTGTAAATAATTTATGCAACAATGTGAATAAATTATATTAAATGGTTTACTAACCTCATGGTAACAGTTTTAACACTAATGAGAATAACAACAATAATCAATACCCTATAAAATAAAAAAAAAATTCCATAATAAATAATCACAGTAAATAACAATATAAGAAAATCTCTCAAACTGGTGAAGAATTATGCGCCAAGATACAACCCAAAATCATAGGGGAAAACTCATACTACCCTCGCCCCAGTAGCAGAGATGGATGGTAGGAAACACATACCTAAGGCCCCAAGTAGAGATGGATCATCGCCCATTTCATGTCGCGTAGACAAACGAGGGGACGGAATATATAATGTACCATCGCCCATCCTACTCGCAGGAGGACTAATACAAATCATCAACAAGGCAATCACTATGTCCAAGTGAATATAAGGCGTATACTAACAGAAGGAAATATAACACAACCATGTCCACGGCGTAAAACATATTTAATGGTCAAACTCAATATTTTTATGTAATCATACCAATATAAATTCTCCAAAATCACATTTAATAATCAATATGTATTTAAATATATATTTTCTCATAACAAATAATATATATATACTATTTAAAATAATTATTTTAATATACCAAAATTGTCAAATTCATTAATTTATAACAATACTCAAACATAATCAATTTAATATAAAGATATAATTTTAAAAGTAAGATTTAATCTACTCACAAATTATCACCGCTAATCCGATGAACGCCTCCAAGATTCCGCTTTTAGCATGATCCTACGTAATAACCAAATGTACCATTTATTAATTCTTAAATTTAAATCAATAATATTTTGTTTACACAATCTCACCCCAAAGACTCTCTTCTCATATTGAGTAATTTCTAATTTATCACACCTTTAGATTGTATAATGAATAAGATCAGATAATGAATAGCCAAAATGTGAATTGTACCGATATCAAATCTGAACTTCAATTTAGCTTCTACTTGATACTGAATACCTTAATTCAATCAAATTTGAGTTCTCTCATGTCCAATTGATACAATTTCCAAAATACATTAAACCCCTAAAATTGGAATTTTTCTCAAATCTTAACCAAAATCGACGATTATATACCAAATCGGCCCAGAGACAAGGATCAAGAATTTACCTTCCATCGACCGGTGATAACCGACGGGCTGGAATTTGGCCGTAAAGTTTCGGTTTAAGGAGAATTTTATAATTTCTGCAAAATCAAGCATTTTAAGGAAAACGAGTCTAATTGCATTCTGAGGTCAAAAATAGTGGAAAGCACCTACCTTCATAAAAAACTCACCAAATCCGGAATGGAGAGAGAAACTTACCAAATTTACTCCGATTCGGTGGCTACTAGTAATTTTTCGCGGAAGGAGGGTCTTATGGTAGAGTTCTCACAATTCTATTGGTGGTAGTGGGTCCTGATGCATGAAGGCGTAGCAACAATTTATTTTCCAACAGTGCTTAAAGAAAGAAAATAGGAGAAAGAAAGAGATTGGAGGGTAAAGGCTCGGGGAAGAAGAAGAGGAAAAGAAGAAAAAAAATTTAATTATTTAATTTTGAAATATTTACAATTTTACCACTGTCTTCTCTTGACCATAACTTTCAAACCGTAACTCCGAATCAATTGTTCCGCTAGTTCACGAACTCGTATCGATAAGCTCTACCCAACGGTATCAAAGTCAAAATAAAAAAAGAATACGTGGCAAAAGTCAATTTTAATCCCTATCAATTTGGATAAAATAGTCAAAAAAAAATACGGGTTGTTACAAAATAAAAGGTGGACTAAAGTTGTTTGTGTGTGCTGGTGTATGAGAAAGAAAAAGCACAACACAAAAGGATTTTTAAGGGTTCAGAAAAAATAGGGGATAGCATATATTAACTCTCTTGCAATTTTTTCTTCTACCCTTTAGTTCTTCAATTTTTAGCAGAGAAGATGAGCATAAGTAGCTTAATCATGGCTTCTGAAAGCTCAAACAACTATCGAGGTATGGTTAAGTAATTCATGCTTTAATGCTAAATGAGATAATTTATTTAATATACAGTCGTTATTCAAAGACTTGTGCTTTCTATCTCCTCTAGCTCCTGTATTATCGTGTCATAGTGTCTCTATTGGTATTCGGCTGCTAATCCTATGTTACCAAACAAACTCATTGCTTCATGTTCTAATGAGTCTCCAACAGGAAAAATAACTCCTTTTAATATCCATATCATTAGCCAACATGCGAGAAGATCTTGTGGTAAAAAATATTTTGCATCCTTTTTTATTAATCCCAAAAGATATTCTAGCATTCTCTCGATCAAGTTTATCCCAAATTTCGTCTGCAATTATGAGTAGATTATTTTCTTGTCTTAATTGATTTCGTAACTATTCTGCTCTTACATCCTTATTTTCTTCACGCAATTTCATACCCAAACATTCTCCAATATCATGTTGGATATTTCATAGACAAATAAATGCCAGAATGAAAGATATTTTTTTTTTTTTGCTAAAAAGAATTACATTTAACAATAAAGAACATACAAAACACCTCCAAAAGGTGGATTATATAGCAAAAGCCAACTGCTCTACTAAAATCAAATCCAAAACAAAAAAAGGGAGTTCCTCAAGCGAGAACTCATCAACATAAAAAGAAACACTTTTATTAAGAGGAAAACTACTAAATAGTCTGCAACTGTATTCGTCTCTTTAGGAGACCATTCAAGCTTCCACTTGGCTTTCGAAAACCTTCTCTTGATCGTAATCAATCTCTTAAACAAGTTCCAACCACTTGGCTAAGAATCAACAAGAACTTCTTCCACCATATATTTTACATCCACCTAAAAAACAATACTCCTCCAATCAGAACTATCAGCATAATTTGTTGCCCAATCCAGAGCTAAAACTTCTGCTTCAAAAGCTGAACTGCACCCACTTCCCAACACTTTTGAGGAAGCAAAGATAACTTTACCAACTTCATTGGGAACAATAAAAGCACTTGTTGTTTTGTTTTGTTTAAACTCTACAATTACATTAATTTTTAACCACTCTTTGTGTGGAGGCTTCCACATGAACCTCACTCAATTGGAACTTGAGCTCCCCTCATCATTTACAGCTGGCTTTCTTTTAAACTTCTCTACTGCCAATGTGAAATCATTAACAGCTCTATCCACTTTAAAATTACATTTGAATTAAATTGCATTCCTAAAAGCCTAAACTTTGTAAAAAAAAACGTAGCAAAGAAAGTAAGCACATCATCTTATCCATTCCTCTTTCTAACATAGCAGAAGAGGGATTTAAACAACCTTCAACGAATTGCTTCAAAGACCTATAGCCCTGGTTGTCCAAACGGCAACCCCAGGAATTACCACAAGCGATACATCTCACTAAGCTACAGTCTTTGAAAAGATGAACCCTTGTTTCCATCTCATAGTTACAACACTCACATCTTTTGTCACCCTGTTTCGTCCGCTGCTAAATTAACTCTCAAGTTGGAATAACATTAGCAAGCATCCTCCATAAGTGCACTTTCAGTCATTCATGAAACTTACTTTTCCAGACAGCATTCCTAATAGGGTCTTTATCTTCATACAATTGAACATTGATTCCTTTTAAATAACAGTCTTTAACCGAGAACCTGACTCTCTCATTCCCAATCCATAGGAGTTTATTTTTAATAATTTCATGAGAGAAACCCATCTGTAGAATATTCTCCACCATTTCTTCCTCACAAATCTCATTTAAAAGGTTTTGATTCCATCTTGTCCTATCTCTCAACCTGAGAGAAATCACCTGTTCTAGAAGGACACATTCACTTTAGCTTTTAGTTTTAGAACCAAACCTAGAACCCTAGGTATCCATGGGTCTTTCCATGGGTTTATCAAATACCATTTTCAATTTTGAAGCAAGCCCACTTAGCCAAAAAATCACGGGATATAGCAATGCCTTGCCAAACATTTGATCCCTCCTTTCAACTCATACTCAAAAAAAACTTTTTTTGATATTAATTCATAATTTTTTTATCACCTTTAGCAATTGACCAAGTAAGTTTTACCAACATTGCTAAATTAATTTCCTTGAACCTCTGGAATCCCAACCCTCCATAATCTTTCGGAGTGCATAGGTATACCCATGCTTTCAACATCAAGGTTTTGTTCCTTTCTGGTATAGTTTACCACCAAAAGTGATACTAAGGAATCAAGCTCATTGCAAACTTCTATTGGCAACTATTCGAATTAAGGTGGCCTTTCCTACTCGTTAAAGCAATTGGTTTTGCCAACTTTCAAGCCTTGCTCTAAGTCGATCTTTGATCTTATCAAACTCATTAGATTTTCTTCTCCCAAAGATTAGAGAGTTGCCCAGGTAAATCATATTAGTTGCCATCTCCTTGAAACCAAGAGTAATATAATCTCTTACCTTGTCCTTCTATCTGTATTACTAGAGATTATAGTTTGGGATTTTTCCATATTAGGAAGTTGGCTGGACCATTTTTCATAAACATCTAGTACCTTTTTCAAACTTTGAGCCTCTTTCCCATTTGCCCTACATGCTAGAAGTATGTCGTCTACATAAAAAAGTTAAGACATTGGAGGCGCTTCCTTACTAACTCGAATTTCATGAATTTGTCATTCTATTTCTTTACAGGATAGTAATCTTGAAAAGATTTATGCATAGGTGATAAATAAAAACGGAGATAGTGGGTCTAATTGTCTTAGGGCCTTTGAAGAAATAAAATTTCCACATAAACTACCATTGATGAGAAGGTTAAAACAAACAAATTGCATATAGCTCATGACTATGTTTCGAAACTTAGTAGATAATCCTCAAGCTCCCAAAACGAGATCCAGAAAACTCCACTCAATCCTATCATAGGCTATTTTTAGATAAATCTTCATTAATATCAAACCCTTCTTTCCTTTATACTTTTTAACTTTATTGACCAATTCATATGCCACAACAGTATTTGTTGTGATCCATCTCCTTTCGACAAAAGCACCTTAGTTGGGGTTGATCATTCGATTCAGAAACTTCCTCATTTTGGAGGCTAAAATCTTTGAAACCACTTTGTAAGTGAAGTTACAGAGACTTATAGGCCTAAAATGGTTGAAGTTTGAGGCGTGATTAGCTTTAAGTATAAGAACCAACATTGATTTATTCATCTTAGCCCACATCCTTCCCAACAAGAAGCATTCCTGCACAAAACTTACTAGCTGTTCTCTTTTGATATCCTAATAAACCTATAAAAGATCCCTGAGAACCCATCCGATCTTGGGTTTTTAGAGGATGCATATACCACACTGCTTTTGTAACTTCATAAAAAGAATTCTCATTAAATTCTTATTTTCCTCCTCATTAATACAAAGACCATTCAAATCTTGAAGGTTAGTAGGAAGCAAAGGAATTTCTATATCATAAAACTTAAATAACTCCCTTAAGAAATACTCTGCGATTACATTCCTATCCGTTACCCAATTTGAATAATCCTTGATTGCTTCGATCCTATTGCTTCTTCTATGAATTAAAGTTCTTGCAAAAAAAACTTAGAATTCTTGTCTCCTTCGTTTAGCTAATTTTCCCTTTATTTTTATTTCATGATTGACTCGTATCTTTCCTATTATTGATTCATCTTTTAAACAAGCTCCTTCTGTTTGCGTTGAGTCTGTTAATGCCCCTGTCTTCCTAGTCTTGGAGAGACCTTAATTTATCCTCTAAAGCATTGATCTTTGATTGAACCCAACTAAAATGTTCCTTGTTTCAAACTTTGAACGCCTTTGATATAGCTAATAAGTGAGAATTTATATTAACAAACTCCCTCATTCCCATCTCACAACCTTTCCAAGCCTCATTCACTATATTATAGCTATCTTTATTTAAAGTCCATATTTTAAAAAATCTAAAAGGTCTTACCAGTTTTTCCATCTTACCATGAGTATGAATCAAGATAGGGGCATAATCTGAGACAGAGAACTCCAAATTCCTTACTGTCTCACCAGGGAAGAGATTAATCTATTACAGATCAGCCACAATCTTTCTTTAATCAAACTCTTCTGTCTATTAGCCCATGTGAACCAACCACCATGAGAGCCAAGATCCACTCCTCTAGCATTCTAAAGAAACTTCTTAAGGAACAACCACTTCCCCTCAATACCTCTTCCTCCCAACTTCTTTGAGTTTTCAATTATTTCATTGAGGTCTCCAAAAACCAGCCAAGGCTTGTCATTTTCTTAAACATACTTTTCCATTTCCCTTCAAAAGGTTTTTTGTCGCTACATCGAGTAGGACCATAGCAGGCAAATAATCTCCAATAATTCCTAGCTTTGAAATTGAAAATCTTATAGCATATTCTCAATGATGAAGTCCACACAATTTCTAGATTGATCTCCTCTTGCCAAAGCATAATTAAACCTCCTGCCTGACCCACCGCATCTACCACTTCAAAAGAGTCAAACTTTAGTCTCATACAAATCTTTTCCAATTTACCGAGCTTACATTTGGTTTCAAAAAGGAACATACAATTTGGTTCCCATTCCCTAACCAAATTTCACAATGAATTTATAGCCTCTACCCGACCTAATCCCATGTAATTCCATGTCAAGATGTTCATGGAAAAGGGGGGCATATGTTGACCCGTTTCCTTGGCCTTCTAAAAATCCATCTTCCCTATCTGGTTGTTGCTTCCATTTCCTCTACTTGAGTTTCCTTCTCCAAAACCATCTCCTAAACTTCTATTCCCTCTGGCCAAATCTTTCCAAGACCGTCTTCTTCTATTTATCTGCGATCTCATAAAGTAGCGACTAGAAGAGGACCCAGGCTTAAAGTTCGAAGGAGGTGAGAAAGTTGACTGCACTTGAATCTATTGCTTGCAGATTTGAAACAAGAGATTCAATCTCAATACTTTCTCCTAACTCTCTGTTGTCCGCATCTTCCTCCTCTTCACCAGTAATAAAACTTTCTATGGCCTCATTAAATTCCTTATCCAATCCTCCTATTCTTCTTTGCTTAAAGCCATCTCTTTCAATATTTTCCAACATGGCTTGAGGTGTTCTCTTTTTCTATAAAATAGGAGGGGATTCAAAAAATCGATTTTTGGCTATGTGCTAGATTCACAAGACTCCGGCCCACTCCCATGCACTCAAATATTTCGTACTCCAAATCTTTAAAATCAAGAGCCCTCAAATCATTTTTTCTATGAACCTCCAGAGCATTTAGATAACTCAACCCTCTTCTAACTTAAAAACGTAATTGAATAACATCAAAACCCTCTCTCCTCAATTTATCAATCACCACAAACTTGAAATCCGATGCATACTTTGAGGATTATTGTTTTAATGAAAGCATTAAAGTCTCCAGCTCAGGACACATAGCTACCATCTTTTGAAAATCTACCTCAATGATTTCCTTTTCAATTTCTTTTCCAAACTTGTGCTTATCACTTAACATGCTTTCTAAAGCCCCATCCTTGTTAACACAAATTAAGAAATTTTGTAAAATATGCTCTGAGCATTTTAATATCTCGACTTCTACACCTTTTGCATGTCTTATCTTAGGCTCCAGTATCGAAGTGATAAGCAAAATACTATTGGCGACACCTGCCTTCAGCTATGATCCATAGATTCTTGCCACAAATCGAGCTTTTGTTGTGATTGTTGCTAGTTAGAAAGGCAACATTTCCCAATCACATGCTCCAATAACCCATAACATAATAAAAAATATGAAAGTTTCTCTAATTTAAATTACACCCATAACTCCGACCCATCTTCTCTGGCTTGAAGGAATCCAGCTAGTAACGGATTTCCCATAGTAATCTCGACTCTCAATTGGAAAAATCGATCAAAATCGATGTGATACCAATGAACTCCCACTAATGGATGACTGACGAACACCTCCTAACTCTTTTCCTATCTGCAGAGCAAATCCTGGGTGAAGAAGGTTGGGAGGTAATCCATGAACCTATATGTAAAAGGTTTAAGTAGAAAAATCAATTTCTTGTAAAGATACTTCACTTGACAATTCCTTTACAATGAAATGAGCCTCATTCAATGACCAAGGTCTCTTATTGAAGATGACATCTCTATCTTCCTTCAAAGAGAAGGTCAGTTTGAAAACATTCTCTAATAATCATTCAATCTCTAGTTTCCCTTTTAACGTCCACACCTTCTTCAAAATTTCCATCACTGTAAATCTGCTAAAACTTCTGTTGGAGAGGACTTTTCCAACTAATATTTTCTCTGCTAGCTTTGACTCTTATGTCTCCTCTGATCTCAATGACAGAGAGTTCAGAGACTCTTGAAGACCTTTGGCCTTTGACAGCCATTGTTCCATAATGAAAAATGCTAGCACAAGAACAAATCTCAGCAGCAAGCCTGATAGAATGAGAAGACTAGCAATATCTTTTCTCATTCACTAGAGAGTTTTTTAACGAGCCAGAGACATCTATAGTCTTTCATATTAGGATTTTGTCCGGGCACACCTCTTAACTATAATTATTAATTGTAAAAGGTTGAATATTCCAGAATGAAAGAGTATAAGTGAATAAGAAAGTATAATATATTAAATTTAATAGTACTATCATTTCCAATTACTACCAAACAATCAATAGAAATTTTTTAATAAAGTAAAAATTTAGTGGGAAACATCTCAAACCCTCTTTCCCAATGCACACACACGCACATGGCATTTGTTGCTTGTCTCTCACTTAATTAACCTAGCTAGCAATACTCCATCGACAAGTCTTTAATAGTATTTGTTAAATATCATTTAAGTTTGAACTTTTTCTACGGATTATTGCAACAGCTTGCTTTGTAATTAGGGTTTAATTTTTTAGCATCAATGCTCCTGAATTATAGATAAAGTTGTATATTAGCTCTTAAATTATAAAATTGACACCAATATCTTAAATTTTTAAAATAAATATAAATTTATCTGACTCATAAATATAGTACATTCTTATCTATTCAAATATATATTTTATATGTTAAAGGTTGAGATAGATGATACTATGTGAAAAACAAATTAGTTTAACTCATTCATGTAAAAAGAAAAAGTCTTTTCAAAGAGTTAAAAAATTTGGTATCTAGGTAAAAATATATTGTGTTTATAAGTCAATGACAATTTATATATGTTTTTGAAGTTCATGAATATTAGTGTCATTTTTATTTGTAATTTTATGTTTAGTTCAGAAGTATTAGTGCAAAAAACACTTTATGAAATTCGTAATTAATATTCATTCATATATATATATTAAATTTAAGTTTTATAACGTTAACAAATATTAAAAAAAAAAATTTTGAAGAAAATTTTTACTCGTATATTGAACTCCCAAAGCATCCTTAAGAATAGTTGCCCTCAAATTGTTGATGGACTATAGATAGGTAGGTTCATTGAGTGGGAGACAACCAACAAACATGTCCATGTGCATAATGCTGAGAAAGTGTATTTGAGATGTATTACTAAATTTAAATGGGTTAATAAATTAGTAATATTTTTAATAAATAGGTTAAGCCAGTCTACACATCTAGCACAGCTCTTAAAAGACTCTAAAATGAATTGGCACGATGGTGTTAAAGATATAAAAATATAATAATTTTAAAAACAATCGTTGTCAAGCCACAGTCCAATTTTTAGACGACTCTACAAAAAAATATCAACAGATTAGTCATGAAGAGTTCCATTTAATGAATTTGGCTACTCTATTATAATTATGAATTTACTGAAGGCAAAGCTTATGAAATCAACTCGGTTAAGTTTTCGAAGTGTTGGTTGCAATTGATTATTTACAGGAGCTATATATGCGCATATCAGTTACATAAAGAATCTAACATATTTTGAATTTTAGATGTCATGTCTAGGTCCAACTGCATTTGGATTTTTTAACATATTTCATAAATAATAAATATATATATATTTTATAAATTACCTAATATGCCTGTTAAGGATTATAAATTGTTTTTCAAAAATTATAGATAAAATTCGTCAGATATCAAATCAATTCGTAAATGTTGAATTAAAAATTATTTATTTGTTTATTATTTTTTAAAAAATTTATTAAATTATTTTGTCATCCGACGGATTTCTTCATCATTTGATGAATTGCTTCGTTAGATGATGAAGGAATTTGGCAAATGTTTAGCAAATTTGGGCCGAATTAATACCAAACAAAAAATTATTTTTAAAAAATAAAGATTTATTTATATAATATAAGAAGATAAATACTTAATACAAGTTAAGAATGATAATTTTTTATCTTAAATCAATTTATTAGATGTGAAATTAAAGATTTTTTTTTCTTATCTTTCTTAGCAATTCAGCACCAATTGTTTTGCCAAATGGTGAAGCACTTCGGTAATTTTTCAAAAATTCGGCATCTGCCTAATTAATGCCAAATAAAAAATTATTTTTTAAAAATTAATTTTAAAATAAAAATTTATTTATATGATGTAAGAAGATAAATATCTAATATAAAATAATAGTGATAATTTTATCTTTTATGGTGCATGTTTTATGTAAAAAAAGAAAAAAAAAAGGAAGACAAAAGATAAGAAAAAAAAGAGAAGATGGTGAAGATAGTGCAGGAGCATTGAATGAAGAAGAAAGTGGAAAAAAGTAAACTTATAAAGTTTAAGAGTATTTTTAACTTTTTACTATAAAAACTAGTTAAAATTTTAATTCTATTGCCAGTTAAATAAAAAAAATTCAAAAGAATTCTGTTATGGATATAACAACTAAAAGCCCACTATATTTTTGCTTGTAACGATTGGTACTTACTAAAAATGGACACATTCCAATGGATTTGTTAATTGTTGAGATGTTTCATCGAAATTATTACAGTGATTTTTAAGGTGCTCAAATTATAATGAGCCTCTTGAGCACTACCATTGGAAGCCATTGAGTAACAAAAGTTGTTGCATTACTGTGCAGGGTGAATCACCTGGAATTGATCAGCAAAAGTGGATAGAGCTATTAAAAAAATGCTCTTACCCAATAATTAAAAATCGGGATTTAAAAAATTAGAAAAATTCACATAATTCAGCTACTTCTTTCAAGAGTACCTATAAACATATTGCTTAAAAAATAGAATTTGTATGTAGTATATATGTTACCGCCTGAAGTTGTAAATAACTAGTATTTATAGAATGTATACACATCAGCTTCTTTTTTTGTGCGTAATGCAATTGTTATTTTATTAAAAAAAAAAACATAAAATCACTAACTAATCAAAATTTAGATTTTGGTATTCAATTTGGATTTTAAAATACTTTGATAGAATTTTTTAATCAGAGACTTTTAGAGATTTTAATAGACTTTTGTAGAATTTATAAAAATATGAATAACTTTTAATGACTTTTTGTTTTTGATTTTTATAGACTTTAAAATACTTTTATAAACTTTTTTATTGTACAAGTTGATATATATATATATATATATGTATTTTTTTTTTCTCACAAAGACGCCAATAGTTTTTTTTTTTTATTTTCACAATGATGTCATTAAGAAGAGACTAATAAATAGTAATGTAAGATTTTCATTTTCCTTACAAGAACGCCATTAGTTTTTTTTTCTTACAATAGGAGGAAACCAATAAATAATGGTAGAGGATGACAGGATAATAGAATAATTTCAAAGTGAAGTAAAAAAATAAAGTAAAATAGATGAAGAGAAGTAAATATTATTGTGTGGTTCTGACATATCATTGAAATTAAAGTATTTGAAAGTTTAAAAAAAAAAGAAAAACAATTTATAAGATTGAATACATATAAAATTCACCAAAAATCATTAAAAGTCTACATAAGTTTATTTTTTATAAAAGTAAAATCTAAATTAAATACCTCTAGACTTTTATGAACTTTAAAAAGTTATAAATTAAATATCTCAAAACTTTTAATGACTTTTTAAAAGTTTATAAAAGTTTAAATTATATATCTCATTACTTTTAAAAGTCTCAAAAAGTTTTAATTAAATATTTTTTAATTTTTTAAATTTACAAAAGTCTTATAAAATCATGATTAAATACACCCCTATAAATTAAATACTTCTAGACTTTTATAAACTTTAAAAAGTTATAATTAAATACCTCAAAACTTTTAATAACTTTTTAAAAATTTATAAAAGTTGAAATTGAATACTCGTTACTTTTAAAAATCTCAAAAAATTTTAATTTAATATCTTTTGATCTTTTAAGTTTATAAAAGTCTTATAAAGCCATGATTAAATACACCCCTGTAAGTAAATCATTCTTATTTATTTGTTTACAAAACTAATTATTTATTTGTGGCTAATTAAATTGAAAACTTTAAGGACTAAGATGAATTCGATCTTTATGTCTTAAATCTTAACAGGGGGTGGAAAATTTTGGTCCATCCTAAGAATTGTAACCGGATAGGTTATGTTTATAAAAGCGCACAAACTAACGAGTGTAATGTATATATACACGTCTTCACAAAAGAAAAATATATGTATACACGTATAGGCAAGGAAATCTATGAGCCCCCGATGGTAGCCCGTCACACACCATCATAATTTTATTTTTGGTTTCAATTTCAAGCCCAAGCAATTCAGAAAAACCAGTGTAGCTTTTTCTTCTCTTCAATGGAGACTTCTTCTTCCTCAAGTTTATTGTTGCACAAAATGTCTCCGCCAGTTACCAGCTGTATAATATTCTCTAGCATTAATTGTAGTTGGAAGCAGAAGAGAACCTCTATCGAAGCGTCTGCAATTTCTTACAGGAAATTCATTCATTTTGCTTTGGATGAAACCAAACCAAATACCCATTTGGTCCCTTCTTCTCTTCAGGTACCCACTCTTCACTTCCCATATCTTTTTGCATTTTCTGGGCTTTAAGCGCATATGGGTTTCTTGAATTTGTTTAATTTAGGCCTAGTTCGCTCACTTTCTTTCCAACTCCTTGAATGAACCCATCTTTTTCTTTTGATTCATTAAAAAGTTCGTGGGTAGTATATATAGTTGTTAGTTTCCCAAGTAGTATATATAGTTTTTGGCTGATGAACACTGAAATGATGGCTTGGCACTGTTTGTTTGGATAAACCCTACAAATTTTAGGGTGATTACTGATTAATACTTAAACTTTACTAGCACTCTGAAAGTAAAATGCGCTTTGGTTGAAAATAGTTATAAGAACAAATTTAGGTTAGGACCTCTATAAATGGTGTTCCTTTTTGTTGATTTGGGCCTTTATTTAGTTTTACTGCTTTCTTTACTTATCTTTATGAAGAAAATTGCTGCTTTATTTTCTGGAAGTGAATGTTTTGTGGATGCTCATTATTATGGAGGTTACCCTTTAGAAAGGAGGAATGCGAGGCATCTTTAGATTCTGGCATAAATATTAGATATATAAATTCACAAGTTAGGAAACTGATAATATATGTGAGTACTTTTGAAACTCGTAATTTAACAAATTCTGGCATAATCAGAGGAAAAGGTCTTAAATCAGCATGATTACTCTTTAACTTAGAGAAACAGTAGCGTACTTGATAAATAAATTTGTGAACTTGTAGTTTTGGTCTTTTTAATTTTTGAAAGTTCCCATATTTAGAACATTTTTTCTTGATAGGAAATCTATTCTCCTTCCAAAAAATGAAAATAGACTTAAAATTAAGAAACAGAAAAAAAAAAAAAAAAAAAAAGAAGAAGAAGAAGAAGAAGGAAAAGCTTTTCAGAGTTTTGTTCAACCAACAACTAATATGTTAGCAAGAATGACTTTTTTGTTGGCTTCCTGAAAATGATTTTGGCTGATTGCTCATGTCTTTTGTTTTAATTCTTATCCAAAGGCCATGGAAGAAAAAAATGAAAATAGCTTTTATTATCAACTAATTATTGTTGATTGTTCTGGACTGGTTTGTATAACATGTGCACACACTAGTTAATGAAGATAGAACTGTTCTGAACTGCCGAGATCATATCTAACTGTTTTCCTTCCATCAATATAATAAGTTTATATTGTATGTATTGTGTTTGTTTCTTCCAGTAATCAATAGTTAGTGAATGAATGAGTTTAGATTTTGTGCATGTGTGTATGTTTTGTCAATCATGTCAGTATCTTTGTTTATTATAGTTCCTGCTATTTATAACAACATAAATTGTTGTGTCATTAGGAACGATTTAATTCGATGACTTCCCTTGACGGTAAAGTAGAACTTCAAATGCTATCATTTGAAGCTCCTAAGATTAGACTTCTGCGCAGTTTGAGTATTGAAACTGAAACAATCCAGGTATCATTCTCTGACATGTTACTGTATTCATGCTTGTGTCAGCAATATGAAGTCAATATCAAGAGAGGTCAATTTTGGTTGTCTGTTGAAGAGGTGAATATGTCTAGATTCTTCTGGAATTATTTAGGTGATAATTAGATCTTCATCTATGTCTCAGGTTAGGGCTTAATGTACTGTCATATATGTCAATATGCATGTCTTCAGTCTTTTGTTTTATGATTTGCTGCATTTCTAACTCTTTCTTTACGCTTCAGTTTCTCCTCTACTCGTTCAATCCCTGCCCCCTTATATATAGAACTTAAAGCTAGAGAGGAGATGGGATTAAGAATAATGTTTTTAGACTCTAAACAACATAATGAATAATCAAATTGTTTTAAAAGACAAGCTATTTTTTTTGTAACAAGGATTTAAGATTAGGCGGTTAAATATTGAAGAATCATCTAATTCAATGAACAGTGAAATAAAGCAGAGAGAAACCACATTTTTTTCATCACAACTGATGTCTGTATGCAAAAGGAAAATAGCTTCACAAACATCAAGCTGCAGTATTTATTTCCGCTACTGTTGCACAGATTCTTCCAATATCGTTCTCTTATGTTGTAAATCTCTCTTCAATTTTATTTTTTTTTTGCAGGTTTTGGATTTTTGTGTCTTCCCAAAACCAGAATATGATGTACCCATATTTTGTGCCAACTTTTTTACCAGTGGCAATGCAAACATAATTTTGCTGTAAGCTTTCTTCCTTCTTTAAATTTTGAACCCTTTTTTTTCTCATTTATATTAATCATATTCTGAAAGACTTATTGTTGAATGGCATTCTCTTGCCTTAACTGAGAAACACATGTCCTAAAGGAATTCTCTCAGAAATTTTTAAAACTAACCAGAAATGCAATGAAAACTACTTTTCAACGTGCCTTGTCTTGAAACTCTGTTTACATCTCTTTTGTTTCTGTCTGTGTAGTAGATCTTTTTTATCCCTGCAAAGTAGCATTTGTCTTGCAACAAAATTTTGTATCTTTCTTTTGAGCTTGGCCAATAAGTTACCTGTAATTGATCATTTGCAGGGACCTTAACCCTTTGCATGACGTCATCAGTGAAAGAAATTATAAAGAAAAATATTATAAAGGTTTAATGCCTCTTGGAGTTAAATATGCTGAGGTAATTTCAATGCTTAGTACTGGAAAATTAAGTATGAATTCTGATCTTTTAACATATTTATATTTGTTTCAGAATCTTTTCTGAAGGTTATGGCATTTTGACTCAAAACAGATTTCATGCAGCTTTTACCCTGGGGAGGAAAGCTCACAAGCGAGTCTTTAAAATTTTTCTCACCAATTGTGTTATGGACGAAATTTACATCAAGCCAATGCAATCATGATGTCTTATTTTCCGCATTCATGGATTATTACAAGGTATATATGTAATAGCACTTTCTAAAGATTTCAACATATAAATGGTATTATTCTCATTGCATGCTTTTGATTGTAATATATTATATCATCATTTATTTGATTAATTCTGCTTTTGATTGTACTATACTATATCATCATTTATTTGGTTAATTCTATTCCAATTTGTTAGTCATGCTGTCTTATGAATTTCCTCTAGCTCTGCAGGTGTGGCTTCAGCTGATGGAGGAAGCAGCAGAGGAGGCAGATCCATCTGGTTTAAATTGCAATTGTGAAGCGCAACATAGATATCTGACATGGAGAGCAGAAAAGGTGTTAGTATTCTCATATGTTATCGTCTTCATATCCCTTTTATCAACTCCTCTTGATTAGAATAGGCGCATATTTGTCTTAATACTAGTGAGCTTACGACAACTGTTATAAACTCTTTGGTTAAATTGTTGGTGTGTAAAAGTGAAACTTGAAAAAGTCAGTGTTGAAACATTGTGGTTGCTGCGTACTGATGGACTAAATCCATACAATGCATCTGCTGAATTAGATACTTTATATCATCCCCATGTTTTGCTTTCATTTTGATTCATTTGGTTAAAACAACATGCGATTCATTTGGTTAAAACAACATGTGGAAATCAGGATCCTGGTCATAGAGTTCTGAAAAAGTTGATTGGGGAGACCCAAACAAAGGTACAAATCATGCATTATTTAATATTACATTTCACATCAGAAATGGCAACCTAGTTTCTTACTTTGAACATGGTAATTCCATAGGAGTTGCTGAGGAACTTCCTGTTTAATGGAGTTGATGAACTAGGAAGCAAAAGTTTTCTGGACTACTTTCCTGAGTATCGTCGTGAAGATGGGACAGTAAATGAGAAACGGAGTATGGTTGGCAAGTGTTTTGAAAGTCGGCCTTGGGATACCAACGGAGATTTCATTGGTACCTTGTTTTAAAGCCTATGTATATTGTAATGTGGTCTTTACAATATTTGCTTCTATTGCTTTTCTTTTTTTATTTTAATTGAGAACTTGTGTACGTATTTTATAACTATTTTATATCAAATCCAATATACTACAGTGGATTCTCAAGTTTTCACTTTTGGATCATCTTCATGGAAAGCTATCACCAAACCTCCTGACTATCCTTCACATTTAAGTTTTTTTGGAATCGATTCCGGTATTTGCACACCCAGTTGTTTGCTGGCATATTGACCGTGATGATATTTATAGCCTAAGCAAGATTGTTGCATTTCATATGGGAAAAGAGAATTCAGTAATCTTTTTTATCAGGCTTCGGTCGGTGTATGAGTGGCTGAGTTGGCTTGGTTGAGCTTAGAGGATGTTTGGCTGTGTTCAATTATCCATTACTGAAATACCCGGATATTGAAATATGGATGATGGTGATAGTACTGAAAAGTGGGTCAGAAAGCATAAGATTTTTTCCAGAATTATTATTTCCTCCACAACCTGATGTTGAGGTTAATGCTTGGTTTAATGAAGTTATAGGGCCGATAATAAAGATGGGGAAATACAAATGAGGTGTTACGACATATATATACAGATACAAGGAACTTGAACTACTGCATATATAAAAAAGGAAACTAAAGTGTAATATTTGAGGTGACTTGGAACTTGAGGACCCTCTGCCATTTGTCATCTTCTAAAACTAAACATTTCCAGCTGGATCATCCGTCAACATAATTAAGTATTATCATAATTAAATTGATGAAAACAATTCTAAAGGCACAACCTAATGGCCAACAATATTAATATCCTTGAGGAAGCTGCTATGGTGAAATCTTTACTACAATTTGACAATACTATATATTACATATCTCTTATTCTTTACCATAACATATTTTTAACTAAATCTACATCATTTATGTTCCTTTATTAGGTGTTTACCAAAAAACATAAATTAATTTAAACCAAAACTAAGCTAACCCATTTCAGATAACCCATATTTCACCAATTTAACATTAGGAAAAAGTAGGGTTTTGACACATTGCTATTGGATCTGACACAATTATTTTTTGAAGTTTGAAAGATTTACACGAATGAAGTTGTCATTTTGTAAATGAAAATGCAAAGTAACTAATAAATAACCTTAGCAAGGCTATAGATTAGTATCAAAAAAAAAATAAAAAATCCAAGATACAGGTAGTATTTAACTGGATAAACTTACTGCAAAAGAAACTATTTGAAGGTCCCCCTCCAGGCTATTGATTTTAAGCAATGGGAGATGTTTTTCATTGACGGAAAATGAATTTGATTTTAGATTGGTCATGTACTTGTTGGAACCTGATTAGACATTCAAGCAACCAAATTGGCCTAATAAGAATAATGCAATATAAAATATATATAGAGAAAAAAAAAAGAAAAAAAAAATCTGATTACATTTTAATTGTTGGAAATTGTAACGGGTGGTTACAATATTAAGTGTAAATGAATTTTATTTTAATTTTTCAGTTTTATATTTTAAATGCATATGTTATAAATTTTCAATTTTATATCTAAATGCATATGTTATAAAATTAAAGGTATATTTTAAATGCCTTGTAAACTCTGTATACTAAGCATATATATATATATATATATATATATATATTTATAGGCCTTAGACCTTTTGTTGGAAAATATATAGGAAAAATAGATAGAGTATAGAAAGACTAGTTGTGTGTTTTCACTAGTTTGCGGGATAGAGTGAAGACATTGTTTAAGTTCGTTGTAGAAAGTTTTGGAATGTGCTCAATTTTAAAACTCTAATAGATTCGTTGTATCCTTGAAGACAATCGCTATAAGATGACTAGCATTGTTTAGGGTGAATTTGTCTTAATGACACTATAGAACACATACTTCAAACCAAACTCAGTAAAGTAGTAATCACATATCAATAAGTTTTCTAACATTTTTATGTAATCTTTGGTAAAAGTCTTTTCATAAAGCTTTCTTTTCATTATTATTGTTATTATAATTTTTATCAGTTTTACTATTATGCATAAATGTTTTTATAACAATCTTAAGGCAAAACTTCTATTCCCACAAACATTGAACAGAAAATGGCGAATAATGAGACAATGACCAATCCTATGGTACAAGTGTCTACTTTATCTGTAACGATTCCTGTGAACCATGCTGAGAAACTAGAAAAATTCAATAGACTGAACTTTAAGAGATGGCAATAGAAGATGATATTCTATTTAACCACTCTGAACCTTGAAAGGTTCTTGATTAAGGATCCACTAATAATAAATGGAGATGATAGAGATTCTCTAATAGCATTTGATGTGTGAAAAAATTTTGACTATTTGTGTCAGAGTTATATATTGAACAGTTTAACTGATTCACTATATAATGTGATAGTATGAAGAGGACAACTAAAGAATATGAGATCGAGGATGCTAGTTCCAAGAAATTTGTAATGGGTCGGTTCCTGAATTATAAAATGGTGAATTCAAAAGCTGTGGTTAGTCAAGTTTAGGAGATCTAGGTGATCTTACACAAAATTCATTCTGAAGGGATGGTTGTGAGTGAAGCCTTTCAAGTAACTACTATCAATGAAAAGCTACATCCTGCATGGAAGGACTTCAAGAACTATCTTAAATATAAGCGAAAGGAGATGAACATCGAAGAACTAATTATTAGACTTCGTATTGAAAAAGACAATAGACGTTTTGAGAAGAGGGTTTCATCTCAGGCTAAAGTTAAGGTGAATATAGTGGAGTATGGTCAATGCTCCAAGTTAAAGAAGAAGACAAGCAAATGGTTCAATCTAGGACCAAAAGGAGGGATATCTAAGAAGCAGAAATTTCAAGGGAAATGCTTCAACTATGACAAAATGGGTCACAAAGCGGCAGAATATAGATTGCCGAAGAAGAAAAAGAACAAAAAGGCAAATGTGATAGAAGAAATCACATAAGAGGTTGATGACTTGAACCTATCAGCTATTTTCTCTTAAGCGAATTTGATTGGGTCAAACCCTGGAGAATGGTGGATCCATACTAGTACAACCCACCATGTATGCTCAAACAAAAGTGTGTTCTCATCCAGCGAACCAATTGAAAGTGAGGAGAAGTTGCTCATGGGAAATTCTACAACGTTTGAGATCTAAGGTGAAGGAAAAGTAATCTTGAAGATGACCTATGGAATAGGGATGGCAACGGGGCAGGACGCCCCTCCCCGTACCCCACCCCACTAGAAATTTTTTCACCCCGTCCCCGCCCCGTTAGGGAGATGGGGCGGAGATTCCCCATCACGGGGCAAAGCAGTGAGATCCCCGCCCCATGCCCTATTTAATTTTTTTTTTGTATTTATATTTTTCTAATTTTTATATTTTTTATTTATACAAACATAAAATCAGCTAATATTAATTAATCCAAATTATATTAAATATAAAAAAAGAGTAAACAACAATCCAAATAACAAATTTTTAAATTAAAAATTAGAAGTTGTCCTAAAACATTCCAAAATTAAAAGTATGACTTCTTCTTTTTTTTTAATCTTCACTCATCATCATTTTCTACACAAGTATTTATAGAGGAAGATGAAACTTACATATAAAAAATAATACATATGATATTAAATCTTGCCAAAAAAATAAAAGGAAAACATGCAAAAATAAAAGCAACAAAAATAGATAACAAGCAACAGGAAAACATGAGACATTTACATATGTCATAAGACAACAAAGTCAGTAACCACATTATACAATGTCAAAAAGAATACTTCTCCAAAAGCTAACGATGACAAAGAATATTGATACCAAACTTGAATAACACATAAAGGCAACCAGCTATCTTTTATAGAACATGTAGCTTTAAGTAATTTTCCACTAAAAAAAAAAAAAGCAAAATCGAAGCAAAAAAAGCTAGAAAGGTGGCATGAAGCATTCAAAACATATACATGGTAATATATGTAAAGTATAGCGAATAGTCCAGTTTATAGTAATGAAAGTATCAGGAATACTATTATGAGCGATGTTGATCTCTCTACTACTAGCGGGAAGACATAAAATAGAACTCATATGCTTTCTTGCTAGTAGTTGAGAGAGCGAGAAGACATTGTCAGACATATAGGTTCCATTTTATGACTTCTTGCTAGTAGTAAAGAGATCTCTCCACTACTAATGAGAAGGCATAAAATAGAACCCATATGCCTGACAATGTCTTCTCGCTGTAGATGAAGATGTTGGTGATGAAGATGTGGGTGATTTGAGTTTTGAGACTAAGAGACCACAAAGACAGAGAGAAGAGAGATGTTATTGTGATAAAAATAAAAAAATATAAAATTTTAATTAATTATTGAATATATTAAATATAAATGTAATATTATATATTAATTATATACGCGGGTTCTGGGCGGGGATAACAGTCCTCGTCCCCGCCCCGGCCTCGTTACAGGGCAAATAATTTTGCCCCATCCCCGCCCCGCCACCCCGATCAAGCGAGGAATCCCTGCCCCTAATGGGGCGGGACCTGATGGGCCGGGTTGGGGATGGGTTTTTTTACCACCCCTACTATGGAAAGACCTTGACACTGAACAATGTTCTATATGTGCTAGAAATCTGCAATAATCTCGTATCCGATTTATTGTTGAACAACTATGGATTTCAGATGGTGTTCGAATATGACAAAGTTGTCTTGTCTAAGTCAGGGATGCTTGTGGGAAAGGGATATGTATCCAATTTAAATGTTATGACTATAAAGCTAAAAACTATGAATAAAACAAATCCTTCTTTTGCTTATTTGTTTGAGTCTTTCAATTTATGGCATGGTAGACTAGGACATGTTAATTATGATTTTCTAAAGAGATTAATTAACTTAAATCATATTTCTTCATTCCAGATTGATTCCAAATATAAGTGTGAGACTTGTGTTGAGGCAAAAATGACAAGCTTATCTTTTCAAATGATTGAAAAAAGTACTAAACCTTTGATATGATCCATAGTGATGTATGTGATTTAAAGTTTACACCAACAAGGGATGACAATAAGTATTTTATTACTTTTTGTCAACAATAGTACAAAATTTTGCTATGTGTATTTGCTTAAAAGTAAGGACGAAGTTTTAAAGAAATTTATTCTCTATAAAACTGAAGTTGAAAATTAGCTTAATAAGAAAGTTAAGTTAATAAGGAGTGATCGTGGTGGTGAGTATGTAAAACCAATAGATGATTATTGTGCACAACATGGAATTAAACATGAAGTCACTCCACTATTTACACTTCAGTTAAATGGTGTGGCTGAACGTAAAAATTGCACCTTGAAAGAAATGATGAATGCAATGTTAATAAGTTCTGAGTTTCCTTAGAACATATAGGGGGAAGCCATTTTATCGGAAAATTACCTTTTAAATAAGGTACCTTATAAGAATGAATAAAAGACATATTATGAGCTATGAAAAGGAAAACAACCTTCCTCTAAATACCTACTAATGTAGGAGTGTCTTGCCAAAGTAGTCGTACGAACACCGAAAAAGGTGGAAATAAGTTCAAAAACCATTGATTGCATCTTCATAGGCTATGTATAAATTAGTAATGCTTTTCGATTTCTAGTGTAAAAGTCTGAAATCCCTGATATACAAAAATATGATAATGGAATCGAGGAATGCGTCGTTCTTTGAACATATTTTTCCATATAAGTCCAAAGAGGGACCAAGTTCATCTAAGTGAACATATGATATTATGAATGAAGATAGTCAGGACCAAGAACAAGAACAAAATATTGAAGATGAACCTAGACACAACAAGAGAATAAGAATAGAAAAATCATTCGGTCAAGATTTTTTGACTTTTTTGCTGAAAAGTGAACCTCAAAGCTATAAAGAAGTTGTGAACTCTCCAGAAGACCTTTTATGGAAAGATGCTATCAAGAGTGAAATTGATTCCATTTTGTAGAATCATACTTGGGAACTAGTGGATCTTCCTCTAGATAGTAAATCACTAGGATATAAATGAATTTTCAAAAGGAAAATGAAAGCAGATGGAACAATTGATAAATACAAGGCTAGACTTGTAATTAAAAGTTACAAACAAAGAGAAGGTCTTGATTATTTTGATACATATTCTCATGTGACGAGAATAAATTCCATTCAAATGATACTTGCTATTACTCATTATGGAATCTTGAAGTTCATCAAATGAATATAAAAACTACATTTCTTTATAGAGATCCAAATGAAGAGATCTACATGGAGTAACATGAGGGTTTTTACTGCTCTGGGACAAAAAAAGAAAATTTGCTGGTTGGTAAAGTCTATATGGCCTAAAACAAACACCAAAATAGTGGCAGCAAAAGTTTGATAGTGTTATGTTAGCTAATAGATTTAAAATAAATGAGTGTGACTAATGTGTATATGTCAAAGATACAGAAAATGGTTATGTCATACAGTGTTTATATATTGATGACATGCTCTTTATTGGTAGTGATGATAAAATGGTCAAATCTACTAAAGCTATGTTGAGCACAAAGTTTGACATGAAAGATATGCGACTTGTTGATGTGATTTTAAGGATGAAAATCTTAAGAACCTCTGATAGACTAGTTCTTAGTTAATCACATTATGTGGATAAAATACTAGATAAATTCAGTAAAAATGATTCTTGTGTGGTCAGAATACCTTTAGAAGTAAATCTTCACATGTCTAAGAATAAAGGTGAGAGTGTATTTTAATTTGAGTATTCTAGGGTGATTGAAAGTTTGATATACGTGATGAGTTGTATAAGATCAAATATAGCCTATGCAGTTAGTAAACTTGGTAGGTGCATGAGTAATCAAGTGATGATCATTGGAAAAGAATTATAAGAGTATTAAGATACTTACGGTATACTCATGATTATGGACTGCACTATACTAGATATCCAACTGTATTAGAAGGATACAGTGATGCGAACTGGATATCTGATGTTCAAAACTCAAAATCAATTAGTGGATATGTGTTCATGCTAGGAGGTGTAGCAATATCATGAAAGTCCTCAAAACAAACAGTTATAACCCGATCCAGAAAGGAATATGAGTTTATTGCTTTAGATAAAAGTGGTGAAGAGCTGAATGACTAAACCATTTCTTAGAGGACATTCCGAGATGGCTTAAGTCTGTACCAGCTATATGCATTCATTGTGATAGTCAATCTGCAATAGGTAGGGCATAAAACATAATGTGTAATGGTAAGTCTAGACACATACGTTTCGACACAATACTATTAGACAATTAATCTCAACTGAAGTTATCTATATTCACTATGTAAAGTTAAAAAGATAACATTGCGGATCCGCTAACCAAAAAGTTAAATAAAGAATTAGTTGAGAAGTCATCTAGGGGAATGAGACTAATAAATATTAAATAAATAATTTTTTTTACATATATAAAAACAGTAAAATAATATACGGACATAAGATCAATCACACGCACTCATAGGATATAGAAAATTTAAATAATATATATTTACATATATATTAACTAAAAGCATCAGAGTATCTAAATCTCAAGATTTACCAAGTTAAGAGGTAATCAAGTCTACCTACCTACACACACAGAGAGTAAGGAGTGAGTGACAAGCACTTAGTAGGTTCCACAAATGTAAGTGTAAATGATATTCTGTATGCGTGCAAAATATTTACTGATATTTCAAATATTGATTTTCTCTTGCTTGGAAACTAGATATTTCGTAAATAAATTGCTTCTTGAAATAATTTTTATAGGACTTTTCATATCATGTGACGTTTAAGTCCAACTCTTTTTAGTCACAATGGAGCAAGCTACCCATCGACAACTGTCATTTTTTCAGCTGTCCGTTGACAAACTGTAAGAAAACCCTTTTTAATTCCTATTATTTAGAAGAATAGCGTAAGTGGGGCTAGTCCCACTTACACCCGCAAAGTACAAGCTAAGGGATTGTCAGTCCACCACATACACTACTACTATTGCATGTGCCCATGCAAGAATCTAATTCTAAACTGACTAGCCAATGAGCTCTCTACTAAATGATACACATACATATCACATATCATAAGCTCCAAATCACATCTCATATCTATCTACGTATGCATGACCATGACTTTTTTTTTCATTTTGAAAATATTCTTTTTTAGAAAATTAGTTCCGTTGCACAAAAACTAAGTTTCTATTTCAAAACTGTTTTTATGCAAATGCATGTATGTATGTTCCATGCACAGTTTATATTAATACACTATTGCCATCAGGCCAGTATAATTTCAACAATTTTAAATCACAATCACAGTATATTGAACAATACTTATATCCATTCACAGTATAGAGTGCATAATTGATCAATCATCAATCATCACTAACCACATTATGTTATTACAACATGATAAATCTAAATACACAACCATTGTAATTTAAATTGCCCTATATATAACAGGAAATATTATAATAGAATGCCATCATTATTTCCCATGTACTTATAAATAAATAAATAAGTCATGATTACACTATTTAAGTTTAAATATAGATTATACCATTTCTTATAAAATTGGTGTGAGGATGTTTAAAGTTACTGTGATGGAGATTTAGGATTGGGTTAATTCGAGGTTTGGTATGCACGTACATAATGAGTTATACTATATTAGATTTGAAGATAACTTTGTCTAGTATGGTGGGTGATGGCTTGGAGAGTACTCATCCTTATTGTCTGAAGTTTACTCAGTAGAAGACTCTTACTTAGGCATGATGTATCTACCAAGCAATTACATAAGCAGATATTGTGGCAAGCGCCCGCCTGATATTTGTTGATTTGTTCTTCATATACTCCAGTGGCTTATTCTATACCAATTCTTTTTCCAAGAGTGAAAATTTAGATGCCCAAATGTAATCTTTTGTTTACTATATATATATATATATATATATATATATATATATTTCTATGCATATTAAAATATTGATATGATTTAAATTTACTTGTATGGTTATAGATATGTATATGTTTTCAATATATTATTTCAGAATTGATATATGTAAATATGTATCTATATATATACACACACACATAGATGTATACAACTAGTTATTTTAATTGTTATGTGGACAAAATTTTATATAACTTTTCTTTTTAGATAATGGTTGAATAATTTAAATTCTTTTATTAGTTCTCACTTACTTTGTATTAAAATATCCACTCCTCCATTTTCCCTTTCTAATAATTTTGGGTATTCTACTAGTTTTGATGCTATTAACAAGTGCTACTAAGTCATGCATGCCCACCCATAATCCTAAAATATGAAAATGGACATGCGGCAGTAATGTTTTTAAAAATACCCACCATTTAATTGTTTAAAAGCAAATTATCCAAAATACCCCTACCCTTATTAGATGATAGTTTCTAATTAGTATACTTAACTATTTATTTTTTCATCACTTTCCCTTATTGTTTAGCTCCCTCCAAATCTCTTGAAAAAATTGATAGATCTGTTGAATCCTTTAATAGATTCATGACTGAACTTGAGTTTCACTTTAAGAACTACCATTTAGCACGTAAGAGAGATAAACATACTCTCATCTATAATATTTCATACATACTCTCATACTCATAATTATCTAGGTTGATGTTTTAAATTATTAAAATATTATATTGTAGTTTTAAGTTTTTTATGATTCCTTGTAGTGTTGAAACTAAGAATTACAGTATCTTTTTTAGCAGTCTATATTTTCCTGTAAGAAAATTACTTTTACAATATCTTTTAGCTTGAAAATTGCAATTTACTATTGTATACAAGTTCATTGTTAGTACACTTACAACACTGTATTCTCACCCAATAGTATCTCGCTGCTATTGGTGAGTACGCATGATATGAAACCAAACTGCATCCTTGCCAAAAGTACTAAGATCTCGTTAGTATTGGCGAGGCATTTTCCAGAGAGAAACTCACCCTCTCTAAAAAATACCTCGCCACTTTTAGCAAGAGCTCGCTACTCTTGACGAGTATGCATGATATGGAACGATTACATAAATTGGTTCCATATCATGTGCACTCACCAATAGTAGTGAGATCTCGTCACTTTAGAAGAGAATTTAGTTTCGTTCCATATGAGGCGTCTTCGCTAATGGTTGCAAGCACTCGCTACTATTAGCAAGATGGCAATTTTTTCGCTAGACTATTTGCTTTTTCGTTTATGTTTATGTATTTGTTATAAATTTTTATTATTTGGTTTGTTTATGTTTATATATTTTTACAATTTTAAATTTATTTGGGGGTGGTTTATCAATGTGCAAGGTTTATTATGGAGGATGTTATGATTATTATTCGGTATAATGGAAGGCTTGTTAAAAATGAAGACGGGAGTTGGGAATATATTAATGAAAGAAATAAACCAATGATGATAAGATCAAACTGTACATATAAAGAACTATTAGATCTGGTGTATGCAGTGACAAAGATAGATAGCAATTCTTTTTGGATCATAATGAAGAATTTATTTCACTCATGCTATAAGTTAGACCCTATTGAGATTGAAATCAATGAAGATGTCCAATGCTTTTGGAAGGAATAGTTTCGCGTTGATCATAAAATATAGATCACCACTATATGTTGAGGTAATGCAAAATGTTTCACAAAATGTGATACAATATGAATGAAAGAAACATATTACCCGTTGAAGTGGAAGCAAACAAGATGAGAACATTCACACAACCCCAATTACCAATAGAGAAGATGGGATCCCATCAAATGAAATAAGGGATTGGTCTACAGTGAATGTGCATAACATGCATGATGGGGCTTACATTTTCGGGGAGGAGGTTATAAATACGTGCAATTAAACAACCCACATGAATATGATGTTGATGATGAAGATAGGATAAATGTGATAGAGGAAAATCTACAACAAAATGATATCATACACAATGATGGTATTAATTTGGATCATAGGGTTAGGGTTAATGTCCAAGTAAATGCACCATTTAAAGTTTTGATTGTGTCAAAAGGATTTACGATGGCTAATGTTTGTAATATGCCAAAAAGGTTTGCGATGGTTGAACCTCTTCCATCTCCACTAGATATGCATGTGTATTATGCACCCTTACTTCTTGAAGTTGACTCACATACAACACTACATCGGGCGTCCCTTAGTTGATAAGGTATCTTGAGTTGATAGTGGTCCTTCAACGTCAAGTGTTTATCCGATTTTGAACACCGATAATGCTTCATCTTCAACAAATGAAATTAAGGTGGGACAAATATATAGTAGCAATAAAAAAGTTACAGCTAATGTTAGGGGCCTATGCAATGGGCAATGGTTTTGAATTTAAGGTTAAAAAGTCAAGTTCACTAATAGATGACGTTGTATGTGTTGATGATATTTGTCCATGGCGTATTTGTGTAGCTAGGATTGAAGGTTTAGATTTGTTTTCCATTAAGGTATTAGGAAAACACATGAATGCTTAACAATTATAACCATGATTACGACACATCCTCAAGCAAGTAGCAAACTTATCAGTAAGCAAATCAAACAAAATATCATGGAATTGCCATTCAGTATAGACAAAAAAAAAATCATCTTTGACAAGGATTGGCAACACAAGGATTAAGATAAGCTACAAGAAGGCCTGAATGACAAGAGAATTTGCACTTAACAGTATAAGCGATTCTCCCAAGGAATCATGCAAACTTTTGTTATTGTGGTGTCCAATGTTAGAGGCAAATAATATAGGTACCATGACTTGTATTGAAATTAATAGTGATAATTGTTTTTTTTATATATATTTTACTTATTCATGGCTCTAGAGTAATCGTAAGAAGGACTTACTAAATTGAGGTCCATTGTAACTGTTGATGGGCCGCATTTGAAAGGGAAATATAATGATACTCTATTTGTTGTAATATGTTTTAATAGTAATGAGTAAATATATCTTTAAGCTTTTGGTATTGGGGATACAAAAAATGAACAATCTTATACTTGATTTTTTGATAAGTTTAAAAAGGCATATGGCAAAGTTTCGGATTTACTATTTAATACTGATAGATATAGAGGTTTGAAGAGGGCAATTTCAATTGTATATCGCAATGCACGTCATGGACATTGCATATACCATCTTAGTTGCAATGTAAAACTACATTTTAGGAAAAGTAAACATGTATATATAGCTTTTTATCAGGCAATAAAAGTTTATCTGCCAGTTAATTTTGAGAAGCATATGTGCCATCTAGAGACTATTGACATACGTGCTCATTGTTACATCATAAAAGCTAATCCTGAAAGATGGACTATATCTTATTTTTTGGGTATGATGTAGAACATAATGACAATCAACATTGCCGAGTGTCTGAATGCCTTACTTAGAGAAGCTAGGTCACTTTCAATTGTACTGTTACTTGTGAGGATTAGGTTTTAATTCAAGATTGGTTTTATAATCGTCATAATGAAGCAGAATTTGTGACAACACCTGCTACTCCATGGCTTAAGAAGAAATTAAAAAAGGCTTGAATTATGTGTGAGGACCACACCATTAAATATGTATGAATTTAATGTTTGTGAATATGAGTTTAAGGCAGCAGTTAACTTGGAAAACAAAACATGCTCATGTCGGAGTTTGATCTCGATCATTATTCATGTATACATGCTACGGTTACTTGTCAATTTTGTAACATTTCATGCTACTTATTATGTTCAGATTATTACACTGCCTCAACATGGAGAGATAGTTATTAAAGTATCATCGACCCACTTGATGATCCACGCCTATAGTAAGCACCATCGGAGATTAGCGATCGGTTCGTGCTCCCTGTAAACGTGCAACATGCACCTGAGAGACCTAGGACATAGTGGATTCTATTTAAAGGACAAGACAGACCACATTACAAGTGTAGTACATGTGGGGTACTTTGTCACAACCAACATGTCTTAGTAATGTTCCATTGCACTAATACTTCTTTATTTTTATTACATAATTCGTTGCGATAATGAATGAAAAAAATTATGGTGGCAAATATATATATATATATATATATTTTTATATTATTCATAATAAGATATAAATTTGTTGGTGTGTTGATTGACAAAGTTATATGATCTAACTTCTCTATGTCATTCCAGGAATGTAAAAAACTCTAAGTGACTGTCTTCATGCACGATTTCACATGGATCTTCTACATCAATTAGCATACCATCAAATTTACATCTAATAATGAATAATAATAATAAAAAAAATTATTTTAAAAACCTATGATTATGATATTTTATAGCACAGTATGTAAAAGTGTATGTATTTTATATTATAAAGACTAATCTAAAGAATTATGCTTATGTTATTTCCTTATATATATATGGTGTGTGTCTATATATATATATATATATATATATATATATATATATATATATATTGTACAGGATTATTGTATGGTTTATTACTTTGGATCTTACTATTAGTTGGTCTGTTATTATTTATTATGAGAATAGTGAAAAAAGTGAAACCAAAACTGCCTCCTCGCCAATATGAGTGGGATCTCACTACTATTGACGAGAATACAATTTTTAAAAGATAATTGTCTTCTTTCCACTTGTAGCGAGATCTTACTACTTCTGCCGATATAGTTGGTTGAAATTACTTTTAGAAAAATAACTTGCCAATAAGCGAGGTCTTGCTACTATTGACGAGGAGGCAGCTTTTGAAATAAAATTGTTTTCTCTCCACTTGTAGTGAGATCTCACTACTTTGAGTAAGGGTGTTTCCCCTTCCTTGGTTGAAATTGCTTTCGAAAAAATGGCTCGCCAATATGAGCAATATCTTGATAATATTAACAAGTATGTAGTTTTATTTCAAAAACTGGCCACTTGCCAATAGTAGTGAGACCGTGCTCCTATTGGTGAGTAGACAGTTTTCATCCAACTGCTACCTCATTGCCACTGGTAGCAAGATCTCACTACTAGTGATGATGAGGCAGTTTGGTGACAGATTTGTTTGTTCTCATTATACAATGTTATGTTTGTTTGTGCTGTATTTTTACATTGTTTATTGTGCACACTTACATTAATTAAAAATGGGAACAACCAAAAAAGCTTTTCTTCTTAAGGCAATGTATATGAAAAATGTGGTAAAGTTAAATAATGCCCTACACAATTAAAAATGTCCTAACAAAGTACAAAAAAAAAAAATGGTCAAATACATAAACCTACAAACTAAGGTAATGATGAAAAATATTAATTGCCTACTTTTCCCTGAAGAAAAGTATGTCATCCTGCCCAAAATCTAAATCCCTCCCAACACTCAAATACTCGCTGAATTTCATCATGAAAACCGCATAATCACCATTAATTGTCTGTTTTGGACATTTGTCTTTGTCCACAAGACTCATGATGAATGGATTAAGATATGTACCCTCTAATTTGAGATCTGGTCGATCTTGGTAAAATCCACCAACTTCAAGCAAATAGGGAAACGACACCGACAGATACTCAGCATTGTTACACTAGAACCAATCCTATGTTGCATCTACTACCCAATTGTATAGAGTAATATGTCTACTAAGTAGATCAACCTTTATTGCCAGCCAATGTTGTCCATTGTTGTTCATTAGGAGATAGACTTATAATTCAATGGACAGTTACAATATACAATCAATTGAGGAATGAAAACACCATACATATTAAAAAAGTTTGAAATAAAACGCACATAATCAACATCCTTTTAAGCACGTGAATGACTTAGTGAATCTCTTGAGACGTACATCTATATAGTCTTATCTATACTATTTGTCCAATCACGAGGTGATAATTTTTTCTTCTCATCTGGATGTGTAAGATTATCTTCCTTAACATAAATTGAGTACTGACCAAGCATTATGCTCTGAAACAATTAAAATTCAAGCACATTAGTGTTACATTAAATTCAAAAGCATAATACAATAATATTGAATAACTTAAGTTTATTCACTTACCCAAAACATAAAGTCTAAGATGATGCATCTTTGACTAAAAATATGTGGGTAGGCCTCCACTCTTTGGCGCATGAAGAATAGTACTATATCACCAACCAACTAAAAAATATCACGCCATGACTAGCGAGATGTCGCTACTATTGGCTGAGGACGTAGCTTTTGGAATGAAATTGAGGTCTCACCTATTGTAGCTAGATCACGCTGAACCTAGCTAGGCTTTAATTTTTCCAAGTAGTTTTTGAAGCAACCCATACACAACCCATTCATTGATCAAAAAACAATTTTCATATGTAGGACAATAGCATGAACATGAAATTATTGAACAACTACACATAAAAATCCAAACTTGTCACGATGAATAATTTTACAACCTACAACCGTAACCCATGAACAATTCAAATTCAAAAGTTCAATCTACCTAAGCCCATTGCTATTATCAATAACACAAATCATATATTCACAGCAAATAAAACATTTATTTTTCACAGTATTAAACAAAAAATCAAACTTTTTCCACTAAAAATTATTTTTCTTCTCAAACCTAAATTATATAAGTTAAATTATAGGACTTACAAGTTTGAGTTTGGTGGAAGGGACTTCAATGACCAAAGTTGATTGAGCTAGTGCATCGTCGATAATAGTAGAATGAGTAATGCCCCTCTTTACTATCTTCATCTTTGTGGGTGGAGGTGGTGGAATTTTCTTAGTTCAAGATTGAGGTTGGGTCTTCAATCTTTTAAGGCTGAGAGGATTTTTCCTTATAGATGCCTTCCTTTTGGGTGTCATTTCAATAGTGTATAGCGAAAGCGATGACAAATTAGCAATGGCGAGAACCAACGAGAACTAGAGATAACCATAGAGTTAAAAAGGAAGAGAGAGAGATTGGAAGTTCAAATGCCAATGGTATTTTGGATAGGGGAAATTATCATGTGCCTAATTTTGAATAAATTATTGAATGTTGTTATTTTAACTATTTCAGTATTTCATGTAGGCATTTTCTATGATTTTGTATAAGAATATTTAAAGTCACAAAAATAATAATCTAAAACTTTCTCCTAATTAAATTTTCTCTTCTAGAGTTTTTAAATTTTCTCTTCTAGTATTTTTATATTTTCTCTTCTAGCATTTTAAAATTTTCTCAAAATTTAAATTAATTGACGGATAATAAAAGGAATAAAAGATTTCTACCAAGATACATAATTTTTTTTAACAAAAAAAAAAAAGAGATTGCCAAATTTTTTTCAAACTGCATCAAAATAGTACGAATCAAAATTTATTAAAAAACTATTATTCAATAAAATATACAAAATAATGAAATAAAAATTATAAATAAAGTGAAAAATATTATCAGTATATGTTATAGAGTCAATGTGCAAACTTATAGTATGTAGCGGTGTCGGAGTTGTAGAATAAGTGAGAAGGACAAGCATGAAAAATCAAAAATAGCAATAGTCTCTTCAACAACAACAAAATAAATAAATAAATAAAATTTAATTTTTTTTTTGAAAAAAATAAAAATTATGGAAAAAGAAGAAGTAAATTTTAGAATTTAACAAATAAAATACCATTATTTCTTAATATAAAATTTAGTCCTAGAATAAACGCACCCCAAGTATTCCAAGTTAGAATGGATAGGGTATTTAAATAGTATTCAAATTTTTGTATAGTATATATTGATGATGTATTAGTATATAGTTACAATAGATTTATGCATATTACACACTTACATAAAATTTTAGAATGTTTTAGGAAACATAACATAGTAATATCCAAAAAGAAAATAGAATTATTAAAACAGAAAATAAAATTCTTAGAATTAACAATAGATAGGGGAAAAATAATATTACAACCTCATATAGTAACAAAAATATTAACTTTCTCAGATAAAATAGAAGAAACAAAAGAACTTCAAAAAATTTTAGGATTATTAAACTATAGTAGAAAATTTATACCAAATTTAAGTACATTAATAAGACCGTTATATAATAAGTTGAGTAAAAATGGACAAAAATATTTCAATACTGAAGATATTAAGTTAATACAAAAAATTAAAAAAATAGTTAGAAAAATAGAACCTTTAAGTCTACCTATAGATTCTTATTATAAGATAATACAGACAGATGCAAGTAGCCTAGGATGGGCAGGTATACTATTACAAAAATCAGAAAAAGAAAGTCAAAAGAATAAAGAAGAAATAACTATGTATTCTAGTGGAAAATTTAGTGAAACAGAAAGTAGAAAATCTAGTACAGAATTAGAAATATTAGCAATAATAAATTCATTAAATTATTTTCATTTATATATTCAAAATAATGAACTTACTATTAGAACAGATTGTAAGAATATAATAGAATTTTATAAGAAGGTACAAAAGAAAAATTTCGAAAAGAAAAACTCATTTATCAGTAAAAGATGGATATATTTTTTAGAAGTAATAAGTGGAAGAGGATATAAGGCAAGATTTGAACACGTAACAGGAAAAGAAAATAATTTAGCAGATATTTTGTCACGACTAATATTTGAATAATAATTTTGCAGGATGGAAAGATACATTCCTTTCAGATCTATTTATCTTAAACAGTATCCTTCAGGTACGAATCTGACATTCAGAAGCAAAAATAATATAGGAATAGAACAATAGTATTTATTAGACAATCTATGGAATAGTAGAAATCCTTATGATAAAGTCAGAAATTTAAATGCCTTATCTTTCTATTTTAGTCAAATCAACCAACAGTTAGGCAGATCAGCATCCTCATCCTCATCCATTAATCTATGTGATTACTGTGAAGTAATGTCTAGAACTATAAGAAAGTTGAATGAATAGAAACAAATACTAGAAGACAAAGTCTCTAAGTTAGAAAAAGAACAATATAAGAATAGAAATAAAGAAAGACTAAAAACCCCTTTCCCTCTATCATCTCTACCCGAAAAAATAAAACTAAAAATTAGACAGATGGCCTGTGACACATCAGAAAGAAAACAAAAATTCATTATGAGCTTTCTAAGAGACTTAGCAACTGTCCGTTATAACCATCCAGGATTATCTTTCATATGGGAAACCTTCCATTCGCCAGGAGCCAGTTGCCAAGAAAAATACGAAACATGTAGGTCAGTCTCATTAGAAAGAAATGGTTGTCAGTGTCAATTAGTATATAATATAGTCAGATGTTGTATTAGTTTAGAAAAATATAGACCTTTAGACATTATCTTTGAAAAGGAAAAAATAGAATTGACAGTACCTTTACTTTTAGACTATGGACTACTTTATCAAGTAATAATAACGGATCCAGATCAGACAGATATATTTGGCAGAAAATTAGCCACTTGTATCTTAAACACTTTTATAAAAGAAAAAACAAAAACAGTAGAAGCACATATAATTAGCAAAGCTCTAGAATGAGATCTGTCAGGAATCATGTCAGCTCAACATGCAATCTATATCAAGGCACATAAGGACAAACCGACACTCTGCTATGAACAGGTGTGGAATTGTGACAAGTTCTTATTAGAAGCCCAAATTATTGATTGGCGAAGCAGAACTATTGGGAGAGAATTTGATAAAGATTATTACAAAGGAGTAATAAAAAGAGGTAAAAAGTCACAACTAATAACAGAGGATTTCTATAAAAAAATCTACTCTAAACAAGAACTCCCCGAAGTTCCCTTTCTATCATGGACGAAACACACTGAATTAGCAGATAAATATCATATAGAATATGTACAAGAACTAGAACAAGAAGAAGAGCTTTCTTATGCACAAGAAATGGACCGACAATGGTGGGCAAATCTAGATAATGAAGAGCTACACAACATAAAAAACATAATGGAACCCTGAGGTCCCTTCACTCACTACTTTATCTAAAGTAAAAATTTTACTTTAAATAAAGAAAAGCTGAGGACCTTATCTTCTGGACCACCCTATCACTTTGTCATAACCGACTGCAATAATTCACGGGTTTACTGTGAACATCCAGCACACGTAAAAGACAAAGATGATTAGCTGTACATATTTGCTTTTTATGACTATAAATAAGCATGGCTAAAACGGTGCAAAGACACCATACTCTCAGATCACTACTCTCACTCTTAACATCCTTCATCCTTCGACCCTCATTACCTTCATTCTCACTCTCTACCTTCATCATCATCTTCAAACCTCTGTAATAACCACTCTAAGTAAGTACATATGTGTTAACTTTAAATGTTTATGTAATATTCATATGTGTTATAAATAAAATTATTAAGTATTAGTATGTTTATTTTTAAATTATTGTATTAATTGTATGTTTGCTTTATAAAAATAATTTCAGTATATTGGATATAGTACATCGGACCACTGCAGGCTGAGCTATTATGCTCTTGTCTGATTTAAGTACTCCACGTACTGAAATTATAAGAATTAAACAAAGGGGATCCTTGGTAGTAAATTAGTGTGCGAAAATATAATAAGAACCAAGTAAGCATAAAAAATAATGGCATAAATTTATTTTACCACTTTATTCCGTTGGTCCATTTTGCCTACATCTGTGTTGAGTTTAGGGCTTTAGGACGCTGGTCAGGAACTAAGTGTGTTTACGTTTCTATGCTGTTATTTTAGATATGCTGAAAAGCAATAGCACATCTATTTAATTGGTATCAGAGCTTCCTTTTGTTTAAATATTTATCTCTATTAGCAATATTAATTATTATATATTTAGTATATGAGTTTTACTAAACTAGCTCATTTAGATCTAGAAATAGCACAACATAAAAAATTAAAAGTAAATTTGTCTAAGAAATTCAAAATATATTGTAACGTAGACCAACTAGAAAACCAATATAAACATATCCCCCATACTAGTGATAGTCAGAAAAATTTTATAGTAGATCTTTTAATAAATTTAGGACAGAATTTAGAAGAACATTTGACTATAATAATAGATAAAATAGAAAACAGTAGCATAAGTACCTTAAGAAAAAATTTAGACTATATCAGAGAATTAATTTCAAATTTTAATAATCAAATATTAAAATTCTCAAATAAGAAAGAAATATTAGAACTAATAAACCTAATAGATATAAAAACACCTAAACCAGTGGAACTAGAAATAAGAAAATTAATCGAAGAATTAAATAAAGAAGTAGAAAAAATTAAACAAACTCAAAATAGATTACAACAACAGATAGAACATATAAATAAAATAGTAAGTGAATAAAAGTATATGCCTTTAGACGGATTTACATCAATAGCCTTACGATCTTGTACCATAGAAACCTTTGAAAAATATATCAATCAAGAGGACAATATTGGAAGATTAGCTATATTAGGAGGACATATATTAGCAGACAATAGTCCAAATCCTGAAGACGTCTGGAACAGATATCTACTAGTAGTAAACTTATTAGATAATTCTGAAAAAAGTGCAAAATTAGTATTAATAGCAAAAAGAAGACAATATTTGATAGAAAAAATGAACAGAGACTTAGAAATAGGTAGTACTAGTAATGAACGACAATAGTTTAATAGAAGTATTAGAGGAACTTTACAAAGAAACAGGAATAGTGCCTGTAGGAATAAATACAAAAATATTTAGTTCAGATAGTAATAATATTTCACAAGCCCAATCTAATACAATTATAAAATTATTAGTAAGAATATTGAGTAGAATTGAATTTTTAGAAAAATCCATTCAAGATTTAGGAATAATAATAAATACAGAAAAATATAAAACAGAAATAAATCTAGAACATTTAGAAGAAAAACTTGTAAACTTAAATAAAAATCTAGAAAATATATCAATTTTTAAAAATAAACAAAATACTAAAGAAATATTAGGACCTAAAGTCATATTTAAATAATGGAATTAGCAAGAAAATCTAGTGTAGATACAACAATGTTAGAAAAATTAAAAGGATCTTTAAATTTTTCAAGCAAAAGAAAAGAAATTATAGAACGAACAGAGGATTTAATTGATGAAGAAGATGCCGATATACTACTAGAAAAAGGTTTTAATCAAATTAAAAAGAAAAATCTTTATAATGAAGGAATATTAGATAAATTAAAAAGTAGTATATATATTTACAAAGACGAAACCAAACTAGTAGCAGTAAATAATAGACAATATAATAAGTAGAAAAGGTAAAGAAGAATTAAGAAAGCTAAAATATACAGATGTCCATATGGGAATAATAGTAATAGGAATATTAGGACAAATAAGAGAAGGATTAGACGTAAAAACACATTTATATTTATATGATAGTAGATTCTATGACCATGAACAAGCACAAATAGCTACAACAGAAATTGATTTAAGAAATAAAGTAGCAGTGGTAGGATGTATTCCTAATATTGACATAGATATAGAAGAATTTGCTAAACACATAAAATTAAGCGTCCAAACAAAGGGATTTAAGATGAATGCAGAATATAAAAACATTAGAATAAAAATTTTCTTTCTAGGAAAATTATATAATAAATATCATAAAAAATTTAGATTCGAAACAGAAAACATAGTAGAATGTTTTAAAAGT
This sequence comes from Rhamnella rubrinervis, assembly GCA_007844105.2. Taxonomy (NCBI): domain Eukaryota; kingdom Viridiplantae; phylum Streptophyta; class Magnoliopsida; order Rosales; family Rhamnaceae; genus Rhamnella; species Rhamnella rubrinervis. Next base: position 10,541,180 of record CM017577.2, read on the forward strand.
AAATATGTAGAAATGATAACTCCAACTAAACTAACTAATAGTGAACTAAAAGGATTACAATGGAAACTACCAGATTTAAATAATAATAAAATGATAGAAATACCAACAAATAGTAAAATATATATAAATAGTAAGAATCAAGCTTATCAATCATTTAGTGATTATAATAAAATAGGAATGCCTGATGAAGACAATGAAGAAATAGAGAAGATATAGAAATAAATATGGCTTTAATAGAATCAAAAATAGATAAACAAAAAACACTAGAAAATAATAGAGAAAAAATTATAGAAATAATATTCGAAGATCCAGAAAAATATTTAGATATAGAAACTTTTAATGAATTCTGTAACAATATAGAAATAATAGATGAAGACATAGACTTAGTATTAATAGAAAAATTAAATATGGAAAAAATAAAACAAATAGAAATATATTATGAAGAATATGAAGTCCTAGTAAATGAAGAAGATAAACCAAGTACTAGCGAAACAGCTCAAGAAACTAGTAAAGAACCTAGTAAAATACCGGAAATAATAGGTGATAAGACAGAAATAGAAAAATATTTAGAAAAACGAGGTGTCCCTGAAAGTAAATTACCATATAAAGAAGCAGAAAGAATGTTTAAAGCTAAAACAAAGTTAGAAGACTGGGGAAAATTACCAGAAGCAAAAGATTTGTTAGTTTTGAAACTACAAGATCAAAGACCTAGAGATTGGAAGAGAATAGTGCATGAATGGGAAGGAAACCTACTTAGACATTCAATGGAAGCATTAAAATCAATTCTAGATCCTAACTATAAGTTAATATATTTAGAGAGTACCCTAGGATATAATGAAAAACAAATATATTTAGGATAGAGAGATTGGATGAAAGTAAACATGATAGAAGAATTAAATAATTTCGACACAAATATTACAGTTATAAGTTTTACAGATTTAATTGGAAAATTAATGTTAGGAGCAGGAATAAATGAAAAAGATGATATCATAAAACAAATTAGAGCAATTAGAAATTTAGAACAATTAAAAATTTATGATTTAAGATATTTTGACGAATATGCTAACCTATTCTATAAGTATTGGAGTCAAATAGGAAGACCTTTAGATCAAGATTTATTAATGAAATTCGTAGATAAACTACCAGGAAAATGAGGAGAAAAATTACATGATGAATTAATAAATTGGTTTAAAGAAAAAGCAGGACAATGATTTAATTATCATGCTACCTTATTACCAGTAATAGAGTTTGTAAGAGGAAGGATACAATAATATTGTGAAAATGAAAAACTTAAAAAACAAGTTAAAGAACAATTTAAAAATATGTGTACTTATATGTACGAAGTCCTTACTTTAGGATGCGACATAAAATATATAAAAAAACTAGAAATAAAAAATTTAAGAAACATAAATTCTTTAGAACAAAACCTTTTAAAAGATTTTATAAATATTATCCTAATAAACAGAGAATTCATAAGTCATAAAAAAAGGAAAAAGAATATTTAAAAAGAAAAAACAATGTAAATGTTTTTTATGTGGAAAAGAAGGACACATTAAACCCGAATGTCCCGAAAGAAAAAGAATTAATTTAACTGAAACATTTAATATAGAAGATTACTTAGAAGAAGTAGAAGAAATATTAAATATAGATGAATTATCTGAAAATGATAGTATATATAGCTATACAGAATCCGAGTCAGAAGAAAGTACAAATTCAGAATTAGAAATTAATATGTTAGAAAGAAACATAGATACACTAAAAGAATGTAAATCATTTTTTGGAAAAATATGTAATTTATGCAAGAGAAAATTTGAATTAGGATATGAGAGAGAAAAATTTTATTGTTGCAAAATATGCTATAGAAAATTAGAAATAGAAAATAGAAAAGAGATAGAAATCAACAGAGCAGGAAGCGAACTAATAAGCATAGACATAGATATATTATATAAAAAAGAGACTATACGTACTAAAGCAATGATAGATACAGGAGCTAATAAATGTGTCATACATGATAGTTTAGTACCCATAGAATATAGAAATAAGTTAAAACAACCTATAAACATTAGGCAATTTGACGGAACATGTATACAAATAATAGAATGTATAAATAACATACTAATAAAAATAAATGGAGAATTACATAATTTACCACAAACATTCATATCAAATAGAACTAGTGGACATAAGTTTATTCTAGGACTAAATTTTATATTAGAAAATAATGGTAGTATTATGATAACACCTACAGGAGTAAATTTCTTTAAAAAATCAACATTTATACAACTTAGATTTGAAACAAACATAATACCATACGAGAAGAAAAATATTAATAACATAGAAAAAACTATAGAAATAGAATCTTTTAAAGAAATAGAAACTATTGATAAAGAAATAGAAAAGGAAAATGAATCATTAGAAATAGAGACATATTTAAATACAATATAAAAATCGGTAGAATATAGTGAATGTGAGAATTGGCCATTAGATATAAAAAGAAAAATAGAAGAACTAGAAAAACTAGAAATAATAGGAGATAATCCTATAAAACAAAATAATGAAGAATATAAAATAGAAATTATTAATCCAGATATTACTATTAAAACACAGGATTTAACTTACAGTCTAGAAGATAGAAAAGAATGTAAAATGCCCATTGAAGAATTATTAAAATTAAAAATAATTAGGATAAGTAATAGTAGACATAGAAGTCCGGCATCCATAGTTAATAATCATAGTGAAGAAAAAAGAGGAAAAAGTAGAATGGTAATAAACTATAAAAGATTAAATGATAATACTCTAGATAATAGTTATAAAATATCTAATAAAGAAGAATTAATAAATTGTATACAAAAAACTTGTTATTTTTCTAAATTTGACTGTAAAAGTGGATATTGGCAAATAAAATTACATCAAGAGTCAATTCCATGGACGACATTTACTTGTTCAGAAGGACATTTTGAGTGGTTAGTAATGCCTTTTGGTTATTCTGCTCTTGTCTGATTTAAGTACTCCACGTACTGAAATTATAAGAATTAAACAAAGGGGATCCTTGGTAGTAAATTAATGTGCGAAAATATAATATGAACCAAGTAAGCATCTTGCCTTATATCCTCTTCCACTTATTACTTTTAAAAAATATATCCATCTTTTACTGATAAATGAGTTTTTCTTTTCGAAATTTTTATTTTGTACCTTCTTATAAAATTCTATTATATTCTTATAATCTGTTCTAATAGTAAATTCATTATTTTGAATATACAAATGAAAAGAATTTAGTGAATTTATTATTGCTAATATTTCTAGACAAGTGATAAAGTAGCCATGGGCCAACATGTTTTTTAATAAATAAATTATATATTAAAATCTATTTTAAATAATTTATTTTAATACTTATAAATATATTTATATATACAATAATTTTTTTTTTGGGCCCTCACTGTAGGGGTGTTAGGAAATCCCTACCGTTATTAACGTTATTATAACACCACCCAGCAATATTTCATATTAATTAATATGCAATTAATAATTTATACTTCATTAGGATGGATTTATATGACTCAACAATTTATTAGTTTTAAGCTTTACGTGTCCATCGTGTCCGTTTGATTTGAATTCAGTAGTTGTAAAAGATATGCCCTTAAGGCACCTTAGAGCCTTGTAAATGGTTGTTGTTTACAATTACTGCGATTGTTTGCTTTAAATTTATGGCTGTGAGCATTTTAGTGATAACAGTATATACTATTTTAAAAGGTTTTTAGATAAAATATCTATTATAATAATATAAATTTAAAAAATATCTATCAATTTATATTTCTTGTAAAATCTAGATAAAATATCTAAACTATCCTTAATTATTCTCAGTTGTTCAAATTCATTCCTTCTCCTTCCTTCATAATTATGATTTGAAGAAAAAAAATACATTTTTTTTATAGAGATCTTTGTTTGAAATTGAATAGGTATTGTGTATATATTTGTAATTAATTTTGATTTTGAGAGATTTTGATATATTTGGTTTAAAATGCATGATTATAATGTATTTCATTTAAAAAATTACGACGTCTGAAAACACAATATGCTGATTGGAGTGCATAATTTCAGCACTTTTAAAAATAAATACAATACTATTCGTTCTTGAAAGGATATAACTCGGCCAAACGGTCATATTAAAAATTATTAAAATTACGACCGTATTAAATAGAACAAACGAGGATAAGGGAGTCAACCAAAAAACAACATAGATAAATTAAAATCTATTAGGGCTCTACAACAAAGCGCATTTGTCGTAAAAGGGCAAGCCGAAGATCCTTCAGTCACCAAAAACAACTAAATTCATGGACTCTATCATATATACTAAGAAAAAAAAAAGACAGAGAAAAGACACTGATTCATGGAGGGCAAAACCATATAACAAAACACCTCATTCGATGAAGACACTTGCCATGGCTGTGAGGATTCTTATGCGTGTCCTAGGAAAGGACAACCATACTGCGTTAATTCAACATAAAATATAAAAAAACAACATGAATAAATAAATTAAAATCTATTAGGACTCTACAATAAAGCTGCATTTGCCGTAAAAGGGCGAAGATCCTTCAATCTCCATCACTCGGTTTTCTCGCCATTAATTTTTCCTTTCTTAACAATATTATTATTACATAGTCCACAACCCAACTTTGGATACACCCAGTCTGGCTTAACACTCGGCTTTTCCCATGGAATAACACAGCCAGTCAGCAATCCAATTTTGTTTGATTCCCTTTTTGTTTTATAAAATCATGTCTACAATGTCTCAAATCTTAAATATATGTATTAAGATTCCACCACTATATATATACACACTATTATGGCTAGAGACCGGGCAAAACAATACGATAACTAGAGAGAGAGAGAACCATGGAATATTCAAGCAATTACAAGGACTTCGAGGAGGGAAAATGTGAGGGACAAAAAGTGGTGGATGGAGAAATCATGCCACTGGTGCTGGAACCTCCAGAGCCCAACAAGGGTGACTTAGAGTCCCTTCTTTCTGCCCTGAAGAAGAACAAGGACTGGTTTGAGCAGATGATCACCAAAAACAGTGCCCTCCTCCTTCGAGGTTACAGAGTAAACAACGCGGAGGATTTCAACGAAATTATAGAAGCATTCAGCTGGGATGATATTCGTTACGTGGGCCCAGCACCTCGAACCCATGTTTACAAGCGAGTATGGACGGCCAATGAGGGACCTCTCTCAGAATTCATATACTACCACCATGAAATGGTGTTGGTGAGTGAGCTATATACACACACACACACCACAGTTTAATTCAAAAACCTATACAGCTAGCTCAAGTTTTTCTTTATTTTGAGCTATGAGAAACTAATTTTGTCGTTTTGATAACCCGTCTGCAATTTCATCTGCAAGCTTTCCTGTTCTTATAGTGATTAAAGCCATGACTTTTAATTGTAGACTAGAGTATTAATTCAGTCTTCAATATATATATTATTATCAATGTTCAAAAAGACTTTTCGTGAGGTGGTGAGGTTAAGTTTCAAATCTTATGAGTTTAGATGTGTTTAAACGAAATTTAAAAATTAAAAGGCATATTATTATTATATTAATTATTAAATAAATAAAATAATTTATATTTTAAATATTAAAATCTATATAATATATTACTAATATATATGCAATTAACATAAAATAACAAATACATAATCATATATATTTATAAAAATTTCATATTTTTTAACTAAAAATTAGTTTTAAATCATATATAGTACATGCCTATAATTATTTAAAAATTTTTAATTTAATATATAATTTAGGTACCATTAGATTCTAATTAATTTTTGTCTAATTTTTTATTCTACAATATATTTTATTATTTTTACATTTTTTTGAAAAGAAAAATTAATCTTAAAAATCTTTTTATTTTTAATACTAATTTTTTACATTCTTTTAATTTTTTAATTTATAATGAATTATTTTTTAAAACTTAATCTTTTAAAAAAAATTTAATGAAAATACTTGCATTTTTTGACACATAGAATGAACAGTCAACACAGTATTTACCGTCTTTTATTAGGTTTTATTTTAATACGAGACTGTTTTTTAACATCTCATGTCTAAGCGGTATTTTTTTACGCCTTTTAGAATGCTAATTATTATACATAATATACATGATTCTTGACCATCTTTTATTAAACTTTATTTTCATGTGAGACTGTCTTTTAAATGCCTCACGCATCTTTTGATGCCTTTTAAAATACTAATTAGTATACATATTATACATGATCATGCTCGTTACCTAATCTTCAGTGTTTTTCATGATTAATTTTTAAATTGTGTTTATATATATATATAAAGGGTTGACCTAATATTTGGAATTTCGGATCGTTCGAATAGCTAGTTATATATATATATATATTATAAAATGTATGCGTTTTGTGAAACTAAGCAGATTAAGGAATGTCCGAAAATAGTAATTCTATTCTGTGAGATACCCCCACCAGAAGGCGGAGAAACACCCTTTGTTCCAAGCTTCCGGGTAACAGAGAGAATGCTGGAGGAGTTTCCCGAAGCTGTGGAGGAAATGGAGGCAAAGGGATTAAAATACTCATTCACAGCTTGTAGCAAGAATGATACATCTTCTATGAGAGGTAGAGGTTGGGAGGATGCCTTTGGGACATCAGATCCTGCAGAAGCTGAAAGAAGGTATATATGTGTTACAAGTTTATATGGCCACATTTCTGTTGCCTCGCTAAAAGTTTTCATGCTTTTAACTGCCAAATTCGGTGTTCATATGGTATGGATAATTTATTATTGCAGGGCCAAAGCTCTAGGTATGGACATGGAGTGGCTACCAAACGGCGGGGTGACGACCACATTGGGGCCTAGAACTTTAACCAAAGTGTTCGAGGGACGGAAAGGAAGGAGGATGTGGTTCAACACAGTGGTAGGCATGCATGGGAAGGATCACAGCTCAGCAATGATGGCTGATGGAACACAGATTCCACAAGATGTGGTGAAGAGATGTGGGGAGATTATCGAAGAAGAAAGCATCCAGTTCAAGTGGGAGAAGGGTGATGTTCTCTTCTTTGATAACTTGTCTTTGCTCCATGGAAGAAGGCCTTCTCTTCCTCCTAGAAAAGTCCTAGTTGCCACGTGCAAGTAGAAGATCATATTGACCTACTTCTCTTAAACTTATTCGTCTAAGTTACTGTTAAGCAGTACAAGGCAATAAATTGTTTTTTAATAATGCTCACGGTCATAATTCATTCACCTCCTGCGAGTGACGTGATTGAACCTCTTGTTTTATAGAAGCAATAAATATTTGTTACGCTCCTCATAAATATTTATGGACGTTGACAAATAGTATTATTTATTTAGCGGAAGGCCATCACTTAGGACTCCTATGATGAGGGCTAAAAACAAAGTATTAATAAAAAGTGTGATCTACATTATATTATTATTTTTATTTACTGAATTGATTTTTTTAATTTTAATCTTTTTTATTTTTAGTTTTATTACTATGTTTGTTTTCATTTTTTTAGTTTTTTTTTTATCTTTTATTGTTATTTTCTTTTCCAATGCATATTTGTTTTTAGATTTGAATTTATTATCAAAATTTTCTAATATATATTGTCATATTATTTCATAATTTTTATATATCTGTGATGGTCATGATATTTATTTATTCCTCTCAAAAGGATCGTCATGTGATTTTAATAGTTTTATTATTTTTAAAATCAGTTTTTCAATTAACTGTGAATTTATAATTTTATGATGATAAAACTTTATAAAGAATAGCTTTGTTGGTTTGCTATACTGATAAATAAATTTTAAAATATATAGATTATAATGGTATAATAGTTGCTTTTTTATAAAAATAAATAAATACTAGATTTAATTTATATATAGACTATAACAGTAAAATTATTGTTTTTATCAAAAATAAATAAATACTAGTAAAGTGTTAAAATTGGATAATAAGGTTAAAATTTAACATTATCATCCATTTTTTACACTTTAATAGAAATGTTATTTTTTTACATTAAAAATAGCAAAATAGCATTGCTGAGACTTATGCCATTATATTATAAAAATTAGTCAAACAAAAAAGTAATGTCATTATTTTATACATGTAAATAAAATTCCAATAAAGATATTCATACCCTCCATGGCTAAATCAGTTGATCAAGGACATTTATTTGTTGAGCTTAAACACAAATCATAATCTCTGATCGTATGGCATTAAAGTTGATGTAGTAGCCTAGTCATCTTTCCAAGCAACATTTACTTCCTATTCTTTTTTAGGTATCTCTCATGCTTATAATTTGTAATAAGCTAACACGATTGTGTTTAGCATCTCTGCTTTACATAATATTTAGTCTATTTGTGCAAGATTGTAACGGCTATGAGCATATAGCTCAGCCAAGCTTCCATGGTGCTTTCATTACTATACTTTTGATGATTCCAGAAACTTCTAAGCAAATGTGAACTTTTTTAGTTCAAAGTTAGTTAAAGTTTATGTGTAATTTGCTTACTTCAAATGTTAATTATATTGTTAATTAGTTAGTTTTTCTTTTCATCTTATTAATAATGTGAAAGATAAGTAAAAATAAAAATAAAATACAAAATTATATACAATTTGTGGTTTATATATATATATATATATTAATCACATTTATAGTTAATTGAAAAGTATAACTAATAATTTACCAAATAAATGAAAAGTACAACTAATATCATAAGGGTTCTAAGAAGTATTATATAATATATTTTTATTATTATTTTCATTCAATATAAGTTAATTATTATAAAAGGCCTGGTTATCTCCGCGGGACAATATAAATAATATTACACACACTTCTCCGTTTTCAATCAATTACACTCCCCAATGGCTAAATCAGTTTAGCATGGACATTTATTTGTTGGTTTAAACGCAAATCATAATCAGTTGAGCATGGCATTATTTGGAAGATTTGTTTTTATTACTAGCAAATCTCTTGTACAAACTCCACTCTTGTGGTCATAGAAAATTAATAAGAAATATCTAAACACGTTTTATTTTAACATCATGGTGATTTTATTACTGCATTTTTTATTATTCCAGAAACTTGTAATCTCTCAGAGACATTGGCAATTGAATAGAAGGGCCTTGAAGCTTGTAAGCTTGACACTGTTTTTGTATCCGAGTTGTTATAACCACTTTAACTTTTGGCTTTTCTACAAAACTCTATAAATATGATTCTATGACAGGCATATATATTACTTCATGCGACTACGTGGATACTTGAGTGTGATATTCATATGCATGTATCTGTCAATTTATGTATTTTTCATGTTATAGTTCTAGCTCATTTGATTTTTCTCCTGTATAGTAAGTAATTTTCTAGATTATCAATTTCAACGGTTTAGGACGATGGTATCTCGTATGATAGAACCTTGAATATTGTTTTCTTGCATTTGTTTATAATTATTTTTTCTTGCAGTGACATAAGCTTTAATAACTTGGAAGGAGAACTTCCCGCTCAGCTTGTTAAAAAAAAATATACGTAAGCTTAAAATTTTTCAAATGGATTCTTTCTATATTACCAATAAATTTCTATATTTCTATATTCGTAATTCGGTCATGCTGAGATATATCATTCTAATTATTGTCAGATTTTTTAGTGGCAACAAGTTAAATGGCAGTGTACCATACTCATTGCTCAAGTTGTCCGGAAATCTGTATGTCCCTTAACTACTTGGATGCATTTTTTTAAAAAAGTTTTATCTTCCTAGTGTAGCTTCAATTTAGGATGTATAAACTTAAGGGTCCCTATATGTTATTTGCATCATCGCTTTCGTTCCAATTTCTTGCTGTGTCCTAAGTAGGTCAACTAAACCATTATTTTTATATGGGTTTTTTGCGCCACTGCCTCCCGAACTATGCATATGGCTGCAACTTGCCCCCTAAGTTATGAAATTGGCACCAATACCCCCACTAAACTTTAGAAGCAGTTGATATCTCTTGTTTTATTAAGAGTTCTTCATTTATCATGAGATGGCTGAAAGCTTTCATCAGCGTAAAAAATATTTGCGTACCTGTTGATATGATCCCAAAGGCTAAATATTTTAGCCAAGCATTAAAAACTTGTGACTTTGCTAGAAATATATAATATCATTATCAACTATATTGGAAAAAATTCTCTAAGATTTCAGATTCTCAAGATTGCTGCCTTTATTGTGCTTCTACCACGTAGGGAATGTCAATAACCAACCTTTCTTCTGATTAATTCTACAAAGCCTATTAGTAATCTCTGCTTTTCAGATAAGAGTTTAACTTGATGAGTCAAAAATATGTTCATCACAATGAGTATTGCATGCTGTTTCTCACTACCTATTATGACATTCCTCAAAGTTTCCAGTAATGGCCCTTTAATGTCAAAAAAGTAGCATTTCACTTCTGAATTAATGTTGTTTCCTCAGCATCAGAATGAAAAAAACTTGTCGACAATAATCATTTTCAGCACTTTTAGATTAATGGAATTTTATCCAATGATCCTATGATTTATTTTTTTACTCAACTTCTACGATTTCACAAATGAATTCTATTGTTTCTTCACCTTTTTGGTATATTCTTGTCAATTCAGCATGAGTCACAGCCCCATTGACAATTTAAGTAAAATTAGAATCTAAAACGAAAACAAACTCCAATAATTCAGAATACAGACTTACAAAGTTAAACTTAACAAAAAAAATGAAGTATTAATAAGATTTTTTTCTATTTATTAAAAAGAATCAGAATGCACGAAAATAAAAAAGATTTCCTGCATATTGTAATTAAAAAAAGCAAGCAATAAAGCTTTAACTTACAGCATTTTCAATTTTTTGAGCCCCCAGGTATCCATTGGGATAGTTCCAGATAAATTCACGTTTCTCAAAACCCTGAAGACAGTTTTGAGCTTTCTTCAGTCACTCTGAGTAGCAGAAAACTTTATGCAAGAAAACACTAAACATCTTAAAGAAGCTCATATCCTACAAGTTTTTCATGTTCATGCTGCGAAGAGAAAGAAAATCAGACTTGGGCCCTTTCATGTCAGTGATCCTCCTGTATGAGAAAAAGATGGTTTTAATTAGAAATAACACCGAATGTCAAATTCCCTTAGAACTAATATTGCTTATTATTATTTAATAAGTTTGACAAATTTCTTTCACTCACAAATCATCCAAATTTTCTAACTGAAAAATGGCAGCAGGGATAGGTCCTGTCATTCCACTTGCATATATTTCCCTTCATCAATGCAATAAAACATATTTAAAAATTAAAAATAAGATAAAATTTCAGAACACATATTTCGGTTCAGACTAGTTCACATTGCAATGCTATAGCAGAGAAAGATCTTACAGCCTGTTGAGTTTAGTGAAGTTCCCAATAAATTCTGGTATTCTGCTTTCAAAGCCATTATCACTTATCCTACTGAACATGACAAAATTAAGTGAAAGCTAGTCATTCTATGCATCTTGCAGTGTGTAAAGTTGTAAGCATGCATTAGAAACAAAGAAAAGTCAGAAACTTCACAAATTCGTCAACTCCATTAGGTTGGCAAGTGACTTTGGCAACGTTCCCACAAACTTATTGGAAGAACGTATCCTAAAAAATTAACAAAGTTTAGATAGATGTAACTGAAATCGTAGTTTTGAAAAAATAATGGGTATAAAGTAATGAGGACCTACAGTTCTTTTAAGCTGACCATATTTCCAAGCTCTGGAGGAACATTACCAGAGAAATTGTTGGCTTCAAGGCTCCTGCATTTGGTACAGTTATGTCTTTGAGGCATTTGTGCAGACACTTCATATGCGCTAAAATGAGAGCGAAAACGGCCGGCTTAATGGGCAAGGCTACCAAAGGCCTTTGCCTAGAACCCTTAAAAAATAAAGGCCAAAACATTTTGATATTTATTTATTTTCAAAAGTTATTTATTAATTTAGGATGAGTACTTTTCATCCCTATTATGTTTTAGTTACTCAAATACTAAGTTAAAAAATTAAATTTTGACATCATCAACACAAATATATCATAGTTGTTCATTATAATTTTTTATATTTTTTTTAATATTTTGAGTCATATATATGCATCATAGGTATTCATTGTATTTTTTCCCCCCACTCAATAACTAAGAAAAAAAAATTAAAGTTCAAAATTGTAGCAAACAATTTATTGATTGTTAGTGTTAAAAGGCACATAAATTTTCACATTATAAGTCTAAAATTTGGTTGAGATTGCATTAACTAAGAATTTGAGAATCATACGAGTAAGCGAGATTAGGAAAGTTTCCCCACTCCTTTAGAATTTTTCCAGTTAAGCAATTGGCAGTAACAGAGCTGCGAGCAGAGAAGATTTTGGTTGTCAATTTCATAGGTGAAAATGAAAACAAAATAAGGATTCAAACATGTACAACTTACATAGAGTATAAGTGTTTCATCATAGTCCATTCAGTCGGAAGTGTGCCATGTAGATAGTTGCGTTTGAAATCGCTGAAGGTATATAAATATTTTGCGTAAAAAAAAAAAAAATGCTGAGCAATTCAAGGAAAGCAACACATTCTTAATTAGGTCTTACACTTTTTGAAGATATGTAAGATTGACAAGTTGGGTTGGAAGTGTGCCCAGAAGACTAACTTTTGAGATTTCTGCATACAAGAGTAAACACAAAAATTACAAAAGTTAGATACAAAAATTACATACGAAAATATGGTTAACATCGTTTACACTTGCCCTTATTTCAACTTGATCAATCATGTTTGAAAAAGTTCATATGTATTTACACTTGTCCTTAATGATAATTATAGTTAATCCAATAACCATAACTAATTGTTAGTTTGTTTGTTAGTGTGCATATATAATATTAATTTACTATTCTATATTTGTTAACAGTTACTCTTCCAATTACATTACTTTATTTTATTATATATTACGTCAAAATGATAAAAATTCAATTATTATTTAGAATATAGTTATAAATAAAAATATATATATAGAAAATGAATAAAATTGACATACAGAAATGGGAAAAAATTAGATGAAATTGACTAAAATTACATTTACATATAAAAATAGTGCCCATTGGTCAGTTTTCAGTCTTTTTTTTTTTTTTTCGGAAGCTGGAAAATGTTTGAATAACTGTTTCGCTATTGGAAAATGTTTGAATAACTGTTTTGTTATTCATTTATTTTAATTCAATTTATTTTTTTTCCCGAAAATTCTGGTATTGAAAAAAAAATTAAAATAAAATAACAGAGAGAAGGCACACGTGCACGCACAACTCAATAATGTTGCATACAGTGGGAGTGCAGCTACATCTGATGCTACTGTTTTGGACTGAGTTCTTGAAGTTGCAGGTGTTCACGTCCAGTTTCAAGTGTGTGGCCCCCATTGTCACTGCCATTTCCCTGAGTGTCAACACTGCAAATTGAGCATCACAATCAAAACCAACTTTCCATCAATTTTCCTCATTTACATTTTTCAATTATAAATAAATTTATACATTTCTACAAAACTTTGTATCTGAAAATAACACAATTTATTATTATTATTATTATTACTATTTTTGAACAAATAAAATGACACAACTTTTGTGGGCAAAAATTGGGCCGGCCTCTCACAACAATAAAGACAAATAAATATTTGTGCTTGTCAAAGGGTTCGAATGTGAAATACCGAAATTGGTCAAAGACTTCGTATACACTCTCAACGAGCCATTAATGGTGATCTAAGTGTGCCAAAATCATTAAACTGAAGTCATTACTGGACTTGTGTATATATCAAAAAAAAAAGACTTGTGTCTGATTTATGTGTTTGTGTGTAAGATATAAATAATGGCTATGTGCCTTTCCATGATAGAAAAACTCAGTCAACAAAGGAAAGCATGGAATGGAAAGCTGGTACAATAACAAGTTGGGGATGTGGGGGCGGAGGCTTTGAGGTACAATATGATACTGTAATCTAAGAATACTTTTGGAATTAAGGTTCAATATAAAATAACCTTTTGTAACCCTGTTGAAAGTTGATAGAATTCAGAGCACATTGTCAAACCACTTAAATATACTAGTCCTTCATACGTTGTATACTAATCATTGAGTAGAACTAATAATTATACGCCAAATAAAGAATGAAGGTGACATATGCCAAGTATCTGTTGCATTAATTAACATCTAGTTATTCTTATAATAGTCCGTCTCCCCTCCTTCCAATGCATTTATTTAGTAGTGGGACGAATATGCTTTTTGGTTTGTATTTTCAGCAACTAGACTTTGGTTGGTGGAACTTTATCTTTTTAATTAATTAATATAATAAAAAATGTACAAAATATATAAAATTATACAAAATCAATACAATAGTAGCAGCAAAAGAATAATTTTCGTTACATATTATAATTAAAAATAGTCAATGCATAGCTTTAGATCGTTCTATTTTAACAAAAAGAAAAGAAAAAAACACCTCATTCTAAAGACATTAAATTGCTTCACTTGCCATGGCAGCTATAAGTATCTTTATGCATATCCTAGAAAAGGACAACCAACATTAAATAGAACAAACGAGGGCAATAAATAAGGGAGTCAACCAAAAAAACAGCATAGATAAATTAAAATCTATTAGGACTCTACAACAAAGCTGCATTTGTCGTAAAAGGGCAAGCCGAAGATCCTTCAGTCTTCGAAAACAACTAAATTCATGGACTCTATCATACATACTAAAAAAAAAAAAAAAAGACAGAGAAAAGACACCTTATTCATGGACAGCAAAACCTTGCAACAAAAACACCTCATTCGATGAAGACGCTTGCCATGGCTGTGAGGATTCTTATGCGTGTCCTAGGAAAGGACAACCATACTGCTTTAATTCAACATAAAATATAAAAAAACAACATGAATAAAAAAATTAAAATCTATTAGGACTCTACAATGAAGTTGCATTTGTCGTAAAAGGGCGAAGGTCCTTCAATCTCCATCACTTGGTTTTCTCGCCATCAGTTTATCCTTTCTTAACAATATTATTATTATAGTCAACAGCCCAACTTTGGATACACCCAGTTTGGCTTAACACTCAGCTTTTCCCATGGAATAACACAGCCAGTCAGCAATCCATTTTTGTTTGATTCCCTTTTTGTTTTATAAAATCATGTCTACAACGTCTCAAATCTCAAATATATGTATTAATATTCCACCCCTATATATATACACATTATGGCTAGAGACCGTGCAAAACAATACGATAACTAGAGAGAGAGTACCATGGAATATTCAAACAATTCCAAGGACTTTGAGGAAGGAAAATGTGAGGGACAAAAAGTGGTGGATGGAGAAATCATGCCACTGGTGCTGCAACCTCCAGAGCCCAACAAGGGTGACTTAGAGTCCCTTCTTTCTGCCCTGAAGAAGAACAAGGACTGGTTTGAGCAGATGATCACCAAAAACAGTGCCCTCCTCCTTCGAGGTTACAGAGTAAACAACGCGGAGGATTTCAACGAAATTATAGAAGCATTCAGCTGGGATGATATTCGTTACGTGGGCCCAGCACCTCGAACCCATGTTTACAAGCGAGTATGGACTGCCAATGAGGGACCTCTCTCAGAATTCATATACTACCACCATGAGATGGTGTTGGTGAGTGAGCTATATAGACACACACACCCCACAGTTTAATTAAAAAACCTATATAGCTAGCTCAAATTTTTGTTTATTTTGAGCTCTGAAAAACTAATTTTGTCATTTTGATGATAACCCGTCTGCAGTTTCATCTGCAAGTTTTCCTTTCTTATAGTGATTAAAGCCATGACTTTTAATTGTAGACTAGAGTATTAATTCAGTCTTCAATATATATATTATTATCAATGTTCAAAAAGACTTTTCGTCAGGTGGTGGTGAAGGTTAAGTTTCAAATTTTACAAGTTTATACGTGTTTAAACGAAATTTAAGAATCAAAAGGCATATTATTATTATATTAATTATTAAAAAATTATTAAATAAATAAAATAAATTATATTTTAAATGTTAAAGTCTATATAATATATTATCAATATATATGCAATTAACATAAAATAACAAATACTTAATCATTTATATTTATGAAAATTTCAAACTTTTTAATTAAAAATTAGTTCTAAATCATATATAGTACATGTCTGTAATTATTTAAAAAGATTTAATTTAATATATAATTTAGGTACCATTAGATTCAAATTAATTTTTATCTAATTTTTTATTATATAATATATTTTATTATTTTTACTTTTTTTGAAAAGAAAAATTAATTTTAAAAATCTTTTGATTTTTAATACTAATTTTTTACATTCTTTTAATTTTTTAATTTATAATGAATTATTTTTTAAAACTTAATTTTTTAAAAAAATTTTAATGAAAATACTTGCGTCTTTTGACACATAGAATGAACAATCAACATAATATTTACCATCTTTTATTAGGTTTTATTTTAATGCGAGACTATCTTCTAACGTCTCACATCTAAGCGGTATTTTTTGGCACCTTTTAGAATATTAATTATTATACATATTATACATGATTATTGACCATCTATTATTAAGTTTTATTTTCATGTGAAACTGTCTTTTAAATGCCTCACGCATCTTTTGACGCCTTTTAAAATACTAATTAATATAAATATAATACAGGTTCGTTACCTAATCTTCGGCGTTTTTCATGATTAATTTTTAAATTATATATATATATATATAAAGGATTGACCTAATATTTGGAATTTCGGATCGTTCGAATAGCTGGTTATATATATATATTATAAAATATATGTGTTTTGTGAAACTAAGCAGATTAAGGAATATCCGAAAAAAGTAATTCTATTCTGTGAGATACCACCACCAGAAGGCGGAGAAACACCCTTTGTTCCAAGCTTCCGGATAACAGAGAGAATGCTAGAGGAGTTTCCCGAAG
The DNA here is from genome assembly GCA_007844105.2 of Rhamnella rubrinervis. Classification (NCBI taxonomy): domain Eukaryota; kingdom Viridiplantae; phylum Streptophyta; class Magnoliopsida; order Rosales; family Rhamnaceae; genus Rhamnella; species Rhamnella rubrinervis. The sequence goes on from CM017577.2 coordinate 10,558,114, forward strand.
CTGTAGAGGAAATGGAGGCAAAGGGATTAAAATACTCATTCACAGCTTGTAGCAAGAATGATACATCTTCTATGAGAGGTAGAGGTTGGGAGGATGCCTTTGGGACATCAGATCCTGCAGAAGCTGAAAGAAGGTATATATGTGTTACAAGTTTATATGGCCACATTTCTGTTGCCTCGCTAAAAGTTTTCATGCTTTTAACTGCCAAATTCGGTGTTCATATGGTATGGATAATTTATTATTGCAGGGCCAAAGCTCTAGGTATGGACATGGAGTGGCTACCAAACGGCGGGGTGACGACCACATTGGGGCCTAGAACTTTAACCAAAGTGTTCGAGGGACGGAAAGGAAGGAGGATGTGGTTCAACACAGTGGTAGGCATGCATGGGAAGGATCACAGCTCAGCAATGATGGCTGATGGAACACAGATTCCACAAGATGTGGTGAAGAGATGTGGGGAGATTATCGAAGAAGAAAGCATCCAGTTCAAGTGGGAGAAGGGTGATGTTCTCTTCTTTGATAACTTGGCTTTGCTCCATGGAAGAAGGCCTTCTCTTCCTCCTAGAAAAGTCCTAGTTGCCACGTGCAAGTAGAAGATCATATTGACCTACTTCTCTTAAACTTATTCGTCTATGTTACTGTTAAGCAGTACAAGGCAATAAATTGTTTTTTAATAATGCCCACGGTCATACTTCATTCACCTCCTGCGAGTGACGTGATTGAACCTCTTGTCTGATAGAAGCAATAAATATTTGTTACGCTCATAAAATTTATGGACGTTGACAAATAGTATTATTTATATATTTTAATATCGTCGGTCCTGATTATAGGTGCGGAAGGCCATCACTTAGGACACCCATGGTGAGGACCTAAAAAAACTTATTGTTACATAAATATAATTATAAATAATAAAATCAAGTTTTTATTGAATAAAGTATTTATAAAAAGTGTGTCCTACATTATTATTGATTTTTTTTCATATTTTTATTGAATTTGTTTTTTTAATTTTAATTCTTCTTATTGTTATTTTTTTTTTTAGTTTTATTATTATGTTTGTCTTCGTTTTTTAGTTTTTTTCATCTTTTATTGTTGTTTTCTTTTCCTATGTATATTTACTTTTTAATTTGAATTTATTATCAAAATTTCTGATATATGTTGTCATATTTGTTCACAATTTTTATATATGTAATGGTCGTAATTTTTATTTATTCTTTCAAAAGGATCGTCATGTAATTTTGATAGATTTATTATTTTCAAAATGAGTTTTTCAATTAACTAAAAAAATATAATTTTATAATGATAAAACTTTATAGAAAAAAATAATATTGAAAATAGCTTTATTGGTTTGCTATACTAATAAATAAATTTTAAAATACATAGATTATAATGGTATAATTGTTGTTTTTATAAAAATAAATAAATAAATAAATATTAGATTTAATTTATATATAGATTATAATAGTATAATTATTATTTTTATCAAAAAAATAAGTACTAGATTTAATTCAATACTTTTGAAAGTTTTAAAATCATGTGTTTTTCTATTTTTGAATATTTTTATTTAGTATATAAATTTTTTCTATAATTTTTTTTATGTATTTTTGTAAAAAAAAATATATTTATATAACACCCCCTTATATCTTAGGTTATCGAATAAGGTGTAATTAGCATTATTTTTTTTTTTCGAATATAAAAACTTAATTTATAACTAAATAATTTCGAGCGATGTCAAAATTAACACTAAAACTTTTCTCTACTCTTTGAGATCATTTTTAGCAAACCCACACCAATAAAACATATCACTTTAAATATATTTAAAGTACTCACACTTACACCATAATAGATAAGTATTTAGTACACAAAGTAACATAACCCCAAAATTATAAAATGTGAAAGAACATAATATTGTATTGTATTCTCCAGTCCGTATCTCCGTCAAGCCCTATTGTTGGGTTTTAGATTTACTTATCATACAAAACAAATAATGGTGAGTAATAAATACTCAGTAGGTAACCCAGTTGCACATGATAATACAATGCAGTATAGTATACAACCATATACATAAATCTCTATTTTTTTTCCTCTTTATTTTATAAATCTACTAGCTCAACTACTATGTATTTTGTAGGGCCCATATGCTTGTTTGTGGTCAAATGGTCTATCTCTCGCCCACATGAAACCTACATGCCACTTGTGGTATATGATTGAATCACCAATCCAGAAAGACCCACCTACCCATAGTGGCTAGTAATTCAAAGAGTTATTAAATATATGGTTTAAAAACCATATACACATTGGTGCAACCATTTTTAAAAATATAAACCATTAGAAAAAAATTCACCTTTTACATAAAACAACAAAACTCCTGAATTGTTCTATGCAAATGTATGCATATACACCAAAGCATAAATACAATTAAACAAAATATGATGACAACAATCATATGTCACATTAGTGTATCTCCTTCAAATTTAAAATAGGGATGTTATTGTAATAGTTCCTGATGTTTCATCAAAATTTTGTTAATTTGTATGATTTTTGAAAACTATACCTGAGCCCCTATTATTAGTTGACTTTCATTTATTTAACAGATAAAAGATAAATGGATGGGATATATAGATACAACCACATTGAGGTTTGATATTATTTTAAATTGTCCATACAGGTATAGGTAATATCATCATGCCCCCTATATTGCCTATATTATTTTTAAAAATTTCATCCCACCACCTAATTTTAACATTCATTAGATAAAAAAAAAAAATTATCCCTCATCTGACATGTTGAAATGATCATTTTACCCTCAAATTATATTAAATATTTATATAATTATAAAAGTGTAAAATTATATTAAAATAATAATTTAAAAATATAAAATTTATAAAATAAAAATATTTTATCCCTCTCCCCTCTATTTCTATAAAAATCAAAATAAAAATTAACTTTAAAAAAAAATAAATGATTTTCTTTTTTTTCCCACGCCTTTCCTCTATTTCTATAGAAATTAAAACATAAATTTATTTTTAAGAAAATGAATGTTTCTTTTTTTTCCACGTTTCTCTATCTCAACCTTCATCTCTTTCTCTGAAGCCATTTCTTGCCTACAACAAAAATTTTCAAATTTGGCTCAAATAGAAGAATAATAATTATTTGAATAAAAAAAAATTCTCTCAAATCTCCTCTTATCCTCTTCTTGAACTGGCTTAGGAAGAAAGAAGAAAAAAATTAAAAACTTTCATCTTCCTCACCACCTATTCTTTCTCCCCTTTTTTAAATCATATTTGTTACTAACTAATAACCCAATCCATCTATTTTCTAAATGTACACTAATACCACTAAAAAAAAAAAAGGCCTCCAACGACCATCACAAATGGTCGGTAAAGCTATCTATTTGGTCGCTAATTCTTTTTAGCGACCAACATTATGTGATTGTATATCTGTCGCAAATTCATTGTCGCTGAATGTCTATAGCCACCAATATTTGTTTAATTGCTAAAACCATAACATTCAGCCACCACAACTTGGTCTGTGAATGGATAGGTTTGACTATGAAAAACCAACCCGTTTGCAACAAATTTTTGGTCGATAAATATTATCTAAAATAATTAATATTAATGCTTTTTTAAAAAAGTATTGGTTGCTGAAGGTATATCTTTCGCAACCATGGATTGGTTGGTGAAAGATGATACCTTCCAGTGACCAGTTATTAGTTGCTGAAAATACTCCTTCAGGGACCAATATTGGTCACGGAAGGCTCACTAACAACCAATTGGAGGTCATTAAAATGTATTATCTTTCACTAATCAACTTGTGGTCATTGATAATATATTTTAGCGACTAACATTTGGCCATGGAAGAAGGGCTCTATTCATGAAGGTCAACTTTCAGCAACTAAGTTTTGATCGGTGAAGGCGTACATGAGTAACCAGTGTAAAGTTTTTAGTGGTTTGGTTTGTACTTTCAGCAACCAGACTTTGATTGGTGGAAATTTCTCTTTTTAATTAATTAAAGTAATAAAAAATGCATAAAATACATAAAATTGTACAGAACCAATACAATAGTTTTAACAAAAAGATAATTTTCATTACATATTATAATTAATAATAGTCAATACATAGCTTTAGATGTTCTATTTTTAAGCACATGAACCAAATACACCAATATAAAATGTTATACTAACAAAACATATTTTGGTTACAAATGTGTCATAGATATTAAGAGCCACATGTCTAAACCAAATAAAGAATAAGTCAAAGCTATTACTTAAAAAGAAAAATAACTTTCCATATTAATCATACGATTACAGCATCATTTGATGGCGGTGATGGATGTAGAGGAGGCAGATTATTGGTTGGATCTATAGAAGGATGCTGACACATATTCATTTGTGTCATAAGGCTTTGGATAAGTACAACTTGTTATTCGAGGCGCTATGTAAGCTCAGTAATAGCATTATCCTTCTCGTTCACTCGTTGTGTAAGTGTCTCTAACTCTTGCATAAATCGAGAAGATGGAGTTATATATGTTATGCTATATGACTTTCGTGGAGCAGGTCCAATACTAGATATGGTCCCAGCAGTCTTACTAAGAACTTGAAAATATATTGATGCTTCATCCATGGAAGATGCATTATCCTCAAGATGTGCTTGTGCCTGTTACAACTCCACCATCTATTTCTGTTAAACAATACCAATATATTATTAAAATGAAGAATATTTATTATAAACTTTATTATTGTTACAAGTTCAATGTCTTATATATCATGACTCAACTAGTTGAATCATTCATATATATATATATAGACATTTACATAATCCAAGATCCACAGATATAGGAATATATAAGATTTCAAATGTTAGTTATAGTTTATTATTATTTTATGTAATTCAACATATATGAAAAGGTTTATGAAATAAATGTAATGAGAAAGAAAAATTAAGCTTATAAAGTTTGATTGAATAGGTTTCCCAGTGAATGAGCTAGTCCCACCATGATGATTATATGGAATTTTGGCTTGATTGCATTACCCTGTTATAGATCTCTTCTAGAGAAAACAATAATATCATAAAGTAATAAGTTAGGCAACATGTATTATTTATTTGGTTAATATTAAAATACTATACTAGTTTAAAATACCAAAAACTTCTCACTTTCAAAGTCTAAACACATCCACTCCCAATCCTCCTATAATTTTACTATTTTTGGACAATGTTGTGCTGGATTATTTCCCTCAAGCTTTAGTTCTCTGTATTTTTTATGGCATGCGCTTCTATGTTCTTTATATCTTTCACGACAATATCTTTCAACAATTTCATACCATTGAGGATTACTTAAATCAACATCAAATTTATCCTGCACATAATCTAAAAAAGAAAAGATTGTAAGTTATTATACTATTAACCATAATATGAACACATATTTATTACAAAATTTACTTACACGAAGACATTTGTAGGCTATCTCTATGTCACCATCTTTTACATCATCCCAACCTGTCAAGCATTATGAAACCATGTTTCGCATGATAATATTAATCTCATTTCCAAACATAGCAAATGTTGAACCAAATGTGCACATCTCTCCCTCTCTGGCTTCTACAATCAGTTTTTTCTTATTTGCCTCCTTGAGTTTTTATGATGCCAATCCATGACTAATCTCATGCATTCTTTTAGTAGGAGGATCTAAACGATCATTATGAGAAACTTTATGTTAATGGATAATAAGAATTAACCTGCAAACTAATCAAAATTATTAAATACATACCATTTATGGTAGTTTTTTCAGGAGTATTTGTAACATCAATGCGATCTATACTATCATTACCAGTCATATGTACACTTGATTGAGCTGTAAAAGGTATAGAAAGAGGCAAAGGCGATTGAGTAGATGCTGCCCTTGCATACGAGGAGATGGGGTTCCATTAGAATTTGGAGTAGTAGCATATGTTGAAAGCCCTATGGATGGCACCTACATTGATTTTCTTTTTAGCGGCATCTATAGTAAATTATTAGTAACTTATAATTAGCAAGGCAAATATTTCCAAATGCATACAATCCACTTTATAATTCAAAAAGACAGAAAGTACTTATAAATTTCTTTTAGTACCTCTCCTAGGGCCTTATCCTTTGGAAGTTTAGTTGCTCTCAGACCCTTGATTTTACCCTAAGCAGCACTTAAATCCCTATCTTTCTTTGAAAAATTGATAGGAAGAAAGACTATAACTATATCTTGAAAAATTTATTTCTTTTTGTTTTAAAAGAACCATCATAATAAACTTTCTTAAACTTACATATATAATCTAACTGAGTGAAGTTCCAAAAAGTATAAAAGTTACAGCATGGCTGGTATTTCAATGGTAGAAACCTCAACCAAAAAACAATAACTAAAGTAAACATAACTTTTGAAATGAATCAACATCATCATCATCACTATCTAACAATGGTTTATCTTCGCATTCTGTTTCACTATCACTACCAGCCAATGCATCTTTATTAACTTCTTCATCTTCCAATGTTACTTGTATTGGCTTAACATCTTCTTGGTTAAGTTGCTCAATATCTAATGATTCAAATGTTATGTCAGTGTGGTTAGAACTACTTTTTTGATAAGCTTCACTGTCACCACTCTTAATTATATTGTTATTATCATCTCCTTCATCCATGCCAATGATGAAACTTTTGAATTAGTTTTCAATTTTTACCCATATTATAATCATCCACATAGAACACTTTATAAACTTGTCTTGCTATCATGTAAGGTTCATTCTCTTACCAATATAAACTTGCATTAATGCTCGTTGTGCTAACGTATATGTATATATTTTTCCCACTTACATCTATGTCAAAACACGTGCACTTAAAAAGTTCAACCTTGTGATCATTTATGTAAGTCAATTCAAGAATCTCCTCTATTAACTCATAATAGTCACAAGATTCACCTTCAACCCATATGCCACAATTTTGTGTGACATGTATGCCATCATGTGTTTTTGTGCGATATCGGACTCCATTTACATTACATGCACTATATGATTTTATTCTATAATTGGGTCCACAAGTTAGTGCATACAACTCATCATTTACTTTATGATCATTACACAAATACTCCAATGTAATCTGTTAAAATGTACTATTTATAGTTAAGTGGCATGTTAAAATACTTTAAAAGAGAAGAATGAAGAATTAAAACAACCAACACATACACGTTCTTTAAACCAATTTGGAAATTCATGCATACGTACTTAATCAATGTTGAGAACACCTCTATTTTCTAGTAGAGCAGTGTACTCACTGTAAATATATTATAATTAGTACTACCATATCTAAACTTATAATAATCTTATAAAGTTTAAAAGGAAATAGTGTTACTTTATGTAAGGTTCCAACTCCAAGCAACTATATAGAATGCACCAATGAGCCTTTTTCATTTCTTTATGTGGCAACTCAATGTATTGAATACTTTCAAATGGTTTTACTGGTTGAGTGATGACAGAAAAAGTTGCATGATTTTACTTATTATAGCCTTCAGTATGTTCTAGTCTATTGAATTGAGTTCTAATACAATGAAGGTACATTGAATAGTATGTTAATGCCTCCTTATTAACATATCCCTCAACAATGGAACCTTCCAGACGAGCTTTGTTCTTCACATATTTTTTTAATGATCCCAAAGCTCAATTATGAAACAAAATACTAATTATGAATGTCATACATAACTGCCCACAATTAGTCAATTAAATAACTTTAAAACAATTGATATTACCTTTCAAATGGATACATCCAATGAGTATGCACTAGCCCAACCATCTTTGCTTCACATGGTAAATGAACTGCTAAATGGCCCATGATATCAAAGAAGGCAAAAGGAAAATTTTTTTCCAACTTGCACAATGTAATTACAATCACATCTTGTTGAGCATCTGAGTTCGAAATAGAAAGCGTTCGAGCACAAAGTTTTTGAAGAACATGGCTAGCTCACTAATTTTCATACTAACTTTTTTATTGACATATGATCTATAAACCTATTGGAAGTAGCTATTGGAATAGAACAGGACAATCATGACTTTTCAAACCCATGATCTTGTCATCCTTTACGTTCATATTATTCGAAATATTTACAGCAAATTCATTAGAAAATTTGAGTGACTTTATAAACTTACAAAATTCCCTCATTTCATCCATTGTTAATGAATAACATCCTAATGGTTTCAATACACGATTACCATGATCTTTCAAACGTAAATGCTCTCACATACCCAAGTCCTCTAAATCCATACATGTCTTGATAGTATCTTTTGATTTACCATAAATACCCAACATTGTTCCAACCACATTATTGAATATGTTTTTCTCAATATGCATCACATTCAAAACATGCCTCAAATTGAACTCGGACCAATAGCCAAGTTCAAAAAATCTGCTTTTCTTTGTCCAATTTAATTCACATGAATCACGTTTTCTCTTCCTATCAACATTGTCAGGTTGCTTCCCTCATCTACTCTCTCTTACTCTATCTAATTGTTGTAATATTTCAACTCCTGTAAACTTTCTTAGAGCTGATCTTCACTCCGAATTTCCATCATATTGTGTACTATGTCTCCATGCATGATGTATTGGTAAGTATTGTCGATGTCCTATATAACATATCTCGCTTCTTAAATGTTGTGAAGTTGTGTCTTCATTACATATGTGACATGCTTTGTAGCCCTTCATATTCCATCCAGAAATCATTCCATATGTTGGAAAATTGTGCACTGTCCATAATGCTACTACTTGCATTCTAAAACTTTACTTTTTTAACACATCATAAGTCATGACACCTCTATCCCATAGAATATTTAATTCATCAATTACAGGTCATAAATACGCATCCATATCTTTTTTTTATGCTTGTGGACCCGGTATCAATAATAACATCATGAAAAAATTATCCTTCATGTATTTCCATTTCCATGATGACATATTATACAGAACTAATACCACTAACCATATACTGTATCCATTGCTCATGTTACTAAAAGTGAATCCATTTATAGCAAGACCTAAACGAACATTGTGAGGTTCTGTTGGGAATATTGGAAACTTTTCATCAAAGTGTTTTCATGCTCCTTCATCAATAGGATGCATCAACACACCTTCTCTATTGGGATACATCTCTTTATGCTACCTCATATAAACAGTAGTATATCGAGATTTAAATAATTGTTGTAATATCAGAGTGATTGGAAAATACCGCAAGACCTTATGAGGTATATGTTTACAATTAGTATTGTAAAACTTGTACCTTATTTCAAGACGTATAGGATATTTATCCAAATCTTTATTTTCCTTCCAAAATAGTGTACAATCCCACTTACATGCATGAATTGATTCATAACCTAAACTGAGCCCACACAACATACATTTTACTTCGTATATTGATTTTCTAGTAACTGCTCCTTTTGGAAATGCTTCCCTTAATAATTGAAGTAACATATCAAATGATTTGTTACTCCAACAATTTAACACCTTAATATAAATTCACTATGAAAGTCAATGCAAAAAAATTTTTACATCCTGGATGCAAATTCTTTTTAGCTTGCTAAAATAGATCTGAAAAATATTCTATTGTGGTATTTTCTTCTGCTGAAATATCATCTCCACCAATATCAACATTCATTCCCCCTATAGCATCATCTAACGTTACCATCATATCATCTTCCTCATTTAAATCATCTTCCATGTCCTCCAAAATCATCAATTCCATTGCTTCTCAGAAGTTCTCCATGAAAAATCTAATTTGTATAGTCACAAGAAAATCCTTTCTCTTCATAAATGCCTCTCAACCACAGTAATATGTTCAACATAGACATTATGACAATGTCGGCAAGGACAATGAGTCTTGTTGCCATTGCCCAAGTGAAATTTTGCCAATTCGATGAATGTTTTAACACCATTAGTGTACTCATTAGACAACTTATCATTACATATATCCATCTTTCATCCATGTCCACTAGAATAAATGGAAAACAAAAGACACTTAAAAATATTAAATGCAAAAAACAAATAGGATTAAAAATAACAAAGAGTACTCTATAATTATTATTAATAGAGGAGGGTATGGAAGCTAATTGCTTCAATTATGACAACAACAAAGGTTTTACGGACAAAACCTATGGAACAAGTTCATGTAAAAAAGAAAACCTACAGTGCATTTCCTCTTCACAAAGAAGACACCCTCGGCCATTTGGCAAAGGGATGCCTCCTTTGCAAAGAAGGCATCTTTTTGCCAAATCGCCGAGAGCTTCAATAGTTTAGCCAAGAGTATCTCCTTTGTGAAGATGGAATGTATCCTTCGGCCAAATGACAAAAGCCCTCGGTAGTTTGGCTGAGCGTGTTTCCTTTGTATAAAGGGAAGACATCCATCAGACAAACGACCAAGAGTGTTTCCTTGTGAATAGGGAATGCACCTATTAGGCATTTGGTTGAGGGGTGTCTCTTTTTTAAAGAAGGAAGGCACCTCTTAGCCGACTGAAATTCCAGCAAGCCTTATACTTTCTAGAACTTCACTAGCTCAGATTGCTAAGGGTGCATTCCTTAAATATATAGGAAGGCACCCTCAGCCAAAATGACAAGGCTCCAGGCGGGATGGCCGAGTGAAATTCCAAAATTGTATGTACACTTAAAATTCATACACTTTAAATATGCAAGCATTAAAAATAAGAAGATCATAGAAAAAAATTACGCGAGTGTTAAAAAAAAATACAATTGCATAAAAAAATGAAAACTAGATGGGGAAGAGTTAGTATAAAAAAATTGAACGATCCAAAAGCGATCACTATGAAAATAAATGTTTCAGAACTAGAGAGAATTTAAAGAAAAAATCTTTATTACGACAAGTGAAGATTGATAATTTGCATTTCCTAGTAGAAAAGATGCATGTGACGTTAAAAGGAGAAAAGGTGAATAGGAAAAACAACTCACATAAAAATGTTTAAAAGATAAGATATCTAACCTCAAGAGTGCAGTCGTAAGTGCAAGTGCTTCAATACTTGCTTCTATAATTAGAGTTGGTGCTTAACCAAATAAATTATAAAGGTTAATGAAATATTTGAGGCTTAACAATCTAAAAAACAGAAAGGGAGGATTGACATCTTTGAATTGGAAGAGGCTGATGTAACTATTCTGTAAGTAGATTTCATTTTCGATATGGCAATAAGAATTGAATTTGTAAGAAGATGAGAATTGAATTTGGGTATTTTGATATCGCCGTTATGTAAGCAGATTCAATTAAATTTGGGGGTTTTAGGTGAAAGCGTCGAAGTTCTAAGATGGAAAGGGACTTTGAAAGGAGACAATACGAAATCAAAGTAGGCACTATAAGGCAACAAAGAGACAAGACAGAATGGCAGAGGGTAGAGGGTGGTAAGATAGAATGGCAGAGGGCTGAGGGTAGAGGGCAGAGTGAAGAGGGCAGACGGAAAACATCACTGACATGGAATAGCTATAAGAATATTGGCAAGACTGTTTCTCACTTTTTCTAGAAAACCTGAAAAACATCGCTGACCATTATTGGTTGGTGAAATGAGTTTATATTATAAACAATATACAAATTAATTAACTATATATAGTATTTGTATAATTCATTTACATATAATATTTAATGTACATAATATAAAACCAATCTAACCGATAGATGCATATGTCGATCATAATTAATTGGATACATATATATATGTGTGTGTGTGTGTGTGTTTATATTAGTATATGTAATAAAATAATATATTACTTTGTCACATGCATATGTGAACAAATATCTATGTAACATATGTGACATAATTGTATGTCACATTATGACATTCTTATATGTATATATGTAATCTATGTGACATATATTATACATACAATTCTATGTCATATATATGACATGTGACATTCATTTTATATGCATATATGTATGAACAAATATCTATGTAACATCTTACCAAAAAAAAAAATCTATGTGACATATGTGACAATATTATGGCATATGTATGACATATGTGACACAATATCTATATATATATCAATTTGACTCATACTATAATTTTTTTTAAGTAATTTACCTGATTTAAGTTTAACATAATGTCAAATTACTCTCTCAATTTTTATGTTAGAGTTCGACTTAGTTATCATATCACAATGTCAATCAATATAATTGTTTTAAATTGAAGGAAATATCATAATGTTTTCCAATAAAATTGTGGTTTCTATATATTATTTTATTATTTATTATTTTAAATTCATAACAAAGTACTAATTGATGATTTTATTCTTATTACTAAACCTAACAAATTTATTTATCATTTATTTTAATATTTAAATATAAAAAAATAAAATCAAATTCCATTAATGTTTGCTCGCTATAGCAACAACATAATAACCAATCATTGGTCGTTAATATTATTTAACCATAAGTATTACCGACCAATTGGTGTATGGTAGCTGATATTTAGAAATAGCAACCAATATGTGGTCAGAATATACTAACCATATGTTGGTCGATGATAGAGTACTATAGCGACCAATATCGTTTGGTCGCTGTCGCTCATTTTTTTTTTTTTAGTAAACAACCAAATATTATTGGTCATTGAAACAGAAACCCAACTACCAATGATTGACTGCTAATAGATTATCCCGCGTAATTTTTTTCCCAACCAAATTCGTTACTGACCAAATAATTATTGGTCATTAAAATAGAAAATCAACCACCAAAACTTGGTCGCTAATAGAATCTTTCAACCAATTTTTTTCCCCGCCAAAATTTTTACCGACCAAATAATGATTGGTCATTGACAATTGGAATCAGCGACCAATTATTGGTTACAATAGGTTTTCCAAAAAAGGTTCCAATATTAGTTGACTAAAAGTTTGACTAACCAATATTTGGTTGGTGATAGTAACTTTTAGTGACCATATTGTGCTGGTCGCTGAAGATTTGGTCGTTGGAGCTTATTTTTTTATGTAATGTACCACACACAGACACACATACAAATAATGTAATAACCAAAATTTCATATATAATATATATATATATATATATATTATAATCAATTGTTTTAATGCTCTTCTAATTAAATGGGAGTTTATCACATTATGGTCAAGTAAGTAGAATTTAATTAGGAAACTTGGTCTTAAAACTAGATAAATATTTAGAACTTGAGTTGAATTAGGAGTCTAAACCTAATAGGATTATATTGCTCTTAAAATCATAGGAAACTATAACCATGGAAAGAGACATAAGGTGGCTAAAAGTTTACAAGGCATTAGAGAGAGAATTTGGCTAAGAGGAAAAACAAATTCTGCAGCAATTAGAGAGAAAAGGAAAAAAAATTCTGCAGAAAATAAAAAGATTAAAATAGGGAAATTGGCTAAGGTTTGTGTAAGTTTTCTTGTGGAAAAGAATAAATCTAGGTTTGATTTAAATAGTTTTTTTTTCACAGAAACATCACGTTCAATTTGATTGCATGTTTTACATGGTTAATGATTTTTAAAATTCTTAGGGGATTTATCTCATATAGATGGATCTATCATGAGTACATAGCTTTTTCAATCACTCAATTTGGAGTTATATTGAGAGAGTTATGATTTTAACACGATAACTAGTTTTTCAGAAAAAAAAAAAAAGGCGATGTGTTTCTCAAGTTTTAATGTTTTTGACAAGGTTTTGATTTTTAATATTTTTGTAGCATAAATTGAGTTGTCATCGTTTTTACTTTTAAATGATGACTTTTTGATTTAAAACGAATGATATATGATTTTTCAAAGTTTACTGATCATTTAGAAAAATAGGATTTTTGAAAGTATAAGATAAAATAGTATATTACATTGGATTAGAACATAAAGACTTGCACTACCTTATGATTAGGTTGCGAATTGGAGTGTAAACTAGAAACTTTGACAGTAAGAGATTAAGGTAAGTATCACACCCTTATTTATTAGTTTCTGCATATAATATAGATGGTTCCGTGAATTATTTTTTTGGCTTATATGACTTTAGAATTTGGTTGTTCTTCTATAATTCTATCAACTTGGGGGTTGTAATTTAATTGGTTTTGTTTGCTAAAAATCTTTGGTGTATAATTATTGTATTAATGCTTGCTAGAATTTTTTCTAGATTAAATGATATATGCATGTTATATAGTTATGAAAGCCAAATTTTTTCTTGCAAAATATTACACATTATATGTGAATGTTTTCTTCTAACTAATCATGTGTATATATTTATGCAAATTTGAGATTTATCCTAAAATTATAAAGTACATGTGTGATCTTAGCATATGCATACATGAGCATGAAAGCATAATAAAAATGGCTTTGTTTTATACTCAACAAAGTTTGATCTTTGAAAAGTTTTATAAAACTAAAGTGTTTTAAAAAGAAATGGTCATGGTCATGCATTGCAGGTAAAGTTCATAAATATGAAAGAAGCATTTGTATGTGTTTGTTCCATTCAATGGATGGTTTAATAATCTGATTTATTAAGAGATGAGTTTACATGGACACATGTAAATGTATGAGTATATGTGGAAGGACTCATTGTTATAGCAAGTAAGTTAACTTGCTCATCTAGTTCGAAAGATAGGGATATGAGTGATGAACCAACCCCTAAATATCAAAAACTTAATTTGGAACCAAAGATGAACAATAAAGGAACCTTGGAAGAAGATCTTACCATGCAAAGCAGTGACAAGGAGGTTGTTATTAAAGATGTAGAGATCAATGAGAGGTCTACACAATTTTATATTAAAGAGTTTTTAAGTGGATATAAGCTTGCGATACCATTACTTAGTGGTGAGGTTATGTATATTTACATAGAAGAGTTGACTGAGTTTCAACATAAACATCATAAGAAGATGTATTGGTGGTACCTAGATCAATTAGATGACGACCGGTTGCGCACTGCCTATAGGTTGGAATGTGTGCATTTTGGTTATAAACTTCAAAAAGAAAATGAAGAGGAACAAGTAAAAGTCCCCATGAATGAGAAGGAAGATCCAATGAAAGACCCCTCAAGTGAAGAAGAAGAAGAAGAAGAAGAAGAAAGCTTTAAAACTACTCAAAGACCTCCTACCTATGAATATCTTAGTGAATGAGTTGTTAGGGATTGTTAGGTTATATGTTTAGTAGCATTTTTCTAGTTAATAAGGACTCTGCTGTGGTGGCAAGTACAATTTCTATAGAAGGTTTTGATGCTTATGCTTTATTCAATTCTAGCTCCATGCATTCTTTTGTGTTTAGTCATTTTGCATCTAAGTTAGGAATTGAATATGCACATCTTGAATGTAATATATTAGTTGCGACATCGTCTAGTGTTGGTATATATGCCACTTCTATGTTGAAATTGTGTGAGTTGATAACGTGGAGCTTCATCTCAATTTAATAATTCTTGATATATATGACTTTGATGTGATTTTTATAATAGATTGGTTGTTTAGAAATAGAGTTGATATGGAATGTGAAAAGAAAAGAGTTCTCTTTAGTCTTATAGATGGTCATTATTTTATATTTGAAGGGGCTAAAACTAAACTGTTATCAAAGTTAATAACTATTATTCAAGCAAGAAAGTATTTGCATAAAGATTGTCAATGTTTATAACATGGAGTCGATTTCTCCTACACCTCAAGACATCAAAGCTATAAGAGACTTTTTAGATATGTTTTCCAAGGAGTTACTTGATTTGCCACCAGATAGAGAGGTTGAGTTTATAATTGATTTAGTATCGGAAACGGTGTCAATCTCGAAGGCACCTTATTGAATAACACCGGCAAAATTAAAGGAGCTTAAGGAGCAGTTGCAAGATCTATCAAATAAAGATTTTATCCAACCAAGTGTATCTCCATGGGGAGTGCCAGTACAATTTATGAAGAAGAAGAATGATGGATCAATGCAATTATGTATTGATTATAGAGAGTTGAACAAGATGATTATTAAAAGTAAGTATCCACTACTAAGGATTGATGATTTGTTTAACCAATTACAAGGAGTTGGTATCTTCTTAAAGATAGAACTTTGATTAGTTTATCACCAATTGAACATTAAGGAGTATAGATCGAAAAGTGCATTTTAAATAAGGTATGGCCACTATGAGTTTGTGGTAATGGCATTTGAATTGACAAATGCACCAGCAGCACTCATGGACTTGATGAATCAAGTATTCCACGATTATTTGGATAAGTTTGTGATTGTATTTATTGATGACATATTGATATACTCAAACAATGCCGAGGAACATGAAGAGCACTTATGAGCTATACTGCAATGCCTATGAGAAAAGCAACTCTAAGTTAAGTTTAAGAAGTGTGACTTTTGGCTTGAAAGTATTTTTTTTCTTGGACCTATTATTTTCAAAGAAGGAATACGAGTGGATTCAAGATTGGAAGGAATATAAATGGATACAAGGTTGCAATTGTTCAAGATTGGAGAGGCCAACTAATATAAGTGAGGTAATGAGCTTTCTTGGATTAATAGTCTACTATAGAAGATTTGTATAAGGATTCTTGAAGATTATGATGCCTCTACAATTATTGAAGAAAAAGTTTTGAGAACTCAAAAACTAGTTAGTTATTGCACTGATACTCACTATTCCAAAGTTTATAATCTACAACAATGCATCGGAGAAAGAATTAGGATGCGTAGTATGCAAAATGATAAAGTTGTTATGTATGTCTCACGATAGCTAAAACCGTATGAATACAATTATCTTACGCATGATTTAGAGATCGCAGTCGTGGTTTTGGTGCTAAGATATGACGGCACTATCTTTATGGTATGAAATGCGGTATCTATACGGATCACAAAAGTCTTAAGTATTTTTTCATTCAAAAGAAATTGAATATAGGACAAAGAAGATGGCTCGAGTTGGTAAAGGATCACAACTACACAATAAAACTAAAGGGCAGTTCATCCAATATTATCATCTTAGCACATGCAACCCTACATGCTTCCTTGTTAAACCTCATAGCTTGCAAATTGTTCTCACCACTCTCATTTTGTCCTTGAAAAGTTAATATCTTTTATTTTTTATCCTCCACTTTATCAAGATACATTTAGATACATCTTATATTGATTAGTCAAATGATTCTTCAATGTGCTTGTCCCACACTTCTTAGAGTCATAAGAATAATCCCTCTCATAATAGTTGTATTTACACCGTGAAATATTCCGACACATTTGATGATGTCCTAATGGATTTTTCTCTTTCACATAAGGATGATAGGGGAAGAGATGTTGTAGGTTTTTATGAATTTGGTGTGGATTGTGATTGAGTGGAACCTTCAATGTCATTATCTCTACCCATATTCATATCTATCAAATAAAAATTTCAAACAATTAATAATAAAATAAAATAAAATGCAAAATTATCAACTCAAGTCTCAAAATCAAGCAAGCATCAATTCTCAACTCAATTATCAAATTCTCCTATGCAAACTCAACAAGTTAATTATCAATTCAATTTTCATTTTTCAAATTGCATTATCTAATTCCCAACTCAAATATATAATCAATCAAACATAGTTCCAATTTTCAAATCAATTCAATTCTCCATGCAATTATCAAATTGGGTAATTCCCAACTCTAATATATAATCAATCCAACATAAGCAATTTTCAAATCAATTTTTTCACCAAAAAAAAAATTTCAAATCAATTCAATTCAATTTTCCCATGCAAGCAAACTCAGCAAGTTAATTATCAACTATATTATATATGTGCAATAATGGAAAGAAGACTACCAACCTTAATTGCTAGATTGCTTAATTATTTTTGCTTCAATTGCCCAATTATCCAAAGCAAATAGAACCTCCTCTTCCTCTATAGAGAGAGAAAAAAAAAACTAAGAAGGAAGAATTCAAAGAAAGAAACAACCAATTGATCATGGTTTTGATAATTATTTATTTCTCTCTAGTCATATTTATAGCATAAACAGCTGCATGCTGCTATAAGTCATGGATCATTAGTTGGAGATTATAAAATCACTTAAGAATATATATATATATATATATATATATATATATATATATATATACTAAAACTCAAAAGTAAACGCCTATATAAACAATACATTTAGACAAAAAAAGAAAAGAAAACTCCTAATAATTAGCTAATTACGAAAAGCAGCTCGATGAAATTAACTCAATCCTTAATGATTGGGGTTGGCTACATAATATTTATGCCATTTAGCACTACTTAAAGCCATATTAACTTAATTTACATAGCCACTGAACTTCAATAATGAGAAAACTTAAGAGTGTTTCACCTCCAATAAAAAGAATGGAAAACTTAAAAGGGTTCTTGGTTATCCATCAAGAACAATATTCAATACATATTCAATCAATGTTATCTAGAAAATTCACTTCATAAAACTGAAAATTTCAGCTCAACATCAATTGCATGTAATATCAGTTCTGTTGATCCATTAAAGAACAAATAAAACAAAATTAGGGACTGTAAACAAATCATGTATCTCTCATAATATTATGTTAATAAATTGTTGCATAAGAAAATGATATAAAATAATTGGTAATTGATTAAAGACAACATGCCCCACAACCTAACAGAAAACTAATTATTTTCCCTGAAATTGAATGCACAAATGATTTCTACTAAAAGAATGATTTATAGTTAATCCCAAACTCTTAAAGGTTCAAATAATCTGACAAACAAAATGTTTTATTTCTATTTGAAGAACAAACATAAAAAAAAATTAGGATTCAACATTTATATCTTAAGAAAAAATTATTTGAACTTGTGGAGTAGGAGTCTCTGTAATCTTAGGAGCAGTCAACTTTGCAGGAGATCCATCAAATAAACGAGAATAGTCTGAGTATGCATATCCAATTCCCAATCCAGCACCAGAAGCTATTGATGGCCATGAGTCACATGGCTTCCTAAAATGATAAATCAAAGTATATTGATTAATCCAAGATTACCTATTTGGTGAAAGATTTCAATGACATTGAAAATGCATCTTAGATGAAAATACAATTTGTCATTCCACTCATGGTAACTCCCTTTAAATTCAACACAATTAAGAGAAAAGTAGTGAACATAATGAAGTCTAGATCTTAATCCTTTTTTTGGTAGATAACATGATTGCTTAAACAGCACAAAAAGAGAGATCCAAATAAAGGATCTTACAGGCGTGATTACTTGAGAGAAGATCTAAAATACCAAAAAGGAGAGTTTCCAAGTTGAACTCATCCACTAACAATCTACAATTAAACGAAAGAGTAAACTTGGCTGCTGAGTCAGCCACACCATTACTTATCTTGCTAAGCCATCTTAAGGACCAGTATGCCCGAATGAACCTTTTTCACAATTCCAGAATCTTGTGATAGGTGAACCAGTTCGTTGGTTCCTCTGTAGAGCACACCACCTTGGCCACCTCACTGGCATCAACTTCCCAAATGATATTCCTCCATTTCCTGTGTTCAGCTAACTCCGAAGCCCATCGCAATGCCTCCAGTTCAGCTTCAAGGGCAGATCTACAAGACAAAAGGCTGCCACTGTTCCACTCCCTCTATGCGCCGCATCCACGTTTACTTTCAGCCATCCCCGTGGAGGGGGAGTCCAACTGCTAGCAGAGGCCTGCTGCTCCTTGCTCAAACTTTGCTCTTCCTTAATCCTTGTACTGCTTGAAAACTCCTCCACCACACTATTAAAACGCGTTATAACATCATTAAGCATAAGCTTTCCACGAAAGAAATAAGTGCACCAAGCTTGCCATATTTTATAATATAAATTAACCCAAAAATTAGTTTGTGCCTCTTTGTCAAAACCCCGCTTCACCCAAGTAGAGTTCGGATTTAAGCATAATTCAATCAGCTGTTTGACTGTGTCACAGGATCTGTCATCCCATCTTCCTCCCTATTTACTGCCAAACGCAATAAGGTGACTCAGATGGCAACGTTGAACTAGATGTAAACTTGTTTCCGCCTCCGTACCACAGAAATTACACACAGCATCACCAGTCCCCACCCTCCGGATAATAGCCTCCCTCGTAGGCAGGGCTTCCGCTAACATCCTCCATAAATGAACTTTGAGCCTTTCATGTAAATTGCTTTTTCAGATTTTACCCCAAATAGGGTCCCAATTGCTTCCCACTCTAGGCTTAATTACCTCCTGGTAGCTGCTCTTAACCGAAAACTTCTCAGCCGAGTCCCCCAGCCATAATAGTTGATCCTTAGTTTGTACTGAAGGCCACTTTACTTGCAGTATCGCGTCAATCGAGTTAGGAGTGCATAAGCGTTCCAACAGCTCTCTATCCAATCCTCTCCATCCTCCATTCTGAGATCCCTTACGCACGACCAGTTTGAAGCATCCACATTCTCTCGAAGCGTGGGAATCATCCCAGGATACCACGGTATCCAGGGGTCCTTCCACGGATTGATTCTATGACCAGTGCCAATGAGATAGCAAAAGGCCTCTTGAATTACTGCCTTCGATTCCAAAATACCCTTCCAAACCATGGAATCTCCTATCTTAGGTTTGCAGTCAAAGAACGATTTCTGGTCCAAATACTTGGCGCTTAGGATTTCCACCCACAATTTGTTGTCCCCTCTAGCCATGCTCCAACCCAGCTTGGTTAGCATAGCTAAGTTGAAATCTTTAAACTTTCTAAATCCCAAGCCTCCAGCCTCTTTAGGTAAACATAATGAGGACCAAGATTTCAAAGTTAAGAACCTTTGTTTTTCAGCTACAATGCCCCACCAAAATCTCCTCGCTATTGAATCCAGCACCTTGCATGCCTCAACCGGCCAAAGAAAGGTGGACATAAAATACACTGGAATTGATTGGACAATTGATTTCAAAAGCATTACTCTACCCGCAGTGGACAACAGTTTGCTTTGCCAGCCCGCCAGCCGCGATTGGATACGATCTTTCACTTTGTCAAACTCCTTATACCGTTTCCGGCTAAATATAAGGGAATTTCCCAAGTATACAGCCCCTGCTCCCATCTCCTTAAAGCCCAACACATCTTTTATCTTTTTCTTCATATCTCGGGCAGTACTAGGAGAGAAATATACGTTCGATTTCTCTGAATTCGGTTGCAGTCCAGACCAAGTGCTGAATTGAAGTAGGATGTTCCTTAACTGTCTAGCATTTCCATCATTAGCCCTGCAGGCAATTAGGAGATCATCTGCATATAGCAGATGAGAAATAGCTGGTGCCCGTCGACTTATTTTAATACCTTGAAAATCCCCCCTGCATTCAGAATGAAATAACAAACGAGAAAACACATCGGCACACAGAATAAATAAAAATGGTGATAAAGGGTCACCCTACCGAAGGCCCCGAGTGGGGGTGAAATCACCGCAAATGTTGCCATTAATGAGAATACTGTACCGAACTGTGCTAACGCAGTTGAAGATAAAATCTCGAAACTTCCCTGAGAATCCCCATGCTCCCAAAACCATATCCAAGAAACTCCACTCCAGACGATCAAAGGCTTTCTTGAGGTCTACCTTGATCACCATCAACCCGTTTTTTCCTCTGTGTCTCCTAACTGTATGAATTAGCTCCTGAGCTACAATTGAGTTTTCTGCAATCCACCTCCCTTTTACAAAGGCCCCTTGATTAGGAGCTATCAAGAAATTTCCTCAGTCTTGAGGTTAGGATCTTAGACACGATCTTGTATGCAAAGTTGCAAAGGCTAATTGGCCTAAACTGGTTGAAGTTCGCCGCTCCTTTCACCTTAGGGACAAGAACTATAAAGGTTCTGTTTAAAACATGTGGGACAGAACCCTTAACAAAACATTCCTAAACCATGTTGACCACTTGCTCTCCTACTGTATGCCAATAGAGTCTATAAAAGCTACTTGGGTACCCATCTGGTCCAGGACTTTTTAAAGGGTGTAACTCCCACACCGTAGCTCGAATTTCCTCACTGATAGGAACTTCTAATAACTCAGCATTATCCTCTCTTGAAATACACGGTGTTATCAAATTAGCGAGAGTCTCTGGTAGCTGAGGCACCTCAGAAGTATACAGGTTCTTAAACTCTTTCAGAAAGTAATCCTCAATCCTTAAGCTGTCTGAAATCCAACTATTGCCCTCCTTGATAGATTCTATCCTGTTCCTTCTCATTCTAATCACCGTTGACGCATGAAAGAAATGAGAGTTACTATCACCTTGCGCAAGCCACAACTCTCTTGACTTCTGCATGTAGATAGATTCCTATCTGGCCCACAAAATTATGAGTTCTTCTATAATCAACTGGTGCTGGGACTCTGGAACATTCCCAATTGTGTCCTCCCTCTCCTGAATCATCTTTAACTCCTCTTCCAAAGAGGCAATACGAGTATGGACACAGCCAAACCCAACCTTGTTCCAAGCCTTCAGCGATTTAGTAGTTGCCAACAACCTAGCATAGAATTTACGAAACTCCATCCCTCCCAACATTGGCTGATTCCAAGCCTCTTGGACGACTTGGATACTACTTCTGTCAGAGGTCCATGCTTCCAAAAATCTGAAAGGTCTGGGAGCTTTCCTATCTTGACATTTGTTCTCAGCACAATTGGAGCATGATCTGATTCCATTATAGCCAAATTCAGCACCGAAAAATTTGGCCATAAATGAATCCAGTCTGGCGAGGCAACTGCTCTGTCAAGCCTTTCTTTGATCAATCTTTCCTGCTTGTTGAGCCATGTGAACCTCTTACCGAAGAAGCCTAAATCCACTCCATCAGTCTTCATCATAAACTCCTTCAGGAATAATTGTTTCCCATGAAGATCTCTACCGCCAAATTTCTCAGAACTATCAACAATCTCATTTAGGTCTCCAATCATCATCCATGGGACATCACATTCGCCTACCATTTGTTCCAAATTCATCCAAAAAACCTTCTTATCCTTATACCTTGTTGGACTATAACAGCCAAAGCATTTCCATTTGGCGGAATCATCCTCATTTGCAACCATAAACACAATTAAATTATTAGACGACCAGCTCACCTCTACCTTAGTATTTGTAGACCAAAACAACCCAAGACCTCCAGCACGACCCACTGGTTCAACAGAATAGCACCTCTCATACCTCAGTTTTCGACGAATTCTTTCAATCTTTTCCTTACTGCATTTAGTTTCCGAAAGAAAAACACAGCTCGGCTTCCATCTTTAAACTAAACTAGCCAGTTCAGATACTGCTTCCGGTCTACCTAGTCCCCTACAATTCCATACTAAAAAGGTTACGGAAGAGGGGGGGCTTGATTAAGCCTGCCTACTCGGCTTTCGAAAAATCCGCCAGATTTGATGAATTAGATAGGTTGATTTGATTTGATGAAGTCCAAATCTTAATCGATTATGAGCAATGTATAGCAAATCATTTTAGGCTTTCCTCATTTTAGGTTTTAGTTGTTGTTTGTTTATTTTCCATTTTATTTTATTTTATTTTTGTGTTGGAAAATAGCTCACCCAAACATCTTCTCAGAGTCTCATCGTTCACATACCTATAACATAAGTGGATCTTATTTTTGTTTTTCGAAACAAATATACTAGTCTCTCTACTCTCTCTCATTAACACTTTTTTATCTCTCACTTTGTTTAAGGGGGGTGTATTTAATTAAAACTTTTATAGACTTTTATAAAATTAAAAAGTTTGCTGGTATTTAATTCAGACTTTTAAAGAGTTTATAAAAGTTTATTGGTATTTAATATAGACTTTTATAAACTTTTAAAATGTCTAAGAAAGTCATGATGTATTTAATTAAAATATTTGGAAAGTTTATAAAAGTTTGGTGGTATCAAAAAATTAAAGACTTTTGTAGACTTTATTGTTTGCTTGACTTTTATAGACTTTTGACTAGGAGGTATAAATATCAAACATCACTTTTTCTCCTCCATCCACCCAAAAAACTTTTGTCGACTATTGTGAAAACGAATAACAGTGATCAAGTTTGGCGCCAAACCTCAATAATCACGGTAATCTTCACATTTTCATCTCCCATATATTTTTATTTTGGTTTCTATCTTTCAATTTTTTATTGTTGTCTTTGGATATGAACAATTTTGATTTTTTTTTTTTCAATTAGGGTTCTATAATTTTTGGTAATTTGTCTATGTTCCCTATCTTTCTTTTTTCTCCATTGATTTTTTTTTATCTAATTTGCATCTTTCATCTTCCATCTTCCGATAATTACTATTCTTTGGAATTTTTCATGGTAGTGACCAAGTAATAGACGCATTAACAGAAAAAGCTATATCAGGTTGGCTATATAATATTCAAGTTATTATAGAATTTCATATATTTGTTGGAATTTACGTTTATGTTATTTATGTCCTTTCTATTTTAGCTGTGTACTTTTATAATTATATAATCAGTGATGATATGCTAGACTACAATCTGTATAATCGGTCATGTATTTTTAATATCCGATTACTTTGTCTTGTTTTATACTATTATTATATGATAGCTATTCTTTATACACTATCTGAATATATGTATATAGGTTTTCTATTTACTGTTTTATAATATAGCTTTGTATGTAAATAATAAAATAAGATAAAATTGAATATTAGTTTAAATTGCTATTTACATAACAAAGCAACAGCAGACATGAATTAATATTATATATATAAAGAAAAGCAATAAGCTTTTTAATTAATAAGAGAGATGAATTAGGGTAATAGGAGCTAAGCTAGACATTAATGCCTCTGTAGCTAGTACTTTTTCTTCAAAAGGTCATATTCTACTACGTGAGTAGGATTTTTAGAGGTATAGCTATAGGTTATATAATAAGGATAAATTAAAAGACAGAGTTGTTGAGCATGCAGTGCACATATGGTGCGCATTTCATCACTGCCCGACCTTGTAATCTTTATATGATCAGTTGGTAAATTTATTAATGTTGTTGAACTATATACACCACTACTCTTCTTTTTTCTTCAGAAATCAAGGTTGAATTTTTTAATGTTTTTTTTTTTTTAATCTAGAAAGAGTGTTAGATAGGCCACGGAGAATATAAAATGTGAAAATAAAAATGAAAACAAAAGATTTTTTCATAGTGATCGGTATTAGTATTTAAATGAGTGTCGTTCACAAGCATATGCATTCATCCATAGTTTATATTATAAGAGAGAGTGACAAGAGTTTTTTTTTTTTAATAGCCATATAATATTTGTTCTTGCTGTTTAATTAATGAATTTTGTTAAAGGCTTGTTTAGTAGAATCTTCTTTTGTTTTGTGTCTTATGTTGGGTTGTATTCTATTATATTTGTTTTCTATTTTTTTTTATATAAGTACACATTAGTAGCAATATATTTGTGTGTGTGTGTGTGTATATATATATATATATATACATATATATAATGATCAAGATGATATTTTCACTCTTGCGTTAGGATATTCAAGATACCTATACATATGCATGCATACATAAGATGTATTTTTCTTTGAAGTTTATTAGTATATACATCCATATCCCACATGTCTAAACGAGAAAGATAAACAAAAGTAGGAGAGAGTAGTGTGTGTGATTGATGCATTTGGCATTTATTAGACTGCAAATCAATAAGTCTGCAATTTTCATCCAAATAGAAATAATTGTTCTGCTTAATTCATTTGCACATTTGCACATATTCTTAATTGTCAAACATGCAGAAAAGCTCCAAATTCAAAACGACTACTAGAGCACTTGATTGCTAGCTTTATATCTAGCTGTGTATGCACGTGTATATATATATATATATATATATAATATATTGGTTGAGTTATTTGTAAATGTATGTCTCTTACATCACAAAGCTACAACACGCACACACACACATACCCATATATTCTATATGGCATATATTATGTGCTATGTTTTATATGCACTTTTTATTTTATATATCATATTTTGTCAATAATTTGTTGTTTACCAATTTTTATAGTAATATATTTTAATGGGAGAACCACTTCAACGAAATGATAAAGGAAAGGGAAAAGTTGGAGAAAAATATAAAATATGGGGGGTAGAAGAGAGCAATGAGTTGTTATAACTCATGGTTGATGGCATCAAGCGTGGGTGGCGGGATAATAATAATGGTTTATTGAGTAAGAACACTATAGAAAAAAAAATACTTCCTATTCTTAATGCAAAATTTGGATCTCAAGTGACTTTTACTCAATATCAAAGTTGTCTCAAATGGTTCAAAACTAGATATAACAACTATACCGAGCTTATACGTAATAACTCTGGATTTGAATGGGATCCTGTGACAAAAAAATTCACTGCTAGTGATGAAGTATGAGAGAATTATTTAAAGGTATGACTGTTTTTTTTAAATTCAAAGTAGTAAATGTAGTTTAATAAATATTTGTTTAATATATTAACACTTATTATATATTTGTTTTTCTTTTTTAGGATCATCCTACACATAAAAGTTATCGCACAAATGTTTTTACAGACTATGAAGATTTGCAAATTGTAGTTGGGAATGGTGCTGTTGGAAGATATTCAATTGGATTGGGAGATGAAACAGATGTAAGAACATTTGGGGTAGACGAAAATATATCTAGTGGTTTAGATGACTTGACATATGATTCTTCTACTGGAGCATTTATAGAAAACAGTGACAATCAAGATTTTTTGCATAGGTCTTCATCTCCTAGGCAAGACACTCCACATGTACCCTTTCAATATATGAGTTCAGAGGTTCCCCCAACAAATAAAAAACGAAACAGAACTGAGCTCGAAGGAAAGTCTAGCTCATTGGAGACCAATAGTTCTCAATCAGATGTTGTAGATAAGCTAAGTCATACCATTGATAAGCTCACTGATACTATTAATTCATTTGCTACTGGAGATAGCTGTTGGGATGCTATCAAGGAGATTCCAAACTTAGATAATCGTACCAGGTTTAAGGCACTTAAGATCCTAAATACTAGAGCAAAGAAGATTGAATTCCTGAAAATGACGCCCGAAGAACGAGCCGATTGGATACTTTTTGAAATAGAATGAGTTCTTTTTATTATTATTATAATTAATTTTTATATTTGGAAAACAAAAATATTATGTTATGTGGTTTGTTATGTTTTCTTACTATTTTAAGCTAGTAAAATAGTCTTGTTCTTTGGATTGTTAAATTTTTATAATTATATTTGTTTCAAGTAGTAATTAATTATGTTGCTTTCACATTATTAGTTCTATTGTTGTTAATTTTTCTTACTTATTATTATATTATTATGTTGAATAATAATGAAGTTTGTTGTTTTTTTAGATTATTAATTGTATTGGCTTTATTTTTCAATATATTAAACAAAAAAAAATTAAAGAACATACAATATTTTTAAGTACAAGTTAGATTATGCATATATGTATATATATATATATGTGTGTCTTATTTTTTCCCTATTTTTTCTCAGGTATTTTCATTTATATAATGTCTCATTCAAATATATATGAAAATGATGAAGTACATGAGGAAGAAATGGAAGAACAAAAGATGGAAGAAGAATTATATGAAGCTTTTAGGTATTCACTGATGGCCATTTGTCAAGCGATTCTGCATGTGCTAAATGAGCTCAGGGTTGTAATGGGTTGTGAAAATGTTGAACGTCCACTAACTAAGCGTCCAAGAAATACACATGGATATGATTATATACACAAAATATTGAATGAGGATCCTGCACATTTTCGACAACTTTATAGAATGTATCCTAATGTGTTTATAAAGTTGTGCAACATCATTAGAGAAAAAACACTCTTACATGATACAAGGTTTGTTTGTGTTAAAGAAATGCTTGCAACGTTTTTAATGGTTGTTGGTCAAAATTCTCAATATTGCTTAGTTCGTAAAACGTACAATCGATCACAATATACTATCAGTCGTAGTTTTAACAAAATTTTGAAGGCATTGAACACAATTGCAGTAGATATGATGGCAAAACCTGGATCCACAGTGCCAGAAAAAATAAGGGAAAGTACAAGGTTTTATCCTTATTTTAAAATAAGTGATAAAATTATTATTTTTGTTGTTGTATTGTTGGTGATTATATTATTATTATTATTATTATTATTATTATTTTACTTAATTATTATTATTTTAGGATTGCATTGGAGCTATTGATGGCACCCATATTCCAAAGAATGGTAAGGGATATAAGCAGCTACCGTAATCGTCATGGAACAATTTCGCAAAATGTTTTAGCTGCTTGTAATTTTGATTTGCAATTCATATACATTCTTAGTGGGTGGGAGGGATCTGCACATGATTCGAAAATATTAAATGATGCACCATCAAGGAGCAATGGGCTTAAAGTGCCACAAGGTTTTATTTCTTTTTTATTTATTTTAATTATCATTTTCATTGTCAATCTGTCAATTATTGACTTGTTTATTTAAATTCTTAAATTAATAATACATGTTATTTATATTATTTACTAATTTTATTAAATATTGTATGTTCAGGTAAATATTTTTTGGTAGATTGTGGATTTCCAAATCGACGTCAATTTTTAGCTCCTTTTTGAGGTGTCCGTTATCATCTTCAAGATTTTGCTGGTCAAGGTCGTGATCCTGAAAATGCAAATGAGCTATTCAATCTTTGTCATTCTTCCTTGAGGAATGTAATCGAAAAGATATTTGGCATATTTAAATCACGATTCACAATTTTTAAAACAGCTCCTCCATTTTCATTTACACAACAAGCAGAGTTGGTGTTAGCTTGTGCAGGATTACATAACTTTTTTCGTAAAGAGTGTCATTTAGATGAATTTCCAATTGAGCCAGATAATGAGAGTTCATAATCTTCATCATTACCAGTTAATGAGGATGACTTTGATCTAATTTTTGAGACTCAAGAACAGCAAAGGGAGAATGCTAATCAATGGAGGATCACTATAGCTACTCAAATGTGGAATGATGTTGGACATACTGATAACCGTGGACAATAGATTTATTTTATTTTTATTTTTTTGTCATCAATTTTCTTATTTTTAGTATTTGATTGTAGTTTGAAAATAGTATTATCGCAGAGGTTCTAGCTACTGCAGAAAGTTTTCAAAAATAATTAATCATTTAATTTTAAGGGTAAAGTATTTATTTATCAATGTCAATAAAAGTTCATGAAAGTCTATAAAAGTTTATTAATATCTATAAAAGTCTTTTAAATTAAAAGTCTATAAAAGTCTATGAAAATCTATAATACTTATATAAAGTCTATAAAAGTCTACAAAAATCTATAAAAGTCAATTAAAATCTAGATTAAATACACCCCCCAACCTTTTCCAAAAAAAAAACTAATAATTGCCACAATAATATATTTTTGATTTTTTATATTAACATGAATCATTCTATCTGCTTTTGTTTGTAGCATAATTTAAAAAGAGCTAAAGAGACTGAAGAATGATATAAAACTGATGAGTTTCGAAGCCATAGCAGACCTACCTAAAGTTTCCACTCCTTGGCTATGTGGATGTATTTGGCCAAAACCCTTGAGCTCACCATCTGTCAAGCATTCTGTCTGAACCAAAACAAGTGGGTAATAAAACTTTGATAGTAAATCTGTAGTAGCTACCTGCGAGAATCGGAGATGGTGCAGCAATGTGGCTAGTGGCTGGTGCAGTGAGAGGCTGAGAGATACTAAGTTCGTACGGTGTAGTGCGACGTCGAATGGGTAGTATCAGAATAGAAGCTGCGAATTAGGATTTAAGGTTAGATACTTTTAATTTTTAATTTTTTTAATGTTAAGTGTACGGGTTAGGTCAGTTAACAACATCTCGAAATCTAAACCGACCTGACTGTTTTAACCTATAGAAAACCTAAATCAACTTGGGTATCTTGAAAAAACAAACCCAATTCGCACCGAAATGGGCAAATCGAGTGGTTTTCTCGGGTACCCGGGTTGATTTGCCCACCTCTAGTTAAAAGAAAATTTTTGTTATAACTTTTATTATGTCTTTATATTTGTTTATGAATAAGAAGTAATTCTTTTTAGATTGAATTTTAAAAGTTCAGTTAAGGAGTCTTACAGGTAAAATCATATTCTTATAAAAAACCAAAGTATGAATAATTAAAAAAAAAAAAAGTCAAAGCTGTGATTTTTGTTTTGCTTTTTTATAGAACCAAGAGTGGTCAACTGTGATTGGTTCAAAGTTCCAAAGAAAATAACACATTACCATGGATGATTGAAACATGCATTTGAAAAAACAAAGGTATATACCACATGAACCAGCCGAATCAAATCTTCTTCTTCACTTCAAGACATCTTAGAATTCAGTAATTTATGTACCCAAAAACTAAAAAGAAAAAAAATCAAAAACCAGAAATCTCAAAACATCATAGATTCAAAAGAAAAAAACACAAATTTTCAAAAAATTAGTAAAGTCTAACCGACATGGAGGGAGAGATCGATCGACACGGTGAAAGAAATCTGCTCGGTTGTAAAGTTTGAAAGGAGAACGAATCGGTGATGAGCCTATAGAGAGCTGCTAAGCTATGAATGACATGGTGGAGAAGGGGCATAGGTGTTGGTCACAACCGGGGATTGAAATTAGGGGCTAAAGTCGACGACGATGCCATGAGAAGCAAAAACACTGTGTAGAAGTGAAACGAAGAAAACGTCATTTTGAAGAAAAAAACATGATTTTCAGAGAAATAGTAGAAGAAAGAGACATTGGAGAAATTAATAATTTGAGGTTTCTTAGAGTTCATGAAGAAGATATATTTGTTTTTCCCTTCTTTTTTTTTGTTGATATGAGAAATTTGTGGGGGAGAGACAGTCCACATGACATGAAAGAGCGAAAAAAAAGTCTTTAACAATATTTATTTAAGTTTACGTGTTTAATATTTTTTTAATTTAAAATAACCTATTTTCCCTTCAACTATTAATTTAAACTGTGAAAATTTAACGGCAGATTGTGGAATGATATTACTCATAGCTATATAGGTTGATTGAAAATTGACCAAATTTCAAGGGGTTATATTAAAATAGCCCAAAATAAATAGGTAATTATACCTATTTTTGTGAAAAATAATTAATATTATAAAAAGATGTGGACAAATAATAAATTAAAACATGGTGCAAATAATTTAATATGTTTTTTCTTTTTCTTTTATTTTTTTATCATTCTTTTTTTGTAGTTTCAACATCAGCAAGTCCCTTCATTCTTTTTTCCCTTTTTTAGCTAATCTACTCTAGCAGCTAAGTTAGAGAAGATCAGCGGTGGTGGTGGTGAGAGAAAGGAGAAAAGGATCAAGATGAGAGAGAAAGAGAGTATAGAGAGAAAAAAAGAGGAGAGGTGAGGAGAAAGATTTGATTTTTACCTCATTTCATTCATGGTTTCAATTACACAATTAGATTTTCTAATTCAATATTCAAAAATCTTTGTCCAACCTAGGCTTCCAAACTCACACATGACATTTTTCTTTTTTTTCCTTGGTTGAGGTCCTCATATAGAATTTTCCTTTTTTTCTTTTTTTTTTAGTACTCCTCCACTAAGTAATTGTAGTTTGTTGCTAACTTTGAGTGTAGATAGAAGTTTGAAAACATATCAAAATTCAAACTTCTAATAGTAAGGGCCACCAGGCAAAGGAAAGAATTTGCCAAATAAATTTTACTTATCTGCCTTTTTTTTCCAATGGAATGTTTAATGGGTGGCAATCGAACTTGTTTGATTTCACGTTCTTGATTTTCTCCA
This sequence comes from Rhamnella rubrinervis, assembly GCA_007844105.2. Lineage (NCBI taxonomy): Eukaryota > Viridiplantae > Streptophyta > Magnoliopsida > Rosales > Rhamnaceae > Rhamnella > Rhamnella rubrinervis. Next base: position 10,589,750 of record CM017577.2, read on the forward strand.
TTGTTTATATTGTAAGCTTGTGGAATTAGGAAAGCTTGAGGTATTTTGTTTTATGATTTTTTTTTATTTTTGCAAAAAAAAGAGTTGGGAGATAGAAGAGATGGGAAGAGAAACGATGAGAGATGAGGAAGAAAAAGAATTTTTATTTTTAAAATTAATATTTTATTAAATTTATGCTTTTAAATTTTTATAATATATAATTGAAATTGAGGGAGGGAAAAGCTATTTTTGCATGTCACGTTGGAAAAAGAAGATTTTTAAACTGATGACGGTTAAAATCAGGAAATAGGATGATATTTTTCAAAATCCTATAAATTGATTGAAATTAGACTAAACCTCATGTAGGTCCTATGTAATTAACCACTAAAATAAAACATGTCATCTCAATTAAATAACAACGGCACTTGACTCAAACTAGGTTTGAGAATATTAATCTTCCTCCCTGCTCTCACATTAGAATTTAGAGGGGTTTAGGCAAAATTTTGAAGGAGTCTCTAAAATATTTTCTATATTAAAATTTTTTTAGTATTTCCTTTTTTTTAAAATAGTATTTACAATATTTTAATTTTAAATTTTTTTTGTAAAATTAATATTTACTAAAAATGACTAACCTTATTATTTATAAAAAGTTTAAATGTTTTCCATAATTTTTATATGTTTAATTTTTATAGTCATTCTAATTTTGTTTGACTTAAAAAATTTGATTAGAACTGTAAGCATAATTTATTGCATAAATATGATTGCAATAATTCCTTAATGCACATCTTAGAATTCTAAGTTTTCACTAGAATATAAAATAGAGTTACTTACCTTGATCCATAAGATTAGGTAAATACTGATCTAGAAAACCCACAAAGTTTTGTTTATAGAGAAACTTGATTTCTCTCCTTTGTCCTTTCAGTAATCCTTACTTTTTTATGGAGGAAGAATAAGAGAAGCGTGTAAGGCGGGAGAGAGGGCTAGTTTCTATTAAATAGGTAAATAATAATTGTTTCTATCAAACGGTAGATTTTACATCATAAAACCCTAGTTGACTTTTAATTAAATTGATCAATCAAAATTTAGCGCTTAATATTATTAAAACCATAATTAAAAATATAATTAATGGGCCACATAATATTTTATATAGTTTCCATTCTCCCATTTGGCTCATTAATTGAAAATATTATATCATGGTTTAATAAATAACCATTCTGTGCATAAATTTGCTAAATTCTTTGAATGTTGATCACATCATATATCATAATCAAATAAAAATACTAATACGAGTCGTGGCGGTTTCACATCTTTATGAAGGACATAATTCCTTCCACGTACTACAATACTAACACTTCATTCAATATAATCCTTACATAAGAAACACAATAATGGTCCAACAATAATTTCTTGTTTAAAGATAGATCCTATTTTACATAATCTATCTCATAAATGTATACTATATAGTAAATAAGATTAACAGAAACACAAACATAAGTAAGCTCACAGTATCAGAATACAAACATCATAAATTTCTATAACGATATCCTATAATACCTATTCTTTTAACATGTTCATTAAAGACTTTCAGTGCCAATCCTTTCGTCAAAGGATCTGCAACCATGTAACTTGTGCTAATATGTTGAATTGACACTGTTTGTTTCTGAACTTCTTCTTTAACAGACAAGTATTTTAATTTTATATATTTAGCACCCTTAGAATACTTGTCGTTCTTTGAAAAGAAAACTGCTACAGAATTGTAACAATAAATTTTCAGCGGCTTAGCAATACTGTCGACAACTTCAAGTATCGAAATAAGTTCTGCAACCATAATACTCGAATTATAGCCTCAAAGCATGCTACAAATTCAGCTTCCATAGTGGATGCAGCAATGATAGACTGCTTCGTACTCTTCTAAGAAATAGTCCCTCAAGCTTATAGGAAAAAATAGTCAAAATTGGACTTTCTGGTATCAATACAACTTGCATAATCTGAATCTGAATATCCAATCACTTCAAGTTGATCAGATCTCCTATAAGTCAGCATGTGATCCTTAGTACCTTGTAGGTATCTCAAAACTTTCTTTGTAGCCTTCCAATGATCCAATTAAGGATTACTTTGATACCTACCTAGCATACTGACAGCAAAGCTAATGTCTGATCTGGTGCAAGTTTGAGCATACATTAAGTTTCCAACAATCGATGCATAAGGAATATTTTTCATTTGTTATGTTGCAATTTATTCTTTCGACGTTGATTAAGGCAGAACTTGTCTCCTTTCTGAATTGGAACTACACTTGCAAAACAATTTTTTCATACCAAATCTCTTTAAGACCTTATTAATATAAGTTTTCTAAGATAAACCTAATAGTCCTTGTGATCTGTCACGAAATATTTCAATTCCTATCACATAACTAGCTTCTTCCATATCTTTCGTTTTAAAATTCTTAGAGAGAAAGTTTTTGGTGTCATGCATTAAATCAAGATCATTAGTAGCTAACAAGATATCATCAAGATAAAGTACCAAAAATATGAATTTACTCTCATTGATCTTTAGATATATACATCGATCAATGATGATTTCCTTAAATCCAAAGGAGGTAATGATATCATTGAACTTTAAGATACCATTGTCGGGACGCTTACTTAAGTTCATATATTGATCTCTTAAGTTTACACATCATATCTCCTTTCCCTTTATCAGACAAGCCTTCAGGTAAATCCATATAGACTTCTTCCTCTAAATCACCATTAAGAAAAATAGTTTTCACATCTATTTGATGTAACTCTAAATCATAATGAGCCACTAATGTCATAATAATTCTAAAATAGTCTTTTCTTGAAACAAGTGAAAAAGTCTCCTTATAATCAATGTCATCTTTCTGAGTATAAGCTTTAGCAACAATTCTGGCTTTATACCTTTCAACATTGTCATTAGAGTCACTTTTGGTCTTAAAGACCCACTTACACCCGACTCTTTTACAACCTTCAAGCAATTTAACCAAATTCCAAACTTCATTATGCTCTATGGGTTTTAACTTCTCTTTCATGGCATCAATCTATTTAGTAGAATTAACACTTTTAACGGCTTGTGAAAACGAACCTGGATTGTCTTTAATTCTCAAGTTAAATTCTGACTCTAGTAGATATACCACATAATCATTAAAAATAACTGACTTTCTAGGTCTTTGAGACCTTCTTAATATTATTTATTGTGGTTATTCTACAACTGGAATGTTAATTGCAAGTTCAATAAGTTCATTAACCACAGGCTCTTCATGGAGTGTTTGATCATTTATTTGTTGTTCCTATAAATTGTTAAACCGTTATACAATTATAGGAATAACAGATTTCAAAGAAGTTGTAGGTAAACAGGAATAACAGATTTCAAAGAAGTTGTATGAATAACTGGAATAACAGGACCTGAACTTTTATTTTTTCAATAACCACATTGCATGGTTTTTCAACACTCCCACTAGTTTTACCATCCTTAATGAACCTAGCATTTTCAGTTTCAACAATTCTTCTATTATGATTTGGACAATAAAATATGTACCCTTTAGACTTTTCTGGATAATCAATAAAAAAACCACTGATTATTCTTGTATCTAATTTTTTTTTTGTGGATTATAAATTCTTACTTCTACCGGGCAACCGCAAACATGCAGGTGCCTTAAACTAGGTTTCCTTCCTGTTCATAGTTCAAAAGAAGTCTTTGGAACTGCCTTACTAGGAACCCTGTTTAATAAATAAATGGCGGTTCTTAACGCATGCATCCACAATGATAAGGTTAAAGATTAATTACTTAACATACTCCTAACCATATTCATTAATGTACAATTGTGCCTTTCTTCTATACCCTTTTGTTATAGTGTACCTGGCATAGTGTCTTGAGCATATATACCATGCTTTTCAAGAAATTTGGCAAATGGACCTGGGCATTGTCCTAATTCATTATATTTGCTATAAAATTCATCAACTCGATCAGATCTGACTATTTTCACCTTTCTGTCGAATTGCCTTTCTACCTCATGAATAAACACTTCTAAGGCATTTATTACTTGAGTCTTTTCATGTAATAAATAGACATATCCATAACGTGAAAGTCATCGATAAATGTGATGAAATACTTTTCTCTACTAAAAGATGGAACATCAAAATGCCCACTTATATCAGTGTATATAATTTCAAGAAGTTGAGTACTTATTGTGGCTCCTTTCTTTGTATGTTTGGTTTGCTTTCCCTTAATGCAATCCACACATATAACAAAATCAGTAAAGTTCAAATCTGGTAAAATTTTATTCTTTACCCGTCTTTGTAATCTTTCTTTGAAAATATGACGTAAACATTTATACCACAAAAAAGCTGAACTTTCATTAATTAAACCACGTTTAGTACCAACATTATGATGCAGGGTTAACAAGGTTTCAGCAAAAAAAATTATCAAGATTGAACTTGTACAAGCTATCACAAGGAACACCAGAACCAATAAGACTGTAACAACCCTTTACCCGAGCCCGAAGACTTGAATAAAAATATGCTACTTCTAAAAGGCGGTATAAATGAATAATGTAAAAGAAAAATTTCCCTTTGAAGCAAAATCGGAAAACTAAATAAAAATTTTCTTTACTCTTTAAGATAAAATTTAAACTATTAGTATTAATAGCAAAACCAAGATATTTTTAATATTTGAGTAATTTCGATTCTTTACACAAGATCCACAACGTAAAGAATATCAATTGTATCTCTATCAGAATTCTAACTTTATTCAAAAGGAAATAAAACTGCGGAACTAATTTGTACTATTGCCACTCTCCCCTGGTCCGCCATGTGATTGCCAAACTGCTCAAACTAGGTTTCGGGATTACCTAAACACATGAAACAAACATGAGTGAGTGAAATACACCAAGTAGGTTCCCAACATGCATGTGATGATGCAGTGCGGTATGCTGAAGGAATGTTAATATTTATGAAAACCTCTTGTTCATTTCTCTTTCAAAAGCAATCATCTATGCAATGACTTTTAAAAACTCTACTAGATGATTCACAATCACAATCACATAAACTCCATCCATTTTAAATTTTTAACCGCCTACGAGTGCATGGTCATGTCTATACAATGCATAACTTTTAAAACATGAGTTAACAAGAAAAATAATTTCTCTTACATATAACAAAACCTTCATGATGGGTTGCAATGCATGCGTATGCTTGTGCCTTAGCTAGCAATCACCATTCTTATGCCATAAATATAAATAGCCACAAAATATAAACAATCCCCGTGTGAGAGTGAGAAATGTGTACATTATAAAATATTCTACGCTTAAGCCTTGGAGGAAATTCAAACTCAAGACAAAATCATGTATATTAATCTACATATAAGTATATTCATATCATGCATAAATATAGATACTACTTTATTCTCATACTTAGATTAATAGACAACCAAACATACACCTCTATATATATAATTATGAATATCAAATTAAAAAGATTCACTCCATTCCAAAAATCATTTGGAGTACAAATATAATTGTACAAGAAAGTAATACAATCTTAGTTAGATAAATTCCAGTAATTATAATCTATAAATAAATTACAACCTTATCAATTTAACTACTACAATATGCATAAAAATTTGAGTTTTACTAGCTTAAACATTCATGTAAAAACTAATCATAAAGCAGCCCAACAATTATAAAAAATTCTCATCTTCAAACAAATTTACAAGTTCCAGAATTTTCCAGTAAAACAAGTAAAGTTGTAAATATTGTAAAATTCTCTTTTTAATTATGAATTGGACAATTCCAAAACCAACAGAACTATGACACAATGAATTTAAAGGGAAAAAAGTGAACTAAAAATAAGAAAAAAATCAAAAGCCCTGAAATATCATCAAGCATGTGGGTTATGGTGCAGGGTTCCTCCCAGAATTCCTATCCATCTAGTAATTTTGAAACATTTATTTCTCCCTCATCAAAATTTAGATTTCAGAAATTCGAAAACAAGATTGTTCATGAGACATTCAAGTTTATGTAGTAAAAATTTCAGAATTTTTGGACAAATACCTGAATGCCAGCAATAAACCAAATCTATGAAATTTTCAGTAATTTTCAGATTTACAGTTCACTCCAAAACCACACCAAATGTAACCCTCACATGTTATGCCTTTGGGGCTTTTGCTCATCTACTTGGAACACACTTAGATCAAGTTAGATTTACCATTTAAATACAATTTTTAAGAGATTCCAAATGGTCCCAAGCAGAAAAATAAATAGAGGAAGAGAGATAATCATGTCAAACACCATTAAAATCACATAATCACCAACAATCATATAGATGGGTTAGGGACCCTACCTTGCTTAGCCTAAAACCTCACTTTAAAACTTTGAAATGCAAGACAAAAACACCTTAAAAAGCTACTGGAAATGGCCGGCCAGCTGCTACTCTCTTGCTCCTTGAAGTTGCATTGATTTCATTTCTTGAAAGCTTGATGAACTAGCTTGTTTTCCCTTCCTTCTCCCTCTTCTCCCTCAAGAACTCCTCTCTCTCTTTCTCTCCAAGGGTGGACAGCAGCCAATTGTCACGGACTTGTTGAAAACCTTCAAGCCGTGCGGCCTTAGTTGCTTGTTTCGACCCTCGGAAGCAACTAAGTAAGCCTCTTTGCCAACACAAGAAGAGAAAGCTAAGCAACAAAGAAAGAACTTAGAGAGAGAAAGTCTCAACTAGAGAGAGAATGAGAAAATAAGAATGTATTACTCAATACTTGGGTGGTTTGGCCAATGAAGCCTCCCCCCTATTTATAGTATTACAACAAACGATCTAACGGCTATAATACATTTGATCCTACGGTGGAGATTGAGTTTCTAGAATCCTCCACCAGTCTATACAACTAGCGACAACTAAGCAAGAACTAGGGTTTTCTAGAAGGTTCTACACAAGTCTAGAGAACTCCACATGCTTCTTGTCCAAGTGTACCGAAAATGCCCTCAAAGTGTTTGGTGAGATGCTAGGGCATGACATTCTCCCCCACCTATGCCGTCGACGTCCTCGTCGAGCTTCTTTGATGGAACTGCTGGATGTGTTCTTCAAATTGCCATAGTGCTACCGCAGGTTCCCAACTTGTTTCACTTTGGATAGTCCCTTCCATTTCACTAAGTACTCATGACTCGGATGATTGTCCCTTCCACGCACCACTTCGTTCGCCATGCGGTCGACCTCCTTGTCATAAGTGCTTGTGATGCCCATAGGTGCTCTCTCGGACTTCCTTCTCGAAGGGTCTTCCTCGTCTTCATGATATGGCTTCAAACGACTTACATGGAAGACCGGGTGGAGCCTAAGTGTAGATGGCAACTCTACCTTGTATGCTACCCTCCCTACTTTCTTGATGATCGGAAATGGCCCCTCATAGCGTCTAACAAGTCCATTGTGTAGTGGACGAGTAGACTTGTGTTGGGAAGGTAGAATCTTGATAAACACAAGGTCTCCAATTTGGTATTCCACATGTCGCCGCCTTGTGTCCGCCCACTTCTTCATTTTCTTAGTTGCCTTGTGAAGGTAGGACCTCGCCAAGTCCACTTGTTCGTGCCAATTTTTGGCAACCTTGAAAGCGGATGGACTCCTCCCTTTGTAGCTTGTAACAAGTGTATGAGGAGTCAATGGTTGTTGCCCCGTGGCTAGCTCGAACGGGCTCCTATTAGTGGACTCGCTCCTTTGTAAGTTGTAGGAGAATTGGGCCACATCTAGTAACTTTGCCCAATCATGTTGATTGGCACTCACAAAGTGTCTCAAGTAGAGCTCCAACAACGCATTAGCTCGTTCCGTTTGCCCATCGGTTTGAGGATGGAAGCTCGTAGAGAAGTGTAGATCCGAACCCATGAGTTTGAACAACTCCGTCCAAAACCTCCCAGTGAATCGTGGATCTCGATCACTAATAATGGATTGTGGTAACCCCCAATACTTTACCACATTCTTGAAGAATAGTCTTGCGGTATCGTCGGCGGAACTTGCCTTTGGTGCGGCTATGAAGGTGGCATACTTGGAGAATCTGTCAACCACCACGATGATAGTACCACACCCTTCGGATTTGGGCAAGCCTACAATGAAGTCCATGCTTATGCTTTCCCACGGACGCCCGGGTGTAGGTAGTGGTTCCAAAAGGCCGGCAGGACTTTGTTGTTCAACCTTGTCTTGTTGGTACACAAGACAAGTCTTCACATATAACTCCACTTCGTCTCGCATTTGTGGCCAATAGTAAGTTGTCTCCAATAAGGCTCTCGTACGCCTTTGCCCCGGATGCCCCGCCCATTTCGTGTCATGGCACTCCTTAATCAAGTTTCTCCTCAAGTTGCTCCACCTTGGCACGTAGACACGTCGACCCTTTATGTAGAGTAGACCTTCCTCCATCCAAAACCGCTTGGTCTTGCCCTCCGTGGCAAGTTGTTGGAGATGTTTGGCCACAACATCATGCTTCATGCCCTCCTTGATTAAGTCGAACAGTTCACCTTGGAGCTTGCTTATCGATGCCAACTCGCCTTCCTACTTCGGCAACTACATTAGCCGTACCGGGCTTGTACTCGAGCACATAGTCGAATTCGGCTAGGAAATCTTGCCAACGAGCTTGCTTGGGACTAAGCTTCTTTTGTGTTTGGAAATAGCTCGTTGCCACATTGTCCGTCTTCACCACAAACTTAGACCCAAGCAAGTAGTGCCTCCAAGTGCGCAAGCAATGAATAATGGCGGTCATCTCCTTTTCTTGGACCGTATACCTCCTCTCGGTATCATTAAGCTTGTGACTCTCATAGGCAAGGGGATGCTTGTCTTGCATCAATACGCCTCCTAAGGCAAAATCCGAAGCATCGGTATGCACCTCGAATGGCTTGGAGCAATCGGGCAACGCCAAGACCGGCTCTTTCATGATGGCACCTTTCAACCTTTCGAATGCTTGTTTGCATTGGATGGACCATTCCCATGACTTGTTTTTCTTCAATAAATCGGTGAGTGGGGCGGCTATTGCAGAATAGCCCATAATAAACCGCCGATAATAATTAACAAGACCAAGAAAAGATCGAAGCTCACTCACCTTGCTTGGAGGTTCCCATTCTTGAATGGCTTTCACTTTGGCGACATCCATGTATAACTTGCCATCCTTGATTTTGTGGCCGAGAAAATGTACTTCATTGCTTGCAAAGGTGCACTTCTCCTTCTTCACGTATAGCTCATTTTCTTTTAGCACCTTGAATACAATTCGTAAGTGGTTGATGTGCTCTTCAAGAGTGTTGCTATAGATGACGATATCGTCCAAGTACACCACCACGAATTGATCTAAGTAAGGATGGAAGATCTTGTTCATGAGTGTGCAAAACGTTGCCGGTGCATTAGTGAGACCAAAGGGCATGACAAGAAATTCATAGGCTCCATATCGCGTCACGCATGTAGTCTTCGGCTCATCCCCTTTTGCTATCCTTACTTGGTAGTACCCCGACCTCAAGTCAAGTTTTGTGAAATATTTTGCTCCTCCAAGTTGATCAAACAAGTCGGCTATCAATGGTATAGGATACTTGTTTTTGATGGTGGCCTTATTAAGTGCCCTATAGTCGATGCATAGCCTCAACGATCCATCATGCTTCCGTTGGAATAGGACCGGTGCTCCATAGGGTGCTTTTGATGGTTGAACGAACCCGGCCTCCAACAGCTCCTTTAGTTGTCTCCTTAGCTCTTCTAGCTCGGGTGGAGACATACGGTATGGTGCCTTCGCGGGTGGTTTGGCACCAACCTCCAATTCAATTTGATGGTCCACCTCTCTCCTTGGTGGAAGTTTCTTTGGTAGTTTGGGTGGCATGACATCCTTGAACTCTTGAAGCACTTGACAAACTTCCCTTGGTGGTTCGTCGGTAGTGACTTCCTCTTCTTCTCCACGTAGTGTAGTAAGAAATGTGACCTCTCCCTTCTTTATCCCTTTCTTGAGTTGCATGGCGGAGAGATGTTTGGAAGTGCTTGGCGTGTGCGTTGCGGGAACCATGCAAGGTCCTCCCTCCAAGATGCAAACGGTGTTGTAGCGAGGAAGTGGGACTACGTTGAATTGCCTTAAAAATTCCATGCCAAGCACAATATTAAAGTCATCCATGGGAGCAATAGAAAAGTTTACGTTACCTCGCCATGTACCAAGGTGTAGCTCCACATCACGAGCCGTGCCATCAAGTGGCTTTGCCTCGGCATTTACAGTTTTTAACCACCCTTGCCCCTTCTCGAGCTTTAGGCCAAGTCTCATGGCCTCCTCCCTCTTGATGAAGTTGTGTGATGCGCCGGTGTCTACCATGACTTGGGCATCCTTGCCATTGATACGTGCCGCCACGTACATAAGGGAGTTGTCTTTAACATTGTGTGCGGGAACGGGACTTGCCTTCAAGGAATTGAGGAGTTGTATGCAACCCATTTGTGATGATTCGGGTTCCTCCCTTTCTTCGAGCATGGCACTAAGAGCTTTTCGCTTCGGGCACTCTCTTGCCCAATGTGGACCATCACAAAGGAAGCAATTGTTTCTTGGTTTTGCCTCCTTATTTCCTCTCTTCCAATCTTGGTTTTGTGGAGGCCTCCTCGAATTGTCTTTGCCTTGTGAAGCCTTATGGAACTTGGCTCCCCCACTATTAGCAACATTAGCTTTAGGCTTTGAGTTTGAGGACTCACCTCGCTTATATTCCATGAGTGTCTCCGCGGTGGTGAGGGCGGTAGAAACATCTTGCACTCCCCGACGTTGGAGTTCAACATATGCCCATGATTGTAGCCCATCCATGAAGTTGAAGAGAAGATCCTCCTCGGTCATGTTAGGAATTTGAAGCATCAAGCCGGAAAATTCCTCCACGCTCCTAACGGACCGGTGTGCTTGATTCCTTCATCTTCTTTCTAGCATCGTGAATGGCATTCACGGGTAAAATTGCCTCTTCAACTCACGTTTTAGATCTTCCCGAGTTGATGATGCAAGTACCTTCTTCATTTCTTCATGCTTTCTACGCCACCACGTAGCACCAAGATTAGTAAAGTAAAGGGAAGCGGTAGTTACCTTTTGCTTCTCATCTTGCATGTTGATCCCTTCGAAGTATTGTTCCATATGCCATATGAAGTTCTCCAATTCCTTTGCGTCCCTCTTACCGCTAAACTCCTTGGGTTTGGGAACATCCACCCGTGGAGCATGTTGAGTGGTGATAGCACCACTAGTTGCAGCCCACATAATGCCCAATCCGCGCGGTCTCCTCCAAACCGTGCTTAAGCTCATCCATTTGAGCTTGCATGAGTGAAAGTGTTTCAAGCACCGTTGCTTGAAAAGCATTCTCTTGACGCCACGCCTCACGATTGGCCTCGCGTGGCCTTGCAAGTCGCCATGAAGCTCCCCCACTTGGTCGTCCACACGACCCTCGAGTTCCTCCACGCTTTGCTCGACACGATCAAGCCTTTCCATCACGTCGGCGACAGCTACTTCCACCTTGGCCACCGTGGCCTCCATGCTAGCAAGAGCGACTCGAGATTTCGAACGCCCTCGTGCTCGCCTTGGGATTGTGGGTTCAGCCTCCCTTCCCCTCATCTCTTCTCCAACAGCAACCTCGGATGAAGACATGCTTTCTCCTCACGAACCTAGCTCTGATACCAACTGTCACGGACTTGTTGAAAACCTTCAAGCCGTGCGGCCTTAGTTGCTTGTTTCGACCCTCGGAAGCAACTAAGTAAGCCTCTTTGCCAACACAAGAAGAGAAAGCTAAGCAACAAAGAAAGAACTTAGAGAGAGAAAGTCTCAACTGTAGAGAATGAGAAAATAAGAATGTATTACTCAATACTTGGGTGGTTTGGCCAATGAAGCCTCCCCCCTATTTATAGTATTACAACAAGCGATCTAACGGCTATAATACATTTGATCCTACGGTGGAGATTGAGTTTCTAGAATCCTCCACCAAGTCTTTACAATTAGCGACAACTAAGCAAGACTAGGGTTTTCTAGAAGGTTCTACACAAGTCTAGAGAACTCCACATGCTTCTTGTCCAAGTGTACCGAAAATGCCCTCAAAGTGTTTGGTGAGATGCTAGGGCATGACACAATGCTCCAAGTAGGGTTTAAGTTGCACTCATAAAGGTGCCTTTTAAAGAGAGGATTAAGGTTTCAAAAGGGTGGGGTAGGTTAGGTTACTTTTGACTCAAGTTTGACCAATTTCAAACTTGGTCTTGCATGTAGTCCCCCCTTCAATAAATAAGACCAGTTCACTTTCAAACTTGCCACATACACAGTCAAGGAAAGAGTCCCAGTTATTACATTTCCAGTCAAAGTGATGACGTGGCAGGGTGGATTGTTGACTTTGACTTTGACTTTGACCTTAACTTACACTTTACCCTTTATGGAAACAAACACAAAGAACATATAAAAGATAGCAAACCACTCAGTCTTAGTCAACCAACACCAGACCATGACTCGACAGTCACCAATCCATGCGTTGACTTTGACTAGAGTTGATTTTGACCAAAAGTCAACTGCACACAAAAGTAAGCAGATATTACAAAGACAATTATTTTTAAATAAACTAAAACATTCATTCTCAAATTTAAAAGTGTATCCAATGGTATCAAGTTCAGATAATGAAACTAAATTACGAGAAACAGAAGGTACATAAAGTGTCTGAAACAAATCTAAATGATTTCCAGTATTTAAAATCAAACGGTAAGTTCCAATGGCTTCAACTGGAGCTTTGACACGGTTCTCCATAAAAATAAATTGTTCATTTGGGTTTGTAGTTTGGGTTGTAAGGAATCCCTAGAAAGTGTTCAAACATGAGTGGTACATCCATAAGCAATCCACAAAGTATTATAAGGAACTTTAGCCAAATTAGATTCAAAACATAATAAAGCATTAGGCTTACCTTTCTTTTCGAACCATCCTTTACGTTTCAGGCAATCTTTCTAATAGTGCCCGAGTTTCTTGCAGAAAATGCATCTATCACCCTGGAACTTGATTAGAAGATTTATTGACTTTAAGTGATCCTTGTTTGCCCTTGCCTTTGCCATAATTCTTTGTGGGCTTCTTTCCAGCTCTTTGATGACCTACCAAATTAATGGTATGGGTCCCTTGATTTTTAAGTCTTGTCTCTTCTTGAGCAAGTATACTGGTCAATTCATTCATATTCTACTTATCCTTTACAGTGTTGTAGTTTATTTGGAATGACTCATACTGGTCAGGAGGCAAAGAATTAAGAATGAACTGTACTAGAAAAAATTCATCAAATTTCATTCCCAACATTTCTAATATTTTTGCTATATTTGTCATTTTAATGACATGTTCATACATGCTATGAGAACCATCAAATTTCATGGTGGTTAAGGTAGCCATTAATGCCCCCGCAAGTGACTTATTAGCAGTTTGGAAATGTTCTTCCATAAATTTCATAAATTCTTTAGCAACTTTAGTTTTGGAAAGAGCTGTCTTAATGTTGGTAGCAACAGCTCAATCTGTTCGATCTCTCCCAAGCTTTATAGAAAGATTTTTCTTCAGCAGTGCTTGAAACAGTAATAGCAGCTGGTTTCTCAACTTGGAGTGCCAAATTAAGATCCAACACACTAAAGTGAAATTGGATTCTTTCACACTAGTCAAAATAGTTTAATCCATTAAAGGATGAAACAGATGAGGCAAGCAAATTAAAATTAATAGGAACAAAAACTGCAAAACATAATAAAATGCTCATACATTAATGCTTTGAGTCATAAAATTTAACACTTAAATCAGATTTAAATAAACAGTTATTCCACATCAAACCTTTAATGTATATCTAAACTCTCCTTTAGGTGATTCTAAACATATCATAATTACAGTAATGATGCTAATTTTATATTACTTAATTGTTAATTAAATATACCTCAAACAAACTTGCTAGTCATCTTTGGATATACTAAACACAAATAATCATTTTAAGTATACAAATTAATACTTTATGTTCACAAATTATAAAATTAACTAATTAACCGTTGGACAATTCTTAAATCGTTTATAACTAGTGAACTTCAAATATTCATGAGTTCATTACATCATTTTTTTTCTTTATAAGCATCCAAAAATCATGAATAATTGAATAAAATATTTCATAATTTAATATTCATAAAATTTTAAAGTTTGATCATTTTGGTGACTAACAAACTATTATAAATATAAATATTAATATTACACAAATAATATACTATTTATAATAATTACATATTTATAACCTACAACTTAATGATCATTTTAAAATTTAATACTATAAACATAAACATACACCACCATAGCATATATATAATGTACAGGTTAACTAATACATATTAGTTGGATTTCTTTATATATATATATATATATATATAAACATTTCAGCCATCAATGCTAATGGGCTCCACCTTCATTATAAAGATTAAATCATAAATCAGCACACATCATCACAAATGGTAAAACATAAATCCATATATAATAATGTGCAAAATATATAATATTCAAAGATATATATATATATATATATATATATATATATATATATATATATATATGCACGGCAATTCATAAAGCACCATAAATGCTTCATTTGTGCACGTACACATAGAAACCAAAAGCATATCAATTTTTTTTTTTTTAAATAATCAATATTTATGTTTTACGGAAACAAAGCCCAAAACTGTAAGCAAAAATCTCATGCCTGCCCAGGTTAATTAAATTAGGGAAAACAATTTTGGTAACTTACAATTTTTAATAGCCCAGTAAATTCAATAGAATATTATGCATAAATAATATGAGATCAAAATATATCTTTAATAAAAAATTATAAAATTCTAAATCATACTCTGATACCACATGTAAGCATAATTTATTATATAAATCTAATTTCAATAATTCCTTAATGCAGGTCATAGAATTCTAAGTTTTCATCAGAATATAAAATAGGATTACATACCTTGATCTATGAGATTAGATAAATTATGATCTAAAAAACTCACAAAATTTTATTTACGGAGAAACTTATTTTTCTTCTCTATCCCTTCAGTTATCCTTACTTTCTGATGGAAAAAGCATAAGAGAGGTATATAAGTCGAGAGAGAGAATTAATTTATATTAAATAGATAAATAATAATCGTTCCTATCAAATGGTAGATTTTACATCATAAAACCCTAATTGGCTCCACCTTCGTTATAAAGATTAAATCATAAATCATCAAACATCATCACAAATGGTAAAACATAAATCCATATATAATAATGTGCAAAATATATAATATTCAAAGATATATATATGCACGGCAATTCATAAAGCACCAATGAATGCTTCATTTGTGCACGTACACATAGAAACCAAAAGCAGATCAATCTTTTTTAAAAATAATCAATATTTATGTTTTACGGAAACAAAGCACAAAACTGTAAGCAAAAATCTCATGCCTGCCCAGGTTAATTAAATTAGGGAAAACAATTTTGGTAACTTGCAATTCTTAATAGCCCAATAAATTCAATAGAACAATATGCAGAAATAATATGAGATCAAAATATATCTTTAATGAAAAATTATAAAATTCTAATAACTTACTAACCCCTAATTTTAGGTGATGAGAACCAAACATATCCAACATTTAATTTTACATATAACTGACTTGATCCGTACTCATCCTAATAACTTCCATTTCTACATTTTTTTAGATTATCCTTTGAAACCATAGATGTTATGAATGATCTATCTTAGGGAACATTATAGCCTAGAAAATTATTAAAAAGCCTTTGAACTAAGGAATTACCAAAATGTATTGAGATCAATCAACATAGTCATCCCAAATATTCCATCGAAGTTAGACATCCATAAATTTTGATCAATTTATCTTATGGCCTGTGTACATAAGTCCTTGCCAATGAAGTCAATGGCTAACACCTTGTCGACTACAGTCAGCTGAACCCAACTTACATTTTATAAACGATTCATCTATCCAAAAACTCATTTTTGTTTGCTCGACATAAATAACACAAGGACAAGAAAAATCATGGCCAAGATATAATTTATAGCTACACCTATTATTTAAATTAGGTCATCTGCCATCCTAAATTCGTCATCCAAGTCGAAGAGCTTAACGTCCAAGACCTAGCTATCCTTGAACTTGCCAGTCAAAAACTTGTTGTCTTTATGTGTAGACAAAATTTCCACTGGGTTGGGCCAAGCAGGCCCAAGGTGCAAGATCGGGCTGGGCCATTAGGGCCCAAGGTAGAAAAATGATCAAATTCACTGGATTGGTCTGTCAAAGCCGAACTAATCCAACAATGGCTCGGCTCGGGTGAATAGGACATTTTTGCTTCGACATTCAACATGAACGCTTGGCTCGGACATAAACAGAACCGAGTAACAAACAACCAAAGTGGCTCGAAACGGTCTTCTTTAATTTAAATGTGGTAAGAGTTTAGGAAAGTTCCAAATAAGAAAGTTCATTCAGTAATCAATGCTAAAATCCTTTCCTAAATTCTAAGGATGAACCAACTTGGGAACTTGCCCTAAACCAAGTCGGCTAGAGTTTCCTACCCTTGGTAAGGAAGGCAAAGACAAGCCTATAAATATCCCATCATCACACCATAGCAAAGGTACGCGCTCCTAGCTGATTTTACATTCAAAGCCCAAAGTCGACTCTCTATACTCACACATATACTGACTTAGCGTCGGAATGTCTTTGGCCTGTACCACACCGGTGCCCCAAGCCTTCTCATTTGTAGGTTAGTGGCGAAGTGCACGATGGTTTGTGGCGGAACAAATACTGTCATAAACAGTTTGGCAATAGAAGAAGGGCTTGTAACTGAGTTGTAGCACAAAAACCATCGCATGCCTATTTTAAGCAATCTTGAGCAATGGCAACAGAACAACATCAAACACTATCCTCTGTGGTCGTTATGCCTGAGTGGTGGGAGGATGAAACAACACCACTTCAAGGCAACATCGTTGGAATACAAGCTCAAGGCAGCAGAGCCACCGCGAACGACATTAGATTTGAACAGCTCATGGCACAGATGGAAGAACTTGTTCAGTCAACAAGGGTTAAGCAGCAACGTAATGAGGTCAGGAACAAATCAACAGGCAGCTGCTAGAGGCATTCAATGCCGTTTGATCTCCAACAGTACCAGCAATGACAGACCAGCCACAGAAGATAAGAGGCATGGAAGCAACAAATCACGGAAAAGCACCCGTGGAGTCGGAGGAAGCAGATGCAGATCGGAGTAGCCAATCAAACAAGCGTAACCATGGTAAGAACCGAGGCCGTTCTCAGAGGAGACCACGGGGTTATAAGTCGAGCGAGGACTTCTACTCAACGGACGAGTACACTCCCAAAAGGAAAAGCACCAAACAAGAACATGACAAAGGGATAACAGATATGAATGAGCGGATTTGGTTAGATAAGACAGGATAACTAACGATTGGTATGATGAGATACCAGATACACATTTCGTGGATGTTGTCAATCTAATCAACATACCCGCGGGCTTTTCCGTACCAAAATTTACGTTGTTTGATGGCAGTGCTGACCTAGGGGATCACATAATTCATTTCACGCAAGCTATGATCCCAACTTGTATTCCCCAGTCTGATAGAGATACAGTGATATGCAAGGTGTTTGCTTCAAGCCTTAAAGGACCTGCCCTGCTTTGGTTTAGTCACCTACCATCGTGAAGCATCAGATCGTTTCACGAGCTGGCACATCAATTCATGACCCAGTTCGCATCAAGTTGCCAGTACAGAAGGGATCCGGACGATTTGTTCAGGGTACAGCAACAAAGAGGTGAACCGCTTCGAGATTACATTTAGCAGTTTAATCACATGAAAGTCGAAATAATGGATTGCCTAGACATAGTCACATGTAACGCGTTCAAGCGAGGATTGTTGCCAGGTAACCAAGATATACGATTACATGGTCCAGAAAAAGCCAAGAAATCTACTGCAGACCCTACAGAAAGCTCAGAGTTTTATGGTTTTGAAAGAAGAAACTGAGCTAGATATGCAGAGAGCAACCAAGGAGGAGTGAATCATACCCTCAAATGCTGGGACAACTCGAGCCAAGCTAAGTATCAGGGCTTGGTAAAGCGAAGCTACAGAATACTTGACGGAGCAAAGGACAGTCCATTCGAACATACATCTTCTAGACAGAACATTCAGAGAGCCAAAGCAGCATGAGGAATCCCATAGGAGAGAGGAGCAAGATGGTCCCCCGAGGGACCGGTTATAGAAATTTGGGCTAGTGGTCTCTCCAGCCCAGCTAGTCAAGCACATAGAAAGAATTAATGAGGTGCGGTAGCCGCGACCCATGAGTTCGGATCTAAAGAGCAAGGAAAACTCCAAATGATGTGCATTTCACAAGGAGCGTGGCCACGCCATGGAGGATTGCCAAGCCTTCAAACAAGAAATAGAGAAGTTGTTGAAGCGCGGGTAGCTCACGCAATTTGTCTCAGAGCTGGACAAATGGGGCTCGGACAAACAAAGGGAAAAATCCCCAAACAAATGGAAAAAGACTCCTTTACGGACGAACAATGAAGTGGAGGTTCGGAAAGTCATTCACTCCATTCACAGAGGAGAAGCATGTGGAGGAGAGCGCAGGGAAGATAGGAGAGCTTACGCTCTGCGGCTTATAGCCCAAGTCGCTATGGTTCAGAACGATGAACCAACTATTACTTTCACAGCTGAGGACACTGCAGGAGCGCTGTACCCACACGATGATGCCCTAGTAGTGATGCTTGATGTGGGGAACTGTACAATCAAGTGAATATTGGTGGATAACAGCAGCTCGGCGGACATCGTGTTCTCGAGCACATTGGATAAAATGAGGATTAGCCCAATGGATATACAGCCTACCAGAGCTACCCTAGTTGGGTACGATGAGAATGAGAGCCTAACAAAGGGCAGAATTATACTCCCAGTTATAGCAAGGAACATGACACAAATGGTAGAGATGATAGTTTGGATACCCCATCTGCTTATAACATGATATTGGGACGACCATAGTTGTACTCCATGAAGGCCATTCCCTCCACTTACCATCAGAAAATCAAATTCCCATCCAATAGTGTAATAGAGGAAGTGAGAAGTGACTAATCCACAGCTTGGATATGCTACATCAAGGCTGTGAATGGAAAGAATAAATAGCAACTAATGAAGTCAGTGGTGACGCAAGTTGATAAGAAGGCCTTGGAGGATCCAGAGGACATGCAACTAGATCCGTACCACCCCGAATGCACGACAAAAATTGAAACTTAAATGGATCTAGAGGTTCGGCTCTACTTGATCCAATTTCTAAAAGACCACCGTAGCACTTTCCTTGGTCTACGGATGACATGGTGGGCATAGATCTAGGTGTTATCTCCCATAAGCTGAATGTGGACCCCACTTACAAACTGGTTCGGCAGAAGAGGAGGAAGTTTATACTAGAACAGAACCAGGTTATCAATGAAGAAATTGACAAGTTTTTGAAGAACTGGTTTGTCAAGGAGGTGCACTACACCGATTGGCTCACTAATGTGGTGGTAGTACGGAAGAAAAATGGAAAGTCGAGGGTGTGCATCGACTTTACTGATCTAAACAAAACATGCCCAAAAGATAGTTTCCCCTTGCCTAAAATCAACATGATAGTGGATGCTATATGTCACGGACTTGTTGAAAACCCACAAGCCGTGTGGCCTTAGTTGCTTATTTCGACCCTCGGAAGCAACTAAGTAAGCCTACTTACCTACACACAGAGAAAGCTAAGCAACAAGCAAGAACTTTAGAGAGAGAAACTAAAGAGAGATGGGGAGAAATAATTGTATTCCTCAATACTTTGGTGGTTTGGCTAATGAAGCCTCCCCCTTATTTATAGTGTTACAACAAACGATCTAACGGCTATAATACATTTAATCCTACGGTCGAGATGGAGCTTCTATAATACTCCACCAAGTGCTATACAACTAAGTGACAACTAAGCAAGCACTAGAATCCTCTAGAATATTCTACACACATCTAGAGAACTCCACATGCTTTTTGTCCAAGTGTAGGAAAAACGCCCACAATGTGTTCGATGAAATGCCGGCTGTGACATTCTCCCCTACCCATGCCGTCGACGTCCTCGTCGACTTCTCATATGGAACCCCTTGAGATAATCCCTGAATTGCCAATGTGTAGTTGCGGGTTCCAAACTTGTTTCACCTTCGGGTCATCCCTTCCGTCTTACGAAATACTTATGACTCGGATGATTTTTCCTCCCGCGCACCAATTGCTCCTTGTCATAAATGCTTGTCGTGCCCGTCGGTTTTCCTTTGAACACAAGGTCTCGAACATATTTATGCCTTGTGCCCACCTATTTCTCTATTTTCTCGGTTGTCTTGTGTCGGCAGGACCTTGCCCAAAACACTTGCTCAACCCCATTCTTGACAACTTTGAAAGTGGATGGACTCCTCCCGTTGTGATTTGCAACAATGGTATGAGGACTTAAATGTTGTTTCTTTGGATGTTGCCTCCATTTGGTGTCGTGGCATGCTTTGCTATCACCCCCATTCGGCATGTAAGCACATTGCCCCTTGGTATAGAAAGTGCCCTCTTCGACCCAAATTTGCTTGGTCTTGCCTTCGATGGTCAAGTGTTAATGTTGCTCCACTAGAACATCATCCTCCATGTCCTCCTCGAACATTTTCCATTGGAGCTCACTTGTTGACGCCAGTTCAACCTCTCCACTTGACGCGTCGGCAAATACCTCACTTGTACCGGGCTTGTCTTCAAGCTTGTGATCCACCTCACCACTTGGTGGAAACTCCTTTGGTAGCTCGGATGGTATGACGTCTTTGACCTCTTCAAAGACTTTGCCAATATCTCTCGGTATCTCCTTGAGAGTGTTCGCCTCTTTGTCCTTACAAAGAGTGGCAATGTGTTCGACAGCTCCTTCAAACTCCTTCTCAAGTTGAATGGCGGAGAGTCGTTTGGTGTTGGTGCTTGGCTTCGCCATGGTTGGAATCATGCACAGGCCTCCCTCCATGATACACATCGCGTTGTAGCGAGGAAGGGGAATGGCATTGAATTGTCTAAAGAATTTCATACCAAGCACAATATCAAAGTCACCGATAGGAGCAATAGAGAAGTCTAGTTTACCTTGCCATGGGCCGAGATTTAGCTCCACCTCACGAGCCGTACCATCCAATGGTCTTGCCTCGGTATTCACGGTCTTTAGACGCCCTTTCCCCTTTTCGAATTTTAGGCCAAGCCTCATGGCCTCTTCTCTTTTAATGAAGTTGTGGGATGCACCGGTGTCCACCATGGCTTGCGCATCCTTCCCATTTATACGTGCTGCCACGTACATGAGGGATCTATCCTTGTTGTTAGATGTCGAGACCGGATTGACATGCAATGCATTGAGAAGTTGTAAGCAACCAATTTGGAATAGCTCGGGTGCTTCCCTCTACTCGTGTACGGATGCTTCCTTCTCGTTAAGCATAGCGTTAAGAGCATTCCTCTTAGGACACTCTCTCGCCCAATGCGGACCATCACAAAGAAAGCATTTCGTTCTTGGTTTTACCTCCCTATTGCCTCCCCTATTCCAATCTCGGTTTTGTGCAGGCTTCCTCGAATTATCCTTACCTTGTGGAGCCTTAATCTCCTCACTGTCATCGTGATCATCCCTTGGCTTCGGATTTGAGGACTCACCTTGCCTATAATCCATGAGAGTTTCTGCAGTGGTGAGTATGGTGGCGATGTCTTGTATTCCCCGACGTTGGAGCTCTAGAGATGCCCACGATTGTAGTCCATCCATGAAGTTGAAGAGAAGATCTTCCTCGTTCATGTTCGAAATTTGAAGCATTAAGCCAGAGAACTCCTCCACATACTCACGAATGGAACAAGTATGCTTTAACTCCTTTATTTTCTTTCAAGCATCGTGTATCGCATTCACGGGGTAAAACTGCTTCTTCAACTCATGCTTTATGTCTTCCCACAAGTTGATGATGCAAGTTCCGTTCTTCATTTCCTCATGTTTCCTATGCCACCACGTAGCACCAAGATCAGTAAAGTAAAGGGAAGCGGTAATTACCTTTTGCTTCTCGTCGTGCATGTTAAGTCCCTCAAAGTATCGCTCCATGCGCCACATGAAGTTGTCCAATTCTTTGGCATCCCTCTTGCCACTAAACTCCTTGGGTTTGGGAACATCCACCCTTGAAGTCGAAACCGCATGTTGAGTGGTGATAGCACCACTAGTTGCAGCCAGCTTGCATAACGCCCAATCCGCATAAGTTTCCTCCACTCCGTGCTTAAGCTCCTCCATTTGAGCTTTCATGAGCGAAAGTGTTTCAAGCACACTCGCTTGAAAGGTAGCATTCTCTTGACGCCACGTCTTGAGATTGGTATCGTGACCGCTTTGCATGTTGCCATGAAGCTCTTCCACTTGGTCATCCACACGACCTTCGAGCTCCTCCACGCTTTGCTCGACACGATCCAACCTAGGCCACCGTGGCCTCCATAGTGGCTCGTGACTTCGAACGTCCTTGTGCTCGCCTTGGGATGGTGGGTTCGACCTCCCTTCCCCTCATCTCTTTTCCTACCGCAACCTCGGACGAAGACATCGTGTTCTTCTAGCTTGCTTGCTAACTCTTTACGAACGTGGCTTTGATACCAACTGTCACGGACTTGTTGAAAACCCACAAGCCGTGCGGCCTTAGTTGCTTATTTCGACCCTCGGAAGCAACTAAGTAAGCCTACTTGCCACACGAAAGCTCGAACAAGCAAGAACTTTAGATAGAGAGATGGGGAGAACTAATTGTATTCCTCAATACTTTGGTGGTTTGGCTAATGAAGCCTTCCCCTTATTTATAGTGTTACAATAAACGATCTAACGGCTATAATACATTTGATCCTACGGTCAAGATGGAGCTTCTATAATACTCCACCAAGTGCTATACAACTAACCGACAACTAAGCAAGCACTAGAATCTTCTAGAATGTTCTACACACATCTAGAGAACTTCACATGCTTCTTGTCCAAGTGTAGGAAAAACGCCCACAATGTGTTTGATGAAATGCCAGCCATGACATATAGCTGGCCATCAACTATTGAGCTTCATGGACGCCTATTTAGGCTACAACCAAATCATGATGCATCCGGACGATCAAGAAAAAACAGTATTTGTGACAGAAAAGGAATTTATTGTTACAAAATCATGCTGTTCGAACTGAAGAATGCGGGAGCTACTTACCAGAGATTGGTGAATAAAATGTTTGCAGCACATCTTGGCTCAACAATGGAGGTATAATAAAATGACATGTTGGTCAAATCTGTGCACGCGATAGACCATGTTCAGCACTTGGCCCAGGCTTTCAAAGTGTTAGACGCCCATCAAATGAAATTGAATCCCACTAAATGTACATTCGAAGTCGGTTCAGGATAATTTTTGGGCTATTTGGTTACGCAAAGGGGAATTGAGGTTAATCCGAACCAAATAAGGGCTTTGCTCGACATGCCTTCTCTAGAAACCATAAAGGATGTGCAAAGGTTGAATGGCAGAATAACGGCCCTGAGTCGGTTCATCTCGAAGTCGTCTGATCATTGCGTTTCCTTCTTCCATGCATTGAAGGTGGACAAACACTTCGAATGGATAGAGGAGTGCGAACAGGCATTCCAACTGCTGAAAACCTATCTTAGTTCTGCCTCTATACTATCAAAACCAAGGCCAGAGGAGCCACTATACTTATACCTCTCTGTCTCGGACCATGCTATCAGCTCGTGCTCATCCGAGCAGAGGGAAGGGAGCAGCATCCTATTTACTACGTCAGCAGGGCGCTTGTGGATACAGAAACTCAGTATTCCATCATTAAGAAACTCGCATTGGCTCTACTTGTCTCCTCAAAAAAATTAAGACCATACTTCCAATATTATAAGGTTATTATCGTAACCTCATACCCTCTCAAAGCTGCACTTCATAGCCCTGACATTACATGCAAGATGGTACAATGGGCGATTGAGTTGGCCCATCAAGTCCCGAGTGTTAGCCGATTTCGTTGTGGAGTTTTCAGGGAAGGAAAAGCCAGAATATACAGAAAACGAGATAGATAGTCTAGAAGAGCCAATTGAGACCACCACTGCTGGACATGAACCCACTCAAATGGAAGTATCAGGCAATGGAACATGTCAGCACACAATGTCTGAGCCACATGGAAGTTATTTGTTGATGTTTCTTCGAATTGGCACGGAGCGGGGGCTGGAATTATGCTAGAGGACCCAAATGGTTTAACACTCGAGCAGGTGTTTCATTTCAATTTCCTCGCATCAAATAACGAAACAGAGTATGAGGCACTGTTAGCAGGAATGAAGTTGGCTCGGATAGCTGGGGCACGAAAGTTATTGGTCTATAGCGACTCTCAGCTAATAGTAAGCCAAGTCAATGGGGAGTATTCGGCAAAGGACGAAAACATGGTCTCCTACTTGATTTTGGTGAAGGAACTCATTTAGCAATTCAGCCACATCGAACTGTGCCAATTACTGAGAACGAAAAATACCTAAGAAAATGCATTAGTAGCTCTGAGGGCGATGGCAAAGAGAGAGCGGCGCAGGATAGTGCCAATTAAATTCTTATCCGAACCAAATGTTGCTAGTATTGGCAAAAGAGAAAACCAAGAGACAATGTATATTGACGAAGACTATAAGGCAGGATAGATGAAACCAATAATCGATTTCCTTGTTTCAGGGTCCCTTCCCTCGGACAAGTCAGAGGCTTAGAAACTAAGGTTTATTTCAGCTCGGTATTCAATGATTAATGGCAAGTTGTATAGGAGAACATTCATCGGCCCATTAGTAAGGTGTTTGAACGAAGGAGAGTTGAACCAAGTCTTGGCAAAAATCCATGAAGGGCATTGTGGCAATCATTCGGGTGGAAGAACGCTAGCACACAAAGCCATGTCGTAGGGGTATTATTGGTCGACCATGCGAAATGATGCTGCCAACTATTCTTGGTGCTGTGACAAGTGCCAGCGGTTCACTTCTATTCTACATTTACCTCCTAAAGAGTTGACAAGTGTGATAAGCCTGTGGCCATTCAGAAACGGTTCATCCTCATGGCAACAAACTACTTCAGTAAATGGGTAGAAGCTGAAGCATACTCACAGATCAAAGATAAGGACGTAGTCCAGTTCATATGGCAAAATATCATATACTGGTACGGCCTACCACAAGTCATGGTAGCAGACAATGGATCCCAGTTCATCAGTGCAGCGACATAGGATTTCTGCACCGAGTGAAAGATCACCAAGCGTTTTTCCTCGCCTTGGCATCATCAAGCTAATGGTCAAGCCAAATCTAGGAACAAAACCATTATAGCCAATTTGAAGAAACGACTAGAGGATGCAAAGGGAAAGTGGCCAGATGGGCTGCCAGGAGTACTCTAGGCTAGTTGAACCACGCCACACAGTACCACGGGAGAGACTCCTTATACTCTTGTCTACGGAACGAAGGCTGTCATTCCTGCAAAAGCTGTTGTTCCAACACTTCGAGTGGCCCTAGCTGAACTAGAAAAGAATGATGAGCTAAGGCGACAATCGCTGGACAGCTCAAAAGAATTTAGGGAGAAGGCCTTGATACGAATGGTAGTGTACCAACAGGGTATTGTTAGGCACTACAACACTAAGGTTCGACCTCGTAAGTTCAAGGTTGGAGATTTTGTGTTGCGCAAAGTCTTTCCGAACACCCAAAAGTTAAACACTGAGAAGCTCAATCCTACTTTGGAGGGCCCTTATCGAGTCATTGATATTCCCAAACTGGAGGCTTATCACGTACAGGCCTTGAACGGTACTGACGTACCTAGAAGTTGGAGCTCAGTCCATCTACACCGTTACTATCATTAAGAAGGAAAAACAATGTACAGTGCATTCACACTTCAATTGTTATCTTTTTGTACAGTGCGTTCGTACTTCTCTTGTTAATATCTTTGTTCAGATCAATAAAATATTATTTTCACATTATACAAATCGTATACTCCATGTTTATTTTATTGTGGATAAGTTTGGTTTAAAAGATTCGAGGGGCGGCTCGGCCCCTATCTTTTAACTTTCTAAATGGATACATTGCCACAGTATAATTAAATTATAGGGTTGGGTCATAATTAATTCAGGTGGTGCTGCCTGGTCAGTTTGATCCTAGATTTGGTACAATCTTTTGGCCCTATCAAGAGTAGGGACGACTGTTAGGAAGGTCAACTACTCTTCTCGACTCGTTTTAATTTTAGTCTGGTCAGTCGAGTTGTTAGCACACAACTTGGTCAATCACATCTAGAATTGTTAGTTCTGTTCGGACATCAAAATACAGTTAGACAATTATGAAGATAATTAAAAGTGTGCGATAGAGCGAGCTAAAAATACGCATTTCATTAATTAAAATAGAATTACAGGAAACAAAAGTTTACAGAGAATGACAAAATTGCAACATAAAGCACTAAAAGACGATTAGCGGAATTCAGTCAATGAGGTTCCCCTTGGCTCGGCTGGATAGCAGAAGACTCCTCCCCCATATTCGCAGTTGGCCCAGTCCCTACCACTTGGGTTTGATCCATCGCTTTGAGGAAGGAATCTCTAGTTTGGGAGGGGTCTTCTTAGCCTTGGCGTTCTTCTCCGACTTATTTTTCTCAGAGGAAATTTCGCTGGATACCTCTTCACCCTCGTCCTCACTCGGCTCGGGGGTGGGCCGGTTGATTTCCCCAGTCTCGAATCTGCATATCATTTATTTTTTAGCCTTAAGGAAGGCGTCTTTAACCCCCTTGCGGTATCCAGTTTTTTTTTTGCACGCCCAGAACGCTACTCGAGTTTGTAGTTCGTCCCATTCAGAGGTAATTCGTGAGATGTCTGCCCTCATATTTCTCAGCTCTTTTTCTTTCTCTGCCAACTTGAGATCTACCTCAAATTAGTTTTTCTCTCTCAATTTTACTGGTGGCGTCGGCTGCTATTTGCTTGAGGCGCTGAACCTCCTCTTCAAGACTTTTGTTTGTTGCGGTAAGGTTGTTCAGTGTCGCAGTTTTTTTCTTCCATGCACTGTCTGTCTTGACAACCACTTCAGACAGATACCGATAATCCTGAACTAACTGCATTGAGACAAGAATAATTAGAACCAACGAATGAGGAAAAGGAGTAAAATTTAGATTTGAATGTACCTTGAGGGCACATTGTTCGGCTTCATGACTGATCTACTCGAATGTCATCCTTTTAAGGATGACCCGATCATGTCGGGTCATCAAGCTGCCCACAATCTCAGTTACTTGGTCATGCTCAGAGCGGACGGAGGCGTTGTCCTCTAGTCCCAGGATCTTTTTGGGGGCTTGGGAGCTTTGCCCTGGTCCTTATTGGCTGGTGGGGGGGTTTGAGAGCCATTATTTCTTCCTAGGCGAGGATTTTTTCGCAAGAGTGGCGAAGGGTAGTTTTTGCTGAACAAGGACCGTGCCCCCCGGAGTTGGCTTGGGTTTTGTTGTTGCTGGATGTCTGACCAACTTTTTGTGCAGCTTTCTTCTCTCTCTTCCTTCTCTCCTTCTTAGCCAACTTCCGCACCTTCAACTTTCTCATGTCTATTGCTGGATATGAAGTCCACAAAAAGTAAGATGGCTTGCCGTACAGAAACCTAATGCAACCTTCAAGAACACGAGTGTAAGGAACCTCAAGAATATGAAGGGTAATACCTTCAGGAATTGAGTCGGTCTTAAGATCAAGGGGGCTTGTTCCGGGATTGTCTTGCTTGGGTGGCCAATACCTAGCAAAACTGAAGGATTCTTCAGAAAGGAGAAAGTTGAGGCTCTTTTCTCTTATACCGCATAGGATGTCAATACGATTGTTCTGCTCATTGTTTGTTGAGAGCCTGGTGCTAAGATTTAGGGCTGCACAAGTAGAAAGTCAGTTCGACCCTGCGAAATCAAAAGAAAAGATTTAGCTACATAAACAACCTTATACCTCTTTCCGTCCACGCCGAGCGAACTCCAAAGTCAGAGTGCTAACTGGATCGAATAGACCTTTTCTTTTGACAAAGAAGTATCTCTCTTTCCAGCCTTTATCACTTGTTGGCGCGTTTTCCAAGAGTTTGATCTGCCGTCAAGCGTAGAAAGCGAATATGCCTTCTTCGCTCGGCTTCAAGTAGAAGAAATGAAGGAAAATAGGCATGTCTATTGGTTGCCCGCACCTCTCAGACAGGACGATTAGTCCTAAGAGGCAGCACCAGCCATTTGGCATAAGTTGCCCAGGCACAAGGTTAAAATAGTTCAGCACCAAGTTAATGATGCTGTGAAAGGGAAGTCTTAGGCCAAGTTTGAATGGTATCTCATAAAAGCAAATATATCCATCGCGAATGGAATCTGCTATTTCTCCTTCTATAGGGCAGATAGTACGGTATTGTTGGGAAAGCTGTATCTCTCCTTGAGGTACGATATATCCTCAGGATTGAAAATTGAAGGGATGTCAGCCTTAATTAAGACGGGGTGTTGGATAAGGAATTTAGGCCTATGTTCTTCTAGATCGTCCCTTCTAACACTAGGCTTTGCATGGGGAGTGAGGTTTTACTCTGCAACTTGGTCTGGTTCTACGACCCTAACAAATGAGCTAGCAGAAGAAAAGGGTGGAGTGGAATCGGAAGAAGGATCCGAGTATACTAAATAAGGCTTAGCTTGAATATGAGATTCTTCTGAGGACATTTTGGTGGGAAACACAAACTAAAGGAATTTAAAAGAGGGAAAGAGATCTGGACCTAACCTTAAATGCTTGCCGAAATAATGAATTCAACAGTAATAGTTTGAGAATTCCCTCGCTTAAATCTAGGTCAGAATGAGTGATGAATTGTTCCACGATGGTTGAAAACTCCTTGCGAACACGGGATTGAGTTCAAAATCGAAGACCTGAAGGCTGGGAAAAAGTTTGGAGAAGCAAGTTAAACACGAGAAATAGCGAGGTTACAGAGAATATGGGAAGCTTCTGGAGAACGATAGGCGAAAATGAAATTGAGAGGCTCAGGTGAGAATTTAACTTTGACAATGAACGGTTGTGTTGTGATCCTTGTTTGAACTTGAATGGGTGGTTGTGATCAATTGGCCTTTTCAGTTTCAGCACGTCATTTGCATCGAGTCGCCATTGCCTCGTGGATAGTGCAGGCGACTGTGTGTCAGAAAGACTCTTGACCTTTGAAATTGGAAGAGACAGGTGAACAAGTGAATAGTATATCGAGCCACTTTGCTAAGACCATTGGCTCGGTGACTGGGGGGCTGATTGTATGGACAAAATTCTCATCGGACTGGCCAAGCAGGCCCAAGGTGGAAGATCGGGCTTGGCCATCAAGGCCCAAGGTAGAAGAACGATTGAATTCACTAGATTGGTCTGTCAGAGCCGAGCCAATCCAATAATGGCTCGGCTCGGGCGAACAGGACGTTTTTGCTTCGACATTCAACATGAACGCTTGGCTCGGACACAAACAGAACCGAGTGACGAGCCACCACAGTGGCTCGGTCTTCTCTAACTTGAATATGGTAAGAGTTGAGGAAAGTTCCAAATAGGAAAGTTCATTTAGTAATTAATGCTAAAATCCTTTCCTAAATTGTACCTTCTAAATCTAGGATGAGCCAACTTGGGAACTTACCCTAAACCAAGTCAGTTAGGGTTTTCTACCCTTGGTGAGGAAGGCAAAGCCAAGCTTATAAATATTTCATTATCACACCTTAGCAAAGGTACGCGCTCCTAGCTGATTTTACATTCAGAAGTCCAAAGCCGACTCTCTATACTCGCACACATACTGACTTAAGCGTCGGAATGTCTTTGGCCAGTACCATTTCGGTGTCCTAGGCCTTCACGTTTGTTTTGTTTTGTAGGTCAGTGGCGGAGTGCACGACAGTTTGTGGCGAAGCAAATTCTGTCATAAACACCTTGCCAATTACTTTCATGGCCCACAAGCTTACGACATAAGTAAGTTGTGGCTAAGATATAACTGTCATCCTAACAAAATTCACACCCATAACCAAGCCTCTCAACCAAACATGGCCAAAAGTCAGGATTATAACCACATAAATATTTTTAATACTTGGTAAAAAATAAATAAAGGTACAACATATGTATATACGCTATAATATTTAATTTTTCATTGCTGTGTAGTTTAGGCTGAAGATATAAGGAATATTTTTGGAATTAAAGGAGTATATTAGTATTTTAAATTTTTTTAAAATTTAAAATACCGTGTAATTAGAAATTGCCTGCGAAGAGTAAAAATGAGTGTGTTAGAGCCTCTCCATAAATATGAAATCTAGTATAGTCTTTGTGCTTGGAGTATCCAACTTAAAGTTTATATCTAGATTTTAGGTTCAAATTTAACTCAATAATAGTTTTTGTTTAAAATATATTTCCTTTAAAAATAAAATAATAATTTATGATATTATAAAATATAAAATTAGATAAATGATAAACAAACACAAATCCAAATATTATGAATATTTTTGCATATAAACTTATTGATATAAAATTAAATTTTATAAAATATTGAAATTAAAAATATTTAATAAATTAAAATTTAAAAGTTTATGTATTTAAAAACCTCAGACAAAAAAAATTATTAATCAATATTTGAAATGCCTCAACTTTTCGTAAACTAGGTTTTGATATTAATTGTAATATTTATTTACTATTTTTACAAACATATATATATATATATATACACACACACTAAAAAATTGCACTTTTGGTTCCTAAACTTGATATTTGTTGGATCATCCTAAACTTGATATTTGTTGAATTTTGGTTCATCCACAAATAAATATAATAACCAAGTCTACGCTTTGTTTTTGTCTCACGTGCAATATACATGTCAATTTTCTTTTAATTATTATTATTTAAAAAGAGATGAATATATGTTGGCGCAAATAGTGAAATGAGATAACAGTAAGTCATAGATAGGTAATAGTAAGCCACATTTATTTGCCTTCTTATCATGTTAAGTCCAATACCCCTTGTATATATCACTCTATTATTTTGTATATCCTCATGAAAAGCAATAGTATTTATTTACATGTAAACCATCGTGTAAAAGTGAGAAGTATAATAAAAAAAAATCATTTTTTTGTGTTCTGTTCTATTCTCTCTCTTTCTCTGAAACCTTACATGCACCACAATTTGACTGAACAATTTTTATTTTTTGATTTGTGAGATTTTCAACCATATTTTTAAATTGGAGAAAAATAGTTTTTACTTCAGACTTGTATTTTATTGGATACAATAGCTTACAAAAAGGCTACAAATGCTTAAGCTTAAGCACTAGAAAAATATATGTCTCACCAAGTGTTATTTTTAATGAAGACTCCTACCCCTTTTCTATAAAGGCCGGTCCCACAAACAACCTTCCCTCTAATACTGTTATACCAAATTTTCTTTTCATAATTTGTCACTTGTACCCATGAAAAAGCCCACACATGTTGAAGGCCCATCTTCTATTGTTGTAGACATCTCTTCTTTAAGTAGGTCACACACAACACCAAGTGTGAACAATCTTCTAACTACATCATCACCATTGGATCAGGAAACCCATACTTCTTCTACATCATCGTTATCCAATTCTCCATTGCCAGTTGACAATACCAACAATGACTCATCTCTTTCACAACTTATCACACAACCCACCAACACTCATCCCATGCAAACAAGATCCAAATCTGGAATCGTTAAGCCACGCCAATTCAACTGTGCAACTACAATCGGTTCCTCTTTCGGATATTGAACTAACTAGTGTCACTCAGACCTTTTCACCATCATCTTGGATAAACACCATGAAGGAAGAAATTCATGCATTAGTCAAAAATCATACATGGATGCTGGTTCCTCCATTTAGCAGTCAAAAAGTCGTAGGGAACAAATGGGTTTTCCAAATAAAATGAAATTCAGATGGTATAATTCAATGCCATAAAGTCAGATTTGTGGCTAAGGGTTTTCATCAATCTACTGGCATCGACTTCTCTGAAACCTTTAGTCCTGTAGTTAAGCTGGCCACGATACGTATCATTATATCTCTTGCTGTTTCAAACCAATGGGACATTAGACAGGTTGATATCAACAACGCTTTTCTCAATGGTGTTTTACAAAAGGACATTTACATGAGTCAGCCTGAAGGGTTCATCGACAAAACCAAACCAAATCAAGTTTGTAAGCTTCACAAATCACTGTACAGATTACGCCAAGCACCCAGAGCTTGGTATGACTATCTTCAGCAACCACTGTGTAAGTGGGGCTTTACAGACTCCAAATAACTCATCTCTGTTCATTCGTCATTACTCTCATGGCATTATTTGGGTCCCCATTTATGTTGATGATATTTTAATAACCAGCAACAGCGGTTCACATATAAATCAGTTTATTGATCAGCTCAATCAAGTGTTTTCTTTAAAAGATCTAGGTTTTATATCCTATTTTTTGGGCATTAAGGCTACAAGAACCAACAACTATCTTCACTTGTCTCAGTGCCGTTATCTATCTGACCTTCTATAGCGAACTCATATGTTGAATTGCAAGTCTAGTCCTTCTCTAGCAAGCACCACAATTGTCTTAAGCCAATCTACAGGTCAACCATTCTCGGACGCTTTTCTCTATAGAAGCACATTTAGAGCCCTCTAATATTTGACTCTCACGCGTCCTGAGATATCATTTGCAGTTAACAAATTCAGTCAATTCATGCATTCACCAACCACAGTTCACTGGACTGCATGCAAACGGCTTCTACGCTACTTAAAAGGCACGATGCACTTTGGTCTTACTTTTCGGCCCTCCAATGCATCCGCCCTCTATGGCTACATAGATGTTGACTGGGCTTCAAATGTGGATGATCACAGGTCCACGAGGGGGTATTGCATTTTTCTTGGAAGTAATTAATATCTCTTGGTCCTCTCGTAAACAAAATGTTGTTGCTCGATCGTCAACTAAGTCGGAGTATCGAGCTCTTGTGCATGGAGTAGCTAAAGTGTCATGGATACAAATGTTGTTGTAGGAACTTCGGCATTCTCTTTCTTCACTTCCTGTCCTATGGTGTGATAATATCAGTGGAGGACATCTTGCTTCCAATCCTGTGTTTCATTCATGAACCAAGTACATTGAAATAGATATTCATTTTGTACGTGACAAGGTCATTCAAAAATCCTTGAAAGTACACTATTTACCAAGCTCAGACCAAGTTGTCAATGTGCTCACCAAGGCACTTCCCACATTATAGTTTCTATTTCTACGTAGTAAGCTTAATGTGGACGAACCCCCATTCCGCTTGAGGGGGGATGTTGGCGCAAATAGTGGAATAAGATAACAGTAAGGGACAGATAGATAATAATAAGCTATAGTTCTTTGTCTTCTTATCACGTTAAGTCTAATACCCCTTGTATATATTACTATGTTATTTTGTATCTCCTCATAAAAAACAATAATATTTATGTACATGTAAACCATCCCGTAAAAGTGATAAGTGCAATAGAAAAAATATTTTTTCTTTGTTCCGTTCTATTCTCTCTTTCTCTTTGAAACCTTACAATATACAAAATAAAATAAAAAAACATTCAACACCAACTAAAGTTTTTTTTTGATAAATAACACCTAATAGAGCCTATGAGTATAGTATTTATGTACATGTAAATCATTGTATAAAAGTGAAAGTGCAACAAAAAAAATTATTTTTCTGTGTTCTCTTCTATTCTCTCTCTTACTCTAAAACCTTACAATATACAAAATAAAAGAAAAGAAAAAAATCATTCAACACCTACTAGAGTTTTTTTTTTGATAAATAACACCTAATAGGGCTTACGAGTGCAAGAAAAGAAAATTCTTTTAAAACAGAAATGCAAGAGCAGATGGACTGATAGAGCTAATATGACTCTTTTTTTTTTCTTACTAATTTAAAAAATAATTATTATTGATAATGACGCTAAAACGTGTCAATCTGGAATCAAGACTGGGCCTCGAGGAAAAAAAAGGAAAGAAAAAACGTCTTTTCACTCCAAATAAAGAAATCCTGATTACATACCCTTCGGTGCAGAATTAGATCTAAGCTAAGCTGTCGGTGGCTTAGTAGCTCTACTTTCCCATTTGGCCGAGCAGTCCTACTCTGAGCTCAGGGGTTTTAAATTGCCTTTAAGGCCATGGCCAGAGTCTCTACTACACTGCTTCCACTTCTCTTTTTTGCCAGGATCTCTGGCCTTGTGGTTGCACTCTTGGTCCTCTTTTGGGCTTTAGCATTCAAGTCTAGCTTTCTCTCTCACTCTACCTCTCAGGAAGACCTCATCTACTCAGTATGTGTAATTTCCCCTGCATTCTCTAAAAAATAAATAAATAAATAAAAGCAAGGAA
Source organism: Rhamnella rubrinervis (assembly GCA_007844105.2). Lineage (NCBI taxonomy): Eukaryota > Viridiplantae > Streptophyta > Magnoliopsida > Rosales > Rhamnaceae > Rhamnella > Rhamnella rubrinervis. The sequence goes on from CM017577.2 coordinate 10,624,062, forward strand.
AATGTTTATTAATTTCTTGAAGCTAACTGGTGGGTTTTGTTGTCTCATTGCAGGTTTTGCATCCTTTGTTAATGGTCATTGGTTTTATTCTTATCAGTGGAGAAGGTAATTGGAAGATAGAAACCCAGAAGCTCTAAAATAGAAGCGTAAACATTTCGAGTCATAAAATTGTATATTGAAGCAATTCCGTTCAATGGGTCCTGAGTGTTTTCTTGTCCATTTTCTTTTTTCTCCACAGCGATTCTTGTGCATAGATGGCTGCCTGGTTCGAGGAGTTTGAAGAAATCAGCGCATTTATGTCTACAAGGAGTGGCTTTGGCCTTAGGAATATTTGGGATTTGGACCAAGTTTCATGGGAAAGACGGTATTGTGGGTAATTTCTACAGTTTGCATTCTTGGATGGGTTTGTTCTGCATGTTCTTGTTTGGAGCTCAGGTATTGTTCTCATCATTTTTATTAACTTCTCATTTCTGTTCCTTTTAATTATTGTTATTATTTTTGCTCCTGTTCAAAAAAGTTGTTTGTTTCCTGAGAAACTGCATTATTAGTTTCTTTTTATAAAAAAATTATTATCAGGGAGACCACGTTATGATGATGCTAGTGCCGATATGTGGTCCCTCTCCCACACTTCCCTGTCAGTTTTCACGGGGGAAGTAACATTACTTCACGATTAAATTAATTCATGTTATTTACTGACTTAATGACAAATTTCTGTCCATTTCAAGTTGAGGATTAAAGAAAATAAAAAAAGATGTCTTGGATTCTTTTCTGGCATTACATTTGAGAAGTTCCTAGAGTAAGAGGGGTGCTGTCGCCCACCTTTTTTCCTTTTTTATTTTTTATATGTTTTTTTTTTGTATTTTTTTATATTTTTTGTATTATATATATATATATATATAGAATATTTGGAGTTGGACAAAATACAAAATACAAAAAGAATATAAAATTATATATAAAAAAATACAAAAAAATATAAAATATAAAATACATAAAAAAGGAAAAAAAAGAAATAAAAAGAAGAAAAGGCAACCTTTCTTAGAGCTAAGGATGAAAATATCAATATCGACGGAAATATCGAAAATTAAAAATAAAAAAATATTGGTGGAAATATCGATATCGATAAAATTTTAAAAGAAATGACAGAAATTTATTACAAAATATGAAAATTTTTAATAAAATTTTAAGATATGTTTATTGATTAATTACTTTATCAATTTAACTATAAAAATTTAAAAACTATTGAATATAAATTATATTTGTCATAATTAAAAAATCTACAGTACTTGATGACAGTAACAAAAATATTATTATTTTTTTATGATAAATTATTTATTAATTAGAATAATGATACAAATATATAATTATTTAAATATAACTCAATACTATATAAAATTTCTTTGTGATTGAAAATATTCATTTTCTTCCACATTTTCAATAGTGTATTGAGAAATATTGATTAAAGAATACATCTTCTTGATGGTTTTGTATGTAATTATTAATATGTCAATTATATAGATTTAGTATTATATGTGATTGTTTTTTATAATCGTGATATGAATATGATATTGATTGAATCTGTACATAACTGCTGCTCCTTGATAGTTAAATTTGAAAATGTATCCATAAATTATTACAATTTAAAAATTTGTTTTGAAAAAGGATATTTTGAATGGTTGTAGTCCAATTCCAATTATATTTGATACATTCCAATAATTGAGACATTCAAATTCATTATGGTAAGCATTTATACATCACTCATAAGTTATAATTTAAATATTTAATAACTTAACAATAATATAAAACAAAAAAGATAATTTTGTACTTCAGTACTTTTATATAATATATAAAAATATCATAATTACAGCTTGAAAAAAAAATAAAAAACTCTATACAATATGGGAAAATGTTGAAACTTGAAATCATATAAGTATAATAATTACAATTTGAAAAAAAAAAGTATTAATGTTGAATTTAATAATTAATACGGATATTTTAGAAATTTATGTGGAAATTTTAGAAATTTATGTGGAAATTTTAGAAATTTCAGTAGAAATTGTGAAAATTTTGACCTGTTGCAAAAATATCGGAGAAATATCGAAAATATTGACGGAAATTATAGAAATTATAATCATTTTTAATTTCGCGGAATGGATAATATCCATACCTTATAAAAACGAAAATATTTATGAAATTTTATGGATATTTTTTATTTTTTTATCCTTGTTTAGAGCAATGTATATATCTAGTAAGTAAAATATATATATATATATATATATATATATATATATCTAGTAAGTAATTGCTTCTGTTTATTGTTGGTATTAAAATGCAAGATTGACTAAATACTAAATATACTTTTACCCAAAACAAAAAAAAAAAAAGGGAAAAAAGGTGGGCGCAACTGTCCTTCGAGTAATGTATATATCTAGTAAGTAAAATATATATATATATATATATATATATATATATATATATATATCTAGTAAGTAATTGCTTCTGTTTATTGTTGGGTATTAAAATGCAAGATTGACTAAATACTGAGTATACTTTTACCCAAAAAAAAAAACTAAATATACTATTAATTTATTATCAGAAAAAAAAATGTGCTATTAAATTTTTTTTCTAGACGTTTGTATTAGTTATTATTATTTTTTTCTAAATTTCTTTTAACACCTTTGTTTATTACCATCGTGATGTGGCGGTTGATGATTATGGATAGGATTTTTTTATTTTGTCAATTATTAAGAGTATCTCGAGCAATAACTCCATAACAGTATTGCCATTATTAATTTTTGCATTGAGATTTGTTTTCCAATATAAGTTAAAATGATAATGTCAAAATATAGCATAAAGTATTGAAATAGATAATGCAGAGCACCAGTAGCAAATGCTATAATAGCATTAGCATTTTAAATTTTGACTTTGGTATGTCATGTTCAATACTAAGTTAAAATATTAATGTCAAATGCTATAATAACATTAACATTTTCAAATTTTAACTTTGATATGTCATCTTCAACATTAAGTTAAAATATTAATATCAAATTATAATATAATACATCGATAGGTCATGCTAAAAAAATAACAATTCAAAATTAGTTATATATATTTACTTTAAAGGTATGTCCAAATGGTTTAAAGGGTGCGCCCAAAGAGTGGGTCACGGATTTTTTAAATGATAATGTTATATTTTGGTATAAGGAGGGTGCATTCAATTTTGACTTTTATAGAGTTTTGTAAGTGATTGATTTTAGTAGATTTAATAGATTTTTATAGAATTTTTAAAAAAATCCATCGACATTTTAGGAGGTGAAGGAAATATTTTTTGATATATATATTTTTAAAATAGCTTTTCTGCTGAAGTGCAAAAAATGGTTGTCAATGTTAAAATTTAGCATTATTATTCACTTTTGACACCCTGATTAAGATGCTATAAGAAATAATTTTGCCAAAATAAACTTTTTATTTTTGTTTTATGATGTGGGCCTACTCTGCTATGTATGGATTTCTAAGAATAGTCATGTTATTTTTAGGGCTAAATTTGGTATAAAAATAACATTTTTAATTTTTAGTGCTAAATTTGGTATAAAAATAACATTATTGGTTTTGGGTATTGAAATAGTATTGCGGTTGGAGTTTGTAAAAGTTTATACTAATGTCAAAATTTGGCATGGGTACGAGCTTTTAACATCTGATGGAGATATTCTAACATGTTGCAATGTCAATCTTTAAATGAAGTTAAAATATAATTAATGAAATAGTAATTGCTCATTTTTTATATTTTATATTTTAACTTCATTTAAAAATGATGCGGCGTTGATTTGGTCCGGTAGTAATTATCAAAGCTTGTATTTCGAGATCAAAATTTTTGATTTCAGGTTTGAATTTGACCAGATATTTTCCTTTCCCTTTAGAATAGAGTAGTATAGTAAATTTTTCTATGTTCAAGAAAAAAAAAACAAAAACCCTATGTCCAATAAAAAAAGAAAAAAAAATAGTAGTTGCTCATAAGTCCAGATTGTGTGGTTTCAAGTGCAGTGGATGATGGGTTTCCTGAGCTTTTGGCATAGAGGGGAGGCGCGCAGAGCAAGGAAAAGGGTGTTGCCATGGCATATCTTTTTGGGTCTCTACGTCTATGCTTTGGCTGTGGCAACAGCTGAAACTGGACTTCTGGAGAAGTTAACATTCTTACAAACGAAGAGGAATTTGGCTAGGCGCTGTCTGGAGTCTGTGGTTGTTAATGGTTTAGGATTGGGGCTGGCATTGCTCAGTGGCATTGTAATATTGGCTGCGGTTTCACCCAAAAACCAAGGCCTCCAAACAAAACATGCCCTCTCAGATACTAAAAGCCTTTCCTCTATATGAAATTTTAATTTCTTTTTCATTGCTATGTGTGTTTTTCGTTTTGGGGGTCATGTATGTATGTGTATGTATGTAAAGTTATGCCACAAAACAGGTACCAACTCCATGCACACCGTGTCTTAGAAGCGGCCAATTCCAATTTCTTTTATTCTTGGAAATAATGGAACTTGATAGTTTATAAAATGGAAGTTGTAAAGAGGAAAAGAAGAAGATGGTGATAAAGATGTAGAAGAAGAAAGAGATGACGAGGTGCATTTTTTATTTCTCACATGCCCTTAATCAATCGTGACACAAATATGTGACTTTCCTCTGGACCTTTTAGATGGAAATTATTGATTGAATAATGCTTTATAATTTCACAATCTATTTTATTAAGATATTAGTGGAATTTATGCTAATACCAACACTCTTATTAATAATATTTTGTCAAGTGAAGTATACAGTTATATAATTTATTCTAAATACCAACACTCATGAGACAAAATTACAAAATGTAGAAGTTTAGGGGTAAATGTATTTACCCTAACTATTTGTTTTTCACATTTAAGCCCCTGAGCGATGTTGAGTGTTGCACTGTAAGGGCTTGAGTTGTTTTCTTAGTTTTAGAACATAATTGATATGGCACAGAGTAAAAGAGAACGGCAACAATGGTATCCTCCAAAAACTAAAGTGCAAATTTATATAGTTTAACGGCAAATGCAAAAATCTAAAGAAAAAAAAAATTACACTGAACAAAAACAATTTTATTAAAAATAATATTTATTTTTTTAAAGAAATTAGTTCAATTGATAAAACAATATGCAAACATAAAATTTCAAAAACATTAAAAAAGATTAAAAATCTTAAAAAATCTCTATAACTTATAGAGATTCTAATTTTTTTTTAATATTTAATGCCCCTCCCTTTTTTCTTTTTTTGTTTCCAGTGGTGTTGAAGCCAATATCACAATTTTTTTAATTTTATTTTATTTTTTGTGTATACTATCGCAATTTGTTTACTTACCTGTAAATAACAAATATGAAAAATGAATGAGTAGTTACAAATCTCGAAAGTTCAGTTGCTCTTTTACGTTCCGAGTCTGATCAACCAAAGCAAAACTCCCCAATCAAATCCAATTCTCTGCACTTGCTCTCTCTATGTCTGCTCTCGCCTCGTACCAAAAACCCTAATCCTGACCCAAAATCCTTCTCATCAACATTGCCATCGACACCTCCAAAATAAGAAAAGAAGAAATGAGCACTACAGCTGCATCCACCACTTCTCTTTTCATCCCCGCCTACACTACTCCTTCTCTCACACGACGTCGTTGTATATCCATTTTCATCTCCTCCAGGCCATTCCCGAGAAATCCCAGATTCGCAAGTCCAGGATTGCGTTTCTGTGCTTCACTCGCCGAGCAGAATCTCCAGGTTTCTTGGTTCTCGCCCGACCAGAATGTCAAAGACGACTTTGGTGGTTGGGCCTTCGTGGACTCTCCGGTTCACGATAAGAAGAGAGGTTTGCCTCAATTTCTTTTTCTTTTATGAAATTTTATATATTTTTCCCTTTTTCACTTGAAAATGAAATTTTTGTTGCTGGATAGGGTTGCCTATATTTTTTATAGGAGGTATTGGGACTTCGCTGACAGTTCTAGTAGCGGCCATTGCTTACTTCTTATTTTCCAGAAAAGGTAAGTCTGAATCTTGCAGCTTAAGCTCAATTGGGTTTTTTTTTTTTTTATTCCGTTTTCTTCTAGGAAATTTATTATTGGATTGAGGCTTTTGGGTTCATGGTTTATGTTTCTAAAAGTTCGAGATTGAACTCTAAAGTTGGCTGGATGTACGTTTTCTGAATTCTTGTTGAGCAAAATGCATGGTTTTGTAGGTTTTAAGTTTCAATTTACTGGTCTGCATCCGTTGCATGGGGTGCCTAGTAGTACAAGAAATGACAAAAGCAATGAAAGCTCAAACACGGACTATATCGTATCTGATGACATCTCCCTAGTGTCTGAGGCTAGTCCGGAGTCTATACCTAGTGCTGTTAGTGGTAATATTACTTCAGGTATGTCAATTCTAAATAACTCAAGCATTATGGTCAGGTATGGTTACATGTGTATATTTATATAGGACTTCTATTATATGATTTCATGTTCTCTGTGAAGGTACTTTTTGGATTTATTTCATTTTATTTTGTTTTGTTTTTGCTTTTGTTTTTTTGTTTTTGTTTTTGAATATGAGAGAGGTAAACAAATCTTTTCTTTTGATTTCAGTTTCACATTACTGTCATTTTATATTTTTACTTGTGACGCAAAAGTGATGCTAGTAGGAGAGATCTAAAACTACACTTAAAAACTTTATGTGGATGGATTCATGTGTGCGGCTGTGACTAGTACACAGGGTACATAATTTAAGAATAATGTTATTTTCTTTTTCTCTCTATGTTTAAAAAAAGTAAAAGCTAGTATAATGCCAGTGTATTCAGCACATTTTGTAGATCCACATTTGTATTTTGAGAAATTATAGTTGCATCCCATTAAAATTTAGATCCTTAGCACTCACAGGCAGTAAAACAGTACTTTGATAAACATAGAATTGGTACAAAATGACAAACTTACCGTTTTAATGTGTAAATAAATTAGTATGTTCACAGTTATTTCACATTAAAAGACGTCACAAACTCACATAAATCTAGATGATGTGGTTGTGGTGCTTGTAAAAAAGTTTTCCAATCAAACGGTGGTTTGGTTACACATATAAGCAGGGTAATTTTTTCATTTGGAGAAATTATAAATGTTGACTAATTTGTGACTAATGTAGAGCATGTTAGTGACAACAATTGTAAAAAATGTAATGGGATGTATTTTTTAAAATGCATGAGAGATATGGAAAAAGATGCAAAATCTATGAAATGTTAATAATCTATTCTTTTAAATAAGTGTCAATAAAATACAATGGAAATTTTCTAATTTTTCTCTAATATAACCAGCGCATATGGACAAGCTTGAAACTGTTATAATCCCAGTTGCTGTGGATTCTACTCAAAAGGAAGCTTTGTCAGTTCTGAAGAAACTGAAGGTTTGTGTCTTTATAGAATGCTATCAAGACTATGCTGAGTTTCTGTATTTTGCTTCATACTGTTTGCTTTTGCAATCCTTAAATGAGTTCAAAGAAAGAGTTTTGAGCTGCCTATAGTTCTTACTGTTTACTGAAACTATGATTAGGAATTAAGTGCACAATGATGGATAAACATTAGATATAAGATGCTTTTATATCAATTATATATGGAAGGATGATGATTTGATTGGACAAACAATACAGTTTGAAAAACATTTCTTAAGGACTTAATCTTTCTTCTTCTTCTTTCTTTATTTATTTATTTTGTTGGTAGAACATGAATAGCAAATATTTTACATCCTTTAAGTTTGAAATATGCAACTTTAGTAGTAGACTTGGGAAGGAATTGGTATACTAATGTGGATGGAGCTTTGGATCCAGTTCTGAGCATGAATATTTCAACTGTTATTAAGGAATACAGATCATTGAAGATGATGTCAAGGCTGATGAATTGTGCACTAGAAGAGAATATGCAAGATGGCTATGTCGAATTAACTCGTTATTGGAAAGGTAATGTTCCATCTATGGATATGACTTGGAAAATAATTCCTTGAGCGTATTGTGAATGCTTTTTTTACAGTCTGCTTAGCAATTAATATCATGCTCATAGGAGTCCAAAGCACCGAATTGTCCCATCAGTTTTGCTTTCTGGATCCATAAATGCTGCATTCAATGATATATGTACTGAAGACCTAGACTTTGGGTTCATTCAAGGTATGCTTGATCCTAATGATTTAATGTTATTTATCTGCTATTTGCAAAAGCTAATCTGATCTTCTGGGTCATATTAAGCCCTTGCTGAGGCTGGTGTCATTCCCAGCAAGTTGTCACAGAACTACAGCTATGATGATTTGAGAGAGCAAAGGGACATCTACTTTTTCCCTGAGAGGTATGCCAATTTTTTTTTTTCTTTTCTTTCCTTTCCAACTAATATATTTAGATTTCATATCTGGGGTAGCAGGTTCATCTGTCGGCAGGATCTGATAGACTGGAAATGTCAGTTAGAGTATGAGTTTGTGCCAGGGATGAAAGATCAGGTACAAAAAATTTCAAATATTATCAGTTGTTTTCATTTGTATTTTTTCTGAACTGTCCATGAACCTGACTCTTATTCAGTCATAGCTTTTAAAATCTGATCAGGTTCAAAAAAATTTAAATATTATCAGTTGTTTTTATTTGTATTTTTTCTGAACTTTCCTTGAACCTGACTCTTCTTCAGTCATAGCTTTTAAAATCTGACTTGTTTACAGTCCAGATGTCAAAGACAAAAGTAGGTTTTATGGATGTGAAAGAGATCACTAGAACTGTGTCACCAGAATTATATATGGACATATTGGCTGGGGACAGGAGCCTAGTCAGAAAAGTGTTTGGTACTCCTCTTTTTCATCTTTTATCAATATTGTTCTACATAAACACAAATAGCATAAAGGATTAATATTCTCGAAATATCTTTGGCAAATGCAAGTTTGTGTGTGAACGTTCCTCGCAAACACTCATGCATGCTTGTTGTTTAACAATCCATTTCTAGATTATTCGAGTGCTCATTAATAGACAACGATTCATTATTAGAAGTGCGAACTTAATTTCATGTCCTCACCTTAGATTATGTGAAAGATATAAATTACAGCTGGTAAGCTAAAATTGGTTTGACCATAAAAGTTAGGGATAAAATAAGTTATATGGTTTGTCAAGAGAAAATGAATAGTTGAACTGAATAAAATATCAACTGGTTATATTGCTTATACTTCTTATGCCATTTGGAGGACACAGATGAGACTATTAAGCATATTCATAAGATCATAGAAAATGAAGAATTATTATTGTTTCTGTATATAGAAGCTGATGTTTGTGCTAGTCTTCCCTTCTTTCAGGACAGTTCAAGCGGTTGCAACCAAACAAGCCTTCGACAAAGGCACAAGCAGCTGTTGCGCTGACAAGCGGCAGGATGAGTGAAGCAATCTATTCTGAATTGTTGAGATTAGAAGCTGAAAGTTCTGCAAAACTAGCCGAGATGGAAGATATTAAGTCTGAATTGCTTGACAGAGGAGACATAAGGAGGTTTTGGGATGAAAAGCTAGTTGAAGAGAAAACCAGAGGTTTTGAGGTGGAGAAAGGTTATTCTGCTGCTGTTGGTAATCTGGAACAGGAAAAGATAGTTCAAGAAAAATATTTTGCAGAGCATTTAAAGGAGAAGGCAGCTATGGACTGTCAGAGGCAATTACTTCTGAGTCTCAAGGATGAAGTAAATGAGATGTCAGAAAGGCTTGCATCTGAAAGGACTATGTATGTGGCTGAGCAATGTAAGTTGCAGGATATGCTGCGTGATTTACAGTCCAACCAGGAAGGACTACTTGATTCGAAGTCTATACTTGAGGCAGAGATAGAAGCTCTTCGGATTTTAAGGTAGCATGATTTTGTACTTCTCCCATATAATACATTAGAGCAGGCTTTAGAATAATCTTCTCAGCAAACTTTATTATTTATGCTCAATCTTGGGTAGAGATGAAGCAAAAAAAAAGACATGCTCCTGCTAAGCTTCTCGACTACTTATTTTTTCTTGAAGTCTAAACTTGTCATACTTGGGTGTATGTATGTATTATATATATGTATGTATGCAGATGTATCTATAGTGGCTCATATTGGTATAATTTGCAGATCTTGGGTAGAGGATGAAGCAAGAAAAAGCCAAGCTCGTGCTAAGGTGCTCGAGGAGGTTGGTCGAAGGTGGAAATGGGACAACCAAGCATAAGTCCGTGGCCCCTACCCTATAAAGCGTATTCTGTGTTAAATGGATCATTTGCGGAGGGTTTTGTAAGAATGCCTTGCTATTTTGTTGTGCTCTTAAGATTTCCTATAAAACGTTTACAAGGAATGATGCGACTCAGATGTAAAATTTTGATCACTGTTTGCAGCATATCCCGCCTTTATTTTTTTATATTTAAATAATATATTTTTTTGGTGAATGTCTTTTATTCTAGTATATGGTTGTATGAACTCTTGGTAGGCCGTTTCTGTTTAGGGGGTTTTATTATAGAGTTTTTAAGTGAGTGGACTTTTTGAGTTTTGATACATTTATTTTCGGACATTTGTTTAAAAAAGAAAAAAAACCTTTTGTGGACTTTATTTGATTTTTAAATTTTTTTTTATAGGGTTTGATAGATTTTTATAAATTTTTAATAAAAGTTTTATAAACATTTCGCATGTCAACGAAAATTTTTATTTAATATATCAATATCCAATTTAAATTTTGCTCACATGGTTTGTTCTGAACATGTTAGTGAATGAATTGGTTTAAGATTTTTTGATGCTATAGCTTCACACACTATTATTTAATAAAAGGAGTTAATTTGATAGAAAATTAAAATATTAGTTTAAAATTATTTTTGTATCCACAAATTAAATATTTTAATATCATAGCCTATCAATCACCATTCTTTTTTTCTTCTTTGGCGTGAAAGAAGTTAGAATGTATGATAGATGTTTGAAAAAATATTTTAGTGATGTGTGATTGGTTTGAATTTGATTATGGGTTATAAATTGAAGGATTTTTTTTTAAAAAAATGGACAGCATAGTCGGTGCCACCACCGACGAGTGGTGTAGATGCACCACCAAGCCCATAGCCAATTTTTATTTTAATTTTTTTTTTCAATTTAATATTTATTTAAATTTAGTTAGATCTAAACATATATAATTCAAAAACATATATAATTAAATATTTAAGTTTTACTAAAGTATTTATTCAAACATTTAGCATGCATTATATATTTTTTTTAAGTATAATAGGTGTTTGAAAAAATATTTTAGTGAAGCTTGATTATTTGATTTTGAATTTGTTTTTGGGTTATGAGTAGAAGAAAAATTTATAAAAAAAAAATAAAAATGGACGAACACGATCAATGCTGAGAGCACCACCAAGCCATGCCTTGGTGGTGGGGACATCACCTCGTAGCCAATTTTTTTTTTTTCAAGTTAACATTTATTTAAATTTAATTAGATCTAAAAATATGTAACTTAAAAACATATACAATTAAATACTTAAGCTTTACTAAAACATTTATTCGAACACTTAGCATTCCTTATAACTTTCTTTAAGTATGATAGGTGTTTGAAAAAATACTTTAGTGAAACTTAATTGTTTGATTTTGAATTTGCTTATGAGTTATGTGTTGAAGAAATATATTTTTTTAAAAAAAAGACGGGCTTGATCGATGCCATCACCAATGGGTGGTGGTGGTGGGGAAACCACCAAGCCATGCCTTGGTGGTGAGGCTTGGTAGGGCTTGGTGGTGGGGGCAAGTAGTGGTGGGTGCACCACCAAGCCCCTAGCTAATTTTTTTTTCTTCAATTTAACGTTTATTCAAATTTAATTAGATCTAAATATATTTAACTCAAAACATATGCAATTAAATATTCAAGTTTCACTAAAGTATTTATTCAAATACTTATCATGCATTATAACATTCTTCAACATTATAACTTTTTTCAAGTATGATAAATATTTGAAAAAATATTTTAGTGAAGTTTAACTATTTGATTTTGAATTTGTTTATGGGTTATGAGATAAAGAAAAATTTGCAAAAAATAAAAATAAAAATCGATGGGCACGATCGATGCCACCACCAACTGGTAGTGGTGGGGGCACTACCAAGTGGTGGTGGGGGAACCACCAAGTGGTGCCTTGATGGTGAGGCTAGATGGGGCGTGGTGGTGGGTGCACCACCAAGCCACCCACCACCAAACCCGTAGCCAATTTTTTTTTAAATTTTTTTTCAATTTAATATTTATTCAAATTTAATTAGATCTAAAGATACGTTATTAAAAAACATATGCAAATAAATACTCAAACTTCACTAAAGTATTTTTTCAAACACTTAACATGCATTATAACCTCCTTTAAATATAATAAGTGTTTGAAAAAATACTTTAGTGAAGCTTGATTGTTTGATTTTGAATTTGCTTATAGGTTATGAGTTGAAGAAAATTTGCATAAAAAAAGAAAAAGAGATAGACAAGTACGGTTGATGCCATCACCAACAGGTGGTGGTGTGCACTACCAAGCCTGTAACTAATTTTTTTTTTCAATTTAACATTTATTCAAATTTAATTGGATTTAAACATATATAATTTAAAAATATATGCAATTAAATACTCAATCTTTACTAAAGCATTTATTCAAACACTTAGTATACATTATAGTTTCTTTCAAACATTCAACTCATTTTATTGCTTCTAACACATTCCATATATATATTTAAATACCCAAGTATTTTCTAACAAAAAAAATGTCAAAATGAATATATTCAAATGCTTATTGCTTGACTAAAGAAGAAGAAGGAGGAGGCAATATTGGTGGCTTCGTCAAATAAAGAAGAAAAGAATGAGCTAAGGAAGGGGTAATTGGGTAAAAATATTAAGTATTAAATGAAAAAAAATAGCTAAAATTTTAATTTTTATAAAAGTTAGGTAAAAAAACTTAAATGACTTCACCACAAGCTATGACATCAAAAAATCCATTGGTTTATTGAGAAGCCCAATCTAACAATTAATCAATTTTTTCTTTCTTTAGCTATATATATATATATATATATATATATATATATATATAGCAACTTCCTTTAATTATTTGGCAAGTCTTTGTTTAAATGTAAATAGGGGCTTAATAATTAAGATACATCTTCCAATTGCTTATCTGATCATCAATTTCAAAACTAGGAGAAGAATTCCAACACCCCAACACTGGAAAAAACCTATGAAGCTAAAATGAGTAGTAGGTAACCTCGACCAGTAAGTGCAATTATTTATGATTCTAATGTTAAGTTGTTTGTGTTGGAATTTTAAATGTTTTAATGTGAATGAATTGTTATTTAATTTTTTATTTTTTTAGTTTTTGAAAAATTTTAATTATGAAAATTAATGGTATAGTTTGATGCCATACTTATGTAATTTTTAGTATTTTTAAAAGTTCTATTTTTATATATTGTTTTACACTAGAAAATACGTAAGGTTTTTGAATGTGAGTTTAAAAGAGTCTGTGCATTCGGTCAATAGGGTGATAGAGCAAAGGCAATTTCCAAGTTCGTGAAGAGGAATTGTGAAGGTGCAAATTCTTAATTTCTATGAGTTCGTTGTATCCTGGGAGACGACCGTTACTAGAATCACAACATCGTGAAGAGCATAATTGTCTTAAGGACGCTGTAGTACACACAGGCCTCGAACAAAATCAATTTCAGTGTAGAGGCAATCCATGTTTAATAGGTTTTTTCTATAATAATTTTTTATTTTGTCCTCTATTTATTGATTTAAAATTATGATTCATTTTCATACGTATGTTATATTAATTTGAGCAAATTGTATTATAATTATACCGGTTCAATAACAATCTTAAGACAAATCTGTCCTCTGTTCTACTAACAGTGAATATGTTACCAATTACAATTTGATATCCTTCTTGTATGTAATTTGTTTTGATGAGTTTGAATTAATGTATCATTTTTTTTATACGAATTTCATTGGTAAATAACACCTGGTTATTATATTATTGCCTAATAATTTTAAGATAAGTTATGTGCTTATGTTATCAAAAGCAATGATGAAGAAGTTGCTGGTAAGGGAAACAAATGTTTCTTTTTATTTAATCTACACTATTTTATATATGTATATTTATTATGCACTAATAATTTTGCTGCAAGATAAATATATCTGGAATATATGTATAGATATTTATATTAATTTTTTTTTTTATGAAACCGGTTGTAAAACTTTAAACCTTGAAACTTGTTCTTAATTTTTTGAACATAAATTAAATTTTTTGATTTAATGGATCCCATGCTTGGATTGAGATGAAGAAATGGTACTGGTTTAGTTGTAATCTGAGGGGAAAAAATATTTTTTCCATTCGGGTTAAGAACTGAAAGAAAACGGGTCATAGAGATCTAGCTAAAGGTTGAAGACAACCTAAACGACCGTTTTGGCGCTGGTAGAATCCCACTTGGAGTGGGTCACACGGGTTGTTCGCGTGCTCATCTGTGCCCTTGGTTGGTGGACTGGCTCGCGGGCTGGGTTGACTAAGCTGGGCCATGAGGCCTGTGCTCGCTAGCCAGGCCTACTGATCTAGGCCTGCAAGCTTGTGGGCTGCGCTCACGTACTGGGCCGCATACGTGGGTTGAGCTTTACACGCGCATGTGCCTGGGCTTGTGGGCCGTACGTGCAACTAGACCGCATGGTTGCTGGGCTCACATGAAGGCTGGGCTGCGCCCATGCGTGGCTGACTTGGCACGTGCGTGGCAGGCCCAACTAAGGTGGCGCGTTGAAGCAGTGCTGACGTGGCTGATGATGTCATCGAAAAGAGAAAATATAAAAAAATTTAATATTTTCTATGTGGTTTGAAATATTATTTTGTTGCATTATTTTTAATGCAATAAATTAATAAATAATTTGGTTGTTTTAACAGAAAATGGCCAATGTGGGGGAAATATCCAACCCAGGGGCAGAAGTGTCTCTTCTAGTCTCAGCAGCTATGTTGCCTGCCCCGACTGTGACCCCGACTATGACGGTTCCAGTGAACCACGCGAAGAGACTTGAGAAATTTAATGGTCTGAATTTCAAAAGGTGATAATAGAAAATGCTATTTTATCTGACCACTCTAAGCCTTACGAGGTTTTTGACTGAGGATCCACCAAATGTGAATGCCGCTGATAGGAATTCTCTCATGGCTTTCGACGCGTAGAAGAATTCTGACTATCTGTTCCGGAATTATGTAATGAACAGTTTGGATGAGTCATTGTACAATGTATACTGTGTGAAGAAAATAACTAAAGAACTATGGGAGTCCCTGGAATTGAAATATAAGACCGATGATACAGGCACCAAAAAATTTGTTGTGGGTCAATTCCTGGACTATAAGATGGTGGACTCCAAGACTATGGTCAGTTAAGTTTAGGAATTTCAGTTGATCCTACATGAAATTCATTCTGAAAGGATGATTATGAGTGAAGCCTTCCTTGTTGCGGCTATTATTGAGAAGCTGCCTCCTAGGTGGAAGGATTTCAAAAATTACCTCAAGCACAAACGAAAGGAGATGAATGTTGAAGAACTAATTGTTCGACTTCATATAGAATAGGAGAACAAATTTTCTGAGAAGAGATTTTCATCTCCAGTGGAGGTAAAGACCAATGTTGGTGAACATGGTCAGAGTTCTAAGAACAAGAAAAAGACATATAAAGGGTTTAATCTTCGACCTAAAGGTGGAATTTTTAAGAAACAAAAATTCCAAGGGAAGTATTTTAATTGTGACAAGGTGGGTCACAAAGTGGCCGATTGTAGAGTGCCAAAGAAGAAAAAGAGCAGAGAGGCAAATGTGATAGAAGAAATCACTCAAGAGGTAGTTTATGATATGGTAGACTAGGACACGTTAATTATGGTTCTCTGAGGAGATTAATTAGCTTGAACCACATTCCCACATTCTCGATTGATCCTAACTACAAGTATGAGACTTGTGTTGAGGCAAAAATGACTAGGTCATCTTTTCAAATGGTTGAAAGAAATACGAAACCCTTAGATATGATCTATAGCGACATATACGATCTAAAATTTGCACCAATAAGGGATGGCAATAAATATTTTATTACTTTTGTCGATGATAATACGAAGTAGTACTATGTGTATTTGCTCAAGAGCAAAGATGAAGCTTTAGAGAAATTTATTCTCTATAAAACTGAAGTTGAAAATCAACTTAATAAGAAGATTAAGTTGATAAAAAGCGATCGTGGTGGTGAATATGTAACACCGTTTGGTGATTATTGTGAACAACATAGGATTAGACATGAAGTTACTCCACCATATTCATTTCAGTCAAATGGTGTGGTTGAGTGTAAGAATCGCATGTTGAAAAAAATGATGAATGCAATGCTAATAAGTTCTGGGTTACCTTAGAACATATGAGGGGAAGTTATTTTATAGGCAAATTACATTTTAAATAAGGTGTCCCGAAAGGATGAACAAAAGACACCATATGAGCTGTGCAGAAGAAGGCAACCTTCCTATAAGTACCTACGAATATGAGGGTGTCTTGCCAAAGTGGCGGTTCCAATACCAAAGAAGGTAAAGATAGGTCTAAAGACCGTTGATTGCATTTTCATTGGTTATGCACAAAATTGTAGTGCCTATCGATTTCTTATTTATAAGTCTGGAATCCTCGATATACACAAGAATACAATTATGGAATCAAGGAATGCGTCGTTCTTTGAACACGTTTTTCCATGTAAGTTCGTAGAAGGACTAAGTTCGTCAAAGCGAACGTTTGAGATTATAAATGAAGATAGTCAGAACCAATAACAAGAACAAGAAGAAAAAGTTGAAGATGAACCTAGACGCAGCAAAAGAATAAGAACAGAAAAATCATTTGGTCCAGATTTTCTAACATATATGCTGGAGAGTGAACCTCAGAGCTATAAAGAAGCTGTGAACTCTTCGAAAGGCTTTTTGTGGAAAGAAGTAATAAAAAGTGAAATTAATTCCATCTTACAGAATCACACTTGGAAACTAGTGGATCTTTCTACGGGTTGTAAGCCACTAAGATACATGTGGATTTTCAAATGGAAAATGAAAGTTGATGGAACAATTGATAAATATAAGGCCAAACTTATAATTAAGGGTTACAAACAAAAGGAAGACCTTGATTACTTTGATACATATTCTCCTGTAATAAGAATAAACTCCAAAAGAATAGTACTAGCCATCGCTACATTGCGAAATCTAAAAGTACATCAAATGATTGTGAAGACTAGTTTTTTAAATGGAGATCTGGATGAAGAGATCTACATGGAGCAACCTGAGGGTTTTACTGCTCCAGGAGAAGAAAAGAAAGTCTGTAAGTTAGTAAAGTCCCTATATGGCTTAAAGCAAGCATCAAAACAATGACATCAGAAGTTTGATAATGTGGTGCTGGCCAATGAATTTAAAATCAATGAGTGTGACAAATGTATTTATGGCCAAAATACAGAAAATGGCTACTTAATTTTGTGTCTGTATGTTGATGATATGCTCATCGTGGGTAGTGATGATGAAATAGTCAAGTCTACCAAAACAATATTGAGCACGAGGTTCAACATGAAGGATATGAGACTTGCATATGTGATTTTAGGGGTGAAAATCATGAGAACTCCTGATGGACTAATACTGAGTCAATCACATTATGTGGAAAAAATACTAGATAAATTTAATTAAGATGATTCTGGTGTGGCTAGGATACCTCTAGATTTAAATCTTCACATATCAAAGAATAAAGGAGAAAGTGTATCTCAGTTGGAGTATTCTAGAGTGATTGGAAGCCTGATGTACTTAATGAGCAGTACAAGACCAAATATAGTCTACACAGTTAGTAAACTAAGTAGGTACACGAGTTATTCAAGTAGTGACCATTGGAAGGGGATCGTAAGAATTTTAAGATACTTACGATATACTCGTGATTATGGGCCGCACTATACATGATATCCAGCTGTTTTGTAAGGATACAGTGATGCCAACTGGATATCTGATATGAAGAACTCAAAATCAACTAGTAGGTATGTATTCACACTAGCAGGTGCAGCAATGTCTTGGAAATCCTTGAAACAAGCAATCATAGCTCGATCCACGATGGAATAAGAGTTTATTGCTTTGGACAAATGTGGTGAAGAGATTGAATGACTATGCCATTTCTTAGAGGATATTCCTAGGTGGTCTAAACCTGTGTCGGCTGTTTCTATTAATTGTTATAGTCAGTCAGCGAAAGGCAGAGCTCAAAATATGACGTATAATGGTACGTAAATGACACAATACCACTAGATAACTAATCTCAACTGGAATTATCTCTGTTGACTATGTAAGGTCAAAGGATAACATTGCGGATCCGCTAACCAAAGAGTTAAATCGAGAGTTAGTTGAGAAATCATTAAGAGGAATGAGATTAAAGCCCATAAGAATGAAAAGTCAATACAATGGAAACCCAACATAGTTGACTGGAGATCCTAAAATCTAGGTTCAAAGGGCCAACTAAATTATAAAGACTAGTTTGGATCACTGTGGGGGATTTTACCTCATGTCTATTCCTATGATGAAATAGTGATACCCATTGAAGATGAGGATAATCTAAGCTTTTAATGATTCTTATGCGTTAGGTTATCCGAGAGGAGTATAACGGAATACTCTCAAGTTAAGTGTTAGAGAAGAAGGGCTGCTTCAAAGGAGAATTGTATTGGACACAATTCTTTAAAAACTCTTGCAGAACTAGGAAGATGTCCATGACTAAAACGGACATAACAGTAAGAATTGGAGAATGCCAGGAAAGAGTCCTGTGTGAGGTGTATCATCGTGAGGAGTGGAATTGTCTTAAGGACATTGTGGTACACATGCCTCTAACAAAATCAATTTCAGTGTAGAGGCAATCTATGTTTAACAGGTTTTTCCTATAATAATTTTTTATTTTGTCCTCTGTTTATTGGATTAAAATTTTGATTCATTTTCATACATATGTTATATTAATTTGAGCAAATTGTACTATAATTATACATGTTCAATAACAATTTGTTTAATCTCTTTATAACTAAAATTATTATAATTATAAATTTATAAATTATACTAATTATTTTGTATTATGTAGATGGATTCATATAATACCTTTGAGAATCTTGTAGACATTTCAACGGAGACGATATTGAAAAAGTAGAAAATACAAAAACAAATCCAACAAGAAAAAAAATCTAAAAGAATGTCTTTGTAAGTAGGTAAGAGCAATTATAAACTAATAGGGATGTATTCAATTAAGACTTTAAAAGACTTTTAAAAATTTGAATAGTTTAGATGTATTTAAATAAGACTTTTAAAATATTTTTAAAGTCATGGGGTATTCAATCATGACTTTTATAAACTTTTAAAAAGTCTTATAAAGTATTGATGTATTTAATTATAACTTTTTAAAAGTCTATAAAGTTTACAGGTATTTAATCTAAACTTTATTTTTTTAAAATAATGACTTTTATAGATTTTGATGAATATATATATTTCATGTTAAAATTTGTTCCTCATTCTCCCCATAAACTTTCACAGACTTTTAAATTAAAAGACAATTTAACTCTGAAAGAATATCTAAACAACGCCATCACCGACTTACAAGGTTGTTTAACCTTAGGGCATGGGCTAGTGTGTCGCGCCCCCAATACAACGTCGTTGTAAAATGGACCATTGACTTGTAAAGGATGAGGATGATGATCTGGGCCTACAACAATGTCAGAAGAATTTTATAGTGATACCTTTCATTGTGTTTGGCTAGAGATGTTTTCTTGTTTCTTCATCCGCTGTTAATGTCGAAACCAATCCACACCTCAAAGCTGAAAGCTTGGTTTGAATCTCCAACTTCTATAAATATGTAAAACTTATTGGCAGAAAAATTGAAGCTTTTAATTTATAGATAATAAATGCTAATCAACTATTGTGATAAGTAAAAATAAAAAGTTGACAAAAATTTGTTCAAAGTTTATAAAAGTTATTAAAAAAAAGGTTTACAAAAATCACTCAAAATCATTCATACTTTTATAAAGTTTGTAAAAATTAATAAAAATTTATGAAAGTTCATCATTAAAAAAAATCTGTAAAAATCTTTAATTGAATACATCCCCTTAAGATAATGTATTTCCTTTTTTTTTATTAATTGACAATTATGTATTATCAATAGCTAGAAAAATCTAATGAGTGCAAATACTAGTCACACATATTCAAAATTTACTAATTCATACGTTATTATAACAAATGAATATTTATAGTGCAAAATGAATTTTCTATATGAATGTATACAATAAATTAAGGAAACAAAAAAATTTCTCAATTTTGTATCCTAACTAATATGACATTATACGTGTTAATATATTACTAGTTGCATTTATAGTTCACTTATCTCTTGTTAGTATATATTAATTTGTTAATCAATTGATTAATGCGACATTATAATTGGGAAATAAAATTGGAAAACATGTTTGTACATATAGCAATATGTAAATAGTAAGAGATGAGAGAAATTCTGTGTTACGAGTATTTATGTAAAATAGTTTAATAGAAAGAGATATTTGATTTTGTTGAAACCTTGGAAATCTATTCAAATAATGGCAAATCTCAAGGGTGTATCGTAAATAATATTAATCTCAAAAAAAGAAAAAAAAGGAAGAGAAGTAAAGTAAAAATTATTTTCACTTTACTCCATATTAGCTGTTATTAGGGATATTTTTGTCTTGAGCTTATATAATCAGCTCGTATTTTCAGTATGGAATCCTACTATAAAGTAAAATATAACTAACTAATATGACATTATAAGTGTTAATATCTTACTAGTTGCATTTATGTTCTCTAATCTCTTATTAATATATATTAATTTGTTAATCAATTGATTAATGCCACATCGTTCAAGTAATAGATAATATCCTAAATTTTTTAAGTTTATGGCAATTAGTTATGATATTGAATGACAATTTCTTTAAAGGATTAATTTCATTGATCTCTCTGAAATTTTGCTGCAATACACTTAATTGTCACTAATTTGAAATTCGTTGGCTATCCGTTATGTGAGTTTTAGCGTTAGAACTAAATTTAAGGCTATTGTGTTATGGGATAAAATTATGTCTGTTTCCATTTGTTTGTGGTTCCTTTGAGAGCCTAAAATATACTAATGAAACTAAATGCCTTTAGCAACTTTGTTTAGACCTATGAAAATATTGTCTAAAATCAAAACGTTGATACCTTTGTGGTTTACATATTCTCTAAATCAAAACTATATATCAGTTTTTTCTCCACTGTCATGTTACTTGTAAGCTATGGCAGAAATTATTAATTTAAGTGATGGTGTAATTGTTTTTCCTTTAAATTGTGAATCACTACATATTTTATGACGCTTGAGGTGGGTCCACGTCAGAGAATTTTTTTTCCCAAGAAAAAGTAATTAGTTTTATAAATAGGCCATTAGGAAGGTGTTTGAATGTGAACAAAGGACTTTATCCTCCATATGTTTTTTTTTTTCTTTTTTATATGAGCTTTAAGACAGCATTATGGTGCCCTTTTTCCAGTGTTTCCTACTTAAATGTGTTAATTCCTCTCTTGACCTACTGTTACATATACATATAAGGTAATGTATACTCTTACTGATGGCTTATTCACTTTTACGGTAACCTATACTCTCATTATTGGCCTTTGCTGTTCACTTTATTTTTCTTGCAGTGATTACAATAGCTAAATGTAAAGAATGCATTCTTGAATGGTGATTTGGAAGACGATGTCTACATGAATATGCCTCCTGAGTTTGAAAAATCCTATGGAAATAAACAAGTATGCAGGTTGAAGAAGTCCTTGAATGACCTCAAAGAGTCTCCAAGAACTTAGTTTGAGAGGTCCACCAAATCTATTATTAGATGAGGATATTCTCAAAGTCAAATTGGT
Source organism: Rhamnella rubrinervis (assembly GCA_007844105.2). Lineage (NCBI taxonomy): Eukaryota > Viridiplantae > Streptophyta > Magnoliopsida > Rosales > Rhamnaceae > Rhamnella > Rhamnella rubrinervis. The sequence continues at coordinate 10,645,974 of CM017577.2, forward strand.
CATATTATGTTTTTTTAGCATTTTGGTCATGGAAAAAAAAGGTTATTCTTATTGTTTATATTTATAGGTGATGATTATGAAAAATTGAATAGATTGAAGGAATACTTAGCCCAGGAGTTTGAAACGAAGGATCTTGGTTTATTGAAATATATTCTCGGAATTTAGATTGCTTGGCCACGTAATGGTGGTATTATTGTCACACAAAGAAAGTATACCCTCAATTTACTTTCTGAAATAGGAATGCTTGGGAGCAAACCTATTGACACTCCAATTGATTACAATCATAAGCTTGGAAGACTATCAATTCAATTAGGAATCGAAAAAGGAAGGTATCAATGTTTAGTTGGAAAGTTGATTTACTTGTCTCATACACAGCTAGATAACATTTCACTATTAATATTGTTAGTCAATTTATGTATGCATCAACAAAAGAGCATCTAGATTGTATACAAAATTCTTCGATACTTAAAGAGGACTCTTAAAAAGGGTTTGTGTTTCAAGAAATGAAACCCACTAATAATTGAAGCATATACATAATCCAACTAATATTAGTTAGATCTGAATACTATTTTAATCGTGTAGGTTATATTATGTTAACTATAAAAATTCACCAGAATTAACCCTCAAATACAGTACAGGAAACAAAATTATTATTATATGTAAAACAAAATTCCTTTGCAATTGTTTTCACCAAAGCCATTCAATATTTCCTTTTTAATTATTGTTAAAAGGGTTTTATGGAAAATATTCAAGCCTACATATTATTAAAGAATTTTAGCCAAATTTCGACCTAATTAAAAATGTATCCAATTTTTTAATGAAAGTTCAAAAATACCCTTGGCTAGCGAAATTTCTAATTTTTTTTTCTTTTAATTAATTTTGGATTTTTTGATGCCATAGTCTATGGTGGGGTCGTTAAATTTTTTTTAACCACGTTTTGTACGAATTAAAATTTTAACCCATTTCATAAATGTTTTTACCTAACTAACCTTCCTATTTTCTTCTTCCCATTTAATGTCACACCTCCTATCATCTTTCCAAATTAAATGCATATGACAGTAGTAAAAATTTTCTTAAACAACAAAAACACATTTTCATTAATTTGTATTTCAATCGAATTACACATTTCCTTCGTCATCATCAAACCGACCATTAATGTATATTTAATCTTATGTAAGTTAATATTAACAGTAATTGTTCCATTTTTTTTTCTCTATTATTGATTGGGTTGTTGATTTGTTACTGATTTTAGATTTGATATGGGTTTTTCAAGCAGAAACTGTAAAATGTAAAAAATTGCGTTCGTTGAAAAATTTTCTCATCGTATCAAAGAAGAAGGTGAACAGTGTCCATAAAAAGTAAACTACCTGGTGGTGGGCCCACCGACAGGCATAATGGGCTGGTGGTGGCCACTACCACCCACCATCAGGCCATTTTCAAATCATCCTTGGTAGATTTGCATATGTTTTTTTGAAACTATATTTGAAGACATTTCCAGTATATGATTGAGGCAAATGATATATGATTAGAAAATTAAGAGACTGAGCTTTTTCTTGAATATTTTTTCAGAATTTTCTGAGTTGATTTAGGCCTTCAAATCATGCTCCAAACCTAACTTAAGTGCTATCTCGGTAGATTTGCGTGAGTCAGGTTTGGAGTACGATTAAAAGGCACAAATCAACGCAAAAAATTCTGAAAAAATATTAAAAAAAAGCTTATCCTCTTAACTTTCCAATCGTAAATCATTTGCCTCAATTCGATATTGAGAATGTGTTCAAATATAATTTCAAAAAATACTATATAAATTTTTCGAGGAGGATTTGGAAGTGGTCTGGTGGCCACCACCACCCACCACCAAGCCATTTTCAAATCTGCCTAGGTAGATTTACATATATTTTTTTGAAACTATATTTAAAGATCTTTTCGGTATCGGATTGAGACAAATGATATACAGTTGGAAAGCTAAGAGAATAAAATTTTTTTTTAATCTTTTTTCAGAATTTTCTGGGTTGATTTAAACCTTCAAATTATGCTCCAAACCTAACTCAAGTGATGTCTTGATAAATTTGCACTTGAGTCAGGTTTGAAGCATGATTAGAAGGCACAAATCAACTCAGAAAATTCTGAAAAATATTCAAAAAAACTCTTGTTCTCTTAGCTTTCCAACCGTATATTATTTACCTAAATCCGATATCAAGAAGGCCTTCAAATATAATTTTAAAAAATAATATGTAAATCTGTTGAGGAGGATTTAGAAGTGGTCTGGTGGTGGGTGGTGGTGGCCACCACCAGCCCCTTGTGCCAATCATTGGAGCCACCGACAGCCTAATGGTGGGCCCACTAACAATACAATGGGCTAGCGGTGGCCGCCACCACCCACCACTAGGCCATTTTCACATCCTCTCAGTAAATTTGCATATATTTTTTTGAAACTATATTTGAAAACCTTTTCGGTATCGGATTAAGGCAAATAATATATGATTGGAAAGCTAGAAGAATAAGATTTTTCTTGAATATTTCTTCAGAATTTTCTGGGTTGACATATGCTCTCAAATCATGCTCCAAAACTTGACTCAAGTGTTGTCTAGGCAGATTTGCACGTAAGTCAGGTTTGGAGCATGATTAGAAGGCACAAATCAACCTAGAGAATTCTGAAAAACATTAAAAATAAAGCTTATCATCTTAGCTTTACAACCTATATCATTTGCCTCAATCCGATATTGGTAAGATATTCAAATATAATTTCAAAAAATACTATACAAATCTGCCGAGGAAGATTAGGAAGTGGTGTGGTGGTGGGCCTAATGGTGGGTGGTGTTGGCCACCACCAGCCCCTTGTACCCGTCGATAGGGCCACCAACGGCCTGGTGGTGGGTCCACCAATTGGTACAATGGGCTTGTGGTGGCCACCACCACCCACCACCAGGCCATTTTCAAATATGCCTAGGTAGATTTGTATATTTTTTTTGAAACTATATTTGAAGACTTTTCCGGTATCAGATTGAGACAAATAATATATGGTTGGAAAACTAAGATAATAAGTTTTATTTTTTAATATTTTTTTCAGAATTTTCTATCTTAATTTAGGCCTCCAAATTATGCTCCAACCTGACTCAAGTGCTGTCTCAGTGTATTTGCACGTTAGTCAGGTTTGGAGTATAATTTGAAGTCATAAATCAATTCATAAAATTTTGAAAAAATATTAAAAAAAAAAATTATTCTCGTAACTTTCTAACCCTATATCATTTGTCTCAATTCGATACTAAGAAGGTCTTCAAATATAGTTTTAAAAAAAAATATGTAAATCCGCTCAGGCGGATTTGGAAATGGCCTGGTGGTAGGCCTGATAGTGGGTGGTAGGGCCACCACTAGGCACTGTCTGTAGGCCCACCGACGGGTACAATGGGTTGGTGGTGGCTACCACCAGGCCATTTACAAATCTGCCTAGGCAGATTTGTATATTTTTTTTTGAAATTATATTTGAAGACGTTTTCGTTATCGGATTAAGACAAATGATATATTGTTAAAAAGTTAAGAGAATAAGTTTTTTTTTTTGAATATTTTTTCTGAACATGAGTAAGGTTTGGAGCATGATTTGAAGGCCTATTTTGAAAAAATATTCAAAGAAAACTATTCTCTTAGCTTTCCAACTATATATCATTTTCGTCAATCTAATACCGGAAATGTCTCCAAATATAATTTCAAAAAAGCTATGCAAATCTGCCGAGTGCATTTGAAAATGATGTGGTAGTGGGTGGTGGTGGCCAACCAACAGACCAAGGTTCCCGTCGGTGGGACCATTAATGGTACCGTTGGTAGGTCCACCGACGGGCACCTTGGCCTGGTGGTGGCCACCACCACCCCACTACCAGACCATTTCCAAATCCGTCGACATGGTGTATCGGCGGATTTGTATAGGTTTTGTAAAAATTTTATTTGGAGACATTTCCAATATCAGATTGAGGCAAATAATATATAGTTTGAAAGCTAAGAAAATAAGTTTTTTTTGGATATTTTTTCACAATTTTCTGGGATAATTTATGCCATAAAATGATGCTTCAAACCTGACTCACATGCTGTCTTTGTCAAATTTGCATAGTTCTTGTAGAAATTATATTTGAAAACCTTTTCGGTATCAAATAAAGACATATGATATATGGTTGGAAAGCTAAGAGGATGGAATTTAATTTGAATATTTTTTCAGAATTTTTAAATGCCTCGATGGGCCCACCGACGCCCTAGTGTTGTCTAGGCAAATTTACACAGTTTTATAAGAAATTAAATTTGAAGACCTTCTCGAACTTGGATTGAGATATATGATATATGGTTGGAAAGCTAAAAATATAAAATTTAATTTAAATATTTTTTTAGAATTTTTTTATGGCATCGGTGGGCCCACCAACGCCCTAGTGTTGTCTCGGTAGATTTACATAATTTTTTAATAAATTAAATTTAAAGACCTTTCCAAATTCAGATTGAGGGAATAAACTTTAATTTATTTATATTTTACAGGGAGTGGATATAGTCTTGTATTTTGTGAGGAAGAGAGTCAGTGCTAATCCCGAAATGTTCTCACAGCACATGATAGTAGCGGATTGTTTGTTTCGGGTAAGTATAATGTTTAAAATTTCCAATCATAAAAAATGAGTTTTGGGGTGGACACTAATACTAACAAATGTTATTGGTTTTGTGATTGATAGGCTGCAATGAGAGGAGTTGTATTAAGTTCATGGAAACAGATTCGGATGTCAATTAGGACATGGAGCAGTATGAGCATGATATTGATTGGGTGAATGAGTAAAATGATTCACCTTTCAATAGTTATTATACAAGAGATATGTTGATAGGATCATGGTCACGGGCTAACATTGATACTGTGAGTTGATTCGTCATGTATTTATATTATATTAATATTGTAATCTACGCCTTAACAATTCTGTGTTTGCAAATTGTTGTAGGTATATATGCTAGTTAATAATTCTGGCCAACATTGGATGGCTACAAAGATTGATATAAAAAAATGGCACGTGACATTGTACGACCCTTCTAATAAGATGACTCAAGCCTGGTTCCAATTGAAGAATGCAAGGGCACTGATGGTGTTGTTTCCGTACTTATAGTGTACAGTTACTACAATTTTCATTTGGAGCTTATGGAGGACAGCATCACAAGCTTAAAACCATTTACAATGAGCCATGAAGAAGATAGCTCACTTCCACAGCAAACACATCGAATAATGTCTTCTTTTCATAACACAACATTTGAATTTTTAAAACCCAATAGTTATTGTTTATACTAACTATGTTATCGTGTATATATAATGGTGATTGTGGTGTCTATGTATGCAAGTACATAGAGTACATGGTTGTTGGAAGGCTCAATGATAGTCACTTGCTTTTCTTTAGGAAAAATTTTGCTGTGGAGATTTTTTATTAAAAAATATACACTTTTCATTTAATTTGTTTGATTTTATTTATGCATTTGTGTATATTTGACAATTTAGTTCAATGCCAATTAATTCATTCAACTTCCTTTTAGTTTTTCACTTAATTGCTTGTGTTTAATTTTTTAATGTAAAAACCTTCAATATAGTGACAAAAAAGGAAAAACAATTTGAGAAATATAAAATTTATAAGATAGAAGAACTTGCAAGTAATGGCATAGAAGCTCATTACAAAAACTAAAATTAAACTCAAATTGTGGCCAAGAAAAAACCTTACATTTGGGCATTAACTAGTCGAACCCTTAACCATCCTGCCGAGGGTTGCACTTGTTGCATGAACAAGTGCCATTCTTGGAAAGCTTGCCAAGGCCTTTGGGCAATTGGATCGGGTTGCACTTTGTTCATGCAACAAGTGCCATCCTCGGAAAGCCTATCAAGGCCCCTCAATAGGTTGGTCGAGGGTTCCACTTGTGATTGCAATATTCAATTGTTGAAAATAAATTATTTCAGATGGTAAAATAGTTAATTTATTTCGACGCTCATAAAATAAATACAAAAGAGGAGAAAGGTATATATAATATGATATGTTACAAATAAAATAATACTATAATGGAACATTATCAGAGCATGTTTATCGATCGTGACCAAATACCCCTTATCTGCTACATTTACGTTGTAGTCGTTCCTCTCCTCTAAATAGGATCCTTTGAGTCCTAGATCTTCCAAGAGCATTCTGAACTATTAAAGGGTAGACGACCCGATCAAGTACATTTTGTGGTGCTTGCCATAAATGCCTATCATCCAATAAGTATATGGTCTTTACATAGCATTTTTTCCATGATGAAATATTGTAATATTCAAAACAGAAGGGGTCGGGTGTAAAATTTTGGAATCTACACATAGCAATTACATGTATACATGGATACCAATCTAATTGAAACTGCTGACATGAGCATGTTTTAGCTTCCAAGTTATAAACTTTAGATTCATACAAGTTCAACAGGATTACAGTGAATCTTTGACATTCATTAAGTCTCTTTGTTAATTTCTTTTCAAACCATTAAGTAACCGGTGTTGATACAACTACATATTCATTTGATGCTCATAAAATCATTCTTGCATTAAAGACCTTATCGCCTCAAGCAGAAATATAAGCAAAACTAATCAACATTCATACACTTGACTATATTGCTTCCTTTGCATACTGATGTGCTTGTATATTAATGGTCTCCAACTGTTGTATATACATCATAAAGTCAACGACCAAATAAGCTTTAGTTGCCTAATAAAAAGTCATATGCACATGTTTTCCTTTTCTTAAAATGAAGTTTCACATTGCAATTGAAATGATACATACAATTGTCATGATGAGCAGTAGGATATACCATTATAATAGCCCTTTCCAAATCTTTATGGCACTAAATCATCAAATTTACCATATGCCTGCTTGAACTTCTGAAAGAACCAAGTGTATGATGTTTCATTTTCTATATCCACAATACCAAAAGCTAAAGAGTATATTTGCTCATTTCAATTAAAACACGATGCAATAATTAAAATACCCTTATATTTTCCTTTTAAATTGGTTCTATCCACAGTTACAACAGACCTAACCTTATAAAATCCAGTAATACTTTGATCTAAAGTTATGAAAATATATAGAAAACAGTTATCATCATCTATCTTAATATGAGTAATAGTACCTAGATTCTTTATCTCCAACATTAAGCACCACAATGGTAAGGTTTGATATGACTCCTTAGGTATATCTATTATACTATGAAATGCACATTCTCTTACTCTCCATACCTTACCATATGTTATACGAATCTTTAACTCCTCCACAATATCATATTGTATGTCTTTTGGTCTATATTAGCAACCGATACCTTAGTACTTAGATCTAATATGATTCCCTATATATTTGCTATGTGCTTGCCAATGATTTGGTCGACATTGATTGAGTTGAGAGCAAGTGTGCTTTTTAATGAGTACCCTTATTGCCCACAACTCTATATTAGGGACCCTTGTTGCACGCATCTACCATATACAATTTTATTATGTACATTCTATCTCGAACCCTTGTGAACAGAACTTGTTGACATTGAATTCAAAATTTTCCTTTATCGCATACATGACCAACTTCCATTGCAAATCTTTCTTGTTGTTGTATATTTGACTACCTCAGTTGCTTCGTTTGTAGATAGTGACTAATCATTACTTTGACTCGCTTCATTTGTTGACGATGAAGGACGGCTAACAACTCTAAATGTAGTTACTCTCATTGTTTGTAAATTACTTTCCCCACGAAGAGAATGATGTCTATGACTATCATTGGTAGTAGGTGCATTACATGGAATAGGAACACCATCCATTCTAAACCCCTCTGATACAAATGAAAATCAAAATTTTCCACAATTGGAACTTCAAATGCATTAATGACTTCGTCATCACCCCCTCCTATCATGCTTCAATTCACTATCATCATCAAATGCAGTATCTTCATGCAATTCTACATTCTTATCATTATTATAGTCTACATTATAATTGCAAAGGTTATACAACTTGTCATATTCATCTATTATGGGAAACGCTCCATTAGCCCTTGTAATATCTACCCAATCATGCAAATTAACTGAAGACCAACCCAATGAAGTATTTTCCTCTTCATTTTGTGGTATTGAATCTTCTTCATCTCTAATTCCACTTCTATTTACATCCACTATAGGTTTCAAAGAAGAAAATTTATTACTCCCACTTTGAGAGGCAAATGGAATTGTACAATCGATATCTTTTTTCCAATTTCTAGCATCTCTTGTAACACCTTAACTTGAATAAATAATGGAGATGTATGCATTGTATCCATATGAAAATGCTCCTTAAAAAACCACTTCACATCTCTATCATTTTCAATCTTAATGAGATCCAATTTATAATATGATCGAATTAGACTTCATTTTGATGCAAAAATGATTAGGATTTATATTCGCTACTTCATATGCAATTTACAGTAGCTCATTATATGTGTATTTTATGTATATGAACCTTGCTTTTGTCCTCCCATTTACATAAACTCAATTCCCTTCGACATCAATCTCAAACCTTTTATTAAATCGGATAACAACTATAGTTATTTTTCCATCATAAACCTACAAATACATCAAACACTTAAAAAAATAACAAACAAGCCATCACAATATAGTTTCAAATAAATAACAGCAAACAATAGGCTCCCTCGGCAAGCTTGCTTAGGCCCTTGGCCAACCTGCCAAGGAAGAAAGCACAAAATGACTTCCTCACCAAGCTTGCTGAGGGAGCCATTTTATGCTTGTTTCCTTGGTAGGTTAGTCGAGGGCTTAGGCAAGCCTGCTGAGGGAGCATCTCCACCATCACAAATTTTTCCAAGTCTCGTGATTTTTTTAAAAACTCATGCATTTCAAACCCAATACATCAAAACCAAATGCACATACTTATTATATTCTTCAATATATATTAATACAATATATATAAAACTAAGCTGATATAATTTTTTTTTTTTCAAATAGTTATTACCTTTTTAAAGGTGATGATAGTTGAATAAGAATTTTAAGTGAAGAGCTTTGAGTTCAAATTTTAAAAATTTTAATTACAAATAATGATGAAATAAAAGAAAGAAAGAAACAAGAAAAAAGAAAGAAAGAGTAAAATAGAAGGAAGATAGAAGAAAGAAGAAGACAATGAAGTTATACAAGGAATTCCGTTGATGAATTAACAAAATGAAAAATAGAAAATGTCAGATGAATTAAAATTAAATAATTGTGTTGCATTAGTTATTAGTTAATAAAAAACATATTTGAATAGTTTGTCTAGTTTTTATAAAAATTATGACTTGGTATATATTTTTTTAAATTATATTATTTTAACGAGTATTTGATACAAAAACTCTTTGTACAGTGTATCTAAAGTTTTGTAAATATTATACCTTATAGGTATTTTTTAAAAATGAATTTTTTGATGGGTATTTGATCCAAAAAATGAATTTTTTGATGGGTATTTAATCGACGCAGAGAGCATAAAAAATGTGCTCTCTACGGTGCCTCTTTCAGCGGTAAAGAGTTCCAAATCATGAGCATAAGCCTTCACATTTGGCGACCTTCATGATCTCCAACTGGTATGCTTTTAATAAACTGCCCTTCAATCCCCAACTCTATTCTCTCTTTCATTTTCCTTTGTATACAGCTGTTTGCTATGTTTCTTAGTGTAAACAAAATGTGATGGGCGATGACAATGACACCGATTTTTATCATTTTGTGAAATACCCATTTTGTAATATCTTGTATTTGGCTCTCTTCTGTGTGCCTTTGTTTTGTATTTTGGTGGTAGGGATTAGTAAGAGCCCCAGAGCCACAGGGGTTTCGGATAGTACTTTGGCTACTTCTGTGCTAGTGGAGTCCACAGGGGTTTTTGTTTCTCTTAAATACATATTATATTTTCATTTCCATTTGTTTGTTTTGTTTTTCTAATAAATGACAAGAAGTTAACAAATGATATATCTGAGGAATGGTAGCCTCTCCACATCTGTATTGCTTTCTCATGGGTTAATTTTCTTAAAATTCACACTCTTATATTTACTTGTAGTTTAAAATTGATTGAGGTTTTGTTGTTGCGAGTGGGAACCAAGATAGAAAGAAATACACTACTTGTACACAAATGCCAAAAAGGCCTACGCTGCGATGTGGGTTGTGGGTCAATCACCAAAAAGATTGATTTACTTCGCTTTGTGCTTGGCTACATCTTCCATATACTCCATTCCATCAAGCAAACAGCAGAGAAATTAATTTTAGACCCACCTTTACTCATCAAACCATACCAAACCATCTATTGATCAAACCAACCTTCTTACTTTTTTCATTCATCAAAAAAACCTTACTTTTTTCCCAATTCATTTTGGGGAATAAAGCAATCCCTTCTTGTTCAAGTCCCTTGATGGACCCACTCCATCAAATTGCTTCCTTATGTCTTATGCCAAAACTGCACCCTTTGATGAATGTACTAACGACATAAATAGAGCGTGTGGGTGGGATCGGACGGCATTGATTGCTCATATTTTGTCTGAGTTGTGAGCATCCTAAGCTTAATTCAGCCTACACAAAACTTACGAGTGGCTCAAGAGATGAGACAATTTTCTTACCCTTCTTCCCACTCCAGCTTACGGCCAAATACATCATACAGGAAAGGAAGACACTTGGGAGCTTTATTTCTTCTTCAAAATTTACTGTTGCTAAGGTCATTTTCAGTTTTATTTCTTGGCTTGTTTAAACTGTATATATCCTCCAAACAACTGCGGTTACAAAGCTTAGACCCAACCAATCGGGATTTGTCAATCCTATAGGAGAAAGATTGGCCACTAAAATATTGGTGGTTGCTGTAGCTTTTAGTATTGGAGTTTTTATGGAAATTCTACTCATCAGCAACTCCGCTTACAAGCAAATTTGCTCTTGGAAAGTTCCTTAAACGTGATAAGATGATTAAGCGGATGGTGTAAGAATGTTTGTGGTTGGATATGGCTATTTGAATATGCAAATATCCACGTTATCTAACTTGGTGGTGGCAGAATGTTCATAGTTGGATGTGGCTGTTGCACCACGATTGCCTTCTTAAACTCTCTAAGAAATTACAGATTCTGGGTCTCTGTGATTGCATTTCCATGGTTCTGATGGCTTTTATTATCAGTTAGGATGAAAAGAAATGGGTGGTGGGGTGTTATGTAATTGTGTTTTCTCAGAACGAAAAGATAAGCTTTATCCTTTTTGAGGACCTTCATGATAGTCAGGTTAAGCGTCCTGGTTGCTGCCTCAGTTGCAGCCTATGCAGTGAAGCAGCTTAACAATAAAAACTCGGAGTCGCCAACTTCAGCAACCAGGCAATTAGGTAATCTTCAGTACGAGATTCCTATAAATTGTTTCCTGTTTTGCTTTGTTGAGATAATATCCAATTGATAGAAATGCTATATGTTAGTTGGTTTCATGTCAAGTGTGAAAGCTGTTTTATCTTATATCAAAGACTAGACTTTTATTTGGCTGCCTCTTGTAATTTTATTCTTTCATGCTTATGCGTTACTTTTGATGAAATAGAAAATGGCGGAGAAAAGTCAAAACAACAAGAAGGTCAGGAGGAAGACAAAGAGCAAGTTACATGTTCTCATGAGTATCACAAAGGGGAGGATGTAAGTAGCAATTGAAACTTATATCAAATTTCTTATCTTTTTCTGCCTCAAAAGATTTAGCTTGCGGATTCTTATCCCTTTTTTTCACAGTGGGAGGAAATTTAACCCACTGTATGGTAACGTTTTTGGTTTTTTCTCTTGAGTGTCATTTGCTTAGTTCAAAGGTTAGTTAATATTAGTTAAAGTTTGTTATTGTTAATTAGACCTCTCAATTAAATATAAATGCAAAGGGAAAGGAACTGTAACTTCAAATTGAAAACCATTTCAAACAGCTTTCCATTTGGTGTTTTTTTTGCCTTCACATTTGTGATAAGATGAGAAGACTAACAACCACTAACGGACTCTAACTAACAGTAACTAATGTTTAAACTAAACAAATTATACAACTCAATGAGAAAAAGCTAAGAACCAAAATTAAAAATGTTAATGAATGGAATCTATTCTTTTTTGCTTTCTTTAATTTAAAAAGGAGTTTATGTGATTGCAGTGGGAAGAAGAAGAAGAAGAGGTTAAGTTAATTAGCAGCATATTTAACCGAGCTCGTGATAGTCCACCCAGTAATGTTCAAGGTGAAGATATTTTACCTGAATTTGAAGATCTTTTATCAGGAGAGATTGAACTTTCTCTACCTGGCATCAAGATTTCTAAAATGGAGAGAGACAAAATATATGAAAATGAGATGGCAAATAATGCAAACGAGCTGGAACGTTTGCGAAGACTGGTAAAAGAATTGGAGGAAAGGGAGGTAAAGCTTGAAGGGGAGTTGCTCGAGTACTATGGGTTGAAGGAGCAAGAATTGGATGTTGTTGAGTTACAACGGCAGCTCAAGATCAAGACAGTGGAGACTAACATGCTCAACATAACTATTAACTCTCTGCAAGCTGAGAGGAAGAAACTTCAAGAAGAGATTATACAGGGTGTGTCTGCAAAGAAGGAGCTGGAGTTGGCAAGGAACATGATAAAAGAGCTTCAAAGGCAGATTCAGCTTGATGCTAACCAGACAAAAGGTCAGTTATTGTTGCTCAAACAGCAAGTTTCGGGTCTACAGGCTAAGGAGGAAGAAGCTGTGAAGAAAGATGCTGATATTGAGAAGAAGCTAAAAGCTGTGAAGGAGTTAGAGGTTGAAGTTATGGAGCTTAAGAGAAAAAACAAGGAGCTTCAACATGAAAAGAGGGAGTTAACAGTTAAACTTGATGCTGCTGATGCCAGGGTAGCAGCACTTTCTAATATGACAGAGGTTGGGGCTAAATGTTCTCTTGCATGCTTATTTTCTTCACTCTGTTCATTTCTTTTCCCGTCTTCTTTCTTATTTATTTATTTATTTTGGAGAAAGGGAATATTGGGGTTGGGGTTAAAATTCTTCTTCTTCATAGGCTGTGTACTTTACTCAACATTATATAAGTGAAACTTGCTTTTATCAATGCTTGTATATGTGTTTGTTTGACTTCATTCTTAGAATTCTATTCCTCACACTGATGCAGAGTGAAAGGGTTGCAAAAGTAAGAGAGGAAGTAAATAATCTAAGGCATGCAAACAAGGATCTGTTAACGCAAGTGGAGGGTCTTCAGGTGAATAGATTCAGTGAAGTTGAAGAACTAGTGTACCTTCGCTGGGTCAATGCATGCTTGAGGTATGAGCTTCGCAACTATAATGCTCCATCAGGAAAGATATCAGCTCGTGATCTCAACAAGAGTCTAAGTCCCAAATCCCAAGAGAAGGCTAAACAGCTGATGTTGGAGTATGCAGGATCAGAACGCGGGCCGGGGGATACAGATCTTGATAGCTACTTTTCTCACCCATCCTCTCCAGGAAGTGAGGATTTTGAAAATGCTTCTATTGATAGTTCCACAAGCAGATATAGTAGTCTCAGTAAGAAACCTAGCTTAATCCAAAAGCTAAAGAAATGGGGCAAAAGCAAAGATGAATCAAGTGCCCTTTCATCTCCATCGGGATCTCTTTCTGGAGGCTCTCCTAGTAGGACGAGTATGAGCATTCGGTCAAGGGGCCCATTGGAAGCCTTGATGCTGAGGAATGCAGGTGACAGTGTAGCCATCACTACATTTGGGAAGGTGGAGCAAGAACCTACTCACTCTCCTGAAACTTCAACAAATTCAAATATTGGAACACAAGTTTCTTCCAGTGAGTCACTTAATTCTGTTGCAGCATCATTCCACTTGATGTCGAAGTCAGTTGAAGGTGTTCTAGATGAAAAATATCCTGCATACAGAGACCGGCACAAGTTGGCCTTGGAGAGGGAGAAGCAAATTAAGGAGAGAGCTGAGAAAGCAAGAGCAGTAAAGTTTGGTGATAGTTCAAATTTAAATTTAACCTTCGAGGCTAGAGCCAAAACTGAAAGAGAGAGAGCTATGACTTTACCTCCAAAACTTGCTCTAATAAAGGAAAAGGCAGTTGTTACTGGTACAAGTGAACAATCTAATGATGATAGGACTGTTGATTCTCAAATGATAAGCAAGATGAAACTTGCTGAGATAGAAAAAAGGCCGACTAGGGTGCCTGGGCCACCTCCTAAATCCTCAAGAAATGCTACTATCGGTACTGCTTCTAATACTTCAACTGGAGTACCAGCTCTTCCTCCAGGTGCCCCACCGCCACCACCACCTCCTCCCGGTGGACCACCTCGTCCGCCTCCTCCACCAGGAAGTCTACCTAGAGGAGCAGGAAATGATGATAAGGTCCACCGGGCTCCTGAATTAGTTGAATTTTATCAGACATTGATGAAGCGAGAGGCGAAGAAGGACCCATCATCTTTAATGTCTTCGTCATCTAACAATGCATCTGATGCAAGAAGCAACATGATTGGGGAAATTGAGAACAGATCATCATTCCTCTTAGCTGTGTGTATACTTTTTCTATTTATTTTCATTGTTTGGGCCTCGATATTAAATTTTAGATTGTATAAAGATTGAAATTATGCTGTATCCAGGTGAAAGCTGACGTGGAAACCCAAGGTGATTTTGTCATGTCATTGGCAACTGAAGTTCGAGCTGCTTCCTTCACCAACATAGATGATCTGGTGGCCTTTGTAAACTGGCTAGATGAGGAGCTCTCTTTCTTGGTATGCAATTAATTTTTCAATTGCTAAAATTTTTCTATTTAAAAATTTTCTATTAATCTATCAAAGTTAGCAGTCATTTAAGACCTGATTGGGATCACACTTCACTCATAATAGTACAATAATTGAGAATATGTGAATGATGTGTCTGCCACATCTATGCCATAATTCTGAACTTGTACTATTGCTTTTCAATATTAGCTCTCTCTATATTAGATAGTCAGTGAGCTTCTTCCTGCCTCTAAGATTTTAGGTACACAAACTTAACCATCTGAGAGTCTACAACTGGATTTTCTTCACCGTAGAATATCTCGTAGATGTGTGTATTTGATATATCTATTTATTCTGCTGCCATTGACAAGGTTGATGAACGGGCAGTACTCAAGCACTTCGATTGGCCTGAAGGAAAGGCGGATGCATTAAGAGAAGCGGCTTTTGAATATCAAGACCTGATGAAATTGGGGAATCAGGTCTCCTCTTTTGTTGATGATTCTAAACTTTCATGTGAAGCTGCTCTAAAGAAGATGTACTCATTGCTCGAAAAGTATGATATTTTTCTTCTCATGCATGTTCTGTACGGTTATATAGTTGTTGGTTAGCTTTAGAATAATATAATGTGTTCTCCATTTTCGTTTCTCATGTGGTCTTATTATGTTTTCAGAGTTGAACAGAGTGTATACGCACTCTTGCGCACTAGGGACATGGCTATCTCACGATACAGGGAGTTTGGAATTCCAGTTGATTGGTTATTGGATTCAGGGGTTGTCGGCAAGGTATTGTTCAAAATTGAAAGAACCAAATTCCACTAATAGTTACTTGTATTAATTTGAGTTATTTTGATTTTTTATATATTGAATCATTGAAAGGTTATTTATGGTTGGTTGATTTCAACCTCTTATGTCAAGTATCAAATTGAATAGCTTTACTTAAAACCATTGAAACTGAAGAGTACAAGGGATAAATTATTTCCCTTTGCAGATCAAGCTCTCATCTGTACAACTAGCAAGAAAATATATGAACCGTGTAGCATCCGAACTTGATGCAATGAGTGGACCTGAGAAGGAACCGAACAGAGAGTTTTTACTGCTGCAGGGCGTGCGTTTTGCTTTCCGTGTTCATCAGGTATGATTTATTTTTGTCGAAAAGTCTATGCTGATCATGAATTTGGTTCATTCCTAGAAGTACAAAAAAGACTCACTTTTGAAGAGGTCAACATTTCTTGTTCTGGGGTTGGGTTGTATCTTTATGGTAGTCTTATTGCAAAACGTTTACTGGTAACCACTCATGAGTTTCCAAAGCTTCAATAGTTAGCAATTTTCCAAAGCTTCAATAGTTAGCAAATCGCCCGATCAAATCCTGTTTTGTATAAATAATTACCCTCATATGGTGACTTGTAAAACTTCAAATTCAAATGCTAACTGTAATCTGTTTCCAGTTTGCTGGTGGCTTTGACACAGAGAGCATGAAGACGTTTGAAGAACTAAGAAGCCGTGTCCACTCACAAGTAGGGGGAGACAATAAGCTTGAATCATGAGGGTACCATTTTATATTTTGTATTTTTATTTTTTTGTGTTTTTTGTTTTTAATTTTGTTCACTTTTTACACCCTTCTATATTTGTATATTTCAACTCACCTATCCATGTTACCAAAACCATCACATATATTGGATATTGTAGAACGACTGATCAAGTTCAAGTCGCAAGAAAAACATATTGATTACAATCAAATAAAATAATCAATATATATAAGTTCAATACTAGAACCAGATTCTGGTACAACAAACATTACCCAGATTGATTATGATTTGTGAGGCAATACTCCCAATAAAATTCAGCTGAGCTGATATATAATAGGAGATGATCTGAGGGAGAAAAAAAAAAATCTAATTATCCAAAAATTCAATATTTCATCTATATATTTATTTTTGGTCCAGAAACACAACTATATTACAGTTTTTAATAACAAATTATCGCATTGTGATTATAATACTTCTATCTATAAACTTGGCACCTGCAACCTTCCCTTGAATTTCGGAAGGCAATTGAATGACACGTCTTTGATCCCCTGCTTCCACCAACAGCTCAGATCCTCCCTATACTGCATTTTCAAATAATTAGACAATCAATGTCATGCTCAATCATTTTCTTAAATATTCTGCATATCAAAATCCACAAGGGAGGAATCACTACATGAATGTCAGAAAACATATTTTATGCACATAATTATGAAATTCAGTACTAGCAAATATGGTGCCCACAGTTAAAAAGTTCCCAAGCACCTCTTTTAAGGTCTATTATGTATACAACAGATTAATAGGATACTTGGTAAAAGGGAGACAAGCTCAACATGTCAACTACTTCGTCCTTGTTTCAAAAAGAAATATTTTCATTTACCTTACATTTTATATTTTATATTTTTTCGACATGTTTTCTCTGCTAAAGAGCAATTAAGAGAACGGTTTCCATGAACATCCAGATAACATAAATAAAAAGCTCCAGAACTGTATACAAATTTAAGGATGAATGAATAGTTGAAAAGAAAAGTACAAATACTTGGTATAGCTTGATCTCTGACTTGTCAAAACCAGGCATGAGAAGAGTAACTGATTTTTGGCTGCATCAAACTTTACAGGTGATATCATGCTGCTACTACTCACTGGTGAAAGAAGATCCCATGCACCATTCATACTGTTCAATACAATTGTATTCCAGTCTAAAGCAGAGCCAATTGAGAGATGTGGAATGAAAGCAAAAGGCAAGGGTGAAAATGTTTCCTTAGCTCTTTCCTGTAAGTCTGTATGCAAATGTGGAGAAGCAATGCCTAATGCACCAGAAACATGTGCACCAGCTTGGATTGCACAACCCCAATAACGTAATGCAGAATTTACAGAGGTTGGATTGTCTGGGTCCATCACTAAGAAGCATCCAAATTTTGGGATCCTGAGAATACAGAAGACCCTCTCTGCACCACATACAACCAGTACAAAAGCTCATTGGATTTATACATCATTACTGTGGTCATTGATGCGTAGGAAAGAATAATACTTACCTCCAACATACGTTCCAGAGTATCCCATATTTCTGCACTAATTTTCCCATTGAGAAGAGACGGGCTTCCACTAATATTCATGGCTTCGTCTACGAGCCGAAGAAGTGAAGGTCCAGCCAACCTTCCAAGATCAGTCTTCTTGGCCAAGTTTCGAGATATTTTAAGTACAATCTGTGCACATCTTGTTATTCAAAATATGTATTAGCACATGATAGAGAGCTGGTTTGGGGGCAGGGTTAAGGAGGGAGGTTCCCCAACCTTGCTTTACTGGCTGCACTTATCATCCTTATAATCTCTTCAGAGCTCATACCATCATATATTATTATGTCGAATTTATCTTTGTAGTGGTTCTTTTGAGCAACATTCCTAAAGAATCCTACAAGCCTCTCAAGGGCATATAAGGAGAAAATAGGATCCATCCCAGGAAGCACACCAAGCTCTTCGCCAATAATCTGCAACATTTTTTTTTAAAAAAATAATAATTAGTAAAAGCATTTTTGGAGTCCTCCACCAAAAAATAAAAATATGTTATTACCCACCCTTTCAAGCACTCCTTGGGTCATGTTGAGCCGGGCATCTGCTTGCTTTAGGCGACTAAGTGGTTCAAGAAGCATCTGGGAATGTCAAGAATTATTTACCTTACGCAAGCCCCTCAAATAAAAAATTCTTCAAGTAGATAAAAGTTAAAAATAAATAAATAAAAAGAGTAGAAAAACACACTTTGGTGGTTTCAAACCTAAGAGCCGAAAGGTTTCTGTTGCATACTATAGGAGAACTTCCAATCTTACAGTTTAAAAGGTACTCAGCAGTAGGGTCTTGCGTATGTATCACCAAGCATGTGCTAAGGCCAGCCATTGCATAGTGCTAACAACAGGTAAAAAGAAGAGCGATTAGATTCCTAAGGCTGAATGATTAGATTTGAATGCAATTAAAAAAAATAATTTGGTTAAATAAATTATCTTCATAATTTAATCAACTCACACTAAGTAGAAGAGCCAAATTCCCTGCATCATAACCTAGCCCGTATATAAAATTTTGGTAACAGTCATTACAAATGAAGATACTTGTTTGGTTTCTTTTCTTGTGAGTTGTTACTCATAATTCATTCATGTTAGTTAAGGCCAAAATATAAAAATAAAAGAGAATAAAAGAAAAGAAAATAGTCTCTTAAAATTTCCCACAGCCATGATTTAACTCCATTTCATAATTTGTTAGCACAGGTCGCATTTGTATTCTTTGCTAATTACATCTGGGTTAATCATCTCATGGCTCACAACCCATCATTCACTCACATTCCATTAATGCTTTTGAAGACAACTTAGAATCTAAACCATATTTTTCCCCTTAACCAGATTAAACATGTATAGTAATAGAATAGCACATAAATGCAGAGAATTATAGAAAAGTACCTGAGCGGCGAATACAGCAGAGGTGGTCTTGCCAGAGCCGCCTTTGCCCAAGAATGTCACCAACTTGGTCAATTTGTCACCATCATCCTCAGCTGCCATGGCCATTACCAAAGCTGGAGCTCCTCTTCCTCTGCGAATAGTACTTGTAGGACTGGAATAAGAAACAGGGTTTAGCAGGAGGAGGGCAGAAGGAAGCGATGCCATTTGGGCGACTGTTTTCGTGGAGATTTGGTTGTGATTTTTAAGTGAATCAAGAACAACGATTAGGCAAAGAAAACAAATATGGGTCGGAGGCTGAAGTTGGGGAATGGTTGGGCCGACTAGCTTGGTAATCGTTACTGGACTGGTTTCAACCGGTTACCTCTAAAATAGGTTTTTTGGTTTTTTTTTTAGTTCTCAAGCTTTAAGCAGAATTAAAATTTTAATTATTTTTTTATTTAATATTTAATACTTTTACTTAACGGCTCATTTCCATATTAAATACAATTAACACATTTAATGAGTTATTTTAGCCACTTGAAGACCCCTTGAATTAATTAAATATAAATATATAACACGTAAATATCTTTCAAACATTAGCAAAAGAAAGAAGTGTAATTCACACAAGCTGTGAATGCAATCCATAACCCCTTAATCTACAACATTTCTTTTTCTTCAATAAATCCAATATAACAAAGCTTTTGTAAGATAATATATTTATTTAATTTTAAATTTTTATTTGTTAATTTATATTGGAAAAATTAATTTTGGAGATTTTGGTGGTTAATATGTAATTTTTATTAAAAAAAATAAAAAAAACCAATTACGAAAATTCACGTATGGTGATAAGCGCACTGATATGTGGTGGTGGGGGCACCGACAGCTTGTGGTGCCCGACAGACGGTTTCCGTGGATGAATGACGTTATTTTGTTTTTACTGACGTGGCAATATATATATTTTTTTAAATCACGTTTGTTTTTCCCAATTAGCCCTTCCCTTCCTTCTCCACAATCGCTCTACTACGCTGCTCGGTCACCCTTCCTCCTCCACAATCGATCTGCTATTCAAATCTATCCTCCACAATCGACGAAGGAAGAAGCCCTTCCCTTCCTTCTCTACAATCGCTTTGTTACGATCCTCAATCACCCTTCCTCCTCCACAATCGATTTGTTGTTCAAATCTATCCTCCACAATCGACGAAGTGAGAAGCCCTTCCTTCAAGATTCAACAAGACGCCCTTCCTGCTATTCAAATCTGTCATCCACAGGGAGTTTGGAATTCCAGTTGATTGGTTATTGGATTCAGGGGTTGTCGGCAAGGTATTGTTCAAAATTGAAAGAACCAAATTCCACTAATAGTTACTTGTATTAATTTGAGTTATTTTGATTTTTTATATATTGAATCATTGAAAGGTTATTTATGGTTGGTTGATTTCAACCTCTTATGTCAAGTATCAAATTGAATAGCTTTACTTAAAACCATTGAAACTGAAGAGTACAAGGGATAAATTATTTCCCTTTGCAGATCAAGCTCTCATCTGTACAACTAGCAAGAAAATATATGAACCGTGTAGCATCCGAACTTGATGCAATGAGTGGACCTGAGAAGGAACCGAACAGAGAGTTTTTACTGCTGCAGGGCGTGCGTTTTGCTTTCCGTGTTCATCAGGTATGATTTATTTTTGTCGAAAAGTCTATGCTGATCATGAATTTGGTTCATTCCTAGAAGTACAAAAAGACTCACTTTTGAAGAGGTCAACATTTCTTGTTCTGGGGTTGGGTTGTATCTTTATGGTAGTCTTATTGCAAAACGTTTACTGGTAACCACTCATGAGTTTCCAAAGCTTCAATAGTTAGCAATTTTCCAAAGCTTCAATAGTTAGCAAATCGCTTGATCAAATCCTGTTTTGTATAAATAATTACCCTCATATGGTGACTTGTAAAACTTCAAATTCAAATGCTAACTGTAATCTGTTTCCAGTTTGCTGGTGGCTTTGACACAGAGAGCATGAAGACGTTTGAAGAACTAAGAAGCCGTGTCCACTCACAAGTAGGGGAGACAATAAGCTTGAATCATGAGGGTACCATTTTATATTTTGTATTTTTATTTTTTGTGTTTTTGTTTTAATTTTGTTCACTTTTACACCCTTCTATATTTGTATATTTCAACTCACCTATCCATGTTACCAAAACCATCACATATATTGGATATTGTAGAACGACTGATCAAGTTCAAGTCGCAAGAAAAACATATTGATTACAATCAAATAAAATAATCAATATATATAAGTTCAATACTAGAACCAGATTCTGGTACAACAAACATTACCCAGATTGATTATGATTTGTGAGGCAATACTCCCAATAAAATTCAGCTGAGCTGATATATAATAGGAGATGATCTGAGGGAGAAAAAAAAAAATCTAATTATCCAAAAATTCAATATTTCATCTATATATTTATTTTTGGTCCAGAAACACAACTATATTACAGTTTTTAATAACAAATTATCGCATTGTGATTATAATACTTCTATCTATAAACTTGGCACCTGCAACCTTCCCTTGAATTTCGGAAGGCAATTGAATGACACGTCTTTGATCCCCTGCTTCCACCAACAGCTCAGATCCTCCCCTATACTGCATTTTCAAATAATTAGACAATCAATGTCATGCTCAATCATTTTCTTAAATATTCTGCATATCAAAATCCACAAGGGAGGAATCACTACATGAATGTCAGAAAACATATTTTATGCACATAATTATGAAATTCAGTACTAGCAAATATGGTGCCCACAGTTAAAAAGTTCCCAAGCACCTCTTTTAAGGTCTATTATGTATACAACAGATTAATAGGATACTTGGTAAAAGGGAGACAAGCTCAACATGTCAACTACTTCGTCCTTGTTTCAAAAAAGAAATATTTTCATTTACCTTACATTTTATATTTTATATTTTTTCGACATGTTTTCTCTGCTAAAGAGCAATTAAGAGAACGGTTTCCATGAACATCCAGATAACATAAATAAAAAGCTCCAGAACTGTATACAAATTTAAGGATGAATGAATAGTTGAAAAAGAAAAGTACAAATACTTGGTATAGCTTGATCTCTGACTTGTCAAAACCAGGCATGAGAAGAGTAACTGATTTTTTGGCTGCATCAAACTTTACAGGTGATATCATGCTGCTACTACTCACTGGTGAAAGAAGATCCCATGCACCATTCATACTGTTCAATACAATTGTATTCCAGTCTAAAGCAGAGCCAATTGAGAGATGTGGAATGAAAGCAAAAGGCAAGGGTGAAAATGTTTCCTTAGCTCTTTCCTGTAAGTCTGTATGCAAATGTGGAGAAGCAATGCCTAATGCACCAGAAACATGTGCACCAGCTTGGATTGCACAACCCCAATAACGTAATGCAGAATTTACAGAGGTTGGATTGTCTGGGTCCATCACTAAGAAGCATCCAAATTTTTGGGATCCTGAGAATACAGAAGACCCTCTCTGCACCACATACAACCAGTACAAAAGCTCATTGGATTTATACATCATTACTGTGGTCATTGATGCGTAGGAAAGAATAATACTTACCTCCAACATACGTTCCAGAGTATCCCATATTTCTGCACTAATTTTCCCATTGAGAAGAGACGGGCTTCCACTAATATTCATGGCTTCGTCTACGAGCCGAAGAAGTGAAGGTCCAGCCAACCTTCCAAGATCAGTCTTCTTGGCCAAGTTTCGCAGATATTTTAAGTACAATCTGTGCACATCTTGTTATTCAAAATATGTATTAGCACATGATAGAGAGCTGGTTTGGGGGCAGGGTTAAGGAGGGAGGTTCCCCAACCTTGCTTTACTGGCTGCACTTATCATCCTTATAATCTCTTCAGAGCTCATACCATCATATATTATTATGTCGAATTTATCTTTGTAGTGGTTCTTTTGAGCAACATTCCTAAAGAATCCTACAAGCCTCTCAAGGGCATATAAGGAGAAAATAGGATCCATCCCAGGAAGCACACCAAGCTCTTCGCCAATAATCTGCAACATTTTTTTTTAAAAAAATAATAATTAGTAAAAGCATTTTTGGAGTCCTCCACCAAAAAATAAAAATATGTTATTACCCACCCTTTCAAGCACTCCTTGGGTCATGTTGAGCCGGGCATCTGCTTGCTTTAGGCGACTAAGTGGTTCAAGAAGCATCTGGGAATGTCAAGAATTATTTACCTTACGCAAGCCCCTCAAATAAAAATTCTTCAAGTAGATAAAAGTTAAAAATAAATAAATAAAAGAGTAGAAAAACACACTTTGGTGGTTTCAAACCTAAGAGCCGAAAGGTTTCTGTTGCATACTATAGGAGAACTTCCAATCTTACAGTTTAAAAGGTACTCAGCAGTAGGGTCTTGCGTATGTATCACCAAGCATGTGCTAAGGCCAGCCATTGCATAGTGCTAACAACAGGTAAAAAGAAGAGCGATTAGATTCCTAAGGCTGAATGATTAGATTTGAATGCAATTAAAAAAAATAATTTGGTTAAATAAATTATCTTCATAATTTAATCAACTCACACTAAGTAGAAGAGCCAAATTCCCTGCATCATAACCTAGCCCGTATATAAAATTTTGGTAACAGTCATTACAAATGAAGATACTTGTTTGGTTTCTTTTCTTGTGAGTTGTTACTCATAATTCATTCATGTTAGTTAAGGCCAAAATATAAAAATAAAAGAGAATAAAAGAAAAGAAAATAGTCTCTTAAAATTTCCCACAGCCATGATTTAACTCCATTTCATAATTTGTTAGCACAGGTCGCATTTGTATTCTTTGCTAATTACATCTGGGTTAATCATCTCATGGCTCACAACCCATCATTCACTCACATTCCATTAATGCTTTTGAAGACAACTTAGAATCTAAACCATATTTTTCCCTTAACCAGATTAAACATGTATAGTAATAGAATAGCACATAAATGCAGAGAATTATAGAAAAGTACCTGAGCGGCGAATACAGCAGAGGTGGTCTTGCCAGAGCCGCCTTTGCCCAAGAATGTCACCAACTTGGTCAATTTGTCACCATCATCCTCAGCTGCCATGGCCATTACCAAAGCTGGAGCTCCTCTTCCTCTGCGAATAGTACTTGTAGGACTGGAATAAGAAACAGGGTTTAGCAGGAGGAGGGCAGAAGGAAGCGATGCCATTTGGGCGACTGTTTTCGTGGAGATTTGGTTGTGATTTTTAAGTGAATCAAGAACAACGATTAGGCAAAGAAAACAAATATGGGTCGGAGGCTGAAGTTGGGGAATGGTTGGGCCGACTAGCTTGGTAATCGTTACTGGACTGGTTTCAACCGGTTACCTCTAAAATAGGTTTTTTGGTTTTTTTTTTAGTTCTCAAGCTTTAAGCAGAATTAAAATTTTAATTATTTTTTTATTTAATATTTAATACTTTTACTTAACGGCTCATTTCCATATTAAATACAATTAACACATTTAATGAGTTATTTTAGCCACTTGAAGACCCCTTGAATTAATTAAATATAAATATATAACACGTAAATATCTTTCAAACATTAGCAAAAGAAAGAAGTGTAATTCACACAAGCTGTGAATGCAATCCATAACCCTTAATCTACAACATTTCTTTTCTTCAATAAATCCAATATAACAAAGCTTTTGTAAGATAATATATTTATTTAATTTTAAATTTTTATTTGTTAATTTATATTGGAAAAATTAATTTTGGAGATTTTGGTGGTTAATATGTAATTTTTATTAAAAAAAATAAAAAAACCAATTACGAAAATTCACGTATGGTGATAAGCGCACTGATATGTGGTGGTGGGGGCACCGACAGCTTGTGGTGCCCGACAGACGGTTTCCGTGGATGAATGACGTTATTTTGTTTTTACTGATGTGGCAATATATATATTTTTTTAAATCACGTTTGTTTTTCCCAATTAGCCCTTCCCTTCCTTCTCCACAATCGCTCTGCTACGCTGCTCGGTCACCCTTCCTCCTCCACAATCGATCTGCTATTCAAATCTATCCTCCACAATCGACGAAGGAAGAAGCCCTTCCCTTCCTTCTCTACAATCGCTTTGTTACGATCCTCAATCACCCTTCCTCCTCCACAATCGATTTGTTGTTCAAATCTATCCTCCACAATCGACGAAGTGAGAAGCCCTTCCTTCAAGATTCAACAAGACGCCCTTCCTGCTATTCAAATCTGTCATCCACAACAACTCGCGAGAAGCCCTTCCTTCGAGATTCAACAAGACGCCCTTTCTGGTGTTTAAATTTGTCCTCCACAACAAACTCACGAGAAGCCATTCCTTCGAGATTCAACAATCGACTTCTTCTCCTCTTTCGTCGATGTCGTACAGGTCTGGGTAAGAAAGATTTTGTTTTGAATTTTATTTTCTTCTAATTATGTGCCTTTTATTTGGTCTCTGGCTTTTATAATATGGGTTTCATCTCTGCTTTTCTTTCTCTATCTCACACCCCTATCTTGAGGGTCTAATGCCTTTCTTTTTTCTTAATTCATTGGGGGCATGTGGGCAAGCTTAATTTTCAGCTTTTTACGTGATTTAGCAAATCCATTTTGACAAATGTTTTATTTTTTTTTAATTATTATCTTTTTCTACGGAATGTCAGCTTGGACAATTAATAGTTTATTTTTTGGATTTCACCATCCATATATGTCAAACCATAATTTGGACTACCTTGTCTCTCTCTTGGTGATCGTTTTTATGCATTTTTCATATAAATATTTTTACTTAACAAACTATATTTTGCAAATGGATTGAGATTTTAATATTTAATACATTTGCTTTTAGAGCCTGATAAAATAAATAAAATAATAAATAACAATAACCATGGTTATTTGCAGTTTCTGAAATACTACTAGCCTCTCTCAAGGTGATATCAACAGTATTCATTATGGTCTTATTCATTGGTATTCATAAGCTAATTTACCTCTGCTTAAAAGTTAACCAATATTAAGATCGTTGGGAAAGTAAGTTGGTAAAATGTTGAAAGATATGCAGTTTCTTACAAAGGCATATTGAATGTAAATTTGATGGAAGGTTGCTGATATTATAAAAATTAAAAACAAATAATAATAATGATATTTCAAAATGATTATGAGTGCTAAAGATTATCACAGGTTTGCAGAAATGTTTTCCTTTTAAATATTAGTCAAGAATTTGGCTTGATCTTAATTTCATATGCTGTTCATTAGTTGATTGCAACATATAGGATCTTTACATTACTTTTGTTGTCAATTATGGCGTACAAATTTTGAGTCGTTTTGAACTATGACATTCAAATTTGAATTTATAGGTTAATGTTTGAAGAGATTGAGAAACAAGACGTTGGTTCATAACTATCTTCATAGTCGATTTATTTTTCATATTCTGCACAGAAATGTAATTAATAAAAAAAAAAAAGTTCCTACTTTAAAAAGCTAGTGTTAGCTTTATGATAAGCAGGATATATTGCCAATTAAGGGGGGGTAGACTTGTTACATTACCCACAATACTAATTTGTCTTTTTTCAAACAATCCTTGGTATAGGTTATTGTACTAATTATGTGCCTTTTATTTTTGATCAATTTAAAAGTAGAAGTTTAAAATTTGGTAGGATGGAACTGACAAAATGATGGTAAATTTTTCTCTCTTTCTTCTCTCAATTTTGTTTTTCTGATTTTATTTTTATTTTTTCTGTTTTTTTCCCTTTTTTGTTTCACCCTATATGACCTATAATTTTATTACCTTATTAGATACAATATCATCATCAAGTACAAGTGATATTTTATTCCAACAAAGATGTAAATGTGGCGCTTATATGAAGACAAAGATATCTCATTAAGAAAAAAATTCAAATAGAAAATATTGGAAATGCAATAATATCAAGGTTTGTATACAATAATCCTAAATTTAATATTGAAATTTAATTTTGAAAAAATGATTGATTATGTGGCTACTTTATAGGATGATGGTGTATATTGTGGAGAGTTAGTTTAGGATGATCATATACAATATAGTTGCTCAAACCGGGATCAAATCAATGAACTTCGATAGTTGAATTCCAAAGTGAATGCTATACTCATACTTTTAATTGAGAAGCAACAAGAAGATAAGCAAAGAGCTTTGATGCAAAAAAAAAAAAAAAAATTCTGCTTATGTGTATTTATTATAGCTTTAGGAGTTTTATATTTTACCAAAAAAAATTAGAATGTTGTATTTAATATTAAGAAGATATTTAAGTTTTATGCAAACAGTTACATTAGCTAATTTACTTAGTTGAGGCATATGCGCTTCCTATTGTATGGCACCAATTTTGTATGGCATGTTTATCTCATTTTATATGGAAAAAGAAGCAGGGACCGGCCAAGAAATAATTGGTTTGGAAGCATTAATTGGTTCAATTAATGCATTTGTATTTTCATATGCATCGTATATGTATTGTCCTACAAATTCTAACGCATATGCTTTTCATTATAGAAATTTAACTTCCACATATAAAATAAGCCTATCATTTATCTTTGTTAACTGAATGGACCCAGCTTTCAAATTGTCACTACCTGATGAGTGCACCCAGTTTCTAATCTCCACTCGACCAATGAAGAATCACCACTGGCAAGTACTTCAATTACTTTGTACCTGATAAAGGGTTCAACTAACTTTAACATATATGATACATCCATCAGAACCTGAAAACGTTTTACCTTCATTAATCCTTATCACACTCATTGATGAGGTACAAAAAAAAACTATTTTATTAAGTTTCAAAGATAACTTACTGCAGAATAACAGTAGTATTACTTGCAAATGCGCTATATGTTTTGTATCAAAAGATCAAAGTTTGACTAACACGTCCAGCCAGTTGGGAGGGCATTCCCAGTGTAAGACTTACGTAAACTCTCTGGATTATGTGTAACTTGAATTGTTTAGATAAATGTGCATGAGAATGTTCACTATGCCATCAATACAAGGGAAAAAAATATAATAGCAAAACTTTACATCAGTTTCATTCTCACTAAATACTCAGCCAAAATTCTAGAATAAGGAAGTTCTACTTAGTTTGTCCATCACCTTTCCAACTACAACCAATCCACTAGTGCCTTTGTCCAATCTGTGCACAATTCCTGGACTAACAAAAGCTCCATATGTGTTGGAAGATGTTCTGTCCCCCATAACTTTGGTCCACAGAGAAGTAACATAATTCATTATTACAGTTATAATCAGCATCATAAAGAATTTCGTGATCTGAAAATGCAACTGTTGGTAGGTTGGAATGGTGAAGGATGCCATTTACAAGTGTGCCCGTAGCATTGCCTGGTGGTGGATAAACAACCTAAATCACATGTGATTTCACAATATGAACCAACACCACAAAGATCATCATCATAAGAGAATGAAACTCAACAAAAAAGTGAATAAACTCTAATTGAGACTCAACAATCATAACAAATCAAACTTATGATCCTATATAGTTTTGTAAATGATATAAATCAATCATAACAAATCAAACTTATGATCCTAAATAGTTTTCTAAAAGATACAAAAGCATGGATCACCATAACCAGTCCTATATTACAACAACCCTTTTTTCTTTACAACATAAACAAAATTGAAAGCCAGAAATATAAGAAAGAAAATTTACGAGGGAACACTAACATCGTGTGCTTCATTGCTTCTGTGAAACTACACGCCATACTTGTTTCCCCTACATTGAAAATGGAACTCCATGTTTGGTTGATCCTACAAATAAAATCAATTATAATAATTAAACAAAAGTAGTGTAATATAACATATTTACACTAATATTAAGACAATTACCAGCTTGAGATGTTAATTCATCGTCAGTTGATGATTCTGAACCAATACTATTACAATCTATTGTAGACCTCTAAAAAATAATAAAATTTCAAATTTATGCATAAAATAAGACAAGTTTAATAATACTAATTCCACTCTCCTCTATTTTTATCAAGTGAATTGGTTTCAAAATTTATAAAATTACTTTTCATTCAATTTAGGACAATTTCTTTTATCATGTGCTTGCCCTCAAAGTCCACATCCTCGACAAAGTCTAATCTTTGAAATTGCAACCTCTTTTCTAGATTTAATTCTTTTTCCACATCCTTTAACTCTCACCTATAAAGGATTGGTAATACTTGTGGGTTGTTTACTACTTGTGCTAATTGATTGTAACACAATATTCCTACTTCCATTAATTTTCTTAATTTTTTCATGTATCACTTTTAGCTCATTGAAAAGGAGACTAAAGCCTTCACCAGTGAGACATGCACCATCAATTATAGTAGGAGCTAAATAAGATAAACTTGCATATCGTGTCATTAATAGTACACTATCTAGATGATTTATTTCTTGGAAATAATTATCCAACACTCCAATTTTGGCATCTTTTGTCCACCTCTTCAAAATGTATTGACTTGGTAGGTGTGTGACTTGTCTAAAATGAAAAAATTACAAACATATGCCTACAAGGGATTCCCTTGAATTCAAATTGTATGCAGCTGCAAGAAACAACATCTGATTGCTTGTTAAAATGAACCTTTCTATATTTTGTTGTTGAATTTTGCTCATTAGGCCTCTGTACACTATAAACAATAGTCTCATCATCCTCATATGTACTATTTATAGTGTAAGCAGTACTTTTGGAAAATCTCTTTTTGAAAAAGTATGAAATTCCTCTTTGTATATATTTCCACCATTTGTTTCTCCATAGCCCATAAAGATTTCAGCTTTGGTTTCTCATTAAGATCGACATAATCTACAACTAACTCCTCATGTCGTTGATGACTAAGAGCTTTATTAAAACAGTTAATAAAATCTATCAATGAATTTATACTGGAAAGTATTTCTTGAAAAATGAATGTGAACTTTCAGCTCTTTGACTATTTGACATTCCAACACTAAAAAATTTATTGACAAATGCAGGAATCCATTTCTCGCGAATCGCATACAATTCACCCAACCATTCATTGTCTAACATTTAGTTTTACTTATCAAATCCACCTAACATGCTTTAAATTCTTCTGCTGTCTTAGAGTTAAATATAACATCTTTAAATGAATAGTAATTGTCTCGGTACACTATCGAGTCAATTTTTACGGAAAACTTAGTCAAAATGTGGCATATACATTAACGATGAACAGTTGATGGAAAAACATAAGCTATAGCCTTCATCATTGCGGGATCTTGATCAGTAATAATCACTTGAGATGCATATTTTGACATAGCATCCAATAAATTATTGTATAACCAAATAAAAGATTATGTTTTTTCATTACTTAGAAAGGCACATAAAAAAATAATGGTTTGACCGTGATGATTTATTCCTGCGAATGGAGCAAAAATCATACCATACTTGTTTATGTTATATGTTGTATCAAACACTACAATATCACCAAAAGTAGCACATGCTCTCCATGCAATAGGATCTATCCAAAAGCATCTCACAAGCTTATTTGCTTCATCAAGCTCATAGTCATAAAATAAATAAATAAAAATTTTCTTTCTCAAAAGAAAAAATTTTTACTAAGTTGTCTGAAACCCTTCTTCTGCTTGCTGAAATCTGAAATTGCATTTACCATATATTTGTTTATGTTTCTTTTTTATTATTTTTTTTTCTAAAGGAGTACAGACTGTGGGAAAAGAGGAAACTTTGGGTTGGATTTGGAAGACTAAAAGAATGGAGATGGGTAACGGAGAATACAAAAATATACTCCTTTTGCTTTAAAGTTGCAAAACTAATTTTGTTTTTTTTATAAGGTTTTCGTAATTTTTCTATAAGACAGACACTTAGTTTTGTGAAATTTTTTACTACATCTCATGAAAATAGATAAACCAAAGACTTATGGGTACGTGTTCTTTTTGTTTTTAAATTTATTACAGTATACGAGTATTAACTCTGTTTGCAGTGGGGTTGTGATGCAAGAGAAACAAAAGAAAATGAAAATGAAACTGTTGGTAGCACCAACGATTTAGGAGTAGTGATGGATTTTGGTTGCAGTGAAAAAAAATAATTGTGTTTTTCATCCTCCGTGTAATTGATCTTTTTTTATAATCTTCAACCGTTGGTGCCCCACCACCATAGTGTTGGTGGGGCACCCACAGTTTAACTTCTTTTTTTCTCCAATTGTTGTTGTATGAAATTAATTAATTAATTTTTTTATATATTTTTCAATTAGTGCTTCATGCTGCTATATTGTTAGTATCTTCTATAATTAGTGCATTTAATGAATTTTTCTGTGTGATTTAATTAGTACTTTGAACTTTAATATTTTATTTATTTATTATGTAATTAGTATTTTTATGGAAGAATTTTTTTTTTAATTAAAAGTTGTGAATTGCTCTTGAATTGAATACTAGAAGCTTAATAATATGTTTCTTGTTACTATTAAATAACTAAACTCCATCACTACTCCTAAACCATTGGTGCTTAGACTCTTGGTGGGGCACCGACAGTCCTAAACCATTGGTGCCCCACCACTAAACCATTGGTGCCCCACCACTAAACCATTGGTGGGGCACCAACACTACTTAAACTGTTGGTGCCCCACTACTAGACCGTTGGTGAAGCACCAACAGTTTCATTTTCTTTTTTTTTTTCATCATTATTCCTAAACTGTTGGTTCCCTACTACTAAACTGTTAGTGAGGCACCAACCCCACCACTAGACCGTTGGTGCCCCACCACTAAATTATTAATGAGGCACCAACACTACTCCTAAACCGTTGGTGCCCCACCACTAGACCGTTGGTGGGGCACCAACAATTTTATTTTTTTTTCATTTTTCTTGCATGGAAGCCCCACCATTACTTTGAACCGTTGGTGCCCCATGACCATCACTACTCCTAAACAGTTGGTACCCCACTATTAGACCGTTGGTGGGGCACCAACACTACTCCTAAACCGTTGGTGCCCCAGCACTAGACAGTTGGTGAGGCACCAACAGTTTTATTTTTATTTTTATTTTGTTTTCCTTACATCGAAGCCCCACCATTACCTTCAACTGTTGATGCCACATGACCATGACTACTCCTAAACTGTTGATGCCCCACAATTAGACAGTTAGTGGGGCACCAACACTACTCCTAAACTGTCGGTGCCCTACCACTAGACTGTTTTTGGGGCATCAACAGTTTTATTTTTATTTTTATTTTTGTTTCCCTTGCATCGAAGCCCCCCCACCACCTTCAACCATTGGTGCCCCACCACCATACTGTCGGTGAGGCACTTACAGTTTAACTTTTTTTTCTCTAATTGTTGCTTTATGAAATTTATTTTTTTATTTTTTTTTATTTTTCAATTAGTGCTTTATGGTGTTATGTCATTAGTATCTTATATAATTAGTGCATTTAATGAATTTTTCTTTATGATTTAATTAGTGGTTTAATTAGTACTTTGAACTTTAATATTTTTTTTATTTATTATGTAATTAGTTCTTTATAATATGTGGATAATATTTGTTACATACGTGAGTTTATTTTTCTTTCTTTTTTCTTGATTTATTTATAGGTCGGAATTGCTATTTTTATTTTTTTTGGAAGCAAAATTGTAGCAATTGAAATGTTAAAGGTATTGGTTTAGTGTATTTTTTTTTATTTCTTATATATATATATATATATATATTTGTTTGATTTAGCTTTAAAAATTTATCGTTGGTTGAATTATATGATTGTTCGGTAAAATTTAAAAAAAAATTCTTTTTATACGAATATGGGCAAATCATTGAAAACAAATCAGAAAATAGATGAGATATCAAAATCTAAAAAAGAAGAAATTAAGAGAAAAATGAGAGAAAGATTAAAAGAAAAAACTGAATCGTCGGTGCCCCACCAACGGTATGGTGGTGGGACAACAATGGTTGAAGGTGGTGGTGGGGCTTTGGTGCAAGGGAAATAAAAAAAATGAAAATAAAACTGTTGGTGCCCCATTAATATTGTAGTGGTGAGACACCGACAGTTTAAGAGTAGTGATGGAGTTTAATTGTGATAAAAAAATATAATAAATGAACTGTTGGTGCCCTACCTACGGTGTGGTGGTGGGGGACCAACGGTCTTACAATCTTGACCCTCTTTGCTGGGTTTTCAAATTTCACATACCCTCTTGACCAATATATGTTGTTTAGTTACATTAATTGAGATACCCTTGTACTTTTTCTTTTTTATTTGAAGAAGCAACATCTTGATTATATAAATTAATAAGGGAAAAAATATATATATGTTATGTTGAAACATTAATATCAATTTTTGTAGCTCTGCATATTAGGATTTAAGATGCTGCAGAGTTGTGCTGAATTTAATTAATTTTTTTATTAAAAAATATGGATAATATTTGTTACATATGTGTGTTTAATTTTCCTTCTTTTTTCTTGATTTATTTATAGGTCGGAATTGCTATTTTTGTTTTTATTGGAAGCAAAATTGTAGGAATTGAAGTGTTAAAGGTATCAATTTATTGTATCTTATTTGATTTCTTGTATATATATATATATAAGATTTTGCTTTGAAAATTTATCATTAGTTGAATTATATGATGTTTGGTAAAATTAGGAAAAACTTTTCTTTTTATTTGAATATGGGCAAATCATTGGAAACAAATAAGAGAATAGATGAGATATCAAAATCTAAAATAGAATAAATTAATAGAAAAAGGAGAGAAATATATATCAATATGTCACAGGATAGAAAACAAGAAGTTATTAAAAAGGCTAAACAAACACATGTCATTAAGTCTCAGCAAGAAAAAGAAAAGATTAATGAAAAGCGTAGAGAAAGATACGTTAATATGTTAGAATAGAGGCAACAAAAATTTATCAAAAAAACTGTAGATCAATGTGCTAGTGTATCAGAACAAAGACAATTAGAATCTTGTGAAAATATGGAAAATAGATTTATTATTTAGGATCATCATCTAATCAAATTAGTTTTGAAAATATGGAAAATAGATTTATTATTTAGGATCATCATCTAATCAAATTAGTTTTGAAAATATGGAGAATATAATTATTGGTATGATAGTTAGTAATGATGTGAATGTTATTGATGTTAGAAATAATAAAAATGTTGATTCGTGGAAAACAAAAATGGATACCAATCGCCCTAGACAAAAAAAAAATCAATTATTTGGAAAATGTATTCAATAAAGCTAATGAATTAGAAAAGCCTACATTTTATAAATATTGTAATATTAAGAAAATACAATATGAGTCTAAAAGATTTTGTTGTTCTGATGGAGAAATATTATTGGTTCATAGTAAAGTGCCTGATGAATTATATAATATTTTCATAGTTGATAATGAAGTAGGAAAAGAGTTTATAACATATGTACGAACATACAATAATATATTTGCTTTTACATCATTTGGAGTTAAATATGATAAAAATTTGTGTATGAGAAATAAAGGAATTTATACATTTCGTGTACAAGGTCAAGTTTATCATTATATTTATGAATTAATACCTCAAGGTGATGAGCAACCTTCTTATTTACAATTTTATTTTTATGATGCTGACCATGAATTAGAAAATCGGCCTTGTTATTTGAATGCATTGAATGTACATATTTTAGAGAAGTTGATGAAGATATTAGAAGTAAATCCGTATGTTAAGTTTTTTCGAAGTTTAAAAGATATACAAAATTTAGAAGATTTATCTATTTGTATAAAATCATATACATGTTTGGATCAAAGGGTATATAATGCTCCTGCTGCATCTCAAGTTGCTGCTATATGGGTTGAAAATAGTATGGAGGTTAATAATAGATGCCGTGAGATAACTATTAATAGTCATTCTGGTTACAGTCATAAGGTTGAGTATTATTTTAGTTGTTATGATTCATTGCAATATCCCTTGATGTTTCCTTTTGGAGATACTAGTTGGCATTAAGGGATATGTAAAATAGATAAAAATAAGAGGCAATGTTATTGTCAAGAAAAATTTTTATGTGATCCATACAAAGTGGCTTCGACAACAGAAATATTAGATAGAGAAACAGAAGGTTAGCAATTATTTATTCAATTTGTTTGTTAATTTGATATTCTTGTGTAATTTATATTTTTAGTTTGTATGTAATTTTTTTTCTCTTTTTAGTCATGGGTGTAAGGAAAAATAGAGATATGGTTTCATGTCGTGAATACTATTGTTACAAGCTTCAAATTAGAGTAACTAGATATTCAATTATTTTAAGAACTGGTCGTCTTTTCCAACAATATGTTGTAGATATGTATGGTAAATTAGAAACTTCTAGGCTTGATAATTTTCAAAGTAAACAATTTGGAATTCATTCAGAGATATATCAAGGTATAACGGATAGTGTAAACATTGGGGAAAAAAAAGGTATCAATGTAGTGCATAGAACAATATTACATGTATCTTTTATAGGAGGTCCAAGAGATATGCAGAAAAGATATGTATATGCGATGACATTAGTTCAAGTATATGGAAGGTCAGACATTTTGATTACAATGACATGCAATCCTAATTGTATTGAGATTAAGCAAAAATTAGCAAAAAATGAGGAGATTCATAATAGACCAGATTTGGTTGCACGTATTTTTAGAGCTAAATTAGAAGCGTTAAAAAAGAAATTGTTTAAAAAATAATTTTTTGGCTTTATTGTTGCTTTTGTGTATGTTATTGAATTTCAAAAAAGATGTTTACCACATGCGCACATATTGATTATTTTAGAATCTCATAAAAAATTATTTTATCCGGATGTTTTTGACAAAATTGTATGTGCTAAAATTCCTGATCAAAATAAGAACCCACATTTATATGCTGCAGTGGTTAAACATACGATGTATGAACCATGTGGTAGTTTGAATCCTAAAAATCTTTATATGAAGAAAAATTGCAAATGTAAAAATAAATATACTAGACCTTTCATAGTGAATACTCTGATATTCTTTAGATGAATATCACCTCTTAAAGTAATGTGGAGAATTTATAGTTTTTGTTTGAATGAAATAAATCCACATGTTATGAGTTTACAAATACATCTTGAAAATAAACAGAATATTACTTTTAAAGACTCAGATAATTTGCAATTTATAATTAATAATGATTTTTTTAGTAAAATAATATTGACAGAATTTTTTGCTATGAATAAAGTTAGCCAAAAAAAATAAATAGTTGTTGTATAGAGAAATGCCATCATACTACGTTTGGGATAAGAAATTCAAGTGTTGGAATGAGAGAAAACAATGTGTTGTTATTGGCAAGCTTGTAAGTGTTAGTCCATTAGATGATAAAAGGTATTATTTGAGATTGTTGCTAAATCATATTAGGGGATCAACTTCTTTTTCTAATCTAAGATTTGAAAATGGAGTTCAATGTTCATCTTATCATGATGCTGCAATGTTATATGGATTGTTAAATACAGATGATGATAATGAAAAATGTTTAGATGAAACATGTTTATTCGAAATGCCTTATACATTATGTAGATTGTTTACTACTTTATTAGTTTATTGTAATTCTAATAATCCCAAGACTTTATGAAATGAATTTGAAAAAGCTTTGTCTGAAGATTGTAATAATACCATTTATACAAATGATTATAAAAAATTAAAAGTTTTACAATATATTAATTATATTCTTCAATCAATGGGAAAAGACATGACTTGTTATGATTTTGTAGATTTTAATTTTTACGTAGATGATATGCATGATGAATATAGATAAATAAATGAGGAAATTTCAATTGTTGTAAATAATGATAATATTTTAGCTGTTGGTTTATTGAATAATGAACAAAAATTTGCATATGATGAGATTTTAAGTAGAGTTTTTAGTTGCATTCTAGGAATTTATTTTATATATGGTCCGAAGACAGTAGTGAGACATATTTATATAGAACTATTTTAGCTCCTATACGTTCTAAAGGTTTAATTGCAATTGCCACAACTTTTTCTTGAGTTGCTGCTTCCATTTTGCCTAGTGAAAAAACAGCATACTCTAGATTTAAAATCCCCCTTATTATAAAAGATAATAGTATGTGTAATACAAGTAAACAATCAAGATTAGCTCAACTTTTAAGAGATGCAAGATTAATAATTTGAGATGAAGCTCCTATGATGAGGAAAGAATTAATAGAATCATTGTAATACTTTTTTTTGGAGGTAAAGTTATTGTTTTTTATGGAGATTTTCGGCAAGTATTACCTATAGTTCCAAAAGCAAGTAAAGAAGAAGTTATAAATTCAAGAAAAAATCCGAAAAAATCAGAAAAATTTGAGGAAAGAAAAAGAAAATAAAAAAAAAGATTGAACCGTTGGTGCCTCACCACCACACCATCGGTGGGGGTACCAGCAGTTTAATTTTTTTTTCTTGCAACTAAGCCCTAACAACCGTTGGTGCCCCACCACCACACCGTTAGTGAGGAACCAACGATTCAATCTTTTTTTTATTTATTTCTCTTGAGCTCTACCAACAATTAAAACATAATGAATTGCAGTTTGACCGAGGGGCCTCCCTCCTATTTGATGTTCATCACTCTCCCCTTTGTATTTTGTTTTATTTTTTTTAATTCTAGCTCCAAAATGTCATTTGCGTCTATTTGAAACACACTGTAAAATTACCCATACCAATATCAATTTCTACCTACTTCTATCTCTATTGTAGTAAATATTTTCATAATTTTTCATTCGAAATAGGAGTATCTGAATCATCACAGCTACCAAACTTTATTGAAGAAAAAGAATTTAACAAAGTTTTATTAAAAAACCACGCGCAACGCACGTGTGAAAAATCTAGTATATATATATAGGTGTGTATATATATTTAAGGTTGAAAAGTGTTGTTTAGTTATTTATTAAACGGGGGTAGTTCGCTAAATTGTCACTTGCCTTAGGGGTATTTTGATAATTATCGTATGCTTAAGGTGTATTTTAGTAATCATCGAAAAGGATTTGGTAATTATTACTACCAGAATGGGTAGTTTGGTAATTATATGTGATTATGCTCTGTTTGGTTATATTTATGCATCATGACATGTGCATACATTTACATAAAAATATATCATGGATTTGATGTTTTATAAAAAGAGGTGGATTTTTTCTAAGGGTTTATGTTTTAAAGTGGTTGTACCAAAGAGTACTGATTTTAAACCTCGATTTTTAATAGCTATTGGATCACCAACCACCATGGGTAAGTGTGTCTTTTCCAAAATGTGATTCAACTGCCAACCATAAATAAACATGTGGGTTCTATAATGATATATGATAGACTTGCCTTAGGCATAGGCTATTGAGATATTGGCTTAAATGAGGATTCGATTTAGCAAGAGCTAGAGCGAAAGAGGCTAGAGGCAGCCATGTTTCTGAACAAACTTACCTCCGTGGTACCAACACCTGATGGATGACACTTTTATGTCCAAACACAGTTTGGAGCAGTTTGAAATTGATTATTGTTATGAGATGTTCCATTAGTACATGGACTAGTTTCGAGAGGATTCTGGGAAACAGCATGCTAGGGCCATGCAGTTCGCCACACAAGGGATAGAGGTGCCACCTGTAGCAGATGAAGAGTCTAAGGATCTTGAGGAGGACCCCAAGTAGTCCAAGGACTTCATGGTGTCTGAGGACTTTCCAAAGCCTATAGACTCTGAGGATAAAGGCCCGTGGAATTTCCCTGATAGTGATTAGGGTTTTGGATTCTTGTATTATGGTCTTGGTTATCTATTGGTTGTAAATATACTATATATTATATATTGTATATATGATATATACATATATATATATATATATATATATAATATTATATATTATATATTTTGGTTGTTTAACACTTTATCTTGTAAATAAAGTATTATTTTGTTGTGTTTCTTAGCAAATTATTATGAATAATTATTATAAGATTTATTTCTCTTTTGTTGTAGATGATGTATCCTTCTAGAAATGTTCACCTCGTGCTAGAAGATAGCTCGAGGAACATGATGAGTCGATTACTGAAAGCCCTAGAAAGACTTTGGGCCAGAATATGCAACGACAACAACAACAGCAACAATAGGAGCCACAACAATCTATGGGGATTATTATAGTGATGA
The DNA here is from genome assembly GCA_007844105.2 of Rhamnella rubrinervis. Classification (NCBI taxonomy): domain Eukaryota; kingdom Viridiplantae; phylum Streptophyta; class Magnoliopsida; order Rosales; family Rhamnaceae; genus Rhamnella; species Rhamnella rubrinervis. The sequence goes on from CM017577.2 coordinate 10,685,217, forward strand.
AACAGTTCAGAGAATTCCGTCCCCCAAAATTGAAAGGATCAATAGATCCTCTAAAGGCAGAAAGTTGGATCTGTGAGACTTAGTTCAAGTCTTTATTTTATGACAAGTACTTTCATCAACTGAAGCGGGAGGAAAAAGAAGATGAGTTCTTGAGCATGAAGTAAGAAAATCTTTCCCTAGTGAAGTATGAGAGGAAGTTCGATGAGCTGTCGCGTTATGCGCCATATTTGGTAGACACTAAAGAGCACAAGGCTTAACGCTTTGAAAAAGGACTTAGGCCAGAGTTCTATAATGCTATTACTCTATTTCAACTCCCTACCTACATTGACATCCTGCAACGAATTTAGTTGATCGCTAAGGACCCTACCCTAGAAGTAATCAAGCTTGTAGGGCAAAGCTTTACTCCTGTGAAGAAACCATGGAATGAAGGTTTTTAGCAAAAGAGGAAGTTTGAGGGGAAGTCATGGATGAGCAATGCTTGCAACAACAATAATAATAAGAAGTTCAAAGGAATTTGAGAGCAAACTTGATATTTTGCAATGTAAAAAGTGTAGTAAAAACCACTATGGTGAGTACTAGGGAAAGGCAAGAGTATGCTTTGGGTGTAAAAAGCCTGACCATATGAGGAGAAATTGCCCGAAAGTAGTAAGGGTGTAGTTGCCTACTCCAGGCCGCGTGTTTATGCCCATCAGGGAGAAAGCGGAGAAAGATGGCATTGAGATTGTGGCAAGTACCATTTCTCTTCATGGTTTGAATGTTGATGCATTGTTTGACATGGGTGTCATGCACTTGTTTATGTTTAGATTCTTATGAAGTGTGTCTCAGTAACGAGACACTATGTGCCGATTTGATCATATTGGAAATGTTGGATTTCGATGTGATTTTTGATATGGACTGACTATCTAAGAGTGAGGCTTGCATTGATTAGAAGGAGAAAAAAATTCGGTATAGTCCCGTAGACGGTCAGACTTTTAAGTTTGTAAAATTAAGTTAACGACCGTAGCTAAAATTGCTATTGGTGATGTAAACTCTGAAGTGTTTGCGTTAAGGGTGTCAAGGATTCCTTACTAGTGTTTAAGACAAGGAACCAGAAGCTTTAGAACCTCAAGATGACAATATAGTACATGACTTCTTGAACGTATTTCCGGAGGAACTGCCAGGTTTACCATTGGACAAGGAAGTGGAGCTTACGATCAACTTGATACTAGGACTGTACTTATTTTGAAGGCACTTTACAAAATTAAAAGGTGTTCTTATGTAGAATGACAAGGTGATTGCTTATAAATTTCACTAGTGGTGTTTGTGCTGAAGATCTGGCATCATTACCTATATAGGATAAAGTGTGACATCTACACCAACCATAAATGTCTTAAGTACATTTTCACTTAGAAGGAGCTGAATATAAGGCAAATGAGATGGTTGAAGTTGGTCAAGGATAGCGACTGCACTATCAACTATTACCCAAGCAAAGAAAAAACAGTAGCTGATGCTTTGATCAGGAAGTTTGCAGGTTTCAGTAATAGTCTGATCATTTCTTAACCTCGTATCTTGGAGGATTTACGGAGCATGGGCATTGAGTTAGTTACTAACCAGTGTTCATCCATATTGGCATCGCTCACAATTCAACCTTTGATCATGGATAAGATAAAGGAAGGTCAAGCTAGCAATGTGGCTCTCTAAAAGATCAGGGATAAGGTAATCCAAGGGAAGAGATTGGGATTCAATCTTGATGCAGATGAGAAGTTGAGGTTTGGTATGTGTGCCAAATATCGAAGAGATCAAAAAGGAAATTTTGGTAGAGGTTCATTGTGCACCTTACTCAATTTACCCTAGGTTTACCAAGATATACAGGGACGTCTCCAAAACTTTCTAATGGGCTGGATTAAAGCAAGACATCACAAAGTTCGTAGAGCAGTGTTTAACTTGCCAGCAAGTGAAGATTGAATATCAGAGACCTTGTGGTCCACTTAAGCCACTGTTGATTCTAAAATGGAAGTGGGAACACATAACAATGAATTTTGTTGTAGAATTGTCACGATCTCAGCGAGGTAACAATGCGATATGGGTAATAGTTTATCAACTTATAAAATCGATTCGTTCTACCCATGCAGAAGATTCACTCGATGGAGAAGCTAGCTCAACTGTACTTGGAAAAGATCGTATGACTCCATAGTGTAACAGTGTCAATTGTTTTTGACCGAAATCCAAGGTTCACATCGTCATTCTAGAAGAGTCTATACAAAGCAATGATGACGATGTTGGCCTTCAGTACAACTTTTCATCCCCAGATAGATGGTCATTCAGAGCAGATGATTCAAATATTGGAGGATATGTTGAGGGTATGTATGTTGGATTTTGAGGGGAATTAGGAAAAGTACATTCCGCTTGTGGAGTTTCCTTATAATAACAGCTTTTATGAATTGGGATGGCCCCATACAAGGCTTTGTACGGAAGGAACTGTAGATCTCCATCACATTAGGATGAAGTTGGGGAGTGAAAGTTGCTTAGGCTAAAAATTTTGCAACAGACCAGCGACATCTTTAACAAAATACGACAGAGGATGAAAGTAGTTCAGGATAAATAGAAGAGCTATACGGATAACCCACGGAAGGATCTGCAGTTCGAGGTAGGAGAGAAAGTTTTTCTTAAATTTACACATTTGGAGGGTGCACTGAGGTTTGGGAAGAAAGACAAATTAAGCCTTAGTTTCATCGGACCTCTCGAGGTACTGGAAAGAATTAGGGTTTTAGCTTATTGGTTAGCTTTGCCTCACAAGTTGTTCAGTGTGCACGATGTCTTTCATGTATTGATGCTGTGAAAGTACGTGCATGATCCTTCACATGTCATTGAGTATGAGCCATTGGAGGTCAACGAGAACCTGACGTATGTGGGAGCGGGAAGACTAGATGAGAGCCAAGTAGCCGACTTTATTTGAGTAAATACTCTAACTCCTTAAATTTAATTTCGAGGACGAAATTTCTTTTAGGGGAAAAAGTTGTAAGAACCACATATTTTTTAAAATGTCAACTTTTGGTCACAGTTAAGGTTCAATCGTCATGTCACCACTTTTACCTTAACGAGTTGCTTGAAATTATAGGGGTTAAATTATAATTTTTAAAAGTTTAGGGGCCAAATTGTAAATATAAAAAATTATAGGGACTGAATTATAATTTTTGAAAATTTCAAACCTAATGTTAACATGGCAGATAACATGGCATGTGATTAGATGTTGATATGGCTGATAAAACAGCATATAAGTGTGGGCTGACATGTACACACATATGACAGATGACGTGGGGATGACTTAGCAAACCTGCTGACATGGTGGATGATGTGTTTAATGACATGGGGGTCACTATAGATCGTCTTCAACTTCCAGATGGTACTGTAGCAGTACATTGTAGCAGAAATTTTAGATTTTTGTTTTGTCTTCCAAACGCACCCTCCACCTTCACCTGAGCCCTAATACTACTTGTTGTAATTCTCTAATCACAAATGATAAATAATTTGAGAGAAAATAAATTTATTTCACAATGAAAATAATTACACAATGGAAGAACAAAACCAAAAACTTTCAAACACACAACTCTCTCTTAACTTAACTCTTTCTAGAGTTTCTCACTCTCTCAACTCAGCTCTCTCTAGAATTTCTCACTTTCTGGTGATTTAGAATATCAATATACAAAATACTCATGCCCTTTTATAAGCAATTATTAAGGTATGAACACATTTATTGAAAGTTACAACATTCAACAAACTGCATCGACTGTACAGCTGATAAAAGCTTCAACCACCTTTCTCATTCAATGCACAATTAGCTCTTCTTAACTGTGTGGGTGGTGGGTTGTTGGTTAGGTGGACATTGGCTGGACTTTCTTACATAAAGGACATTATCCTCCATATGTTTTTTTCCTTTTTTTTTTATGACCTTTAAGACATCATTATGGTGCCTTTTTTCCACTGTTTCCTACTAAAATGTGTTAATTCCTCTCTTGAGCTACTATTACATATACATATAGGGTAATGTAAGAAATTTATAGTCTTACTTACAATGGCTGATTCACTTTTACGATAACCTATACGTCACTTTTGGTCTTTGTTGTTCACTTTATTTTTCTCATCTTCCATTCAGTTTTGGCTATTCTTTTTCTGAAGCTTGTATTGTTACCATAACATAACTACACCACCCCACCCCCCACAACAACACCCAAAGTAAAAAAAAACAAGCACATCAGTCCCTCTTTACTTGTATAGTTGATCTTCTCCCATATAACTCTTATCTTATTTATGAAATTGGTTGCGCAGATAATGGTGAAGTTGATCTTATGACTCGTGAATTGTGGTAAGTGGAGAAAGGATTCACTTGCACAACATCATGCAAGTGTCGGGATAGCAACCACCATATACACTAATACACTTACATGTGCGCTCATATGAGAATCTATATTTCCACACGCACTAGTTAATGGGACCTCAACTAAACTATTCACATACATGTCCATAAATGCTTCATCCATTACATATGTGCCTACGTGTGCATGACCATGACTAACTATACGCTTTTCGAAAACAAATTTCGGAAAATCAGTTTTTTTACGTAAAAACAATAGTTTTCATGACCTGTTTATATGCAAATGTATGCACATGATTGTTCGTCAACTTAACACACCTTTCTATACTTGATAACTACGTTTAATGCCATAAACTATCATACATAACTCATTCATAATAAATAGCCAAAGCAGTTATATACACATACATAAAAATAAGAGACAATATCTTTAAATCACTCATACAGTGTGAATTTATAAATGTGTCCTTAGTGAGAAAATAAAAGACTAATTTTGCCCTTAATAAAAATATATATTTTCAATTATGCCCTTGGTAATATTTTGGAATTTCAAAAATACCCTTATACATATTTCAAAATTACAATAATGTCCTTACTAAAAATATAAAATTTCAACTTTACCCTTGGTAGAAAATTTAAAATTCCCACTTTGCCTTGGAAATAACACCAAGTTTCTATTTTACGCTTAGGTTTTTAATAAAATTATCATTTTACCCTTAGGGTATAAAATAAATATAAATTAAATAGAAAATATTATTTCTTGAAAATTAATATACATATATTTAAAATACCAATTAAGAAAAATATATCTTGTAAAATTTGCACAAGAGAAAATATATTTAATGATATTTAAAAGAGGTAAAATTATTTATTTACCTTTGAAAATTTATTTAACTATAAATATACACATATATATATAGCCCCGCTGTAGAACGCAATATCACGTTTGTTATAGAATGTGTAAATGTTAATAATAACGGGCCTGTTATTGTGTTAAAACTCACCATTTAAACTTGAAATTATTTTTTTCTTAAACAATGTCTGAACTACACACAATTTTTCCTTTGCAACATGAGTTTTTGCCTAAATTTTCCTTCGATTTCTAGAACACGAATTAGAAAGCCAGAACATGAATTAGAGAGAGAGAGAAAATGTGTTGCTTTGAGATTATGTATCTTTAGGATTCCATTTTCACATTGGTATATCCGGCACTTTCTTAGGTGAAATCGAAATCCCAGGATTACTCGGTTTTGATTGTGTGGAGAATATTTTGTTTCCTAGTAAATTTTGAGTTGTTTGGCTTTACATTTTGCTGAAGAGATCTATGGTTTGATGTCCGGCAGGTTCTGGGTTTATTGGGGGTCACCATCGGTTGTTCAAATGGGTTAGGCAGTCTCTGTCTGGTTATTTTCTTTAAGAGTAAGCTTTGAACATTGATGGGTCTAGCTTTTTCTTCAGCGAGCACCATTGATTCGGCGAAGAAAAAAGAGAAACTAAAAGAAGTTCCAATTTCTTACATCTTCAAAATTGATTTTTTTTTGGGTCTCTGAATCTCTCTCTCGGCGCATGGCTGTTGGGTGTTGATTCATGTAAAATTGGGGTAAGAGAAAATAGAGAGGGTATCTTTTCAACTAGATCCTCAACTTTGTTGACTACGAGATCTTGGATAGGTTTAAATTTAGCCCTTTTTCTTCCTCACTATAAGCTAAAATCCTCTTCTTCAGTAACTACATCCTCTGTTTCTACCTCACATATTTCTTTACCCTTATATGGAGTCAAATGTGCTTCTGACTCCAAATAATGCTTCGTTTATTTCAAATTGATCCCAACCTGATAACCACTAACAATAAAAAAAATAAAAAATAAAAATTGGAAGTTTATCTACAAACGAACAAATTATATAAAAAAAAAACTATTTTTCTTTCTATCTAAACAACCCTAATAAAAAAAAAAAACCTAAAATGAGTAGATCTGGTCACCAAAATATCAGAAGATAAGAGGGTTTACCATTAAAAATAAAGAAGATGAAATCGGGTCCCCATTGCGTATTGGGTCATTTTGGAAAGGCAGTAGATCTGGTCACTATGGAAATACAGAAGATCGGGCATGGGGGTGGCGCCGATACGTAGGAAAGATGTGGAGGAGAATGAGGCACATGGGTGTTGATTCGTGTAAAACTGAGGTCCTAGATGAATGGTGGCTCAGCTGGTGGTGGAGCCGAGTCCATGACATTGGAGTGGGAACTTAGACTAGGAGAAATGTGCAGTAGACATCGTTTAAGAAAAAAAAATTTAAAGTTTAAACGGTGAGTTTTAACGCTATAATGGGCCGTTATTTTTAACATTTACGTGTTCTATAACAAACGCGATATTGCATTCTACAGTCGGGCTGTATATATATATATATATATATATATATATATATATATATATATATATATATATGTTCAGCCACAAATACACACACACGGCCACACATACACATTGACATACAGTTGCACATTCACACACATTCATACCTACATATGCTTATTAATTCACATTTAATTAAATACACATGCACATATTTATACATTTAAAAGTATATAGATATAGGTATACACACACACACATATGTAAACTAATTCTACACTTTTGCAATCCCATATAAATATTTATCATTGAATTCAAAACACATGGCATTAGAAAAAATTACTTAAAAACCAAGCCACATTGCCAAAATTGCCGAAATACCCTTACAAGTGAAAATACCAAAATACCCCTACACAATTCAAAAATGACCAATATGTCCTTCAATAGCTGAAAATCCCAAGCTTGATTTCCAACACAATTCCGCACCAAATTATGAAATTTGAAGAGGGTTATACAAATCCAACATGTCAATTTTCAATATACAACATAAAAATACTAAATCGTTAACAAAATTATAAACTAGATAAAATCCTAATTCCATCATTTGGAGATTCTCATATTCATCCATAATACACTCAAAACATGGAGAACACAAATCAAGCATGGGGAACGTTCAAAATGTATAGATCCGTAAGAAATCATACCGGAAAATCAAAAAATCAAATTGAAAATCAGCTTAGTTTGGAAAACCTACCTCTTTCCTTGCTAATTTGTTTAAAACACACTTGAAAATAGTTCAATCACCCGAACCAAGCTTTCTATGACGATCTACGACGCCAAAAACCCTTTTTTTCCCCCATTTTCCCTTGAATTTCCTTTGTTTATCTCTTTTTCCTCACTTTCTCTTTCTAAAATGTGGAAGAAGCTTCAAATGGGGGTGAAGTGACCAGCCATACACCTAAATAATGCTAGGTGTCTTGAAAAAAAAAATAAATAAAATAATGGCCTTTTAAAAAATTAAAAAAGGCGGTATGATTACACTGCGTATGGGACTGCTTTTTATACTATTTTTCACACCACAGTCAAAATATAGGCTAAGCACTTTAAACACTTTTCAAGTGTACATATAAACCATCACCATTCCAAGTGATGACATGACATGATGATGTAGAGGTCAAACTTTGACTTTGACTAGTAGTCAACTGTGCCGAGAATGCAAAAAAATATTTCTGACGGTGCTGAAAATGCAGATGGGTAGTGAAATTTAGGCTGAAAGTAAGAATAAGTAATACCGATAAAATAAAATAAAATAAATATTTAAATATAAAATCAAAGTAAAACTGGCACGGTTGTAACACTTATACTTTAATGCAACCAGTCTTGGTTAGGTTTTCGATGTAATATTGGTTGTATCTATAAAAAATAATGAAGAGATCCTTTATTTGGTGACCATGTCATTTTTTGAGAATTTCACTGTCAATTGCATTTTGTAGTGCCTTGTTGATATCATAATGAGGATAAGAGAGCCGAAAACTATGGCTTTGATCTTTGCATATGAAAAGATGGTGAGTCCTCTAAGCTACTTTGTTGTAGATCTATCTTTCCATCTATAACATTTTCTTTTCTTGTTATAGTATTAAGAAACTTACTAAATTTATTTAATTTCATATGTGTTTCTGTTTGTCTAATGCATCAGATGTAGTTCGCATTATATTTCTTTGTCAAATTTCTTTGAATATATGCATATGAATATGTTCTAGTCTTTTGGCAAGTTTTTTATTTTTGGGTAGAAGCCTTATGGCAAATTAAATATATGTTAACAAGAAAACTATTTTGTATTGTGGATCACTATCATATATGGAGAGGACTAAAAGTTTCTAAGAAGTTGATGGTATGTTATCATATTAGAGAAGCATTTTTGATAAATTTTTGCAAAGGTTTAAGTTGAAAAAACTAGGTAACTTCTGTAAAATTTTACGAGGCCCAATTAAATTTAAGTTCTTTCGTTACTTCTTTAATAGCTATATATGTACTTATGAAGATCATTGAATGGCATGCTATAGTTATGGCTTAGATGAGCTAATGGATTTGAGTTTGCATCCTCCTACAAGATCTCTCAACTACTACCCTTACCATATCAACTTCACTATGACTTAGTTTTTTTTGACAATGAAGACAATTATTTTAGATTATATGATACATAATTATTTTAAATTTTAATGTAATAACAACTATTTATATTAATGACAATCATAAGTTCATACTTATAATTTAAGTTTTGTAATTATTTATGCGTTTTTGTAATTATAGTAAATAATTGATTAATTTTTAAAAATTAGTAAGTAGATGACTTTATAACCAACTTTTTGTTGCTAAAGTTCACTATCAGTGACCAACGAATGGTCGCTGAAGGGGAACCTGGCTTTGAAAGATAACCTTCTATAACCAACAATTGGTCGTTGAGATGAATCTTCCATGACCAAAAGTTAATCGCTATAGGTGTAGTTTTTACCTACATGTATTTGGTAAAAGGTAAGGTTGCAAATTGACTAATTATTTTAGATTTTTAGCAGCCAAATGAAGCCTTTCACCAACCACAATTTGGTTGTTCAATGGTACCAGACTAAGTGACCAATGCTTAATTGGTCGCTAAAGACTATCACTGACAGTGAATTTACAACAAACTAGAGACCAAAAAACTAGTTTTTCCAACCAATTTGATTGGTCGTTAGTGATTTTTTTTCTTTTGTAGTGTGTGTATGCTTATATATATATTGTGTGAGAGTGTATATATATTTATTTATACAGGTATAAGTATGTATTAAAATACATATATGTTGTGCATGTATATTTATATGTAAATATATATAATTGTATGTGGTTATATTTATATGTATGTTTATATATTTATATATAAACATATGTGTGTTTATGTGTGAATGGGTGAATACATGTATGCATTATATATATGTATATGAATGTATGATAATATATTTATATAGGTGTTTGTGTATGTATATATAAAGGTGTGTAAATATATTTAGGGTTGAAAAAGTGTTGTTTAGTTATTTATTAAACGGGGATAGTTCGGTAAATTGTAATTTACCTTGGGGGTATTTTTGTAATCATCGAAGAGGCCAAGGGCATTTTGGCAATTACATTAGTTTAAAAGGTGTTTTGGTAATTATTGCTACCAGGAAGGGTAGTTTAGTAATTATGCATGGTTATATTCTGTTTGGTTATATTTATACATTAAGGTATATGTATAGATTTACATAGAAACATGTCATGAGTTTGATGTTTTATGTAAATAGGTGGATTTTTCTCTAAGGGTTTATGTTTTAAAGTAGTTGCATTGGAGAGTGCTGTTTTTAAATCCTGATTTTTAATAGCTTTTGTATTGCTGACCACAACGAGTAGGTGTCTTTTCTGAAATGTGATTTAATCGCTGACCACAAACGGGCATATAGGTTCCGTGAGGAGATGGGATAGGTTCGCCAAATACAAATGGGCATGTAGGTCCCACAAAACGTGGGAAACCAAAGTTAATTTGATTTTAAAATAAAATGGTAAAAATTAAGATTTTGCATATATGACACCATATTACATTGCATTGTCATATGCATTTTGAATGCCTATTGAATGTTTATCGCTCACCATAGCTTGTGTTGAGATTTTCTTACATAGAATGAGTAATTATAGGATTTGTGTATTAAATGTAGATTTTATTATAGTTGACTTATTATATATTAATTAGGTTGATTGTATTATAGTTGACTTATTTTGTATTAAATAGGCTGATTAGGTTGACTATCTTAGTATTAATTAGGATGATATTTTCCTTGCCTGTAAATGTTAGCCTATATATATTTGTAATTTTGTTCATAAGTTAATTAAGAAAAATCAGTGGAATTTTTCCTAAGTCTTTCTTCATGGTATCAGAGCTTAGGTTTTCTTCCTAAGAAAATTTTTCCGAGCCATTTTTCTAGCAACCTTTTATTACTGTATTTTTCCGGCCATTTTTTTCTAGTAGCCTTCTATTGTTGTCTCTATTTTTTTTTTTGACAAGCCTTTCATTGTTGTCTTCTTCTTGGAGTTGTTGGCTGCTGTTTGAGATACTATATCACTTACTTTTCACTATTGCTGAGATTGTTGATGATAACTCTCCTGTTCAAACCGCGTCATCAACTATAACTCATTTATCTCCTAGTGAGTATCCTACTCTTCATGCTTGTTTCCAGTTAGATGGTAAAAATTATGTCGAATGGGCAGAGACTGTTAAGACTAGTCTCAAGGGGAGAAACAAGTTGAATCATAAGTGTAGTGATGATATCCAAATAGTTCAGGAGTATGTTGAATGTGGAAGAGTTTATATTTTCCTGGCTGGTTTGAATAAAACATTAGATCAAGCTCGTGCTCAGGTCCTTGGGAAGAAACCATTTCCATCTTTAATGGAGGTCTTCTCCATTGTTAAGAGTGAAGAAAATAGGAGGATTGTCATGCTTGATAGTAACAGACAAGAAAATTTAGCATTGGTTAGTACTAAGGCTAATAATATTAGTCCAACTAGTGCTAAACGAGGAAAGAACATGTCCTTTTCTAAGGATCAATGATGGTCTTCCACTTTCTTAACTCTCAGAAAAATTTTTGAGTGTGAATCAAATTTGGCTACATCATTTTTGTTTAGGTCATCCATCTTTTTCATTGTTAAAGATTATGTTTCCATTGTTATTTGAGGGTTTGGATCTTGATAGTTTTCATTGTGAAGATTGTGAATTACCTAAACATCACCGTGTTTCTTTCTCTTTAAATAATAAAAGATCCTTCCAACCTTTTTCTTTGATTCATACTAATGTATGGGGTCCATCTTGGATTCCTAACATTTTTGGTGCTCGATGGTTCGTTTCTGTTATTGATGATTGTTCACGAGTTACTTGGATCTATTTATTGAAAAACAAGTCTGATGTTAGCATGATTTTTTCGACCTTTCACAAAATGATTTACACTCAATTTGGGGTTCCAATTCAAACAGTTAGATCTGATAATGGAAAAGAATTTTTTAACTAAACATTCTCTTCCTATTTCCTGAATGAAGGAATAATTCATCAATCTTCTTATCCTGATTCACCTCAACAAAATGGAGTAACTGAGAGGAAAAATAGACATTTATTGAAAGTTACACGTGCTATCTTGTTTCACCAAAAGGTTCTTAAAAAATATTGGGGGAAGTAGTTTTAACTGCTACTCACATTATTAATAGGTTGCCTTAGAGAGTACTTGATTTCAATACACCATTAAATGTCCTTACTCACTACTTTCCTCACTTTAATGGTTTTAACAATGTCCTTTCGAAAGTCTTTGGGTGTGTTTCCTTTGTTCACATACATACCTCTCATCGGACTAAACTCGACCCTCGAGCTCTCAAATGTATTTTTGTTGGGTATTCTTCCAATGAAAGGACTATAAACATTATCATCCTCCGTCTCATAAATTTTTTGATTCCATGGATGTTACTTTTGTTAAGAATGAGTCCTATTTTTTTTAGTCTTATCTTTAGGGGGAGCATCAATTACAGGAAGATAAGGAAAAATATTTTTTTAAATATATTCCTGATCCATCTCCAGTTCCTGATACATCTCCACTTCCTCTTCCTACAGATAAAGACACTCCTATTTCTGAGGATAAAGAAGTTGAGAAAGTATCATTGCCATTGCAAGTCTATTCAAGAAGGAAGCCTGTTGTTGAATATGTACATGTCCAAGAAGTTGACCTCGTAGCAAGTAATAATTCTGAACAAACAGCCTTGAATCTTGACACTTCTAATGATTTAGATTTACCAATAGCACTTAGAAAAGGCACTAGAAAATGCATTCAACATCCTATCTCCAATTTTGTTTCATTAGAGAATCTATCTTCCTCTCATAAAGCTTTCCTCACACACTTAAATCCCATTCACATACACAAAACAGTTCATAAGGCACTAATGGACAAGAATTGGAAGGTAGCCATGAATGAGGAAATGAAAGCATTTGAAAAAAAGAAAACTTGGGAACTATGTACCTTTCTAAAAGGAAGAAACCTATGAGGTGCAAATAGGTGTTTACAATTAAATATAAAGTGGATGGAACCCTAGAAAGATACAAGGTTAGACTTGTAGCTAAAGGTTATACCCACTTATGGATTTACCTCCTAGATTGAATGAGACTTTTTTTAATGGTAGAGTTTATAAACTTAAAAAGGCTTTGTACGGTCTTAAACAATCACCTAGAGCATGGTTTGGTAGATTTACCAAAGTTATGGTGAAGATGAAATATAGGCAAAGTCAAAGGGACCACACTCTCTTTATTAAACATTCTACCTCTGGGAAAGTGACAGCATTAATTGTGTATGTGGATGGCATTATTGTCACTGGAGATGATTTAGAAGAAATGTGTAGACTGAAAAAGCATCTTGCAGAAGAGTTTGAAATAAAATATCTTGGAAGACTTAAGTATTTTTTGGGTATTGAAGTAGCTCATTCGAAGCATGGAATCTTAATTTCATAACAAAAGTATATCCTTGATCTTCTAAAGGAAATTGGTATGTTTGGATGCAAACCTGTTGATACTCCTATTGAGCAAAATCACAAGTTGACAGAAACGAAGGAAAATTCAATTGTTGAGCAAGGTATGCATCAGGGATTGGTAGGAAAACTAATATGTCTATCACATACTAGACCGGATATAGCTTATGTTGTAAGTGTAGTCATTCAATTTATGCATTCACCAAGGCAATTACATTTGGAAGCTGTTTATAGAATTCTTTGCTATATAAAGTCAACTCCTGGAAAAGGATTTTGTTTCAAAAAATAAAAAAAATTGGAAGTAGAAGCCTACACAGATGCTGATTGGGTTGGCTCTATTATTGATCGACGGTCAACTGTAGGTTACAGTACCTTTTTAGGTGGAAACCTTGTTATTTGGAGGAGCAAGAAATAATCTGTGGTGGCTAGGTCTAGTGCAGAAGCTGAATTTTTTGCTATGGCACATGGCATTTGCGAATTATTATGGTTAAAGATTATACTTATTAATCTTGGAATCAAATGGGAAGGAACGATGAAGTTGTATTATGATAACAAGTCAACTATTAACATAGCCCACAATCCGGTACAACATGATCGGACCAAGCATGTGGAAGTGTATCAACATTTCATTAAAGAAAAGCTGGATAATGGACTCATTTGTACACCGTACGTGTCAACATGAAGACAACTTGCTGATATACTCACCAAAGGTCTTCCAAGTAACTCATTCAAAACAATTTCAAGCAAGCTGGGAATGAAAAATATTTATTCACCAGCTTGAGGGGGAGTGTTGAGATTTCCTTTCTTAGAATGAGTAATTGTATGATTTGTGTATTAAATGTAGATTTTATTATAATTAACTTATTCTGTATTAATTACGCTGATTGTATTATAGTTGACTTATTTTGTATTAAATAGGCTGATTAGGTTGACTATCTTAGTATTAATTAAGAGATTAATTAGGATGATATTTTCCTTCATTGTAAATGTTAGCCTATATATATTTGTAATCTATTCATAAGTTAATTAAGAAAAATCAGAGGAATTTTTCCCAAGTTTTTCTTCAGTTTGTTTGCGTGTGGTAAGTAAATTCAAAACCCGACAGTAGGGCTTGGTCGAGGTGTTGAACTGGAGGGTACAATGTAGTCATGTTTTCTGTATTTTATATTTTTTAGGCAATGGTACTCTGTATATTAAAATATTTTTCTATTATGGTGTGGGTATGAGTATTTTTTAAATACTTCATGCCAACAAGATCCCTCATTCGGAGAAGCTATTCACTGTAAAGGCATATGTTGGAGCATGTGATTGTTTTCAATATTCACAAGTCATTCGTGAAAATCATAGGCAAACTACTAGTTATTGGAGAAGTTATAAAGGAAAAATATGAAGGCATCACTTGTGTATATAAGCCATGTGAGATAAAATTTGATGTGAAGTTAAAGTATGATATACACATATCTTATGATAAGGCTTGACATGTAAGAGAACATACATTGAATAGTATTAGAGACACTATGGAAGAGTCATTCTCAAGGCTTCCAGCATATTTTACAATGTTGGGAGCTAATAATCTAGGAACAGTGACACGCATAGCTACAAATGATGAAGAATATTTTCAATATTAATTCATGGCATTAGGAGCAAGCATACAAAGATTCCATTAAAATATAAGGCATGTTGTTGCTGTTGATAAGGCAACTTTGAAACATAAATATTATGGTTATGTATATATTGCAGCATCTGTAGATGAAAATGGAAAAATTTATCTGCTTGCTTTTAGTGTAGGGGATGTTGAGAAAGAAACTGCATACACATGGTTCTTTCAGTGTTTTAAAAAAGCCTATGAAGAACTTGAAAACTTGGTATTCATATCGAACAGACATAAAGGTATTGAAAATGATTTGAAAGTTGTTTATCCAAACGCTTACCATAAATTGTGTGTGTATCATATTAGTCAAAATCTAAAGGTTAAAAAGTTTGGATACAAGGATGAAATTCTCTCTACGTTTTACTTGGCTACAAAGGCGTATTTGCCATCAAAGTTTGATTTTTATATGAATGAGTTGTGGATTATAAATATATGTCCAGTAGAATACCTATCTAAAATAGAAGTTGAAAGATAGGCTTGTTGTAACTTTTCGGTTACAAGATACAACCCATTGACTACAAATATTGTTGAATGCATGAATGCCATACTGAAGGAAGCAAGAGAAATGCCACTCCTGTCTTTATTTGAAAGTATTTGGTTAAAGTTACAAACATGGCTCTATGACTATCGAATTGTTGCCGATAATATGACTACTTTATTGACGATATGGATAGAAAAACTATTGAAAAAAAGGAAAAAAACTACATAACGTATATTTATTGAACCCACCAACCACTATGAGTGCGATGTTATAGGTAGTCTAATAGAGGGTAAGGTCAATTTGAATACCAAGTATTGCACATGTAGGAAGTTTGACTTGGTCTAGTATTCATATGTTCATAGTATGACAACATGTTTGTACCAACATATTGAGTACCACGATATGTGTTTAAGGTATTACTGAGCCGATACACTTTATGTAGCTTATGCAAAGTCTATATATTCTATTAGTGACATAATTCAATGGAATATTCTAGCACAAGTTAAATAAATGTTGTTCGACCCTCAGACACTAGAAGACGTGTTGTTGATCGGCCAAAGAAAAATAGAATATTATCACAAGGCAAAGAAAAAATAAAATACAAATGTGGATGATATAGGAACATAGAACACAACTGGGCAAGATGTACCGAACCTATAGCTCGTGATGATGATGGTGGTAGCTGTGGTGGTGCGTCCTAGTCTTGGTAATGAAACTTCTTCATATATTGACATGTATTGAATATTTATCTTTTTTCATTATTATTAAAATTGAATTTGTTTGTCAAACTCAAGTAAAATTTTTAAATGTAACAAAAAAATATTAAAAATAATTTGTTTATAATGCACATATATTAAAGAAAACTATAACCATATACCCCCACCACCTGGTGGTAGGCGCACCACCAGACCCCTTGAGGCACCATTAGCCCATGCACCCTGATGCCTAATGGTAGGGGCACCAATAGGCTATGACAATTTTCACTATCACTTTAATTTTTTTATTTTTTTTAAAGTTTCCTAGCAGAAAATTTACATTTAATTTGAATTGTTTATATATTATTTCATTAAAATTGATTTTACTATAAAAATGTAATATATAATTATATTTTTTAATTATAATAAATATAGTAAGCGGATATATTAGCAATATAGTAAAATTGTAAATTGGTATCAAATTTCAATTTTTAAACTTACTAAAATTTTGAATCAATTATTTGTAGTTTTTTATTTGTGACAAGTTTAATTGGTAAATATAATAATAGCTATTAAACTTTATATATTAATAAATATATAAATACTAAGCTAAAGTAATAGTTGTTTGTGATATACCACAATAGCATATTTTTGCCTAAAAAGAGTTATGTCATTTTGGCTAAAGTCTATTTTCTTATTTGAAAGTAAATATTCAATTCACTTCAACATGAACAGTCCACAATTACCCCTGTAAAATAAATTTTAAACAAACTTAACTAGTAAAAGAGGATACATATTTTTTTTACATAAACAATACTTAATATTTGTAAATGAAAAACATACTTATTTGATTGTCTTGGAAATTCATCAACATAAGAATGTGAAAATTGAGTCATTGTTCTCTTAATTTCTGATCGTCTCATAAAAAATATTACACTTCTCAAGATATATGGCAACATGATCCATAATACTTTAAATCGATCACTATCATGTGTTGTAATTTAGATGCGAATTGTAAAGGGAAATTATAATTAAGATTAAAAATGTAAATAAATAAATAAAAATTAATTAACTTACATAATCATACTCAATCCAATTTTGTACTTTTGGATTGTAACTTTTCCCCCATATGTAATCTTGCAACGTCAAATCAAAATCAAAATACAGCCTCTTTGTCTTTATATCTCTCCATTTTATAAAAATTCAGCAGCCTACCTAGTGTAGTACTACTTTTCGCCGATCCGCCTTACTAAAAGTGTCCATAATCGAATTCCTAACTAATAGATAGAACGATTTCTCCCATGCCAGTTGACTGGTCAAGACAAAGCTGCTACGTGCCGCTTTGCTGCCTTCGAAAGAGTGGTTTCAGCTCGCGCTCTCCCCTGCCCGAGTCAAAGAGGCCTGCCCTCAATTCCAATCAGAGAGGCGGTTAAAGGCCAGGTCCGGACCACTGAAGGAACGTAACTGCGCAAACTACGTAAGCCAGAGGAAAGACAACTAGATGTTCAACTATAGTAAAAAGAAAAGAGAAAAAAAAAATTAAAACAAATATAAAAGTAAATCATAAATTGAAAACATAATTTTTAACATTAATGTACCCAAAAATATGATTCCATTACGGCAATCTTCATGCAAAAATAAATGGGGTATGTGTTCATACGTTGACATATCAACATAGTTATAATATTCACATGTTGTAATTATTCCAAGTTAGTTAATTTAATTTAATATATCGGAAAAAAACAAATATGTATGCAAAGTATAAAAACAAACTAGAAAAAGCATTTTTTCACCTCATCCGCTAACCATATAGCTTTTGTAATAAGGGTGTGGAAGAATTTATTCTTAATATCACATATGCATAATCAAGATATATATTCTTATCGTCGATCATATAATTGAAAAAATGCAAAGTAATTTCATTCGAATAAATTCTTTTTGGATCAAAATTATCTGTAAGAGGCAATGTGTTCTTTAATTCTTTGCGTGTCTTCGTAGTAACAATACAAGGCGACTTCATTTTATCTGCACGCTTCTTCAATCGTGGCTCACAATGTGGCACCCTCAATGGTGTCACATATTGAACATCACTATCACCCTCATTTACACTAAATTAGTGATGATAATTTTCATTTTCCTCATCTATTGGTATATCCGTTGCATCATGCATATGTGTATCATGATCGGATGGATGATATCCCTAAGATTAAAACATGAAATAGAAAGCTAATTAATATAATAGTTCATAGTAGATAGAGTTTGAAAAAGGTTTTAAAAAAAGCATTAATTAGAAAATAAGCTACCTCTCTCACAAACTCGAACATGCTATACATGGTCTCATTCATTGATTTGAACTCTTGTACTGATTCCAATTTGAAGTTGTTGAAATCTCCATATAAGTTGTTGAAATCTCCGTATAAGTTATTGAAATCATTTGAAACACGGTCAATTTTGGTATCCATTGAACGTGTATATGCTTTCAATTCATCAAACTATATGAAAATATATATATAATTAGAAATTAATTTTTGAACAAACTTAAAATGACTAATAACAAATAAAAAATAAAAAAATAATAATTGTTCTAAAAACACTTACATTGTGTGAGCAATAAGATGTATGACCATCATCAATTGAAGATGTAATACCTTTTTACTCAAACCTAAGTTCCGAGTAAGATGTGATTATCATATAAATTTTATTTTTATTTTTCTTTGGTAAATTTGACTGGCTTAAAAATGATTTTGGAGAATACTACAATAATACTAAAACTTTCTTTTACTCTTTGAAATCATTTTGTAAATCACACTATAAAACAGTAATATTTTAAAACAGATTAAAGTATACACACCCACATCATAAGGAAAAAGAGTATTTAAAATATACAGAATATCTTTGCCTGAAATACCAAAATTAAATGTGAAAGAACATAATATTATACTGTGCTCTCCGGTTCGCACCTCGTAAGCCCTACTGGAAAGTCTTGGATTTACCTCTCACATGCAACAAACAATTATAAGTGAAAAACACTCAGTAGGCAACTCAAATGCTTATGTCAGTGTCATGTCATGTACTGTACAACCATACACATAAATCACCATTTTTCCCTCTGTATTTTACAAACTGATTAGCTCACTCTCCCATTCCACATTTCGTGCAGCCGCATGAAACTCCACGGCCATCCAAGGTATGCTGTTGAAACACTGTTCTGGTGCGACCTACCTACCCATGGTGGTCAGTGATTCAAAGAGCTTTTAAAAACAAGTTCTAAAATCATGCACACACATCGGTGTAATCATTTGTAGAAAAATATAAATTTTCAGAGAAAAATTTATCATTTCACATAAAACAATAAAACTCTTGAATTGTTTTATAAAAATAAATGCATATGCCATAATGCATAAATACAACCAAGCAAAGTAATATAACGCGTAATTACTAAACTATCTCACATGACAATGATGATTACCGAAATGCTCCTACTCAAATTAACAATTGACAAACACCAATCAACTATAATTATTGAAGTGCAACTGACCCTTTCGATAATTATTGAGATAACACTCGAGTAAATGGACATTATCAAAGTACATCTCAAGGCAAATGGTTAATTGTCAAACTACCCTTGGTTAAATCAACTGCACAAAATAGTACTTCTCTAGCCATATACACACACACACACACCCATATATATGCATTTAAATATGAATAATAATATATATACATATTTGTAAACACAATTATAAACATATCTATAAAAATATACGCATATAAATATATATTCACATACACACATATACATACAAATACACACACCCATTTATGTATACATATATTTTATATACATACATGCACATAAACACAAACTTATACATACATACGAATATATATAGACACACCAATGCATAAATATACATATATATATATTATATAGATTAGTATACACTTTTATATGTAAATAAATATTCATATACATACCCACATACAAAATACATTTATAAATAAGTAGTGAATACATACATAATATACATGCATTTTGTAAAATATAATTATAAATATAACTATATAAATAAGTGTGTAAATAAATATATTAATAAAAATATAATTAAATATAATTGGATATATATATAAACTAATACATCTATATATATAAAATAAAATATTTGAAAATGTAAATTGACCACAATACCCCTTCCAATTTTTTCCTTCCCATTTAAAAGAAAAAAATACTCCTACAATTTTAAAATTTCAATTATGTCACCAATGTGTCAAAGACCAAAATGTCCTTGACCTTTTTTAGAAATTCAACGTATGTCCTTTACATACAAAAGACCAAATTACCCTTAATCATTTTTAAAAATCCAATTTGTGTTCCTTACATTCAAAATGATCAAAATACCTTTGTAATTTTTGGAAATATCGAAAATACCCTTAGCATGTAAAAAGACTAAAATGCCCCTCACAATAAAAAATTGGACATAAACTCCCTACACATTGCTGCCCCTCTCTAGACATCACAATCCATCAATTTTCTCACCAATTCATCAAATTGACAATGATTTAAACCATAAACAACCATTAATTTTCATAAATTATGCTTTAATCCAACAAAATCACATTAAAACCATCAATTTCACAAAATCCTAAACCCTCATCAATTGGGGGTTTTACCATACACTTAATACACAACAAATTAAGCATATTTACTTATCAAACCATCAAGATAAAGCATGATTCCATCAATTAATCATGTAAAACAACCTAGTAACAAGAAAATCAACAAAGGTAAGTTGCCCACCTTCCTTCCAAGCAAGCTGCCACCACTTCCAAGCCTTGACAATCACCACAAACAATCTTCTTAAGTTCCCCTTGAAAACCAGTTCAAAACCTTAGCTCCTCCTTGAAAAATACCTTGAATTTCAATAATTTCTCTCACTTTCTCTCTCTAGGTTTTTAGTTTCTCTCACTAACTTGAAAATGGAAGCAAGACAAATTGAAAGTGATGAAGGAGATGGCCAGCCATTTAGTTGAAAAAATCCCCAATTGGTAATTAAAATAATAATAAAGTAAAGTAAAAAAAAAGATATTTACTTAAAATATTAAAATAATAAATAGTATTCAAACTTGGTCAAAGTTTGACCAAGGGTAAAATGGATAGAAAAAATCCCTCAACTCTTTTTTGGGTACTCTCGGCCCTCACAAAATGGTCGGGGAACTCATAAGCTACTTGTGTTGGTGAATGTCGGTGAAACAGTGATCGAACCGAAAACGCATTCGGAAATAAAAACGCGATTATTACAGAAGATTTCTGAAAAATAGGGGTGGCTTCTTGGTCATAATATGTGTATTGTTCTTGGATTTGCTCAACCTTTTCCTTAACTCTCTTCTTCTTTTGAATAGGTGGTATTGGGATATCATTATTAAGTGAGAAAGGATATCTTTATCGGCCTCATTTTCCAATAACATGAAACTATACATAATTAAATGAACAACAATAATAAATTACTCACAATTAATAACTAAGTTAAAACTACGATAAAATTAAGTAATATTAATAACAATAATATAAATTTACCTCTTCATTTTCAAATATAGACTTTCTAACATTTTCAAGATTGTACATATTTTTTGCCTCCCAATTGCATATTCTTGGAAACGTATTGTCCACTTTTCTAGCATACAGTTGTCCCATTAAAAAGATTGTCTCATACCCGTATATCTATTAAAATATATCTTTAAAATATATATATATATATATCTATTTTTTAATTGAGCACAAATACATAGGGGTGTGCATCGATAGGTCATGGTCGGTTTTGGTTGGTGTCATTTTTTTCACCAAAATTGGCTGTTGGTTGGTTTTATAATTGAAAATATTTTTCATCAATATAACCAACAACAACCAACTAGTCGGTTTTTAAGTCGGTACAGTTGATTTTTTAGTTTTGAGTCTAATTGTTGGGCCGGTTAAAATTTAATCCAAAATAAAAATTGGGGCTTGACAAATAAGTTAAAATGTGACCCCAAACTATATTTTGGACCACATTTCAACTTAAATTTTAGGCCCCAAAATGCATTTGATTTTTGGCTATCCTAATTTAATTATAAGAATCCAATCCAAACCACTATTTTCTTACATACATATAATAATCCATTTCAAACTAAAGCCTACACATAAAATAAAATGTAATTGTATCTATTGTATAAAGATAATCAAATATAAAATACAAAAAAAAAGAAAAAGTAAAAAGCCAATGTCACTTAGCTGTTTCTAATCTTGCAACCTGGCACCTGTAATATTTTTTAAGAAATAATAATAAAACACTTAAATATATATATAAATAGTTATACACATGTATTATGTATTTTTTTTTATTTTTAAAAAATTATATATTGAAGAATAAGAGTGCTTGCTTATCATACTCTTACTCAATTTGCTCATTTATATGTTATAATAATATCGGTGTCATTGATAGTGCAAGATTCATTTGTATCTAAAAAAGTAATAAAAGAAAAAAACCATAAAAAATAAAATATTGAAATTACATATAATAAGATATATATATATATATATATATATATATATACTGTAAGTATTTGACATAAACCAAATGACAAATTTTAAAAAAATTACCTTTCTTAACAGCTTGACATATATCAAAGCACTCGTCATACACACATATATCCAACAGAAAGAGAATTTGATTCAACCAAATTTTGAGAACATATTAATTGTTTCACCATTTTTGAGTTAGAGAGTTTTTATATGGATCTAAAATTTGCCCCCAGTGTTAAAAGCTGATTCCGAAGCAACGATAGACATTGGAATAGCAAAAATATACCGAGCAATTAAAGATAAAGTCTTGTATTTATTCTCATTCTATCTCCACCAATCCAATACATTGAAATATGGATTGTTTAAGTCTCATCTGGTTCTAATAAATACATATCAATCACTTTTGTTATGAAAGTTACTTGAAGTTTGCTTCCCCATAAAATTCCACATATTCATTGATTCAAAGAGCTATTAAAAGTAGGGTTTAAAAACCATATACACACCAGTGCAACCATTTAAAACTGTAAACCCTCAGGAAAAATCCACCTTTTTCATAAACAACAAAACTCATGAATTGTCCCATGTAAATGTATGCATATGCATCAAAACATAAATACAATTAAACAAAGCACAAACATGTATAATTACCGAACTATACTACCTGACAGCGATAATTATTGAAATGTCCCTGCTTAATTCGAAGATTAACCAACACTAATCAAACTAGTATAATTACTGAAATGTCATTGACCCTTTCGATAATTATCAAAATAACCCTTGAGTACATGAAAAATTATCAAAATACCTCTCGAGACAGATGATAATCCACACTACTTTTTGGTTAAATAATAATACAAACAATATTCTCCAACCATATATATAAATACACCTAAGTATATATATATATATATATATAAAACATAATAAAAATAATATATATATATATATAAACACACATATATATATACATATAAATGTATATTAACATAAATACATACATATCCACATATATATATAAACACTTCTTCACGTAATTATATAAATATAATATATATATATATATATATATATATATATAACTTCTTCACACAAATAATATACATATACATATATATATATATATATATATATATATATTCACACAAAAATACATTTATATATATATAAATATACACACATAAATTTATATATACACACACACCCCTCTATATATATAGTCACATAAATACATATTTTCTTATATTTTGTAAATACAATTAAAATTATAGAAGTAAATATATAATTAAATATATTTATAAATAAATATTTATGCATTTTAAAATATCTAAGAAATGTGAAATGACTACAATGCCCTTCAAAATTTTAAGATTTTTAATTTTATCCCTTCCATGGAAAATAACTAAATTATCCTTAACAATTTTAAAAATTTCAATTATGTCCCAACATGTCAAAAGACAAAAATGCCCTTGATAATATTCAAAATACCATTTATGTCCCTCATATACAAAAGACTAAAATGCCCTTAATCATTTTTAAAATTTCAATTGTACCCCTCAATAAAGTTAAAAATACCAAAAATACCCCTAATATGTAAAATGACCAAAATGCCCTTCACAAGCTTTGAAATCCAAACCTATCCCGCACATGGTTGGCCCCTCTATACATCAAAATCAATCAATTTCCTCACCAAAACATGAGATTAACAAGGAATTATGCAAGATTCAACCATCAATTTCAATAACCAAGCATTAAAACACATGAATCAAGTCTAAATCCAACAATTTCACAAATTGTAAATAGCCAATTAGGGGTTCAGCAGGGCTTTTGGATACCATAGCCTATGGTGGGGTCTCCAAATTTTTTTTAGCCAGGTTTTGTAAGAATAAAATTGTTAACTCATTTTATAAATGCTTTTACCTAACTACCCCTTCTATCTTCTTATTTTCAATTAATGCACACACCTCCTATATTTTTCTCAATTAATGCGCACATCTCCTACCATCTTCCCAAATTAAATGCATGTATAAATAGCAATTTTCTTAAACAACAAAATAATATTTTCATTAATCCGTATTTTGATCAACCATTAATGTACATTTAAGCTTATGTAAGTTAATATTAATACTAATTCTCATTTTTTTTTATCTATTATTGATTGGGTTGTTGATTTGTTAATGATTTTGAGTTTGATATGGATTTTTCATGCATAAATACTAAACTGTAAAAATCATGTTTGCTGGAAATTTTGCACCGTATAGAAGAAGAAGGTGAACAATATAAATAAAAAGTAAACCTCTTAGCCTAAATCAACCCAAAAAATTGATAAAAATATTTTTAAAAAAGCTTATTCTCTTAGTTTTCCAACCAAATATCATTTACCTTAATTCGGTACCGGAAACGTCTTTAAATGTAATTTTTACCAAAACTATGCAAATCAGCCAATACACTACGACGGTGAATTTGAAAATGGCCTGGTGGTGGGGTGTGGTGGCTACCACCAGGCCAAGGTACCCATCGGTGGGCCTATCGATGGCACTATCGGTAGTCCCACCGACAGGCAATTTGGCCCGTTGATTAGCCACCACCACCCCACCACCAAAACCTATGTCATTTTCTGAAGTTGTATTTGTCAATTACACATAATTCAAGTTTGATACAAGATTTTAAAGCTTAAATCTACTCTGAAAATTTTGAAAAAATATGCAAAACAAATCTTATCCTCTTAGCTTTTGAATGATATATTATTTGCCTCAATTCGATATCAGGAAGGTCTTTAAATTTAATTTTTAGAAAAACTACCGAGACAACACTAGGGTGTCGGTGTTGAACAGATATGAAAATTAAAGGTCGCCCTTTTAGTTTTTCAACTATATATCATATGCCTCAATCCGAGTTCGGGAAGGTCTCCAAGTTTAATTTCTCGTAAAACTGTGTAAACCTACCTAGACAAAACTAGAGCATCGGTGGGCCCATCAACGCTATCCAAAAATTCTGAAAAAAAATTCAAATTAAAGCTCATCCTCTTAGCTTTCCAACCATATATTATATGCCTTAATCCAATACCGGAAAGGTCTTCAAATATAATTTCTACAAAAACTGCACAAATCTACCGGGACAGCAAGTGAGTCAAGTTTGAAGTATCATTTTATGACATAAATTAACCCAGAAAATTATGAAAAAATAGTAGAAAAAAGATTATTCTCTTAGCTTTCTAACATATATTATTTACCTCAATCCGATACCGCAAAGGTCTCCAAATATAATTTCAACAAAAACTATTTATATCTGCCGATACACCACGTCAACGGAATTGAAAATGGCATGGTGGTAGGGTAGTGGTGGCCACCACTAGACCAAGGTGCTCATCGATGGGCCTGCCGATAGCACTGTCGGTGGTCCCGCTGATAGCACCGTCGGTGGTCCCATCAACATGCATGTTGGTTTGGAGACCTTCTGGTATCGAATTGAGGTAAATGATATATAGTTGAAAAGTTAAGGGAATAAGATTTTTTTAAATATTTTTCATAATTTTCGGAGTAGATTTAGGCCTTCAAATCACGCATCAAACATGACTCATGTGCAGTTAACAAACACAACTTTAAAAAATGCATAGGTTTTGGTGGTGGTGGCCAACCAATAGGCCAAGGTGTCCGTCGGTGGGACCACCGATAGTGCCATCGGTGGGCCTTCCGATGGGGACCTTGGCCTGGTGGTAGCCACTACCACCCCATTTTCAAATCTGCCGATGTGGCGTATCGTTGGATTTGTATAGTTTTCATTGAAATTATATTTGGGGACCTTCCTGATATTGGATTGAGATAAATAATATATGATTAGAAAGCTAAGAGAATAAGATTTTTTTAAAAATATTGTTTCACAATATCATGGGTTAATTTATGCCATAAAATGTTGCTTCAATCCTGACCCACATGTTGTCTCGGTAGATTTGTATAGTTTTTGTAGAAATTATATTTGAAGACCTTCCAATATCGGATTAAGGAATATGATATATAGTTGGAAATCTAAGATAATAAAATTTAATTTGAATAATTTTTCAAAATTTTTATATGGAGTTGATAGGCCCACTGACTGGTCATCCTTGGGCCCACTGACATCTCAGTGTTGTCTAGGCAGATTTGCATAATTTTACGAGAAATTAAATTTGAAGATCTTCCAGAACTTGGATTGAAGCATATGATATGTGGTTAGAAAGGTAAGAGAATGAGATTTAATTTATATATTGTTTCAAAATTTTTGGATGGAGTCAGTGGGCCTACCGATTGCCCATCATTGGGCCTACTGACTCCCTAGTGTTGTCTAGGTAGATTTACACAGTTTTATGAGAAATTAAATTTAAAAACCTTCTCGGACTTAGAATTGAGTCATATGATATATGGTTAGAAATCTAAGAGGATTGTTTAATTTGGATGGGCCACAATTTGATGGCCCAGTTGTGTTGTTTTTGCAAATTTGTACAGTTTTACAAGAAATTAAATTTGAACACCTTCTCAAACTCGAATTCAGGCCTATGATATATGATTGAAAAGCTAAGAGGATAAGCTTTAATTTAGATATATTTTTATAATTTTCTGGGTGAATTTAGACCTTCAAAACATATTTGAAATCTAAGTGAT
The DNA here is from genome assembly GCA_007844105.2 of Rhamnella rubrinervis. Lineage (NCBI taxonomy): Eukaryota > Viridiplantae > Streptophyta > Magnoliopsida > Rosales > Rhamnaceae > Rhamnella > Rhamnella rubrinervis. The sequence continues at coordinate 10,712,498 of CM017577.2, forward strand.
GTGCGGTTGACAAATACAATATTTAAAAATGACAGAGGACAATAATGTGGCATTAATAGTGACCCACCACCAAGCCGTCCAAGGCCCACAGACGGACACCTTGGCCTGGTGGTAACCACTAGCAGTATAGGTCAAATGGGCTATCCTAATTTTAAATGAGACTATCCATAAGGGTATAATGGTAATTTTAGGTTACTTTTTTAATTATACAACTTTTGGGCTATTTTTCATTAAATGAGGTTGGACTTGGCTATGGTATCAAAAAACCCCTCTTCCTCTACTTAAAAATCACCAAGAACCTAAGTTTTGAATTCCCCTTGATGGCCGACCCAAAATCCTAATTTTTCCTTGAAAAATTCCTTGAATTTTTCTATTTTCTCTCCTCTTTTTTATTTTCTCACTCTAGGAACAACCATGAAAATGAAATAATGAAGAAAGTAAGACAAGGGGAAGTCGACTATTATAAAAAAAAATAAAAATCAAATAGCAAGATATTTAATTAAAATATTAAAATATATTAAAAGTGGTCAAAGTTAAAAAGTCAACATTTGACCAAGAATCAAATGGGAAGAAAAAAAATTCCCTCTAACCCTCATTGGATACTCTCAGCCCTTATAGTATGTCCGATGAACTCATAAGGTGCTCATTGCTGTGTAGGTGGCGATATGGCGATCAAAATGATACTGTGATCAAAAGTCAAAATTTTTGAAACTTGGTTATTACAACTGTGTGAAAATTTTTTAAGTGTTGGACAATTTATTGAAAGAGGCTTTACATTAAACTTTTCAAAAATGCATGCAGTATTTTGGATTTTAGTGGAAATGAGGTGTTTAAAGTGAGAATGAAAAACAAAATTTTTAAGATGGAAGTGAACATGAATGATTAGGTTTTAAGTTCCAATACTGTGAACATTTCAAAACTTTGGTACAAAAGGCTTGGTCATTCAAATTACCAAGCTATGAAGAACACTATTTCTCTAGTTAAAGTTATGCCTTTAGTTGAAGATGACATTGGTATTTGTGATGCATGTCAACAAGGAAACAAGCTTGATTTAGTTCATTCGCTAGAACTGGTTTATGGTGAGCAAAGGAGAAGCTTGATTTAATTCATTCCAATGTATGTGGTCCTATGAGTGTTAGTTCTCTAAATGGAAGTAAATACTTTCTAACATTCATAGATGATCGCACAAGGATATGTTGGGTTTACTCTCTGAAAGAGAAGGCTCAAATTTTGAAAACAATTTGTTGAAATCAAGAATTTGGTTGAAAATCAAATTGGGTTGAAATTGAAATATATAAGGACCGATAATGATGGAGAATGCACTAGCCATGGTTTTCAATAAGTATGTAAAGAAAGTGGTGTAGTTCCTCAATTCACCGCACCATACACACCTCAACAAAATGGTATGTATGAAAGAAAGAATATAACTTTGATGAAGATGGTTATGTATTTGTTGTTTCAAAGTGGGATGCTATAGAAGTTTTAGGCCCCATTAAACACCTCTCGCCATATACAAAACAAAATCTTTTCTAAAACTTTGGATAAAAAGACACCTTATGACCTATGGTGTGGTGCGAAACCCTCTATAATTAATTTGAAAGTGTTTTGAAGTTTGCTTTATTTGCATGTGCCAAAAGAAAGTAGAGACAATCTAGATAAAAGGGCACATAGGGGTGTACAACTTGGTTTTAGTGAAGTTACAAAAGACTTAAGAGTTTTCAACTTGGAAACTCAAAAGTTGATGATAAGTTGTGACATAAGTATTGATGAGAGTATGAGTGAGATTTGTCTAAGGAGGAGACAAAAAGTAATGAAGAAAGCATTGAAGAAAAAAGAAGAAGAAGAAGATGGAGATGAACAAGAAGGCCAAGAACAACAAGAAGATGATGATGACCTCTAAAAAACATCTATTGGAGCCGAATATGATTTGGGTGATATAAAACCCCTAACCAAAAATGTAATATAGCTTTAAGTGATCCTACATGTACCCAAGAAGCTATTGCCAAGAATGAATGGAAAAATGCAATGAAGGAGAAGCTAAAGATGATATAAAAGGATGAAATGTAGAGGTTGGTCCCAAAACTAAAAAATAAGAAAACTATTGGTATCAAATGGATTTTTAGGATAAAATACAATCCAAATGGTGCCATTACCAAGCATAGGGTAAGATTAGTAGTGAAGGGTTATGCACAACAAGCTGCTATGGACGATGGAGAAACTTTTGCACCGGTTGCTAGGATGGAAACCATAATACTTATCCTTGTAATTTTGGCTTATAAGAAATGGAAGATCTTTCACCTAGATGTCAAGTTGCATTTCTTAAATGGAATGTCAAAAGAAGAATTATATGTCCAACAACTCAAAGGTTTCAATGTCCAAGAATACAAGGACCATGTATATAAGATCCACAAAGCACTATATGTGTTCAAACAAGCCCCTATAGCATGGTATGAGAAGATTGATAGTTTCTTGATGCAACAAGGGTTTAACAAAAGCCTAAATGAACCCATACTTTATGTGAAAATCCAAGGAAGTATGGTGGTTGTATCTTTTTATGTTAATGACCTCATTGTAACTGGCCAAGACATGAATGAAGTACAAATTTTCAAAACCGAGATTGAATGTGAGATTTAGATATTAAGCTTGGGGAAGCTAAATTACCTTTTTTAGAATAGAAGTTATGCAATGCTCATGGAGGATCTTCATATGTCAAAAAAAATACATCAAAGACTCATTAAAAAAATTCATTATGGAGGAATGCAAAGTCATGACAACACCAATGAATGCTGGTGAAAAACATGTTAAAGATGATAGCACACCTAAGATAAACCCCTCTCTTTTTTGAAGCTTAATTGGTAGTTTGCTTTATATGTCTCTACTAGATACGATATTATGCATGTTGTATGTGCGTTGTCAAGATATATACAAGAGCCTACTAAAACTCATTATGTTGCTGCTAAAAGAATTTTGAGGAAATTGAAGGGTACTTATGATTATGATGTCTAGTTTGAATGTGATGATGATTGTATGCTTTGGCAATATTTGGATAGTGATTGAGTAGGCTGTTTGGATAATATGAGAAGCACATCAAGTTATGTATTCTCTTTTAGAAATGGACCATTTTCATGGAATGCAAAGAAACAAAGCACAACCACTCAAAGTACTGGTGAAGTCAAATATATATCTTGTTCTTTAGTGGCCACTCAATGTATATGGTTAAGAAAATTGTTCGGAGATTTAAATGATGTTCAAGAGGAGGAAACAATCACAATGGCTGATAATATTTCAGCAATTTGCTGTAACACACATGTTTTTCCAAAATTTTGATTTTAGTTGCAATTAAGGTTTGATCATCACGTCACCACTTACACTGCAACGAGCTGCTTGAGAATTTCCTGGCTGCTTAAAGTATCCAGTAAGAGGTCGAATGATTATTTTCCTTTCTATTTTACCTTTGGTCAAAGTTTGACTTTTGGCTTTGACTTGTTGACTTTAACATTGCTTTTTTATTTTTATTTCTTTATTTTTATTTTTATTTTTTTTACTTTCCCTTTCTTTTCAACCCCTTGGCCGAATCACCCAGTGTTCTTCAAGCTTCAACTATTTTTTGGAGAGAGAAAAGATAGAGAAAGTGAGAAAAATTTAAGGAGACGCCAACTAGGGAGCTTCAAAGCAAGTGGATTTTGTGGATTTCAAGGGGTGTTTGGGTGTTTTCAAGACTTGGAAGAGAGGCATGCTTCCTTACCTTTATGTAATTTTGGGTTTTTTGTTGGTTTTCGTTGATTTAAGACAAAGGTTATATGAATTCCAAGTTAATTCATGCTTGTGTATGTTTAATTTGATGTTGTATGGTCTAATTTGGTTTGATGGCAAAACCCCCAATTGTTAGGGTTTTACACTTTGTAGAAATCATGGATTTAGTCATGATTTAGGTGATTTGATGCTTGATTAGTGCAATTGGATCTGGCATTCTGTAAAACCCCATGTTTTTTACTTGTTTTGGTGTGAAATTGGTTGATTTTTTAGATGTAGAAGATTGGCCATAAGTGGGGACATGGTTGGTATTTTTGGATTTGTTGAAGGCATTTTGGTCTTTTTACATAGAATAAACATGTTTGGTATTTTGAGAATTGTTAAGAGTATTTAGTTTTTTTCACATAAGGGGAACGTGTTTAGTATTTATATATTTATGTGTGTATGCATGCAAGAGTGCAAGCATTGTAAATTTATATGTGTTTATAAATATATCACTACAAAAAAAGGCCTATAGCGACCATCCAAAATGGTCGGTAAATCTTTCTATTTGGTCGCTAAAACTTTTTAGCAACTAATTTTATATGGTTGTAACTTCGTTGCAAATTCATTGTTGGTGGATGTCTATAGCGACCAATCTTTTTTTGGTCGCTAAAACTATGACATTCAGCGACCACTACTTAGTCGATGAATGTATAAGTTTCTCCATCGAAAATCAACATTTTTCAGACCAATATTTGGTTGCTATATACTATTTAAAACAATTAATATTAATTTTTGATAAAAATAATTTTGGTCGCTGAAGGTATATTTTCAACGACCATGAATTAGTTGGTGAAAGATAATACCGTCCAGCGACCAGGTGTTAGTTGCTGAAAATACTCCTTTAGGGACCAACTTATGGTCATTGATACCTCCAGGAATTATCTTTCACCGACCAATTATTGGTCGTTGATAATATATTTAGGGACCAAAATTTGGTAATGGAAGAATGGCCTTATTTGTACAAGTCACCCTTTCGCGACCAATTTGTGGTCAGCGAAGGTATATATCAGCGATCACTTTAAAGATTTTAGTCGTTTGATTTGTACTTTCAGTAACCATACTTTGGTTGGTGGAAGTTTCTCATTTTAATTAATAAATATAATAAAAACTACACAAAATACATAAAATTATATAAAACCAATACAACAGTATCACCAAAAGGATAATTTTCATTACATTTTATAATTAATAAAATAGTTAATACATAGCTTCAGATATTCCATTTATAAGCACATGTGCCATATACACCAATATGAAGTGTCATACTAACAAAAGAAATTTTGGTTAGAAATGTGTTATAGATATTAACAGTAACATGTCTAGACTAAACAAAGAGTAAGTCATAGATATTACTCATAAAAAAAAGAACTTTCTATATTAATCATACAATTGTAGCATCATTTGATGGCAGTAGTGGAGGTCGATTATTGGTTGGATTTGTAGAAGGATGTTGACTGGTATTCATTCGTGTGTGAGCTTGTTCTTCAAGGCGCTGTGTGAGCTCAGTAATAGCATTATCCTTCTCATTCACTCGCTGTGTGAGAGTCTCCAACTCTTGCATAAACTGAGAAGATGGAGCTGTATATGTGTTCCTATATGACTTGCGTGGAGCAGGCCCAATACTAAAAATGGTCCAGTAGTCCTACCAAGAACTTCAGAACATACTGATGCTTCATCCATGGAAAATGCACCATCCTCAAGATGTGGTTGTGCTTGTTGCAACTCTACCATTTGTTTCTATTAGACAATAATAATATATTGTTAAAACAAACAATATTTATTATAAACTTTATTATTGTGGCAAGTTCAATGTCTTACATATCATGACTCAGCTAATGGGTTATCCCAACCTTTTGTTGTAGAATGCATCCTCCTAAATAATTCAATGTGACCAATTGGTTCTTCTTGTGTAGACTACAAGAAATATGCAATAATAAATGGATCACATAAAATATAGATTAATTATCAATCATTTGTAGAAACTATGTCACGTAAATATTAAAAATAACTGGCATAAGTAACCATTGTACACACAAAAATATAATCGAAGAAGTTAGAAAATGCAATAAGCTATGTCAGCAAGGCCATCTAGCAAATATCAATTAGTCTAGGTACAGAATATGAAAATCCTTCTAATAAACATATAGTAGAATTTAATATTAATTATCCAAGGAAACAGAGATTAAAGATTATTATCCATTAATCAATCAGATTTTTGGGCTAAGTTCAAACAGACACTTTAACTTTAACAACTTCTACAAAAATATTACCTAAATTGTCATTTTCAGCAATGATTTTTAATAAAGCTAGAATCCAAAATTCACATCAAATGTTAGTTATAGTTTATTATTGTTCCATGTAATATATAAGATAAATTAAACTTACAAAGTTTGATTGGACAAGTTTCATTACTTACGAATGCTTCCCTAGTTGCAGTGAATGATCTAGTCCCGTCATGATGATTATAAGGAATTTTGGCTCGATTACGTTGCCCTGCTGCAGATCTCTTCTAAAGAAGACAAAAATATGATAAAGTAATAAGTTAGGCAATGTATTATTTATTTGGTTAATGTTGAAATACTATGTTGTACTAGTTTAAAATACCAAAAACTTCTCGCTTTCAAAGTGTGAACACATCCACTCCCAATCCTCTTGTACTTTTAGTGTTTTTGGATGAAGTTGTAGTGGATCCTTTCCCTCAAGTTTTAGTTCTTTGTACTTTTTATTGGCTTGCGCTTCTATATTCTTTATATTTTTCATGGCAATATCTCTCAACAATTTCATACCATTGAGGATCACTTAAATCAACATCAAATTTATCCTGCACATAGTATAAAAAAGAAAAGATTCTAAGTTATTATAATATTAAACATAATATGAACACATATTTGATAGTTAATTTACTTACAAGAAGACATTTGTAGGCTATCTTTCTGTCATCATCTTTTGCATCACTTCAACCTATCAAACGCTGTGAAACCATGTTTCACATGATGATGCCAATCTCATTTGCAAACATAGCATATGTTGGACCATATGTGCGCATCTCTCCCTCTCTAGCTTGTACAACCAGCTTTTTCGTGTTCGCATTCTTGAGTTTTTGTGATGCCAATCCATGACTAATCTCACGCCTTTTTTCAGTAGAAGGACCTAAAAGATGTTTATGGAAAAGTTTATATTAATGGATAATAAGACTTAGTCTACAAACTAATCAAAATTATTAAATACATACCATTTATGGTAGTTTGGTCATTAGTATTTGTAACATCAGTACGATCTATACTATCACTACCAGTCATATGTACATTTGATTGAGTTGTAGAAGGTGTAGAAAGAGGCAAAGGTGATTGAGGAGATTGCTGCCCTTGCACACGGGGAGATGGAGTTCCATTGGAATTTGGAGTAGCAGCAGAAGTTGAAAGGCCTATAGATGGCACATGCCTTGATTTTTTTTTTGGTGGCATCTATTACAAATTATTAGTAAATTATTAGTAACTTATGTCCAACAAGCCAAATATTTGCAAATGCATGCAATCCACGTTATAATTCAAAAAGATAGAAATACACGATATCCTTCAGAACTTGAGTTGCTCTTAGCAAGCACTTAACTCCTTATCCTTCTTTGCAAAATTGATAGGAAGAAAGATTATAACTACATCTTTAACATGCAATCCATTTTATTTTAAAAGAACCATGATAATAAACTTTCTTAAACTTACATGTTTGCTAAGCCAAAATCCAAAAATAAACTGACAAAACTTTGTTCAACAAATTACTTTATTAGTTCATTGATAAAGAATATCATTACCATAAGCAGCATGATAGTGAGGAGTTTGATATAAAGAAAGTGAAGGAATAGGCAGCAGAGCTGAAGAAGGATCTGATTATAAACGAAGTGGAGACACTTGATGTTCTAGAAGAACTGGGAAGCACCAAAAGGATTGTGGAAGAATTGAAGCAACAGCTCTAGAAAGAAGCACTAAAATGCTTGACACTCTCACCCGACTTCCACTCTGATGAACTTATGCCAACTTTTGCTATCAAAGAAATAAATAAGAAAAATTACAGAAGTCAAGCTAATAATACCCAAGCAAATGATGGGAAATTCAAGTCCTTCCCCTGCGTCTCTAGATTTGATATTGATGGAGTTGAAGTGAGCAAAATTGAATCTCAGTAAAACTATAAATAAACTTGGGGTGATTTCCATACTATGAATTGTATGTTTTAATATTTTCGTTATATTTTAAAAATGAACCAATTCTATTGGGTTTACCTCATATTTGCCTGTATATTTTCTCTTTCTCTTTTAAAAGTCAAAAGAACAGTGAAGAAGTAGGTTATTCTATAGTAAATATTAATTGATCACTTTGTGAACTAAATTAGTTTGACATGACATATGGATCTCAAAATGAATAATATTGTTTAAAATTGTTATATATATATATATATATGTATTTATATATATTAGTTTATTGTGTTTTTGTACACCAAAAAAAATGTATTTTAATAATTTCAAAATGTTTAGCAAATTTTGAAAACATTTTAAAAATTACTCGCGCATCTACTTTAAACTTTCTAAACTTCAATATACACATATATATATATATATACATATATATAAATGCTATCTTCTACGTAGACATATACCCTACACATCAAAGTGTAGAATTAAAAGTGACTCTAGTGTATATAGTTAAATATATAACATGTAAATGCATTAATTATATAATATATATAATATCTTTTTTTCCGTTAGTTTAAAATTTATCAAGTTATTAGTGTGTAGAATACGTGGAACACTTGTATATAGGAGTGAAACTCTCTCCATATTTATATTAGCATGAAATAATGACTACAATCTATTAAGCAAGTAGTTGTGGTTAACATGGTTTCTGATAAGCATTGTCATTATTAACCAGAAACACAAGTTTCTAACTTCTCATCAATCACGAGATTTTATCACCAGCTCATATTTAATCCTTGAGCTTGAGATACTCACATGACACCATGAGGTTTTATTCATATTATAGAAATTGGACTTGAGTAACTTTTGAACATATTTTTTTATCTTTTGTTCTCTGCCAATCAGCAATGACAAAATTCTTGAAGTATAGAACAAATATGTATATTAAGGACTAGTCACATTACCTTCAAAACAAAAATGTAGCAAGATGAAACCTCCAGTAGGTAATTTTTCTGAACGCAATCAAGATGCAAAACATCTAAATAGCCTTCTAATGCTCCAGCAAATTGTGCCTTTAAAATCTAATAATAAAAATTCAATAGATGAAGAGAGATATCTTAGTAACTAGATTTACATAAAATTTATATATAATATCATTGCATAAATTTAATATAATATCATTGTATCTTCTCACAACCAGCCAAAAAGAGAGAGCTCAGGACCATATATATATATGTATACAATATACAGTATATATATATATATATATATATATAAGAGACAAAAACCTAGTGATCCACATCCAAAAGAAAGAAAATAAATCCTCATATATAATTAAACTTTTACCAAAAATTGAAAATAATTAAAACAAATAAATAAAAAACAAAAACTATAGCAAATATAACTTTTAAAATGAATAAACATCATCATCGTCACTATCTAAGAATGGTTCATCTGCACTTTTTGTTTCACTATCACTACTGGACAATGCATCTTCATTAACTTCTTCATCTTCCAATGTTAACTGTACTGGCTCATTATCTTCTCGGTTTAGTTGCTCAATATCCATTATTTCAAGTGTTATGTCAATGTGGTTAGAACTACTTTTTTGATAAGCTTCACTTTCACCATTGTCAACGATATTGTTACTATCATCTCCTCCTTCCAATTTGTTTAGAGCATCCTACACATGCCGATGATGAAACTTTTGAACAATTTTCCAATTTTTACCCATCTTATAATCATCCACATAGAACACTTGACAACCTTGTCTTGCTAGAACGTAAGGTACATTCTCATACCAATATGAACTTACATTAATGCTTGTTGTGCCAATGTATGTGTGTATATTTTTCCTATTTTCATTTGTGTCAAACCACGTGCACTTGAAAAGTTCAACCTTGTGATCATTTATGTAAGTCAATTCAAGAATCTCCTCTATTAACCCATAGTAGTCACAAGATTCACCTTCAACCCATATGCCACAATTTTGTGTGACACGTCTACCATCATGTTTCTAGTGTGATATCGGACTCCATTTACATCACATGCACTATAGGATTTAATTCTATAATCAGGTCCACAAGCTAATGCATACAACTTATTATTACTTTAGGATCATTACACAAATATTCCGAAGTGATTTGTCAAAATGTACTATTTACAGTTAGATGGCATGTTAAAATACTTTATAAAGTAGTGTGAAGAATTAAAACAATAAACAAATACACGCTCTTTAAACCAGTCCGAAAATTCATGTATACGTACTTCATCAATGTTGGGAACACCTCTATTTTCCAATAAAGCAGTGTGCTCGCTGTAATTAGTACTACCATAGATGAACTTGTAATAGAGATATAAAGTTTAAAGGGAAATAATATTACTTTATGTAAGGTTCCAACTCCAAGCAATTATATAGAATGTACCAATGAGCCTTTTTCTTTTCATCATGTGACAACTCAACGTATTGAATACTCCCAAATGGTTTTGCTGGTTGAATGAAGACCAACAAAGTTGCATGATTTTATTTATCATAGCCTCCAGTATGTTCTGGCCTATTGAATTGAGTTTCAATACCACGAAGGTACATTGAACAGTATGTCAATGCCTCCTTATTGGCATATACCTCAGCAATTGAACCTTTTGGATGAGCTTTGCTCTTCACATAATTTTTCAATGATCCTAAAGCTCTATTATGAAACAAAATAGTAATTGTGAATGTCACACATAACTACCCATGATTAATCAATTAAATTACTTTAAAACAATTGATATTACCTTTCAAATGGATACATCCAACGAGTATGTACTGGTCCAGCCATCTTTTGAACCATGATATCAAAGAAGGCAGGAAGAAAAAAATTTTCCAACTTGCACAATGTAATTACAATCCCATCTTGCATAGTATCTAAGTTCGAAACAGAAAGTGTTTGAGCACAAAGCTTTTAGAAAAACATGGCTAACTCACTAATTGTCGTACTAACCTCCTTATTGACATATGCTCTTATACCTCTTGAAAGTAGCCATTGAAATAGAACATAACAATCATGACTTTTCAAACCCATGATCTTGCCATCCTTTACATTCACATTATTTGAAATATTTGTAGCAAATCCATCAGGAAATTTGACTGACTTTATAAACTTACAAAATTCCCTCTCATCCATTGTCAATGAATAACATCCTAACGGCTTCAATACTCGAATACCATGATGTTTCAAATGCAAATGCTCTCTTATATCCAAATCCTCTAAATCCATACGTGCTTTGATAGTATCTTTTGATTTACCTTCAATACCCAACATTGTTCCAACAACATTATCGCATATATTTTTCTCAATATGCATCATATCCAAGATATGCTTCAACTTCAGCTCGGACCAATACCCAAGTTCAAAAAATATGCTTTTCTTTCTCTAATTTAATTCACATGAATCATGTTTTGTCTTCCTATCAAAATTGTCAGGATGCTTCCCTGGTCTACTCTCTCTTAGTCTATCTAATTGTTGTAGTATTTCAACTCCTGCAAACTTTCTTGGGGCTGATCGTGGTTCTGAATTCCATATATATGTCCATGCATCTTGTCCATATATACTACATGCATCATGCTTTTCCTTCATATCCATTCATCGCATGCATCATGCATAAATACTACTGCATAACTTTCCTTTTTTGACACATCATAAGTCATGACACATCATAAATCATGACACCTTTATCCTATAGAACCTTTAATTCATCAATTAAAGGTCATAGATACACATCCATATCTTTACTCGGTGCTTGTGGACCCTGTATTAGTACTGACATCATGAAAAAATTTTCCTTCATGCACTTCCATGATGGCATATTATACGGAACTAACATCACTGGCCACCTACTGTATCCGTTGCTCATGTTACCAAAAGGGTTCAATCCATCTGTAGCATGAACTAAACAAACATTGCGAGGTTCTGCAACAAATATTGGAAACTTTTCATCAAAGTCTTTCCATGCTTCTCCATCAGCTGGATGCATCAACACACCTTCTTTATTGGGACACTTCTCTTTATGCCACCTTATATCAACAGCAGTATGTCGAGACTTAAATAATAGCTGTAATCTCGGAATGATTGGAAAATACATTAACACTTTTTGAGGTATATGTTTACCCTTAGTATTGTGAAACTTGTACCTTGGTTCAGCACATATAGGACATTTATCCAATTCTTTAATTTTCTTCCAAAACAATGCAAAATCCCATTTACATGCATGAATAGATTCATAACCTAAACCGAGCCTGAGCGCAACATACGTTTTACTTTGTACATTGATTTTCAAATAATTGTTCCATCTGGAAATGCTTCCCTTAATAATTGAAGTAACATATCAAATGATTTGTTACTTCAACGATTTAGCACCTTAATATGCATTAACTTCACTATGAAAGTCAATATAGAAAACTTTTTATATCTTGGATATAAATCTTTTTTAGCTTGCTGAAATAGGTAATCAAAATCTTCTGTTGTGGTATTTTCTTCTTCTGAAATATCATCTTCACCAATATCAACATGCACTCCCCCTGTAGCATCATCTAACGCTGCCATCATATCATCTTCCTCATTGAAATCATCTTCAACATCCTCCAAATCATCAACACCATAGCTTCTCGGAAGCTCTCCATGGAAAATCCAATTTGTATACTCATGAGAAAATCCTTTCACCCATAAATGCCTCTCAACCATAATAATATGTTCAATATAAATATTATGACAATGTCGACAAGGACAACGAGTCTTGTTATCATTGTCCAAATGAAGTTTTTCCAATTCAATGAATGTTTTAATACCATTAGTGTACTCATCAGATAACTTATCATTACACAATATCCATCTTTTACCCATGTACACTAGAATAAATGGAAAACAAAAGACAATTCAAAATATAAAATTCAAAATAAGTATACAACATAACGACAATTATACATGGTAAGTAACATCTTAATGAAAAACATGGGATATGCTATAAGTTGATCAGTTAGGGTGTTAAAATATTAAGAAGGTCAACAGATAATGACCACTCAAGGCCTTGTACATTAATTTTACGTGATATGTATGTATGTGGGAAAATGTATACCCTCATCGTTCCTTAACAAAATATATATAAGAGATAAAAGAAACTCATCTAGAATATGACAGATTAACTCTCTATAGCAAAAAATATAAATAATAAGAGAAAAATAGTTATGGATAATACTAACACATTATTGTTCAAAGAATTCCTTAAGTATTGGGACCTCCGTTTCAAAAAACAAAGAAAGACTTTTTCATTAATTAAGGTTTGACTCACCCTCCTCTTTTGCCCATCAAATTCCAACACTTAATAAACCTCTACCTAGCTAGCTTGCTTTCCAGTTCATAATAATATATGTTCTAACTACATGATTACAGTATTGTACCTAAGCATATATATATATATATGCTTCATTTATTATATATTAACACTGCAAGAATGTCCAGTGAAGGCAATATGATCTAGGCATTATGTAATTGGCTACGTAGAGGTTTATTATAAAAGTGGCCAAATATGACTAGATGATAATACATGGTGAAACAAAATTAACACCTACTTAGATTCTTCTAATGATTGCTGAAGGTCCTTCAAGTTAATTATTGGTTGAATCCAATTAAACCGTAAAACTAATATTCCAAATGGGAAAATAACTAGCATACTAGAACTAATTTTTAGGTACATAAAATCCTGTAATACTAACCTCCCCTGGATATCTTCTCTATAAAAATTTAAAAAATGACATTTAATAAGATAAAACTATAACTCAATCAGCATTAAGAGTTCAAGAAAACTAAATGTGATAAAACAGATATTGGCTGCAAATGCAAATTTACCTTGTTTATTAATCCATCATCAATCACAGAACTGCGTATGCTCTTGTAAAGCTTGAACAGTGCTTCAACTTCAATAACGCTAACTGAGGAATCAAAGATTAAAAAAAATGATTTAGCCCAAAAAAAAAGATTAAAAAATAAAAATAAAAAACACGCACACATAATAATTAAAAATAATAATGATTTACTCTAAAGTTATAATAATTAAAAAAACAAAAATAATGATTAACTCCAATGTTTTATAATCAATGGCTTTTGTTGTAGACTCTTTGGGAAGAAACCAAATGCAATCATTGTTGTGCCTGTTAGCCACTGTGAGTAGTAGTATACTCTTTAATTATATATCAGTTTTGTATACAAAACTCTTGGTAAGGACAAAGATTACCTATTACCCAGTATTCCCCTTGGCAGCTAAGCATGTTTCTTGGCTAGCAGGGCCCATGCGCAAAATAGTACAAAATGAAAATCTTTATGTCTGTATAATATATTGGGTACATAGATTACAAGAAAGCAAACAAGTATTTTGTTCCTTTCTTGTAAAATTTATTTCCAATTCTTGCAAAACATTTATGCATTAATATCATCAGGTGGTCTACCCCAAAGATGTTTCTAGCACAACAGATCCAATGTTCAAACATTGGCTCTATGTGAGCTACAACTTCACACTAGCATCATATTGGTCACCTTATTTGGTTAAAGCCATTGAAACTGAACCAAATGGCCCAAGCTACGACTACCTAATGCACCAGTGATTGTGTTCATTGGTGCTTGCCTGGACCCATTGACATTTGAAATGCTTTTTTGCTTTAGATGTTAAAGAAGATAATGCATGAAAATTGAGGATGAGAATGATAAGGTTACCAATCATTCGCTTCTAAGTCACCATACCGCACCACATTGGTAAAGTAATATAACCTTTGAAGCAAAACTAAGTGAAAATAGATCGGCAGCAAGTTATCAGTCAAATATTTATACATTTTCCAATGTAATAATTAAAAAATAAATAAATAAATAATAAGAGGAGGACTCACGTCTTTGAATTGGAAGAAGTCGATATCATCTTTCTATAAGCATATTTCATTTTCGGTATGCTGATTCAACTGAATTTGGATATGGTATTGAAGTTATAAGACGGAAGGGGATTTTGGAAAGAGGCACTAGTGGGTGCAATCATGAAGAGGCAAGAGGGAACAAAGTAGGCTCCAAGGAATGACAGAGGGCAGAGGGTGGCAAGAAGAAATGGCAGAAGGCATAGGGTGGTAAGAACAACAAAGGGTAGAGGGAAGAGGGTGGCATGAACAGTAGAGAGTAGAGGGAAGAAGGCAGAGGGTAGAGGGAAAGCAAGTCTGGGATGACACTCCACTAGAGTGAAACGCATGTTTAAAGTTACCAACCATTTCAATTTTTTCACAGACCAAACATTGGTTGTTGATACCTACAAAAATATTAGCGAGAATGCTTCCAGCTTTTTCTAACAAATCTGAAAATCATCATCAACCATTATTGGTCGATGAAATGAGTTTATATTATAAAAAAATATACAAATTGCTTAACTATATATATATATATGTAGTATTTGTATAATACATTTACATATATTATGTTAATATGCATAATGTAAAACCAATTTAGTTGATATATGCATGTGTAGATCATAATTAATTTGATACCAATAAATATATATTTGTGCTTATATTAGCATATGTAATAAAATATTATAATACTTTGTCACATATATATATGTATAAATATTTATGTGACACAATTCTTTGTCACATGCATGTATAGATCATAATTAATTGGATACCAATAAATATATATTTGTGCTTATATTAGCATATATAATGAAATATTATAATACTTTGCAACATATATATATATATATATATATATATATAAATATTTATGTGACACAATTCTTTGTCACATTGTTACATTCCTATATGCATATATATGTATTACATACAATTCAATATCATATATATATATAATACATATAATTTTATGTCATATATATATATATAATCTATATGACATTCATTTTATATGCATATATGCATAAATAACTATCTATGTGACATTTATAATAATAATAATAATAAAAACTATCTTTGTGACACAATTCTTTGATACATATATGACATATATGATACAAATCTATGTGCATAATGATTTGACTCGTACTATACATTTTTCAAAGCAATTTACCTTATTAAAGTTTAACACAGTGTCAAATTACTCTCTCAAATTTTTATGTTAGAATTTGACATAGTTATAATATCCTAATGTCAATCAATATAATTGTTTAAAATTGAAAGAAATATCATAATAATTTCTAATTCAATTATGATTTCTATATACTATTTTATTATTTATTATTTTAAATTCATAACAAAGTAGTCACTGACTAATCAACAAATTTTACTGGAAGTTTAATTTTAATCAACCTTTCAATAAATCATATTTTAATTTTAATCAACCTTTCAATAAATCATATATATAAATATGAGATTTATTTTATTGGGTCCATATATTTAAGTGTAATGATCGATATTATTAAAATCATCAATTAAGTACCTATCTATATGTATATTATTGATTTGTTATATATATCCCAAATGTGATAAAAACTTTTGACTTTTGTAATTTTATATTTTGGAAATAAATTTATAATATTTATTAATATTACATTTACTAATATTATTAATAATAAATTTATTAATAATAATAAAATTTATTAATAATATTACATTTACCAATGGCAGAGTCATCTCATAATAATTAACAATAAGATATATGTACATAGTACTATTTATGATCTCAACATAACTTTTAAAATAGCAATCCTTCATTTAATAGTAACTACCGTATGGAGACCATATAAGATATTCAAGACCCAAGAGCAATGTTGTTGTATTCTTCGGATTGGTCTCTAACACATGTAAGTGAGACTGCACAAGAAGAAATAATAAATATATACTTGTCAAACAAAGAATAACAAGGATTTAGACCAAAAGATATTACAAGAATCGTGACATCAATTTTTAATTTACCGCTGCAACTATTGAAATCAATTGTTGATAATCAAGAAAATATTCATGACAATAGGAAAGATGCTTGCCTCATAAAACGAAGTGAAAAATAGAGCCAACTTCTGAATAAAAGCCTGATGTAATATATACTTACTTTGTGCATAGTTGACTTTGGTCAAAGTCAACTTCGATCAAAGTCAAAGCATAGACCACTGACTATCGGGTCAAGGTTTGGTGTTGGTTGATTGGGACTGAGTGGTATGTGATGTTATGTGTTTTATATGTGTTTGTTTCCTTTTATAGTAAAGTCAAAATTTTAGTCAAGGTCAAAGTCAACAGTCTACCCTGCCACATCATCACTTTGACTGGCAGTATGATGACTGAAAATTTCTTTTCTTGACTCTTGACTGTGTATGTGGTAAGTTTGAATTTAATATTGTCTTGCTTTATAAAAGGGGGGACCACATGCAAGACCAAGTTTGAATTTGGTCAAGTTTGGGTCAAAGTGAGCTAGTTTGGCCCCACCCCTTTCAAACCCTTAACCCTTCCACTATAAAAGCAACATGTTGGCTGAAAACAAACCCTATTTTGCTAGTGTTGCCATCCACCATAGAGAGAAAGAGAGAGGAGAGTGTTTTGGAGAGAAGAAGGAAAAGGAGGCAAGGATAAAGGGCTAGTTTTCAAGCTTATTCAAGAGGTTTTCTTTAAAGCACCAAGGAAGAGGAAGGAGGAAGAGGCCGGCCATATTTCCAGCTGTTGAAGGGAGGTTCTTGGCTTCCATTCTTAAGGGTTTTAGTGGGGTTTTAGCTAATCTAAGGTAGGACCCAAACTCTACTTGTATTTGCTAGTGTTTGGTAGTGCATTAGTGTGTTTGTGACCTAAATTTACCATCTTTATGTATTTCTTCATGGACCTACTTGGACCACTTAGAAATTTATGAAATGGGCTGTTTAAAATGGTTTTTTTTTTTGTAAAGTTAATCAAAACCCTCATCTTGTATGGTGGTAGGGTTCCTTTTGTATCTAGTGTTTTAATTTGAAAATGTGTGCTGTAAATCAAAAAATTCCTAAAATTTTCGTGGACTTTGGATTAAAATTGGCATTTGGGTATTTGTCCAAAAATTCTGAAATTTTTACTGTATATACTTGAGTGTCTTTTAATCATGTTTGTTTTTGAATTTCTACAATCAGAGTTCAGATGATGGAAAAAGAATTGTTTCAAAATTACTGGATGGGTAGATGTTCTGGGAGAACCTGCACCATAACCCACGGGTTTAGTGATATTTCAGGGCCTTTAATTTTTCACATTATTTTCTTTTAATTCATTAAGTTGTGGTTATTTTAGTTTTGGAATTTCCCCATTTGGAGTTAAATTGAGAATTCTATAATTTTTACAAGCTTATTTGTTTTTGCTGAAAAATTCTGAAATTGTAACTATTTGTGACCAGATTTTGTATACAGTTTTAAGCTAGGTTAAATGTTATTTCTTGCTGAAAATTTTGGACTAAAGTGAGCTGTACATGACCAGCTATTTGTATGGTTTTAATAAACTAAACAAAGGCATTAATGTGACTAGTTTATTGCTCGGATTTAAATCAATTCCATGACTACTTTGTCTAAAACCAATTTTGATATTTGTTTAGCTTTATAAACTAATAAAGTATGAAACTTTATGCTTCTTATATTGGTCAATTTAGTGAGGTTACAATTTATTTATAAAGTATGGTTGCTGGAATTTGAGTTAAGTATGATTATATTTGCTTTCCTTTACAAATATAATGCTATTTGAAAATGTTTTCTTTGGATATAAATAGGTCTATTCGCATGGATACATTTGTATGAATCTATATATATATATATATATATATGTGTATATGGATAGATTTATGTATAGTAAATAATAATTTGAGTTATTTTAATGAATTAATACCTACAGTTTGGCATGATAAACTTATATGTATATAAGTATTTAAATATATGTGTAATATTGCATATGAGAGTTAACTGTGTTTGAAGCTATGTATATTGATGACATGGGAATGGTGTTTGTTAGCTACGGCATAAGCATAACTATGCATTGCAATCCATCATGGTAATTTGTTATATGCAAAGGAAATTATCTTCTTGTCAACTCACGTTTTAAAAGTTATGCATTATATAGATATGGCCATGCACTCGTAGGTTTTTAAAGCTATAATGAATGGAGCATATACGTTCAAGTTTGTGAATCGTTTAGTAGAGGTCTCACTAACTAGTAAGTGAAGAGATTGGATACTCGCATGCACACACATACGAGCGTATTGGTGCGTGTGAAGGTTGTAACCCCGGCACTTGCATGACGCAGATGCAAGTGGGTTTCATCCCCACCCATGTCATTTTCTCTAACTGATTAAATGTGTAAGGATTTCCTTGAATGTATGCATGTGTACTGTTGTAGGAAATTAGAGTTGTCGACGGGTAACTAGCTCCGGCGTAATTAAAACTTACGCAAAGTGAAAAGTCCTGCTTACAAGAGTTTTAAAAGTTATTGCATAAATCGTTGCTTTTAAAAGAGAAACGAACAAGAGATTTTCATGTTTGTTGTTTTTCTAATAGCATTTTACACTGCATCATCGCATGCATGTTGGGAATCTACTGAGTGTTTTTCACCCACTCCTGTTTGTTTCATGTGTTTAGGTAATCCTGAACTCTAGCCGAGCAGTTTGGCAATGACGTGATAGACCAGTAGAGGATGGCAATAGTACAAATTAGTTCCGCAATTTTATTTTCTTTTTAATAATACTAAAACTCTGGTAGAGATACAATTAATTTTCTTTACGTTGTAGGTCTTGTGTAAAGAACTGTATTTTTTCGGTGTTTACAAATATTTTGATTTTGCTATTAATACCAACGGTTTAATTTTATCCTAAAGAATAAAGAAAATTTTTATTCAGTTTTTCGGTTATGTTTCAAAAGGAAATTTTCTTTATATGCCTTGTTGGAGTGACATCTCTTAATTTGAATCTTCGGGCTTGGGTAAAAGAGTGTTACACCTGAAGGAAGAAAAAGCATAAAAAAGTTAGAAGTAGCACACAAATACACAATTCAGCCTATGCATATGCAAACACATTTCAAACTTGTAATTGACAGGAACCATGGAAGTTTGAGGGTACAAACCAATGGGGATTCAAAGATATAACCCAAGGGAATCCATGAGAGGAAAGCATGCAATATGGACAATGTTGCACGTATAAGTTTAGTTCTTTGAGAGGTTGATAGAACATATAAACATAACTCATGAATGAGTTGAAATTCATTGCAAACATCCAATCACATCTTGAGTGAGATTGCATGAACACAAAATAAATTGACTAATGTACAGTTTGTCAATGTGAGATGATTCATTCATTCACTCTCCCTCTATTAGTATGACTTTAGCATTTTACTTTAGAATGGATCAACATCGACCATCACATCAATAAATGAGAAAAAAGTTGAACCAAAAAAAGAAAAAACCTAAGCCTTATGCTATTATTGACGAATTAAACCTAAATGAAATATAAACAGGGATATACTTACAACAAGCATTCACATTGGAAACATGGTAGGAAGTAGGGACATTAATAATCCTTGAAATTGCTAAGTTTGCTGCTAAGTTTGCAATATTAGAGAGAGTTGCTAAGTTTGCAGTGAGAAAACCCTTGAACTAGAGATTTTTTACCAAAAGTTTAGTTAATATCAAACTTATTACTTACTGTCTTGAGTTCCTAACCTAAGACAAATTTACAAAAGCAACAGGTAGTTCCAACAATTTTCTCATGAATTTATATGAAGATCTTGGGAAATAAAGACTTTTACCAAGCCACCATAGTCATCAAAAAGTGCAGTAGAGAAGGTCCCAATTTCCGCATCAATAACAGTATCATCTGAGCCACATGTCACAAATATGATAGTGCTTCGTTTGGCGAAGTCACATGTCTAGCCCTTTCCTTAAATGCTAAGCATATATTCTATTGAGTTAGCATATATTATAGTCCCGGAAGGGGGCTACATACCTGGAATCCATATTTCATGCTCACGTGACCAGATGCCATATTGATTAATATCCTTGGGATGAAAAATGGACTCAGACGATGAATACACCAAAATTAAAATGAGAAGTAGAAAACAAATTTCATGCATTGTAAGCTATGTTTCCAGAGTGATAAGGTGATTTCCAAGTTTGTACTAGTGGCTACAGAAAAAGTAATTTAAAAAAAATAATCTTTAAGTTGCTTCAATACTATTAGGTAATAATTAACAAGACCTTCTCACAAATCATTTGTGCTACATCCAGTATGTCACTGATGCTTCCAGTTCCCCCACCAATTGAGACTCCATGTATTCTTCAAGTTAAAAAGAATAGATTACCATAGAATTAAACCAATAAAAATAGATCAATAAAATCCATGGATTATTTGCATATAAATACATAGGTATGTGTTATTTGCATATAAAACACTTACCGTTTTCTTCTTCTCTTCCCGATCAGTGGATAGCCACTTTGCATGTTTTAGGGCTTCATCAGTAGCACATAATGCATACCCAATAAACCTTGCAATTCATTTGTGTTCCTAAGAAATAGATTATCATTATAAATAATGCTTTATGTTTGAATATATTATGCCAAAAATAAGCATTTGGTAAAACTAGTTAAAAAGAACAAGGGAAAAATAAAGTTTCTGATGACAGCCTTTGGTTAGCATACACACATTATTTACTTATGTTGTCCAACTTCAACCGAACTAAAAAATAAAAAATGCAATCACAAATCATCAATCAAGAATTTCAGTAATGCAATTTCATGAGACATCATAATTACCTTGGAATTAAGCCACAAATCCTTATTGAAGTCACCTAGGTTGGTTCAGCAGGGCACAACTGCAGCAACTTTTGACGTCAGCTGTTCATATGCGTGCAACTGGGTTTCTCTATCAAAGCTATTCATCCTGAGATCTTCAGGGGATAAGACTCTAATCCCAAAATCCCTTTGAATTAGTCGCTTCCTTATAGTGTCCACCCCACAACCCAGCTAAGTCGCCATGCTTAAACCTGAAATTCATCACTTCCTAACATCAAAAGGGAATGTTGAAGTTACGGTGAACTTGGCCAGCCATAGCTTACAAAGCCCATAAAACAATCAAACACTTTGAGAAAAATGGCAGCTTGGAGCAGAATGGGCAGAGCCAAAATTGTTTCTTTGGGAAGCCAAAGTAATAAAGGTTTTTTTTTTTTCAAAAAACAAAAAGTGTATATATGAGAAGAATTCTGTAAAAAACAAAATTCCCACATTTTTTTAGATAAAAAAATAATAATATAGAGAAGAGTAAACTTATAAAACAAAAATTAATAAAAAAAAATATCACTAAAGATTTAGGAGGAAGACGCGGACACACGCAGCCAAAAGCGAAAGTGGTGTAGAAATAGCAGGACTTTGAAAGGAAACCAGAAGTAATACGGCCTTGTGTTTTCTAGGCAACCAAACGGAGAGAGCTTCAAAATTCAAGAATTCTATGCACAAAACCTAACACAAAAGCACAAAACACTTAAGCAAGTGTCCCCAAATAGCTTACAAATCACATTCCTAAATCAACAACTACCAATTGGTGTATGGTCGCTAATATTTAGCAACAGCGACCAACATATGGTCAGAATAAGAATTTAAAAACAATTTTTCAAAAGTAAATAATCAACACCTTCACATACCATTTCATGGTCGGTGATAGACAACTATGGTGACCACTGCTCCTTAGTTGCTAAAATGTTGGTTGTTGTAGCTTATTTCCTTTTGTAGTTAGCGACCAAATCATTATTAGTCGTTGAAATAGAAAGCCAACCACCAACAATAGGTTGCTAGTAGATTCTCCCGCCTGATTTTTTTCCCCGCCAAAATCTTTACCGACCAAATATTGGTCTCTGAAGCAAACAAACAGCGACCAAAACTAGGTTGCTAATAGAATCTCCTGCGTAATTTTTTTTCCCATGAAAATTTATATCGACCAAATAATAATTGGTCACTGAGGATTGGAATTAGCAACCAATGTTTGGTTGCAATAGGGTTTCCACAAAAGATCCCAACATTAGCTAACTAAACATTTTACTGACCACTATTTGGTCGGTGATAGTTACTTTTAGTGACCATTTTAGGCTGGTCGCTGAAAATTTGGTCAATGGAGCTTATTTTTTTAAGTAGTGTATGTATGTGAACATATGTGTGTGTGTGTGTATGTTTATAACTGGTTTGTATATATATATGTAGGTGTGTGATAGTGTGTATATATATATGTGTGTAGGTGTGTGTATGTATTTATATATATGTATATTGTGCACATATATATATGTATATGCATAAATATATGTATTATAATGAATGTGGTTATATATATGTTTATGTATTTGTGTATATACAAGTATATTGTTTTTGAGTGAAAATATATTTATATTTGTATTTATAGTTTTGGGTTAATAAAATAGTATTTTATAAATAAAATACATTTTTGAAATAATGAGGGCATTTTGGTAATTATTAATGTCTTAAGGGATATTTTGGTAAGTATCATTACCTCCAAGGGTGTTTGGGAATTATTGAAATAGGCTAGGATCATTTAAGTAATTATTATGTTGTAAAGGGTATTACGGTAATTAGTGGGATAAGCAGAGGCAACTTGGTAATTGTCGATATCAATCTAGTGATGTGGGCATATGCATACAGTTAGATAAGAACATATCATGAGTTTGGGTGTTCATATGCAAAAAGGTGAATTTTTCCCATTTACATTTTAAAGTGCACCGGTGATTGCTGGTTTTGGAACTTAGTTTTTAATAAACTCGTGGACCACCAACCACAAATGGGCATGTGAGCCTTACAAGAATGCAAGTTAACCGAGTAAAAGTACATTGTTATTTTAAAAAGGAAAAATATTGGTTTATGGAAAAAGAAAACACAACCAAGCATTCACATAAACAAGGGAATCCTTTCTTGAATCCTTGAAATACTCTTGAAAAACTAGTCAATAGCTTAAGCCCTAACAATTTCCCATAGCAGACAAAGAAAACTTAACTTTCTTTCTCTCAATACGTAGTTTCTTCCCTTTCAAAATAAATGGCAAAGTAAATAAAACATTTTGAAGTCGTTTCTTTCTATAAAAACTTTTAGGAGATATATAGATAAGATAAAGTTTATCTAAAATTTAACTTTTAAACTATAAAACTAAGATCATATGATTAGACAAATCAAATTTTATTTTTGTAACCTTTAACTTCGAAAATAAATGTTATCTAAAATATAATATCTAATTTATTTAAAACTAACAAGGCAAGGGTGCATGCATTATATATATATATGTATAAAATATATGAATGTAAATATATGTATATGTAGGTGTGTGTGTGTACGTATTTATATACATGTATATTGTGCATGTATATATATATGTATAAATGTGTATATATATATGTGTGTGTTTATTTATATGTGAATGGGTGCATGTGTATATGCATTACATATATATGTGTGTAAGTTAATAAATTTATTTATGTATATATACATAGAATTGATGTACTGAGCGACGTCGCTTAGTATGCAAGAGACGGAAACAACTAACGTAACCCTTTTTTTTTTTATAAACTATGGCACCTACAAGCTACCTTAAGCCAAATTGCCAAGGCCTCGGTAGTTTGGTAGGGGGTTACCTTACTAAATGACTTCTCGACGAAATGGCCGAGGCCTTGGCAGTTTGGTCAAAGGGTACCTTGCTGAACCAACCCTCAGCTAAACTACCGAGGGCCTTGGCAATTTGGTCAATGGGTGACTCACTTAACCAACCTTCAGCAAAACTATAGAGGCTCTCGGTAGTTTGGTAGAGGGGTGCCTTGCTAAACCATCCCTCAGTAGTTTAGTTGAAGGGTGCCTTGTTGAACCACCTTTCAGCCAAACTGTCGTTGGGCTCGGCAGTTTAGGAGAAGGGTGCCTTTTTAAACCATCTCTCGGTTGTTTCGTCGAGAGGTGCCTTTTTGAACCATCCATTGGCCAAACTGCCGAGGCCCTTAGTAGTTTGGCTGAGGGTGGCTGTAGGCCCCATAATTTATAAATAGACTAGGCACGTTAGTTTTTTTTTCGTCACTTGCATAGGATGTACTGTGCAATTGCTCAGTACATCAGTTCTGTATATATATATATGTGTGTGTGTATGTGGTTATGTGTTTATATATATATATATATATATATGTGTATTTGAGTGTTTATATATATGTATGTAGGTTTGGGAAAGTATTATTTAGTTATTTACTAGAAAAAGATAGTTTGGTAATTTGTCATTTGCTCTGAGGGGTATTTTGGTAATTATTTAAAAAGACAAGGGCATTTCGGTACTTCTATCAATATAAACGGTAATTTGGTAATTAGTGGGTTAAAAAACGACGCTTCAGTAATTATCTCTACCGAGAAGGGTAGTTTAGTAATTATGTGTGGTTATGCTCTACTGAGTTGTAATTATGCAGAAAGACATATGCATACATTTACACAAAAATATGTCATGGGTTTTCATGTTTTTATGTAAAGCAGTGGATTTTTCCCTAAGAGTTTATGTTCTAAAGTAGGTGCACCGGAGAGTGCTGGTTTTAAATCGAAATTATTAATAGCTCTTAAATCACTAACCACCACGGGTAGGTGTGTCTTTTCTAAAATATGATTCAACCGCAGATCACAAACGAACATGTGGATTTTGTGTGGGTGTAGGATAGACCTGCCGACCATAAATGTATATGTGGACCCCACATGCACCACATTGCATTGTATTGTCATGAGCATCTTGAATGCCAAATGAGTATTTATTGCTTATCATAGTTTTTTCATATGTGGTAGGTAAATTCAAAACCGACAGTAGGACTTGGCTGAGATGCGGGATTGGAGGCCGCAATAAAGTACATGTTTTTCGGACTTTATAATTTTAGACGATGGTACTTTGTATATTAAAATATTTCTCTATTATAGTATGGGTGTGAATATTTTTGAAATATTTTAGTTAATATAGTTTTTCCTAGTTTGATTTTAAAAACAAAATGGTCTCAATGAGTAAAGAAGTGTAAAGAATAGTTTTAATATTATATTGGAATTGTCCATAATTGTTTTAAATATAATTTGAATTTATATTTGAAAAATATTATATGGTAATCACTCCTTACTTGGGAACCTGGGCTTGGGTAATGGGATGTTAAAGTCTTGGTATCAGAGCCCTAGGTTTTCGAACTTGCACTTGTTGTTACTCTAGTGCTCACCTACGCGCCAAGGTAGTCTATTCTATTTGGATTTTTGTTTAGTATGGTTTGTTAATTTTATATTTCGTGGCTTTGCTTACTTAGATGAGGCAATTAGTAAGTATCTTATTGTGCATACTGAGCAAGAGGCGTGGTGCTCCAGTTGAGGAATCGGTAGTAGAGCTAGTTAGAGAGCCGGTTAAGGAGCCAGTTGACTAGTCAGCTGTATAGCCACACTACAAGAGAGTGAGGTTCAGTGATGATCTTTCGTCTTCCTCAGGCATAGGCTATTAGGATATCGGCATAGATAAGGATTTGATTTAGCGGGAGTTGGAGTGAAAGAGGCTAGAGGTAGCCATATTTTTGAACGGGTTACCACCGTAGTACCATCACAAGATGGAGGACACTTTTATGTCCAGACATAGAGTTTGGAGCAATTTGAGAGTGACCATCATTATGAGATGTACCACTGGTACATAGACTAGTTCCATAAGGATCCCAAGGAGCTATAGGCAATGGCCATTTAACTAGCTGCACAAGAGTTAGCAGTGCTACCTACAGCCGTAGTGAGCCCTGAAGAGGATGAGAACCACGAGGAGGATCTTGAGAAGGACCTCGAGGAGTTTGAGGACTTTTTAGTATTTGAGGACTCTCCAGAGCCTGTAGACCTGGAGGACGAAGACCCGTGTGATTTCCCTGATAGTGATTAAGGTTTTGGGTTTCTTGTGTTTGTGGTCTTTGTTATATATTGGTTGTTGATACACTATATATTGTATATACAGTATATATTTTGGTTCTATAACACTTTATCTTGTAGATGAAGTGTTGTTTTATTGTGTATCTTAGCAAATTATTATGTATAACTTATATAATATGTATTTCCTTTTAACTATAAATGCCACGTCCAGCCGTAAATGTTCATCCCATTCTGGAGAATAGCTTGGGGACACGATGAGTTAATTAGTGGAAGCCGTAGAAAGACACATGGGCTAAAATATAAAACAGCAACAACAACAACAATAGCAACAATCTACTAGGATTAATACAATGGTGAAACAGTTTACAGAATTCCATCCTACAAAATTTTAAGGATCAACAAATCCTCTAGTAGTGGAAAACTACATCCATTTACTAGAAAAGATCTTTACTATGACCAACTTAACTAAAGCTTAGAAGGTGACTCGTGCTTCCTTTATGTTAAAGGAGGGAGCCAGTCACTGGTATGATAAAGAGGGCATACCGTATATGAGAGAATCCAATGACTTGGACTTAGTTCAAGCCTTTACTCTATTAGAAGTACTTTCCTCAAGTGAAGCAAGAGGAGAAAGAAGCTGAGTTTTTGAGTTTAAAGTAAGGAAATCTCTCCCTAATAGAGTATGAAAGAAAGTCCGATAAGCTGTCTCGATATGCGCCATATCTGGTGAACATTGAATAGCGCAATGCCCGATGCTATGAAAAAGGGTTGAGGTTTGAGCTCTACAACACTATTACTCTATTTCAACTCCTCACCTAAATTGTCATCCTACAGTGAATCCAATTGATCGCTAAGGATCCTACCCCAGAAATAGTCAAGTCTACAAGGTAAAGCTTTACTCCTACAAAGAAACCATAGAAGTGAGGTTTTCAGCAGAAGAGGAAGGTTGAGGGGAAGAAGGGGACAAGCAATGCCCGCAGTGACAATAATAATGAGAAGTTTAATGGAGTTGACAACCGACCTAGTATTCTACAGTGCAAAAAGTATGGTAGAAACCACTAAGGTGAATGCTGGGGAAAGCCAGGAGTATACTTCGGATATGCAAGCCCGGCTACATAAGGAAAGACTGCCTAAAAGTAGGAAGGGAATAGTAGCCTACTCAAGGCCGTGTGTTCACACTAACCATGGAGAAAGTGGAGAAGGACAGCGCTGCAATGGCGGCAGGTACCATTTCTCTTCTTGGTATGAATACGTATGCATTGTTTGACTCAAGTGTCACACACTCATTTGTGTTTAGCCAGTTTGCGTCTAAATTGACTAAGAAACCTATTTGACTTGGGTGTGATTTGTATGTTGCTATACCTTCCGGTGTTAGCATGTGTGCTTCGCTTATGATTTATGCTTGTGAAATGTGCTTCGGTAATAGAATGTTGCATGTCGATTTAATCATATTGGAAATGTTAGATTTCAATGTGATCTTTGGTATTGACTGGCTGTCTCTTGCATTGATTGCAAAAAAAAAAAATCTTGTTTAGCCTTGTAGACTGTCAGAGTTTTGGGTTTACAGGATCGAGGCTGCAACCTTGGCCAAAACTGCTAACGACGATGCAAATGCAAACTCTGAAGTGTTTGTGTTAAGGCTGCCAAAGATTCCATACTATTGTTTATGACAAGGAACCAAAAGTTCTAGAGCCACAAGACGTCAAGGTAATTCATGACTTCTTGAATGTATTTATGAAAGAACTGCTAGGTTTACCACCAAACTGAGAAGTAAAGTATAGAAGACTACACCTATTTCGAAGGCACCTTATAGAATGGTACTGGTTAAGTTGAAGGAGTAGAAAGAGCAATTGCAAGATCTCTTGGATAAGGTTTTTATTAAACCTAGTGTTTCGCCTTAGGGAGTGCTAGTTTTGTTCATGAAGAAGAATGACAATTCAATACGGTTCTACACTGATTACCTGGAGTTCAACAAGGTAACGATCAAGAATAAGTATCCATTGTAATGGATTGATAATTTCTTCGATCAACTTAAAGAAGTGAGTATCTTTTCGAAGATCGACCTTCATTTCAGTTACCACAAGCTAAAGATCAAAGAGGATGATAGCTTAAAAAGTGCATTTTAAATAAGGTATGGTCATTACGAGTTCATGGTGATGCCATTTGAACTGAAAAATGCACCAGCAACATTCATGGATATGATGACTCATATTTTTCACGACTATTTGGATAAGTTAGCTGTTGAGCATGAAGAGCATTTGAGGTCATAGTGGTTGTGTGAGGAACAGTTGTAGGCCAAGTTTAGGAAGTGTGATTTTTGGTTGGGGAGCATCGCTTTTCTAGGGTACATGATATCTGCTGAAGGTATATAGGTGGACCTTAATAAGGGTGCAATAGTTTAGGAATGGAGAAGGCTAACAAATGTAGGAGAGATATGAAGTTTTCTGGGTTTAGCAGGGTACTACTATAAGTTTGTACAAAAGTTTACCAAAATTACATTGCTGCTAACGCAGTTGTTAAGGAAGGAAACCAAGTTTGTCTGGTCTAAGGAGTGCAAGGAAAGTTTCCAAGAGTAAAAAAGGAAGTTACTCTCTTCACCTGTTCTTGTTTTGCCAAACAATAAAAACTACTTTGTGATCTACAATGACGCTTCGAGTGAAGGATTGGGGTGCATTCTCATGTAGAATAGCAAAGTAATTTCTTACTTATTGTGCCAGTTGAAAGCCATATGAGTGAAACTACCCGACGCATAATTTTGAGTTAGCAGTAATGATGTTTGCATTGAAGATCAGACGTCATTACCTATATGGAGTAAAGTGTGATATCTACGCTGACCACAAAAGTCTCAAGTACTTTTTCACTCAGAAGGACCTGAACATGAGGTAAAGGAGATGGTTGAAAGTAGTCAACGACTACAATTGTACCATCAACTATCACCCAGTCAAGACGAATGCAGTGGCTGAGGCTCTAAGCAGAAAGTATACAGGTTACAGCAGTAGTTTGATCACTTCCCAACCCCATATCTTAGAGAATATGACGACTGTGGATATTGAGTTAGTTCCTAACCAATGGTCATCCTTGTTAGCGTCGCTCACGATTCAACCTTTAATCATGGACAAGATAAATGAAGGTCAAGCTAGCGATGCGGCTCTCATGAAGATTAAAGATAAAGTAATTTAAGGGATGAGAGTTCAATATCGCTAAAGATAAGACGTTGAGGTTTAGTACTTATCTATGTGTACCAAATGTAGAAGAGATCAAGAAGGATATTTTAGTAGAGGCTCGCTGTACACCTTAGACCGTTCATCCATGATCAACTAAGATGTACAGGGACGTCTCCAAAATTTTTTTGTGGGTTGGCTTGAAGTGAGATATCGTAAAGTTTGTGGAATTGTGTTTGACTTACCAGCAAGTGAAGATTGAGCATCAGATATCGTCTGGTTTGCTAAAGTCCCTGCTGATTTTAGAATGGAAGTGAAAGCATAAAGTAATGGATTTTATTGTAGGTTTACCACGGTCCCAGCGAGGCAACGATGCTATTTAGGTAATAGTGGATCAATTTACAAAATCGGGTCACTTTTTACCCATGCGTATGACTCACTCAATGGAAAAGTTAGCTCAACTGTATGTGGACGAGATCGTATGACTCCATGGTTAGCTAGTGTTGATTGTTTCAAATTGATATCTAAGGTTCACATCGACGTTTTGGAAGAGTTTGCACAAAGCAATGAGGACAAAGTTGACTTTCAATATAGCTTTTCATCCCCAGATGGATAACCAATCGGAGTACACGATTCAAACATTTGAGGATATGTTAAGAGCATATATACTGGATTTTTAAGGAAGTTAGGAAAAGCATATTCCATTAATAGAGTTTGCTTATAACATCAGTTAGCATACTTTCATTGGAATAGCCCCATATGAGGCTTTGTACAAAAGAAAGTACAGATCTCCATCACATTAGGACAAAGTTGGTGAGTGGGAGCTACTAGGGCTAGAAACCCTATAACAGACCAATAACATCATCAAAAAAATACTTCAGAGAAGGAAAGCAGCCCAAGATCGACAGAAGAGCTATGTGGACACTTAGCAAAAGGATCTGGAGCTTGAAGTTAGGGAGAAGGTATTTCTTAAAGCTGCACCACGAAAGGGTGTACTAAGGTTAGAAGAAATGGCAAGTTGAGTCCTCGTTTTATCATACCTTTTGAAATATTGGAGAAAGTTAGGGTTCTAGAGTATCGATTAGCTTTGCCTCCCAAGCTGTCTAGTGTGCATGATGTATTACATGTATCGATGTTGTAAAAGTATGTGCATCAACCTTCTCACATCATAGAGTATGAGTCATTGAAAGTCTGCGAAAACCTGATGGATGAGGGAAAACTGGTGAAGATCTTAGATTAAAAAGACCAAGTTCTTCGAAACAAGATGATTCCGTTGGTAAAAGTCCTCTGGAGGAATTATGAGGTGGAGGAAACAATGTGGGAATGGGAGGACGAGATGAAAGCCAAGTACCTGACTTTGTTCGAGTAAGTACTCTAACTCCTTAAATTTAATTTCGTAGATGAAATTTTTTTAGAAGGAGAGAGTTGTAACGTCCATGTTTTTTTAAAACTGTTGACTTTCAGTTGCAGTTAAAGTTTAATCGCTACGTCACCACTTAGACCACAACAAACTGCTTGGGAGTTTCTTAAAAATTTGGCAAGGGCCTAAAGTGTATAGTTAAGGGTTGAGGGCAAAGTTTAACTTCTTGGCCTTTGAATTTAACCATCATTTTTCAATTTAATTTATCTTTACTTTTACTTTTTATTTTCTTTCCTTCTTTTTAACCTCTTGACTGCCCCCTTGTCTTCTTCAATTTTATATTATTTTCTAGAGAGAGAAGAGAGAAGAGAGAGAAAGTAGAGAAAAAGTGAGAAAAAATAAAGGAAAATAGAGGGTTTTAAACTAGCCATCTAGGGAACTCCAAAGCAAGAGTGTGTTGGTATTTTCAAGTGGTGATCAAGTAATTTGCAAGCTTGGAAGAGAGGTAGGTATCCCTACCATTGTGTATTTTGATATTTTGGTCAATTTCATACTTTATATTTGTGAATTCTAGGTTGAATCTTGCTAGGTTGTGGTTAATTTGTTGTGAATTGAATTGGTTTGATGTTATGACAAAACCTCCAATTGTTAGGATTTTGTGTTTGGTGAAAATCATGAAATTATATGTGTTTTAATTGAATTATTGCTTTGTATGGTTAATTGATGGTTAGAACTTGCAAAGTCCTTTGTTAATTGTGTGTTTTGGATGCAAAATTGTATTCTTAGCATTTAGGAAATTGCCTAGGGCATTTTGGTTTTTTTTACAAAGAAGGGACATGTTTGGTATTTTAAAAATTATTAGGGGTATTTTAGTCTTTTCACATAGAAGGGATGTATTTGGTATTTTCAAAATTGTGAAGGGCATTTTGGTCATTTCACATTTCCTAGTTACTTGGTAGTTTTGTTAGAAATTAAGGTTTGGTAATTTATTTATGTTTATGTATACAAGGGTGCATGCATTATATATATTTATATATATATATATATGTGTATAAAATATATGTATGTAAATATATGTATACATATATAGGTGTGTTAGGATGTGTATATATATATATATGTGTGTGAAGGTACGTGTGTATGTATTTATATACATGTATATTGTGCATGTATATATATATGTATATGTATTTGTGTGTGAATGGGTGCATGTGTATATGCACTATATATATGTGTGTGTAAGTTAATATACTTATTTATGTATATATATATGTATATAAATATGTGATTACCTGTATATATATATATATATATATATATATATATATATATATATTTGTACTTGGGTGTTTATATATATATATATATATATAGGTTTGAAAAAGTATTATATAGTTATTTACTTTGAAAAAGTATTATTTAGTTATTTACTAGAGAAAAATAGTTTGGTAATTTGTCATTTGCTTTGAAGGGGTATTTTGGTAATTATCAAAAGAGACAAGGACATTTTGGTACTTTTGTTGGTATAAAGTGTACTTTGGTAATTAGTGGGTTCAAAAAGGGCGTTTCAATAATTATCACTACTGAGAAGGCTAGTTTGGTAATTACGCATGGTTATGCTCTTCTTGATTGTATTTATGCATTAAGGCATGTGCATACATTTATATAGAAACATGTCATGAGTTTTGATGTTTTTATGTAAAGTAGATTTTTTCTTGAGAGTTTATGTTTTAAAATGTGTGCAGTGGAGAGTGTTGTTTTTAAACCATGATTATTAATAGCTTTTGGATTACTGACCACCACAGGTAGGTATGTCTTTTCTAAAATGTGATTCAACTACAGACCACAAATAAACATGTGGGTTCTGTGAGGGTATGAGATAGATCTACCGACCACAAGTAGGCATGTGGGCTATACGTGAATGTGGGATAACCGAGCTAATTGATTCATGAAATGAAAAGAAAAAAAATGGAGATTTTTCTTTCATAGCACCATATTGCATTGCATTGTCATGTGCATCTTGAATGCCCTAAGTGTTTATCACTCACCGTAGTTTGTTTGTGTGTGGTAGGTAAATCTAAAACTCAATAGTTGGACTTGGTCGAGGTGCGGGACTAGAAGGCTCAACAAAGTACATATTTTTTGCACACTTCATAATTTTAGGCAATGGTACTTTGTATATTAAAATATTTTTCTATTACAATGTAGGTGTGAGTGTTTTTGAAATATTTTAGTCAATATAAGTTTATTTGGTTTAGTTTTAAAAAAATGGTCTCAAAGTGTAAACAAAATTTTTAATATTATTTTGGCGTTGTCCATAATCATTTTAAATATAATTTGAATTTATATTCAAAAAATATTATATGGTAACCACTTCTTACTTAGGAACTCAGGCTTGGATAAGGGAGTGTTACAAATTTGATAGGTCAAATTTTGATTTCTAGTAGATGCAGATGGACGGCTATCTATACTAAAAAGATTTACGTCTGCCGCTGAAAGAAGAAAAGCCTACATAGGTGAAGAATGAAGATTGAGATTTGCTGGAATGCTTTCGTGCAATATGACTAACTTTGTTATCATTAGTTGCATTCAAGATCACAATAAAACCATACTAATGTTGTAATACCCAGATCATAAATTATATATGTGTTATTTATTTTTGGTTAATTATTTTATTAATTATTTATTATTAAATTAAATTAATTACTTGATTGGTAGTTAAATAGAATTTAATTAGAAAGTTGTATTTGATTAGGAAACCTAGACCTAATAGGATTATTTCTCCTAAAATCCTAAATATATATATATATAGTGGCTGTTGGAAGTTAAGTTAAAAAAAAAAAGAAAAGAAAAAGAGAACGGTAGAAAAGAAAGAAAAAGAAAAGGAATGGCTGCCAAGGGGAAAGAAAAGAAGGAAAAAAAAAGAAAAAAAGAAAGAAAGAGTGTGTGTGGTTTTGATAAGTTTTGGAAATAATTAATTGCTTTTGGTGAGTTTGCTAAGAAGACACTTAAGGTAAGTTTCACATTCTAATTTGCTAGAATTTTCTTTTTTTCTAAATTCTATATATTATAGATATAAAAAATTTTATGTGACTTGGTGAAATTATTTGTGCCAAATGTGCTACATGTGTATGCATTGATTGGTGTTTGTGTGATCGGTAATTGTGAAAGTAGTTATTATTTACAAATTTATATATATATATATATATAGATCATATGATAACCTGGTATATATATATATATATATATATAAGCGAGGCTTGTACGTGTATAGGAATGATCAACGTGGCTATTGATTCTTCAATATTATTAATATAAAAGTAATATTTATACTTGTGATGTTAGTGTGATACACGTCTAAGACTTGTAGCCTTGGGTAATCATGACCATGGTTAATTATTAAAAGTAATAGAAAACTTGTTTGTCACAATAATACATATATATATATATAATAGATATTGTTGGTAACGTATAAATATAAAATTATATATATTTATATAAGTCACACGCTGCTGATTGGGATATCGTTATACATATATAAGCATGAGAACAGCCGAATTGATACCTATGATGAATATGAATTATATTTATATGTGTTTATGCTTGCTGAAATTTTTATGGAGTTAATTACATGTGTATTGAAATACATGTATATTTAATTGTTGAATTATATTTGGAAAATCCTATGCACACTTATGTGAGTATTTTTCTAAGTGATTGGAGTATGCATGCGTGTGAATTGTGAGCTTATGCTATGCAAGCAAATTATTTATGTGATCATGACATATGCATACATGAGCATGAAAAACATAACAAAGAAGTTTTGTTTTCTTTTTTTTGCTAAAGAAATCTGATTTTCGAAAACTTTAAAGATTTAAAGTGTTTTTGAAAAGAAATTGTCTTGGTCATACATTGTAGGCAATGTTTGTAGATAAAAGATGAGCTTATGTATGTATTTGTTCCATTTAAGAGAGGGCTCAATAATTTGGCTTGTTGAGAGATGAGTTTGCATGGGCACATGTAAACGTATTGGTATATGTGAAAGGACTCGTTATCAGATCACAATGAGGCATGGCTATTACTCTTTGCGCGAGAGTGTATGACAAAACTTAACTTTCATGGCTAGGATACAAATGTGATTGTCTTCACTTATACTGTTTCCTCTTGATGGTTATTTGTTTTCCTTGAAAGTTAGTCTGTGTGCTACTTTGGGAAAAATAAATTTTTGACGGGTAATTTGCTCCTTCTAAGTGTGCTACAAGTGAGATTGAGATTGCATACTCTTGTATGAAAGTTTAAGTCCTACATTATTATATATATATATATATATGTTTTGAACTAGATTATAATTTATATTTTGGTTTTGAAAGGAAATCAAAGTTTTTGGTTCAGGATTTGTCACATTTTTTTTTTGCATTGCATCGGCATATGCATATGGAACTTGCTGAGTGATTAGTCACTCATTCCATTTTGTTTGCATGTGTGTAGGTGAGAACAGGAATTGAATAGGATTACATGGAGCATTGGCGTGGGAAAAAAATTGTCGAGATAAATTTGCACGGATTCGTACAAAATGCTTTCAAAACAAAATAAATATTTTACTTTTAATTTTATTTTGGTTTAGGACATAACAGTTTAATTTATGATATTTCTTAAGATTGTGGGTGAAGACAAAAATTTTAAGTTACTTTTATTTATTCAAAGTATTTTATAAAATTTGGTTTGGAATTCCTAAAGATTTATGTAAATTTACGTTAAGATTTTTGTTATGTCCTTTATTTATCTACAAATAAAAAGTAGCACTTCTTAGATCAAATCCTAGAGATTTGGTTAAGGGGTGTTACATTTTTGGTATCAGAGCTAGGTTTGTAAAAAAAAAAATTTGTAGTAATCTTGCTCACCCAATTACCCACCTGCGCACCAAGGTATGTTATGTTTAGAATTTAATCTGAATAACTATTTGAATTTATGTTATGTTCTTTTATTATTAAGATGGTTCGACCTATTAGAAATGCAAATCCAGCCAAAGGTGGCAATGTAGGTGACAATGTTGATGGAATGACTCAGTAATTGCTTCAAGCTCTTGCTAATATTGCTAACCAAGGGCAACAACAACAGGGGGGCATAAATGGGGTCGTAGAACAGCTCCGAAGGTTCCACCCTCCAGTGTTTGAAGGTTCTACTAATCTGCTAGTTGCTGAAGACTGGATTAGAGAAATGGAGGTCTTCACTTTCATGACTTGTAATGAGGCACAAAAAGTTATTTGTGCTTCATTTATGTTGACGAAGGGCGCTAGCCACTGGTGAGCCATGACTAAAAGAGCTTACCATACAGAGGAACACCTATTAGAATGGGAAAGGTTTAAGGAATTATTTCTTGAGAAATATTTTTCTTTAGTTAAGAAGAATGAGAAGGAAGCTGAATTTGTTAAGCTCACTCAAGGCAAACTTTCTTTGGTTGAGTATGAAAGGAAGTTTGAGGAATTATCTTGCTATACACCGCATCTAATTGATACTGAGGATCACAAAACTTGGCGTTTTGAGACTGGGTTAAGACCTGAACTCTATAAAGCTATTGTTGTACTGCGACTACCTACATAAGTAAAGGTGCTTTAAAGGGTACAACTAATTGCTAAGGACGAAACAACTGAAGTGAGATCTAGTGAGCAGAGTTCATCTTCGGACAAAAAGTCATAGAGGCATGATAATAAAAGAAGGAGGGATGATAAAAAAGCCTAAAGAAGAAGGTAATCAAAGGAATGTTCCTAGTGTACGGTATGCAACAAGTACCACTTTGGTGAATGTTTTAGAAAAGCTGGTGCTTGTTTCAAGTGTGGAGAGGTTGGACATCTCATACGGAATTGTCCCGAAGTAGACAAGGATCAACCGCCTACGCAAGGACGAGTGTATGCATTAACAAAGGTTGATGCTGAAAAGGATTCTACAATAGTGGAAGGTACAATCTCTATAAAAGACTTAGATGCATATACTTAAGTTGATTTTGGCTTTACACGTCCTTTCATGTCTAATCGTTTTGCATCTAAGTTAGGAATTGAATCTGCTTGTCTTGATTGTAATGTGTTAGTTGCAACATCATCTGGAGTTGGTTTGCATGCCACTTCTACGATGAAATCATGTGACGTTTGTATCTTAAATGAGAAGCTTCATGTTGATTTGATAATTTTATATATATATGACTTCGATGTGATTTTTATGGAAGGGTTATCTAAAAATAGAACTTAAATTGAATGTAGGAAAAGCAGGTTCTCTTTACGGAAGATGAAATGAAGTTCAAATATCCAAATTTAAGTAAGTGCTTCTATAAAGTAAGTACAAATTTTGGGGATGAAATTTTTTTTTAGGAGGGGTGAATTGTAACACCCGGATCATAAATTATATGTATGTTATTTATTTTTGGTTAATTGTTTTATTAATTATTTATTATTAAATTAATTACTTGATTGGTAGTTAAATAGAATTTAGTTAGGAAGTTGAATTTGATTAGGAAACCTAGACCTAATAGGATTAGTTCTCCTAAAACTCTATTTAAGTTGTTAGTTACTTTCATTTATTCAAAGTATTTTATAAAATTTGTTTTGGAATTCCTAAAGATTTAAGTAAATTTATGTTATGATTTTTGTTATATCCTTTATTTATCTACGAATAAGAAGTAGCACTTTTTAGATCGAATCCTAGAGGTTTGGTTAAAGGGTGTTACAAATGGCTCTCACGGAAGCCTTATGCAACATGGTTGATAGTCATCTGTAGCAAATAAGGTACATCTAATGAAAGAATTATTTTTCTTGCATAACTACATAATGGAAGTTTTAATGAGATTATAGATCAAATAATTCAGTTAATGTTAAGTTTGATGATAATATTCAAACTTTGTTAATACTTAGTCAAATGCATAATAGTTGGAATGTAGCTATTACTACGATTAATGCAACATTTGAAAAAAATGAGATGAAACTATCAGAGGTAGTTAAGATAATTATGAGTGAGGAGATTAGAAGACTAAGACATAAGGCTTTCAATTCAGAATCGACATTAAATATGGAAAGTAAGGGCAGGCAGTAACAAAAGTTAGGGGAAAAATTAAGGTAGTATATCCAACTCTAGGTATTGGAGATCAAAGTCCAAGATATCAAATAATAATTTATAGAATCAGAGAAATAAGGATGATATTGATTGCTACATTGTGGTAGAAAATGACACCACTAGAATGAGTGTAAGGTTCTCAAAAGGGATAATGGCAATAAGACTATAGCCAATATGGTTTCCAGGAAGCCTGATGATACTTTAATTTGTCCTTTGGAAAGCAAGAGTGGTAAATTTAGGTGCTTCATTCCATACTACCTCAAGTATTGAAAAAGTATATTTGAGTGATGACCATACATGTGACGTGGTCGATAAAAGGTCAATGCAGATCAAGCTGAATGGGTTTGTATGGAAATTAAATGATGTTAAACATGTCCCCAATTTGAGAAAGAATTTGGTTTCAATTGGTCAGTTAGCAAATGATAGGTATGTGACTACTTTTACAAGACAAAATCAGAAGATTTCTAAAGGGCTATGATTATTGCTCATGAAATAAAGAGTGATACTCTTTGCATGATTTCAAATAGTTTTGGATCAATTATAGTTGTTGAGAGCAAAGAGAATCTAAATTTATGACACTAAAAACTTGGTCACATGAAGTGATAAATGACTATAGCAAATAATGTTTTGTATATATATATATATATATATATAATTGAGTGCTTATATATAGGGTTTAGGGATGTATTATTTAGTCATTAATTAGACAAGGGTAGATTGGTAAATTGTCATTTGCATCGAGGGGTATTTTGATAATTATCTTATATTTTTGGAGTGTTTTGGTAATTTTCAAAACGGTTAGGGGTATTTCGGTAATTATATTTGAATTGGATGGTGTCTATTAGATAATGGGTTAAGTAGGGACATTTCAATAATTATAGCTATTGAAAATGGTTATTTGGTAATTATGTGTGGATATGCTCTGTTTGGTTATATTTATGCATTACGGCATGTGCATATATTTACATAGAACATTTCATGAGTTTTGATATTTTACGGAAAGTGGTATATTTTTCCCTAAGGGATTATGTTTCGAAGTGGGTACACCGAAGTATGCTGGTTTTAAACCTTAGTTGTTTTAGCACTTGGATCACTGACCACCACATATAGGTGGGTCTTTTCTTAATTGTGATCCGGCCATTGACCACAAACGAGCGTGTGGGTTCCGTGAGAGTATGAAATAGACCTGCTAACTACAAACGAGCATGTGAGTCCCCCAAAATATGGGATAACCGATCTAACTGGTTTATAAAATAAGAGGAAAAAAAGTGGAAATTATATATATATATATATATATAACACTACACTTCATTGCACTGTCATGTGCATTTGGGTTGCCTACTAAGTGTTTTTCATTTACCGTAGTTTGTTTGTGTGTGATAGGTAATAGGACTTGGTCGAGGTGTGGAACTGAAGGGTGCAGCACAGTACATGTTTTTTCACATTTTACTATTTTGGGCAAGGGTACTCTATGTATTAAAATACTTTTCCATTACAATGTGGGTGTGAGTACTTCCTAAATTTTTAAGTAATATAGTTTTGTTTGGTTTGGTTTGTGAAACGGTCTCAAAGAGTAAAGAAAAGTTTTAATATGGTTTTGGTATTGTCCAGAATTGTTTTGAATATGTTTGAAGATTATATTTGAAAAAAATATATTAGTGGTAACTACTCCTTACTTGGGAACCTAGGCTTGGGTAATGAGATATTACAGTTTTGGTATCAGAGCCTTAGGTTTTTTAACATATACTTGTTGTTATTTCAATATTCACCTGCGTGCCAAGATAGACTATTCTATTTGGATTTGTTTAGAATTGTTTGTTTATTTTGTATTGCATGACTTTGCTTGCCTAGATGGAGCAGTTGGTCAGAGTTTGTGGTGTGGTCTACGCAAGAGGCATGGTGCTTCAGTTAAGGAATCGGTAGCGAAACCTGCTTCGGAGCTGGTTGAAGAGCTTGTAGCGGAGCCTAGCCCTATAAGATTAGGACAAGAGTTGATATTGCTTCTGCTAAGGAGACATGTGGCTGGATGGTGGTGTAGGCGAGGACTCAGTTCAGAGAGATGCGAAGCGTTGAAAGCTACAGGTAGCCATGTTTCTAAAATGGCTGACCATGACTGTACCATCACCAAAGGGAGGACACTTTTACGTTGATTCACGGAGATTGGAGTAGTTTCAAATTGATCATTGCTATGAGATATACTATTTGTACATGGATCAATATAGATAGAATTCGGGAGAGCAGTAGCTCATGGCTATTCAGTTGGCTGCATAAGGGTTAGAGGTACCACATGTGGTAGCTTTAAACCTTAAGGAGTATGCGGACCCCGAAGAGGAAACTGAGGAGAATAAGGATCTCGAAGAGGACCTTGAGGAAGATCCCAAGGAGTCTGAGGATTTCATAGTGTCTAAGTACTCTCCAGAGCTTGTAGACCTAAAGGATTTCGACTCGTAGGATTACCCTGATAGTGATTATGGTTTTTTTTTTTTTTGCCCAGGGTCTGTCCAATTCTGTTGTTTATATATATGTTGCATATTTTGTATATGTAGTATATGTTGTATATATAGTATATATTATATATTGTATATCATGGTTGCGTAGCACTTTATCTTGGAAATGAAATGTTATTTTGTTGTGTATCTTAACAAATTATCTAGTACAATTTGTATGAGATTTATTTCTCTCTTGCTGTAGATGCCACGACCACTAAGAAATGTTCACCCTAAGCTAGAGATTAGTTCGAAAAACACGATGAGCCGGCTATTGGAGTCCCCCGAGAGACTTGTGGGCCAGAATATGCAACAACAATAACAACCACAACAATCTATGAGAATTAATGTCATGATGAAGTAGTTCATAGATATTCATCCCTCGAAATTTGAAAGATTAACAAATCCTTTAGATCCATGAACTGAAGAAAATATTTTCTTTGATTGATGGCATTGAAGCTCAGAAAGTGGCTTGTGCTTCCTTCATGCTAAAGGAGGGGGCCAGTCACTGGTAGGACATGATACAAATGGCGTATTGCATAGTGGAGAATATAATGAATTAAACTCATTTCAAGTCTTTGTTTTATGAAAAGTACTTTCCTCGGATAGAGCGAGAGGAGAAAAAATTCGAGTTCTTAAGCTTGAAGCAAGGGAATATTTCCTTAATGGAGTATGAAAGAAAGTGTGATGAACTTTCTTATTATGCGCCACACCTGGTAGACATGGAAATGCACAAGGCTCGATGTTTTCAAAAAAGGCTACGGCCAGAGCTCTATAATGTGATTACTCTATTTTAACTCCCCACCTACATAAATACCCTGCAACAAGTCCAGTTGATCACTAAGGACTCTTCTCCTGAGGTAGTCAAGCCTGGAGGACAAAGCTCTATTATTACAAAGAAAGCTTGGAAAGGAGGTTTTCAACAGAAGAGGAAATTTAAGGAAAGGACGTGGATGAACAATGTTCGTAATGACAACAATAATAAGAAATTCAAGGGAGTCAAGAATAGACTAGGTATTCCACAATATAAGAAGTGCAGTAGAAACCACTTTAGTGAATGCTGGGAAAGCCCGGAGTGTCCTTCATGTGTGGCAAGCCTGGACATACGAGGAGAGATTGCTCGAATGCCGGAAGGGTACAGTAACCTAATCAAAGCCATGTGTTTACACTGACTAGGAAGGAAGCAGAGAATGATGACACTGTGGTGGTAGCAGGTACGATTTCTTTACATGGGTTGAATGCGTATGCATTATTTAACTCAGGTGCTACGCACTCGTTTGTATTTAGCCAATTTGCTACTAAATTTCCTAAGGAACCTATTAGACTTGTTTGTGATTTATGTGTTGGTATACTATTTGGTGTTATTATGTATACTTCGTTTGTGATTGATAATTGTGAAGTGTGCCTCAGTAACGAGACACTGCGTGTTGATTTGATCATACTAAAAATGTTGAATTTTGATATGATTTTCGGTATGGACTAGATGTCTAAGTGTAAAGCTTGCATTTTTTGGAAGGAGAAGAAAATTTGGTTTAGCCCCGTAGACAGTTAGAGTTTTGAATTTGTAGAATAGAAGTTGCAAGCATAGCCTAAATTGGTAACGACCATGCAAACTCTAAAATGTTTGCATTAATGGTGTCATGGCTTCCTTGTTAGTGTTTACGACAAGGAACTGGAAGCTTTAAAATCTCAAGACATTAGGATAGTTCATAACTTCTTGGATGCATTTCCGAAAGAATTGTTAGGTTTACCACTAGACCAAGAACTGCAGTTTACGATATTGTACCTATTTCTAAGGCAATGTACAAGATAGCAGTTTATTAAACCCAGTGTTTCACATTGGGGAGCACTAGTTTTATGTATGAAAAAGAATGACGATTCAATTTGGCTGTGCATTGATTATCGGCTGCTCAACAAGGTGATGATTAACAACATGTACCTATTGTCGAAGACTGATGACTTATTTGATCAACTACAAGGAGCGAGTATCTTTTCAAAGATTGATTTTCGTTTTGGCTACCACCAATTAAAGATTAAGGAGGAGGACAGACCAAAAAGTGCTTTTCAGACAAGATATGGCCATTACGAGTTCGTGATGATGTCATTTTGTTTGATGAATGCACCAATAACATTCATGGATTTGTTGAATTGTATTTTTCATGTTTACTTAGATAAATTTATGGTGGTGTTCATCGATGACATTCTCATTTACTCCAAGTCAACAGCTAAGCATGAAGATAGTTTGAAATTGATGCTGCAGCGGTTGCGTGAGAAGCAATTGTACACCAAGTTCAAGAAGTGCAAGTTTTGGCTTTTTTAGGACACATGATATCTGCTGAAGGTATTCAAGTAGATCCTAGTAAAGTTGCAATAGTTCAGGATTGGAAGAGACCAACAAACTTTAGAGAGATTCAAAGATCTCTGGCTTTGGCGGGGTACTACTGTCAATTCGTGCAAGGGTTTTCTAGTATTGCGTTACCGCTGAAGTAGTTGTTAAGGAAGAAAACCTAGTTTATCTGGTCAAAGAAGTGCGAAGAAAGTTTCCAGGAGCTGAAAAGGAAACTAGTCTCTTCACATATTCTTGTTTTGCCGAACAGCGAACTTCATAATCTACATTAATGCCTTGGGCAACGGATTGGGTTGCGTTCTCATGAAGAACAAAAAGGTGATTACGTATGCATCATGCCAGTAGAAACTGTATGAGCTAAACTACTCTACACACGATTTTAAGTTAGCAATAATGGTGTTTGCACTAAAGATCTATTACCTGTATGGAGTTAAGTGTCGCATATACACTGACCACAAAAGTCTTAAGTACTTTTTCAGCCAAAAAGAGTTGAACACGAGGCAGAGAAAATGGTTGGAGTTGGTTAAGGATTACGATTGTACTATCAATTATCACTCAGGTAAAGCAAATACAGTAGCTTATGCTTTGAGCATAAAATATACAGGTTTTAGCAATAGCCTGATCACTTCTCAGCCCCGTATCCTGGAAGATCTACGGAGTTTGGACATTGAGTTAGTTACTAACAAGTGTTCATCCATGTTGACATCGCTCATAATTCAACCTCGATCATGGAAAAGATAAAGGAATGTCAAGCTGGTGATGCAACTCTTTAGAAGATCAAAGTCAAAGTAATCCAAGGAAAGAGACAAGGATTCAATCTCGATGAAGACATAACGTTAGGGTTTGGTACTCATCTATGTATACCAAATGTCGAGGAGATCAAAAAAAAAATTTTGGCAAATTAGTTAGACATTTGAAAATTTGATCATTGTAGTCTATTTTTTTTTTTTGGCAAGTGTATGATTTTTAGAGAAAAAGTATGAGTGTTTTGAGGGTTTTGGAAAGCATCGGTTTGAATCTTTTAGTTTTCAGGACGTGAGTAAATGGTGAGTTTTGGGATTTCAATTTTCTTTTTACGAATGATTAAGTACTAAAATCTCTTTTCATTCTTTCTCTTCAAATTTGTTTTTGGAGTTTGATTTTGAGGCTGAATTTTTGCAACTATTTCAAGACCAATTCAAAGATTTTAGGTAGGATTCCTGGCACTAACTTGCTTTATGTGATTCCCTTGTTGTTTAGTAATAATTGAATTAATGAATTTAGTGGGTTTATATTAAAACTTTATTGAAGAAGACATTTGTTTTGATAGTATTTAAATTTTCGTGCCCCTTATCTACTTTGAAAATTTATGGGTGATTTATCTTAAGTAGATTGAGGAATTATGAATGTTTTGGTTTTTGTTTCACCTCAATCCGAACACTCTATAATTAATTATGAATTTCTAAAATTCACTATTTTTATTGTAAAATTATGAATAGTTTGATTTGACTATACATTTTTTATAGGCAAATTAATTCGTTTTAAGTTGAAATTTTTACATTTG
Source organism: Rhamnella rubrinervis (assembly GCA_007844105.2). Taxonomy (NCBI): domain Eukaryota; kingdom Viridiplantae; phylum Streptophyta; class Magnoliopsida; order Rosales; family Rhamnaceae; genus Rhamnella; species Rhamnella rubrinervis. The sequence continues at coordinate 10,757,360 of CM017577.2, forward strand.
TTACTTAAGACTCTCAGGAACTTATATATCAAAATTTATGAATTTTGGAGGTATATAGAATTTATTGTGAATTTTATAAGTTTCTATTTTTATTTTTGAGATGGTCCTGCAAATCTAGTTTATAAATTGAAACATGAGTTTAAATTATTTGGAAAATTCTGGGTAACTTATAGTAGATGGATACATGTTGTACTGTCATTTTCGCACTAATTTTAGGTCAATCGGAATTTATTTGACCAGTTACAGTAGGGACTACTTGAGTAATTTATTTTGGATAAATTATTTACTAGTTATTTAAAATTTCAAAGTTTAACTGAGTTTTTATAGACATCTGAATTGATTAATTGCCACTAGAATTGAATTAATTGCTTGTGTGTAGCCTGAGATATGAATTTATTTGTATAGAGGTTATGTAATATATGTTTATTAGGGTTACGAATTTGATGCAGAAATTTCTACATTTGATATTTGTAGTTATGATTTCGAACCTGTATGTGTCATGCATGTATTTGAATAAGATTATACGTTGCCTAACTATCGTATAAGCTTAGTGAGCATGCATGTATAAGCATAAAAGTGTACGACGGACTATGAATGGTACATTACTTTTGGTTGGTAATATGGAAGCGCATTATATAAATATTTGAGTTTGGTCATGACAAACTAAATAAGCTATATGTGAGAATGAAACACTTACTATGTAATGCTATAAGTAAGATTGAGATACATGCACACTTACGATTTAATATGATATGGTATATGAAAGGAAAATCCAACCAGTAAGTACATTGTTAAAGCATCTTCAAAGCATTGTTTTGCATGTGTTGAAGATGTATTTCATGTTTGAATTACAATATTGACCATGTGATAATAATTATATATTGATGCATACTTTAAATGTGTGGGAATTCTACTGAGTTATTTAACTCAAGCCTTAGATTGTTTATTTTTTCCAAGTAATAATTGATTAGTTGATTTGTCTTTCAATACAACTAATAGAAGCAGTGAACTACGTGACTGCTCAAGTGGAGACACTTTTGGGGTACAACATGAAGATTTTTCAATATTATAACGAAGAGTTTAGTTTACCAACTTTGATTATATTAGTGGTTTTGATTTTTAATAATAAAATTGTTCTGTGGGTTTTGGACTAGGCATTTTTTTTTAGTGTGAGTTTTGCATTGGATGTTTTTCTTTCTTATAGTTTAAAAGAGTTTGGAAATAGCTAAGTTTGTTTTAAATAAGTATTTTTGACGGTCAAGTTATGAAACTTGATTGTTCTAAAGGGAATTAATAGTAAGTATAACAGTTGTTAAAAGTTTTCCACAAATATATTTATGTTTTGTTTTGGTAGACACCCCATCTTGTTTGACTAACGGAGCTTATTTGAGGTATGTTATAGTTTTGGTATCATAGCATAGTTATGAACCTTGTGGCATGTTTTGATAAAAAATATATATATTTATTTTATATTACACTTATAAATGTTATAAATACTTGGTCTTAGAAATTAGTTATACTCTCAAAGGTGCCTTAAAAGCTTCACGAGATCAGCATGACTATGAGGTATATTTGATTATTTGATTACTGACCTTCGATTAAGATTTTGTAAAAATGATTTTTACTATGAAGATATCTGACAAGCCTAAGTATGTGGAGGATCCAATGATTTTTGCCTTAAAATCCAAGGATCTTGGACAAGGCGAAGGGAAAGATTATTTACGCTTCTGAAAAATGATAGTTTGGCACCTTCCTCTGACCCTTCTAATGATTCTAACTTAGATTGTTTCACTGATGGGGATGATTATGATATGGGGTTGGAGGAGGATCCTAATGAAGATCCGGAGGTTCCTAAGGAAAAAAGTGAACCAATGGATGAGAAAATTGAAATATTGGAGGGTGAACCAAAGGTAGGGAGAGGTAGAAAATAAGAAGATAGTTCAGTGATTGAGGACTCTCTTGAAAGTAGGGAATTCTTTAGAAAGTTTGAAAGCAAAAGGAAAAGAAGAAGTATGATTCATAGTAAGCCATTTAGGCCTAGGTCTTATAAGCAAAAGAGGGAGATTTCATATGCTATTGAGGTTGTTTCCAAACCTGTAGGGTTGGAGATTGATGGGTCAAAAGTGGAGTCTATCCCTAGAAGACTCCGAATAGAGTTGAGATAGTTGGCGTAGGTGATTTATGTTTATTCTTATGATTTTGTTAGTTTGAAACTCAAAAAGTGGTTTATGATAACTTTGTTAAAGTTATTAATAAAATTTATTCTTTTGGTACAATTATATAAAGTGTTTAAGTTTATATATGTGATTGATATATTTTTGTACTATGAATACATATGTTGGAATGTTTGTTTTTCAAATGCAAATAATTGATTAAGTTATTGAAACTTAGGAAACCGTGGTGATGGTATGTTTATTCCATTTTAAAGTTTCAAACTGGATTGTTAAATTACTTGTGATTTGTGTGTAGTATATCATGGCACGCCCTAGGACTAGTGTTATAGATGGGCAAGCTCCCAATATCAATGAGGTAGCTCAGGTGATGCTTCAAGCTTTAGTTGCAAATATAGGACATTAACCACTTGGACCAAGAGATGAAATTGCTAACATGGTTGAGAGATTCAAACGGCAGAGACCCCTGACTTTTTCTGGGTCTACAATCCCGATCCAAGCTGACAATTGGATAGGGGAGATCAAGATGGCTTTTGAGTTGATGACCAGTTCAGAAACCCAGAAGGTGATTTGCGTTACATACCTGTTGAATGATAGTACGTTGCATTAGTGGGACTCTGTAAAGAGGGCATATATGGTTGCTGAAAACTCTATGATCTGGACACAATTTAAGAAGATATTTAATAATAAGTATTTTCCTCTGTGTTTATGAAGTGTGAAGGAAACAGAATTTCCTCATCTGAAGTAAGGTAATATAACCTTTGTAGAATATGGTAGAAAATTTAAGGAGCTCTGCAGGTATACCCCAAGACTGGTTACCAACGAGTATGAAAAGGCACTTCGGTTTGAAGATGGATTGAACGATGAACTTTTCAACGCAGTGGCATGTATGTGATTGCCAACTTATGGTGAGATACTGTAGAGTGCTCAAATTATAGCCGATAGGAAGGCTAGACGAAAAACTATGGGAGAAGATTCAAGTTCAGGGAGCAAGTCGTGGAATCGTAACCACAATAATAAGAGGAAGTTTAGAGGTAGAAGGCATGACAACAAGAAATCGAGGACTGAACAAACCAAAAAGGAGATTCCTACATGTGAGACGTGTCGGAAGACACATATTGGGGATTGTTATCGAAAAATTAGAGCCTACTTTGATTGTGGGAAGATTGGGTATCTGATGAGAAATTATCCTGGACCTAGAAAGGGGGACATGAGAACTCAAAGTTGAGTGTACGCGATAATAAAGGATCAAGCTATAAATGATCTTAATGTGGTGGAAGGTACACTTTCTGTAATTGGTCGAGAAGCTTATATTTTATTTGATTCTAGATCAATGCATACCATTGTGTCCAGTAAGTTTACTAAGATATTATCTGTGAAGTCAAAAAAATTAGACTTTGAATTATGTATTTTTATACCTCTGGAAGTTCAATTTGTGCATGTGAAATATTGAAGTCTTGTAAAGTTGTTCTAGAAGGTAAAATCATGTTTGTTGATTTTATTATTTTGGTATACATGACTTTGATGTGATTTTTAAAATGAACTGAATGTCCATGAATAGAGTTAGTATCCACTATAAAGAGAAGAAGATTCTCTTCACGATGGAAGGTGATATTGTGATGTTTGAAGGTGAAAAATCAAGATTGCTTCCACATGTTATATATGCACTTCAAGCTTTGAGAAGTGTAAAGAAAAGGTGTCAAGCCATTTTGGCAAGTGTGGTGGATATAAGCGAGACAACTCCATCGTTCACCGATGTTAAGATTGTTCGGGTTATCAAGATGTGTTTCTGGAGGATTTACCTGGATTGCCTCCGAAATAAGAGGTTGAATTTTTTATTGAGCTTGTGCCCGGAACTGCACCGATATCGAAGACCCTTTATAAAATGGCACCAGCAGAATTGAAAGAGCTTAAAGAACAATTGAAAGAACTGTTGGATAGGGGATTCATTCGACCAAGTATTTCACCATGGGGAGCATCGGTGCTTTTCGTAAAAAAGAATGATAGGACAGTGCACATGTGCATTTATTATAAAGAGCTCAATCGCATAATTATTAAGAACAAGAATCCTTTATCAAGAATTGAAGATTTGTTTGATCAGTTGCAAGGAGCCAAGTTATTATCGAAGATGGATCTTCGATCCAAATATCATCAGCTGAAGATTAAGGAGAGTGATGTAACTAAAAGTGCTTTTCAAACTAGATATGGACAATATGAGTTTTTGGTGATGCCTTTTGGATTAATGAATGCCCCACTGTGTTTATGTATCTCATAAATACGGTATTTAAAGATTTATTGGACAAGTTTGTGATAGTATTTATTGATGATATTTTGGTTTATTCAAAGAGCGAGGAAGAACACGAATGACATTTGGAAGCAGTCTTACAACGACTTAGGGAAAAGCAATTGTATGCCAAATTTAAGAGGTGTGAATTTTGGCTAGAAACAATATCCTTTCTTGGTCATGTTTCTAAGAAAAGAATTGAAGTCGCCCAAGTAAGGTTCCAGCTGTTCAGAATTAGAAGACACCAACAAATATTGGGGAAGTAAGAAATTTTTTTATGTTAGCTGGATATTATAGAAAGTTTATAGAAGGTTTTTCAAAAATTGATTCACCTTTGATAGAGTTAACAAGAAAAGATGTCAAGTTTTTCTGGTCTGAAGCTTGTGAGAGAAGCTTTCAGGAGCTTAAGAAGAGATCGGTTACTATCCCTGAGCTAATTATACCGAACAGGGAAGATAAGTTTACTATTTATAGTGATGCATCGGGTACTGGTATTGGTTGTGTGTTGACCCAAGGAGGAAAAGTGGTAGCTTACGCATCGCGACAACTGAAGCCTTATGAGGGAAATTATCCCACACATGGTTTGGAATTTGCAACGGTGGTGTTTGCATTGAAGATTTGGAGACACTATCTCTACGGAGTGAAATGCGAAATATTCGCTGATCATAAAAGTTTAAAATACTTCTTTACACAGAAGGAGTTAAGCATGAGGCAGCGAAGGTGGTTAGAATTGGTTAAAGATTGCGACTGTATGATTGACTATCATCCGGAAAAAGTTAACTCTGTTGCCGATGCTTTGTGTAAGATCATTATGAAGTAAGAAAAACTATTGGAGGATTTAAAAAGGTTGAATATTAAGGTGATCATTAGACATTATCCAGGGAATTTAGCTGCAGTTAAGGCACAACTAGAAATTATCGAAAGGATTAAGGTGACGTAAAGTCAAGACCCCAGTTTGATTGAAATAAGAAATGAAGTGATTCAAGGAAAGATGTCAGAGTTCAATATTTATGGTGATGATACACTAAGGTTTGGAGATCATTTGTGTGTACCTAACGATGTGAACTTAAAAAAAGAAATAATAGTGGAGGCACATTGTACACCATATTCAATACACCCTGGAAGTATTAAGATGTTCAGAGATTTAAAAGAGGTGTATTGGTAGCCAAAATTGCTAAGAGAGATTACACACTTGTTGGAGTAGTGCTTAACTTGCCAACAAGTTAAAGTGGAGCATTAATGACCATCAAGTTTATTGAAGCCTTTAACGGTACCTGTTTGGGTTAAGTGGGAGCATATCACTATGCATTTTGTGATTGGACTACCGCAAATGTTGCGAGGCTTCAATGCTATTTGGGTGATTATAGATAGAATCATAAAGTCAGCACATTTCTTACTAATTAAAATGGCTTATACATTGGATCAGTTGGTATAACTCTACATCAATGAGATTGTGAGGTTACATGGGGTGCCATGTTCGATTGCGTCTGATAGGGATCCGCAGTTCACATCAATATTTTAGAAGAGCTTACATGGAGCTATGGGAGCAAAATTGAAATTTAGTACTTTATTTCATCCACAAATTGATGGACAATCAGAGAAGACTATTTAAATTTTGGAGGACATACTAAGAGCTTGCATGATTGATTTTAAAGGATCATGGGAAGAATATATGCCACTCGTAGAGTTCGCGTACAACAATAGTTTCCAAGCCACTATTAGTATGGCGCCGTATCAAACTTTGTATGGAAGAAAATGTAGATCTCCTGTACAACGGGATGAAGTTGGCGAACGAAAGCATGTTGGACCAGAGATTTTGCAGTAAACACAAGATGTGGTTGCAAGGATTAGAGAGAGAATTAAGACTGCTCAGGATCGTCAGAAAAGTTATACTGATAACTGACAGAAAGAATTGGAATTTGTAGTTGAAGACAAGATTTTCCTGATGATAGTACCAATGAAGGGTATTATGAAAATTTGACAGAAAAGGAAAGTTAAGTCCGCGATTCATTGGACCATCTAAGATTCTTGAGAGAATTGGTGATTTAGCTACTCGTTTGACTTTACCACCTAATATTTCGAGTGTTCACAATGTATTCAATGTTTCGATGCTGAGAAATTATGATTTTGTCCCTTCGCAGATATTTGGTTATGACCCTTTGGAGATTCGAGAAGATTTGACATACGAGGAGCAACTCAAAAAAATTCTACAACGTGAAGAAAAAGTACTTCAAAAAAAGAATATAGCATGTGTAAAAGTACTTTAGAAGAATCACTCATTAAGAGAAGCCACATAGGAACGGGAAGAAGAGATGATGGAGAAATACCCTTATTTGTTTAGTAAATAAGAGTGAATTATGTGTTTCTTATAAATTTGTTTTGTTTGGAAATGCAAGTTACTCCACTGAGCTTGTTGTCCTAGAAATGACAATTATATTTTGATAATAAACTGTTTATTTTGATATGTTATTTTTATTTTGAATTTCGAGGATGAAATTCTTTTAAGGGGTAGGTAGTTGTGGGATACGTATAATTTTCAAAAAAATAAAAATAAAGATAAAGATATTATCTTAATTTAGTTAAGATTAGATTTTATCTAACTAATATGATCAGATAGGATTTTGTTTTTAAAATTAAACAGATCCTAATATGGTTTTGAACATATTTTATAAGGTTTTAAATTTTAATTTTTAAAAAAAATAAAGAAAGAATTCTATTCTATCTCAACTTCCTAAGTCTATAAGAAGATTGACAGACCTATGTACGTAATTTTTTTTTTAAGAAAACATATGATTTTTTAGAGAAAAAATGTGAGTGTTTTGAGGGTTTTGGAAAGCAGCGGTTGGAATCTTTTAATTTTCAGGATGTGAGTAATTGGTATTTTACTTAAAGAAAATTTGGGATTTCAATTTTCTTTTTTATGAATGACTAAGTACTAAAATCTCTTCTTCTTTTTTTCTTTCTTTTGAAATTTATTTTTGGAGTTGATTTAGGAGCTGGATGTTTGCAACTATTTCAAGACCAATTCAAGAATTTTATATAGGATACTTGGCACTAACTTATTTTACGTGATTCCCTTGTTGTTTAGTAATAATTGAATCAACGAATTTAGTGGATTATATTAAAATTTTATTAAAGAGCACATTTGTTTTGAGAGTATTTAAATTTTTGTACCCCTTTTCTGTTATTGAAAATTTATGATGATTTATCTTAAATAGATCAAAGAATTGTGAACGTTTTAGTTTTCGTTTCACCTCAATTCGAATTTTCTATAATTAATTATGAATTTTTAAATTTCACTATTTTTTACTATAAAATTCTAAACAGTTCGGTTTCACTGTACATTTTCAATAAGAAAATTAATTCATTTTAATTTGAAATTTTTTACATCTGTTACTAAAGACTCTAAAAAACTTACACATGAAAAATTATGAATTTTATAATTTTCTATTTTTATTTCTGAGATGGTCCTCCAGATTTGGTTTATAAATTGGAACATGAGCTTAAATTATTTGAAATTTTTTAGTAAATTATAGTAGATGGATACATGTTGAACTATCATTTTAGCACTAGTTTTAGGTCAATCAGAATTTTTATGAATTAATTATAATTTTTGGAAACTATCTGGGTTATTGTTTTCATGTAGGGACTACTTGAGTAATTTGTTTTTGATAAATTATTTATTGGTTATTTAAAATTTCAAAATTTAACTGAGCTTTTATAGACATACGAATTGATTAATTGCCACTAGAATTGAATCAATTGGTTATGTGTAGCATGAGATATGAATTTATTTGTATGTAGGTTACGTAATATATGTTTATTGGGGTTATGAATTTGATGTAGAAATTTTTACATTTGACATTTGTAGTTATGATTTGGAACCTGTATGTGTCATACATGTATTTCAATAAGGTTATATATTGCCTAACTATTGTATAGGCTTAGTGAGCATGCATGCATAAGCATAACAATGTACGACAGATTGTGAACAGTACATTACTTTTGGTTGGTAATATGGAAGCGCACTATATAAATATTTGAATTTGGTTAAGACAAACTAAGTAAACTGTGTGATGCTTTAAGTGAGATTGAGATGCATGCACACTTACAATTTTATATGGTATGGTATATGAAAGGAAAATTTAACTGATAAGTACTTTGTTAAAACATCTTGAAATCATTGTTTTGCATGTGTTGAAGATGTATATCATGTTTGAATTGCGATATTGATCATGCAATAATAATTATATATTGATGTATACTTTAACTTTGTGGGAATTCTACTAAGTTATTTAACTCAAGCCTTAGATTGTTTATTTTTCCTAGGTAATAATGTATAAGTTGATTTATCTCTCGAGACAACTAATGGAAGTAGTGAACTATGTGGCTGCTCAAAAGGAGAGATTTAGGGTACAACCTGAAAATTTTTCAATATTATAATGAGGAGTTTGGTTTACTATCTTTGATTATATTAGTGGTTTTGATTTTTGATAATAAAATTATTATGTGGGTTTTGTACTACGCATATTTTTTTTTTAGTGTGAGCTTTGCATCGAATCGTAATTGTGACTGAAAGTTGACAATTTCGGATAAACATGGTTATTACAACTCTCTCCCTCCTAAAAAAAATTTCATACCTGAAATTAAATTTTAAGGAGTAAGAGTACTACTCGAACATAGTCAGGTACTAAAGAAATAAAAGCATAACTTGCACCACAACGAGCTACTTGAGAGTTCTTCGGGCTTATGGTAAGGGTTATAAGTACCTAATTAGTAGTCGAGGGATTATTTTTCTTTTCATTTTACCCTTGGTCAAAGTTTGACTTTGACTTTGATTTTTATTTTTATTTTTTTTACTTTTTCTTTTTAACCTAGGTCGGCCACCCCTTATCTTCCTTCTTCATTTTCATGGTGTTTTAGAGAGAGAAAGAGAAAAGAAGAGAGAGAAACTAAAGAAAAAGTGAAAAAAATCCAAGAAAACTCTAACGTTTTGAATCGGCCATCAAGGGGAACTCAAAACTAGTGTTTGTGGTGGTTTTCAAATGGAGAGATAGTTGTTTTCAAGACTTGGAAGAGAAGTAGGCTTCCTATCTTTGTGAAATTTCATGTAACTTTGGTATTTTATTTAATTTAATGGTAGATTCATATGTTTTGTTGGTGGATTGATGTTTATATGTGATTAATTTAATGTGGATTCATTGTATGGCAAATCCCCCAAATGTTTAGGGTTTATACTTTATGAAAATTATGATTGTAAGCTTGATTGATGTGAATTAATGAATGTATTATGTAATTGGTGGTTGAATCTTTCAAAACCCTAAGGAAATTACATGATTCGATGAGAAATTGGTTGAGAATTGGTGCATAGAGGGACCGACCATGTTTAGGATACATTTGAAATTTTTAGGTTTATGAAGAGCATTTTGGTTGGTTCATATATTGGGGATGTATGTCGTATTTTTAAATTTATTAACGGTATTTTAGAGTTTTCCCATGGAAGGGATATAATTGGGATTCTTGAAAATGTGAATGACATTTTGGTCATATTGCATTTACTAGTTATTTTAATATATATATATATATTTAAATATATTCAAATATATATTTATTTATGTATATGTGTATATTTATAATATGTTGTATATACCTCTATGTAAATGTGTGTATGAGGGTGTATATGTATTTAGTTATGTAGATATGGGTGTGTATTTATATATATGTATATTGTGCATATGTATTTATATGTATAATTATTTATATAATTTTATGTGGTAATATATATATATATATGAGTTTATATATTTATATATATATATTCATATAACTCTATAGCTATATATAGATAATAAAGTTTTTTGTATTTATATATATATACTTGGGTGCTTATATATTGGGTTTGGGGATGTACTATTTAGTCGTTAATTAGAAAAAGGTAGATTGGCAAATTGTCATTTGTCTTGAGGGGTATTTTAATAATTATCTTGTATTTCAAGAGTATTTTGGTAATTACTGAAAAGGTCAGGGGTATTTTAGTAATTATATTTGAATTTGATGGTGCTTGTTAGATAATGGGTTAACAAGAGCATTTTGATAATCATTGCTATCGAAAGGGGTAGTTTGGTAATTATGTGAGTCCTCACTCTGTTTGGTTGTATTTATACATTTGTACATGTGCATACATCTACATGTAACATTTGATGGGTTTTGATATTTTATGTAAAGTGTTGATGTTTCAAACTGGGTGCACGAGAGTATGCGGGTTTTAAACTCTGATTTTTTTAGCTCTTAGATCACTAACCACCATGGGTAGGTGAGTTTTTTACTTACTTGTGATCTGACCGTTAACCACAAATGAGTATGTGGGTTCCATGAGGATGTGGGATAGACCTATCAATCATAAACAAGCATATAGGTTCCACAAAATGCGGGATAGCCAAGCTAATTGGTTTGAAAAATAAAACTTAAAAAAAATGGAGATTTTTTTTATATACATATAGCACTACATTTCATTGCATTGCATTATCATGTGTATTTGGGTTACCTACTGAGTGTTTATCTCTCACCGTAGTTTATTTGTGTGTGATAGATAAATCCAAAACCCAGCAGTTGAGCTTGGTCGAGGTACGAAATTGGAGGGCGTAGCACAATACATGTTTTTCTATATTTAACTATTTTGGATAAGGGTACTTTGTGTATTAAAATACTTTTCTATTATAGTATGCGTGTGAATACTTTCTAAATATTTTAAAGTAATATAGTTTTATTTGGTTTGGTTTGTGAAATGGTCCCAAAGAATAAAGAAAATTTTAAATATAGTTTTAGTATTGTCCAGAGTTGTTTTAAATATGTTTGGAGTTTATATTTGAAAAAAAAATATTAGTAGTAACTACTTCTTACTCAAAAACATAGGCTTAGGTAATCCTAATAGTAGCTTAGAAACTATTATTGTAAGCAAACTCCACAAGTGGTAATGCTTTTCCCATGAACTCTTGAAGTCTACCATGTAAGCTCTCAGCATGTCCTTCAAAGTTTAAATAGTTCTATCCTGTTGTCTATCAGTTTGTAGATAGAAAGTAATACTATACTTTAACTTCATTCTCATTGCTCCATATAAGCTTTTCCAAAACATTGATGTGAACTGTGGATCTTTATCAAACACAGTAGAAATTGGTATCCATGTAATCTCACGATCTTATTGATATAGAGTTGTGCTAACTGATCCAATATATGGATTGTTTTACTTGGTAAGAAATGTGTAGACTTTGTAAGTTTATCCACTATCACCTAAATGAAATTTAAGTCTCATAAAGTTTGCAGTAATCCTATCATAAAATGTATGTGATGTGTTCCCATATTCATATGGGAACCAATAAAGGCTTCAACAATTTAGACAATATTTGATGTTCTGCCTTAACTTGTTGGGAAGTTAAGCATTGCTCCATAAAATGTGCAATCTCTCTTTACATATTCTTCCACCAATAAACATCTTTGAAGTCTCTAAACATCTTTGTACTTCCGAGATGCACCGAGTATGGTGTACAATATGCTTCATTCATTATTTCTTTCTTCAAGTCCTCATCATTGGATACACATAAACGATCTCCAAACCTCAATGTACTATTTTGAATTTTTATAAACCACAAACTTTCAATGATTTAAATTGAAGCTTCGAGTAAGGATTGGAACAAATATTTTATCAATAAAGTTCTCCAAGTTTTGACAACTCATTCAATTATTTGTACTTCATAAACAAATATTTCATCATATAATCGCAACATATTAAACTTAGTATAAAATATATAATAAACTTGAGCACATTGTATAAAGAAACAAACTTCACATATATATTATAAAGAAATAAATTTTAACATGGTTCTTAGTATGGACAAAAACAATTTATTCAACTTAAACTAACTATAACATGATAGAAAAAATAAATAAAACTTTAAGCCAACTGCTTCAACTTAGTTCAAAGTGTCCCAAAGGCAAACTTCACTTTCAACTCCAATATTGTAGGTTTAGGAATCACTTTAGTGGCAAATGGGAGTTCGTCTTCCTTTTTACAAGATCTCAGCATGATTGGCTTATTACGAACTACATGTTTCTTTCTCTTCTTACTTCTAAACATCCCAAAGAAATCCTTACTCTTAGGGGAGTCCTCTACCACCAAATCATTTTCTTAAATTTTGATTTATCATCTACATCCTCTATCAGAAGAGTTCGAACTAGAATCATCAAGAGATCAGAGATAGAAGAAAAATCTTCAATGTCAGAAAAATCTTCAATGTCCTTGTAATAACCGCCTCCAAAATATATGTGTTAGTGTGTTTATTTATGAAATTTTCACTTGTGTGCTTAAGGACAAGTGTATACGAGTGAGTTTGTGAAGCATTATGTGGACACGAAGTTAAAGAATGTCAGGCACAATGACAGGTTCTATGTCAGGTGCCTGACATGGTTCAAAGTTTACTATTTTCTCCCCTCAAATCCGAGAGTGTCAAGCGCAATGTCAGGCGTCGTGACATGCACCTAACATGTTGTTGAACTGTATAGTGAATTTAGGGCTGTGTGTGTGCGTGAATGTGGGTACAATTTGATTGTGCCAACATGTATGTACATGTGTGTGTCTTTAAAATTGATACTCATTTATGTGTGTATTTGATATTTGGCATTAGTCAATAATTAAGTGATTGTTACTTTCTTTATATGAAATAAGGAAAGTAAGAGCTATGATATAAGATAAGTTTTGACTAGGGTTTTGTTTTTAAATTAAGAGACATCTAAGAGAAAAAATTAATTCTCTTCTCCTCTTAATGTTGAAATTTCCTAGAGAAAATTTGAGAGAAATTTTATGTGATGAAGCAAGGATTTTTCAAGGTTTTTGAAGATTCAAGTCAAGTTTCACAACTATTTGTTATTTGTTTGAATCTCTCTTCTTTTCCATCAATTTCTTTGAAATGGATTGATGATTTACGCATGATAATATAGGTTTTATGTGCTGGAAATTTTGATCTAAGAATGAGTTTTACTATTTTACGAAAAACATATGGATTTACAAGGAAAGTTTTAATTTTTACAAAGTATACATTGAACCCAAATTTCTCTTTATGACCAATCCTCTTGTATATGTCAAGGTTGAATTTTGTTTAAAGATTGGACATTAAATCAAGGCTGGTCATGTATAGTAATTAATGATTTTTGAAAGTTTTAAATTGATTTATCGAAGAACAACGATTTTCTTTACTATGCATATGTTTTAAATCAAATTAAGAAGAGATATTGCTTGATGGAAAATTCTGGACATTTTAGCTTTGTTAATAAATTAAATATTCATGTTTCAATTTTGTTTGAATCCATATTATGTCGCTGGAATTTTCTGGACATTTATATACATGTTATTATGTCAAAATTATGTCACAATTTTGTTTTGGAATAAGTAATGCTTGCTGGAAATTTTGGTACTACACTACATGAGATCTTACATGGCAAGTTTGATTAATTGTGGCTTAAATTTATGTTTATGCATGTACTTATGAAATTTTCCATGAAAATAGCTTGCTGGAAATTAGGAAAATAAATAGAAATATAAGAGCATGCATGGTATGGATTGTATTACTTGTGATTGAGTTGGTCAAAACCTACATAAGCATTTATTATGATAATTTTCCATGAAATTTATGTTTTGGATATGATGGGTTGATGAATACATATACACTTGGTTTCTTAGTTTACAAAACAAGTATGCATGATCACAAGTATGTAAGCATTAGCATGTGCATTCAAGCATGGATTTAAATTCAGTTTTATAATAAATGCACATCTACAAGATTTATTAAAAAATAAAGTATGTTTTCAAAGGAAACACCTTGTAGGCAAATTTGATAAGTTTAATATGGAGCTTTTATATATATGTATGAAACCACATAAGAGAAGACTTGGTTTTTATGGATCCGACCAAATTTGTAGGGCTTACATGGGCACATATAAACAGATTTGTGTATGTGGAAAGACTCATTGAGGATCACAATGAGGGCATGACTAATGCTCTTTAGCCAGAGTTATTGGCATTGGTTTGTACATGCATGGCTAGGATGCAAGTTGTCCCTTTTACCCCACTTACGCACATATGCCTCTTTATAGTTTGAAGTCTCTTGAGAAGATATTCAAGAGATAATTTGTATGGATTACCTACGGGTAATAGCTCCCATGGATATATGTATGAAAGTCCTACAATGGTGGTTATATTTTCAAATTAAATAAAGAAATTTTGGTTTAAATTATGCAAAATCTATTTGAAAGTAAACAAGTATGCATTGATTCATGAATAAGCATAAGCATTCCACATTGTGTGTGTGTGTGCATTGTGGAACTTACTGGTGATTTGTCACTCACTATTGTTTGCTTATGTGTATAGATAATGATACTGAAACTGATTAAGTGGATCGTGGCCTTAGGGAAATTATGAAGTGATGTTCCGCTATGTTAATCTGTATGATCCAAGTCAATAAAGTGTTTTACTTCCGCTATGCTAAGATATTAATTTCTTTACTCTGTTGAATAAATTGTAAAACCAAGACATTTTTTTAAGCTCTCTTTACATGTGGGTTAAGTATATGAATAATATTACTATTATCATGTGATTTTTACGAATTTATTTTTATAAAGTATGGATCCAAAGTAAAGAGGGAAAAAGAAAAAAAATTGGTCTTATTCTACGCCAGGCGTCACAGTTTTGGTATCAGAGCCCCGTTTATTTCAAACCCTATTTTTGTAAAATACTTATGACTCATTTAAAATGTATTTGGATTATGCAAGCCGAGACCCCTTCACAATCCCAAGGTACACGCTTTTTGTTTGTTTTATGTGATTATTTTTATATGAATATGTTTTGAGACTATGTGTTTCATTTGTAAAGATGGTAGGAAAGATTGTTCGCTCTCGTGGTGAGGTAAGTGATGCTGAGTCACGTTATGAACCTCCTAAGAGAGGTTCAAAAGATGATCCTATCGTATTGAGTGATTCAGAGGAAGTTGACCAAGAGGATAAATTAGAGGTTAACAAACGCAAGTGGGACGCCGCATTTAATGCGATGCTTGACGAAGAACAACAAGTTCTAGTTTTGGAGTACATGTACGGGCTTAGAGACGCGCTGCCATTCGAGGAAGGAGAACCTTTGTCGGCTTGGCTTACTAGTGAAGAGGACTATAAGAAGGAAAGAGATGAGATGCTTAAGTATGACGAAGTAGTGAGAATAAAGTTTATGAAGGAATTAGAAAAAGAAGACTTTGATCCTTTCCGATGCTCATCGTTTGATGCTAAACTTTAGAGTACCAAGAAGAAGCTGAAAGGAGATCCGGATGATATGGACTTCGAGATGAACTATGCTAGGGTGAACGAAAAGGATTATCAGGATTCCAATGATGATGAAGATGAGGAGCCTAAGACCCCACCCCATTATCATAGTGATGAGTTTTATGAAGATTCCTTGAGTGAGGAGCAGGAGTTAGGATTTATTTTCCTAAACTTACTTGGAGCTTTCTTTTCAGTTGTTTAGATGTTTATGTGTTGACTTGAATCACTTTGATGTAATAAACATTATTAAATGCTATTTGGTTTCTTAATAAAGTATGGATATTTTCTTCTATATGATTATGTACAAATTATGTGTGGTTGCTTAAAGAAAAGAAAATATATGGCCGCATAATATGGTGATTATGTTTAAGTTATACGTGCTTTCTGTCTTTAGATGGTATGACCACCTAAACTGACGAGTCCTAATGAGGGAACTAATATTGAAGCAATGATGCAAAATTTCCTTCAAGCAATGACGAATATGGCTGCACAAAACCGAGTGCAACAAGATGGAATTACAAGTGTAGTGGAACATTTTCAAAGACTACACCCACCGTCATTTGAAGGATTTTCAAATCCATTACATGCTGAGGAATGGATAAGGGAAATAGAGAAGATTTTGATGGTGATGACGTGTTCCAAGACTCAAAAGGTTACTTATACTACGTTTATGGTTAGGAAAGGCGCAAGTCCTTGATGGGATTTAATGAAAAAGACCTATGAAACTGCTGAAAACCTAATTGTGTGGACTAGATTCAAGAAGTTATTTCTAGAAAAGTATTTTCCATTTGTAAAGAGAAATGAGAAGGAAGCAAAGTTCATTCATTTGACTCAAGAAAATCCGTCGCTTGTAAAGTACAAGCAAAAATTTTATTAGTTGTCAAGGTATGCACCGCACTTGGTGGGCACCGAAGAACGTAAGGCGAGATATTTTACAGTAGGTTTACGACCTAATCTTTACAAAGCTATAGATGTGCTACGACTCAGTACCTATGTTGAGGTGTTAGAAAGGGCACAAATCATAGCCAAGGATGATTTTGTGACTAAAATTAAATCGGTGAACAACTAAAAGAAGTCTTGGAATAATAACAAAATGAAACAACATGGACGCAAGGGTGGAGAAAAGAAGCATAAGTATAATGGCGAAAGGAAGGATTTTCCATTATTTGCTATATGCAAGAAGTATCATCCTGGAGAGTGTCTCAAAAAGACCGGTGCATGCTTTAGATTATTTACGTGACTCGCGATTGTCCGGAGGCTTCCTAGGAGCAGAAACTGACTCAAGGACGAGTGTATGCATTGACTCGTGATGAAGCAGAGAAAGACCCCTCTATCATTGCAGGTATGGTTCACTTGGGTAATCTTAAGGCTTATGCTTTATTTGATTTAGGATCTACGCATTCCTTTATATCAAGACAAGTTGCATCTAAGATGATGGTGAAACCATCAAGATCAGACTCTGTATTTCATGTGACAACACTGTCAGGTGTTAGTATGTGTGCTAATTCTGTGTTTAAGTCTTGTCAAGTTTCCCTTGGAAGCAACACAATACTTGTGGATTTGATTGTGCTTGATATATATAATTTTGATATTATTTTAGGTATGGACTGTTTGTCTTGAAACAGAGCTCAAATTATGTATCAAGAGAAGCGAGTTCTCTTTAGTCTACTTGATGGACACTATTTTGAATTTGAGGGTACTAAAGTTGAACCTTTTCCATGATTGATCTCTATAATGCAAGCACGAAGGAGTTTACGAAATGATTTTCAAGGTTTTGTGCGAATGCTCAAGGCCCTCAACACGTCTTGATTGTGAATGAATTTCTAGATATGTTTCTTGAAGAACTACCTGCAATTGTCGCCTGATCAAGAGGTGGAGTTTGCTATCGAGGTTTTACTGGGAACTGCATCGATATCTAAGGCACCGTATCATATGGCACCTGCAGAATTGAAAGAATTGAAGGAACAACTGTAAGAACTTCTAGAATGAGGGTTTATTCGGCCAAGTGTTTCCCTATGAGGAGCACCCATTTTGTTTGTGAAGAAGAAGGAAGGATCCATCCAACTGTGCATTGATTATAGAGAACTGAATCGTGTGATGATCAAGAACAAGTGCCTGTTACCAAGGATTAGAGATTTATTCGATCAACTGCAAGGAGCTAGCATGTGTTTGAAGATTGATCTACGATCCGGCTACCACCAATTGAAGATAAAAGAGGTGGATATACCGAAGAGTGCTTTTAGAACAAAATATGGACACCATGAGTTTTTGGTTATGCCATTCGGACTAACTAATGCAATTGCTGCTTTCATGGACTTGAGGAATCGAGTGTTCAATGACTACTTAGATAAATTTGTTATTGTCTTCATTGATGATATACTGGTTTATTCCAAGAGTGCTGTAAAGCATGAGGAACATCTAAAAGTTGTGTCACAACGGTTACATGAGAAGCAACTTTATGCCAAATTCAAGAAGAGCAAATTCTGGCTTGAGAAGATTTCATTCTTAGGTCACATTGTGTCTAAAGAAGGGATACAAGTTTATCCGAGCAAAGTTGCGACTGTGCAAGATTAGAAAAGACCATCAAATGTAGGAGAAGTATAAAGTTTCCTAGGTTTGGCTTGTTACTACAAAAGGTTTGTGGAAGGTTTTTCAAATATTGTTGTTCCGTTGACACAATTGATGAAAAAGCATGTGAAGTTTGACTGGATTGAGGCTTGCAAGAAAAGTTTCTTGGAGCTTAAAGAAAGACTAATTACAGCCCCTGTACTCACTATACTAAATGGAAAAGACAAGTTCGTAATCTATAGTGATGCTTCTGGCAAAGAATTAGGCTGCGTACTTATGCAAAACAAGAAGGAAATCACTTATGCATCATGACAGTTAAAGCCGTATGAACGCAACTATCCGACGCACGATCTGGAGTTAGCTTTCGTCATTTTTGCATTGGAGATTTGGAAACATTACCTTTATGGTGTGAAGTGTGACATTTACACTGATCATAAAAGTTTGAAGTATTTCTTTACTCAAAAGGAGCTGATTATGAGACAACGAAAATAGTTGGAATTGGTTAAGGATTATGATCGTTCTATCAATTATCATCCTGAAAAAGCCAATGCAGTAGTCGATGCTTTGAGTAGAAAGTATGCTAGTTTCAGTGGTAATCTAATTACTACACAACTGCATATTTTGGAGGACTTAAGAGAATGGATATTGAGTCAGTTCCTAATCAATATTCATACATGTTATCTACACTCAAGGTATAACTGTCACTAGTTGAGAAGATTAAGGAAGAACAAGTGAGATACGCAAGTCTGAAAAAGATTAAGGAAAGGAAAGAGGCCTGAGCTTAATCTCACTGGAGATGGAACTCTAAGGTTTGGAAGTCCTCTGTGTACCTAGCGTTGAAATGATCAAGAAGGAGATATTAGTGGAGGCTCATTATATGCCTTACACAGTACACCCTAGAGCTACTAAGATGTACAAGTACGTCACCAAAGTTTATTGGTGGAACGGTATGAAAAAGAACATAGCAATGCTCGTGGAGCAATGTCTAATGTGTCAACAAGTGAAGGTAGAACATCAAAGACCCTCTGAAATGCTCAAACCTTTGATGATTCCTGAATGGAAGTGGAAAAATATCGCCATTGAATTTGTTGTGGGATTACCATTATCTCAATATGGTAATGATGCAATATGGGTAATAGTGGACCGACTTACCAAGTCTACTCACTTCTTACCTATGCATATGATGCATCCTATGAAAAAGTTGGTGCAACTTTATGTTGATGAGATTATGAGAAAGAACGATTTAAACATTTGAAGATATGTTGTGTGCTTATATGCTGGATTTTCAAGGGAACTGGGAGAAACATCTAACACTTGTGGAGTTCGCGTACAACAACAGTTATCATGCAACTATTGGCATGACACCTTATGAAGCTTTGTACGGAAGAAAGTGTCGATCTCCAACATATTGGGATGGAGTAGGAGAGAGAAAAACTACTTGGACCCGAGATTCTACAGCAAACCAGTGAAGTCATAAGTAGAATTCGTCAAAGAATGAAGGTAGCTCAAGATAAACAAAAGAGTTATGTTGATAATCGGTAGAAAGATCTAAGTTTCGACGTAGGAAAAGGTCTTTCTTAAAGTAGCACCGATAAAGGGTGTTATGAGGTTTGGGAAGAAAGAAAAGCTAAGCGCACGTTACATTGGACCGTTTGAAATTTTGAAAAAGATTGGTGATTTGGCTCATTGTTTGGCTTTGCCACCAAACTTATCAGTGTATACGAAGTGTTTCATGTATCTATGTTGACGATCTTACCTATGAAGAGAAACCGGAGGAAATTTTGGATCGATGAGATCAACTGCTAAGGACTAAAACCATTCCTTTGGTTAAAGTTCTTTGGAGAAACCATGTTGTGGAAGAGGCAACAAGGGAACGTGAAGATGAAATGAAATCCAAGTACCCGAGTTTGTTTTTTGGTAAGTTTTGTTTCATGTTCGAGTAATTTCAGGGATGAAATTTCTTTTTAAGAGGGGTGAACTGTAATAACCTCCTCCAAAATATGTGTGTTAGTGTGTTTATTTGTGGAATTTCCACTTGTATGCTTGAGCCCGAGTGTATACGAGTGAGTTTATGAAGCATTATATGGACACGAAGTTAGAAAACGTCAGGTGCAATGATAGGTTCTATATTAGGCGCCTGACATGGTTCAAAGTTTGCTATTTTTAGGTGCAATGATCGGCGCCTGACATGATTCAAAGCTTGGTACTTCCACAACCCGAGCGTGTCAGATACATAGTCAGGCAAAGTGAGAGGCGCCTGACATGCTACAGAACTGTACAGTGAATTTAGAGCTGTGTGTGCGTGAATGTGGATACAATTTGATTTGTACCAGCATGTATGTGCATGTGTGTGTCTTTAAAGTTGACATCGATTTATGTGTGTATTTGATATTTACATTTATGATTTTTAATTGGCATTAGCCGATAATTAAGTGATTGATACTTTCCTTATATGAAATAAGAAAAGTAAGAGCTATGAAATAAGGTAAGTTTTGACTAGGTTTGTCTTTAAATTAAGAGGTATCTAATAGAAAAAAATTTCTGCAATTCTCTTCTCCTCTTAGTGTTAAAATTTTCTGAAGAAATTTTGTGTGATCATGTAAGGATTTTTCAAGAGTTTTGAAGATTCAAGGCAAGTTTCACAACAATTTGTTATTTGTTCTTATTTTTTTGAATATCTTTTCTTTTCCATCAATTTCTTTGAAATGAATTGATGATTTACGCATAATAATATAGGTTGTATGTATTGGAAATTTTGATCTAAGAATGAGTTTAACTATTTTATGAAAAATACATGGATTTATAAGAAAAGCTTTGATTTTTACAAAGTATATATTGAACCCAAATTTCTCTTTATGGCCGATCCTCTTGTATATGTAACACCCGAATTCTAAATTATATATATATTATTATTATTTAGTTAATTGTTTTATTAGTTATTTATTATTGGATTAAATTAATTACTTGATTGGTAGTTAAATAGAATTTAATTAGGAAGTTGTGTCTAATTAGGAAACCTAAACCTAATAGGATTAGTCCTTCTGAAACCCTAAATATATATATATATAATTATGTACAGTGGCTGCTGGAAGTTTAGAAAAAAAAAAACAGAGGTAGAAGGGCAAAAAAAAGAAAAGAAAGAGGGAAAAAAAGAAAAAGGGAACGGCTTCCGAGGGGAAAGAAAAGGACAAAAAAAAAAGGGTGTGTGTTTTTGGTAAGGTTTGGAAATAATTAATTGCTTTTGGTTAGTTTGCTAAGAAGACAATTAAGATAAGTTCCACACCCTAATTTATTAAGTTGCAATTTCTACTTCTTTTTCTCTAAGGAATTTTGTGGATCTTTGGCATGAAATTTTGATGTGATTGTTGGTTGTCCATACCAATATATTTGTGGTTTGCACTAAACTTTACTGAATGGATGTACTTGGATTTATATATGTATATATATATATATGATCGATTGAATTTATGATTAAATATATTAATTTTTAATTTAGCTTATATTCTACGTTATAAAATAAGAAAATATATATAAATCCATAAATATATATTATAGCATGTGAGTAAGGAAGTTCATGGTCTAAGTAGGTTGGGTGATTCATTAAATGTTATGTGCATATATGATGTACGTGTGAGGGGATGTTGACTTACAAATTTTAAATAGGTTATATGGTTGCCGTGCCTTGAACATTAATTGCATGCATACAACAGATTGGATAAATATAAATATGTATATATTACGATTTATAATTATAAATATATATAGGTAGGTGAGTTATAGTTGGCGTGTATATATGTATAGTGCGTCTATGTAAGGATGTGGTTGCTAGTTTTTTTTTAATGTGTATATTTATTTACATATATATATATGAGAACAACCAAATTGATACCTATGATGAATACGAATTATATTTGTATGTGTTTATGCTTGCTGGAATTTTTATGGAGTTAATTACTTGTGTATTGATATACATATATATAAAATTGCTGAATTATATTTGGAAATTCCTACGCACACTTATGCGAATATTTTTCTTAAGTGATTAATGTATGCATGTGTGTGATTTATGAGTTTATGTTATACAAGTAAGTTATTTGTGTAATCATGACATATGCATACATGAGCATGAAAAGCATAACAAAGAAGTTTTTTTTTTATGATAAAGAAATTTGATTTCTAAAAAGCTTAAAGATTTAAAGTGTTTTTGAGAAGAAGTAGCCATGGCCATGCATTGTAGGCAATGTTTGTAGACAAGAAAGGAGCCTATGTATGTGTTTGTTCCATTTAAGAGAGGGGCTCAGTAATTCGGCTTATTGAGAGATAAGTTTGTATGGGCACATGTAAACATGTTGGTATATGTGAAGGACTCGTAGATGATCACAATGAGGCATGACTATTACTCTTTGCACGAGAGTGTATGGAAAAACTTAACTTACATGGCTAGGATGCAAGTGTGATTGTCTTCACTTATACTGTTTCCTCTTGATGGTTATTTGTTTTCCTTGAAAGTCAATTTCTTTGCTACTTTGGGAAAAATAAATTACCGACGGGTAATTTGCTCCCTATGAGTGTGCTATAAGTGAGATTGAGATTGCATGCTCCTATGTAAAAATTTAAGTCCTACAATTTTATATATGTGTTTCAAACTAAAATGATTATATACTTGTTTGATAAGGGAAATCAAACTTTTATGTATGAAGATTATTTGACAAATTACGACATGCATTTTTGCATTGCATTGACATATGCATGTGGAACTTGCTGAGTGACTTGTCACTCATTCCATTTTGTTTGCATGTGTGTAGGTGAGAACAGAAATTGAATAGGATTGCTTAGAGCATTAGCGTGGGGAAACAATTGGTAAGATAAATTTTCTCGGATTAGTACAAAACGCTTCCAAGACAAAATAAATATTTTACTTTTAAATTTTATTTCGGTTCAGGATATATCAGTTTAATTTATGACTTTCCTTAAGATTGTGGGTAAAGACAAAGATTTTAATTTGTTAGTTACTTTTATTTATTCAAAATATTTAATAAAATTTAGTTTAAAATTCCTAAAGATTTAAGTAAATTTATGTTATGTCCTGTATTTTATTTAAGAATAAGAAGTAACACCTCTTAGATTGAATCCTAGAGGTTTAGTTAAGGGGTGTTACAGTTTTGGTATCAAAGCCAAGTTTGCAAAAAAAAAAAATTGTACTAATCTTGCTCGCCTAGGTACCCACCCACGCACCAAGGTATGTTATGTTTATGATTTACTTTGAACAATTATTTGATTATATGTTATCTTCTTTTATTCTTAAGATGGGTGATAAAGAAAATAAGTTTACTCGATCAACTAGCTCAAAGGATAGGGGTGTAAGTGATGAATCAACTCCTAAATGTCAAAGGCTTAATCCAGAACCAAAGATGGATGGCAAGAAAACCTTGGAAGAAGATCCTACCATACCAAACAACAATGAAGAGATTGTTATTAAATATATAGAGGTCGATGAAAGGTTTACGCGGCTGCAAGATGAAAAGAAACAATTCTATGTGAAGGAATTTCTGAGCCAAGCTATGGTGGCGATTCCACTCCCTAATGGTCAGATTATATATAAGGACATAGATGAGTTAGCTGAGTTTCAAGTGAAATATCATAAGGATATGTACTGATGGTACTTAGCTTAGCTTAAGGATGATAGGTCATGTGCAGTTCATAGATCGGAATACGCACACTATGGCTATGAACCTCAAGAGGAGAATGAGAGGGAAGATAAGGACGATCTAGTGGAAGAATCCCCAACCGAAAAAGCTGAAGGAAGCCCTACGACTGTTCCAAGATCTCCTTGTCATGGATATCTTAGTGAATGAAGTTGTTAAGAGTAGATAGATAATATGTTTAGTAATATTATTCTTTATTAATGACTTATTCGTTGTCTATCAAAGTTCTTATTGAAAGTTAAAGATTAATAAAATAAAATAAAAATTTATTTAATTTTATTAAGCCAAAATTTCTCTTTCTTTAGATGGTTCGACCTACTAGAAACGTAAACCAAGCAGTAGGTGGCAATGTAGGCGGTAATGTTGATGGAATGACCCAACAACTATTTCAAGCTCTTACTAACATTACTAACCAAGGGCAGTAGCAACAGGGGGGCATAAGTGGGGTCGCAGAACAATTCCAAAAGTTTCACCCTCTAGTATTCAAAGGTTCTATTAATCCATTAGTTGCTGAGGATTGGATTGGAGAAATGGAGAAAGTCTTTACTTTCATGACTTGTATTGAGGCACAAAAAGTTATTTGTGCTTCATTCTTGCTGAAGAAAGGTGCTAGTCACTGGTGGGACATGACTAAAGAGCTTACCATATAGAAGACCACCCACTGGAATGAGAAAGGTTTAAGGAATTATTTTTTGAGAAATATTTTTTTTTTTGGTTAAGAAGAATGAAAAGGAGGCCGAATTTGTTAAGCTCATTTAAGGCAAACTTTCTTAGGTGGAGTATGAAAGGAAGTTTGAGGAATTATCTCACTATGCACCGCATCTGATCAATACGGAGGATCGAAAAGCATGACGTTTTAAGGCTGGATTGAGACCTAATCTTTATAGAGCTATTGCTGTATTATGACTACCCACATATGCAAAGGTCCTTCAAAGAGTACAACTAGTAGCAAACGATGAGACAGCCGCCGAGGTTAAGACAATTGAGCAAGGTTCATCTTCGGACAAAAGATCATGGTGCCAAAATAACAAGCGAAAAGGGAATGGAAAGAAGTGGGATAGTAATAAGAAGCCAAAGGAGGAGGGCAATCGAAGAAATGTCCCTTTATGCAAGGATTGCAATAAGCGCCACTTTGGCGAATACTTTAGGAAAACGGGTACTTGTTTTAAATGTGGAAAGGTTGGACATATTATGCGGAATTGTCCCGAATTTGGTAAGGAACAGCAACCGACGCAAGAAAGAGTTTATGCGTTAACTAGGGCTGAGGCTGAGAAGGAATCTACTGTGGTGACAGGTGTGATTTCTATAGAAGGTTTAGATGCTTATGCTTTATTCGATTCTGGCTCTACGTATTCTTTTGTGTCTAGTCTATTTGTATTTAAGATAAGAATTGTACCTGTACGTCTTGATTGTGATATGATAATTGTAACACCATATGGTATTAGTGCATGCAAATTCTGTGATGAAATCGTGTAAAGTTTGTATCGAAAACAAAAAGCTTTGTGTCGATTTAGTAATTCTTGATCTGTGTGATTTTGATGTGGTTTTTGGGATGGATTGGCTATCTAGTAATAGGGCACATATAGAATATAAAGAGAAGCGAGTTCTCTTTGGTCCTGTAGATGGCCACCATTTTATGTTTGAAGGAGTTAAAACTACAAAGTCACATAAGTTGATAATTGCTATGCAAGCATGAAAGTGTTTATGTAAAGGTTGTTAAGGGTTTATGATTAGTGTCTATAATATAAGTTTGGATACTCCTAGACCACAACATGTCAAAGTTGTCAGAGACTTCTTAAATATGTTTCATGAGGAATTACCTAATTTGCGACCGGATTGAGAAGTTGAATTTACAATTGACTTAGTACAGGGAATGATGCCAATTTCAAAGGCACCTTATCGGATGGAACCGATGGAATTAAAGGAGCTTAAGGAGTAGTTACAAGATCTATTGGATAAAGGCTTTATCTGACCAAGTGTGTCTTCATAAGGAGAGCCAGTATTATTTGTAAAAAGAAGGATGAGTCAATGCGATTATGTATTGATTATCGAGAGTTGAATAAGGTGACGATTAAGAATAAGTATCAACTCCAAGGTGTTGGCACATTCTCAAATATAGATCTTCGATCGGGTTATCACCAATTGAAGATTGAGGAGGATAGACCGAAAAGCTCATTTTGAACAAGATGTGATCATTATGAGTTTGTGGTAATGCCTTTTGGACTACGAATTCACTAGCGATGTTTATGGATTTGATGAATTGAGTATTCTATGATTATTTGGATAAGTTTGTGATTGTGTTTATTGATGATATATTAGTATACTCAAAGAATGTCGAAGAACATGAAGAGCATTTACGAGCTGTTCTGCAATGTCTACGAGAAAAGCAACTCTACGCTAAATTTAAAAAATGTGACTTCTAGCTTGAAAGTATTTCTTTTCTTGGACATGTAATTTCCAAAGAAGGAATACAAGTTGATTTAAGTAAAGTCGCTGCTGTGCAAGAATGGAAGAGGCCATCTAATATAGGTGAGGTAAGGAGTTTCCTTGGATTGACAGGCTACTATAGGAGATTTGTACAAGGATTTTCAAAGATTACAATGCCACTAACATAGTTACTAAGGAAAAAGACCAAATTTATATAGTTTAAAGAATGTGAAGAAAGTTTTCAAGAACTCAAAACTAAGTTGGTTACTGAGCCAATATTCATTATTCCAAATAGCGAAGACAAGTTCGTAATTTATAGTGATGTATCGGGGAAAGGACTAGGATGTGTGTTGATGCATAATGATAAAGTTGTTGTGTATGCCTTACGACAACTAAAACTGTATGAGTGCAATTATCCTACACATGACTTGGAGCTCGCGGCACTAGTATTTGCCCTAAAGGTATGGCAACATTATCTTTATGGTACATAGTGTAATTTATATACAGATCACAAATGTCTCAAATATTTCTTCACCTTGAAAGAATTGAACATGAGAAAAAGAAGATGGCTCGAGTTAGTGAAAGATTATGACTGCACAATAAATTATCATTCGGGTAAAGCAAATGCAGTAGCTGACGCTTTGAGTAGAAAGTATGCGGGTTTTAGTGGTAATTTAATTACTACCCAACCACACATTTTGGAAGAGCTGAGAAAAATGGATATTGAATTAGTTCTCAATCAATATTAACACATGTTATCAGCCCTCCAAATTCAACCATCAATCATAGACGAGATTAAAGAGGGTCAAGAAGAAGACAAGACTCTTAAGAGGATTAAAGGAGAAGTGACACAAGGACAGAAACCTGAGTTTAGGTTTGATGGTGATGGAACTTTAAGGTTTGGTACTCGAATATGTGTTCCAAATGATTATGAGTTAAAGAGAGAAATCCTATTAGAAGCACATTGTACGCCTTATACAGTTCATTTAGGACCTACGAAGATGTATAAGGGTATTTCTAAGGTTTTCTGGTGGAATGGGATGAAGAAGGATTAGCAAAATTTGTGGAGCAGTGCTTAGTATGTCAACAAGTTAAAATTGAATATCAAAGGCCATCTGGTATGTTAAAGCCACTGATGATCCTTAAATGGAAGTGAGAACATATTACCATGGATTTTGTTACAGGATTACCTATGTCTTAACATGGTAACGATGCCATATGGGTAGTTGTGGATCAACTCACAAAATCGACTCACTTTTTACCTATGCGAATGACCCATACAATGGAGAAGTTAGCGCAATTTTATATGGATGAAATTGTTCGACTACACGGAGTATCGGTAACGATAGTGTCAGATCGAGATCTGCGATTCACATCGTCATTCTAGAAAAGTTTGCATAAAGCAATGAGAACAAGATTGAATTTCAGTATGGCTTTTCACCCTCAAATAGATGGACAGTCTGAACGGACGATTCAAACTCTCGAGGATATGTTAAGGACATGCATGTTAGATTTCCAAGAAAGTGGGGAAAAACATATTCCGTTAATAGAGTTTGCTTACAATAATAGTTTCCATGCTACAAAAGGTACGGTACCATATGAAACATTGTATGGAAGGAAGTGTAGATCTCTTATGCATTGGGATGAAGTTGGAGAGAGAAGGCTACTTGGACTAGAAATTGTACAACAAACAAGTGAAATAGTTGAAAAAATTAGACAAAGAATGAAGGTTGTACAAGATAGACAAAAAAGTTATGCTGATAATCGAAGAAAAGATTTGGAGTTTGAAGTTGGTGATAAAGTGTTTCTAAAAGTTGCACCAATGAAGGGAGTAATGAGATTTGGAAAGAGGGGTAAGTTAAGACCACGATACATTGGACCTTTCGAGGTATTGGAAAGAGTTGGAGATTTAGATTATCGTCTAGCATTACCTCTGAAATTGTCAAGTGTACATAACGTATTTCATGTATCTATGTTGCAAAAGTACATACATGATCCTTCGCATGTAATTGAATTTATACTGTTGGAAGTAAATGAAGACCTCACATATGAAGAAAAGCCGATTCAGATATTGGAAAGAAAGGATCAAGTGCTTAGGGGCTAAGACGATTGCACTAGTTAAGGTGCGATGGGGAAATCATTCGGTGGAAGAATCAACTTGGGAACGGGAGGATGAAATGAAGTCCAAGTATCCAAATTTATTTGATTAAGTGTTTGTAAGTAAAACAAATTTTGGGGACAAAATTTTTTTTTTAGGAGGAGTGAATTGCAACACCCAAATTCTAAATTATATGCATATTAATATTATTTAGTTAATTGTTTTATTAGTTATTTATTATTAGATTAAATTAATTACTTGATTAGTAGTTAAATAGAATTTAATTAGGAAGTTGTGTCTAATTAGGAAATCTAGACCTAATAGGATTAGTCCTTCTGAAACCCTAAATATATATATATATATATATATATATATATATATATAATTATGTATAGTGGCTGCTGGAAGTTAAGAAAAAAAAACAGAGAGAGAACGGCAAAAAAAACAAAAGAAAGATGGAAAAAAAAAAAAAAGGGAACAGCTGCCAAGGGGAAAGAAAAGGAGGGAAAAAAAAAAGGGTGTGTGTTTTTGGTAAGGTTTGGAAATAATTAATTGATTTTGGTGAGTTTGTTAAGAAGATAATTAAGATAAGTTTCACACCCTAATTTATTAGGTTGCAATTTCTACTTCTTTTTCTGTAAGGAATTTTGTGGATCTTTGGCATGAAATTTTGATGTGATTGTTGGTGGGCCATACCAATATATATGTGGGTTGCACTGAACTTTGCTGAATAGATCTGCTTGGATTTATATATATATATATGATCGATTGAATTTATGATTAAATATATTAATTTTTAATTTAGCTTATATACCACGTTATAAAATAAGAAAATATATATAAATGCATAAATGTATATTATAGCATGTGAATAAGGCAGTTCATGGTCAAAGTAGGTTGGGTGATTCATTAAATATTATGTGCATATATGACGTACGTGTAAGGGCTGTTGACTTACAAATTTTAAATAGGTTATATGGTTGCCGTGCCTTGAACATTAATTGCATGCATACAATAGATTATATAAATATGTATATATTACGATTTATTATTACAAATATATATAGGCAGGTGAGTTATAGTTGGCGTGTATATATGTATAGTGTGTCTATGTAAGGATGTGGTTTCTAGTGTTTTTTTAATATGTATATATTTATTTACATATATGTATGAGAACAACCAAATTCATACCTATGATGAATACGAACTATATTTGTATGTGTTTATGCTTGCAGGAATTTTTATGAAGTTAATTACTTGTGTATTGATATACATATATTTATAATTGCTGAATTATATTTGGAAATTCCTATGCACACTTATGCTTTCAAAGTAAAGTATAATTGCTGAATTACCTGTGTATTGATATACATATATATAATTGCTGAATTATATTTGGTGTTAATTACTTTATTGAAAAGTAAAATATGTTTTCAAAAGAAACACCTTGTAGACAAATTTGACAAGTTTAATATGAAGCTATTATATGTATGTATACAACAGCATAAGAGAAGACTTGGTTTTTATGAATCCGACCAAATTTGTAAGGTTTATATGGGCATATGTAAACGGATTTGTGTATGTGAGAGGACTTATTGAGGATCACAATGAGGGCATAGCTAATGCTCTTTGGCCAGAGCTATTGGCATCGGTTTGTACATATATGACTAGGATGCAAGTTGTCCCTTTTACCCCACTTATGTACATATGCATCTTTGTGGTTTGAAGTCTCTTGGGATATGCTGCTCAACTATTCAAGGGATAATTTGTATGGATTACCTACGGGTAATAGCTCCCATGGATATATGTATGAAAGTCATACAATGGTGGTTATGTTTTCAAACTAAATAAAGATATTTTGGTTTGAACTATTCTAGATATGTTTGAAAGTGAACAAATGTGCATTGATTCATGAATAAGCATAAGCATTCCACGTTGTGTGTATGTACATTGTGGAATTTGCTGGGTGATTTGTCACTCACTCTTGTTTGCTTATGTGTATAGGTAATGGCACTAAAACCGATTGAATGGATCGTGGCCTTGGGGAAACTTCAAAGTGGTGTTCGGCTATGTTAATCTGTATGATCCAAGTTAATAAAGTGTTTTGCTTCCACTATGCTAAGATATTAATTTCTTTACTCTGTTGAATAAATTATAAGACCAAGATATTTTGTTAAGCTGTCTTTACATGTGGGTTAAGGATATGAATAATATTACTATTATCATGTGATTTTTACAAATTTATTTTTATAAAGTGTGGATCAGAAGTAAAGAGGAAAAAAAAAATTGGTCTTATTTTACGCTAAGCGTCACAGTCCTTCCTCAAAATTGCCCTTAGAACTTCTTTGTTTTTGACTTCTCTCCGCCTCTTGGTATTGTTTGAACCTTTCCAAAATAGAATAATGAACTGAATGAACCAATGTGCTATTTTCCTTAAACATGAATAAAGCTTTGCCTTATCCACAAAGGTATTCCTTCAGCCCTTCCCTTTAATTTATATCCAATGCCATTCAAAAGCAATATCCTTGTCTTCTATTTCAAAAATGGTCTCTTCATTAATTTCATCCTTGAAATTGCTTTTGAGAAAAAGGTTTCATTTGATGTTCCTCCTTTAACTACGATCTCAGTTTTGAATTCAGAGTCATTTATAGTGATTGGGTTCAATGGTGTACTACCCTTAGCAAACCTCTTAGAAAAACACAAATACAATATCAAAGTCAAAAATAAAACTTATAACATACCTTATGATCATGGTGAAGCTCATGAGGTATCTTCTGGAGTACAACTAATCTCCAAAATTAAATATTTGTAACATTCTAAAACATAATAACATAAAATATATATATATATATATATATATATATATATATATAATCAAATTGTGCCACATGATTCAACGTGGCTTTGATACCCAAACTTTAACACACCCCAAACCAAGTTTCATATGTCAAATAAGGTCAAAGTGGCTACCAAAACAAAATATATGGAAATAGATAAGAAGAAAGAAAGCATTTATTAATGTAGAAAGAAAAAATCCTTTATTATTTTAAACTATTATTCAAGTTTGCTCAAGATCATCAAACATTCAAAGTAAGATCCCTACACACATTGTATCTATGTTTGTGTTTTGGTGTTGTGATGATTGGATACTTACTTGATTGAATAAGAAATTTTAAGTTGATTTATTGTGAAGTTATGAAAGATATTATTGTGATGTGTTTAGCGTGACCGGAAAACCTACTGGGTTTTGTAAACTCATGTTTTAGTTTTATTAAATCTATGATGGCTCAAAAGGAAATCTTTCGGGGTAATAATTAATTTGGGATAATTGTGTTTAAGTTGTATTGATGTATTCAATTTACTTGATTAAAGACTGCATGATAATGTTTAGTTTATTATTTATATTTTAATTAAGAATGAGATTTCTTTTTGACAATTGATTAAAGTTTTAGTTTAATTATTAAAGTGAATGTGAGACGGTTAAAGTATGGAATTTGATTATCTATTGAAATTAATTTCAAAAGGATTTCAAAGCTTTTGTAATTTCTGCATGTTTTATTTTGGTAGCCATCCTAATCTTATTTGACCTAAGAAACTTAGTGTGTTATAATTTGTATTATAAAAAGGAGTTTGGCTTATCTACATTAATTATTTTTAATTTTTTAAAACAAAATTGATGTATGAGTTTTGGATTAAGCATTTAATTGTTGTATGAGTTCTAAACTGAGAGTTTTTAATTGTTATTAGGATTACGATGATGATTATGTTTTTAATTGAATAAGTATTTATGGCAGTCAATGTCCTATTATTCTTTTAATTAGAAAAAATAGAATCCTATTGTAATTGATATTTTCAAAATAAAAAAATTAAAATAAAACAATTAAATAATTAAAAACATTACCTTAACTATTTATTATTTAAATTTTAAATTAGCTTTTTTAAAAGATCGGATTCCCACTGGTGGCTTTACATAAAGAGCAATCAACGTAAAACTTTAGGTTTTGAGGATAAAAAACATTCAAAAGAGTTCTAAGACAATCAGGAAACCAAATTAGAAAGCTCTTAGTTTCCAAATTTAATTCTAGTAGTCAGATTGTGTTTGCATTTTGAATACCTTAAATCTTCCAAAAACTTCTTGAACAATATGAAAAATAAAGCTCTATGTCTTTTCGTTTCAACCATATATTACATGCCTAAAAAAAAAAATTGAAAAACCCTTGAAATACCATTTCTCCCAAAACTTTGTAATTCTACTAGATTGCTACAAACACTAGATTCAATTTCAAACTGGTATTGATTGGCCATCCATAAAAGTCTAGAAAAATTCATCAATCATCAATGTCTTAGCTTTCATTTGCAACTTGTGTCATGCAAAACAACCTTAAACAAATCAAGTTATGATCAAAAGAGTTCAGACTGCGTAGGATCTAAAGTGTATTTGAAATTTTTTTTCGTGATCTTCAAGTAATGTGCCTTGGTCTTCAATGTGCTTAATCAAATTATTTTTCTTCACTTGAAATCTTTATAAATCTTCAAAATTAGGTATAAATTTCTTCATATTGTCACATCTTCGTATTTTCAATGCCTAATTCAAAACAATGTAAAATGACATAAACATCCTAAAATTAGTAAATAAATAAATAAAAACTAAATGCAAGTAAAAATACATAAATAATGTATATTTTAAGCTTATCACTGACCTCTTATTAGTCCAAGGTTTGTAGCAAACCTTGTACCAAGTGCCTAAATGTCTTAGGTTTGTGTAGCACTTATCTCAACGAGTAGCTTTTGGGACAACAATAATATGTGCTTAAAAATAGGGCTTAAGTTTTCTCAAAGAAACCAGGAAAGCTAAAACTAGCTACATTATATCTAGATATCAATTCTTAGCTGAGACCATGAAGTGGCTCACGTAGTACACGGGTAGCTGAGCTACACCTTCTTCCATGATCAAAACTAAGCTTACTATTGTATGTGAGATAGTAAGGTATAGGAGCAAGAACTCATCCAACCTGCGTTTGGACAAAGCTTTTCGGCCTTCTTACCAGTCTGCCTCCTTGCTATTGCATTGTTTTTTCTAGTTCCCATTACTTTTTTACTTTAAATATAAGTAAAATATAAACCTTAAGTAAAAATCATTTAATGAAACTTAAGTTATTTATTTGTTCTTTTCAATGATTGAAGAAATGAAATGAAATGAAAGGGATTTTCCAAGTTTTAAAAACAAAATGAATGGACTGGATTGAATCAGCAATATATAGATCCAATACAATAACAAGGTAGAAATAATTAGAAGTAGTTGAATCAACTCTTAGTGATGAAGAAGAAAGAGTTGTGTATAAGGGAATGATTACACTAGTCCATGCTGAGTCATAGACAGTGCCTCAAAAAGCACAGACGAGCCACATGCAGGGAAACTTGCACATATGATTCTGGTTGGGGTCCCGATATACTGTACTAATATGTATAGGTCCCGATAATTTGAGTGAGATTGTCATGGCGCAAAAGAAGATATGGTCCAATATTCTTATGCTCTTCATTTCTCATCTAGCAGAAACTAATCGAGCTTCATTTGATCTTCCAAATGCAAAAGTTGAATCAGTTGCAGGCTATAATGTAGAATATGCATGGGATGAGGACTTAATAGTCCATTATTTGTATAAGCCAATGTCCTAGGGTCTCGGGGACTCATTTTGACTGAAACAAAGGGTGGTTCTTTACCAACTTTGAGCCGTATAAGAGGACCTTTCGGAAGGACGACTGATTTTACCCCTTGAGCATGAAATTAATCGAGAGTGAACCTATTTACAGGGGGATTTTCCATTTATTGTATCATTTCAGACAATAGCTACCTTGCTGTGAAAAACCTGATTAGTTATTTGGAACTCAAACCTTAACACGAGCCTTATTACCTTGCAGCATTTAATTGCTCATTCATTGCTTTAGACAACTCCTTGCTACTAATGGAACACCTTTTCCTGCAGGCTTCCATGTTGATGGTTACATCCGACGCGTCACCGAAGACTACTCTCGACTAATACATATTGAAATGAAAGCCCCTGACTCACCCCTAGAGCTGGAAGAAGCCAAGCTACCCCAACTCAAAGACTTCACTATATTAGAGACGACTGCTTCAATTGAACTACCCTGAAAGAGTCGAAACTAAAGACAAGGTCGAACCAAAAGCTACAAAGCCAGTTTGAGCAGCATCATTAGGAAAAGCCCATGCTTTGACTTGATAGATGGAGATTGAACTAACTTTCTCTCTGCCTTCAAAATTTGGGCTTACAAGGATGGAAGCCCCTAAAAAGTTAGTCCGAATGAACTATCTTCTTCAATTAGATAAGAAAGAGTCCAACCCCGAAGCCCAAGCAAGCCCTAGTTTTGAAATCTATATGCAATCCTACTTTTATGAGGTTTTATTCCAGCTTTTATTCACATTCACCACCGGTGGGGCAACTTGCAAACTCTTTCTAAAAGTGGTGGTCGTGTTAGTCCTTAAGCTGAATAAAGGACTTTTCACACTCTGTGATCTATTCAAACTTGTTAATCCTCTTTAATATCTTTGAAAAGGGGAATCTTATAGTAGTTACTATTGAAGCAAAATGGCTAAGAGCTGTCAACCTAATAGCCAGCCTCTGTACCTCCTTAACTTACTTTGGTAAGGTTGTATTAAGGATAGTTTCGATCTTGTTCGAAATTACTTCAATTCCTCTCTAGTTGACCATGAAACCTAAGAATTTCTTTGAGGCAACTCCAAATGCAGACTTTTCTAGGTTGAGTCTTGTTTTGTACTTCTTTAGGATGGAAAAGACCTCTCTCAGGTTTCTTAAATCCTACCATGGTTCTATACTCTTCACTAACATATAATCGACGTATTCCTCTATTGATTGGCTGATATATTCTACAAACATCTTGTTGACGAACCTATGGTAGGTTTCCCTCACATTCTTTAAGCTAAAAGACATGACTTTGTAACCATACAAGCCCTGGTTATTTATGAGGGTAGTCCTACCTTGTTCAAGATCATACATACTGATTTGGTTATAACCTGAGTATGTATTCATAAACTTAATAATCCATGACCAACTGTGGCATCAACTAATTGGTTAGGCAATGAAAAACTATATTTATGGCATGCTTTATTGTGGTCAATAAAGTTTATACACACCCACCATTGACCATTGGACTTTTTAAATAAAACCACACTAGCTAACCAAGAAGAATAGACAATCTCATGAATAAAATCAACTTTCTTCAATTTTTCAAGTTCCAATCTAATTACTTCGTACCTTTAAGGAGTGAAAATTCTTCTCTTTTAATGCACCATTTTATAGCTTGGATCAACATTAATACTATGCACCATGAATTTTGGATCTATGTTGGACATATCCTCATATGACCAAGCAAATACATATGCATTTTCTTTTTAAAAAATTTTAAAATATGAACTAAGGTTGGGACAATATAAAAAATCCAACCTTTAGTGTTTGGCTAGGGTCGGTTAGGTGCAACTAAATGTTTAGAAGCTCCTCCACTGATTCTTCTCTTGGTTCATCGTTCCTTTCCAAAGGTACTTTGTAAAAAATGAGTCCAAGAGGAGATGAGTGGTTTAGTGCCAAGTTGAGGATTGAATAGACTTGCTGGGGCGAAATCAATCTCCTTTAATCCAAACTCATTATAGTAGCCTTTCACCAAACCTATCCATGAACTCTTTAAACAGTTTGAACTAGTTACGCTCAGCTCTTCATTTAGACTAAGTTTGTTATCTACGCTAAGGTTGCTATCTAACCTAAGGTTCCTCATATTGGTCATTCTTTATCCTTTTTAGGGCTTGTAGTTGATCTCCTTCACATAATAGGTTTGTAAAAGTGTGCTCCTCTGATTTTTCAATGGTAGGGTCAATCCATGATGGTCTTGGCTCATGTTGGCTATGGCCACCATAAGATGCCGTGGGATTGAAAGCTGAGCTGAAAGGTTGCTAGTAGTAGACTTGTTTTTGTCTCCTCGTGGTCTCTCAACCATCTCACAGAAATGTAAAAACTTAGGTATAAGTCTAGAAAATAGAGTTTTTCCAAACTAAAGTGTACAAAACTTGTACTGAGGATAAAAAATAATACTTTTCAATGGAAGTAAAATGTTTTCCCAAACAAACAAAGAGCCAGGTTCAATTCAAAATGTGAAAGTGCTTTTCAAGAAAAAGAAAGCAAGAAATCTTTTAAAAACAAGTTGTGAATGGGTCACCTATCCTATATTTTCAAGAACATGAGTTTTTGAGAATACAAGGATCTAGGCATGGCTTTTAACTACATGAGAGTGACAAAGGTGGTATAACATATTCCTTTTAACTAAGCTCAGAAAATTTGTAAAGAATGTAAAACAACTCAAAGCCAAAAAACATAACCTGATGTTAGTCTTCGGAGTATATCCTTGTCACTTCCCACGAATGGTGCTATTATTGTCACCAAAATTTTGTGAAATACTAATGTGAGCCTTAGCCTAAAGAGATCTAAGCTATCTGAGTGAGCTTTGGATCATATCTAAATGACTAGGGAGCTAGGAACTTTGTTTGAGAGTACATCTAAACTAAGGTTGGACTAAGTTTCTTCTATAGCAGATGACCTATGACTAGAGGGATGGGTCAATAAGGGTGCCAACATGGTTATCGATGTGCACCCTCCGATGTCTAAGTCACTATTTTGCACATGAGGTAAATAAAAGTGGTGTATGCTGGAAGGTTAGGGGTATGCTTCTCTCTAAGAGCAAGTGATTCTCTTTGAGAGCACTTGAGAGACTTTCTTTTTCTCTCTCTAAGAGCATAGAGTGTTACCAACATGCTTCTCTTTCTATGATGAGAATTCGAACACCAATTAAAAGATTCTTCGAATGATGGCATGTATTATTTTATATAGGGTGGTAATGGCACGTTGGATGAGTAACACATGACAAATCGCCCTCTTTAGGATTCAGTCATATGTCCTCCAAGTAGGATTTTAGAATCTAGTCAAGCTGGCTTGGAGGATTGGAGAACCTATGTTAGGTTGGGTGGATATGGTACTTTGTACCGTCGACCTTTCTTAGAATGCCATATGGTAGTATAGATCAGCTTTCCAATACCAAAGATGGAATTTGACCTTATTGATTGGTGTTGTCTTTCCTATGTGATTTGCAAAGTCAACTTTCCCTTTTTATATAAGGATCAGGTTGGACAGAGATCATCTAAGGGTAGGTAGCTACCAATTCAAGTAAAATCCTTATATATATATATATATATATATATATATATATATATATATATATTTTCAAGTTTGATTTCCACCTAAGTCAAAGAGCTATGACTTGTTGAGGAAGCTTGGAAGAGGGTTTATGCTTTAAGCTTCCATCTCCTTTCTTAGGGACACCCTTGTGGGTGCATTAATTTCACCTTAGTCCAACATACATAGGTTGTTGGATGAGTTTTTTGATGTCATAGTCGGACCCAACATACATTAATGAAAAGAAGCTATATTTTTACAAAATTAAAATTTTAGCCTGAATTTACTTTTATACCTTTTTAATGCATTGAATTGATAATTAAATTCTTTAGCCCAATCAAACCACTCATACCGTCACAAATACCAATACAAAGGACCCATTATCTCCTTTCTCTTCTTCTTGACTGATTTACCTTCCTTTTCCTCATCGCCATCGCTATCTTGCTCTCCTCCTCCTCCTTTTCTTCTTCTTCTTTGTTGACGTTGCTATCGAAATGTAATTTAATTTTAGGCAAAATGATACATTTTTTTGGATCAATAAATCTACTCAAAAAAATATGTAAATTAAAGATTATCTTCTTAGCTTTTCAACAATATATCATATGCATCAATCTGAGTTCGGGAAGGTCTTTAAATTTACTTTTTTTTCAACAACATGCACTAGTACAAAGGTAGGCAACACAGTCGGTGGCCACCATAGAGCCATCGATGGGCCATCGATGACAACCACCCACCATTGGTGGCCACCATCACCCCATCGGTAGCCCACCGAAGGCCCTATGGTGGCTACCCTTGGCCTTATGGTGACCACCGACAACCCTATGGTGGACTTTGCACATTATTCTAATTCATATATTTTTTTTCAAGCCTAAAGCAATTCAAAAAATTATAAAAAAATATTAAAATTTTAGATTATCCTCTTAACTTTCCTATCATGTATCATATGTATAAATCCAATTTAGGTAAGATCTTTAAATTTAGATTCTTCCAACAGTGCACAAACTAGTCTATTGCGCACATTAGTCAGATTTGTATATTTTTTTGAAGTCTTATATCAACCTAGAAAATTATAAAAATATTTAAATTAAAACTTATCTTCTTAACTTTCCAACAATATATTATATGCGTGAATCGGAGCTTGAAAAAGTCTTCAGATTTAATTTTTTCCAACAACGTATACAAGTGCAAGGAACGGGCAGCACCTTTGGTGGCCACCATAGGACTTTCAGTGGGCCACTGATGGGGGAAAATCAACCTATAAGATTATGAAAAAATGTTCAAGTTAAAGCTTATCCATCATATGCCTCAATCTAAGTTTAGGAAGGTCTTCAAATTTAATTTTTTTCAATAACATGCGCAAGTCTAAAGGGCAAGCAGCACTGTCGGTGGCCACAGGTGGGCCATCAATGGGGAAAAATCAAACCATAAAATTTTAAAAAAATATTCAAATTAAGGTTTATCCTCTTAGCTTTCCAACATTATATCATATGCTTAAATTCGAATTCGGGAAGGTTTTCAAATTTAATTTTTTTTAACAGCGCACACAAGTGGAAAAGGCATCACCGTTGGTGGCCACCATAGGGTCGTCAATAGGGGAAACTCAATCTATAAAATTATAAAAAAAAAATATTTAAATAGCTTTCCAAGACTATGTCATATGCCTCAATCCGAGTTCGGAAAGGTCTTCAAATTTAATTGTTTTCAACACCGCGCATAGGTGCAAGGGTTGAGCAGCATTGTCGATGGCCACCAGTAGGGCAGTCGGTGGCCCATTGACGAGGGAAAATCAAATCATAAAATTTTAAAAAAATATTTAAATTAAAGCTTTTATCATTTTAGCTTTCCAACCATATATATATACCTCAATCTGAGTTTGAAAATGTCTTCAAATTTAATTTTTTCCAACAGTGTGCACAAGTAGCACCGTCAATGGTCACCATAAGGCAATCAGTGGACCACCGATGGGGGAAATAAAACCATAAAATTCTAAAAAAATATTTGAATTAAAACTTATCCTCTGAGATTTCCAACTATATATCATATGCCTCAATCTGAGTTCGGGAAGGTCTTCAAATTTAATTTTTAAGAAAACTCTATAATTTTCATCGTACACTATTCACTTCTTGCAATCATGATTGTAAAATTTTTCAGCGAATGTGATTTTTTATAAGTTACTTTTTTTTCATAAAAAAATTATATTAAATCCAAAATTATTAAGAAATCAATAACCTAATAAAAATTAGATAAAAAAAACTCTAAAATTATTGTGTATCGGTTATACATATATTTAATTTGGAAAGAGGGCAGAAGAGATATGCATTTAATTTGAAAAGAGGGCATGAGAGATAATAAGATAAAAGTATTAAAAAATTAATTAAAATTTTAATTTTTATAAAATATGGTAAAAATAATTTAAAGGCCTCCACCACTGCCTATGCTTATGACTTTGAAAAAGTCTTATTGGACCTTACTTGGCTTGATAAGCAAGCTAGAACTCTCTATCTTAAGTGCATCCTCGTTTTTCAACCATGTGTTCGGACTTCCATTGGGCTAAGCAGTTGACTCTTCATGGGCTAAGCTTTTTTTGTGCTAGTCTAAGATGAGGTTGGGTTTTTACGTACAACATGAGCCATAGAGCATTTGATGTTCATGCTCATGAAATAAAAATGTTTATAAGATGGCTATCTTCAGTGGTTGATATCGTATAAAAATATGATTTAATTGATTATTTCAAAATAGGTGTCAGTGTGATTTGTTCCACATTGGTTAGAAAAATTAGAAGCTAGGTTATTCTCTTACAAAATATACGGGTGCAAAGTCCCGCATTTGACATTTGTTGCATAACTAAAATGGGGGATTTTTTTTTTTTTTTTTTTACTGTAAATAGCCCCTTATTGCTAGTTTCATTTCTGTTTATTATAGCTATTAACTTTCCTAAGTCTTCTTCTTCTCCTATTTGAAAAGTAATAGCGGCTTCAATACTATAAAAGAAAAAACAAAATAGTATTGCTTTATTTATGGTGCTAAATGGTAAAAAAAAAAATAGTATAGTTTATTTATGGTGCTATAGTGTGTATTGAAGCTAACAACCCAAATTTAAAATAAGTAAAAATCATATAATTTGTTTGATAAGTTTAATATATTCTTATATTTTTGTTTGAGCAAATAATTTTTTTAATAAGATAAGCTCTCCTAGGTTATGCAACTCAAGTATCCTAAGCTCCAGTAGAAATAAAATCAGCCAATTTATAACAAGTTCAATAAAAAATACAAATAAAAGGTAACAAATATTATACATTTAATTTTTTATTCATACTTTGTATGTGTCATGTGCTCAGCATATATGAGTTACGGACTTTAAAAAATCATTTTTATTTATCTAATATACAGTTTTATGAAGAGTTAAAAAATATGTTGAAATGCATTTTAGTTGTTGAATCAATATTTATTAATTAAAAATATTTTAAAGATACACTTAGAAAATTTTTTTTTTCTTTCATAGTAATATATTTTGTATAATAAATAATATTTTTTTAAAAAATAAATAAATATAAATCACTTTTGGGCCCATAGGTTTTTAGGAGCGCTAGGCAAAGGCCTTAAAACTGCAATTTCATTAATATTTTTTGATGCATTTTATCCGAAGTCTGCAAATTTCTAGTAAACCATTTTTCTGATTTCTGCAAGCCAAAGGAAAAAAAAAAAAAGAAGGAAAAAAAAAGAGAAGAAAATAATTCTTTAATTTCTACTAACAACAAAGATGTGTTTCAAGTTTATTATTTTGATTTTGATTTTGATTTTCTTTTGGATCAAGTTGATCAATTTACATGATATATTTGCATCAAAGTACAGCAATACAAGTATATTTTTAAAACAGATGTATCATGCATGTATATACATATATAACGGCTGGTTCGATTGTTTCCAATATTAGATCAATATTGTTCTGAGTATATTATCCACATAAACCAATGCAAACATCTTTTAATTAGGTGGGACTATCATTCCAATCTATATTTACACACATAATTATAATGTAATTGATTAACTTCATCTTTCATAAAGTTGTTTAAAGCAATAGTCATGATTATCATATCTATGTGAAAAACAGCCTACCTACTTTGAGTTTGACGGCAAGGAACCAACATGAAAATTAATTAATTTCATAAGAAACCACTGACATATTTTTAAGAACAATTTTATGGTTACTACTTGTAAATATTTATGAGTAACGTAATATTATATAATTATCAGCTTTAAAACTGCTAGTGTCAAAGATGTAAGCACTTTTTCTTGACAAACACAAGTTGGAAGAAAGAAAAAAGTTAAAATTTTGGAAAAACAATGCATTATTATAGAAGCAAATCTAGAAAAGTCGGCAAATCCTATACAAATGTAGTACATTCCATCTGGGTTTGTGGCCTCTAAGGGGGTAGAGTGGTTGGAAGGGTTAGATCAATAGGGATGGGGTAATTATAAATATTATTGGATGAAATTTACAAGATACTGATGCGAAAGATCCTATAGCTAGATAAGTTGGCACATCAAATTCATGAGGCTAATGAAAACAATAACACGTCGTACAACATGCCAGCTAAGGTTATGGAGATGAGGGGTGCCAGAAACATAAATAAGTTAAGGTTTCTTTACTCTTTAGACATTTCTTTGTCAATCCCAATCTAAGGGAAATTGTCCGTCTTTCGAATGGACTTGTATACATAAAGTCGTTGCAATATTTGATTTTGGTGTCTTTTTAATTATGGGATAGTGTGGTATGCTTTCAAGACATGCTTGCAATTAAACAATAATGGGGTGGTTTTCTATACTGATACAAATTAAAAAGTTTTATAACTTTAAATGATGTGTTTATTTACTTTGATTAAGTTATATTAATTTATCAATTACATATTTTTATTATGCTACATCACACTTTGGACAATTTATAATAAATTGAGAGTATAATTTGAAAAATAAAAGTAATAAATTGAGATTCTTTTAATCTAAAGGTACAACTAACCCCTAAATGGTTTGGATGAAATTTTAAAACCATAATTACCGTATACGAGTGAGAAGCACTTGATTATGATATAATAGTGTGTTCATATAATTTCCAATTTTCTTTACTCAGCACACATTGTTATAAAAAAAAAATATTCATAATAAAATCTGTATCTTTCCTATTGCGAGGCTAGCCCACTCCCATCCAGTAACTCATCATATTGAGGACCAAAATTTGAGTAGAGTCAGTAGACAATGTAGGGCAGCCCTCGACTGTATAATAAAAGCTGAAAGCGCACTTAATATAATATTTCATAACTACAAAATTTACAAGAGGGACTGTCTATCAAAATCTGAAAATGACCGTACTATCTCTACATCAAGTCGGGCTCTCAAATTATGACCCTCGACATTGCATTTAAAGCTTAATAAAAATAATAATAAAATAACACAGAAAATAAGAAGTCACACTTGATTTTATGAATCCCATGATTATAAAGTGTATATAACGACATTCTCTTTTCTTTTTGGAATATCAATCTGAAGACAAATTTGGGTGCCAAATTGAGTCATATGCGTTTTTGTACCCTACAGATATAGTGTAAAAAGAACAATTCAAATCAGCACCACTAATTTAAATGTTTAAATTACATTGCTCCCGTCAATTTTGCAAATATTGTTGCAATATTACTAACTTTAGTTTACATTGTTTCAGTTGATAGAATTTACATGTTGTTGCAAATAAGTATATAACTTTGAAATTTATCTGACAATTTTTATTTTCTAAAATTAATCTAATCGTATGAACAGTTGCTTCTTTTATTTTTTTAAAAAAATGAGATATGCAAAAATTTGAGATATGGCTTGTCATTCAACTTCTTTTTTTTTTTTTAAATAAATAAAAAATCATATGAACATCATTCGCTAAATGTAAAGGTTATGTACTAAAAGTGCAATAATTTTAAAATTGAGGGCAACAACAAAAACATTTTAAATTGTAGGTATATGTACTAAATTGCAAAATATTATAAATATTTTAACCAAAAAAATTTATTGCCAGAAACAGGAAACAAAAACAATATTACTTGTAGAAGTCAAGTGACTAACTATTGATCCCCTCCCCTACTTTAACTATATTGTCCATAATAAAGTATAAAAAATAAAGAGAAGTCAGAACTCATGAGGGGTAATATTTTAATGGGTCGGTTTATCTAAAGAATAAGATAAATGTCAATTTTGTGGCACCAAACCCATCACGTGTAGTGTACACTGCTTTTATTTAAATCTTCAAAGAAAGCAAAAGCTTTTACACTAACCAACCTAAAATTAATGTCATTATGGTGTGTATCCAAATTATATCTCTTCCAAATGTTGCCGTGCCGTCACAGCTACTCATGTTTCTTCATAATCACTTTGAATTTTTTTACCAAAACCCTTAAAAATTCTTATACTGGAATATTATTTATTCAATAAATCAGCTAAGCATAGAGATAATGAGAAAATTAATTAATCTGAAAATATTAGTGTTAAGGTAGTATTTTCTTCTCCTCTTTATGATAATGTCATTGTAATAAGTACATGTACAAGCTCGCAATATCATCAATGTAATTAATCTTAGTTATGGTTTTTTGCGGATTAAAAAAAAAAAAGAAGGAAAAACATCATACAAAGTAATGAAAATGCTAGCTAGTTCCCCACTAACCATGATCCTTCTCTTTCTCTTTCTCTTTGATTTCATTGATCACCATGAGAAACTTATCAATGGTGCAAGGGGTTTGGTCCGGTGGGGACACGGCGCTTTTCGACGCCATATCGTGGATCAATGTCACTCTGATCATCATCATCATCAGCGGTTGGTTCAGATTTCTCCTGCTTCTTCTTGTCTGGTGAAGCCTTCTTATGGTGGTGTTGGCGATGGTCATGATGATTTAGAAATGGGGTGAAGTCAAAATTGCTTGCTAGAACTTTTCTGTTGATCA
This sequence comes from Rhamnella rubrinervis, assembly GCA_007844105.2. Taxonomy (NCBI): domain Eukaryota; kingdom Viridiplantae; phylum Streptophyta; class Magnoliopsida; order Rosales; family Rhamnaceae; genus Rhamnella; species Rhamnella rubrinervis. The sequence continues at coordinate 10,802,199 of CM017577.2, forward strand.
AAGGGTAGTGCGACAACGACGACGATGAATAGGTGGCGACGGTGCTGATTTGTTTGGTGTTAATGGTCTTGGACTTGAAGTTATATAATTCACGAAACAATAAAAAGAAAAGGGAGAGCCATAGAATGATGAAAAGTACATGAGAAAATTTCAAGGCCATGGTGGAAGAGGAGGAGGAGGAGAAAAGGAACAAGGGGAAGCATGGAGCAGCGAAAAGAGGAGAGGCACTGAATTAAGAGGCAGATAGAGAGAGAGAGAGAGAGAGAGAGAGAGGGTGTTTAGTAGATGAAGAATTTTCGGAGTTTTTTTGATAGCTTGAATCTTGCTAATAATATAAGAAATGTAAGAGATAGTTGAAATGTGTATGGTTTTGCCTTTCCTATGAGACTTTGGTAATACCTTTTATGCTAGTTTGATGCTTGAGAATTCAGATAGAAAGAGACTCTTTTTCCCAATGAAAGTTCCTTAGAAATAAAGGAATATAAAATGTCATAATATCAATTTGTCAAAACTTGAATCATATATATGTTTGATTAATTCCTTTAATGTGTTTTTAAGGGGAGGTAGAATAATGTAGGAATGTCAACCTGACCTCTCTCTCTCCCTCTCCCTAGTAATGGTCCGTAAGCAGCCCCATACCGGTTTGAGTGAGTTGTAACTAAACTAAGTATACAGAGGAATATGCACACTATGTTTTGCATGGACAAAGCAATAACCCACAACTATTTATGGGAAAAAAGAAAAAGAAAAAAAGAGTGTGGGACATAGCAATGTTCTTTGTTTGAAAAAATGGACATGATCTATAAAATGGGCACAGTTCTTTTCTTATTTTCTTTAATTAATTAACGTTAGAACAACCAAAGGTAAATTAATCACAAAAAAAAAAAAACTAACAATATATATAAAAGAAGCAAACCCTTGAATTCCACTAAATCACAAATTTCATTTGCTGTCGCCGTCGCCTTCGCGAATCTATCATATACTTTGGGTATTCTCTTTTGCGGATTTTGATTTTTACAAACTTTAGTAATAGAGAAGTGCTTCATCTTATATATTGAACTGAAGTTGCGCTTGTAGCGTGATTCGATAGTACATTTCGTCTAGTATTGAAGACTAATAATAGACTTTGGCATATTGTTAAATCTCTTCGTCTACTGTTGAAGTGCAAATTGATAGTCTTATAGATATGATGAAGTTCTTTGATAATGATGAAGTTAAGTAGTTTAATTGTACATACATTATGTTAATATATATGAGGCCTACTTTTTTATATTTAACATGCTATAGTATGTAATTTTAATAGAAAATGGGCTTCACCAAGGCTTCTAAGCCTTTGAAGCACCCTAAACCAAAAAATGAACATTCGTATAACAAACAAGGCGGCATTATTCAAGGTTGTGGAAGAGATAAATGACAAGTTAAGTAAAGACAGCAGTCAAATGAGGAAGATAGATGATAATTGTTTTAAACAATTTTTTAAGATGGGCCGTGTAAACTTCTCTGCTAGTCTTGTTTATCACTTAACTAGAAACCAAGCCCAAATTTAACAAGAAACATATGAAATTCAATTTTGAAGCCAAGATAGCACAATTTAGCAAGAAGAAGTTTGGTCTTATTACTGAATTGAAGATGGGTCCAATTCTAAAGAGGAAGACAACCCCTTTATTTGATACAATATAAGATGAATATTTCAATAATTCATATAAGATCACAAATGTCATGGTGAAGGACATTTACATCCATACAATGTAATAGATGGAAGACAATAACATGGTGAAGTTATCAACTTTATCTCCTTGAGTGTGGTTATATTGGGAAAGATAGTCAGGTCCAAGTAAGGAATGATCACCTCTTTATGGTAGATGACCTTGAATATTTTAACAGCTATCCAAAGGGAGAAATTTTATGGCACTATACATGGCTTTGGAAAAACCTAAAAAATATGGCATTTATAGTGTTGGTGGTGTCCACTTGCTTTTCAACCTATTACATCTTTGCATCTAACTACATTTTGGCTATATTTAATTTTTTTTTTCCAAATTTATTTGTTCTTTTTTGTAGGTTTACGAAACAAGATAATTCCTAAATTGGGTAGAATTACTGCAAATAAATTAGATGAGGTGTCTTTCCCTTGCATTTTTAATTGATCTACCAACTCCACACGAGCTTACAACCGACGGAAGGATCAGCTATTTGAGAATATGAGGGTAAGTAACTCATTAAACTTAATTATTATCAATAGTAACTTTTTATATATATTATTATATGTTACTAACTATATAAAAATATGTTCAAACAGAATGATTTGGTTTCCACTTTAGATTCCATAACAAATGAAGAATTTGTTCATGTTAAAGAAAACATGCTCACTAATGATGGTGAAGGACATAATGAGCATGATTGTGGTGATCATGATGATGGTGATTACAAAACCACTACTGAAGCTGTAACACCCCCTTACTCAAATCCAGAATCCCGAATAAAGAAATATTATTACAAATTATTTTTGAAATATAATTTTTAAAATCATTAAAACGCTTCAGACAATGTCAAAATATCAATAAAACTTTTCTTTATTCTTTAGTACCTTTTTCTTTTCTAACCAATATAAATAAAATTATACTATTTAATATATTCAAAAATATTTACACCCACAATGTAAATGAAAGTATGCTTAAAACAGAGTATCGTTGCTTAAACTACAGTACGAAACAACTTGTATTTTGTTGTGCCCTCCAAGTCTGCATCCTGGCCAAAGTTTACTGTCACTTTTCGAATTGGTCTAGCGCACAGAAATATGGGGATGAGTGATAAACACTTAGTAGACATTCAATATGCACATGTCAATGCAATGTAATGTAGTGTAATAAGTGCAAAATCTTCATTTTCTCATTTTCCTTTCATAAATTATTTTGCTCATTAACCCGTGTTCACATAGGGCCCACATGCCCATTTGTGGTTGGCAATCCAAAAGCTTATTAAAACTGAGGTTATTTCCAGCTGGGTGCCTTTAGGTTTCATTTAATTTCAAATTAGATATATGATTTTAAAAATTATCATCGAGCCCCTTAATTTTAACCGAATCAATTAATTTTTACAGTTATAATTTTAAAAGTTTTCTCCCTCCTACATGACACTTGAAAATGACCTTTTTACCCTTGAATAAAAATTTAAAATATATTAAAAATCATTTTGTTTTCATTTTTTTTTGATCTGCAACTTATATTTCTTTTCTTTTTCTTTTTTTTCTCTCCTTCTCTCACCTCTCTTTCTGTCCAACCTTTTCTCTCTCTTTCTCTTGTTCCATCACCACTACCATCACCATCTGCTTCTTGTTTTGATCTGCAACCTATCTTTTTTTTCTTTTCTTTTTTTTTTTGCTCTCCTTCTTTCACCTCCCTTTCTATCCATTATTCTCTCTCCCTCTCGTTGCCTCACCACCACCATCACCACCTGCTTCTTTTTTGGATTTGAAACCTTTTTTTTTTTTTCAAAAATACCAACCCAAAATGATGAAACCTTATATACAAAATCTACACACCAAATTAAACCACAATAAAATTATCAAGACAATAAAGACAAACCCTTTCCATTTTCCCCATAAAACCTAAACACCCATATAACAAAAAATTTACAGAACAAAAAAAAAAAAAGAATGACTCAATTTCTTCGGAAATCCCTATGGATCCTCATCCACCTCTACTATGCAATCTTTTCCATTGCCATTTCTTTTTTCAATGTAAAACCTAGCAGCTATAAAAGCCATTCACAGAAAGAACCTCACGATCTGTGACACCCTCTTTTTTTTTTTTTCTAACTCAACCAAATACATCCTATAATTATGTCGTTAGGTGCTAAGAAGAGGAAAGGCTAGTAAAAAGAAGAAGGAAAAGAAAGTCAAGAGCAATAGTGAGAGAGGAACGAAAAAGAAAGAGGCCAGGAGAGAGTGGGGAGTAGAGGAGATGAACATAACAAGAGGAAAAAAAAAGGCCGACAAAAGAAAAGAACATCAGAGGAAGAAAAAGAAAAAAAAATATTTTATTGTTTATGCCTTATGTCAGCATATAATAAGTTAAACACTTACATAATATTTTTTTAATTTTTTTTACAAAGTGGAATTACCCATTTAACCTTTATCTATAAAATTAAACAGAAGTTCATTAACGGTAGGGGGTCTCAACGAGTTTTTGAAAATCGTATAAGTTGACTAATAATAGACCAAATCTTAGAGAATTATATGATAATATCCTTTAAAACTGGATTCTAAAACCAGCACTCTCCGATGTAGTTTTACAATATAAAATCCAAGAAAAAAATTAACTTATTGCATAAAAACACTTAAAACCCATGACATATTCTTATGCAAATTTATGCACATGCCTACACAGCTCTTTAACGAATACCCAAAACTAAGTAGAACATGATCACACATAATTATCAAACTACCCCTTCCTGATAGTAATAATTATCAAAATGTTCTTCTTTACCCCACTAATTACCAAAGTACCCTTTATACTATGACAATTGCCAAAATGAGCTTTGTCTATTTTCATAATTACCAAAATACCCCTCAAAGTAATGATAATTGCAAAAGAACTACAACGTAAAGAAAATTATCTAGTTGATCAGAATTTTATAATGTCAAAAAGAAAATAAGAAATGTAAAAAGTTATTTATACTATTCTCATTCCTCCACCAGTTCGCCACAACATCACCAAGTCTTTCAAGATAAAGGTTTTGAGGTTATCTAAATATAGAAAACAAACAAGAACGAGTGAAAAATCACTTAGTAGGTTCCCAATGTAGACGTGCTAATGTAAAGCAGTGTGCTAGCGAAATGTCATTCTCTTTCAAAAGTCTTATGCAATGATTTTAGAAATAAATGTTCGTAAGACTTTTCATTTAGTGTAACATCTGGAATCTCCTTAGTTATATTGGAGGTAGTTACCCGTCAACAATTATTATTTCTTGAAGTAGCACACAAACATACTTTTAAGCAAATTCAATTCACTTAACCGTTTAGAGGAAACGGCATAAGTGGGGAAAAGACCTACTTGCATCTGCATTTTCTCACATATACGGGCATGTGAGAATCCAATTTCTCCACTCACTACTTAATGGGACCTTAACTGAATAGTTCACATACCAATTCCATATGTGTTAGGTGATAATTAACAACCACCAAACCAATTCTAGTCAACTTAATACCAATCAAAGTCATGATATGGCAGTCACTGATCTAAACATTGATTTTGATCAGAGTTGACTTTGACTAAAAGTCAACTGTAGAGGAAAGAAAGCATATATTACAATTATAGTTCACCACAGTTTCCTTCTTAAAATGCTAACCAATTTGAACCTTCAACATTGAGTAAAATAAGTATACTATGTAACTTAAAATTTCAAGATGTGGACTGTATGTAGATAATTTATCTCATTTCCTTGCTTGTATATATGTAGATTGATATGATCCATTTGAACCCTAATTTTCAAATAAAAATATTAAATAACTAGGAAATATGAAATGACCAAATGCCCTTCACAAATTCAAAAATACCAACCATGTCCTCTTTCATGTGAAAAGATCAAAATGCCCTCAACAATTCTAAAAAATACCAACTATGTCCTCATCCATGGCCGGCCATTCCAAGTCTCCAAAACCACTCAATTCAACAGTAAATCAAGCAATTTTCATGGGGTTTTGCAAAATCCTCAATACAACTAACCAATCCAAGCAATAATTTTCATAAAATATAAAACCCTACAAATTGGGGGTTTTGCCATATAAACAATCTAATCTAATCCACCACAAACTAACAACAAATAATTGTTATTCAACCTAGAATTCACATGCTTCTACCAATAAATCTACCAAAACATCAAAATTACAAAAAATTACATAAGGTTAGGAACACCTACATCTCTTCCAAGTTTGGAAGCTCCTAAATCACTACTTAAAATCCATAAATTTCACTTACTTTGAAGTCCCCAAAGTGGCCGGTTCGCCCCTCTTGATTTTTTCTTTAATTTTCCTCATTTGATCTTTCTTTCTCTCTCTAAAAACTTCTCAAAGTGTCTTTAATAAAGAAAGTGGCCAGCCATAGGGGTTAAATAAAGCAAAAAATTGAAAGCTAAAAAGTAATTAAAAGAATTAAGAAAAAAAGAGCGTCAAACTCAAAAGTCAACCTGATCAAAATTAACATTTTGACTAAGGGTAAAATGGAAAGAAAAATAATCATTTGATCTCTAACTAGATACTTTAGGCCCTTGCCAAATGCCCGAGAAACTCTTAAGCAGCTCATTACAGTATAAGTGATGATGTGGCAACCAAACTTTAATTATGGCCGAAAGTCAAAAGTTTTAGAAAAAACATAGGTGTTACAGGTTTCGTTGTGATTCAGTTTATTTTGATGTGGATCTGTTGTGTGATTGTTTAATCTGTATAATTGTTTACATTCTTAAAATTCTATCTGAACTTAGAGGGCCTTGCCAAACTAAAGACTTCCTACTTTCTACATTACTCCCCTAAATCTAAACTCACCTCAACCTCTATGTGTAATATACGATTCAGACTCTCCTTCTTTATTTTTAGGTGAAATTCCATGTTCTGACTCCACACATTCACACACTACGAATGTGATTTATACATATATATATTGTATTTTTTATATCCTCTTTTAATGATTATTTTATTTCATATATATATATATATATATATATATATTCTTTTGGGTGCATACAAATGTCTTTTTTTTCACCTGATTCTCTTAAATTATTATTACTTTTGTCTTCCCTCCTCCTTTTGCGTGCATATATCAACAAAACTAAGAAAGCAATTTGGCAATTGATAGGCCACATCGATCACAATGTGTCAAGAGTACTAAGTATATGAGATAAAGAAAGAGTAACGTGGATGTTGTGCACATGTGGGCTCATAATGACTTATTCTAAACTTTGTGAATAACGCCTAGTGATAGCAACATCTATTTTATAGGAAGAAGTCAGTGTTAATTTGTTGTGTTAGCTATTATTTTACAACCAATATTTGATATTGGTCGTAAGTTTAGGAGTGATGATTAGTAGTTGTTGTTATTTAAACTCTGTCAAGTTGCATGAATAAGACAAGTATAATTTATCCAAAACTCTTGTGGTTTATTCTCACCCAAAGAGAAATCTATTGTCGCTACAATTCTAATAGTAGCTTTGATTGAGACCTATCATTGGTATCAGAGCTGCATTGTAGGATACAAATCATTTTCAAAATTTAGGATAAAGATATTTTTTTTTAATTTAGTTAAGATAATATTTTATCTTTTTAATCTGATTAGATATAATTTTTATTTTTAAAAAATTAAATGGATTGTAATCTAGTTTTAAACATAATTGATAATGTTTTATTATTATTAAATTTTTTTAAAAAAATTTGGAAAGTTCAAGTCTATCTCAACTTCCTAAGTCATTCACAGACCTATGTCTGTGTCTTTTTGGAAAAAGTATGATTTTTTAAAGAAAAAAAAAATTTGAGAGTTTTTTAGGGTTTAGAAAAGCAGAGCAGTTGGAATCTGCTGATTTCAGAAGGTGAGTAATTAATATTTTGATCAAAGAAACTTTGAGATTTGATTTTTCTTGTGAATTATTTAAATACTAAAATCTCTTTTCTTTTTTTTCCTTGAAATTTGTTTTTGGAGTTTGATTTGGGGACTAGGTTTTCACAACTATTTCAAGATCAATTTAAGGATTTTAGGTAGGATTCCTAGTACCAAATTTGGTTTATGTGATTTCTCTGTTGTTTGTGATTATTGAATATATGCATTTGCAGGATACTTCTAAACTCTACTAAATAACATATCTATTTAGCGAGTATTTGAATTTTTGTGCCTTTATTTGACATTGAAAATTTGTGAATGATTTATCTTATATAGATCTATGAATTTTGAACGTTTTAGTTTTGTTTCACCTTAATCCGAATTTTCTATAATTGATTATGAGTTTTTAAAGTTCTCTATTTCAAACTGTAAAATTCTTAATAGTTCGGTTTCACTGTACATTTTTTATAGGCAAATTGACTTGTTTTAATTTGAAATTTTTATATGTGTTACTTAAACCCTCAGGAACATATATGAAAAATCATGGATTTCAGAGGTATATGTAATTTACTGTGAATTTTATAAGTTTCTGCTTCCTTGCTCAGTTGGTCTTACATATTCGGTTTTTAAATTTGGAACTTGAGTTTTTATTATCTGGAAAATTCTAGGTAAATTATAGTTGTTAGATATATGTTATGTTGTTGATTTGGTACTGATTTTAGGTTAATCAGAATTTTTATGAATTAGTTATAATTTCTAGAATCTATATGGGTCATTATTTCCATGCAATGATTGTTTGAATAAATTATTTTCGTTAAAATATTTACTGATCACATAAAATTCTGAAATTTAACTGAGTTTTTATAGACATATGAATTGATTACTTGCCTCTAGAATTGAATTAATTGGTTTTATGTAGCCTAAGATATGAATTTATTTGTATGGAGGTTACGTAATTTATGTTTATTGTGGATATGAATTTGCCCCAAATATTTTTGCATTAGATATTTGTAGTCATGATTTGAAATCTGTATGTATCATGCATGTATTTGAATAAGACTATAAGTTACTTAACTATTGAATATGCTTAGTGAGCATGCATGCATGAGTTTAAAAAAATATATGACGAACTATGAACGGTACATTACATTTGGTTGGTATATGGAAGCGCTATACAAATATTTGAGTTTGATCATGACAAACTAAGTAAGCTATATGTGAGAATGAAATGCTTATTGTGTGATGCTATAAGTGAGATTGAGATGCATTCACACTTATGAATTGATATGATATGAAATATGGAAAGAAAATCCAACCAATAAGCATTTTGTTTAAGCATTGTTTTGTGTGTGTTATAGATGCATAATAAGTTTGACTTACGATATTGATTATGATTAAGATTACATATTGATGCATATAATAACTGTGTGAGAATTCTACTGAGTTATTTAACATACGCCTTAGTTTGTTTATTTTTCCTAGGTAATAATGCATAGATTGTTTTGTCTTTCGAGATAATTATTGGAAGTGGTGAACTATGTGGCTGCTCAAGAAGAGAGACCTTTGGGGTACAATATAAAGATTTTTCAAAACTATGACGAGGAGTTTGGTTTGCCAACTTTGATTTTATTAATAGTTTCATGTTTTTCTCTAAAATAAAATAGAAGTATGAGTTTTAGATTAAGCATATCATTTAATTAAAAGTGTGAGTTTTGCATTAAATGTTTTCTTTTGTTAAAGATTAAAAGAGTTTGACGACAGTTAAATTTTATAAGAATTTGATGGTCAAGATATGAGATTTGATTGTCTGACGGCTATTAAATAGAAAGTATATTAAGTTTTAAATTTTTACCACAAATAAAGTATGTAATGTTTTTGGTAGCCATTCCAATCCCGTTCGATTTATGAAGCTTGGTTGGGGTGTGTTACATGCATAGTCCAAATGGCAACCAACATAGAGAGGATCGAAAATCTTGAAGTTGGGCTCCACGGTCTGCAAGGTGGCATGCAGCAAATTGAGTTGGGAATTACTAACAAGCTGAACCAATTAGAAGAAAGCATTCAAAGGTTATATGAAGTTCTCCTATTAAATAAGGACGGCTCCAGTGAAAAGAACACTAAATGATTTTCCTAGTCCCGACTCAATAAGGAGGAGACAGAAGGAAGCAAGGTGGTTTGTTCTCCAAAAACAGCCAAACTCGAGTTTTCTAAGTTTTGTTGTGATGACCCCATAGAATGGCTAAATCGAGTTGAACAATTTTTTGAGTATTAAGGCATTACTAAAGCAGAAAGTCATTTTGGCATCCTTTCACATTGAAGGGGAAGCCAACCAATGGTGCAATGGTTATGACAATCTTATTGAGAGGAAGGCTAAGTAGTAACATGGACTACTTTTGAAGAGGAGCTATGGGCATGATTTGGACCAACAGAATGCAAGGACTTTGATGAGGCATTGTCACGAGTGAAACAAATAGGTTCTTTACGAGACTATCAAAAGAAGTTTGAGCAGTTAGGTAATCGTGTGCATGGATGGACCCAAAAGGCTTTGGTGGGAACCTTTATGGGGGGTCTTAAACAAGAAATAGGAGAAGACATCCGAATGTTCAAAGCAAAATCACTGAAGGAAGTTATCAGTCTTGCATACATGAGACAACCAGCTCACTCGACAGCGATGGTACATGCGACCACCTCAATCCATCTGAGCACCTTTAGATGTTGTTGTTCCGGCCAAAACAAATCCAGTAGGCCTAGTGAAGCACTTAACATGGGATGAAATGCAAAAGAAACAAGCCCAAGGACTTTGTTTTCATTCCATCACAAGTTCACAATAGGACATCGATGTCGAGTGCTGCAATTATTGTTGCTTGAAAGGAAGCAAATGGCAGTGACCATTTTACCATAAATTACTATGTTCATGCAAGTTTCCTCCATATATTCATGTGGGAGCGATTTCAGGACTATGCACTGACTCCTCAATCTAGCACATCTATAAGAGAATATTCTTATTTCCTCCATAATTTATTCTTTTTTTAGGAGACTTTGATTTCCTCTATGTTCTTGTTGGTTCTCACTCAAATCCTTAAAGTAGTGTTATGTAGGATTTTTTATTAACTTGGAGAAGTATTTTTTGTTCTAGCTTATGATTGGGTTGGCTGAAGGTTTTATGCAGTCCTATTTGGATATGATTTTTTCTAGATGTTATTTGTAGACCGTACTTTGTTTAAGCTAGTTGAGGAGAGTTGTTGGCTACCTCCTTTTCTAGTGATGTTACTTGGAGACATCCCTTATTTTTCTTTTAGCTCATAATATAGTTCCATTTTCTATTTTCATCATCAGTAAGAAGACAATTTGGATTAGATTAGACATTTCTTAAGAGTTAGAGTGAAATTAATAGAGAAATTGAAAATGAAGAAGAAGAAGAAGAAGAAGAAGAAGAAAAAGAAGAAGAAGAAGAAGAAGCTAACATAGAGAAAGAGAGAGAGAGAGAGTTTTGCTCTAAATAGAATGCTATAATTGCTTCTCAAAATAATTACAATTATAAGCTAAAGCTAGCTTCATACAGAGAGACAAAACTAACTCAATTAATTAAATAGATACACATGAAAGAAACTATAATCTAAGTAACAAATTAAACAACTAATCCTAGCAGCTCAACTAGGTTCTAACTAATTGAATCTTCTGGAAGCTTACTTACACAATCGTTTGGAAGCTAGGTTACACAATGAGTCTCAATATGTCCCCTCAAGCGAAACAGAGAGGACACAAGAGTGAGCTTGATTAGCAAGAACTAAAATCTACGATGAGACATAGATTTAGTGATTATATCAGCAACCTGCTCCTCTCTAGGGACATAACGAACAACTGATAACCCTTGAAAGAACAATTGAACATTGATTTCAATGTTATTAGTTCTTGCATAAGCAATTGGATTAAAAGCCAAACAAGTTGCACCAACATTGTCACACCAAATAATAGGATTAGTAACTTGATGAATACAAAACTTTTTGAAGAGATTGAAACCAAGCTGTCTCAGTTGTTGTGTGAGTAAGAGTTCTGTACTCAGACTCGATATTACATCTAGCAACCACATGTTACTCTTTTGAACTCCAAGAAACTAGGTTTGGTCCCATAAAAATACAGAACCTTCCTGTTGACTTCCTATCATCCAAGCTTTTTGCCCAGTCAACATCATAAAATCCTATAATTCACTACTCCTTGGCAAGTTGTATATGCAGCCTTACTGTTATACTTCCTTTCAAATAACATAAGACACGTTTGTAGGCTTGCCAGTGAACATCAGTAGGACAATAAAGGAGCTAACTAAGCTTGTTAACAATGAAGGCTATGTCAAGTCTTGTCATGCTCAAATACTATAAACTGCCAATGATTCTACGATAGTTACTTTGATCTTTTAGAAGCTAACCAACAGAAGCAGCCAATTTGACATTCACACTAGCTAGTATGGAGTAGGGCTAACAATTTTGCATATGATTCTTGGTAAGTAAATCATAAATATATTAAGACTGGTGAGATACAAACCAGATTCATCTATAACTACTTCAATACCTAAGAAATAATGAAGTTCATCGAGATCCTTTAGAGAAAAAGCAATATTTAAGTCTTTGATGACCTTATCAATCATTTTAGAACTTGAACTAGTAAGAAGGATGTCATTTACATAAACGAGCAGAGACAAAAATAAAGAACCAATGCTATAAACAAAGAAAGAAGCATCTGATTTGGTTTCTTAAAAGCCCCACTTGAGTAATGTTTCTTTGAGCTTGTCAAACTAAGCCCTTGGAGCTTGCTTGAGACCATACAAAACCTTGGTCAATTTACACACATGCGTAGGGTGCTGTGAGTCAACAAACCCTTCAGGTTGCATCAAATATACTATTTCCTATAACTCCCCATTAAGAAAACCGTTATTCACATCAAGCTGTCTAATTTCCCAACCTTGAGAAACAACTAAGGAAAGCTTAACTCTAACTGTTCAGGGCTTGACAACTGGGCTGAAAGTCTTGGTATAGTCAATGACAGAATTTTGATGAAAACCCTTGGCAACCAAACGAGCTTTGAACCTCTGAATAATGCCATTATAATTTTTCTTTAATCTAAAAACCCATCTAGCTCCAACAACATTATAAGACTTATCCTAAGGTACTAAGATCCAAGTTTTGTTTTTACATAAGGCCTTATATTCTTCTAGCATAACTTGATGCCACTAAGGAGATTGACTATTGTGTTGAAGGACTTGAAGGGTCCAGATCTGCTATTGGTTCCTAAAGGAAAACTTGTGATTTGTTAGTGCTAGATGATGATGGAACATGAGGAATATAAAAGGAAGAGCAGCTATAAGGAACGAATGAAACTGAAAAATCGGACTTAAAAAGTTGTGAGGATGTTGAGTTCTAGAGTGAGATGAAGAATCAAAAGGAAACTGAGATTCATTGAAGACAACATGCTTAGATATGTAAATTCTTCTTTTGGAATCAAGACACTTGAAACCTTTGTGCAGTAGACTATAACCTAGAAAAGTATATTATGAATATCTAAATTTAAGCTTTTTGTGGTTGCAAGGTCTTAAGTAAAGATAGCATTCGCAGCCAAAAGGTTTGAGAAGAGTGTAGTCAAAAGACTTTTGATAGAGATATGTGAAAGGCATTTGGTATTGTAAAGTAGGAAATGGAAGACGATTTATAAGAAAGTTGGTTGTTTGAAAAGTTTCCAACCAGAAGCATGTAGGCATAGAGGTATGTAATAAAATACTAAGACCAAGCTTAACTATGGTTTTGTGCCTTCTTTCAAAATGTCCATTTTATTGAGATGTATGTAGGCAAGTAATCCTAAGTTCAATACCAAACTTTTTTAAAAAATAATAAAGTGGAGCATATTCAGTACCACCATCGATTTAAAAACTTTTAATTGATGTTTGAAATTGATTTTCTACAAAGGCTTAAAAACATGAAAAACAAAAGGAGTATCAGATTTGGTTTTGAGAGGGTAAAGTCAACAAAATCTGAAATAGTCATTAACAAATATTGTGTAGTATCTATGACCATTAAGGGATGAAGTTGGGGTAGATCCCCATAGATCAGAATGAATTAATTGAAGTGGTTTGATACTTTGAGACTCTGATTTAGGAAATGGCAATGCATAAGCTTGACCTGTTTTACAAGAAGAACATAAATTGAAATTGGAGTTCATTAAAACTGGAAGTTTACAAGACGAAATCAATTTCTGAAGTACATTTGAGGATGGGTGGCCCAGCCTTTGGTGTCATAAATCTAGAGAAATAGGCCTAAGTGATCCTTTATTTAGGACATTTACAACGTAAGAATTAGACAAACAAGTTATATTAATAGTAGGGAAAGCTAATTTGTCTTGTTGGGATACAAAGCAGGCTTTATTTTGATTTGAAAAAAGAGCCAATAGAAGCTCCAAGACTGATTTTTGGAAAGGTGAGTAAAGCACTTGATGAAGGAAGTAGAGGTTCAAAACTTAAGCAGGCATAGACTTGTTTTGTTTTGGAAGCAGAGTGTGACAAAGGAAGCACTTGATGCAAACCATTTTTAAGTTTATCTTGTAGAATTAGCTTCCCTGTGCCTTTGTCCTTAGTCAAACAAATAGTTTTGACAAACTCAATGAGCACATTATTATCAGTAACAAGTTTGGCTACACTAATCAAGTTTTTCCTTATTGTAGAAATATAAAGCACATTTTGCAAGGTAAGTGAGTGAGTGTTTGAGGTTAAATGAACTTTACCAGTGTGAGAAATCCTTAGACCATTGTCATCACCCACTATTATGGAATATGTACCACCATATACTGAGGGTTGTGATAGTGCTTTGTAATTGTGTGTTACATGAGTTAAAGCTTCACTATCTATGAACCAAGAAGGGTCAGTAAAACCTTCCAATCTTGATGGAAAATTTGCAGAGCAAGCATTAAATAGGAAGATAGCTGTGGAGCAGAAGCATTTGGAACCGAGGTTGTGGCAGCAATATATGTTGAATTTGCATTATTATTCTGATTTGGAGGTTGAAAGTCTTTATTAAACATGTGGTAGCAGTATAGTGTAGTGTGACCAGGTTTTTACATAATTGATAGTAAAATCTACCTTGGCCTCTTCCATTACCTCTTATTTTTGAAGAATTTCCACCTCCCCTGTTATTATTATCACTGTAGCTGTTGTTTTGTCTAGTTGATCCTTATTTGCATAATTATTTACATAGTAAGCTGATTGATTTTCAACTGATGATGTTTGAGCTAAGGTTGTAAAAAGATGGTGTTGTTGACTAAGAAGAAGAGCTTGAACATTATGAAGACTAAAGGATCCTGGAAGAGTAATGACATTAGACACAATTGCATCATATTTAGAGCTAACACCAGCCAAAAGAACTCTGATTTGCACTTTTTCAGATACATGATGACCTACGACTCCTAGTTGATTTGCTATCTTCTTAACCTTGGAGAAGAACTTGGTCATAGAAGACTTAGTCTTTGTATTATAGAACTAAATCTGTAATTGAAGAATCCTAGATTCTGATGGTGATGCATGTAGTTCCCTTAATGCTTTCTAGGCTTGATGAGAAGTTTCATAGCTGACCAATTGATTCATGACCTCCTCAATTATGGCTGAGCACATAAGCTGTTGTATAAACTTGTCCTGACAATGCCAGTAATCGTCTCCAAGGTTTTCAGGATCAAAGGACCAAGCTCTAGACATGGTAGTGTACCATCTAGGAAACCTAGCAATTTGTGTCCTCCAATAGCAGGTAGAAATTGGGACTTCCATACTAAAAAATTACTTGAATCTAAGCATATGGGTAACATAAAGTTGAATTGCACAATTGGACGTGAAGATAGACGACGAGAATCAGATTTGCTTTACGACGATGAAGATTGCGCTGAGATTGTTGTTGATGACACCATTGATGCCTATAATTGCTTTGATACCAAGTGAAATTAACAGAGAAATTGAAAACGAAAAAGAAGAAGCTAACAGAGAGAAAGAGAAAGAGAGAGTTTTGCTATGAATAGAATGCTATAATCGCTTCACAAAATAATTACAATTATAAGCTAAAGCTAACTTTATACAGAGACAAAACTAACTCAATCAATCAAATAGAAGCATGTTGAAGAAACTGTAAACTATGTAACAGATTAAACAACTAATCCTAACACCTTAACTAGGTTCTAACTAATTGAATCTTCTGGAAGCTTATTTACAACAATCGTCTAGAAGCTTGGTTACACAGTGAGTCTTAGTGGTTAGCTCTTTATTTAGATATTGATGCTGCCTTCGCTCATTTCACTTAATCCTTGTTTGCGGTGGTGCCTAGTTTGAAGGGCACAAAAGTTTGTATTGCCAACCCTTGTTGTGCAGGATATTACTTCGCCTCATTCTAGGGGTATTAGGAGTTAATTATTGATGAGTTCATCAGCTTTGCTAGTTGTTTCAAGACTCTACACTCTGGGACCTAGTTGTCGAGGATGAGAATTCTGAGTTGTTGGATTGGTCATACTGATAGCAGAGTTCTCCTTATGTTATAGAGTTCAGGAACGACACATTACTTAACCATTCTTGGCAGGAATTGGGAGAAGATACTTGAACAGCATTTTGGACCTCCGAATTACCTAGCGCAATTTTTGGTTCATATGATTAACTCTTGGACAGAGAGGCTAACTACGTTGAGACAAGAAGACCCTTCGATGAGAGTATGTATTAGTGTTAGTGGATTTGAGCTCACCTCACACCATAGCTTGGCCGACCCGAAGTAATATTCGTGGGAGATCTCACCATGATGAAGAGATTAGCCCCTGGTCTAGCCCACAGGTACATAACCCTTTTGTTGACTTTTGTTATTATAAGCACATAATAGCTTTTCCTTATAAATCAAGACATGCAACATTCAAATATCAGAGTTACCGGCACTTTGAACTTTAATTGTTGGGTATGATGTTTAAGAGCTAGCCTAATCTTCAAACGTCAAAGAAACTTAGCTTTTCTACGTGAAACCTTTCAGTTTCTTTTATCCCTTAATACACGTTTGAACTTAGTTGTAGCTGGCATATCTATTCCATTTAAGCCACCTTAGAACTTAGTTTCTCCTTGTGAATCATGTTGGTCTTTTAAGAATGGTTAATATTTTGGTGAACATCTAAGCTCAGTTATGACCAACATATTTGTTTTGGCTAAGTCATCACAAACCAAATTTTTGTAAAATTTGTTTGCTTCATTCCATCCTCATGATTAATGTTTATGTGGACATTCAAACTCAATCATAATAGATATGTTTGTTCAATCAAAACCACTATGGAACTCAATTTTTTTCCAAAATCTATTTGTTCCTTTTGTTTCTTTATCTAGCTTCTCATAGCACCCAGTTCTAAGATACTGAAACTCAACCACCCATGGTATATTGCTCCTTTACCATTGCCCTTATTGAAAACTCAACTTTTGGTTTGTCATTTCTTTCTTTTATGTTCACATATATAATCTAATTAAGTTATTTGTTTGCCATTTTGTAGGTTACAAGAGATGCAGTTCATCGTCATGATGTTTGAGGTTCAGATGTTCATTGAGGTTGTTCTATGTCGATAACGATAGAGCCTTTACCAGTTCCTATTCCTAGTGACGATCATATGGCTATTTTAAGACATTGAGGATTAAATGTGGTGCCGATGATGATTATGATGAATCTGTTCCTCTAAGAGGTGTAAGAGTAAATCTAAGTTTGGACCATCACGAGGTGATGCCGAGGCCCCTGTGGATGTTGAGACCGTTGCTATGACTAGTGAGTTCTTGCACTCTCTCATCTTGGGCTTATCCATGTTTGCTTATGTCCATGTACTTTTTAACCATGCTTGACATATTTGTTTATACAAATTTCCCAGCTATGGCTCCTCCTTAGAGTATTGATGTGTAGGAGCATCAGTCAGCAGCTATCGTTGGTGAAGGAACTACATTTTTAGATACTTTTGACTTCCTTCATGAGGCCAGAGATGGTATTCTCTTCATATTGCCTTCATGCTATTGTTGCTATTGATTTAGATTCTCTGATTGGGTATCATGTTAACATGTGTGTCGTATTTCTTTTATTTTTTCTTTCTTTTTTTTGTTTACTCCGGATATCAATCTTGGGAGGAGATTATTGGACGTGACTCAGTTGCCTTATGGTCGGTATCTATTCCTCTTGGTTGTTTTTTTTGTTTTTTTTGTTTTGCATGCATAGACTACTCTTTCTGAGACAATTTGCTCGTTTACGGATACAGCTGTTGAGGAGAGTTTCCGTAGATCTCATGGTATTGTCTCTAAGCACTCGTGGAAAAGTCTTCCCAAGTTCTATGATTTTTTTGTTCATGGATTATCAATATGACCTTAATGATATAGGAGCCAGCATCTTTTATTTTCCCTATTTTGTTCTAGATATGCACGAGGCCACCTATTGAATGTAAATTCTCAACTCACAAGTATATGAGACAATTTATAGTATAATGATTTGCCTAAAGGATTTTCCTACAAAAAGATTATAAACATTAATTTTGAATTAAATTTAGTACGATTTGGACTCACAATTTGGATGATTGAATATTAAATTAAACTAAATAATTGAACAAATTATTAAGAATATTAAGAATGCACAAGATTAATTTTTATACAAACTTTAATTACAGTGATTTAAAAATATAGCATAGAATCTACCACAATTTACTTCAATTTAATTTAATTAGTCAAAATTTATTCTTTAGTATATGTTAACATCTCTTAATTACTAAACTATCCAAGAGATGTTCTACCATAACCCTTAAAAATATTTACATGTCAATTAATTTAATCCTCTCGAATCTAAACCAATTAAACATGTAAACTCATTAAACATAATTAAAAATTAAACTTAAATCATGCAACTTGTCTATTCCTCAATACACCAAGTCCACACAAATTAAATTTACTAAGGCATATATCATAGGTATTAAGTATCTTATATGTAAACCATAACAATTCCATAAAAATTTAATTTTTCTAGGGACCAATTAATATTAAGATCATCATTTATGGTTTTTAAGCCTATGAATAAAGCATTAAATATAGTTATGATTTATTAACACAAAATACCAATAGAATAAATTCAAAACCTCATAAATCAAATATCCATAAAAAAAGATTTCATTCTACTCTAGAATGATAAAATTAGTTCAACATAACCATCGAAATAATATTCAAAATCATTAAACAATAAAGCACACAATTGAAAAATAAAAGAGAAGAGAATAAAAAAACAATATTTTGTGGCTCTCTTGATCAAGGATAGGAAAGTAGTATTGTTGTCTTCTTCTTCCTTTAATCTCTAATTGATTCTTCTCCAAACTTGCTTTAATTTCTTCTTGTGTATCACTCCTTTTCTTCTCTTTCAAAATGACAAAAGAGCACTCAATAAAAATTCAAAAAAGAGGCCTCATGGTTGGCTACCAAAGTTTGGTTATATAGATTTTAATCGACAATTAAGGCAACTTGGAATAATAAGTCACAAAACTTTCTAACTTGCTCTTGTACGTTACCTTTTATTGATGGCTGCATATGTGTCAATTAGGGTTTTATTTTGACTTGTATTTGTAGGTAATATATCATGAACACAATTCATTAATTGCTCATCTCAAAGCTATAGCACCTCACAGTCTATACGAAACCCTAATTCAAATTGGTCAATGCAATGCCATTAAGAAGCTTCCATATAAATTTCCTTAATATGAACTTTTCACATGATCTTGATTTCATCCATGTTTTGAAGACCTTAAACTGCCTAGAAAATTCTGTAAAAATATGAAAATTAAAGCTGAATCTCTTAGTTTTCTAACCATATATCATACGCTTCAATCCAAATTTGAAAATGTCTTCAGATATAATTTCTCTCAAAACTGTACAAATCTGTCGAGACAGCTTCAACTTCTAATTATAACTTTAAACGTGCATTGATTGGATACCCAAAAAAATATGAAAAGAACCAAGGACAATCTTTTATGTCTTACTTTCATTTTCATTTGGTCTTTTGCAAAAAGTCCTCCTAAACGTCGAGTTATGATAAAAAGAAAAAAAGTACACGTTGTGCAAAGTTTCAAATTTACTAAAATTTTATTGGTTAATTTTTAATTTTTTCTTTACTTATCTATAACATAAAAAAAAAAAAAAAACAAAACTACATATTTTTGCTAATAAAATCAAATAAAAACTAACAAATATTAAGATAAATATTGCATAAAATAGTAAATGTTTTAGACTTATCACCACCTTTGGTGCAACACCTTCCCTTGTTGAGGAGGTATAAAATACTCATAATTTTTTTCCCTCATATTCCATATTCGTGACGATACCCCTTCTACCTCTCAAGGTGCTACCCACATTTCTCCTCCAATGCCTAAGTTTTCTACTCTTACTTGTGCATAACCTTCCTCTATCGGATATTAGCGCACATGTCAATTTTTAATAATGCTATGTTCTATTTGACAGGTGATGGCCTCGAGTTCCGGAGTGGTTTGAGGTGGCGCTTTATCCATAACCATCTTGTTGTTTTCTTTCGCGCTTGGTTGTGGGTTTTTTTATGTAGGTGGTATGGTGGTGAATACAGGAATAGGTACTTTCCAAATGCCATGGATCATGTTGATAAAAGGAAAAAAGGTATTGCAAAAGAAAAAAGATAAACAAACTCTTAAAATTACGATAAACTATGATAGAAGAAAAAATATAATAGAAAAGGAAAAATATGAGAGAATAGAAAAAAAAATATTTTATTGGAAAAACTTGAATGAGAAAAAATAAGATGCTATACGTTAGTGTAGCGTTGAAAAAAAAAATATATATATATATATATATATATATATATATATATATATATATATATCATGCTAGTATAACATTGAAAAAAGAAGAAAAAACATGTAGATCTACATAGGTTTTGTATTTATATAGTCTTTATAGAGGAAATACCTACTAAATCTAATGGGAAAAAAAGTCCTATTTAATTAAACTATATAAAAAAAACTAAAAAATTAAAAAGATAAATCATAAAAACTAAAAACCACAAAAAAATAAACTCATTACAAGATGAATATCACATAGGTTCCAATACTTCTCCTTGAGATTTTTCTTGAGTAAACCCAAATTTATTGCAAAAAAAAATTCAAACTGCTGATCAAAACAAATCTGATTTAGTATCAACATGAGCCGCCATAAACAAATATTCTGCATCTTACTTTTGATCTTCTACACAATGCGCTTGTTGTGAAGACTGTTAGGTTGCTTGATTTTGTTTGGCAAGACAATAGCTCTCCAGATGACCATCTTTATTGCAATAATCGCAATGAAATTTTTTTATTTATTTTTAGACCAGCAATTTTTCTCAGTATGATTGGACTTGTTGCAAAAATGGTAAGGAGCAAATTTTCCTTTTCTTGGTGCTCCTCCCTTCACATGAAAGGCTCCTTCAACGCCATCATTACAAATAAAATCCCTTTGCTCTTGGGCTTGTAATTTGGTAATTATCTCGGCAACAAAGAGAGTAGTCAAATCACAAGATTCTTTTATTGCTGAGATTTTTGCTTCAAACTTGTCAAGAACACTCACCATTATTTTCTCTACAACTCTTTGATCTAAAAATTGCTCACCAATTAGCCTAATTTTATTCACAATAGACATTAAATTGGTTGTGTAATCCTTCACAGAGTCCGAATCCTTCATCTTCAACATTTCAAATTCTCTTTTAAGGGTTATTAATTTAACTGCCTTTACCCTTGTGCTTCCTTCAAACTCCTCTTTTAACTTATTCCACGCTTTCTTGGCTGTATCATAGTTAATAATTTTAGAAAAAATAGAATCTGACAAAGCAATATGAATGCAAGATAAACCCACTTCTCCTCTTCATGTTGCTTAATTTGATTTGAGGTTGGATTTGCTAGCAATGGTGCAGGATTAGCATCACTCAAAACAGATTCCCATAGGCTAAGTGCTTTGAGATAGGATTGCATCTCAACAATCCAAAACTGGTAGTTTTCACCATTAAATTGTGGATGAGTGGAAATACCAAAACTAGAAGACATATTGAAAAAATTTAAAATTTCACTCAAATAAAAAAAAGTCCCTTTAAATTTAAAGGCTCTAATACCACTCTTGAAAAAAGAAAAAAAAGTATTACAGAAGAAAAAGATAAATAAACTCTCAAAATTACGATAAATTATAAGAGAAGAAAAAATATAATAGAAAAGGAAAAATATGAGAGAATAGAAAAAAAATATTTCATTGAAAAAACTTAAATAAGGAAAAGAAAGCTGCTAACAAAATAATACGCTAGTGTAATGTTGAAAAAAGAAGAAAAAATATCACGCTATTATAGCGTTGTAAAAGAAGAAAAAACGTGCAGCTCTACATAGGTCTTGTACTCATGTAATATTTATAGAGGAAATACCTCTTAAACCTAATAGGAAACAAAGTCCTATTTAATTAAACTACTTAAAAAAACTAAAAATTTAAAAAGATAAATCTTAAAAACTATAAAAAAAAATAAACTCTTTACAAAAAGAATATCACATAGGTTCCAACAGATCGCTATGGGGATTTTACTATTTGTTCTATGCTCGCTCCTGCCTTATTATGAGTTGTTGGGTGATGCTCACAAACATGTCCACTTTATCTTCTCATGACTTGTCCTAGCCTATCTTATTGCAATGGAGGGACATCTGTAAGAATTTCACAGCTACTGGCTTTGTTGTTGAGTTCGTGCAAGACCACATCAGGGAGTTGGTTGCCCTTCTTTCGCTCGCTTACTCATCACAACTCAACAACAAGCTTTGTGAGACGCTCAAGGTACGCCTAGTTATTCTGCCGCTCCAGATGGTCCTGTTATCACCAAACCCTTCCCTTGACTTGTTGTTGACACATTCCTTTCCTTCTTTTTGTCTATCTTCATCACATTTGTGGACTGTTATGGACATTACTGTTTGCTTTGCATTCTTTTCAGTGTATTTTTCACTTTGGTGACATTACCATTTATGTATTTGTGACAACTATATATGCTCACAGATGCTGGGTGTGAGTTATTCTTTTTGTATGTACTCATGTACATGAGACTTGACAGACTATTAGGACCTCTATCATTATTGCTTTGATAGGTCTAGAGGTTCACCATTTTTGACATATGGCCTTGGATGCATTTTTGTAAAGTGACATGTATATGCATGGACTCTTGTAAATGGATGTTTTTGATGAGTAGGGATTGACTTGGTCAAATTAACATAATTAATTCACATATGCCTAGAAAATATGTATTTTCTTTTTGTCTTTATAAACACAAGTGGTTTTCCATTTGTATTCAATTACACTTGGCGAAATATGGTTGATTTTATATAAAATAGAACCATGCAAATGAAATTTTTTTTTATAATTTTATTTTATAATTTTATTTTTTAAATATATATGAGATAAGAAAAGGTATTAATATTCCAAAAGCCAAAGGTGCAGTTCATAATATATATGCAAAATAACAATAATTTCTCAAAAAATATTTTTTATTTATTTAACAAATTGCTTTGTTGTACAAAAGGATAAGACCTCCCATAATAAAATAAAAAGGATGGGAGATTAAAATTCCTATCTAGGCATATGTAACATCTAGCTATTTAATATTAAAAACAAGTCACTTTTCCTTGCATAGTAGCTCAAAAGGCATGAGAAATCTTAATGCCTATGAAATTATATGTCCAAAATGCCAAAATACAAGGTCTACTAAAACCTATCTTGCCTATGCAGTTGTTAGGAATAATTGGGTTGAGCCATTTCCTATTGATCGGACTCTCATTGTATCACTTTCATGCGTATCCATGAGCCAATAATATTCACTGGCATGTATCCCCTTTACCACGAAAGGCCTTTCCGAGTGAGGATATACTTTAGATGGGGGAATATCTTTCTTCAAATAAAATTTGTCATCGCATCTGGAGTGTAGCCTAACGGTAAAGAAGCTAACCAAGCCCTCACAGTTGCTTATGAGAGTTGGTTTGAGTCTTGATAAGCTCTTGTTAAAATCTCAGAAGTACTCAACCTTACTAACGCCAAGTAGATGAGGGACTGTTAGAGGAATGAGCTTGCTATTCTAGACTCCTATAGGGTTGTAAAGTTTGAGCAACATAAAGTCCTATCTCTTAACAGAATCTTGGGTTGATGATCCCAACATTGAGGCCCCTTCTTTTTTAACAAAAAAAAATTGTCATCTTTAGTACTAGGTCTCCCGATTGTGTTTCTTGGACTTTGCTTTGTTTTTAGCTTTCATTATTTTCTTGTGATACATTGACTTCTGATTCCTTACTTGCTGCCTAGTGTCATCTACCGCTACTAGATTATTCATGCATTCATGCGAATGTCTACATATGAGTCAGCATCCCATTAGCATTCATCAACCCATAATGTTTTAGGAGATAAAACAATCATCTCTAGTGGCGAGATAACCTCTGCTCTAAATACTAGTGTATATAGTGGAAAACCCATCACGGACCTCACTGAAATTTTATATGCCTAAAGTGCATTTGGTGGGTGATGATTGTAGCCTCCAACATATTCGTATACCATCTTACTCAAGATTCATATGAGTATTTTGTTAGTCGCCTTTGCTTGTCTGTTTCCCTGAGGATAATATGGAGTTTATCATTTGTGCTTAAATCCAGACCCATCCAAAGTTGCTGCTTACATACAATGAATTTTTGTATGAAGTTTGACACAGTTGTCGTTGTTGCTTTCTTCAAAGGTATAGCCTCCACACATTTAGTGAAATATTCCATTGTAAAAATTATCAATGTATAACACCCTCTAACTAAGTCCCTTAGGTCGAACAAAGTTAGGTGACTATCAAAACTTGTGGAAAATGCAGAAATTTAAAACTTATTCAATCATGAATATGTGGACAATCAAAGCCCATACTTAAACTGCTTTAATTACTTAAGATAAATAATTATCGCAAAATAACATAGTAACTATTTAATTACTTAACTTCCAATATAATTTTAAGAAGATTAAATAGTTAACTCAATATATGATAACTAGTCTTAAACACATATCCAACCTCATTAAAACATTCCAATTTAATAAGAAAAATAGTACTCAAATAAAAATGAAATAATAACAACAACACCAACATGTAGACAACATTATTACTTTATTCAAATTCCCCCAATGACCCTCCTTTAGAGCTAGCACGTGTCTACCATTCCCACAAGTTCGAACAAGCACAACGATCTAAGCGTGCTTACCTGGGAAAAAGAAAACCATAAAGACGTGAGTTTATAAAACTTAGCAGGCTTTCCCAAAACCAAACAAAACATCAATAGCAAACATATAGCTTCACACGCTAACAAAAAACTTCAATGTCAACAATCATAAACTTGTTTAATCATAAGTGTCCTTTCTTACTTAAGGATTCACAATATTCCATAACTCATCACAAATTATAACGTGACCAAAGAGCTTACAATGCATGTATGATTCATGATCTTATCACAAAATGGTTGGATTTCCATACAAATTCTCAAAAAGGGTGCATGCATCTCAATCTCACTTATAACATAACACTGTAAGCATTTTAGTCTAACTTGTAGCTTACAAAATATCAAAAAGGGGGTGGATGCGTCTCAATCTCACTTATAGCATAACACCGTAAGCATTTTAGTCTACTTCTAGCTTACATGGTTTGTCATGATCAAACTCAAAACTTATATAGCGCGCTTTCAAAGTACCAACCAAATCTAATGTACCGTTCTTATTATGTCGTACATTGTTATGCTTATACATGCTTTAGCTAATTCTTGATAAAAGAAACATGCATAAATCACATATTTATCATACTTATCAATTTCACATTATTATGACATTAATCTCAAAACTTCCAAAACATGTTAACCAACAATCACCTATAAAAAAAATTGCACAACAGTTGTATTGTAAAATTTACAATAAATTCAATTCTCATCAAAATTATACGATTCTAAAAGCATTAGAATCTCATAGATGTCCTGATTGACAATAATTTTCTCGTAATTTTCAAAAGCAAGTAAATATTTAATATTTACTTTCTAATAAGAACTGTCCCATAGATTCTGCAGTGAACCAAAGACGTTCAAACAATTTTTATAAATTCCATAAAAATTGTTTTAAGACGAAACCAATGGCATTATAACCATAACAGATATAGATTATTGTATAAATTCATTCATTTGAATCAAAGTAAAGAAACAATACACATTTCACAGAATAACAAATATGTCACACAATTTCAGAAACAATGTCTTAATATTCAAAAATTCATAACTTACTTATAAAGTTTGAAAAATAGAAATTCCAATTCGAACATGTTCGTAAATTTCTTAAGTCCAAACTGTAAAAGTTTCAGAGAAAAATAAATCTATTTGTCCCATGAAATTTCACAGAGAATACCCACAGGTCACAATTTTCTAGATTAAAAGTATGAACTTTGAAAAATTCTATTAAATCTACAAAAATTGGATTGAGGCAAAACAAATAGAAAAACGTTTGTAGATAGTAAATATATTAAAGAAAAATATATTCAAAATTATTTGAAATATATTTAGGTTTTAAAATCTATTAGATTCACTAAAACAATATATAAATTGTAAAAGTTTCATCGTAAAACAGTATGTAAATCGTAAAAGATTCACTAAAACAATATATAAATCGTAACAGTACATAACTTTTCTTTAAAACGAAATAGAAATAAACATAAAATAATAGTACATTGATAAATCATTGTGAATGAGATGAAATAAGAAAAAATTGATTTAGGAAAAAGTACCTTAAGTTTTGAGTTCCTCAACATATCCAAATATATCCTCCGTTAGACTTCCAAAAGAAATTTAGAACAGATAAATCAGCTGGAGAGTTCACAGAGAAAAGAAGACAGAAAAACCTATCTTAAGATAAAAGGCTGTCTTTAAATAGACAGTCCTTTAGGGTTTTGTGATAAATTAAATAATTAATTAAAATATATCAATTAATAACTTTGTAAAATTTTATAGTCAACTATCATAAATACTCAAATTAAATACCACAAATATAGAAATCCTATTTAATAATAAATCATAATTAATTAATTATTAATAGGAAATCAACCGTTTAATCAATACTCAAAAATTCCAATCAAATTAATGACAAATTAATTGCCAATTAGGGTTTTGAAACTGAGGGTCCTACAACCATCTACCTCTTGAGAGAATTTCGTCCTCGTAATTCAAGGGAATAACATATGTCAACAAAATTAAAACAAACTTAACTCAAAAACAAGTAAAATACATTAGTAGTCAAACAAATGAGGATATTTAACCCTCATATCTTCTTCGTGTTTTCAAGTTGCTTCCCTTAATGAGTGATTATTCCAAAGTACTTTCACAAATGGAATATTCTTTCTTCGAAACACTTTTTCCTAGAGAGCCAGAATTTTCTCGGGCTGCTCCTCATAGGTTAGGTCTTCGCGAATCTCCAACGGGTTATAACTGAGCATGTGCAAAGGATCAAAGATATATTTTCTTAACATTGAAACGTGGAATACGTTACAAACACTTGAGAGATTAGGCGGCAAGACCAAACGATAAGCTACATCACCAACTTTCTTGAAAATTTCAGAAGGTCCGATGTAGCGTGGACTTAACTTTCTCTTCTTCCCAAACCTCATTATGCCCTTCATGGGTACCCTTCATGTCGACATAGCTCTTTTGTCGATCTTGAGCAGTTTTGATCCTTACTCTAATCCTTGAATCCATCTCTTGAGTTTGTTGTAGAATTTCAGGTCTAACAAGCTTCCTCTCCCCCCACTTCAACCCAATATATAGGGGATATATATTTCCTCCCATACAAAGCTTCATAGGGTGTCATGCCAATAGTCGCTTGAAAATTATTATTGTACGCAAACTCCACAAGTAGCAAATGAGCTTTCCAAGAATCTTTGAAGTCTAACATGTCTTCCTATGTCTGAATGTCCTCTCAGACTATCTATCTGTTTGTGGATGAAAAGTCAAGTTGAACTTCAGTTTTGTTCCCATAGATCCATGTAAACTTTTCCAAAATATTGATGTGAAACAGGGGTCTCTATCAGATATAATAGAAACAGGTACTCCATGCAATCTTACAATCTCATTAACGTAGAGTTAAGCTTACTGTTCCAATAAATATGTCGTCTTTATAGGTAGAAAGTGCGCAGACTTTGTAAGTCTATCTACTATTACCTATACAGCACACATCCAATACCGGTTCTAGAAGCATCACTATAAATAGTGAACTTATCATACTCTTTTGGTATAATTAGCACATGTGTAGTAACCAACCTTTTCTTAAGTTCTTGAAAACTCTTCTCGCAAGCTTCGGACCAAAAGAATTTAACATCTTTCCTTGTCAATTCTGTCAAAGGAGAAGCGGTTTTTGAAAATCCTTGAACAAGTTTTCGGTAGTACCCAGCTAATCCAAGGAAGTTTCTTACCTCTCCAACATTTTCCAACGTCTTTCAATCTTGGACAGCGGCAACCTTATTCGGGTAGACTTCTATTCCCTTTTTAGATATTACATGACTAAGAAAGGATATAGTTTCTAATCAAAATTCATACTTCTTGAATTTTGCATATAATTTCTTGTCTCTAAACCTTTGCAAGACGGCTTCCAAGTGTTGTTCGTGCTTTTCCTTTTTCTTGGAGTATATTAGGATGTCATCAATGAAAACAATTACAAACTTGTCCAAATAGTCTTTAAATACCCTATTCATGAGATCCACAAAAGCAGCAGGGGCATTCGTCAAACCAAATGGCATTACCAAGAACTTGTAGTGGTCGTACCTTGTCCAGAAAGCACTATTAGGTATATCTCTTTCCTTGATTCTCAATTCGCAGTAAAGGATACTTGTTCTTGATCATTACGCGATTGAGTTCTCGGTAATCAATGCACATTCGCATTGTGTCATCCTTCTTTTCCACAAACAAAATAGGTGTTCCCCATGGTGATACACTTGGTTATATGAAGCCCTTGTCTAGTAGTTCTTATAATTACTCTTTTAAGTTCTTTCAACTCCGTCGGTGCCATTCTATATGGAGTTTTTGATATTGGTGCAATTCCAGACATCAGCTCGATTGTGAAATCTATCTCTCACATCAGCGATAGTTCCGGGAACACATCTTCAAATTCTCAAACAACCTTTGTATTCACGACCAATGTAAAGGTGATCTTCTTCTATTTACATTGAAATTAACTTCATACATAGACATCCAATCCATGTAAAAAATGACATCAAAATCATTCATATCAAGGACAATTAAATCTACTAACAAGGTCTTGCCTCTAAACACAACCTTGCAAGATTTTAACATGTCACAAGGACACATCACAGTTCTAACAGGTTTAGAAACACATAATTCAAAATTGAATTTCTCGGACTTCACACAAAGATTTTCAGTAAACTTTCTAGACACGAAAGTATGCGTTGATCCAGAATCAAATAAAACATACACATCATGATCAGATATTGAAAGCATACCTGCCACCGCATTAGCAATCTTATCCCTTGGCCTAGATGGTGCAAGTCCTAAATTAGCCACTAAGGTTTTCAACATAGCTTAAACAGCTTCAATGACTCCAAAGGCTTATTCGATATATGCCTCATTCCTTGTACATACCATTCTTGACTACACATAAATCACATACAATTTAATAAAACTTTTAGAAAAGACAATAAATCAAGTCTTGGAAGTTTCAACCATTCACTCACTTGCATATACTTTAACCACAAAGTTACTCAACACATAATTATTGCAAAAGAATGCCAACATTTCATACATCACAAAATGTAATAAGCCTCATATAATTCAAAATAAAGATTTATAGTTTCAAATCAAATTCAAATATAACAAAAACATAAACCAAAGTCATAATGTAGCATAGCATGCTTACTCATTTCAATTAACTCATAAATAAAACTAAATTATGCGCTTTAACTCCTTTTGGAGTTTCTTATTTGCTGATGCCATCCCCAACTCCTCAACCAATAATCCTGAAGGTTTAGCAACCACCATACTAGCAAATGGAAAATCCTTTTTCTTCTTGCAGGACCTAGGCCTAATTGGCCTCGAACGAATCACGTTCCCTTTTCATTTGATTATCCTTAACTCTTCAAATTACACTTGCACTCAAAAGAATCCCCATGAGCTTTAATTTTTTATTCACATTCGTCATCAGAAGAATCTGAACTAGAAATATCAGAGATATCGGAAAAATGAGCCAGATCTTCAATATCTTTATTTAAAAGAATTTTCAGAGTTTTTTCTTTTTGTCTCTTCCTTGCCTCTTCGTATTGCTTATACTCTTCCAAAGTAGCATATTGAACGAAAGTACAATTTCCTTCATCAACAGCTATAGCTTTCCATTTTCCACAAATAAATTCTTTCACTATTTGTCTTTACTCCATATCCCAAGTTCCTCATAGGTAATATTTTTATCTTCATCACTATCGCTTAAGAGAATAAGGTCTAATGAGGAATTACCCTTTTAGTTGTCAGACATTTTTTCTGTATATAACATTTAATAGTCACATTCAAATTAAAAGTAAAAAAAACAAACAATTAAATTTTTCTAATCATACCTTGTGGTTCCGGTGACATCATAGCACTCTTGAGGTTTCCTTGGGGTACTTTTAAATTCATTAAATTCGATAATTTAAAGTATTTCAAATCATTCATATATAATCAATTACATATATATTTCATCAAAATATATATATTACGCATCAAAGTTTGCCACATAGTTCATAATCATGCTATGATACCAAAACTGTAACACATTCTAACCAAGTCACTTAGGTTGAACAAAGTCAGGGTGACTACCAAAACTTAACTTGCGGATAATATAAAAATTTAAAACATATTCAATCATGAATATGTGGACAGTCAAAACCCATACTTAGACTACTTTAATTAATTAAGATAAATAATTATTGTAAAATAACATAGTAACTATTTAATTACTTAACTTCCAACATAATTTTAAGAAGATTAAATAGTTAACTCAATGCATTATAACTAGTCTTAAACACATATCCAACCTCATTAAAACATTCCAATTTAATAAGAAAAATAGTACTCAAACTAAAATGA
The DNA here is from genome assembly GCA_007844105.2 of Rhamnella rubrinervis. NCBI lineage: Eukaryota > Viridiplantae > Streptophyta > Magnoliopsida > Rosales > Rhamnaceae > Rhamnella > Rhamnella rubrinervis. The sequence continues at coordinate 10,832,969 of CM017577.2, forward strand.
AATAAAAACAACGACACTAACATGTAGAAAACATTATTATTTTATTCAAATTCCCCCAAGGACCCTCCTCTCGAGCTACCAGGTGTCTACCATCCCCACAAGTTCGAACAAGCATAAGGATCTAAGTGTGCTTATTGGGAAAAAGAAAACCATAAAGACATGAGTTTACAAAACTCAGTAAGCTTTCCCAAAACCAAACAAAACATCAATAGCAAACATATAGCTTCGTAAGCTAACAAAAAACTTCAATGCCAACAATCATAAACTTGCTTAATCATAAGTGTCCTTTCCTGATTAAGGATTCATAATATTCCATAACTCATCACAAACTATAACATAATCAAAGAGCTTACAATGCATGCATGATTCATGATCTTATCACAAAATGGTTGGATTTCCATACAAATTCTCAAAAAAGGTGCATGCATCTCAATCTCACTTATAGCATAACACCGTATGCATTTTAGTCTAACTTGTAGCTTACAAAATATCAAAAAGGGGGTGGATGCGTCTCAATCTCACTTATAGCATAACACTATAAGCATTTCAGTCTACTTATAGCTTACATGGTTTGTTATGATCAAACCCAAAACTTACATAATGCACTTTCAAAGTACCAACCAGATGCAATGTATTGTTCCTAGTCCGTCGTATATTGTTATGCTTATGCATGCTTCAGCTAATTCTTAATAAAAAAACGTGCATAAATCACATACTTATAATATCAATCAATTTCACATTATTATGACAATAATCTCAAAACTTCCAAAACATGTTAACCAACAATCACCTATGAAAATTGCACAACAGTTATTAAAATTCACAATAAATTCAATTCTCATCTAAATTACATGATTCCAAAAGCATTAGAATCTCATAGATGTCTCAATTGATCATAATTTTCTCCCAATTTTCAAAAGCAAGTAAACATTTAATATCTACTTTCTAATAAGAATTGTCACACAGATTCTATAGTGAACTAGAGATGTTCAAATAATTTTTCTAAATTCTTTAAAAATTATTTTAAGATGAAACCAATGGTGTTATAACTATAACAAACATAGATTATTGGAAAAATTCATTCATTTCAATCAAAGTAAAGAAATAATACACGTTTCATGGAATAACAAATATGTCACACAATTTCAGAAACAATGTCTTAATATTCAAAAATTCATAACTTACTCATAAAAATTCAAAAAATAGAAATTTCAATTCGAGCATGTTCATAAATATCTTAAGTCCAAACTATAAAAGTTTCAAAGAAAAATAAATCCATTTACCCCATGAAATTTTACAGAGAATACCCACTGGTTATAATTTTCTAGATTAATGGTATGAATTTTGAAAAATTCTATTTAAATCTACAAAAATTGGATTGATGTGAAACAAATAAAATGTTTGTAAATAGCAGATCTATTAATGAAAAATATATTCAAAATTATTTAAAATATATTTGGGTTTTGATATCTATTACATTCACCAAAACAGTATATAAATCGTAAAAGTTTCGATTAACTTTCCTTTAAAACAAAATAGAAATAAACATAAAATAATAGTATATTGATAAATCATCATGAATAAGATGAAATAAGAAAAATTTAATTTACAAAAAAGTACCTTAAGTCTTGAGTTCCTCAACAGATCCAAATATTTCTTTTTGAACTTGTATAAGTAAATTCATTTTTCAATATGTAGAAAGAGAGAAAAATATAGAACAGATAAATTAACTGGAGAGTTCACAGAGAAATGAAGACAGAAAAACCTATCCTAAGATGAGGGACTGTCTTTAAATAGACAGTCCTTTAGGGTTTTGTAATAAATTAAATAATTAATTAAAATATATCAATTAATAACTTTCCAAAATTCTATAGTCAACTATCATAAATACTCAAATTAAATATCATAAATACAGAAATCCTATTTAATAATAAATCATAACCAACTAGTAATTAATAAGAAATCAACCATTTAATAAATATTTAAAAATACCAATCAAATTAATTGCCAATTAGGATTTTGAAACCGAGGGTCCCATAATATGTGCCACTTAGCCGTCGAATGGATATAGTGGATAGTAAGAAATGGCCAGGGTGTCTTCATCTCTTACAAGGCTACAACATGTTTATGATTGAGTGTAGCATGTACTTGGTATGTTTTGCATCTCTTAACAAGATTTGCTAAGTCCTTTTTCATTGTTGGCCAATAGTACCCCTGGGACAACAGTTGGTAATAAAGCTTCCTTCGGCTTTGGTGTTCCATACATTCTCCAGAATGAATTTCCCTCGGTAACTTTTCAAGTTCCTCCTTACCAATTTATTGGAGAGGCTCTCCATTGAAATCCTCTTGGTAAAGCACATCTCCCTCCATGAAATGCCTTTTAGTCATCCCTTTGATGTTGAACGCATCTCTCAGATCATGTAGTAGTGCTCCTTAATGAAGAAGTCAAAATATGGTTGGCGCCAATCCACACAAGCCATGGAAGCCATGAATACTTTTCATCTTTAGGTGATTTCTTGACATTTGGACACTTGGCTTGAATAAGATCATCTTGCTTCTTTATATGTAGCTAGTAATACCCCTTACACTGGATTCTTCTATCCAAACTTACTATGCCTTCTAATATGCAAGAGTAAATGTGATTTTCCTTTATTATTATTAATAGTCTTCTTGGTTGTTGACACATTTGGCTAAGAAGCCTCCTTGTAACCTTTTATGAATACCCCTTCAAGTAAAACATAATCCTTGAGAATCTTAAAATTTAATGATTAAGAGGATGTAGACAAAGCCAATTATAGGGTATCTTCAATCAATGATGTCTATTTCATGATCTTCGTTTTCTAATAGTGATATCATAGGAGCAATTCTCTTCACCATAGCTACCGATATGGTTTCTTCAGCAAATACCAAAATTGATCCAACCATTGTGAGTGCATCAAAATATTGGTTACTAGACTGAGCATGTGATTCATTTCCACTTCTTCGAACATGTCTATCAATTACCTAGCAAGAGCTTTGTAGGCCACCAAACTTGGTTTTTTAATTGCAAGACTCTTGTTCACTTGATTAATTACCAGCTTAGAGTCCCTAACACATTTGATCCTTTTAACTCCTGTTGACCTAGCAGTCACCCATTCATATAATAATGTCTCATATTTCGCAATGTTATTGGTACATGCAAATGTTAACTGAAAATAGATAGTAGTGGCTTGTCCCTCTACATTTATTAGCGCAATTCAAGATCCTCTAGTAATTATAGTGATAACCCATCAAAATATAACTTCCACCAATCTAAAGCTATTGTAGTGTAGAGAGTCTTTAGTACTTCTTCAGGAAATGAATTTAAGCATATCATGCCACCTGAGCTACCAAAGAAATTTCCACTAAGGAAGATGGATCATCAAATTGAATTGCAGGTTGGTTGCAAACCACCCACAAAGGCCCCATATAGTTTGTCTCCACCCCAGTTGGAAGAACTAAAGAGACAACTTAAAGAGATTTTGGATGCCGGTTTCATTCAACCATCTAAAGCACTATATGGAGCATCGATCCTACTTTAAAAAAAGCATGATGGATCATTGAGGCTATGTATCATCACAAACCAATGGGCCAACCAAGAGAGATAATGCATTCTTGGAGCTATATTTGCAACACTTTGTATATGCCAACCAACATAATTGGGCAAAGTTACTAGATGTTGTCCAATTCTCTTATAATTTGCAAAGGAGTAAGGCCACAAACAAGATTCTGATCGAGCTAACCACTGGGCAATCAAATGTTTATCCTTGCTTAAAAATGAAGTTAGCATATCTATCACAACTCATCCTTTGATTTCTGATAGAGTTACACAGTTAATATCAAATTCTGATAATTGTAGAGACCAGTTGGCCAACCTTCCAATTAATGTTGGCTTGCTTAGAAGATATTTCACGGGATCAATTTTTACCATGAAGTGCAACTCGTGAGCTAGAAAATAATGTCAAAGTCATTAGGAGGCATATGATAATGCTAAACAAGAGAATTTATCCTTTGGATACTTACGTAGTATACATGACAGTCTTTCTAGTAGTGTATTCTTAGACCAGTAAAGCCTTAATGGTAGTAGACATATGAGCAAGATAGATTTTTAATGGAAACTTAGGTGTAGCTGCCTTCATTATAGGTAGCCACGAGATCACTTGTTATACCTTATAAGCTTCACCGTGCATGTAATGCATCCTATATGAACTCCTATATCAGCCACAAACAGTGCTAAAACAATCTTTATAACTAAGTTAAATAACCCAAAAAGTTACCTTCTGCTAGCACTTTTGGCAAGGCTTAACCATGTGGTAGGGTGTGTTAAAATTTTGATATCAGGGCATGGTTTCAAACCATGTGGCAAACTTTGATGATAAAATATTTCTAAAATATATTTACATTTGATTATACTTAAGAATTAACATTTGAATTTTGATAATTTTTCAGGAGTGTCACGAGATCACTGAAACTAGGTATGATTAAAAAACTTGATTATTTGATTTTCTAGCTTTTGATTTGAATGTTACCATTAAAATGATCTTTATAGGAAAAATATTTTACTCTTAGGGAAATGAAGAATGTTATAAGGTTTTGGTTAAGAAGCACAGGACATTGAAAGACCTTCTAATGAAAATGAGAATATTGAATCTACTTCAGAAAGGTGGAAATGAGAACCCAATTGTCATCGACTCAATCGAGATGGAGGCTCTAGAGGAGGAGCTAGGGAAGGATGTTATGGAAAGGTTCAAGAAAGATTTGAAGGAGAAGTACCCAAAGGAGGATACTTAAGAAAGTGAATCGATGGATGAGAATATCAAAATTTGGGATCAAAATTCAATTGGACCTCTCATATGCTAATAAGGTGATTACTAAACCTTCATAATCGAAGTTTGAGGAGCTAGAGATGGTGTTGGCTAATAAGAAACTCTAAAAGTAGTTGAAATGCTTAGTTTAGTTTATATTTAAGGTTAATTTGAAATAAATAAGCATACTTTGCTAGTCTAGGACTTTGGTTTAAGTTTTTATTTTATCTAAATTTGAGTTGAAATTTTATATTTGTTATGAATTATATTAAGGTTTATTGTGTTTTCAAATTCTTTGTAATGTGCTTTATGTTTGAAATTCTTTTTCCATATTTATGAAGCTGCAATCCTTAGCGACTTGCATTGGATGGATTAAGGGACGAGATTGTTGATGCGGTTGAGAGATTTAGGTGACAATGATTGCTTTCATTCCCACGATCAACAAACCTAATTCAAACGTATAACTAGATTAGGGAAATGGAACTGCCTTTCCAGTTGATAACTTGCATTAAAACTCATAAGGTGATTTGCGCTTCACATATGCTAAAAGAATGTGTCCTGCACTAGTGGGAACAACTAAGATGACAAATGCAACTGCTTAAAACCCCATAACGTGAGCACAATTCAAAGAACTTTTCATTGCTAAGTATTTCTCTATGAGTCTTCAAAGTGCTAAGGAGGTTGAATTCCTACACTTGAAGCAAGGTAATAAAACTTTGATTGAGTACAGTAGGAAGCTTGAGGAATTGGTTGGTATGCTCCTAAGTTAGTAGAAAATAAGGAGGATAAGGTACGACGTTGTGAGAATGAGTTGAATGGATACCTTTTCAATGTTGTGGCCGCTTTACATTTGTTGACCATAATGAGGTGTTGCAATGAGAGTAAATAATAGCTAATAGGAGTACCGAAAGGAAAGCTCCTAGTGAAGGCTCTAACTATGGGAGCAAACCTTGGAATCATAGCAACCATAAACACCACAACAAGTAAAATTTGGATAAAAAGATTTGACAATAAAAGGTTAAGAATAGAAAAAGCAAAAAGAGAGTTTCCAATGTGTGCCCCTTGTGGAAAAAAGTATGGTGGAGAATGCTATCAAAATATGGGAGCTTGTTTTAACTGTGGCAAAGCAGGTCACTGTGTTAAGGAGTGCCCCGAGTTGAGGAGGGAAGATACTAGGAGTCACGGGTGAATCTACACGATGATAAGGGATCAAGTTGCAAACTACTTGAATGTCATAATGGGTACACTTTCAGTATTTAATCATGATGCGTATGTTTCGTTTGACTATAAGTTGACGCATACTTTCGTATCTAGAAAGTTTGCTAAAAAACTGTGTAAAGTCTAAGAATTTAGGTTTTGAATTATATTAGAAATTAAGTAACAAATATTTAATATGTATTTGAGATTATTATTATTTTTTTTTGAAATAAGGATTTTAAGTAGTCAAAGTATGGGCTTTTATTGTCTATGTATTCCTGATTGAAGAAATTTTAAATTTTTGTAATTTCCACATGATTAGTTTTGATAGTCACCTTAATTTTGTTTGACCTAAGGAATTTGGTTAGAGTGTGTTACATATTTTATATTAGAGTCATGACTTGGTTAGAATTGTTTGTGTAGCCGTTGGTGGGTAAGGTAATGGACCGACCGATCACTAAAGTGCATGTGGTCCCAAAAATAGATATGGTTAAGCTGACTGACCAACTACTAATGTAACACCCCTTTACTCAAGTCCAGAGACCCGACTAAATAAATGTCATAACATAATACATTCAAAATAATCTAATGATGAGGTTCCCTAACATTATTGTATAATAACCGTGGGCCTCACATGTTTTTTTCTTTTTCTTTTCTTTCTTCTTCTTCTTCTCTTCCTTTTCTTCCTATCTGTGGACCCGATACCTTCTCCTTTTCATACTCTCTCTCTCCTCAAACTACAGTAACAGCCACAAATAAATCGCCGCCACGCCTTAACCGTTGGTCACCAGACCTCATCACTACCACCATTAGGACAACCATTTCATGCTACACCATAATCGACACGCTAGCAACCTACCAGAAAATGATAAAAACCATCCAATTTCTCTCTCCTCCAATTATTGGATTTCGATGAGTTTTTTGGCGAAATGAGGGTGTTTTCTTACGATTTTTGACCTCTTAAGTTCAAATTCGAGCTTATTTTTAGCTAAAAACCTCTCGTTTTGTAGGAATCACAAAATCCACTTGGAATCACCACTTTCCGATGAAATTCTAGCCAAACCGAGTGTTTTCCAACCAAACGAAAGGTATATTCTTAATCCTTAAGTTATGAGCTTCAATTTGGTATATAATATGTCAATTTTGGTGAAAGTTTGTGAAAAGCCTCAAATTTGAGGGTTAGGGGTAATTTTAAAATTTTAAATAATTTGGACCCTTTTAGTATTATACAGACAATTTATTAGTATTAAGGATGTTTGAGAATGAATTTCGATAATTAGTGGGTAATGTAGAAAATTTCCCCAGTTGGTGAAGTGGGTGTTGGAAGCAATTAAACCTTATGGGAAGTGAGGAATTTATTTGGAGTTTATTTCTTTTATTTGGCCGGGTATTTATCTATTCATTATCTTGTTATTTTTATTTAGGACATGTATCGCAAACTAGTTTTGATGTGGACACCCTTGCCGATTCGTAGTGATCTCTTATAATGAGTAGATTTATACAATTTTAAAATTTATATTAATATTTTGTATATTTATTTTATTTTCATTATTTTATGTGACAAAAATATTTAATATAGAAGATTTCTAAATTTACATGGTTTATTATATATATGTATATGTATATATTCATATTTACCATGGTGATGGAAGGAATTAAATGAGAAATTATTGTTATTTTTCTTTACTCGAAATATTTTAAAATGGTTAAATAGATTTTTCTGACATTGTTATATATTTATCAAATATGTTAATAAATGTTGTTATATAAGTTTGAAGTTGAAAATGCATTATTTCATTATGAATAATGGTAAATTAAAAAGGATGTGGCATTTTATTATTATTTGTATGCCTTGTATTGCTTGGTCAGGACATTGGTGGATGTATGATAGTTGTACTAGCTTGATACTGTCCTCTTCATGCATGACTAGTTTAGATGATGATCCCCCTCTGCTACGCCTTGAGATGCTAAGGGTAGTATGGCAGGTTCCCCCTCCTCGTAAGTCATTTCCTATACCTTGGGACACTAAAGATAGGGTGACATTATCCACTGTTCTACATCTTGGGATGCCAATGATAGAGTGTTCATGATTATTAGGGTGATTGGCATACATAGACTGAATGTGCTAGTTGTTTTACTTATTATTGACATGTAATATTTATATACATATAGTATTAATTTTATTTGTTGGATAATGTCATTTTATCTATATGAGCAAGATATTTAATTTTTAATAAATTTTGATAAATCTATTTTGTATGGATCTACTCACTAAGCTTTGTCTCACTATTCTTCTACCTTTTTTTTTTTTAGTTAGTGCATAGAACCCTCCTAATAGTGGAAGTACATCCATGTTTGGCATCACCAACAGTTTTCCTGTCTCGTAAAATTTTAAGATATTATATGTATGACCTAATTTTTAGAACATATTTTTTTTTCTATTTATGAAATTTGTACTGTCTTGTATTATGGTGTAGATTGCTCTAAGAAACACAAGTCGGTGCCTAAACTTAGTATTTTATTTTATTACTTTCTCCGATTTTGTAACTTAATACTTATATTTAATTATTGTATTATTGTGGGACCTTCAGTGGCATTTGCTGTGGCCACTGAAAACTATAGAAATGAAAATTTTTATGTAGATACAAATGGGTTATTCTAAGTTTTGGAGAGGTCCTGCTGAAATTTTTATGAAAATTTAGGTTGAATCTCTCCAAAGCGAAACCCATTCCGGGTACGGTCTTGTCATATTGTGACTTAGTTCGGGAGAGTAATTGCCTATGACATCTTGAGGTGCACTTCATGTATTGTGTGCTTTGCGTGGTGGCATCATTAGGATTTGCTTCCTTAACTCCTCAGTGGAGTCACCTTTTAATATTAAGGTTGAAATGCACTTTATGCAACCCTGTGTGCCAATGGGCCAATAGAGATAGGGCATGTCCGAATATGGGTTGGTCCTTCAAGGTATACTATAGTAAATCTGTTTAGATATAGGTTGGTCCTTTTGGATGTAAACTTCAGATGTGCTAAGTGTTCGCTTCAGTAGATCCATCCAGATACAGCATTTTTGGAATGCTTTAAGTTCTTTATTGTGGTGAGATGAGTCAGAGGGCTCCTTTGAATGTAAGGTTTACTTAGTCACAAATCCAACAATACAGTACACAAATAAAAGTTGTCGAGAGCATTTAATAACTTAAGCATGTGATGTCAACATATCCGGAGCATTTAATAATACAATATTTTCAAATAAAATAACTATCAAAATAATGAGAATCCACTTACGGAGGTGGTTTAAGATAGTACAAATTTATATCGTTCAAAATTGGTAAAAGTTATTACATACCAAAGTCTTTAACAAAAAAAAGACATATCCATCTCTTGGTTACGACAATCTCTTTCTTCCATCAATAATGGTCGTTCCATTGACCTCTTAAAACATGTCATGCCTTTGAACTGTAATGGTCACCATATTAGCCTTCAAATGTCCAACGCCATCATTTTATAGACCTCTCGAAATCAAATTATCATCCTCCTCCAAAATGTCCTTTTCCTTCTTTATTTCTCATTCTAGGCTTCAATCTTTATTTGAATTCACATAGAAACTAAACTTTTTTGCTAGCTCAAATTAAGAGGTTGCCCAAATTGAAGCAAATAAAAGTTCAACATTTATCGCTATCTCCAAGTACCTTTGAGATTCTTTCTTCTTTTAATGTTGAAAACCATTTGTCTACCGTTAAGTAGCTGTAGATATAAAATTCAATCTTTGTTTACTATTAGTTGGTTATGGTATTATGTATTGTACTGTGGTTTTGTTGGAAATGTGAGTGATCCTTGATGCATATTATATATGATGATGGCAATATTAAGGGGTAAGAATATTAAACAAAATAAACATAAGCTACAAGTAAATTGGAGATGCACACCCAAATGGGTGACAGAGCTCCTAGAAAGCTCACAATGACTTACACAATAGAGTATTCTTCTAATAACACTTTTAGATTAATATTAGAGTTGGATGGATTCTTTTCAATCATACACTGCATATCTATTTATACTAATACTTCTGATGTACCATGAACTAACAATTAATTTAGCACAGATATCCATAAACCCTCATCAATAACTATACATGTACCATTCATTTACATGTATAGGAACCCAACACATATATATTCACTTACATTAGTAACCATATGTGTTTATCCATATAAACATAAATGTCATATATCCAACTAGTCTAGATTATACATCCAATAGGTTTATCCTTTAATAGGTACCCAGGCATGAGCATGGAGAGTTGGCACTCTGTAGAAGCTTGTGAAGAAGTATAAGATAGGACAAATTCAATGTGTTGATTGGCTGGACCAACTTTTTTACCAGCACTTATCTGCTAGAAAACTTTTGAATAGCTTACAAATAAACACACCTTAAAAGCACATGGAAATTTGATTTTAATCTTCCTTTTAAAACCCATATGATTTCATTAGCTTTTGCCACATTTTTATGTCTAATTTTATTGTTCTCTTACATCATTGTCTTTTCTACTAGGTTGGAATCTACAGGATCACCCTACTATTGGAATGAACTGATCATATTAAGCATTAAATATGGGGACTTAATTGATCATTCACAACTTGCTTTAATAGTAAGCTAGCACTTAGCAGTTTCACTTTATATACTCACATTATAGGTATCCCAAATCAATCTTAACATATATTAGTTGGTTTGAGTTGAATGACATGCATCTATGTGACTTATGCTTATTGTAGACCTTTTGGTTGGGCTATGTTGTACTTATTGTAGACTTTGTGGTTAAGTTATGTTGTACTTGGAATCTTTAATTCAATTATTTGGGAATAAGTTCGATGTATAGAGGAAATTCCCTATTTTTGTTTGCATTTTCCTTCTAGGGTCAATGGTTTGACATTTAGTTTTGTATATCACTTAAGTATGATTGGTGTAACATCGACATTTTACAAAACTATTAACATTTGATCCTAGTCAAAGTTTGATCGCACATCACTATTTACACCGCAGTAAGATGTTTGAGAGTTTCCTGGGCACTTGACAAGGGTCTAAAGTGTCTAATTAGGGGTTATTTGGTTATTTTTCTCCTTATTTTACCCTTGGTTAAAATGTTAACTATTAGACTTTGACTCCTCTTTTTTTATTTTTACTTTTTACTCTTTATATTCTTCTTTTTACACTCATATGGTCGACCATCCTCTATTAAAGCAAGTTAGGAGTGTTCTAGAGAGAGAAAGTGAAAAAAATTAAAGAAAAATAAGGAAAAATCAATGAGAAGAAGAAGGGAAAGTGGCCGACCATCCTAGGAGACCTAAAGCAAGTGGGAGTGAGGTGCTTGTGGTGTAGCATGCTTTGAAAAAAAGTTAGGTCTTCCTACTTTTTGTAATTTTTGTGATATTCTTGGTGTTTAGATTAATTAATGCTAGAAACATGTGAATTCTAAGTTGAATCTTGCTAGTCTGTGGTTAATTTGATATGGATTGGATTAGTTTGATTATATGGAAAAACCCCCAATTTTAAGGGCTTTATATTTAATGAAAATTATGGAAATATATATATTTTACTTGGTTTATTGTTTGGGTTGGTTAATTGATGTGGGGTTCTTGCAAAGCCTCTTATTACTTGCTTGATTTTGGTGGAGAATTTGTTGGAATTTTCCTTATGAAGTTTTGGCCATGGAGGGACATATTCGGCATTTTTTAAAATTTTAAGGGCGATTTGGTCTTTTTATAATTTATTTATAATTAGACAATAAAATGTGTGAAAATTAGAGTTTTTTTGAAATTAGTGTGGCATTATGTATGTGTGTACACGTGTGTATGTATATGTATATATGTGCAAGTGTGAGTATATTATATTAATATACATGTGTATGTGAATGTTTTTATCTGTATATTGATACAGACGTGAGTGTACACTTGTATGTGTGATTGTATATATATAAAAAGGTATGTGCATATGTATATGTGTAAAATTGTGTGTGTGAATATATATAATTGTGATTTTATATATATAGGCAGAATAGATATACTGAGTGACGTCGCTTACTATATCCTACGAGAGAAAACAAAAAAAAATAACGTGTGTTTTCATTAAATGTGGGAGCTTACAACTACCCCTCTTCCAAACTGTTGAGGGCCTCGACATTTTGGCCAAAGGGTGCAACAACAATGCACCCCTTGGCCAAATTGTCGAGGTGTGCTCACACAAGACACCCCTCGGCCAAACTACCAAGGGGCTCGGCAATTTGGTCGAGGTGTGCTCTCACAAGGCACCCTTCAGCCAAACTACCAAGGGCCTCGACAATTTGGCCGAGGTCCTCGACAATTTGGCCAAGGTGTGCTCACATAAGGCACTCCTTGGTCACATAAACTACCCTTTGGCCAAATTACAGATGCCCTCGGCAGTTTGGCCGAGGGGTGATAGTAGGGCCCCCTATTTAATGAAAATGTGTGTTTAACGAAAATACACATTATTTTTCTATTGTCTCACATAGGATATAATGAGCGACATCACTAGTACATCATTTCTATATATATAGGTGTGGAGTAGTAAGTATTATTTTATGAAGGAAAATATATTTTGGGATAAAAAATGGGCATTTTGGCAATTATCATTGCCTTGAGGGATATTTTGATAATTACAACAACTGCTACTACTACTTTAATGGTATTTTGGTAATTATCGAAATAGACAAGGGTCATTTAGGTAATTATTTTGGCAAAAAGTGTATTTTGGTAATTAACAGGGTAAGTAAGGATATTTCGGTAATTATTACTACTGTGATGGGTACTTTTGTAAATTATGCATTAAGTGTGCCTATTTAGTTGTAACTATGCATTGAAGTGTTGTATGGGCATGTGCATACATTTATAAAAACGGATTTCGAAAGCGTTTGTATTTTTATGCAAAGGATTGATTTTTCTAAAGTGATTTGAAAAGTCATGGTCATGCGTATGTAGGCAAAAACTAATGTGAAGGAGCTTATATGATTTATAAACTATTTAGTAGAGGGCCTATCAACCAGCAGGTTGGAGTTTGGGTTCTTGCATGCGGCCACATGTGAGTGTAGTGGTATATGCGATGGTTGTCACACTAGTACTTGCATGATGCGGATGCAATGAGGTTCATCCCCACATAAACCATTTTTACTAAATAGCTCTAGTAATTTGGGTTCCTTGAAAGTATGTCATATGCGGCTTTGGAGAACAACCGTTATCGATAGATAACTAGCTCTTATGTAACTAACGATAGATATGTTATGTTATGTGAAAAGTCCTATGAATGTGTTATTTCGAAAATGATTTCACAAGTGATTTGAAAAAATAGTGTTTGAATATGTTTTATGATTAAAAAGGGGAAAATCAATATTTCAAGAAGGGAAAAGAAAATGAAGTCTTTGCATACATCATTGCATTTGTATGTACATTTTTGAAAACCTACTGAGTGTTTATCATTCACACCTATTTGCGCTTGTGTATCTAGATAATCTCGTGGGCTAGGACTATGTGACTTTGTTGCAATGAGGACATGAAGGGTAATAAATTTTGATTTTACATGTTATTTTCTTTTTGTTGTGGGGTTTATAAACTTTTATGTTTACTTTAAATAATACAGCTTTTATTGAGCGTAAAAGATGACCCAAAAAAGTAAGGAAAATATTTGATACGAATACTGACCTGAGTAAAAAGGTGTTACAGTTTTGGTATCGGAGGTTCAGTTTTCTCTTAAATTTGTACTAAATGCTTGTTCTAGTGTTCATATGCGCACCATGGTAAATTGTTTTATTTGTATATTGTTTGTGTCAATGTATGATAAAATTTCTTTTGTTTATAAAGTGTTCTTTCTGTATTGGTTGAGTTTATACTTAACTTCTTAAATTTAATTTCAAAGATAAAATTTTTTTTTAAGGAGAAGAGAGTTGTAACTCCTACATTTTCCAAAACTGTTAACTTTCGATCACAGTTAAAGTTTAACTGCCAAGACACCACTTACACTGCAGTGAGATGTTTGAGAGTTTCCTAGATATTTAGCAAGGGCCTAAAGTGTCTAGTTAGGGGTTATTTGATTATTTTTCTCCTTATTTTACTCTCGGTCACAAAGTCAACTTGGTCAAAAGTTAAAATTAACACCTATATTTTTTAAAACTGTTGACTTTCGGTCACAGTTAAAATTATATTGTCATGTCTCCATTTACACCACAGTGAGCTATTTGAGAGTTTCTCGAACACTTGGCAAGCATCTAAATTATCTAATTAGGGTTATTTAATTATTATTTTTTTCCATTTTATTCTTAGTCAAATAGTTGACTTTTGACTAAGTTGATTTTTTCATTTTGACTTCTCCTTTTTATTTTTAACTCTTTTCTTTTACTTTTACATATTATTTTCTTCTTTTTAAACCAATATGGCTAGCCATCCTCCATTAAAGCAAGATAAGTGTGTTCTCTAAAGAGAAAGAGAGGGTTTTAGAAAGAGGAAGTGAGAAAAATCAAAGAAAAATAAGAAAAAATCAAGTAGAACAAGAATGGAAAGTGATCGACCCTCCTAGAAGACCTAGAGTAGATGGAAGTGAGGTGATTCAAGTGGTGACTGTGGTCTAACAAGCTTTCGAAAAAAGGTATGTGTTCCTACTTTTTGTAATTTTTGTGATATTCTTGGTATTTACCTTAATCAATGATAGAAACTTTTGAATTCTAAGTTGAATCTTGCCAGTTTGTGGTTAATTTGATGTGGATTGGATTGGTTTGATTATATGGAAAAACCCCCAATTTTTAGATTTTTATATTTTGTGAAAATTATGAAAATATATGTTTTACTTGGGTTATTACTTGGGTTGGTTAATTGATGTGGGGATCTTGCAAAACCCCTTATTACTTGCTGGATTAGGTTGAGAATTGGTTGGAATTTTTGTTATGAAGGTTTTGGCCATGGGGGGACATATTTAGCATTTTTGAAAATGTTGAGGGCAATTTGGTCTTTTCATAATTTATTTATAGTTAAGCAATAAAATGTGCGGAAATTAGGGTTTTGTTGAAATTAGTATGTCGTTATATATGTGTGTGTACATGTGTATGTATATGTATATATGTGCAAGTGTGAGTTTATTATATATATATACATGTGTGTGTGTGAATGTGTTAATATGTATATTGATATGTACATGAGTGTATGTGTGATTGTATGTATATATATATAGAGAGAGAGAGAGAGGTGTGTGCATGTATATGTGTATAGGGATGTGTATAATTGTGTGTGAATATATATAGGTGTGTGAGTATATATATATAGATATGTATTTGTATGTGTAGGTGTTTGAGTAAATATATTCGTATTTTGAATAAGAAAATATATAGATATATATATATATATATATATATATAGTGGGTTAGTAAGTATTATTTTATAAAAGAAAATACATTTTCAAATAAAAGATGGGCGTTTTGGTAATTATTAATATCTTAAGGGGTATTTTAGTAACTACCATTGCAACTGTCACTACTACTACTGTGGTCATTTCGGTAATTCTTTTGGAATAAAGGGTATTTTGGTAATTAATAGTGTAAGTAAAGTTATTTCGGTAATTATCACTACCGTGATGGGTAGTTTGGTAATTATGCGTTGAGTGTGCCTATTTGGTTGTAATTATGCATTAAAGTGTTGTGTGGGCATGTGTATACATTTGTATAAAAACTAATTTCATAAACTTTTGTGCGTTATGTAAAAGATTGTTTTTCCTAAAGTGATTTGAAAAGTCATGATCATCCATATGCAGACAAAAACTAATGTGATGGAACTTATATGATTTGTGAACTGTTTAGTAAAGAGCCCATCAACTAGTATATGGGAGCTTAGATTTTAGCATGTGGCCACATGAGAGCGTAATGGTATATTTGGTGGTTGTCACCCTACCACTTACATAATGGGGTTGCAAGCGAAATCATCCCCACTTAGACCGTTTCCACTAAATAGTTCTAGTGATTTGTTTCCACTAAGTACGTTGTGTGCGACTTTAAAAAATAATAATTGCCAACCAATAAATAGCTCTTGTGTAACTAAAGATAGATCTATTACGCTATGTGAAAAGTCTTACGAATATGTTATTTCGAAAATGATTTCACAAGTGGTTTAAAAAACTATGTTTGAATATGTTTTATTATCGAAAAAGGGAAAATCAGTATTTCAAGAAGGGAAAAGAATATGAAGTTTTTGCATACATTTGCATGTGCATTTTTGGAGACCCACTGAGTGTTTATCACTCGCTTCTGTTTGTGTTTGTATGTCAAGGTAATCTTGTGAGTTAGGACAATGGGTTTGGTCGCAGTAAGGACATGAAGGCTAAGACAGATCTATAAATTTATTGTCCATATTTGTTTTCTTTTCTTTAGACAATAAACTTTGATTTTAAATGTTATTTTCTTTATGCTGTGAGTTTTATAAACTTTTATGTTCACTTTAAATAGTACGGTTTTAATATGAATGTTGGCATTTTTGAAGAAATATATTTTCAAATTTATACAAGTAATATCTCTTTAGTCGGGTCTCTGGACTACGGTAAAGGGGTGTTACAATTATTTTTTTAATTTTCTTTGATTCAGTTTTACATTTTGTAAACATTCCTAGGAATGTATGTTAGAAATGTTTCTTGTGGAAAAGATGAGGGACTGATTGGTTACATGTCTAAGAAGCAGAAGCTTAAGCTTTGGCCAGGAACAGTCGCAGATAGATTATTTCCTATAAAAACTCCTGGAAAGGTTTGATACTACTTGTTAAACAGTTCTAGATATGAAATTCAAGCTTTGTTTGCTGTTATTTGCTTATGGTATTATGTATTGTATTGTGGTTTATCCTTTATTAGATACCCAGGCACGAGATTGGAGAGTTGGAGCGCCTAAAGAAGCTTGTGAATAAGTATGAGAGAGGACAAATTAAATGTGTTGATTGGTTGGATTGGCTTGCATTTAAAACCATGGAGAAAATTAAGGAACATGAAAACTCTAGAAATGGACATCTCATCTATACCTGATTGTTGATTTATGTAGTTCTAAGCATAGAATTGTTTTCTAGGTAATGTCATTCTGCAGTTATCAATAATATTTGCTAGCTTTTTTATGTATATGTACATCTCTGATGCTCTAAGCATGATTCAAATTCTTTTGCAACTTTATATTATGTTATTATGTAATTCATGGATCATGGTAGTACTATATCCTTGAGAGGAGCTCTTTTTTATTGAAAAACATTAGAAAGTCTTGGATAAGATTGGTGTTATTGTATTTAATTTCAAATTTAAGTAGACACTTATGCTTAAATGAATTTCTATATTTTTGTATGTAGTACTTTATCTGTATATAATGTAATTGGTTTATCATTTTTACAATTACTATATATTTAGAAATCATGAGCAAATTTTTTATTGCCATCTCCTATAACCTAAACAAATGAAATTATAACTGTCTAGGACCTAGAAGTGGGAAAGATAAATCCATCTGAGCATAAGCAGCTAGAGCTAGCAAGAAGTTTAACTCGTGGTATAAGTGACAAGGATCTCAAACCAAGCTCTAATGACAGAAAGTAAGCTTAAAGTATTACACTCGTATTAATTATATATCTTTTCTTTCTTCTTTTCACTTACCCAAAATTATTCAATAGATATAGACCTATACTGCTATAAGAGACTTAGGCTTCCATAACTAATGTGTATGATTATTTTATGTGTTGAAGCTTCTCTAGTTAATTATAGAATCGAAAGGTTGGAAAATATTTGGACTTTTGTTATTCTTTTTTATCTAATTGTAACAAACTATAAATAATTGGCTGCAATAACCCTAATATACCTTGAGTTTTAAGAAACTGAAAGTGGAAACTGATAAGTCATTTCTACATGTTTAGGACTGTTAGACATGGCAGACTTTGGCCTTAATATATTTTCAATCAGATTTTGGATTGGCCTTATGACTTGGTTGTTCTACTCCATTAACATAGTTTATTTATTTATGCACTTATGCATGTCTGTGAAGTAATATTGGCTTCCAACTTCATATAATATAACTTTTATATTATACATGTACTTGATTTGTTAGTTTGCATAAGGTGTAAGACTAAGACTATTTTTACATCTCATCAATTTATTTTATTTAATTACATTTTTTTTTCTTGCATAAGGTGTAAGACTAAGACTAACTTTTATTTGCCAGTTATATATACATTATAATATTATGATATATTATGATATGTGTACTCACGGAACCAACTCGAGAGCAAGATTTCATGAAGTTCTTCACAACAAAGGCATTTACATTGTAGAAAAAAAAGAATTTCCTAGCATGATTTTCTTTCTAAACCGATCGAGATTTGCATCGTATTGTTTGTACTGGGCATTTAAAGGTTAGAACATTTTTTTATATATATAATTTATTGTATAATTATGTTTTAGTTTCATTATTGGTATCAAAGCAAGAAAATGTGATGCAATTTCAGGATAGTTTATGGGTTAGAAATTATGCAAACTATAGGTATTGAAACAAGGAAAAAAATATTTTTAGTCTTTACAGTGAGTTGTTTGCTGTACGTTTGATTTTGTACCTGTATAAAAAGTGTGTTTTTTAGTTATTTTGATGTCGAAAAATTAATGTCAATGTCTAGAAAAAAACGTTGTCATATTCCTTGAAAATTGAGGTCGGACGACCATTTTACAATCAGGTCATGGGTCGAAAGACCCGTTTATAGAGAAAACGGACCTTGATTGAAGGTAGAAGATGGGTGACATCATCGATGATATCACTCGATGATGTCAATATTTTTTAAAAAAATTAAATGTTTGATCAATTTGACCCATTGACCAGAGTTCTGATTTGACCCGTTAACCTGATTGGACTGATGTTGACCCGGTGATCCGTTTTAACCTGTTGACCATTGACCGTTAAAAAAATTATTTTATTTGTGTAAATTTTATTTTAGTTGAATTGAATAATTTCTTAAAATCTTTTTTAATTCTTTGCCCCTTATTAATTAAAATTTGCACAGATGTTGACAAAAAAAGATTACATACATTACAAAATGAACCTAAAGCACACAATGAATACCCACATAAGCATAATGATTTCAATGTCAATGAAGCTTTTAATTTATGGAATAAGATTGTCAGAAGAAGAAAAGATAAAAGGCTTGATTGATTCCCTTCTTGACCAGTATGGTGATGATTTGAAAATTATCATAAAGAAAATACATACAAGAGAATTATCTTTTATAAAAATTATATGTGAAGTTGAGTTGGCAAAGGACCATCGTATTATGTGGGGTATTTTGCGATCTGTAGCATTGTCATCTCACCCAAACCTACGAAGCGCAAGGCAAATGGGTACCAAGCGCTGGAAGGGACTTTCTTTTGGAAGGGTAGCTCTTAAAGTGATTTCTAACTGTTGTGATGTGACAGATACAATTAGTTACCATCACAGTGGAAAGATGAAAAATCGTCTTCTTTATTTCAAAAACTATAAAGCTATTCATATAAAAGTATGGTGTCACATGATAGATGATATGAGGGCAAAAGGATTAATTACATAAATTTATTATTTTTGTATATTTATTTTTAATCTTCTTGTACATATTAGCATACTTGTATAAGATTGTATGTTTTTGTATGAAATGATAATATGATTTTAATGGGGTATTATGGGTATTGTTTTTGTCTATAAACTTGTCTAGAACTATTTTGGAACAAATAGACTAAATTTTATAATTATGAGATACATTGAATTGAAAGATGATTAGAAGCCTTGACAACTTTTCGATTTCATATTTGTATTTAACTATTATATTTTTAGTATATTGTGTTCCAAAACTTATAAATACTAGTTTTGTTATGTTTTAGGATAATTCCTTTTGGATCTCTACGTAGAAATTGTTAAAATAATGTGGCATATATTTCAAAAATATCGTGGCTGAAGTGAATAACGATGAGAAACTCAATAGTGATAATTACGACAAGTAGAGTCGTAAGATTCAGATCCGACATGATGGGAAACTCATGTGGAGTCATAACTGGTGAGAAACTCATAAGTTAGTTATGTGCAGTGGCCATATTTTACTTCTACATGATATTCTTTATGCTCCAGAGATCCGACGAAATTTAATTTCTATTAATGTCCTTCTTAGCTTAGGTTATGTTTTAATTTTAAAAGATAATGGTTTGGATACATATTTTAATTTAGTATTAGTAGGTGTTGGTTATATGTTGGATGGTTTTATTGTGTTGGACATCAATGTTAAATCTTGTATTAATGAAAGTTGTTTTTCTTATGTCACATATACTAGTAATGCTAATGTTAATGTGAATAAATTGCATTCTAGACTTGGACATATCAGGCAAAAAAGAATGAAATTGTTAGCTAGAGAGGAGATGTTAGGTCCACTTGCTAAAATTGATTTGTCTGTATGTGATAATTGTTTAGCTGGAAAAACAATTAAAAAAATTATTTGGAAAAGGAACTAGAGTTGAATATCCATTACAATTAATTCATTTTGACATATGTGGTCCAATGAATGTGAAAGCAAGACATGATGCTTCTTATTTTATAACATTAATTGATAATTTTACTAGATATGACCATGTCTATTTGATCTCTCATAAGTCCAAGGCTAATAGTTGTTTTATGAAATATGTAAGTTTGGTTGAGAATTAATTAAACAAAACTATTAAGGCTCTAAGGATGGACGAGAATATATTTTTAAACATTTTAAAGAATTATGTGAAAGAAAAGGTATTGATAGATAATTGACTATTCCATATACTCCGCAACAGAATAGAGTAACAAAAAAAAGGAATAAAACTTTATTGGAAATGGTTAGGTCTATGATGGCGCAAGCAAATCTCCCTATTTTGTATTGGGGTGATGCATTATTAACTACGGCCTATATATTATAATTCCTCATTGTCGTTTTGAGATTGAAGGGGAAGCTTTTATGCTTGTAGTACATGACACTGATGTGCCTAAAATGTTAATGAGGCTTTCACGACACATGCTAGAGAACACAAGATTAAATGAAAGTTAACCATGTTTAGGACTTGGTTGATTTACTGCCTAATCGTAAGGCTATTGGGAATAAATGGGCATTATTATTAAACGTAAAGCAGATGGCACGATAGAAAGGTATAAAGCGGTTTAATAGCAAAAGGCTACATTCAGCAAGAAGTTATTGATTATGAAGAGACCTTCTCTACGGTTGTAAGATTTGCATCCATTTGATTGATTTTGACAATCATAGCTCACATGGACTGGAGTTACATCAAATGGATGTAAAGACTGCATTTTCAAAATGGAGATTTAGAAGAAAAAATCTATATGAATAAGCTAGTAGGTTTCGTGGCAGAAGGCTAAGAGCATAAAGTTTGCAAGCTCAAAAGATCTATATATGGTCTTAAACAGTCTTCTAGACAATGGTATTTAAGATTTTATTAAGCCATAATTAGTTATGTGTTTACGATGACTGATAAAAACCATTGTGTTTATGTGAAAAGGTCTGAGGATAATTTCATAATTTTATCCTTATGTGTGGATGATATCTTACTAGCTAGAAACAAGTTGGAGTATCTCACAATGATCAAGAAATGATTGTCTTTCAATTTTGATATGAAGGATATGGGTGAAGCACTTTATATTTTGGGTGTTAACATTCACAAGGATTTTGCTAAAAATCTTTTATCTCTTTCACAAGAGCCGTATATCAAAAAGATTTCAGAATGATTCAATATGAAAAATTGTAAACCCATAAATACTCCAATTGCCAAAGGGCAATATTTAAGCCTTGAAATGTCTAAAACTCCTTAAGAACATAATAGAATGGCTAGAGTTTCATATACTAGTGCTGTTGAAAGTTTAATGTACGATATGATGTATACAAGGCTAGATATTTATTATTCTGTGGGATTGGTAAGCAGGTACCAATCTAATCATGGATATAAGCATTGGAATGCTATTAAAAAGATTTTGGCATATTTTAGAGCTACGACAGATTATGCCCTATTCTACCAAGGAGGTGATATGCTCTTAATGGGTTACACAAATGCTGATTGGGGAGGCGATATAGATTAGCGCAAATCGACATCAGGCTATACATTCTTACTTAATAGAGGCGCTATTTCGAAGGCTAGTAAGAAGCAAACTTATACTGCCTTATCTACAATAGAAGCTAAGTTTGTGGTATTATCAACTGTAGTACAAGAAGCAGTGTGGCTCAGAAGATTTTATGAGGATCTGAATGTTGTTACTGATGCAACTCAACCAGTAACACTATATTCTGATAATCAAGTAGTCATAGCCTATACAAAGGATTTTAGATACCACAGCAAATCTAAGTACATAGAGACCAAGTATAATTTATAAGAAATACTGTGGCACAAAGGGAAGTAAAGATACAATATATTTCAATGCAATAGATGGTAGTAGACCCATTAACTAAACCTGCGAGTAGAGATGTGTATACATTGCATTCTAGGTCTTTAGGTTTGCATAGAATGTAAATCTGAAGTGTTGTACTTATTAAAGCACTATTAATATATAAGATACATTTTATCTCAAAAGTTTAGGTGGTTAAGAAAAACTAGCACGATATTTGTATTTATTTAGAGTATGTTATCAAGTTCAGACTGGCTTTCCCATATAACTGGTCGCCTCAAGCGCTGTGGTAGTGAGCTGAGATGAGACAAAGTAAGAAATGATAAAAGTTGTATTGGAGCTAATAGTTTTGTGATATTGTCGCCTTAACTAGGTTAAGACATATGCTCTTTCTTAGTAAAAAAGAAAAACATATCACCATAACCTACGATTCATACAATGTGTGCTAATCGACTATAGAAGGAAGTGAGTGAATGAATCCATGTTTTCTTACTATGTGAGTTCTTTGAGATTTAAAGATAATCTCATCAAGTATCCTTAGTGACTATTAGCTATTTTTTTAAAATGATAGGTTAATGTTTGCTACTTTAGCATGTAGTCTATGGCTTAAGATTAATTAGCCTGTGAGAACATGTTTAGGAAATCGGTTAGCCTATGATGGATATACATAAGAATAATAGAAAGATTTCTATCTATTTTACATCATTTAATATGTATTCACTAGTCGATCAATTGTATTATCTTGCGGAAGTGTATATATACAATTGTGAATACATAATCGTAAGTGTAGTTAGGCGTAGCCTTTCAATGAGGGATTAGGTATGTCTAAACTGATGTAATAGAAGAAATCTAGGAAATATTGAACAAAAGTTAAGTGAGAGTCGATCTACTTATATAAGCTCCGAAATATATTTGTTCAAGGGTCGTATGATGTATTTGCAAGTATGAGTGTTGTGAATATTGTGTGATATTGAAGGAGTGTTGCTAGCTCAAATATGTATAATCATCTTCCCATCATGTGCGAGTGGGAGATGTTGGTAACTGGCATTTGATAACTGAACGCCAATGATAGGCAATTACCAGTACAGCTGCTTTTGGAAGTTATATATATATATATATATATACATATATATTATATATATTATAATATATGAAAAAGAAGAATAATGTGTAATATTCTGCGAAAGAAAAAGTCTGCGCACTTACGAAACCAACCCAAAAGCAAGATTTCACAATAAAGGCATTTACATTGTAGAAAGAGAAAGATTTTCTAATGTGATTTTCTTCCTAGACCGATCGAGATTACATCGTATTGTTCGTACTGGGCATTTAAAGGTTCGAATATTTTTTTATAATTTATTGTATAGTTACGTTTCGATTTCATTAGAGAAGGCCAAGGAGACATTAGTTTGGCCTTTTGTTAAAGGAAAAATATTCCTATCTCTCACAGCTTTATGATTACATGAATATTGGAATAGTTTTCTTCCTTCACATTTTAGTTTCTTGATGAGACACCTACTATTTGCGAATGAATTATGACATTCTACATTAATTAAAGCAAAAATTGTTAAGATCTGTTATGCTGATGACTTTGCAGGAAGTGAAATAGGCATTAGACCTAATGGGCTGGTTGGAAGTAATTGATGTCTATGGTGCATTAGAGCTACTATCTCCTATTTTCAAAAGTGAAAAGGTAAGTATATTCGCAAGATAAAACCACTAATTTGTCGTTACCTAATCTTTCTAATTTGTATATTTGCAATTTAAGACCAATCAATCATGGTTAAATATTCTCAATTAATTAATTAATCTTACCATGCCCGTGCATATACTGTCAGTATTCTTGAAAGAACTGATGATGATGAGGTTTAGTGCTACTTACTTCAACTTGTTCAGGCTCTTCGATTTGAACGCTCTAATAAATCTCAACTCTCATATTTTCTTGTGCAGTATGGTATGTGCTTTGTATTTATAATTTGTCTTTGTTTATCTGAATGGATACATATTCTGGTGTTACGAGTAATTGCTTTGTTGTTGATGCATCTTCAATGTATTTTGGACTTCAACAGCATTATGCAACATTGAGTTGGCCAGCTATCTCCGTTAGTATGTAGTTGTGTGAACTTCATGATCTAGTCAAACGCTTTTACTCTACTTATAGGATTTTGGAAGAAAATCTTATGAAGGTGTGAGTTCATTGTTTTTTTTTTTTTTTAACTCGAGTGTATCCAGCATCTATTTTGCATACATATATACAAATTTATGTGTTGTTGTGTTTTAGTGTAAGGATACACAATGAGTTTCCTCTATACTTTTAGGGTTTTGCATCAAATACCCATCAAAATGATGCAATTTGAAAAAATACCTACCAAGTCATATTTCCTATAAAAGTTAGATAGAGTGCCGAATTTGTCCTTCATTAACTAATGCTCACAACAACCCAATCATTTTACTTTAATTCATCTGATACTTTCTTCTTTTCATTTTGTACATTCATCTTTGGGTTTCTTTTTAACTTTATTGTCTTCTTCTTCCTTCTGCCTTATTTTTTCTTCCTTATTTCTTATTACTTTCTTCCCTATATTTCATTATTACTTGGTGTTAGAGTTTTAAAAATTTGAACTTAAAGCTCTTCATTTAAAGTTTTTGTTGAAATATCATTACTTTCATAAAAGTAATAAGTATCTTTTAAGTTATAGTAACTTATTCTTGTATGTATTACGTTAATATGCATGAAAAAGGTAATAATTATGTATATTTGGTTTTGATTTTGAGTGATTTTGATATATTTGAGTTTGGAATGCATGAGTTTTTGGAAAAATTACAAGATCTGAAAAAAGTTATGCTGGTAGGGATGTTCCCCTTGTAGAACTACCTAGGTCCTCAATAGCTTGGCCAAGAAAGCATCTTTACTAGTACAAAATGTGCTCCGTACCTAGGCCCTTGGAAGTCTTGTGGGAGCTCACTCTGTATTCACAGCGATGCTCCCTCTACCAGACTGCCGAGTGCAACACCCCCTTACCTAAGCCCGAAGACCCGACTTAAGAGTTGTCGCTCCGTATCATTTTCGAAGTATAAAGATTTCGGGTTATTTAGACAATGTTAATAACACATACAAAGTATTTTCTTCACTCTTTAGGATCATTTAATTTCATATAGGTAAAATCCTTATAATTAAAAACTGAAGCAAATAGTAATAAAATTCTAAAGGTAGAAAGTAAACTTGGTCGTTTACAAAACCCACCGCGTAAAGAAAACAGGGTTCAAAATGAAAGTACTATTGTCTAAAGATAATAAAGTGCGAAAATAAAATTTACATTACTGCCCTGCCTTTCAGTGCATCCGTTGCGACTAACCTTGATAGTTCAGGAGTAAGATTTACCTCGTACACACAAGCAAACAAAAGTGAATAATAAATACTCAGTAGGTTCCCAAATGCACATATCGATGCAATGCTATATGCTTTACAAAACATTTCTCATCTTTTCCGAAATACTGATTTTCTTTTTTCAGTCAATTTTACTACGGTATAAAAGCTTTAAAACATAAGTAGTATACTGAATTTCCAAAACAATGGTCGTAAGACTTTTAAATGTAACGACTGAAATTTCTTCAATTACAATGGAGCTAGTTACCCGTCGGCAACTATTATTTCCCAAAGCAGCACTCAAACATACTTTCAAGGAAACTAAATCAATTTAACCATTTACAAAAAACGGTATAAATGGGAAGGGACCCATTTGCACCTGCATCATACAAAGTACTAGGGTAATAACCACCATATATACCAATACGCTCTCATATATGCTCATACGAGAATTCATATCTCCACACTCACTAGTTAGTGAGACCTCAACTAAATAATTTATTCACAATAAATAACCAAAATGGTTATACATATACACATGAACATAAGAGACAATATCTCTAAGTCACCTATACCGTGTGAATTTATAAATTTTCCCTTAGAGATAAAATATAATACCAATTTTGCCCTTAATGAAAATATGTATTTTCAATTATGCCCTTGGTAATATTTTCAAATTCCAAAAATGCCCTTGTATATATTTCAAAATTACAATAATGCCCTTGAAAACCTTTTCTAATTACAAATGTACCGTTGACAAATATATAAAATTCCAACGTTACCCTTTGTAAAAATTAAAATTCCTATTTTACCCTTGGTAGTAACACCAAGTTCCTATTTTACTCTTAGATTTTAACAAAATTACCATTTTACCCTTAGAGTATAAAATAAGTATAAATTAAATAGAAAATATTATTTCTTCAAAATTAATATACATATATTTAAAATATCAATTAAGTAAAAATACTTTTTGTAAAAATTTGCATAAGAAAGAATATATTTAATGATATTTTAAAAGAGGTAGAATTACTTATTTACTCTTGAAAATTTATATTACTATAAATATATATATGTAGACACACACACACACACACACACACACACACACACACATATGATTCTATATTTTAACAAACATATATATATATATAAATATATATATATATATGTATAGCCACATATACACACACGGCCACACAAACACATTCACATACACTTGCACGTTTATACACATTCATACCTACATATGCTTGTTAATTCACATTTAATTAAATACACCTACACATATTTACACATTTAAATATATATATATATATATATATAAGTACATACACACACAAACTTATATAAACTAATTTTACACTTTTACATTTCCATATAAAGATTTATCATTGAATTCAAAACACATGGCATTAGCCACATTGCCAAGAATTACCAAAATGCTCCTACATGTGAAAAGACCAAAATACCCCTATACAATTCAAAAATAACCAATATGTCACTTAATGGCTAAAAATCTCAAGCTTGATTTCCACCACAATTCCACACCAAATCATCAAATTTGAAGAGGGTTATATAAATCCAACATGCCAATTTTTAATATACAATATAAAAATCCTAAATAATTAACAAAATTGTAAACTAGATCAAATCCTAATTTCATCATTTGGGGATTCTCATATTCATCCATAATACACTCAAAACATGGATTCAAACATAAATTAAGTATGGAGAACGTTCAAAACGCATAGAGCCGCAAGAAATAATACCGAAAAATTGAAAAATCAAACCGAAAATCAACTTAGCTTGGAAAACTTACCTCTTTTCTTGCTAACTTGCTTAGAACACACTTGAAAACATTTCAATCACCCGAACCAAGCTTCCTACAATGATCTATGGCATCAAAAACCCTTTCTTTCCAGATTTTTCCTTAAATTTCCTTTGTTTTCTTTATTTTTTCTCACTTTCTCTCTCTAGAACATAGAAGAAGCTTCAAATGGGGGTGAAGTGGTCAGCCATACACCTAAATAATGCTAGGTGTTTTGACAAATAATAATAAAATAATGGATTTTTAAAAAGATTAAAAAGGTGGTATAATTATACTGTATTTTGGACTGTTTTTCACACTACAGTCAAAATATAGGCTAAGCACTTTTAACACTTTCCAAGTGTACAGATAAATCATCACCAGTCCAACTGATGACATGGCGATGATGTGGCATGATGACATGACATAATGACATGGCATGATGATGTGGCAGCCAAACTTTGACTTTGATCAAAGTTGATTTTTGACTTTGACCAGTAGTCAACTGTGCCAGGAATGTAAACAAACGTTTCTGACAATGCCAAAAATGCATATGGGTAGTGAAATCTAGGTCGAAAGTAAGAATAAGTAATACCGATAAAATAAAGAAAAAAATATATTTAAATATAAAATCAAAGCAAAACAGGTACTGTTGTAGCACAGAGGGCCTAGGTAGTCCTATCAAGGAGCCCTATTTTGTATGTATATAGCATTTGAAACTATATTATGCTAGTTTGCTTGTTGTTTTTATTTTGTATTTGATGTATTTGTAAGTTTATGATAGACGAAACAATCATAGTTGTTATCTAATTTGACGAAAGGTTTGAGATTGATGTCTAATGAAATTGGGGTTATGTAAATGGGAGGACAAAAGGAAGACTAATACACACAAAATGCATATATAATGAGCTACTAGAAATTGCATATAAAGCGGCAAGCATAAGTACTAACCATTTTTGCATCAAAATAAAATATATAGTTCGATTATGTTTTAAATTGGATCCATTAAGATTAAATATAATGGATATGTGAAGTATTTCTTTAAAGAGCATTTTCATGTGAATACACTACATATATCTTCATTACTTATTAAGGTTGATGTGTTACAAGAGACACTAGAAGTTGAAGAAAGAGATACCGATTCTTTTTGCCTCTCGAAGTGGGAACAATACACTTTCTTCTTCGAGACTTGTAATGGTTGTTAATAGAAGCAGAATTAGAGATGAAGAAGATTCAATTCCATAAAATCAAATAGAGGAAAATATTACATTGGATTGATTTTCAATGAATTTATATGATAGGGTAGACATTATAGGGGCTGATGTTGTATTATCCACAATAACTGGATATGATAGGTTTTATAACCTTTGTAATTATGATACAGACTATGATGATGATGATATGAATAAAGGAATACATGAAGATGATATTGCTAACAATGATATCGAATTAGAGAATAATAGAGGGTGATGAGGAAGTCAATCATGCATTTTAAGTTCTAATTGTGGCAAATTTTGATGTTCCTTTTATATTAGTAGGGTTTAGGATGGATAGTGTTCCTATTCCACCTATTGCACCTATTGTCAATAAGAGTAAGTACATCTTACATTGTCATCAAATGAATCGAGTCCAAGTAATGATTATTCACTGTCTGCAGATGAAGCAATTGAGGTTGGCCAAATATATGCCAACAAGAAACTGTTGTAACGAAAGTTGGCTATGTGTGCAATGAAGGAAAATTTTTAGTTTAAGGACAACAAGTCTTATTCACAAAGGTTTGGGGTAAGATGTATGTATGAAAATTGTACATGGCAGGTATATGCAACAAAGGTTCCTAATCTAGAGTTGTTGGCAATAAGAATATTTATTAAAAGGCACACTTTCTTTTAACTCAAGTAATGTTGACCAGATCATCGCCAAGCACGCAACAAATATATAAAGAATCATATTATATCTAAGTACCAAGGTTTTGGTTGCTAATATAAACCAAAAGATGTACAATCGGATATTGCGGAGGAGCTAGGGATTCGTATGATGTATGAGAAGGCATGGAAAGTAAGAGAAAATTCATTTTATAATATGAAGGTACTCCTGAGGAGTCATATCAAACATTGCCTTTATAGTGCTTAATGTTAAAGACAAAGAATCTAGGTATTATTACTCGTATTAAGACAAATGTTGACAACTATTTTCTATTATTTTTTCATGGCTTTAGGATGAAGTGTTGCTGGATTTCATAAAATTAGGCTTGTTGTAGTTGTAGATTCGTCCCATCTAAAAGAAAAATACAATGTTAGTTTGTTTATTGTATCATGTTTTGATAGTATTGAGCAGATATACCCTTTGGCTTTTGGTATTGCGGATATGGAAAATGAAATATCATATACTTGGTTCTTTCAAAAGTTCTAGGAGGCATACAATGAAGTTGATGATTTAGTGTTCATTACTGATAGATATAAGGTTTGGAGAAAGCTATTGCAATTCTATATCCCAATGATTATCATGAGAATTGTATATATCATCTCAGTTGCAATGTCAAACTGCATTTTAAAAAGAAAAAAAACATATGCATATGACTATTTTATCAAGTAGTTAGACTTATTTAGTCGTTAACTTCAAGGTGCATATGCGACAATTAGAGGTCATTAACATACGAGCATATCATTTTGTAATGGAACTTAGTCTTGACAAATGGGCTAAAGTGTTTTTCCAGGATAATTGATACAGTGTAATAATAAATAATATAGTCAAGTATATGAATGATGTCTTGAGAGATGCTAGATTACTTCCACTTATATCGGTACTTGAGGTAATAAGGTCTTTAATGTAAGAATGGTTTTATGAACATTGAAGAATCTACAACTGCATCCACATCTGTTACTCCATGGCTCGAAAAGAAAATAACAAAGAGACTTAATGCTCATGCCACCAATTTCAATTAGATCAATATTCATGTAAACATACAAGTGCTGCGTGTAGTTTCCAAATTTGATGTCCTACCCTTTTATTTTTGAATATTACAATATTCCATCATGGATAGAATGTTATACAATGACCATATACCCATTGAATGATAGGTGTTTGTGGCATGCACTACAAAAGGTACTTGAATGGGTCATCTCGCTATCTTTGATTGACTTGGCATCAGAGAGTGTGCACTAGTGATCACACCAGTGCCATCTTTAACCTAATTTCTTTGGTTGTATGAAAAACACTCATAGATGGTTACTCTCTTGGAAAGACCTAAGGTCGTGTCCTGTTACACTTAGAAAGTTCTCCTCAAGCCTTTGATCCATCAAAAGTCGACAGACACGACCTATACTTTAAGGACCAACCCATCTTCGTACATACGAAAGTTTAACGACAACAAAATATACTTTAAAATTTTAAAATTCATTTTTAATTAATTTGTTTAATACAAATTTTCAAAAGATAATGTTTTCTTAAAAAAAATATTGTTGTAAGATAACATTTGATATTATTTGTGGGATCCATTCCTTTTTTAGGAGATTTTTGTTAAAAAAAAATTATTTTAAATGTTGGTTAGGATTTACCATAGGAGTTTGAGTTAAATTAAAACAGTCATTACTTGTGTTCTTTAAATAAACAAAAATAATAATAGATACGATTACAAATCGCTTTAGGACATTAGGTTTTCTTTATAATTCTTTTCAAGACAATTTCAAGGATTTCAAGTAGGAATCCTATCACAACTTGTTTATGGTTGGTTGTGTTTTGATAATTTATTTCTGGAATATAATTAATTTGTTTATGTTTTAACAAAAATATTATGAAACTAATTGCATATGTTTTAGTAGAAACTAAAAATATGACAAGCATGACTTAAAGTTTTTGAATGTGCTCTAATATCATTAATTTGATGCTTATGTTATTTAATATGTTTCTATGTGGGAATTTTACTAAGTTATTTAACTCATGCCTTAGTTTTATTTATTTTTCTTCAAGTAATAATGTATAGATTAATTTATTTTTTTCAAACAACTACTGAAAGTGGTGAACTTTGTGGCCGCTCAAGAGGAGAATCTTTTAAAGTATAATATGAGGTTTAATCAGTATTATGATCAAGATTTTGGCATATCTACTTTGGATATTGTGGTTGTGTTAATTTTTTGAAAATAAAATTGAAGTATGAGTTTTGGACTAAGAATTTAGTTGTTATGTGAGTTCTAGTTTGAGAGTTTTGTTGCTATTAGGATGACAATTATAATTATTCTTCAATTAAATAAGTGTTTAAGGCAATGAAAATATGGGATTTGACTGAGCAAAGTTCAAGTTTTCAAAAGCTTTTAAAATTTCTATATGTTTTAATGTTATGTTTTCTATTGCCACTCCAATCTTATTTGACCTAAGGAACTCAGTTAGGATGTGTTATAGTTTTGGTATCAGAATTGCATCGAACTTGTTGTATACTTTAATATAAATTTATATATATATATATATATATAACTATGTTTGAGAACGTTACAAATATTTTATTTTTAAAAATTAGCTATACTTCCGAAGATACTTCATGAGATTACTATGACCATAAGGTAAGATTCGAGTTTAATTAATTATTCGATCTTTGATTAAAGTCTTACAAAATGATCTTTATTCGAGAGATGTCTAACACCAATAAGAGTATGTAAGAGTATCAGAGTTATGATAGAGAAGTCTAGGGCATTAAAAGCTCTTCCTAAGAAACATAAGAGGTTGGCTCTACTTAGACCAAGTAGAAGGGAAAACCCGATCATCAATCATTCAAGTGAGGAGGAGGATCTAAAAGAAGATCTGGTAGAGGACCCCATTAAGAGTTCAGATGCTTACTTTTGTAAGAGATATCGTAATGGTGTGGCTTTTATGAAGTCAAATGAAAAATATAATAAGACATTCATAATAATGGATTTGAAGAAAAGAAACCAATGGAGAGAGACGATTCTTTAATAATGGATTCTCCTAAGTTCAAAGTATATTTTCAAATGAAGAATAATAGAGTAAGGAAGAAAATACCCTTAAGGACTCAGGCATTTAGGTCAAGAAGGTGTAAGAGGAATCAGACTTTTCCATTTGTCTGTACCATAGTTTTAGAGCAAGCAAAGAAAGTAGCTAATGAAAATAAAGCAACTTCAGTTTTGAAGAAACTCCAAACAAAGTTGATGCGATTAGCTTAAAGTTTTATTTTATCACGTTATGGTTAACTTAAGTTTAATAAGTAGCATTTGACTATATTAAGACCTATGTTAAAGTTTATTATCTTATTATTTATGGTAAAATTTATTACATTTGTTCCTTTATGCAAAGTGTTCAAGTTCATATATGTGACTTATGTTAAATGTGCTCTGATTATGTGTTGGAATGCTGTTTTATAAGTACAAACAATTGAATGAGTTGTTGAAACTTGGAGAACTTTATTGATAGATTTATGTTAAATGTGTTATGGTTACTTGTTCTAATTCTTACTTAAAGTTTTATATTAAATCATTAAATTGTTTGTGACTTGTGTGTAGTATATCATGGTTTGTTTTAGGACTGGTGCTACTAATGGTGATGTTGTACGTTTTGGCTATAAATATGGGGCATTGACCAATAGGACTAAGTGACAAGATTGCTAATGTCGTTGAAACATTTAGATGTCAAAGACCGCCAACTTTCTTTAGGTCCATGAATCTAATCCAGGCTGACAAATATATTAGGGAGATTGAGATCAATTTTAAGCTGATGACTTGTTTGAAAACTTAAAAGGTGATCTGTACTACGTACATGCTTAGAGAAAGTGCAATGCACTGGTGAGACTCAGCCAACATGGACTCTATTCAAGAAGATATTCAAGAACAAGTATTTTCGTCTAAGTCTTCGAGGTGCAAAGGAAGTGTAGTTTCTGTATCTGAGGCAAGGGAATATGACCTTAGTGGAGCATAATTGGAAATTCGAGGAGCTTTGTAGGTATGCTCTAAGAAAACTACTCAAAGAAAAGTAGTTGCACACCAAATTCAAGAAGTTAGTTAGGAACAATATCCTTTCTTGGTCATGTGGAATCTAAGAAAAGAAATAGTAGTTAACCTAAGTAAGGTTAATGTTGGACAAGATTGGAAGACACTAATAAATGTTAGGGAAGTAATAAGTTTTCTTAGATTAATTGGCTACCAGATAAAATTTATAAAAGGATTTTCAAAAATCGCACCCCTTTGATGAAGTTAAAGAGGAAGGATGTCAAGTTTATTTGGTCTAAAGCTTGGAAGAAAAGTTTTTAGGAGTTTAAGAAAAGGCTAGTGATGGCATTTCAGATACCCATACAAAATGAAGAAGATAAGTTTACTATTTATAGTGATGCATCAAGAACTAATATTGGTTGTGTGCTATTGCAAGAAGAAAAAGTTGTAGCGTATGCATTGCAACAATTGAAATCATATGAGGAACTATCCTACACACAATTGGAACTTACTATGGTAGTGTTCGAATTGAAGATTTTGAAATACTATCTCTATGAAGTGAAGTGTAAAATCCTCATTGATGATAAGAGTCTGAAATATTTCTCTACACAAAAGGTGTTAAATATAAGGCACAGGTGGTAGTTGGAATTGATTAAGGATTACAATTGTGTGATCAACTATCATTCTAGGAAAGCTAATTTTGTAGCCGATGCTTTAAGTAGGAAGTATGCTGGCTTAAATGTGAACCTCATCATGAAGTAAAGACAACTTTTGGAAGATTTGAGAAAGTTGGATATCGAGGTGATCATTGAATGTTATCCAAAAAACTTAGCTACATTTAAGGTGCAACTAGTAATCATCAAAAGGATCAACGTAGCATCAGACCAAGATCTTAATTTGGTTGAGTTAAGGGATGAAGTGTTTTATGAAAAAAGGCTAGAGTTCAATGTTGGTGGATAGTACACTGAGGTTTGGAGATCATTTATGGGTACCAACGATAAGGACTTAAAGAAAGAAATGATGGTTGAAGCACATTATACGTCATATTCAGTACACCCTGGAAGTATAAAGATGTTTAGAGATTTGAGAGATATATATTGGTGGACAAATATACGAAGAGAGATTGCACAGTTCTAGCAATGCTTAACTTGCCAACAAGTTAAGGTGGAGCATCAAAAACCATCTAGTTTGTTAAAACCTTTAATGGTACCTGTTTGGAAGTGGGAACACATCATGATAGATTTTGTAATTAGATTACCGCAAATGCTACAAGGCTTAGTTGCCATTTGGGTGATAGTAGATACACTTCCAAAGTCTATGCATCTATTAGCAATTAAAATGACATATACATTGGACCAATTAGATTAAGTCTATATTAACAAGATTGTGAGATTACATGGGGTGCTGATTTTTATTGTGTCTGATAGAGATCCAAGGTCGCATTAATGTTTTGAAAAAACTTATATGGAATAATGGGAACGAAGTTAAAGTTTAGTACTGCTTTCCACCCAAAGACTGATGAGCAGTCGGAGGGGATGTTTTAAACTTTAGAGGTCATGTTTAGAGCTTGCATTATAGACTTCAATAGTTCATAGGAAGAGCATACCCCTCATAGAGCTTTTATATAACAATAATTTCCAAGCTACTATTGGTATGACACCTTATGTAGCTTTGTGCGGGAGAAAATTTAGGTCTCATATGCATTAAGATGAAGTTGGTGAACGAAAAAAGATGAAGTTAGTGAATGAAAGCTTGTTGGACCCAAAATCTTGCAACAAACACAAGATGTAGTTGTAAAGATTAGAGAAAAGATTCAGACTACTTAAGATCAACAAAAGAGTTGTGCTAACAACCAATAAAAGGAGTTAAAATTTACAGCTGGAGATAAAACATTCTTGAAGATAGCTCATATGAAGGGTATAATGAGGTTTGAGATGAATGAAAAGTTAAGCCCACACTTTATTGGACCTTTTGAGATTCTCGAGAGTCGGAGATACAGAGAAAGTATTTCGAAGAAAGAATATTGCATTTGTAAAGGAGTTTTCAAAGAATCAAGAGTTAAGAGAAGACACCTATGAACGTAAAGAGGAGATGATGGTCAAATATCCTTATCTATTTAACTATTAGGAGGAAAATTATAAGTTTAGATTGAATTTGTTTTGTCTTAGACTGGTTTTTTTTTATTCATTTATGATTTTTTTTTTATTTCAAGGATGAAATTATTTTAAGGGATAAATGTTTGAGGGATCCATTCCATTTTTAAGGGATTTTTGTTTAAATAATGAATTTGTTTTAAATGTTGGTTGGGATTTACGATAAGAGTTTAGGTTAACTTAAAACAACTATTATATGTATTCTTTAAATAAATAAAATAACAATAAATGAGATTATAGATCATTTTGGATTCTAATTTTTTTAAAAAAAGATTTATATATTAAAAAAAGTTTGAAATTTAAAATTTGGTTAATTAGGATTCATTATATTCTATTCTATTATAGAAGAGTAGGTTCATGACTTATTTAAAGTTTTTTCGTGTGAGTTCAAAAAAAATAAAATAAAATAAAATAAAGGGAGAAATGTCTAAAAAATTTTAGAAGCTCTGTGTTTGGGACGCAGAGAGACTACATCCTTTTTAGAAGGTGAGTAAAATAAAAAATTTATTAAAAGAGTTTTGAGTTTTGGTTTTCAAATTATTTAATATCAAAAATGAAATTTCTTTTCCCTTTGGTTTTGGAATTTGATTTAGGGATAGGTTTTCTTTGCAATTCTTTTCAACACGATTCTAAAAATTCTAGGTAAAATTCCTATCGCAACTTGTTTATATGAATGTTTGGTTGTCTTTTGATAACTTATTTATGGAATATAATTGATTTTTTAATGTTTTAACAAAAAATTATATAACTTTGCATATGTTTTGTAGAAAATGAATTTTTGGAACCCCTTCATAAGATCTAAAATTTTTGTACGATTTATCCTAAATAGAACTTTGAATTATGACTAATTTGGCTTTCGTATCAACTTAATCCGACTTTTCTACAATTAGTTATGGATTTTTTAAAGTTTACTATGTTTACTTTAAAATATTAAATAGTCCAAACTTTCTATTTAATTTCAATAAGAAAATAAATTTAAAATTTGTTAAAAATTTTACATAATATATTGAATACTTTTATAAATTGTATGCTTTGAAATTTCTAATTTTCAACTTTATATGAATTATTTGTGAATTTTTAAAATTTAGTTTACTGTTCTGAAATTCAGTTCACAGTTTTATTTTTTAATTTTGTATTCATGTTTATATTAGTTGGAAAATTCTGAAAAAATTATGGTAGTTAGATGATTATTGTCTGATGATTTTGCCACTAGTTCCAGATCTAAAAGAATTATGTGAAATTAATTATAATTTCTTAAATCTATCTAGGTCACTATTTTTATGCAGAAACAGTTTGGAATATTTAAATCAAATAAATAGTTTTTGACCTCTGAAAATTCTAACATTTTATTATGATAGAGTGGACATCTAAAATAGTGTAATGCAACTAGATTTGAGTCATTTGGTTAATTATGGAATAAGTTGTTAATTTATTTGAGTGACATTTGTGTAGATTTTGGAATATGCAAGGTGGAATTAATATGGTGTTGCATAATTGTTAGTCTTGATGATTGATTACATGATTTGGATTATAATATACATTATGCATGGTCTTTGGGAAATAACTAGGCTACATATTGTATAGACTTAGTATACATGCATGCATAAGCATAATAATATATGACAGACTATGAACGATACATTATATATAATTGGTATTTTAAAAGCGCACTATATAAATGTTTGAGTTTGATTATGATAAAGTATGTGAGCTGTAAAAAAGATTGAAATGCTTTCTCTATTATACTATAAGTAAGATTAAAATGCATGCATATTTATAATATGTTATGGAAAAATCCAACTATTATGCACTAAGTTTAAGTATCATAAAAGCATTGCATTGTAAGTATGTTATGTATATATGACAAGCATGACTTAAGTTTTTTAATGTACTCTAATGTCATCAATTTGATGCTTATATTATTTTAGTTGTTTTTGTGTGAAAATTCTACTGAGTTATTTAACTCACATCTTAGTTTTATTTATTTTTCTTCAAGTAATAAAGTATTGGTTAATTTATTTTTTAAAACAAGTACTAAAAGTGGTGAACTTTGTTGTGGCTCAAGAGGAGGATCTTTTGGAGTACAATATGCGATTTAATCAGTATTATAATCAGGATTTTGGCATATTTACTTTGGATATTTTGGTTGTGTTAATTTTTGGAAAACAAAATCAATGTATGAGTTTTGGACTAAGCATTTAGTGGTTGTGCGAGTTCTAATTGGAGAGTTTAGTTGTTATGGAGATGACTGTTAAGACAGTCAAAGTATGAGATTTAACTTATCAAAGTTCTAAGTTTTTCAAAAGATTTTAAAATTTCCATATTTTTGTATGTTATAGTTTCGATAACCACTCCAATCTCTTTTTTACCGAATGAACTCAGTTGACGTGTGTTACATTATATGATGACATAATAAAAGCATCATGAAAGGTTAAATGAAATTGTCATTGTTATGTTAATTTTAACAATGATTTTCCATTACAAATCATACAACATTTACCGTTACTACTTGTAAAAGGCGTCATTGGCCACAACAACATTAAAAATGCATCATCATATCTCGTTACTTATAGTGACGGTCACATGGATAACACTTTCAAAAGCGTAGTGTATTACTTAGGAATACGCTTGTAAAGTATTGTTGAATGCAAAATTTGTAATAATGAGTGCAGAAATTTAGATTAAGTATAGTTTAAGAGATAAAGGCTTTGTTGATGAATTTTGAGAATTACCATAAATAATTATGCATGATGGGATACGGCTGGAAAATGTAAACAAAATAATTTACATTATTACCTATAACTATAGCTCGACCCAACTTTTAGATTGGACATTATTTTTATTCCAAAGCTAAGACGGAACTTGACCCCCCCAAAGAAAAAAAAACTAAAATGAAATGAAATAAAAATTATTGGAAGAGAGATGCAAGAAGACATTACATACAATGGAGGAGGTAGGGGAAGATGGAAAAGGCAGTGCTGGTGCATTGGGAATGGGTATGCAGCCTTGTTGTTATTGGTGGAGGCTGGAATGCTTAATTGGTTGTAAAAATATTGATAGAGATGTTGAACAGGAAAGATGGGTATTCACAAAAATGCACCATCTGGAAAAATGCTTTGAGTTTAATTACGAGTTCTTTTTAATGATTTAGTGTTTTCTTTTTGGAGTAAATGATTTAGTGTTTTCATATTGCCCCCCCTTTAGTATATTTTTATTTTGGACCATAGACCAAAACAAAAAGACCTGTCCATTGCAA
This sequence comes from Rhamnella rubrinervis, assembly GCA_007844105.2. Classification (NCBI taxonomy): domain Eukaryota; kingdom Viridiplantae; phylum Streptophyta; class Magnoliopsida; order Rosales; family Rhamnaceae; genus Rhamnella; species Rhamnella rubrinervis. The sequence continues at coordinate 10,871,925 of CM017577.2, forward strand.
ATAATATATTCAAAACATTTTGTCCTTTGTTTTGGACCGTGGTGCCCTTATTTCTGATTTTTATCTTCTCAGTCTTTTCTTTTTGAAAATTTTTGAGAAACTTGAATGATAGAAAATTGATAATTTGAGTTCATCGCTAGAAATTTTAGGAGAGTTTTATATTAACCATCTTCAAGTGATAAAAGAATGTTGTCATTTGATTCTTGGGGGTTTTCATATAAATCTTATTTTCATTTGACAATGGTGAGAATTTGAACTTTGAGTTTTTTTTATTATTATTTGGAAATTATGTGTTTCTTACAGAGTGAAAGACTTTGTTTGGCTGGTTTATCATACAAAATTAAATATTTATGAGTGATTCAGAGGAAAAATCCATATCAGACTATTTCTTCGTCCTTTTGTGTCATTTTTAATAAGGAACGGTCATTTTTCTTCCTGTAGAATTGCAAGAAGTTTGTGGTTTAATTCACCAAAAAAAATAAGGAAAAAAAGAAAAAGAAAAGAGGAAGTTTGTGGTTTAGAATGTTACAAGAAGCTAAATTTTATATGTTTGGGATCTTTGATGGTGGAAAAGGAAAACCAATAACTTGGCCAAAATAATGTTAAAATATAAATTGTAGAGTTAAAGGTAAATGCTCCGCTTCTTAGTGCGCTTCTTTAGATAAATGTTCAAAAAAAAATCTTTTACTTTTTTTTGCTTAATAGAAAAAAAATTTTAATGTGAAAATTAATCGAGAATTATAATAAAAGATAAGGTAACATTAAGTTGATTATATTTAAATTTTAATGAGTGTTTGTTAAGATTCGAATCATAGATCTTGTAATGTGACGATTTAATTAATTTTTTTAACGTTAAACCATACTTTAGGTGTTTTGTTTTTATGAATCCACGCTACAGGTGTTAAAAAAAAATTCCTTTTACTTTGAGTATTCTAAAATGGAAAGATATCATGGGTTATAGATTTGTTTCTTAGTTACTAATTTTTGGATTGCTCACTTTTTTTTTTTTTAATTATGTTCACGAGGATTCTTTGTCCTCCATATACCTTGTATTGATTTTCCATCATGTTTCCTAAAAAAACAAAAAAATAAATAAATAAATAAATAAGGTGTGAAAGTGTAAATTTGATTAATGTGATCAATAAAACAATGTAAAAGTAAATGAATAAAAAATTCTCTCCTTCAATTGTTCTGTTTTCTTGTGCCACATCAATGATTTGAACATCTCTATGTTTGTGAGTGTAAAGTGGGACCCCCGCTCACATGTCCGAAGCCATGCAAGGTACTAAGTTCCAAATATGACAAAAGAAACGATGGACGCGACCAATTCAGTGAAAGGCCTCTTGACTAGGCAGAGTCTGTCCCCACACTCACACCCACAACCAAAAATGACAACTTTTTTTATCAATGCCAAAAATGACAACTTGTGCATTCTTTTGGTTTTCTTTGTTTGTTTTCAAGTAAAAGAATATTTACTTGATTAGTTAGGCAGCAACATCAAGATACTATAATATTTTTACCCCAAATAGATGCTCATCGTCTGACTCAATCATAAATAGGAAACGGAAGAAGAAAAATTGGTTTTGAATTTTTTTTTTCTCAGGATTATAATAATTTTTAAATTAAATGGGAGAGAGTGTGGTTCCAACAATTATCTCAAAAGCATTAGGTGCGGGGATATATCATTAAGCTAATCTTCATTCTTAAATAGTATTTTTTTTTTAATATAAGGCTCCAAAAAAACCATAACATAAAATCGTGATTAATTTTGTATGAATTTGAACAACCAACTTGCACAAATAACTAGACTAATTCATGAGTATTTTAAAATTGATGCAATTATCAAACATTTATGATCATGCACTTAGAATTATTGTTATGGAAAATATAAAGCCTAAAATTTTAAAGCACTTAGAATTATTGATTATTGTTATGATCAAGCACGTAGAATTATTGTTATGGAAAAATATAATTTTCATCGTTTAATTGGTTATTAAAAACTATATTAAGAATAAGAATAAAATATATTCATTTTTTAAAATTTTGATTTTTAATGTGAAAAAGGAATTCATTTTGTTCCAATTTTTCTTCTGCCTATTATAAGTGACCCTTTAACTCCAAAGTATAGGATAGTAGTGAGAAAATGTCGATGAGAATGAATATTTTTGTTCATTCAATTTCCATACTCACGCTTCGCAAAAATTTAAAAATAACAAGTTAAAAACAAATAAAAATCTTCATGGAAACAATTGGATTATTGTTTTTGTCCTTGAATTCAAATTACATGCTCTCTTCTCTATTTTTTCCCATTCAGCATTTGACTCATCATCTAAATGGGAAAAAAAAAAAAAGTTATCAAATGCCAAGTGATGCCAAGTGAAGGGGATAAGGAAGAAATGCGATCTGGGTTCAAATAATTATATAGTAAAACTTTTCTATAATGATATTAACCTCCATGTATTAAAAAGAAATTATAGTCTCAATCTATGTTAATTATAAATAAGAATAAATTCTACACTATAATAAGGTATAACTTTTCTATATTCCATCTTAAAAAATTTACTTCCACATAATAATAATTATTTATATATTATAAAAAATATATGTTTTGTTATATTAAATGAAATAAAAATATTTATGTAAAGTTATTTGAAATAATAATTTATTTTTTATAGTTGCTATTATATTTTTAAACTTGTGGATACATAATAACTCATTAATATAAACATCTTCTTATTCTTGCTGATACATGTATTATTTTTTTAAATTATGTCATTATCTTTTTTTTATACACTTTTAACTTGAAATGCCACATTAATTAATTATTAATATAGTGCATACATATATTTTTTATGCATGGTGAACTAAGAATAATAAAGTTAAGATAATAAATTTTTTAACTATATCTCTATTAAATTATAATATTTTTATAATAATAAAATAAATTTGATCTCAATAATATGATTATAAAGAGGTGTTAATATATGTATTTACTTTATTTTTATTTTTATTTTTATTTTGAAATGTCTGCATAAGTTTGCCCGATTAAAAATTAAGTAATAAGGGTTTACTCGTGATTCTCTGTTTTTTTCCGGAATACATAAACTTCACTCACACAATACGTGGAAAGTCCATATGTGGTTGAGAGAGTAACCAAATGTTTATTCCCCATTAGCGATGGTGTCATTCACTGCCCTCTGCCTACATATCTACAACAGTTTATTTTATCTGTCTTCACTCAAATATATATGTATTTATACATACACTTTGTGTGTATCTTGCTCAGTGTCCATGACACATTTTGATGGTTCTTGGATACATTCTATGCAAAACAACCATGTCATTTCTTTGTGATTTGGAAATCCACATTAATGGTGAAGAAACATTCTTCCTCAATGAGGTAATCTTTCACTACTCCATCAACACACTCCTGTTATATATCTTTTCTTAATTCCAAGTCATCTTTTTTAAATGTTGGGTTTTCCTTTTTCTTTTTCTTTTCATGCAGAAAATTCTATCAGCATATTCAGAAAGGTTGAAGAAGATAATCAAGCAAGAAAGGAGGAGGACCCAAATGAGGAATTCGTGTATAGAAATCGATGAATTCCCAGGAGGTGCAGATGGGTTTGAGCTGGTTTCAAGGTTTTGTTACAACAATGGCGCCGGAATCACAACCACTGTGTCGAATGTGTCCCTCCTCTATTGCTGTGCGGTTTTTCTTGGTATGACTGAGAGGGTTTCAATCCAAAATCTCTTGAAACAAACAGAAAGTTTCCTGGAGGGATTGTTTTATTGGTCATGGAAAGACATAATTGTGTGCCTCGAGAGCTGTGAGTCAATTTTCTCGCATGCAGATTCATATGGTCTTGTGGAAAAGCTTGTTTGTGCACTTTTGGCAAAGATTGCTCAGAATTCAGATTTGGCTCTCGTTGCTACTTCTTCTTCATCTTCATCTTCTCCAGGTACTCCATCTAGGTTTCGATTCTCTCCCTCATCTAAAGCCACTTCTGAATCAACTAAGCTCAATTCATCAAGCAAAGCATGGTGGTTTGATGATTTGGCAAATTTCCCACCCCAGATTATTGAAAAAATCGTCCAGAGTTTGGGGGCTTTTGGTACGGACAACAACAGCTTAATCCTCACAAGATTTCTACTTCATTACCTGAAAATGGCGACTCATATGAAAGCTAATAGAAATTCCACATGTGAGTTTCTTGGTCTTGCAGAGACTGCTGTTCATGGGGTGATCTCAGCTGGGAAAGGGGCATTTTCTTGTAGAGCTTTGTTGTGGGTACTGAGAATTCTATCTGGTTTTGGGTTGAGGAAAGAGGGCAGGCTTGGTTTGGAGAGATTGATTGGTGAATTGCTTGATAAAGCAACATTGGATGACTTGCTGGTGTCTGGTCATGACAAGGGTGGTGTTTATGATGTGAATCTTGTGATAAGATTGATAAATGTGTTTGCTAATAGTGATGATGGAGTGTCTGTACAGAAGTTGAAGAAGGTTGGTAGGTTAGTTGATAAGTACTTGGGTGAAATATCCCCTGATCAGAACCTTAAGATCTCAAAATTTCTTGGAGTTGCAGAGAGTTTACCAGATTCTGCCAGAAACTCATTTGATGGGGTTTATAGAGCCATTGATATCTATCTTGAGGTGAATATTGCATACCCTTCTTTTTTTTCTTCTTTTTTTTTTCTTTCTTTTCTTTTTCTTATCTATCATCATCAAAAATAATTAAGCCCTTGGCCAAGAGAAACAGAACAATAGCAAGAAACAAAATGGAAAGATAGTATAAAGACAAAAAAAAGGTTTCTGAATGTCAAAAGGAAAAGAAAATCTGAGGTGAAATTCCTCAGATTCTTTTCTAAGGTGAAATTGAAAATCTGTATAGCATAATTTATGCCTGTTTAGGAAAAGAAACCCACTTTCCTACTTTGTCTACTTTGAAGTGGTAGTTTTTGGATCAAAATTTTCCTAATTAATTTAGTTTAGAGGAAGCGGAAATTTATGTCACTGTTGGAGTTGGAATGTGCCAAATAAGACCCATGCAACTAGTGACACATGTATCTAATGGATAAGATACAAGGCTGCAGACCGTGATGGCCATTGTTTCCCAAAAACATTCCTTTTATTGGGGATGCCTAATCCTATCTATCTGTTCATTAAGACTTGAGTGGGGAAGAAAGAAAGAGAATGGAAGTCACCCAGCTGACCTTGCTTGTGAGAGCCAATTTTATTTTTCTTTGAAATTAAAGGAGTACTAATAATGTACTTTCTGGCTGAAGGGGGTAGTTGATGTTGGAAAACCAACATAAATCATTCCGATTAAATCCATTCGAAGTCACCTACTTGATCCATTTTTTGCTTAACTGGTTACCACCACTGACAAAATTCTAACCTGTCATTACCCTAATCCATATAAAGAAACGCTTTAGTTCATGTAGTTTGCTTGCAAAGTTAAATTCCACTTTTGATCAATGGGATTGTAAAGCACACGAAGGTTGGGCCTGGTTTACAAAACAAGCTACGTTAACAGTAACTTCAAGTTATGCAGGTGACCAAGATCTAATTGGGAGTATTCAATATATCTCTTCTATTAAATGCTTGCTTGGTATGCCTACATCTTGTAGGTGCTTGTGGAAATTACCTTAGCAAAAAAAAAAATAAAAAGGTTACATATATCTAACTCAACGCATTTTGTTATTTGCTGAATTCTCTCATTAAGCCATTATGCTTATGCGTCATTGGTTCTGTTTCTTTCTTTATTTGGCCTCTCACTTTTTAAACATATGTCCTCAATTGCTGCAGGCACACCCCTCTCTTCCGTTTGACGAAAGATCGAAACTATGCAGATGCCTAAACTATGAAAAGCTCAGCCTTGAAGTTTGTAAAGAGCTGGCAAAGAATCCAAAAATCCCACCAAGGGTTGCCATTCAAGCGCTTATATCTCAACAATCCAAAGTGCCCAGGAACGAATTCGAGAACCGGAGTCTAAGTACTGCAAGCAATGATTCAAAGATGAGTTTTTACAGTTGCAGTGATAAGGAAAGCTTTTCAGAGGAGAGTGGAGAAGTGAAACTAAACTTGCAAAGAATGCAAAGGAGGGTTGTGGAGTTGGAGACTGTGTGTAGGGAAATGAAGGGTCAGATGTCAAGGTTGGTTAGGCACACTGTGCTGGGATCACCTACTCATAGTAGAGCTTTGCCTAAACTTTGTTGATTTGTTTTTGTTCCTTATACTGATATATGTTATCAATGGCAAAAGATTCAGGTTTTTTTTTTTTTTTTTGGCATTTTATAGTGAAAAGAAAATATTATAATGGTGTGTTGTTTACTTTCACAACCCAAAAAAAAGAAAAAAAGAAAAAAAAGAGAAAAGTAACCGAATAATTCTTGAAGATAAATTTTATATGAAGCAAAAGACAGTTTTAAATAATAAATTATGTTCAGAAGTTATATATATATTTATATATATGTGTATTATAATGTACAAATTTTGATTTTTTTTTCTTTATCAAATAGTGAAAACTTTTCTATTTTCTCTAATTGTTTTTAAGCTTAAAAAATAATATTGATAAATCATTAATTTGTAATTTAAATAATTTTTTTTGAAAAAAAGAAGCAAAAAGTATTAATACTTAATTTGTAAATGTCTAGAATACAAGTGGATATACATACGATAAATTTATATATCAACACTAAAGCATAATCTTTTATCAAAAAAAAAAAAAAAACACTAAAGCATAACCAAGTATTTTATATCACGGACTAAGTACTGTGTACTGGAAGACAAATAAATTTTCCATTTTCTTTTTCAGTTTTCATTTTTCATTTTTCTTTTATTGTTTGAAAGAAGACAAATCAAATTAATTAATCCAAATTCCTTCAACGTTCAAACACATGCGATCAAAAAAGTTCGTTTGTTTCATGCATTATTAAGGAAGGGAGGCTTCTGAGTGCCGACGGTGTTCCTCGTAGAAAATATGAATAAAAATTTAAAATCAGATAGGGCATGGATACTATATCTATATTGTTATTAGTTGATATGGAATTAATCAATTAATTATTGAAAATTTTATATAAACAAAACATATAAAATATTATATATGTATATACATATATATATATATAGATATGCGTGTGTAAAGATTCTACGGTGGTTGACGGAAAGGATAGAGCCAGCAATTTTGGATGGTAACTAAGCAAAATTGTGGTTTGACAAAACATAAAACCATTAGCCGCCCATTATTTTGTTTCGTCTTTTAAAGCGTACGCGAGCATGTGACTAATAATGTCAAAGCTTTGCTCTTCCCGTGAGTATGAAGATAAACAAAGAAGAGTTGCCTATCACCATCTTACACCTGGCTGCTCTGCTTATATAATATATAGAACAATCTTTCTACTATGTCTAGCTTTTAAAATTATTATATTATTAATCATGGATACTGATTCGTTCTCGTGCATTTTGGAATGGGCCTCCTCATTTATCTGACCTAAGTGTAGGAATGAAAAGCCGATGATGGTTTTAACTGAATTCGAGACAAACTACACATATATCTACTATAATATATAAGACGCGGTGGTAGTACAGTTTTTGGTGTTTGTTGCTCCATTTTGTTGGTTTTCGTCGCTTCCCTTATTTATTTTATTTTATTTTTTTTTCTATTTCTAGCTTCAAAATAATGTCGTTTTGAAGCCTTTTTGGAATTTTTTATTTTTATTTTGTAGTTGTTCACGTTGGAGTGGGTGTAATAGAAAGTTGTATTATTTTTGAATTTTTTTTGCCTATAGCAGTACCCATTTTTACCTACTTTCATCTCCATCATCTATACCAATACCCATTTTCACCTGCTTCCATCTCCACCATGGTAGTTTACATCTCTTTTTGATGGGTTTGCAAAATTAAAGGCTAGAGATTTGCGGGGTGTTGGCTTCAAAGGTTAGAAGAATGGGTATTGATGGAGAGACCCATAAAAATTCAACTTTTAACTTGATAGAGTATTGATCAACATTCTGGAAGATAGGTACCTTCTTTGGTCATTTATTCCCCATCTAAAACCCTTCTTCTGCTTGCTGAAATTGCAGTCACCAGTTATTTATTTATGTTTCTCTTTTTTTTTTTTTCTTTTTTTTTTCTAAAGGAGTAGAGACAGTGGGAAAAGAGGAAACTTTGGTTTGGGTTTGCAAGACTAAAAAAATAGAGATGGTAATGGAGAGTACAAAAATATACTCCTCTTGCTTTAAAGTTGCAAAACTAATTTTGTTTTTTTTATAATGTTTTCGTAATTTTTCTATAAGAAAGACACTCAGTTTTGTGAAATTTTTTACCACATCTCATGAAAATAGATAAACCAAAGACTTATAGGTATGTGTTCTTTTTTTCTTTTCTTTTTTAAATTTATTGCAGTATGCGAGTATTAACTTTGTTTGCAGTGAGGCTTTGATGTAAGGGAAATAAAAAAATAAAAATAAAAATGAAATTGCTAGTGCCCCACCAACGGTGTAGTGGTGGGGCACCAACGGTTTAGGAGTAGTAGTGGATTTTAGTTGCAACGAAAAAAAATAATTGTGTTTTTTATCCTCTGTGTAGTTAGTCTGTTTTTTTTTATAATCTTCAACCGTTGGTGCCCCACCACCATAGTGTTGGTTGGGCACCCACAGTTTTACTTCTTTTTTTCTCCAATTGTTGCTGTATGAAATTAATTAATTTTTTTTATACTTTCTAATTAGTGCTTCATGCTGCTATATTATTAGTATCTTCTATAATTAGTGCATTTAATGAATTTTTCTTTATGATTTAATTAGTACTTTGAACTTTAATATTTTTTTATTTATTATGTAATTAGTTTATTTATGGAAGAATTTTTTTTTTAATTAAGAGTTGTGAATTGCTCTTAAATTGAATACTAGAAGCTTAATAATATGTTTCTAGTGAGTGTTAAATAACTAAACTCCATCAATATTTCGAAACCATTGGCGCCACACTACTAGACCGTTGGTGAAGAACCAACTGTTGGTGTCTCATCACTAAACTATTGGTGGAGCACCAAAACTACTCCTAAACTATTGATGCCCAACCATTAGACTGTTGGTAGGGCACCAACAATTTCATTTTCTTTTTTTCTTTTTTTTTTCCATCATTACTTCTAAACCGTTGGTGCCCACCACTAAATTGTTGGTGGGGCACCAATACTACTCCTAAACCATTGGTGCCCCACCACTAGACTGTTAGTAGGGCACCAACAGTTTCATTTTTTTTATATTTTCCTTGCATGGAAGCCCTACCACTGCCTTCAACCATTGGTGCCCCACCACTAGGTCGTTGGTGGGGCACCAACAATTTCATTTTTATTTTTGATTTTGTTTCCCTTGTATCGAAGCCCACCATTACCTTCAACCATTAGTGCTCCATGACCATCACTACTCCTAAACCGTTAATGCCCCACCATTAGACCGTTGGTGGGGCACCAACACTACTCCTAAACTGTTGGTGCCCCATAACTAGACTATTGGTAGGGCATCAACAGTTTTATTTTTTTTATTTTTTGTTTCCCTTGTATAGAAACCCCACCACCATCTCCAACCATTAGTGCCCCACCACCATACCGTCGATGGGGCACCCACAATTTAACTTTATTTTTTTCTCCAATTATTGCTTTATGAAATTATTATTATTATTATTATTATTTACTTTCTAATTAGTGCTTTATGGTGCTATATCATTAGTATCTTATATAATTAGTGCATTTAATGAATTTTTTTTATGATTTAATTAGTACTTTGAACTTTAATATTTTTTTTTATTATGTAATTAGTTCTTTATAATATATGGATAATATTTGTTACATATGTGTCTTTAATTTTCTTTCTTTTTTCTTGATTTATTTATAGGTCGAAATTACTATTTTTGGTCTTTTTGGAAGCAAAATTGTAGCAGTTGAAATGTTAAAGGTATTGGTTTAATGTATTATATTTGATTTCTTATATATATGTTTGATTTAGCTTTAAAAATTTATCGTTGGTTGAATTATATGACTGTTTGGTAAAATTAGGAAAAAAATATCTTTTTATACAAATATGGGCAAATCATTGAAAATAAATTAGAAAATAGATGAGATATCAAAATCTAAAAAAGAATAAATTAATAAAAAAGGAGAGAAAGATTAAAAAAAAAAATTTTGAATCGTCGGTGCCCCACCAACGGTTGAAGGTGTGGTGGGGCTTTTATGTAAGGGAAACAAAAAAAAAGGAAAATAAAACTATGGGTGCCTCACTAATTCTGTAGCGGTGGGACACCAATGGTTTAGGAGTAGTGATCGAGTTTAGTTGTAACGAAAAAAAATAATAAATGAACCGTTGGTGCCCTACTTATGGTGTGATGGTGGGACACCAACGGTCTCACAATCTTGACCCTCTTTGCTGAGTTTGCAAATTTCACATACCCTTTTAACTAATATATGTTGTTTAGTTACATTAATTAAGGTACCCTTTTATTTTTTCTTTTTTATTTGAAGAAGCAACATCTTGATTATATAAATTAATAAGGGATAAAAAATATATATGTTATGTTAGAAACATTAATATAAATCTTTATAGCTATGCATATTTGAATTTAAGATGTTGTAGAGTTGTGCTGAATTTAATTAATCTTTTATTAAAAAATATGGGTAATATTTGTTATACATGTGTGTTTAATTTTTCTTTTTTTTTTTCTTGATTTATTTATAGGTTGGAATTGCTATATTTGTTTTTATTGGAAGCAAAATTGTAGCAATTGAAGTGTTAAAGATATTGGTTTATTGTATTTTATTTGATTCCTTATATATATATATAGCTTTGAAAATTTATTGTTTGTTGAATTATATGATTGTTTGGTAAATTTAAGAAAAACTTCTTTTTATTCGAATATGGGCAAATCATTGGAAACAAATCAGAGAATAGATGAGATATCAAAATCTAAAAAAGAAGAAATTAATAGAAAAATGAGAGAAAGATATATCAATATATCACAGGATAGAAAATAAGAAGTTATTAAAAAAGATAAACAAACATGCGTCAATAAGTCTTACCAAGAAAAAAAAAAGATTAATGAAAAGTGTAGAGAAAGATGTGTTAATATGTTAGAACATAGGCAACAAAAATTTATCAAAAAAACTAAAGATCAATATGTTAATGTATCATCGCAAAGACAATTAGAATTTTGTGAAAATGTGGAAAATATATTTATATATTTAGGATCATCATCTAATCAAATTAATGTTGGAAATATGGAGAATACAATTATTGGTATGATAGTTAGTAATGATGTGAATATTATTGATGTTAGATATAATAAAAATGTTGACTCGTGAAAAATGAAAATGGATACCAATCGCTCTAGAAAAAAGAAATCAATTATTTGAAAAATGTAGTCAATAAAGCTGATGAATTAGAAATTCCTACATTTTGTAAATGTTGTAATGCTAAGAAAATACAATATGAGTCTAAAGGATTTTGTTATTCTAATGGAGAAATATTATTGCTTGATAATAAAATACCTGATAAATTATATAATATTTTCATACATGATAATAGGAAAAGAGTTTAGAATATATGTACGAACATATAATAATACATTTGCTTTTATATCATTTGGAGTTAAATATGATAAAAATTAAATGAATTTATACATTTTGTGTACAAGGTTAAATTTATCATTATATTCATGAATTACTACCTCAAGGTGATGAATAACCTTCTTAATTACAACTTTATTTTTATAATACTGAACATGCATTGAATGTACATAATTTAGAGAAGTTGATGAAGATATTAAAAGTAAATCCATATGTTAAGTTTTTTCGAAGTTTAAAAGATATACAAAATTTAGAAGATTTTTCTATTTGTATAAAATCAGAAGCAAGTTTGTACCAAAGGGTATATAATGCTCCTGTGGCATCTCAAGTTACTGCTATATGAGCTGAAAATAGTATGGATGTTAATAATAGATGTCGTGAGATAATTGTTAATAGTCATTCTGGCTATAGTCATAAGGTTGAGTATTATTTTAGTTGTTATGATTCCTTACAATATCCCTTGATGTTTCCTTTTGGAGACATTGGTTGCCATCAAGGGATACGTAAAATAGATAAAATAAGAGGCAATGTTATTGTCAAAGACAATTTTTAAGTGATCCATACAAAGTGGCTTCGATAGCAGAAATATTAGACAAAGAAACAGAAGGTTAACAATTATTTATTCAATTTGTTTATTCATTTGATATTCTTGTGTAATTTATATTTTTGATTTGTATGTAATTTTTTTCTCTTTCTCTTTTTAGTCATGGGTGTAAGGAAAAAGAGAGATGTGGTTTCATACCGTGAATACTATTGTTACAAGCTTCAAATTAGAGATTCAATTATTTTAAGAACTAGTTGTCTTTCCAACAATATGTTGCAAATCTGTATGTTAAATTAGAAACTTCTAAGCATGATTATTTTCAAAGTAAACAATTTGAAATTCATTTAGAGATATATCAAGGTATAATAGATAGTGTAAACATTGGGGAAAAAAAAGGTATCAATGTAGGGCATAGAAAAATATTATCTACATCCTTTATAGGAGGTTCAAGAGATATGCATTAAAGATATGTAGATGTAAAGATATTAGTTCAAGTATATGGAAAGCCAGACGTTTTTTATTATAATGACATGCAATCCTAATTGGATTGAGATTAAGCAAAAATTGGCAAAAAATGAGGAGATTTGGTTGCATGTGTTTTAAGAGCTAAATTGGAAGCATTAAAAAAGGAATTGTTTAAAAAACAAATTTTTGGTCATGTTGCTACATTTGTATATGTTTTTGAATTTTAAAAAAGAAGTTTACCACATCCGCACATATTCATTATTTTAGAATCTCATGCAAAATAATTTTGTCCAGATGTTTTTGATAAAATTTTATGTACTAAAATTCTTGATCAAAATAAAAACCCACATTTATATGCTGCAGTGATTAAACATATGATGCATGGACCATGTGGTAGTTTGAATCCTAAAAATGTTTGTATGAAGAAAAATGGCAAATATAATAATAAATATCCTAGATCTTTTATGGTGAATACTGTTATGAGAAAAAAATTCTCATCCATTATATAAAAGAAGAGATATTGGTATTTATGTTGTTGTTAGATGTTCTACACTTGATAATCATTGGGTTGCCCTTTATAATCCCTATCTGCTTGCAAAGTTTGATTGTCATTTAAATGTTGAAATTTATTCTACAATTAGAGCAATCAAATATCTTTATAAATATGTATACAAAAGTCATGATAGAATTGCAATGAATATTAGTTCAAGTTATAGAGTTGAAAAAATTGATGAAATAAAAAATTTTCAATGTGCTAGATGGATATAGCCTCCAAAAGCAATATGGAGAATTTATAGTTTTTATTTGAATGAAATGAATCAACATGTTATGAGTTTACAAGTACATCTTGAAAATAAATAGAATATTACTTTTAAGGACTCAGATAATTTGCAATTTATAATTAATAATGATTTTTTTAGTAATACAATATTGATAGAATTTTTTGTTACCAATAAAGTTAGCCAAAAAAGGAAACAGTTGTTGTATAGAGAAATGCCATCATACTACGTTTGAGATAAGAAATTTAAATGTTGGAAAGAGAGAAAACAATGTGCTGTTATTGGTAGGCTTGTCAGTGTTAGTCCATTAGATGATGAAAGCTATTATTTAAAATTGTTGCTAAATCATATTAGGGGACCAACCACTTTTTCTAATCTAAGATTTGTAAATAGAGTTCAATGTTCATCTTATCGTGATACTGCAATGTTATGTGGATTGTTAAACATAGACGATGATATTGAAAAATATTTAGGAGAAGCATGATTATTCGAAATGCCTCATACATTATGTAGATTTTTTGCTACTTTATTAGTTTATTGTAATCCAAATAATCCCAAGACTTTATGGAATAAATTTGAAAAAACTTTGTCTGAAGATTATAATAATACTATTTATACAAATGATTATAAAAAATCAAAAGTTTTACAACATATTAGTTATGTTCTTCAATCAATGGGAAAAGACATGGTTGATTATGATTTTGTAGATTTTAATTTTTCATAGATGATATGCATGATAAATATAGAGAAATAAATGAGGAAATTTTAATTGTTGTAAATAATGATAATATTTGAGCTGCTAGTTTATTGAATAATGAATGAAAATTTGCATATAATAATTTAATTAGTTACTATAATATTTTGTGACAATTATTTAAGCATTTAATAGCAATCTAAGTATGAGCTTGACTGTCTATGCAAATATGATTGAATAGGTTTTAAATTTTTCTGCAATTTTCGCAAGTTAAGTTTTAGTAGCCACTCTAACCTTGTTCGACCTAAGGGACTTGGTTAGGGTATGTTACAAAAAAACTATAGATTATTTTGTTTGAAAGTTGCTTATAAAAATCAGTTGCGATCTTTTATATTGAATTTATGGTTAATAAAGTAGTCAATTAATTATATATTAATAGAAAAAGCTAAAGCACTAGAAAAACCAAGAATGAGTAAAAAGCAATAGTGCATTTCATTCTATGATTAAAGTTCTACTTGAAATGAAATAGATCACATGATTTTTTGCAACTGATTTTTATGATGTAACTTTTAAATTCATTAATATGTTAGTTTTGACTAAAGCTTTAAAATTTTGAAATAGATATGTATATCTATATATATGTTTGTGTATGTCTCTTTGTGTACAATTTTGATTGATATGAAAAAATACATATTGATAAAATTGTAAGTATTTTATTTAATACTCATATTTATTATTATAAAAAAAAGTTTGAACCGTGGGTGCCCCACCAACAATGTGGTGGTGGAGCATCGACGGTTGGTGGGGTTTAATTGCAAAAGAAGTAAAAAAACAAGATTGAACCGTTGGTGCCCCACCACCATATCAATGGTAAGGCACTGATGGTAGATGACAGTGGAATTGGGGCTTGGGTGCAAAAAAAAAAAGTGGTGGTGGGGCACCAATAATTCAATTTATTTATTTATTTTTTTTAAAAAACTACTCTTAAAAGGAATTATACATATATTTACAATGATACTGTCTAAATTTATTATTTGCTTATAATAATAGCAATAAATTAGTTGAGTAATTTTTTTAATAAAAATACTGTGTAAATTTTCTACTCAATTAAAGTAACTTTATACTTTTATAGAGAAATAACAATTAATAAAAGAAAATAATAATAATAATAATAATAAAACAAATAATAAAAAATAAAATTGAAAAAAAGAAAAAAAAATGGAACATGTAAACTAGGGAAGAAAAAAAGAAAACAAAAACTAATGTTCAAAGATAAGAACCACAAACCTCAAGAAAGCTAAAATCTGTAATCGTCTTCCTTTTTCTTCAATAAAGCTACAAACAATCGAAAAAATCTGAGGAAAGAAAAAGAAATAATAAAAAAAAAGATTGAACCGTTGGTGCTCTACCACCACACCGTCGGTGTTAAACTATTGGTGCTCTACTATTAGACCATTGGTGGGGCACAACACTACTCCTAAACTCCATCACTACTTCTAAATTGTTTGTTCCCCACTACTAGACTGTTGGTGGGACATCAACAGTTTTATTTTCATTTTTTTTTATTTCCCTTGCATTAAAGCTCCACCATCACCTTCAACCGTTAGTGTATTACCACCATGCTGTTGGTGCCTCACCACCATGCCGTCGGTGGGGCACCCACAGTTTAACTATTTTTTTCTCCAATTATTATTTTATGAAATTATTATTACTATTTTTACCTTTCAATTAGTGCTTTGTGGTGCTATATCATTAGTATCTTATATAATTAGTGCATTTAATTAATTTTTCTTTGTGATTTAATTAGTGGTTTAATTAGCACTTTGAACTTTAATATTTTTTTATTTGTTATGCAATTAGTGCTTTATAATATGTGGATAATATTTGTTACATATGTGTGTTTAGTTTTCTTTCTTTTTTCTTGATCTATTTATAAGTTGGAATTGCTTTTTTTTTTTTTTTTTTTTAAGCAAAATTGTAGCAGTTTGAAGTGTTAAAGGTATTGGTTTATTGTATTTTATTTTATTTCTTATATATATAAATATGTTTGATTTAGCTTTTAAAATTTATCATTGATTGAATTATATAATTGTTTGGTAAAATTAGGAAAAAAATTTCTTTTTATAAAAATATGGGCAAATCATTGAAAACAAATTAGAAAATAGATGAGATATCAAAATTTAAAAAAGAAGAAATTAATAGAAAAAGGAGAGAAAGATTAAAAAAAAAAAATTTAATCGTCGGTGCCCTACCAACGGTATGGTGGTGGGACTCCAATGGTTGAAGGTGGTGGTGGGACATTGATGCAAGGGAAATAAAAAAAAATAAAACTGTTGGTACCTCATGAACGATATAGTGGTGGGACACCGAAGGTTGAAGAGTAGTGATGGAGTTTAGTTGCAATGAAAAAAAAAATAATAAATGAACCGTTGGTGTCGTACCTACGGTGCGGTAGTGGGGCACCAACGGTCTCACAATCTTGACCCTTTTTGTTGGGTTTGTAAATTTTACATACCCTCTCTTGACCAATATATGTTGTTTAGTTACATTAATTGAGATACCATTTTCTTTTTTATTTGAAGAAGCAATATCTTGATTATATAAATTAATAAGGGATAAAAAATATGCATGTTATGTTTAAAACATTAATATCAATCTTTGTAGTTATGCATATTAGAATTTAAGATATTGTAGAGTTGTGCTGAATTTAATTAATTTTTTATTAAAAAATATGGATAATATTTTTTACATATGTATGTTTAATTTTTCTTCTTTTTTTATGATTTATTTATAGGTCCGAATTGCTATTTTTGTTTTTATTGGAAACAAAATTATAGCAATTGAAGTGTTAAAGATATTGGTTTATTGTAGTTTATTTGATTTCTTATATATAAATATATATATATATATATATTTGATTTTGCATTGAAAATTTATCATTGGTTGAATTATATGATTGTTTGGTAAAATTAAGAAAAACTTTTTCTTTTTTCTCAAATATGGGCAAATAATTGGAAACAAATAAGAGAATAGATGAGATATCAAAATCTAAAAAAGAAGAAATTAATAGAAAAATGAGAGAAAAATTTGCCAATATGTCACAGGATAGAAAACAAGAAGTTATTAAAAAGGCTAAACAAACACGTGCCAACAAGTCTCAGCAAGAAAAATAAAAGATTAATAAAAATCATAGAGAAAGATATGTTAATATGTTAGAACATAAGCAACAAAAATTTATCAAAAAAACTAAAGATCAATATGCTAATGTATCATAGCAAAGACAATTAGAATTTTGTAAAAATGTGAAAAATAAATTTGTATATTTAGGATCATCATCTAATCAAATTAATGTTGGAAATATAGAGAATACAATTATTGGTATGTAAGTTAGTAATGATGTGAATATTATTGATGTTAGAAATAATAAAAATGTTGAATCGTGGAAAACAAAAATGGATACCAAGCACTCTAGAAAAAAAGAAGAAGAAAGAAATCAATTATTTGAAAAATGTAGTCAATAAAGCTGATGAATTAGAAAAGCCTATATTTTGTAAATATTGTAATGCTAAGAAAATATAATATGAGTCTAAAGGATTTTGTTGTTCTGATGAAGAAATATTATTGCTTCATAATAAAATACCTGATGAATTATATAATAATTTCATAATTGATAATTAGAAAAGAGTTTAGAACATATGTACGAACATACAATAATACATTTACTTTTACATCATTTGGAGTTAAATATGATAAAAACTAAATGAATTTATACATTTCGTGTACAAGGTCAAGTTTATCATTATATTCATGAATTAATACCTCAAGGTGATGAACAACCTTCTTATTTACAACTTTATTTTTATGATATTGAATATGAATTAGAAAATCGGCTCCGTTGTTCGAATGCATTGAATGTACATATTTTAGAGAAGTTGATGAAGATATTAGAAGTAAATTCATATGTTAAGGTTTTTTGAAGTTAATAAGATATACAAAATTTAGAAGATTTTTCTATTTGTATAAAATTATATACAGGTTTTGATCAAAGGGTATATAATGCTCCTGTGGCATCTTAAGTTGCTGCTATATGGGTTGAAAAAAGTATGGATGTCAATAATAGATGTCGTGAGATAATTGTTAATAGTCATTCTGACTATAGTCATAAGGTTGAGTACTATTTTAGTTATGATTCCTTGCAATATCCTTTGATGTTTCCTTTTGGAGACACTAGTTGCCATCAAGGGATATGTAAGATAGATAAAATAAAAGGCAATGTTATTGTCAAAGACAATTTTTAAGTGATCCATACAAAGTGACTTCGATAGCAGAAATATTAGATAAAGAAACAGAAGGTTAGCATTTATTTATTCAATTTGTTTGTTAATTTGATATTCTTATGTAATTTATATTTTTTATTTGTATGTAATTTTTTTCTCTTTCTCTTTTTAGTCATGGGTGCAAGGAAAAAGAGAGATATGGTTTCTTGCCTTGAATACTATTGTTACAAGCTTCAAATTAGAGCAACTAAAGTTTCAATTATTTTAAGAATTGGTCGTCTTTTCCAATGATATGTTGTAGATATGTATGTTAAATTAGAAACTTCTAAACTTGATTATTTTCGAAGTAAACAATTTGAAATTCGTTCAGAAATATATCAAGGTATAATGGATAGTGTAAACATTGGGGAAAAAAAAGGTATCAATGTCAGGCATAGAACAATATTACATGCATCTTTTATAGGAGGTCCAAGAGATATGCATTAAAGATATGTAGATGTGATGACATTAATTCAAGCATATGGAAAGCTGGACATTTTTTATTATAATGACATGCAATCTTATTTGGATTGAGATTAAGCAAGAATTGGCAAAAAATAAGGAGATTCATAATAGACCATATTTACTTGCACGTGTTTTAAGAACTAAATTTGAACAATTAAAAAAGAAATTGTTAAAAAAATGAATTTTTGGTCATGTTGCTACTTTTGTGTATGTTATTGAATTTTAAAAAAATGGTTTACCACATCCGCACATATTTATTATTTTAGAATCCCATGCAAAATAATTTTGTTTAGATGTTTTTGACAAAATTGTATATATTGAAATTCCTGATCAAAATGAGTACCCACATTTATATGTTGCAGTGATTAAACATTTGATGCATGAACCATGTGGTAGGTTGAATCCTAAAAATATTTGTATAAAGAAAAATGACAAATGTAAAAATAAATATCCTAGACCTTTCATGGTGAATACTGTTATGGAAAAAAATTCTTATCCATTATACAGAAGAAGAGATACTGGTATTTCTGTTGTTGTTAGAGGTTCTATACTTGATAATCGTTGGGCTGTCCCTTATAATCCCTATCAGCTTGCAAAGTTTGATTTTCATTTAAATGTTGAAATTTATTCTACAATTAGAGCAATCAAATATCTTTATAAATATGTATATAAAGGTCATGGTAGAATTGCAATGAATATTAGTTCAAGTTCTGGAGTTGAACAAATTGATAAAATAAAAAAATTTCAATGTGCTAGATGGATATAACCTCCAAAAGCAATGTGGAGAATTTATAGTCTTTATTTGAATGAAATGAATCAACATGTTATGAGTTTACAAGTACATCTTGAAAATAAATAGAATATTACTTTTAAGGACTCAGATAATTTACAATTTATAATTAACAATGATTTTTTTAGTAAAACAATGTTGACAGAATTTTTTGCTATCAATAAAGTTAGCCAAATAAGGAAACAATTGTTATATAGAAAAATGTCATCATACTATATTTGGGATAAGAAATTTATGTATTAGAAAGAGAGAAAACAATGTGTTGTTATTTGTAGGCTTGTAAGTGTTAGTCTATTAGTTGATAAAAGGTATTATTTAAGATTGTTGCTACATCATATTGGGGAACCAACCTCTTTTTCTAATCTGAGAATTGTAAATGGAGTTCAATGTTCATCTTATCGTGATGCTACAATGTTATATGGATTGTTAAATACAAACGATGATATTGAAAAATGTTTAGAAGAAGCATGTTTATTCGAAATGCCTTATACATTAAGTAGATTGTTTGCTACTTTATAAGTTTATTGCAATCCTAATAATCCCAAGGCTTTATGGAATAAATTTGAAAAAGCTTTGTCTGAAGATTATAATAATACTGTTTATATAGATGATTATAAAAAATTAAAAGTTTTACAACATATTAGTTATGTTCTTCAATCGATGAGAAAAGACATAGTTGGTTATGATTTTGTAGATTTTAGTTTTTGCATAGATGATATGCATGATGAATATAAAGAAATAAATGAGGAAATTTCAATTGTTGCAAATAATGATGATATTTTGGCTGCTGGTTTATTGAATAATGAACGAAAATTTACATATTATGAGATTTTAAGTAGAGTTTTTAGTTGCACTCTAGGAATTTATTTTATGGATGGTCCGGGAGATAGTGGTAAAATATATTTATATAGAACTATTTTAGCTACTGTATGTTCTAAAGGTTTAATTACAATTGCCACAACTTCTTCGAGGGTTGTTGCTTCCATTTTGCATGGTGAAAGAACAGTACACTCTAGATTTAAAATCTTCCTTATTATAAAAGATAATAGTATGTGTAATATAAATAAACAATTAGGAATTACTCAACTTTTATGAGATGCAAGATTAATAATTTGGGATGAAACTCCTATGATAAGGAAAGAATCAATAGAATTATTGGATAAAATTTTACAGGATATTAATAATGATAATACTCTTTTTGGAGGTAAAGTTGTTGTTTTTTGTGGAGATTTTAGACAAGTATTACCCGTAGTTCCAAAAGCAAGTAAAGAAGAAGTTATAGATTCAACCTTGGCTAATTCATATTTATGGCAACATTTAATAAAAATAAAATTAAACCAAAACATGAGAGCTCAACTTGATCCATAATTTTGAGAATTATTATTACGAATTGGAGATGGAATTGAGGAATACATTCATAATGATTACATAGAATTACCATAAAAATTGGTTATATCTAATATTGATGATAATGAAGGTTAGATGAATTGATTGATTGTGTATTTCTTGGATTAGAAAGTTATACTGAAAATATTAATTTCATGATAAATAGTGCAATTTTGACACCAATAAATGATTATGTAAATGATATAAATAATCAATTAATAGATCCATTTGTTGGTGATTCTGTAACATATTACAGTTTTCATGAATGTATCAATAAAGATTAAAATGATGTGCGTGAGGAATTTTTAAATAGTTTAGTTCCAAATGGATTTTCTCCACATGAATTGAAATTAAAAGTGAAGTGTACTGTTATATTATTAAAAAATATTAATCCTTCAGAAGGACTTTGTAATGGAACACGGTTAATATGTCGTAGATTTGATCGCAATATGATAGATGCTGAATTTAGTATTGGAGAGCAAAAAGGAAAAATAGTTTTTTTTACCACGAATGCCATTTATTCTAATAGAAAATGTTACTGATACTTTCAATTCAAAAGAAAACAATTTTCCATTTGGTTATGTTTTGCTATGATAATTAATAAAGCTCAAAGACAAACATTAAATTATGTTGGTGTTTATTTGAGAAAGCCTATATTTTCCCATGAACAATTGTATGTAGCTTTATTTAGAGCTAAAACAGGTGATTGTGTAAAATTTCTTAATTATAAAAATTTATTTAACAAAAGAGATTATAGGTTGACACAAAATATTGTTTTTGAAGAGTTATTGTCCTTGGTTAATTATTCAAAATGAAATTGAAATAGTTACATTCTATTGAATAAAATTTACTACGTTTAACAAAATGGTTGCTATATTATTATGTAAGCCATTGTTTTAAATAATATTTATTATTTGAAAAAAATTATTTATATTTTATAACATTTTATTTTCCTTTTTTTTCTTTAGGAAATTACACATATATGATAAAGAAATTGTTTGGATGAACACATTTTAATAGAATGGTAAAACAGTTACTTGGTTGTTTTTGTATTCCATGTTAAATGAAATTTGTTTTGATGTATTTTGTAATATCTGTTTCATGTCTTATATAACTTAATTAATTTTTTTTTATGAGAAGTGACCTTCAAAATAAAAAATATGTTGGCATGTTTATTATCTAATGAATTAGTATTCAAATATATTATCAATCAAATCATTGGATTTATATATTATTTAAAGATTCCTCTTTAATGGGTTATATATATATATATGTGACTATTGATGAGCTTACAACATCCTTAATAAGAACATATTCAAAAAGTTACCTAAAGAACTGTGAATGTTTGTTCTTTACTTTCATTAATTTTTTATTAACTGTAATTTATAATTGTATTTTATTATTTTTTCTTCACTTTTTTCGGATGATTTTGGCAAGTCTATCACTATCTGAATCAAAATATAATAAAAAATTTGCTTAATTTAGAGATGATCTAATTAGGGATTGTAATGAATCAAAATTCTATATATAATTAGGACAAAAGTTATTATTAATTTAGTGTAATGATGTTAATTATCCAAATGATAAACAAAAATGAATTCTTATTTGGTTGTCTAAATTTAATCTCTTTTGAATAATCTCTGTATTTTTTTTTATTTAAGGTTGATTCGATGAAACATAATTATGCCATTGTTTTTTGCTTTACATATTTTGTTTATTCAGTTAATATTTGTGCCTTATATTTGCTTGCATTTTTGTCTATATTAATTATCTTTTTTTGTGTGTGCTAATTTTAATTTTTCTTTTTCAGGTTGAAATTCCAAATCAATTAACTGGTTGCATTTTTTCTTATCGTACATTGATTTATCTTCTCATTTTTTTTTATTGAAGCAAAAAATTATTCAAATAAAGGTCAGTATTTTTGGCAATTAATAATGTTGTTTTTATATTTATATATCTTATATCCAACTGAATTCAAATTTTTCTCACAGATATTGTTCTAATTGCAAGACCTCATTATAAATGAAAGGTGAAGCATTACGATACTCCAGACGATCATAGTTTAAATAAATTGTAATAATCGTTTTGTTATCTATATTTCCAAAATTGTGGCTTTTGTAGTAAATTTTTGTCTTCACTTTTTTGTTTGTCCCTTTTTGGTTCTGCAGCATTTTAGAAAGCCACAAATGAGTTTTATATTTGATGCATATATTTTGTGGATTTGTAATTGTTCTTAAATTGAAAATTTTTTGTATATACACATTTATACATATATCTATCTATATATATATATGTATTTATTTTTTGAAAAATTTTAATGCTTTGGACCAAAAAACTATAGATTACTTTGTTTGAAAGTTTCTTATAAAAATTAGTTGTGATATTTTATGTTGAATTTATGGTCAATAAAGTAGTCAATTAATTATATATTAATTGAAAAAGCTAAAGTACTAGAAAAACCAAGAATGAGTAAAAAGCAATAGTGCATTTCATTTTATAATTAAAGTTCTACTCGAGATGAAATAGATCACATTATTTTTTGCAACTGATTTTTATGATGCAACTTTTAAATTCATTAATATGTTAGTTTTGACTAAAGCTTTAAAATTTTGAAATAGATATGTGTATCTATATATATGTTTGTGTATGTCTCTTTGTGTACAATTTTGATTGATATGAATAAATACATATTGATAAATTATAAGTATCTTATTTAATATACATATTTATAATTATATAAAAAAAAAATTGAACTGTTGGTGCCCCACCAACGGTGTGGTGGTGGGGCACCAACGGTTCAATCTTTTTTTTTTATTTCTTTTGCGACTAAGCCCCACCAATGGTAAAAACATAATGAATTGCAGCTTGGCCGAGGGGCCTCCCTCCTGTTTGATGTTCATTGCTCTCCCCTTTTGTATTTTGTTTTTTTTTTTTTTCAGTTCTAGCTCCAAAACAATGTCATTTGTGTCTATTTAAAAGATACTGTAAAATTGCCTATACCAATATCAATTTCTACGTACTTCTATCTCCATTGTAATAAATGTTTGCATTATTTTTCATTTAAAATAAGAGTATTCCGAATAATCACAGCTATCAAACTTTATTGAAGAAAAAAAATTTAACAAATTTTATTAAAAAGCCACGTACAACGCATGTGCGAAAAATCTAGTATATATACAGAGCAACTTTTGAGCTATTTAGATGTGTTTTTTCTTAAGATAAAAGTTATTTTTTCATAAAACAGTAATTGAAATATGTTTGAGAAAAACCATTAAAGCACTTTTTTAGTAAAAAAAAGCATTTCTTTAATTGTTGCTTCAAAATATTATTATTTCTTGATTAAAAAAATATATTTTTTACATAATAATAACGATTTTAACATATCCAGAATAACCTAATTTAATTTTTAAAATTCCAGCAATTATTTAATTAGGTTTATTTTTTATTTAATTTAGTTAAGATTTATACTTTTTGATAAATTATTACAATTAAAAATACTTTTTAATTAAATAACCAAATACCATTAAATATTTTAAAACACCTTTTTATATTTTGTGATCAAATACAAACTGTTTTATTATTGAAATTCTTTTTAACTAATAAAGTGCTATAAATAAAAAGCTATATTTGAAAAAAAAACATTAATACATAATCATATTCAAACGAGCCATTGACCACTTACATAAAAAATTGTGTTGTGGCGCAATATTAAGTAGGGGCAAATCCTAAACTTATACCATGACCAAAACTTATGGTATATGTGACATTTGACTTTTAATAATTTTGTTAAGGATCCAAAATAAAAGAAATTAAAAGTGTAGCATCCCCTTACCAATGTCTGGAATCTAGAGCAATATGATGCTACTATGTACTATTTTCGAAATAGAATTTGTAAAATCAGTAAAATGCATTGGACAATGTCAAAAACATAAATAGAAATTTCCTTGACTCTTCAGGATTATTTTCAAAACAACTAACAATCTTATTGTTTAAAACAACGAAAAGTATTGACAACCTACACCGTAAAGAAATTTTATAGTAAAGTCAGAGTACCATTGTCCAAAGTAAAATAAAAGCAAAATGCAAAATAACTTATACTTTGTTGTGCCCTATAAGTCTGCACCCCAGTCAAGTTTTACTGTCGTTTTTTAAATTTACTTAGTACACACAAGCACGCAGGTGTGAGTAATAAAGACTTAGTAGGCATTCCATATACACATGCCAATGTAATGCAATATAGTGTAGTAAATGCAAAATCTCCGATTCCCTTTTTTTTTTTCTTAAACCACCATTTTTTCCTTATCCATTCACAACTCATTTTGCTCGGTGAATCCACATTCACGTGGGGCCCATATGCCCGTTTGTGGCCGATAGGTCTACATCCCACGCCCTCACAGAATCCACGTGCTCATTTGTGATCTGCGGCTAAATTACACCTCCGAAAGAGACACATATGCCCGTTTATGGTCGATAATCTAAGAACATATAAAAACAAGTTTAAAATCAACACTCTCCGGTGCACTTTTAAAACATAAAACCTAAAGAAAAAAAAATCCCTCACTTGTATAAAGACTCTAAAAAACCCATGATATGTTCTTATGCCAACGTACGCACATGTCCACATAGCACTTTAATGGATAAACAACTAAGCAGAGCACAAACAAATATAATTACCAAACTACCCTCTTACAGTAGTTATAATTACAAAAATGCCCTTACTTACCCCACTAATTATCGAAATACCCTTTAGACCACCATAATTACCCAAATACCCATGCCTCTTTTGATAATTATTAAAATACTCCTAAAGGCCCTTCTTTTTATCCCAAAATATATTTTCCCTATAAAAATACTATTTTAATAGCCCAAAAACTATATATATACATATATATTTTTTTTATAAAAAATACAAATATATGTATACACACACCAATACACAAGTATATATATATATAACCACATACATACATACACACACACACACACACACACATATATATATATATATAACCAAAATGCCCTTTACAAATCCAAAAATACCAATTCTGTCCCCCATATGAAAAGACTAAAATGCCCTTAATAATTTTTAAAATGTCATTTGTGTCCCTCCATAGCTGAATTTCACAAGCTCAAAAATCATTCAAATTCAATACCAAATCAAGCAATTTTCATGGGGTTTGCAAGATCCCCACTCCAATTACACAATTCAAAAATTAATTAACACAAATTCCATATAAAATATCCTTTTTCACAAATTCAAAACCCTAACATTTAGAGTTTTTCTCATACAATCCATTTCCCAACAAATCAACCACAAATAATCATAATTCAAGATAAAATTCACATGTACAAAACATTAAATCAACTAAAACCATTAAATTCACAAAAATTACATAAGGGTAGGAACACCTACCTTTACCAAAGCTTTAAAACCTTCAAACCTCACTTGAAAGACCACAAAAACATGAGCTTTACAAACCATAACGTGGTCGGTTCCTTATTCTCCTTGATTTTTCCTTTATTTTCCTTGAATTTTCTCTCTCTAGAACTTTCTCTCAAAAAATGAAACCAACTTGTAAAATCAAGTGGGGTGGAGAAAACTAATTTGAACTCTTTTAAAAAAATGATGATGTGGCTTTGACTTTGATTTTAACCGATGATGTGGCGTCAAACTTTGACTTTGACTAAGGTTGACTTTAATTACAAGTTAACTATGTTGGGAATGAAAACAACATTTTCAAAGGTGTAGAAAATGAAAACAAACATTTTTGGATTATGCTGAAAATAAAAATGGATTTTACAAAAAGGGTTAATGATAGAACATTATAATTTGTCTGAAAAGGAAAATAAAAAAAATGCAAAAAGTAAATTTTATGTAATGCCAAAATTTATATGCTCTTTTCCTACATATATTTGATTGTAATTGGCATCTCTTATATTGAATCCTTGAAGTTTAGTTAGGGGGTGTTACATGTTACCTCAACCCCCCAACGAAGTTGCCATAAATGTTTAGGTTACTTTTGTGATCTGTATGGTCCAATATGGGGGCTTGTCCAAAAGAAAAAACTATGGACCAAATCTACCTACAACACTTTGGATCCTCTATATGACTGAAATGAGCTAGGTCAACATACGACACTCCTGATCTTGCCTACAACAATATGGTGCCCTTTGAGTTCTCTTTTTGTGGAGTTAAGTTAGAGGGCGCCTTGGTAAGAAGGATCCAACAAATCATAAAGGAAAATGGCGAAAACTTACAATATCATATTTATATAACTAAATAAAGCAAAATTCCCAAAGCGAACAACATTAATAGTAGTAGAATACAGCAGAAAGTATCCACTAAATTACAATAATATCATAACAATGAAAATCAACAAAAATACATTAAGCAATATGAGAATGGGTCCCATGATGTGGTACAGCTTTAACTAAACAGGAACTTAAGCATAAAAATGGTGAAAACTTTAGCAATAAGTCCATAATACCCTCAAAGAATATAAAATCTCCATCTTTTCAATAAAATGGGTTAAAACCAAGGGAAAACTATTTTGCCTTTAAAGAAAAGCTAGAGATCTATATCTCACCTTTTGGAGAAAAGAAAAGATGATAATACTTTGAAAAATAAAGTTAGATTTACCAACAAGGATACCTTGTTAGGATTCAAAGACTAAAATGACACTCATATGAGTTTAAAACAAAGAAAAATGAAGAGTATTTTATAAAACAAAGGTATGAAAACCTTAAAGGATCTTAGAAAAAAAAGATAGTTTTTAACTCCCTTTCTTTTTTCTTGGCAAAAAAACTCTGTCCTTTATAAAGCACACTTGAATAGCTTAATATAGGGCTTAAAGCATGGGATTAAAGAGGTGGTTCCTCACCCTTTTACCTAACCTAAATTTTAAACCGATATATAAACAAAAGCTTTACCTCAAAAATGGCCGAATCCTCCATTTTTCCATAGTAAAAAAAAGTACCCATTCTTTTAAGAAAAAACACCAAGAAATCCCATAGATTTATTGAAGTTATTCTTTAAAGAAAGTGTTCAAAAATGTCCTCCTTAAGCAAGCTCCCAAAAATGGATTTTTTAATTTGAAAAAAAAGCTTGTTCTTTGGTTTTAACCTTTTAATGGCAAAAAAGCAAGGGTTGAAGAAAGAAACCTTCGGGTAAAGAAGGGAAAGAGAAAAGAAAGAAGGAAGATGAGAGTTAGAAAAGTGTGTGGGTTTAAAATAAAAAAGGTAAGAGAAAATTAACTTTATAGGTTATCAAATATGGCAAAAATGAGATATGGTCATTTATTTTCCTTTTTGCTATATATGGCTCGCTGTAGAGAACAGTTGTTTGCTACTACAGCGCACCACTAATCTTTTGCCATAGAGAAAGCTACTGTAGGTGGATGAAAATGACACTTGCTTTTTGAAAAGGGAAGAGAGTTAGATTACACTTAAAAAAAGTGGGGGAATGTCTTCTACCATAAGTTCCCTTTAAAAACGAAAAAAAAAAGGGCTAGGATATGTATATTTGAAATAGATTTTTTATAAAATAATACAAGAAAGAATATAAAATTAATTATAAAATGTTTTAGGCTTAGTGGACCAAAATAGATTAAAAAAATGAACTTTGGACTTAACTAAGTGAACTATCTACTAAAATACCCACAAGCCTAAATAACGAAAATTTATTAAATAGTTTGACTTATTGGTTCACCATTACTTAACTCAATATAAATTTATATTAGCCCCACTTGGCTGGCCTAGTATAAACAATTAACTCAAGTCCATACTAAAATTCTTATGCCTACCAAATCACACCCCATCGATAAGCCTAAAAAATGGCTTAGGACCATTTTTTTTAACGAACCTAGTCCAACAGTTCATACTAGACCTAATGGGCTGCTGACCCAAATCAGCCATTAACAAGATTTAAGGGACATCATCTTGTAACGAGGGGTAAAAGAGAAGATAAATGTTTTCTAGAGGAAAAGAAGAAAATAAAAGTACTGAAAATGTTATTTTTAAGAAAAAGAATACTTACTTGTGATGTAAGGAAAGTCATAGTAGGCACAAAAGCTTGAGGGTCTTTCGAGAGTTTTTCCTGCAATAGGAAGGGTCTTTCGAGTGTTTGAGAATGAGAAAGAAAGCATATAATCAAAAAGTGGGAACTGACTCTTTAAAAAACCCTATTTATTTGAGGGAGGTGAAGGAGAAATAGGGAGATCCATTTGATATAGAGAGAGAGAATTGGATGAAAGGACCAAATTAAAATTTTAATATTCATTACTCTTTACTTGATGGGTGTGAGAAGGCTTTTCGACATTTCACATTAAGGCAGGCAAGCAATTGTTTAAAATTGAAAAGGCCAAAAACCATAATGGTAAAAGCTAGCAGTTTAACCAAATTAAGAAGAAATTGGCTATTACACTTGAACGAGGAGCTAAATGCGTAGAGCTTTGTAAAGTATATTTAAGATTTCCATCATTAAAGGATAAGAAAGAATAACTAAGTAAGATTTTTTAAAGGGATACTTCTGTTAAAAGTCAAAACCGTCAAACTTAAAGTTTTCTCTTGTGCACTTGGCAAATGAATTTAAGGAGTTTAAGGCTATGATGGGAAGCAGAAATGCCAAAAAGGTATTCCGATCTAACCTTATAAGCAAAAGCAATATTTGCTCCAAGATTCACAAAGTGAATAGGTGATAGTTGTTAGGGATATTTTCATCTTGAGCTTATATTATGATCAGCTCGTATTTTCCAGTATGAAATTCTATTACAAAATATTCTTATATAACAGACACAGCTCTTATAACTCTCAAGGGGGAACTTTTTCAAAATATATTAAGGAGGTTGATGAGGTGTCACACGTACACAACATGAAGTACACAACATCTTTTTTAGGATAAGAATGAATTAAGGGGTATTCAAATAAGATACGTGTCAAAAATCTAGAGAGTTTAAAGGTAATGAGAGAAAGGAGGTAAAAAATGCATGTGAGAAGATATGTGAGAAGATATAAAGTGAATAAGGTTGGTAAGATAAAGCAGACTCTTCCCACCTTCTTCCTTCTTCTTCTTGTTGAGGACTTTTGGTGAAGAGGGTAGGCTCATAGTTTTTGAATCCAATAACATCCTTCGGCAATTTAGGACTTAGATAAATTGCGACTCAATCATCTATTTGGAAACTTGGTTAGGCAGTGTGGGCCTTTAGGCTTGCAACATAGGTATAACCTTTGATCTCATGAATGGTTTGGGAAAGAGGACTTTAGGCTAAGATCGTACGAACCACTATCCATTAGTTAATCCGACGACATGCCTGTTGAAGGTATCCAGTGACAAAGACAACTTGCTCGTGCAAGCAAGACTAAGGCAAAAATGTAGCCTAATTGTCTATCTGGCAGCTA
This sequence comes from Rhamnella rubrinervis, assembly GCA_007844105.2. Classification (NCBI taxonomy): domain Eukaryota; kingdom Viridiplantae; phylum Streptophyta; class Magnoliopsida; order Rosales; family Rhamnaceae; genus Rhamnella; species Rhamnella rubrinervis. Next base: position 10,902,375 of record CM017577.2, read on the forward strand.
AGTCCAACAACCTAGTCTTCAATTCGACAGCTTTCTTCAGAAAGAATGTCCTTAGGCACGTGGTGCACTAAGTGTGACCAAATATTTGCTCCCACGAGTTACTTCAAGAAAATGGTCCTTAGTCACATGGTACACTAAGTGTAACTAAGTTTTTTATCTGGCACTTCTCTTCAAAAAGGTGGTCTTTTAGCATATGGTGCACTAACTTTGACCAAGTCTTTGCTTTAGTGCTTTGATTCAAGAAGATGAATTTAGTCATGAAATACAGTGTGGTCCATTCTTCTATGCAATGCCACACTAGTGGATAGATTTGGCTGTAGACTTTAACTTGGAGATCCAGCTAAATATGCCCCCAATGGATTTTTTATGGTAGTGGGAGCCAAGTCAAAGGTCTCTCCCTTTAGTAAAGATTTCACCTAGTTACAAAGGTTTAACAAAGGCAAAATAGCTAAAATATATACCTAAGATATGCTGGACCAGTAATGTGAAAAAGATGCTAGAGGAAGTGTTGTTTTAGGGGGAGCAAAGAAATGTAGTGTTTTAAGTAGTAAAACAAGTCCAAAAGTGAAAGATTTAAGTGATATGCAATATGAAATACACAATAAAAGATACCCTAAACCCATATCTAGGGAACAAGTTAGAGATTCCACTACATAAACACATAAAAAAGCAATTTTGAGCAATTGTATACCCAAGTTTATGCAAAAAAATCCAATCTTTTTTGTTCAAATGATTTAAAGGGGAGATTTTTGTGATAAAAATTCTTAGATAAAGACAAAGGAGGTTGAATCTAAGAAGAAAAAATACGTTTCAAAAGCAATGCATAGATCTATACTAAAACAAGTGTCAGAATGTGGGTAAGGCTAGATCTAAACCGAAACTATTCAAAGATGCAAGCTTTTCATAATCAAAAGCTAAATCTAGGCAAAAACCAAATTATGATGCAAGTTTTTCACAATCATAAGTTAGATCTAAGTAAAACACATTAAATATGTAATCTTTTCCATAAATAATAATTCAAAGAGAAGATTTCAAGAGGAAAATGACATTAATCTTTAGGAAAATACTCTAAAAATGCAAAATTTCAAAGATGACCTTTTAGAGAAGAGTGCATTCCCAAACAAAATTCATTTCATAAAACAAGTGAGAAAATGGAAAAAAATAAGATTATTAGCATAAAAAAACCTTCAAAAACTGTCTCCCCTCAAGCCTATAAAATGGGTATTAATAAAGAAAGAAGGAAGAAGGGTGTGATTTTCCAATCCTACCTTTTTTTTCATGTCGTGGCCTTGAACTCGAAAATAACAATTTTCTTCCCCCCCCCCCCCCCAAATAGTAGCTTTCTTCCTTTTCTCTAAAGACATATAGGTGAACTTACCTTTTAAGAAACCCCATCAAGAAACTTTCGGATTTTTTGGTGTTTTTCTTCAAAGAAGCACCCATTTCATGTATAGCTTGCAAAAATGATAACATGGATGTGATTTTGGAGTAGTGAGCTTCAAGAAACACCATAAATTATAAGCTTTCTATTGTTGGTGGCTTTATAAGTGATGGAAGAGTAGAGATATGAAGGAGAAAAGAGAGAAGAAGAAAAAAGAAAGTGATGGGGGAGGATGAGAGAAAAGGGCTTTTCGAAAAGTGAGAGGGAAAAGTAGAGAAAGTTGATCATAAATGACCTGTGGGGCCTATCACATGAGGGAAAGGCAAAGTGCTATGAGACCAACATGGTGATGAATTAGTGAGAAGTACCATTAAATTACACAACTGTCTCCAGATTTAGAAATATCAATGCAGGTTTTGGGGCACCAGATTGAAAGGTAGATACAAAAGTAATCAAAGTACAAAAATAGGCTTACTTTTTAGAAAAGTATAAGGATGTAAGGTATTTAAGTGTCTTGAAAATGAAAGAAGGAACTTTATGAATTTAAATAAAAGTAAAGTATTTAAAATATTTTAGTAATAAATTTGAGAAGGAAAAGTAAGAGGGTTTAAGTTTTGAAACCAAGACTTTCCCTCTTTTGGATACCTGGTGTAAAATACTAGAAATTTTGGATTTTAACTATAAAAATCCCATAAAGCCAGTGAAATTAATAGGCAAGTTAGAATAATCCAAATAAATAGTAAATAATGCAACGCAATAAAATAAATGCAGTACATTAAAATAAGTATTTGGGATTACAATTGTACCACTAGCAGGGTTAAGTCCAATTTATCTACATTCAAGGGCTCAAGACACCCCAATTGGGTCTGCCTAATGCAAACAAATCTGTTAAGCCTACATTGTACTCTTTGTGCCTACCAAATCACATCCTCAAAGTAGCTCCATTAAAAATAGCTTAGGACCATTTTCTCAACAAGTTAGGCCTAATTAATCCTTATTTGGCATGTTGAATGACTGTTTCCAAAATAACCACTAGCACTTCTCCTTTCTTTTCCTATAACTTTTATAGCACATTAAACGAAATATTCTCATAACATATATCCAAAATAATCCAACCACAAGAGATGATTTAGGCGTCGAAGGGTATTCACCAAGCCTCCTTTAGTGAACCCTTCATTTGCTTAATTTTGTAGGAAATTAAGGAAGAAAACTGAGAGATTTCGCCCACAAAGTCAACAAATCTTGTTCACATAACAAAATCCCTTTTCACCCAAGAATTGAGCCTTTAATGCTAATGTCTTAACCAAAAATCAATTTCAATATATATATATATATATATATATATATTCAAATAAGGTTTCAATTGAGAGTCATTGATTTGTGCACTTGGATTGAACTTGATTATTTATTCTGTCCTAGTAAATGAATTAATGATTCAAATTAAGGGCAAAACTCTTTCTTGACTTGAGACGGACTATGTATATATATATAATTTCCTACAATAATTGTTGTTAAGTTATCATGCATAATATAGGGATAAAATTGGCAATGCACATGTGGCCCATAGATAGTCAAGGAATAAAATATTGTAAATTACTATTTAAAATAAATACTTTATTTAATAAATAAAACCCTAAATCTAAATTAATTAAAAGAAATTTCAAACTTCGATTACCTATCCTATAATACCCACATATAAAGGAAAATAATTATTTAACATTGTCTAAAATTTAAAATATAGAGGAAGCAAATCAAATCCTAATCATATCCATTACGACACTAACACAAATCATCGCGCACTTCCAAGTCCACGTAATCATGCTCAAGTTTTAGCGTCGTTACCCGTACACACATTTAAACAATAAAGAGTGAATGACGAGTCACTCAGTAAATTCCACATACAAATATAAATGCATCATGGAATGCAAATATATAGTCAAATCCAAAAATTCATGTCCATATCAAATATTCATATCATATCCATGCATACTTGTATTTCAAAATAATGATTCATTTTTTCAAAACAAAATAATTATTTTTGTTTTTAAACAGTCTTAGTGTAGAACTTTCCATATCATGAATATGCAAGTTTCATGGTACAATACATACTAAGAGTAGATATCCATTAGTATTCCATATAACGTTTCTCAAATAGTTTAACGAATATATTTAAAAAGAAACATTTACCACAAAGAGGAATATTAAGGGACAACTTACATCCTAACCATGCAAGAAAACCGATGTTATATACTTCCATGAAAAGTAATAATTAATCTCTCATTGTGATCATCAATGAGTCCTCACACATATATAAATGCATCTATATGTGGCCATGTAAAATATTTTACTCGAAGGAAACAACTGAACTCAAGCATTCCTTTGTGTGGGTTTTCCATATCACATATCATAAGCTTCAAATATATACACATTATTGTCCACATATTACCATATCAAATCATGTCTCTACTTTACCAAAGATGGAATCGTGCTTTTGAAATTTTTTTTCAAAACCAAAACATGCATAAGGTAACAACCAAACTTTTTGTGTCCATGCTCTCATGCTCATGTGTAATGCATACATGCTTATTCTCATGCAACATCAACCTTAAGTACTCAAGTAAGATGTGACATCAATATATCATCAACCAAGCATGTTCAATCTCATGTATACAAGTCAAATCATCATATACACAATATACACATATTCAACTATCATAAGTAAATTCAAAATCAATCAACTTCCATATAAATCAAGCAAACGTAAGCAAAACCTACCTTGAAGTATTCAACTACTATAGCCCATGCATACAATCAAATAAAAATCTAAAATTCACAATTTACAAGCATACTTCAGCTAATTAGAGTTTCATGGAATAATTTATAAAATCATAAAAATTCAATCTTTATATATCATATATGTGATTTTGGACACTTAACCAAGTAAATCAATATTTTTCAAACTTCTCATCACATGCAGACCCAAGTAATCACATCAAATTCCACATTCATAGTTCATACAATTTTAGAGAAGGAGAAGAAATCCTACTCTAATATCAAACACAACCTAGCAGACAAGTTGTGGAACTTACCTTGAATTTTCATAACCAATTTGTGCAAACCGTAGCTTTGAATCAAAAAAAATTCTCTCTTGTGTTTCAATCCAAATTTTTGGCACTCAAAGGGAGATGCTATAAAATTTTCTCTCCTTTGCCTCTTTATTTGTAGACCTAAAGCCCTAGAAACTAGACAATTAGGATTTCCTAGTGTTTAGTCTTTATACTTTTCTATTCCCATAAGGAAAATATCTATCATTAACTGTGCTTATCTTTGACTTTAATAAATTTATTAACTACATTAGGAATCTTGTACAACTAAATAACTAAATAAATAAAACACCTATGGGTATCACACGCACACTTATAATCAATACTATACAAAAATACATAAGTGGACATCACACACACACTTATAGATTTTCATAGTTTCACATCAACTTATGTACCTGACATTATGTCTGTCTTCGTACCCAACATCCTCTGAATGAAACCTAAGTCATGTAAAGTGGTTGACATGGCACCTGACATCTTCTACCTTCTCGTATGCAACAACTCACCCACACTCACACACACACATTCATATATGTGTAATCTTCGCTCAATTGGTGCTTAAATCTCTTGGTTCTATGGTCTAACTAGTCCAAATTCCAAACCAAAATTGACCTTAACCAACATTAACTTTCCAAAGATAGAAACTTCTCTAAATATGAAACTTTTACCAAAACATAAATTTCACACTTAGTATATTAAACAAATAATTTAAAGGCGATTATTACATAACAAGTTAAACAATGCTGCTAGAAAGAGCCAAAAAATCCCCAAGTGAGCCAGCTAAGAGAGTAGACGACCACTTACATCAGCCAAATCACAACAACCCCACCATCCTGAAGGTTACTATTGCAAATGTGATTGAAGCTATCTAGAGCTTATTGGAGAACTAAAATGGGATGGTTACAATGGTCAAGGAACTATAGAATAACATAGCTGCTGGCTTCAAGTCACCTACCCCGACAACTAGACATGGGGTTTTGGCTACACAAGATGGTAATATTCCTGAGTCAAACAACAATGCTTTTATAATTCATGCAAATGTAGTTGCTTTGTTAGACAAAGAACTGCATAAGCCATCTTTGAAAAACTCAAAATACTTCCTGCATCCACCTTATCTGGCAGATGTATCTCCTGAGCCGTATCCGATAGGATACGAAACTCCACACTTCGTTATTTTTTACAAACAAAAAGGAAGTCCTAAGGAGCATATCAATAGATTTATTTTTGCTATGGGACTATATGTTGCCAACTGTGACTTCGATTTACGAGAATTCTCTAAGTATCTTATAGATCGAGCATACACTTAGTACATTTCACTTATACCAGGATCTATCAGAAATTGAGGAGATATTGTCCAAATTCTACAAAAAGTACTTTGAAAATGAGCATGTCGCCATCATACAGCTAAACAAGACACACTAAAAGGCTTTGAAATCCCTAATGGATTTTGTTAGATGATTTAGAGATTTGGTGTTGAAATGCTATGAAGAATAAAATAAAGGCTATTTAGTTGAAATTTGTATCAATAATATTGTACATGAATATTAGGTGTGTTAAAAATTTTAAATATAACACAATTTTTCTGACTTATTAAAGCAACCAGAAGGACTTCACTTTTTGTGAAGGTCCAATCCAAAGCTTGGAGATCATAAAGAAAGCCATAACATCAAGCTTTGGCAATGTCTGAGACAAAGATTGGAAACTTCTTGACGAATTCAAGTGAAAAGAAAGAGAAGAATATCCACTTATACCTTGTTCGGAAGCCGAACTTCATGAAATACTAGACCATTAGATCAATGACGGCTTCATTCATCCACCCAAATCAAGGAAGAAAGAACTAATCCTTGATACTGTAGATATCACCAATACATAAGACATCCATTTATGTCTTGCCAATTTTTTCGACTTATTAAAGCAACCAGAAGGACTTCACTTTTTCTGAAGGTCCAATCCAAGGCTTAAAGATTATAAAAAAGGCCACAACATCAAGCTTTGGGAATGTCTAACAAAGACTAAAGACCGCCCGACGGATTCAAGTGAAAAGAAAAAGAAGAATATCCTCCTATACCTTGTTCGGAAGCTGAACTTCATGAAATACTAGACTATTAGATCAACGAGGGCCTCATTCATCGACCCAAATCAAGGAAGTTGCCTACAAAGAAAGAAAGAACTTATCCTCGATACTTTAGATATCACCACTACATAAGACATCTAATTATGTCTTGCCAAGTTTTAAGAAGTTTGATCTAAGACAAAATTGATGACGGAACCCTTGAAATATCAGCTGCAAAACAAACTATTTAAGCTAATCCTTTACTTCAACATCAAGGAAAGGAATAAATTGCCATGGTAGTCATGACAACATTCACAAAAGATTACAAACCTATAGCACACATAGAAGGCAGTTGTCCATCATCATACATAGTCTTATATTCTCTCTCCACATAAGAAGAGGAAAAAGAAAGTTATCTTGAAGCATCAGCATGGGGTGGCTGGGCAAGCAAACTTAATGTACTATATATAAGAATAAAAGAACAAAAGAGAGTTCAGATTACTGCGGATGATGAAGAACCAGAAGCACTTTTAGGAGTCACCATGATAGATGTGATTAATGTAGTATTCTCATTATAACATGGATATCACGAGTTGCAAGTTGAAATGCTTGGTCTCTAGCACATGGTTACCACATTAGTAGCCAAACAAGAAGTCTCACATGCTAAAATTGATAAAGTTCGGGGTTCCTATGCTACAATCTCTATTGAATCATCTAATATGCTTATTTCTTTTTAATAGGGATGTAAAAAGGTCATCTTTAAAAAAGGCTAGTTGTGCTCATTTTACCTCATTATCACAAGGATTGTATTCGTGAAAAGAATGCCACTAGATTTTACATATGTCATTCCACACAAGTCAACAATGACTAGGAACAAATGCATGCTAAGAGAGAGTCTCATGTTAGTCACATCACTTTCAACCATGAGTAAGAACCGTTTGATAAAACCAAGAAGTATAAGACTATCTAGCAGTACCATGTTTAGAAGAAGAACTCCATGAAATCTTGAGTTAATGGTTTAGTAATGGTATAGTCCCTTTTCCTAAGGAAACCACCAACCGAAGATGAAAAATTCCATCCTCGGTCTTATAGGCTCTACCAATTCGTAGGCACTCGACCATGGTGTGCCAAGCTTCAAGAGCGATAATCTATGCCAAGATTGAGGAAGGAACTCTCAAAATTTCATCAAACCCAAATGTTAAAGTAAGTTCACTGTCATATGGCAAAGGAATGGAACATGTCGTCATGGTAATATATATAGTAGAAGAATAGTCAATATGTAATATCTGCTTACCTTTGTGCACAGTTGACTTTTGGTCAAAGTCAACTGCGGTCAAAGTCAATGCATGAATCACTGATTGTCGGGTCAAGGTCTGGTGTTGGTTGATTAGGACTGAGTGGTATGTGATTTTTTGTGTTTTATGTGTGTTTGTTTCCTTTTATAGTAAAGTCAAAGTTTTGGTTAAGGTCAACAATCAACAGTCCACCCTGCCACATCATCATTTTGACTGACAGTGTGATGACTGTGACTCATGACTGAACTATGCTTAGGGCATGTGTAGCTTGGAATGGTCTTACTTTAGTGAAAGGGGGACCACTTGTAAGACCAAGTTTGAAATTGGCCAAAAAGTGGTCTATCAAGTGTCATCTCATTAAAACCCTAGGACACCCTTTTGAAACCCTAATGCCCTCTTTAAAAGCCACCTTATGAGTGCAACTCAAACCCTATTTTGAAGCCTTGGCTATTGCCCATCACCTTAAAGAGAGAGAGAGAAGAGTTCATTGAGAGAGAGAAGAAGGAAAAGAAAGGAAAGGGAGCTAGATCTCCAAGCTTTTCAAGAGGAAATCAAAGGAAACTTCAAGAGCAAGGACTGTGCTATTGGCCGGCCACTTTCAGCAGCTGGAGGAGGAGTTTTGGTCTTGACTTTCAAGGTTTAAGAGAGAGTTTTAGCTAATCTAAGGTAGAACCCAAACTCCACTTGTGTTTGCTAGTGTTTTGGTAGTGTGTTAGTGTTGTTTGTGACCTAGATCTACCCTCTTTATGTATTTTCTTCATGGATCTACTTGGGACCATGTAGAAATTTGTGAGATGGGCTATTTAAAATGAGTTTTTTTTTTTAAAAAAAAAAGTTAATCAAAGCCCTAATCTTATATGGTGGTAGGGTCCCTTTTGCATCTAGTGTTTTGATTTGAAAATGTGTGCTATGAATCAGGAAATTCCTAAAATTTTTGTGGAATTTGGATTAAAATTGGCATTTGTTTATTTGTCCAAAAATTATGAAATTTTTATTACATAAACTTGAATGTCTTGTGAACATGGTCGTTTTCGAATTTCTACAATCGGAGTTCCGATGAGGGAGAAATAATTGTTTCAAAATTACTGAACGGGTAGATGTTTTGGGAGAACCCTGCACCATAACCCACAGGTTTGGTGATATTTCAGGGCCTTCAATTTTTATAAATTTTTGATTCACATTTTTCTATTTTAATTCATTAAGTTTTGGTTATTTTAGTTTTGGAATTTCCCCATTTGGAGTTAAATTGAGAATTCTATAATTTTAACAAATTTATCTATTTTGCTGGAAAAATATTGTAACTATAACTGTTTGTGACCAGATTTGTATATGGTCTTAAGCTAGGTTAAATGTTGTTTCTTGCTAGAAATTTTGGACTAAAGTGAGCTGTACATGACCAGCTATTTGTATGATTTTAATAAACTAAGTAAAAGCATTAATGTGACTAGTTTAGGGCTTGGATTTAAATCAATTTCATGACTACTTTGTCTCAAATCAACTTTGATATTTGTTTAGCTTTGTAAACTAATAAAGTATGATATTTATACTTCTTATGTTAGTTAATTTAGTGAGATTATAATTTATTTATAAAGTATGGTTGCTGAAATTTGAGTTAAGTATGATTACATTTGCTTTTCTTTACAAATAGAATGCTTTTTGGAAATGGTTTCTTTGGAAATGAATGGGTCTATTCGTATGGATATATTTGTATGAATCTATATATATATAGATGTGTATATGGACAGATTTACATATAGTAATTAATAAATTGAGTTATTAGGATGAATTTATACCTATGGTTATGCATGATAAAATCATATATATATATATATACATATAAGTATTTAAATGCATGTGTTGTCTTGCATATGGGAATTGATTGTTTTGAAGCTATGTAGATTGATGACATGAGAATGGTGTTTGCTAACTATGGCATAAGCATAAGCATGCATTGCAATCCATCATAAAAATTTTGTTATATGCAAGAGAAATTTTCTTGTCAACTCACGTTTTAAAAGTTATGCATTGTATAAACATGACCACGTAGTCGTAGGCTTTTAAAGCTATAATGAATGGAGCATATGTGTTCAAGTCTGTGAATCTTTTAGTAGAGGTCCCACTAACTAGTAAGAGGAGAGATTGGATTCTCGCATGCGCGTACATGCGAGCGTATTGGTGCGTATAACTCCGGCACTTGCATGACGCCGATGCAAGCGGGTTTCATTCCCACTCATACCGTTTCCTCTAATTGATTAATTGTATAAGGATTTCCTTGAAAGTATGCATGTGTACTGCTTTAGAAAATTAGAGTTGTCGACGGGTAACTAGCTCCAGCGTAATTAACATTTACGCAAAGTGAAAAGTCCTATGTACAAGGGTTTTTAAAGACATTGCATAGATGGTTTTGCTTTTAAAGGAGAAATGAACAAGATATTTTCATGATTGTTGACTTTCTAATAGAATACTACACTGCATCATCACATGCATGTTGGGAGCCTACTGAGTGTCTTTCACTCACTCCTGTTTGTTTCTTGTGTTTAGGTAATCCTGAACTCTAGCCGAGCAGTTTGGCAATGATGTGGCGGACCGGCGGAGGGTGGCAACAGTATAAATTAGTTCCTCTATTTTATTTCCTTTTAAATAATACTAAAACTCTTATAGAGATACAATTAATTTTCTTTACGTTGTAGGTCTTGTGTAAAAAACCGTATTTTCCGAGATTTAGAAATATTTTAATTTTGCTATTAATACCAACGGTTTAATTCTATCCTAAAGAGTAAAGAAAATTTTAATTTAGTTTTCCGGTTATGTTTAAAAAGAAAATTTTCTTTATATTATTATTTTATAATGTCTTTTCGAAGTGACATCTCTTTATTTGGATCTTCGAGCTCGGGTAAAGGGGTGTTACACAATAACACACACATCTATTTCTTCCCTAGTTCTAAGAGAAGAGGATTGTCTAGCAATATGACCATGGAGCAATAACCTAAAGCAAATAACAATTGTGATAGAGCTTTTAAGAGGAAGTACACCTAATCAAAAAACTCCAACATACCTTTTCCTGAAGTACATGGATGGGGAGACGAGTTTAAAGATACATATGAACAAACTTTGACATTAGGCAATGATTTAACTCCTTTGAAAGGTGACTTGGTAAATTATATTTCTATAATCTTTCATGACACTAGAAAAGACTGCAGAGATGAGAGTAGCCAAGCAAGCACTGCAAATACTCTACAACATAGCCTAAATGTCAAATCCTTGTTTGATCAACTAGGGTATGGACCTTAGGCACGATTGGCGGCAATATAAGCAGTCATGAGCATTACAACACTCCATGGACCACAATGTTATGTTAATGAAGCACAAAGCATGAGGACATTCCTTGAAACAACACATGCCAAAACTTTTATATATGAAGATAGGGAAGCATCATGCCTTGACCATCAAAAAGCCTTGTACTTAGAAGCTCAAATCAATGAAGTTTTCATATGGCAAGCGCTCATTAACACTGGATCATCAATCAAAATTATTCCAGTTGAGGTATTAGATGGTACCAACATATCAAGGAGCAGGATTGTTAAATCAGAGATGCATATTTATAGTTTTGGAAATACGTCAAAAACTACCATGGATTATGTTCAACTTGATCTCAAGGTTAAACTATTAAGGTCTTTTACAAAGTGTCATGTGATAGATGAAAAGGTGAGTTACCATCTCCTACTTAGAAGGCTTTATCTTAACAATCATAAGTTAGTTGTCTCCACCTATAACCAATGTGTGAAGGGACGTTTGGGCATGAAGCCAATTCAGATTGCCTTAAATCATACACCTTTCAATAACATGGAAACTTATCACGTGGATGCTCAGTTTTATAAAAGGTTCACTACTATAGAAGGAGGCAACGAGTTTGAGACTGTTAGGACACCTTTACCATCATGGGAAGAGATCAAGAACCTGAAAGAAAATAATCTTGGGAATAAAAAAAGGAAAAGGATGTAATAAGTGGGCAGTGTAACACCAATGCCAAAATTCAAAAGAATTTTCCCACTTTACCTGATGGGACAGTTGTATAATTAGTGCTTAAGAGAACAACAAAGAGATATTTTGTAAAAGGGGAAACACTATTCTGTAAAGGTTTTATTAGGGAACCTTAAGATGTATAGTGAAAGAAGAGAACAAGAAAATATTACAGGAAGTACATGCTGGTGAATCTCTTTGTATACATGAAGTACAAGAAGTACAATTGTTGAATCTCGGATATTATTGGCTTATAATAAAGAAAGATATAGTTGCTTTTGTGAAAAAGTGTAGAGCATGTCAGTTCCATACTACACTTAATCACAAACATGTTGTGACTTTGCAAGACTAGAAGACTCCATGGTCGTTTCATACCTTGGGGCTAGATCTTTTTGGCCTGATACATCCAACAGTTCAAGAATACATTTAGATAATAACGACAATAGAGTATTTCATAAAATGGGTTGAGGCCATAGCAATGCATAAATCCACATAACCTACCATTCAAATTTCATTTGTGAATTAATTGGAAGCACCGAGCTTTACACTCCTCCAAGTCCACCAAGTGTGGCGCGCATTGAGAAAGTTCATCAAACTTTCTTTTGTACTCTACCAAGGAAAGATTCCCAACCTCAAACTTAGGAACTCAGCTTCCTTCTCCTCCAGCTTAATCCAAGGAAAATACTTAACATAAAACAAAGTCTTAAACTGTGCCCACAACATCGAACTTTCATCAGCACAGTATGCTCTCTTAATCATATCCCACCAATGACTGGCTCTTTCCTTCAGCATGAAGAAAGCATAAATTACTTTCTGTTCTTTAGTTCAGTCGGCTAAGGCAAAGATTTTTTCCAAATCGCAGATCCAACTGTCTGCAACCAAAGGGTTTACCGATCCCTCAAACTTAGGGGGATGAAAATCTCTAAACTCCTTTATCACCACATTAATCCCAATATATTGATGTAGCTACTGAGGCTGCTGTTGTGGTTATTCAGGTTGTTGCCCTTGCTGCTGTAAGTTCTGAGCCATAAGTTTCTCAATGGCTTCCAGAAGCCAACATGTGGTATTTCCTGAACTACTTTCAGGTTTGGGGTGAACATTTCTCAGGGGACGCATAATCTGTAACAAATGAGAAAATAAACCTTAAATAATTTATTTGATAATAATTTTATAAGATACACAGTCAAACAACACTTCATTTTTCACAATAAAGCATTACACAACCACAATGTACAATACATATATTATACAATATATATATATTATATATACCCACATATATATACCATATGAATAAAATATAGTACATATATAAAAACAACAAAATCACTAAAACGTCGGAACCTTAGTTGCTAGTAGGGTCATCCTAGGGATCAAAGTCCTCTGGGTCAACCGGCTCGAGCAAATAACTAAGAGGTACGTAGTCATTTGAACCTCTGGATTCTTCCTCCGAGTCCTCCTCTGTACCCTCTACAAGATTCTCCTATGGCTCCGCAGCCACAACAGGGGGTCCTCCAAACCCCTATGCACCTAGTACCATAGTACATGCCATGATGATGTAGGACCTGAAATGTAGTAGTGTCTTCCATTTGTTAAAGGTACCATTGTAGACTGACCTCATAGGACCATAGCAACATCCTCTCTCCTACCCTCCAACTCTCACGAGCGGAGTCCTCATCCAAACAATATTGCAATATCCTCCTCCTCATGTAGACAGAATATCCCCTCTGTGTGACCTCCTCACAAAGTGTGACCCCTCTGTGTTGGATTTTGAATCACTAGAATCAGAATTTTAATGAGTGAAATAAAAATTTTACAAATCCACTAGTTATCTAAGTATTTCAGAAAAATTCTGCATTTTTTTATGGGTTTATAATTTTTGTTATTTTTGAGTTATATTTTTTCTTTATAATACAATAAGTCATGGTCAGTTTGGTTTAGAAATTTCTTAAATTGGAGTTCAAATGCGTAAATTATACATTTTAAAATTTAATTCAATTTTTGGAAAATTCTAGAACAGAACACTACACTTGTACCCATGGATTTCATTGTTTTTGACAAAGCTTTAATTTTTTTTTTTCATGGCATATTTTTCCCTCATAGTATGTTAAGTTATGAATGTTTTGGCTTTTGAATCAAAGAAATTCAAGTTAATGAGTGAGTTATGATATTTGTAAATTAGTTGTGCATGCTGAAATTTGTTTGGATAAATTAACATTATATAGTATTTACAATATTTACTAATATTAAATATGCATTCATATACATCGAAGTATGACATAGAAGTTTTTTTGGTTTTGTATAACTCAACTAGTTTTTCCAAAGAGAATCATGTTTTTGAAAATTGTGCATTGAAAAGTCATGGGCTTGCATATATAGGCATTTGTATATAATGAATAGAGCTTATATGAATGTGTTATGTGAATCATTTAGTTTAGCTCTTACTAACTAGTGAGTGGAGAGACTAGATTTTCATATGTGTGTATATGTGAGTGTATTGATGTATGTGGTGGTTGTAACCCCGACACTTGCATGACGTGGATGCAAATAGATCTCTTCCCCACTCACACCATTTCCTATAAACGATTAAGTGTAATTGGATTTCCTTCAAAGCATGTTTGTGTGCTGCTTTAGGAAATAACAGTTGTCGATGGATAATTAGCTCCAGCGTGATTAAGAATTTACACTTTATGGAAAGTCCTACGAACATCCATTTTTGAAAATCATTTCATAAGTCTTTTGGAAAAGATTATATTTTGCATATGATTTATGATAAAAAAAAAAGGAAATTAAAGGAAAAATCGGTGTTCAATAGATATTAACATTTTATTAGCATACTGCATTGCATTATCATATGCATATTGGGAACCTACTAAGTGATTTTTCACTCATTCCTACTTGTTTTTCTATGCTAGGTGACTCTAAAAGCTTAGTTTGATTAGCTTGGTAGTGGCGTGGTGGACTGGTTGGAGAAGGGCTATAGTATAAATTAAATTTTTCCGCACCTTTTTAATTCCTTTTGGATTATGTAATACTCTGATTAGCTAGATAATTTTTCTTTAAGCTATGGGTCTTTGTAAAAAATTATGTTTAGTTTAAATTTTTAATTACTATGGTTTTTACTTAATATTCAAGGTTTTAAATGTGCCATAAAGAACAAAGAAAAATTAGGGTTTGTTTTAATTTATGATTTTTGTTTATTAATTAGTGTTTTTAAATGATATATTGAAAATTAACATGTTGGATTTGTATAACCCTCTTGAAATTGCATGATTTGTGTGAGAATGAGATAAATTTGGACCATTGTGAATTCGGCTATGGGTGGGACATGGATGAAATTTTTGAATTGTGTAGGGGTATTTTAGTGTTTTCGCATGTTAATGGAATTTTGGTAATTTGGGCAATATGGCTTTTTTTTAAAAAAAAAAATTTCCTAATGCCATGTGTTTTAAGTTTGATGAGAAATTTTTATATGGGCATGTAAAAGTGTAGGAATTAATTTACATAAGTATATATATGTATATATATATATATATATATTAAATGTATAAATATATATAAGTGTATATTAAATGTGCATTTATAAACATGTGTAGGTATGAATGTGTGTGAATGTGCAAGTGTACGTGTGTGTAATGTGAACATTTGTTAGTGTGAATATATATATATATAGATATATATGTTAGTAAATCTATATGTATATATATATATATATATATATATATATATATATTAGTTTATAAGGGTAAAAATGTCACCCCTTTTAAAATATATCTTGGGTAAGATAATTTTGGTATAAAATATATTTTCACAAATACTAGTGTTACAAGAAATCCTTTTCATTTAAAATAGTATTTAATATATATATTTGCTTTTAAATAATATTTTCTATTTAATTTATACTTATTTTATATCCTATGGGCAAAATGGTAATTTTCTCACATACATATATGTATATATATATATATATGGATGTTTGAGTTAGGTATTATCATTAGACACTATTCTATCTACCTAAAGCATAACACAAAATATAACATAACACATATATAAATAAATATTTCAACTACAACATAACTAAATATTTCAATTATAAATATAAATAAAGCATAAGTCCATAACATACATAACACATATATAAGTCCAACACACCAAGTACAACATAACTAAATATTCTAATTACAGAAATAAATAAAGTATATGTCCATTATATATATAATACAGAAGATATTAACTCTCCAATTACATAACACATTATGACAATCCACTAACCCTCTAAAAACGTCCTAGCATATATAATCTTGTCATCATTATTTTTAATAACATTGAAAACCTCCACATTTTATGGGTCATTTCTCATTGATTTTGAGATTATCCATAACATAAAATCTTAATCTGTCAAGCTCTTCAGCTAAGTACTTAAGATAATTAATATCATTCCTTTCAAACTTCTTAGCTAATTTCTTAAACATAGATACTATTTTACCAAACCCTTTAGTTATATCCTCTTTTGCCTTTAATCTCTTCCTTCCATTTGATTGAGTTGAGGTTGGCAAAGCAGTAGTAGAAGTCTCAGGTTGATTAACTGACATTGGAGAATTGATATCAGTATTATAAAAGTATGTATTATGCTCTTGTTCATTGTCCAAATTGAGGCCTTCAGCTATCTTAGTTGGAGTTTCTGCTCCAATTCCGGTTGCACGATCCTTTCCAAATATGTTAGAAAGTCCATCATAAATTGGAAAAAGTCTATCTCTCCATCCTTCTGCACTCCTATTACTCTAGAATTGAAAACGAAAAAAATATAAAGTTGTATTAGTGTAACAATATAAAAATTCTAACATACGGACAAATAAATAGTAAAAATTTAAAACATGCACATAAGTTGTCCATACTTCATCATTATCAACCTTCATACAGTTTCTAGTGGCATTCCATCCAAATCCACTCTTGTTGATCATATCATACACTGCTTTATTGTTTCTTCCACATTTTCAAGATTGACTCTATATGAGGATTAGCTCTCAAATTAGATTGAGGGCACAACTTAGCCAATTGCCTCTCAATCATATTAACTGTATCAGACTTAAAAGAACCTGTATCAAAACGATGTCTGGAAGCTACTACATCCTCTAATATAGTTAGCAAAAACTTATTTTTCTTCTTTACTCCAACTACATCTATTTTTATTCTTACTACTACCTCCAACTTCCATTCCTATCATAATCATATAAATGGAATTGCTATAATATCATTCATAAATTGAAATTACTCCATAATAACATATACCACATAACATAACAACTATACAATATAGCATAATAAAGTGTGATAATTTCGTGTTTACATAACAAGTTAAACATAATTTCACATAACAACATAATTTCAAACTACAACAATAAAAAAATTAAAAAAAAAAAAAACACATTACAAACATGTCAACCACCATGTCTTCCTCTCCACTCATCAAATCTTTGTTTCGCTAAGTTATCTCCCCAAATAGTCCACTCATTTGAAGAAGCAACTGATTCAACAAATTCATCATATGTTTCATTCTTAGTAGGTTATTGCGTATTATACTCATGTTCCACAGGATCAACTGACATCTCTTTTCTAATTAGATTATGTATAAGACAACAAGCTGTGATGATTCAAATTTGAGTTTTAATTGGATAGAAAGATGGACTCCTCAAAATTTCCCAACACATTTTAAAAACTCCAAAACAACTCTCTATTACATTCCTTGAAAATGCATGTTTCATTTTAATATATTCTTGATAGTTCATAGGTGCATATCTTTCTCTATATTTTGAAAGATGATATTTTATTTCTCTATATAGTGTAAGAAATCCTTCACCATTAGTATAACCAGCATCAACAATATAGTAACAACCCAAAAATCCAAAATGAATTCCATTAGCTTATCTAGTTTGATGTATAAACTCTAAATTTAAATACTAACTTTAAGTCTTACCATTAGGAACTCTTAATCCATGTGACCTACTTATTGCATCTCATAATATTCTTGAATCTGATGCCGAACCTTCCCAATCAGAAAATACGAATATAAATTCCATGTTACAGTTACATACATCTAGTACATTTATTGCAATCTCATCCTTCCTTGTTCGATATCTTGGCTTGTCCATTTTAGATACATTCACTTTAATATAAGTTCCATATAATACTCCCAAATAATTCTAATCCACAAACAAAATTATGAATATAAGAATACAACTAAACTATAAATAAACTAATCCACCAAACAAATTATTCAAAAAACATACCTTAAACACCTTCCACCTAGCATCTCTACAATTTTCAGGTATAGGATCTGGATTCCTAAGTAAAGCTCCATGTAATCGTAACACCTCATTTAATATGGAATTAAAGTATCTACTTATTGTCTCTCCTGATAGATTGAACCAACTTATAATAGTACAGTTCTTTACATGATGAGCAAGTATGCGTAAAATTATGCACACTTGCTCCTTGAAAGTAACCAAATCATTCATCTTAATATGTTCATTGTGACATAATAATTCACACAACACACCAATTGTTCTCATATCCATTCTAAGCTAACTAATTGAATGAACATCATTTTCCAACATATTAGTTATGAACAACATATGTGCCTCAGTTCTTCCAAATACTTGATTCATAAAAGGCATATTCTCATAATGTCATGATGCATACATGTACATAACTACAGTGAACATAAAACACATACAAAGCATTTCTAATTTGGAGTCATTCAACGCAACAAGTTGTCTTCTATCCATCTTTAAAAGAAAAAGATCAATGTTTATTATACATGCATGCATATACAGATCTTGCATACTCCACCCACTAACAATCATGCTAATAATAAGCATATAACAACTAGTTCTTCCTTAAGAAATAGTTAAAAAACTATATAATTAGGAATTAATGCATGCATGCATAAATATAGAAGCCATGCGTCCTACCGATCCCATAATTAAAAATGACAAACACCAAAAAGGAAAGCAAGATTTAAGGCAAAGAACCTTCTCTTTTATTGTAACAGATGGCATTATTAAGATGTCTAAGCCATCTCTAAATACTAGCAGTAGCCTAGGCCCTAATCATAAGTCCAATAAAGAGATGCTACTTCAATAAATATAGGTGAAGCTAATAGGCAGCTTCAGTTGCAAGACCCACAACTACAAAGATCTGGACCGATCTAGAGCGCCCATGTTAAGATTTTTAATGCATGCATGCACATCAAGTTTGTAATAATACTCATTTAACAAATTAGAACTGAAGCCCAACTTATCCTCCGAGATAATCAAAGGAAGTTATATAAATGTATGTTATATGATTGTTCCATCCTTAAAAGTACAGACTTCTACCAGTTAATTATAATTGCAAAATCCAAGATGAAACATATAAGATAAACAGAAATAACATGTACACATAAACATAAATATAAACATATTAACATAACAAGAGAAAAGGGACACCATACACTACTTCATATTTCAACAATGTCACAGATCAATGCCACTGCAAAATATATAAAAACCTTAATTTCACAAAAACAACATACATTAAAGATTACAGAGAAATTCGATACAAACAGAAGCAATTAAGTAATGTAATAAATAGAACGGTCAACAAAGAATTATGACCAAAGCAAGCATATTTAAGACACCATCATCAAGAGCAAACGTTGAAAATAATGACTGTTAATGCACTAATTTTCATTCATACCTTAGCAGTTGTACTTGATGTAGTTGAACGCTCACCATATGAGCTCTTATTCTAGCAATGTATAAATTAAACAATTATATATAAGAAAAGTTCAATAACAAACCATCATTGTTACAAATAGATAAAATGAAATGACTAAAAAATAAAAAAGTAGATTTATATCAAGTTGATCTAGGAAAGGAAACCTCCAATTTTATCTACATCATAATTTATCCTCCTCACCACAATTAGTCTCATCATAATAAATTATTTGCAACAACATTCTTGTAATCCATAATTTATCCAACAATGAAATTAGTAAAAAACATAAGTCAACAGAGATGTCAAAACTCACTAGTGACCAGAAGCAATCCAGAAGGAAGTTGCTTGAGAAACACAACTCGCTTCCCCTTGAACCTCCCAGTAAGTATGATAAGCATAGTTTCTAGAGAAATACTGGTCCTACATATCGCACAAACATATAAATAGAAAAGAAAATAGTTAACTATAATAAATAAGATACTAAGAACAAAGGAAAACTAAACAAAAATTACATATCTAAAATTAAATCAATAAACTAAAAAAATAACATAAACGTAAAATCCCAAAAAGAAATATCCAAAATCATGAAACTTAACCCTAAAAAATTGAATTTTTTTTCAAATCTAATGTAATATGAGAAGCTGGTGACGAGAATAGCAATGGAGGGCCAAAGAGTGAGAGATCAAAGCAGAACAATGGATTTGAAAACGATGGGGTGGATCGGCTGTGTAGCTGTGACGATGAAGGCTTGTGCCTGCAATAACGAAGGCTGGTGTAGCTGGGACGATAGAGGTTGGGCACAAGAGATGGGTTTATGTTTTGTTAGTTTCACTATCGAACGAAATTTTTTTCTCTTATTTGAAGAAATCCCATCAAAATGGTGGGATAAGATATCAATTCAAAATTTAGGAATAAGGAAATCCGGGATTTCTTTATCCGAAATTTTATTGGCTTACTAAACACTACGATAAGGAAAATGGGATATCTTTTCCTATCTCATCCCCTTATTTCCTATATGCCAAACAAGCCCTAAATGGTTAAGTTAATTTGGTTTCCTTAAAAGTATGTCTGAATGCTGCTTTGGGAAATAACAGTTGTTGAAGGATAACTAGGTCTAGGGTAACTGAAGAGTTTTCATACGTTATGTTTAAATAGAAAGTCCTACGATAGTTATTTTGGAAATTCAGTGCACTATTTGTGCTTTAAAAGATTTGTTATTTTAGTGGAACTCAATGAAAAGGGAAAATTAGTATTTTGAAAAAAGATGAGGAATGTTTTACAAAGCATACAACATCACATTTGCATATGCATTTTGGAACCTACTAAGTGTTTGACACTCATCTTTGTTTGCTTGTGTGTGCTAGGTAAATCCAACATTAATACTGTCAAGCTTGACCTCAGCGGAGGCATTGGAAAGCAAGGGTAGTAATGTAAATTTACTTTTCATATTTAGCTGCATTATCTTTAGCCAATGGTACTCCGATTTAAACTACGTTTTCTTTATGTTGTGAGTTTTTGTAAAAATCTTCGTTTACTGCTTACTTTGAAAGTATAATTATGGTTGTTTCAGTTTTAATTAACAAGTTTTTATAGAAAAAAAAAATCCTAAAAAGTGAAGAAAACATTTTCTACGTGTCATCAACATTATCTAAAGAAATCGTAAAATTTATATTTCAAAAATAACACAAAGTAATAACTCTTTAGTAGGGTCTTGGGGCTCAGTTCTAGTGTCCTTTTGCCCACAAAGGTACATTGTTTTACTTCTTTATGTTATGTGCTGTTTGTTTGACTACGTGTGTTATTACTAGCATTATTGTAAAAATGGGTCAACTAGTAAGTATGTTCTTTTATTT
Organism: Rhamnella rubrinervis; assembly: GCA_007844105.2. NCBI lineage: Eukaryota > Viridiplantae > Streptophyta > Magnoliopsida > Rosales > Rhamnaceae > Rhamnella > Rhamnella rubrinervis. The sequence goes on from CM017577.2 coordinate 10,923,842, forward strand.
ACGGCGTAAGCGAGAATGCAGTCCGGTTGGGGATCCGAGCGCCAAGAGACGCAGGGAGAGTTCTGATCTTCCATCTACTTCCAAAGTTATATGGCGAGATATCAATGTGGTGGAAGAGTCAATTACTCGAGATTTAAAGTTAAAAAGATAGGAAATAGCCCTGTTTTTGGACGGTGAGACCCTAGCGATACCATTGCCAGATAGTGGGCTTTGGTAACTAAGATCCTAAGTAAACCGATGGTTCCGAAATATTTGAGGACTCCGAGGACCTTATGGATTTTGAGAAGCTTAAGAATTACAAAGACCTAGAGGCTTTTAATCCATGGGATGATCCGAACAATGATTAGGATCTTAGTTAGTGCATGTGTTTGTGGTCTTGTGGCTTTCTTTTTATGAGTGTGGCTAACGTTTCGAATTTTATTTGATAGCGATGTGCTATACTTAACTGGTGTATGACATTTTCCTATTTGTACTAAAGTGTTACTCTATGTTATGTTATTTTGCCTATCTTATCAAATTATCTCGTATAATTTGCATGAGATTCTTTTATGTTAGATGTCATACCCAGCATGACAAGTCGATCGCACACCTGAAAGCAATTCACAGGACTTGGCTAGTCCGTTACGAGAGGCCCTGACAAGTATGGTGAGTTAAAAGTTCACAGTAATTAAGCGGAATTAGTACTATTGTGGAGTAGTTTCAGTCCTTCCATTGACCTATGTTCGAAGGCTCAACCAACCCACTGGTAGTGAAGGGCTAGATTAGAGAGATGGAGAAAACCTCTGTACTAATGGATTGTACTGAATCACAAAAAATCATTTGTGCAACTTATATGCTTAAGACGGAAGCAAGTCATTAGTGAGACATGGTGAAGAGAGCTCACCATACATAAGAAAATCTAATGGAGTGGACTTGGTTCAAAGAGTTATTCTTGGAAAAGTACTTCCCAATGGTTGAGCATGATGAGACGGAAGCTAAATTTCTAAGACTGACACAAGGAAATCTTTCCTTAGTGGAGTACAAACACAAGTTCCACACTGGCACTTTGCAAAGGGTTTAAGGCCATAGTTATACTGCGACTACCTACTTATGCTAATGTTCTTCAGCGAGTACAACTGATTACAAAGGACCACACCACTGAAGTAACTAAAGTCGTGGGATAGAGTTTTTCTACTTAGAAAAGGCCGTGGAGAGAAGGAAATCCTCAAAAGAGAAAGTTTGAGGGAGGAAGATTTGGTAGTGGCGACCGCAGCAACAATAACAACGAGAAACTTAAGGGAGCTAACAACCGACTCAATTTTACCTAATGTCCAACATGTGGCAAGCACCATACGGGAGAGTATTAGAAGAACAAGGACTAGATAGCAGCCTACGCAGGTCGGGTGTTCGCACTAATCAAAGAAGAAGTAGAGAATGACAATGTTGCTGTAGTAGCTGGTACAATCTATATTTATGGTTTGGATGCATACACTTTGTTTGATTCGAGTGTTACGCACTCATTTGTTTCTAGATGTTTTGCATCTAAATTAGATATAGAACCTGTTGAACTTGACTGTGAATTGTGTATGGCTACACCTTCTAGTGTCAATATGTATGCTTTTTTTATGCTTCAATCCTGTGAAGTGTGTCTCAGAAACCAGAAGTTGTGTTCTGGCTTGATCATATTAGATATGTTTAATTTCAATGTGATCTTGGACATGAACTGGCTATCTAAGTATAAAGCTTGCATCGATTGTAAAGAGAATCCTATTTAGCCCTATAGATGGTCAGAGTTTTGTATATGTAAGGTCGGAGTTAAGGCTATAGCCAAAATTGGTAATGGTCATGCAAGCACTAAGGTGGTTGTGTTAAGGTGGTTACGGGTTCCTTATTAGTGTTTACGGTAAGGAATAGGAAACTCTGAAGTAGCAAGATATCAAGATAATTCAGGAGTTTTTGGATGTGTTTCCAGAAATGCTATTAGGTTTACCACCAGATCGAGAAGTAGAGTTCATGGTATTGGAGATTGCACCTATTTCAAAGGCACCGTATCGTATGGTACTAGTCGAGCTAAAGGAGTTGAAAGCGTAACTACAAGAGCTCTTGGATAGGGGTTTTATTAAACCTAGTGTTTTGCCTTGGAAACAACCTGGTCTATTTGTTAAGAAGAAGGATGGTTCAACATGGTGACAATTAATAACAAGTATCTGTTACAAAGGATTGATGACCTATTCAATCAAGTACAAGGAGGGAGTATTTTTCAAAAATCAATCTTCGATCTAGATATCAAAAGTTAAAGATTAAGGAGGAGGAGAGACTGAAAAGTACATTGCAAACAAGATATGGCCAATACGAGTTTGTAGTGATGCCATTTGGACTAATGAATGCACCAGCAGCATTTAAGGACCTGATGAACTGATTTTTACATGACTATTTAAATAAGTTCATTGTGGTGTTCATTGACGACATACTTCTTTACTCGAAGTTAGCTATTGAATATGAAGAACACTTAAGAGTCGTGTTATAGAGAGTACATAAGAAGCAGTTGTACACTAAATTCAAGAAATGTGAGTTTTGGTTGAAAATGATTACTTTTCAGGGCCATGTGATATCCGACATGGGTATTCAAGTGGACTCTAGTAAGATTCAGTAGTACAAGACTGGAAAAGACCAACAAACGTTAGAAAAATATGAAGTTTTCTTCGTTGGTGGGTTATTACCGAAGGTTTATGCATGGGTTTTCTAATATCACAATGTCTTTGACACAGCTACTAAAGAAAGAAAACAAGTTCATTTGGTCTGAAAAGTGTGAAAGGATTTTTCAAGACTCAAGAAGAAATTGATCACAACATTTATCCTTACCTTATCGAACTACAAAGGTAACTTCGTGATCTACAACGATGCTTCAGGCAAAGGATTGGGTTTTGTACTTATGCAAAATGACAAGTTAGTTGTGTATGCTTGGCGCCAATTGAAGCCTTATAAGCGTAATTACCCAACACATGACTTAAAACTGGTAGTTGTAGTGTTTGTTTTGAAGATCAGGCGTCATTTATAAAGTAAAGTGTGAATTTTATACCAACTACAAGAGGCTCAAGTACTTCTTCACTCAAAAAGAGTTAAACATGAGGCAAAAGAGATAGTTAGAGTTGGTTAAGGACTACGACTGCACTATCAACTATGAGGATGTTTTAAGCAAAAAGTATGTTGGTTATAGTGGTAGCTTGATTACTACTTAACCATGTATTTTGGAAGACTTGCAAAGCATAGATATTGAAGTGGTTCCTAACCAGTGTCTATCCATATTCTCATCACTTACAATTCAACCCTTGATTGTGGACAAAATAAATGAAGGTCAAACTAGCGATCCGTCTCTCATGAAGATAAAAGATGAAGTAATTTAATGGAAAGATGAAAGTTTAATCTCGCCGGAGATGGAACACTGAGATTTGGCACCTAGTTGTATGAGCTAAATGATAAAGAAGTCAAGAAGGAAATTTTAGTGGAAGCTCAATATACACCTTATACGGTTCACCCGAGAGCCACCAAGATGTACAAGGACGTCTTTAAAATATTCTAGTGGTTCAGTTTGAAGCGAGACTTTACAAAGTTTGTAGAACAATACTTGATGTGCCAGCAAATAAAGATCATACATCAGAAACCATCCGGTCTACTTAAATCATTGATGATTCTAGAGTGGAAGTGGAAGCATATTGTCATGGATTTTATTGCGGGTTTACCAAAGTTTCAACAGGGCAACAATGCTGTTTGAGTGATTGTGGACCGACTTACGAAATTGGCTTAGTTTTTGCCTATGCAGATGATCACTCAATGGAGAAGTTAGATCAATTGTACATTAATGAGATCGTCCGACTTATAGTTTACCAGTGTCACTTGTTTCTGACTGAGACACAAGGTTCACATTATCATTTTGGAAGAGTCTACATAAAACTATGGGGACAAAGTTGAGCTTCAGTACTGTTTTCCATCCCAAGACTGATGATTAGTCGGAGAGGACTATTCAGATGTTGGAAGATATGCTAAGATCATGCATGCTAGATTTTCAAGGCAGTTGGGATGTTTATATTGAAAATTTGTATGTTGGTTTTGTATAACCGTCTTCGAATTTCATGATTTGGTGTGGAATTGTGGTGGAAATCAAGCTTGGTATTTTCATCCATTAAGGGACATATTGGTTATTTTTGAATTGTATAGAGGTATTTTGATAATTTTGACAATGTGACTTAATTTTTAAGTAATTTTTCCTTGTGTCATGTGTTTTTATTTCCTTGATAAATCTTTATATGGATTCTAAAAGTGCATAATTAGTTTACATATGTGTGTATATACCTATATATATATATATATATATATATATAAATGTATAAATATGTGTAGGTGTATTTAATTAAATGTGCATTAATAAGCATATGTGCAAGTGTATGTGTGGCCATGTGTGTCTATATGTATATTTATAGTTCAATAAATTTTCAAGAGTAGATAAGTAATTTTATATCTTTTAGAATATCATTAAATATATTTTCTCCTATGCAAATTTTACAAGAAGTATTTTTACTTAAGTGATATTTTAAATATATGTATATTAGTTTTGAAAAAATAATATTTTCTATTTAATTCTATTTATTTTGTACCCTAAGGCAAAATGATAATTTTGTTAAAAACCAAGGGGTAAAATAGAAATTTGATGTTACTTCCAAGGGAAAAATGGGAATTTTAAATTTTCTTTCAAGGATAAAGTTGGAATTTTATATTTTTAGCAAGGGCATTACTGTAATTTTGAAATATGGACAAGGGTATAATTGGAAATATTTATTTTTGTTAAGGGCAAAATTGGCATTTTATTTTCACTAAGGGTAAACAGTGTAAGTGGGAAAGAGACCTGTTTGCATCCGCGTCATGTAAGTGTTGGGGTTGCGACCACTACATACACCAACACACTCGCATGTGCAAGCATATAAGAATCCAATCTCACCACTAACTAGTTAGTGGAACCTTAACTAAATGACTCACACACACAGTCATATAAGTCTCAATCACTGTACTCATAAATGCCTATGTATGCATGGCCATGACTTCTCGATGTATAACTTTTAAAATATGATTTGACTGAGAAAATAGTTCATTGCATGTAACAAAACTTTCATGACATGTTATAATGCATATGTATGTCCATGCCTTATCCAGAAATTCCATTATCATACTTAGAGTATGAATATCCAAAGCATCCAATTCAATCCCATGTAAGAGGTGACTATATATATATATATATATATATATATATAAATAAGTAAACTCCACACAAGCCATGATAAAATTCCAAGCCCAAGACATTTCTCAAATATATATATATATATATATATGCACATATATAGTCATGTATATATATATATATATATATATATATATATATATATATATATATATTATAATAAGAAGATCAATTTAATTCCAAAATCATTTGTAATTAAACTTCTACTTCCAATAAAAAGTATTACTCTCATATCTAAATAATTTTCAGCATCTATAAACTATGATCAAAACATTAGCTTTACTAAATTAACTACCATATTAAGTATAGAGTTTCAAACTTCATTGATTTAGAAGCTAGATAAAGCAAGATTGGTCTTCTTAAAATAGATATGGAAATTACTTGGATGACAGGTATTAAACTAGTTACAAAAAATCATACTTTATTCAATCTTAAATACATCCATTTGGTCGGTCATGAACAACTCATTTAGTCCTAAAATTCTAGCAACTTTCAACCATTTTCTTACCATAAAACTTCATACAAAAGCTGGTTATAAAACAGCTCACAAACTCTAGAATTTTCAAAAAAAGACCACCATTAAACAACATAAATTACAGGGAAATAATAATGATGTTGAAGAAATTTATATAGTTTCCCTTAACCATACATGGGTGAAATTTACAGGTACAAAGCCGCTTCAACTTTCCAGCAAATCAAGGATAAATAAACCATAATATAGCCAAGGGTAAGGATATCAAACTGAAAATTAAAAGAAAAATCATAAAGTGCAAAAATTTTCCCAATACATCAAACCCTAACATGCACAAGAATTGGGGCTTTTGCTAGTCGTCTTAAAACACCCTTGGATTAAGTTAAAGCTAGCATTTTTACACACTTTCCAAGTAAAACAAAGTGGTTCCAAGTAGAAAAATAAATAGAAGGAGGAGATTCAAGCCAAAACACAATGAAAAATAACAAAAACACTAACAAACATACATAGGGTTTGGGATCCTACCTTTAGCTAGCTTAAACCCTTCTTAAACTCATGAAAAGCAAGACAAAAACTCCAATGCAACTGCTGGAAAATGGCCGGCCACCTAGATCTTTCCCTCTCCTTGAACTTTCTTTGATTTCCTCTTGAAAAATTTAAAGATTCTTCACTTGCACTGCCCCTTTCTCTCTTTCTCTTCAAAAGAACTCTCTTTCCTCTCTCTAAGATGGGTGGTCGGCAGCCAAGGGAGTGTTTAGGGTATGGTTTCAACAAAAAGGGCTTTTAAAAATGGGAGGCTAGGGTTTCTTAAAAGCATGATGTCAGCAGTCACCTTTTTTACTCTAAGTTTGACCAAATTCACACTTGGTCTTTTAAGTGGTCCTACCTCACCTAACCAAGATTACACCACATCAAACCCAAGTCACAAGTTCAGTAAGAAATAATCTCAATTACCACACTACTAGCCAAAAGGATGACATGGCAGGTTGACCTTTGACTTTGACTTTTCAACTAATAACAAGAAGCACAAAATAAATAAATAAAAGTAACCAAACAAATTGGTCTTAATCGACATAAAATCAACTCAAAAACATGACGTGGCAATTACCGATCTAAACGTTGATGTTTACAAGAGTGGACGTTGATCAAAAGTTAATTGTACACAAAAGTAAGTAGATATTACAACTCACCCCTCCTAAAAAAAATTTCGTCCTCGAAATTAAATGTAAGGAGTTAAAGTACTCACTCAAATGGAGATGGATACTTGACTTTCATTTTGTCTTCTCATTCTCAAGTTGCTTCTTTGACTGCGTGGTTCTGTCAGAGTACCTTTACGAGTGGAATTTTCCAATTCCGCAATACTTGATCTCTCTGATCCAAGATCTTCACTAGTTTCTCCTCATACGTCAGGTTCTCGTATACCTCCAGCGGTTCGTACTCGATGACGTGAGAAGGATCATGTATATACTTCCGTAGCATAGACACATGAAAAATATCATGAACGCTAGATAACTTAAGAGGTAGCACTAAACGATAAGCCAAAATTTTAACTCTTTTCAGAATCTCGAAAAGTCCATTGTAGTGAGAACTTAACTTCTCCTTTTTTTAAAACCTCATTACACCCTTCAATAGTGCAACTTTGAGAAACACCTTCTCCCCAACTTTGAATTCCAGATCCTTCCGTTGATTATCAGTGTAACTCTTATGTCAATCTTACACAACCTTCGTACCCTATCTTATCTCGTTGATTGTGTCACTGGTCTGTTGTAAGATTTCAGGTTCGAGTAGTTTTCTCTCACCAACCTCATCCCAATACGACAGAGATCTATATTTTCTTCCGATAGAATGGTAACTGCTGTTGTAGGCGAACTCCATTAATGGAATGTGTTTTTTCCAATTTCCTTAGAAATCTAGCATGCACGCTCTCAGCATATCTTCCAATGTTTGGATAGTCTGCTCCAATTGGCCATCAATCTGAAGATGAAAGGCAGTACTGAAATTCAACTTTGTCCTCATTACTTTGTGTAAGCTCTTCCAGAACGAGGATGTAAACCTCGGGTTCGAGACAATACAATGACAATGGTACGCCATGAAATCGTACAATCTCATCCACGTACAGTTGAGCTAACTTCTCCATTGAGTAAATCATGCGCACAGGTAGAAAATGAGCTGATTTTGTAAGTCGGTCCATAATCACCCAAATAGTATTATTGCCCCGCTAAGACCCTGTAAATTGACAACGAAATCCATGGTGATGTGCTCCTACTTCCATTCTGGAATCAACAGTGGTCTTAGCAAACTAGATGGTCCCTGATGCTCCCTGTACATCTTGGTAACTCCCGGATGAACAGTGTAAGGTGTACAATGAACTTCCACCAAGATTTCCTTCTTGATTTCTTCAACATTTGGTACACACAGGCGAGTATCAAATCTCAACGTCCCATCTTCAGCGAAATTAAACTTCAGTATCTTTCCTTGAATCACTTCATCTTTAATCTTTATAAAGGCTGAATCCTTAGCTTGACCACTATGCTATTAAAATATCACTTTAAAACATTATTAAAATAACACAAATTAAGACAAATACATAAAAATTAAAAAGGTCGTCAAAGTCAACTGTCAATGGTCAAAGTCAAACTTTGATCAAGGGTAAAATGGAAAGAAAAATAATTTCTTGACCCCTAACTAGGTACTTTAGGCCTTTATAAAATGCACAGGGAACTCTCAAGCAGCTCTATACGGAGTAAGTGACAATGTGGTGATCGAACCAAAACTGCGACCGGAAGTCGATAATTTCGAAAAAACTTAGGTTATTATAGGATTACAATACAAGACTAATCTTGTCAAACCAATCCTAAGATGACTGCTTTAAGCCATAAATAGCTTTCTTCAACCTGCATACATAACTAGGCACCCCCCCTAAATAAGAAATTAAGGTTTTTTTGTATACACTTCCTCCACTAAATTAACATACATGAGAGCATTTTTCACATCTAATTAATACACAAGCCACAAACAATGAACTAAAGTTATCAAAAGTCATAGTACATTAAGACATGCAATAGGAGAAAAAGTCTTATGCTAATCAATATCATACTTTTGTATATAACCTTTGACAACTAGGTGATCTTTTAGTTGTTTAATAGAACCATTAAAAGGATATTTTATAGTAAACACCCAATGACATTTGACTACTTTATCATAAGGTAACAGAGTAAGCTCCAAGGTACCTTTATTCACGAGGACACTATCTTTGATTGCATAGCCTTTTTCCTTCCAGGGTGCGATAGAGCATCCTCATATAATTTAAAACACACATAGAAGAAAGTCTAAAAACAAATGATCTATAAGATGAATACAAATAAACAAAAGGCATAAAATTGAATATAAGACGTGAAATACAAAATGCTTACCCTTTCTTATAGCAATAGAAAGGTCTAGAAAGGACTCTTAGTGAGATACAATAAGTGTCTCCGAACTTCCATTGAAGTTTGGATGAGGTGGTGACATAGAAGCACAATGAAGTTTGGACCCTTACATTTGTAATAAAACACTTTAGGAAATAAGAGGATCCTCTACCATTCCACGACCTCCACCTGAACTATCACAACCTCTACTCATTGCAATACTACGACCTCATGTTCTAGACACCATAGCTGAAGCGTTAAAAGTAGTAGAATTATGGTTATTCATTTCAGTCTTCAATAACAGAGCAAAAGAAGACTTCAGAGTAGGCATATACTTAACAAAATATTTTTCTTTGCTTCTTTATAATCACCATAAAGACAAAAAATAAGGGTAGAAATATAGAAATTATCTTGTTGCCTTTGAAGTCTTACGAAATCAATAACTAGATGATATATATTAGTTCATCAATAGACCTTTCAACTCAGAATGACATTCAGATAATGACCAACCATTTTGTTTGACATTAAACATTATAGAATACAAGTCAAATACTCTAGTAAGAATATTTTCCTAGGCAAAAAAAAAAAAATCTTTGATAGCATCCCATATTTGTTTTACTATATTAGAAAATGAAATATTATTAATCATTTTGTTTTCATCCCCACATATACAAAATTATAAACCATAATTAATTAAATGTATTAATACATGTATAATATAATTATAATGTAAAATGCAATGTACCTTTTTCAGAAATCAAACATAATATGCATTGTCTTATGTATTGATGTCAACTCCTGTATTGAATTCAATCTAAAATTGTTAAGGTCATTCACTACACGATCAATCTTCATGTCCATTTCATTGGCAACACGATCAATCTTCTTGTCCGTTGATTGGATATATCCCTTTATGAGTATTAATTAAAAAGTTAGAATGCAATGGTACCCCTAAAAATGTATATTATTATAATAAATTTCAATGTACAAACTTACATCGTGTCATACATGCGATGGTCCGATCGTATCAAAATGTTGATACTCATGTGATGGTTCACCATGCACATTTGTATACCTAGTATAATAATGTGCATTTTCACCCTCTGTCATGTTGATATCATTTTCATAGAATACTCTCTTCTTTTTGGTTGATGACGGAACACCATCATCAACACAATATGATTATTTTATACCATTTATTCGACTCAATTGGAATATAACATCAAACTACACATTTTAAATAAAACAAATTTAAGAGTGGGGCAATAGAATTTAATATGAGATTTCTGCTTAGGTAGAGAAATACTTTCTTCACAAATATTAAAAATGAGAATCCATTATGAAACTATTATTCAATAAAAATAAGCATAAATGAAATAATAATAAAAAACTATAATGAGTCCATAAAGAGATGAAACCAAGAGGGGAAGAAGAAATGAACTATTTTTTCCATAAAAAAAATGCATAATTCATCACTTTTTGGTCACATCCAATTTGTACAAATTTAAAATCTAAATTTTCAATTAGTAATCATAGATCACGTTTGATACGTAGGACATATAAGAATAGGAGATGATGAGATGAGAAATGATGAAATGAGAGAGGAGATGATGAGATGAAAATACTAATATTCTGTGTTTGATGTTGATTAGATTAGAATTAGAATTATATATCCTGTATTGAGCATAGCGGGATAGGATGAGATAAAAAAATATATTATTTTAAAATTTTATTTGTATAAGAATTTTTAAAATATATATTTATATTATACAAATATATATTTATATTACATTATTCCGGTTAAATTTTAATCTTTAAAAATAAATATAATAGTGAATAATTTATTCATTTGATCAATTATTAATTTTTTATCAATAAAAATAATTGTAGATGGATAATAATATTATTTTCAGTTTTAATTAATAATCATATTAATTTTTTTTATCTTGAAGAATAAGTGTAGCTTTGGTGAATAATAAACAAATTTTTTGTTTTTTTTTTTAGTTTGAATCATTTGGATGCCTTGGATCTTGCCAATATATAAAAATTAAAGTCAAAATTAAAAAATAAAGTGTGCATTGCAATCTAAATATGTATACAACCCATCAAAAGTTTTGTCATAATGAATTATTGATATTGTCACGTAGAGATGAACATTGAATTCTTGTTGTCTTCCTTTTCTTCTCATTAGTTCGTACGTGCAATCTATTATGAGCATGTTGTCTTCTTGTTGGTGGTCTTGACCACTACCACATAGAATTCCAATTGGGTTGCCCAGTTTGAAAAGTACTTATGTTGTGTTAACGAACAATTGACTCTTAATAAGTATCAACTTGAGTTGGTTTTCAATTTCTGTAAGCAACTCTTGTTTGTTTGGTTTGATTATCATTTGGTGCTTCAATTGTGATTGATAGGATGTGTCTGTGCTATCTTCATGAATTCCTACAACTTTAAATCAATGAAATTTGACAACGATGGTTCTAGATAATGCAGTCATCCATCTTAGAATCATCAACTTACACTTTTTCCATTAATAAGTCATTCTTAATTCCATGACTTCTTATAACACTAACTTAAATTATCCTTGCCTTTAATTTCTTCCACTTGGTCAGTCACACTTAAAAGTTCTTGAGGACTGTATAATTTCAACCTAAAATCAATCACATTGTATAATCAACCACACTACAAAATCAAAATAAAGGAATAAATGATCAATAGACTCACTGTTTTTCTCACACATCACATGTCAGAGGGAGAAACAAGCACAAAGTCTCATTTTTTGTAACATGTCACATTTATTTAATTTACATGCATAAACAGCCGCATAAATTTTGATTGGAATGCAAGCTTCCCAAAACTATTGACTTGTCCCACAAATATAGTGATACAAGTATAGAGGAATATGCAGTTTTGCATGATAAATAAATTATCAAGTGTTATACCCCTGTGCAAATTAAACCCATGAATGTACATTCACAAACCTTTAATAAACAATCTTGGCCAATCCCATTTTACATAAACAATTAAAAAGCAAGGGAATAAATAAGGTAATGCATTCAGCCCAACAAAACAAATGAAATGTTAGCTAAACACCTTCTTGGGGCATTCTTAGAGATGTTAGAAACTGCAAATGTTTTACCTCCTTCAACAATATAATAGTAAACATGCAAGGCACTCATTGATAAAGTAAATGGTAATTAATCAATGCTATGAAAGCAGCATGGAGGACCTAAAATTTACTTAAACAAAGTCCCAAGAATAAAAGGTGTAACTCTCCCAGATAGATTCAATTTCCAAAACATTCAAAATAAGAAGAATAAAAGGAGGGTGGAGCATCACTTCAGTTTTAGTGGCTTAAACTCAAACTGAAAAGGTCCATTTCGTAAATGACTGTAAATATTATCCAGAAAATACTATTATGAAAAATTATTGTAAAAGAGTACAGTAGAATAATTAATTAATTTTCAATTAGTCAAAATTTACAGATGGAAAAATAACAAACAAAATGGAGAAATCAAAGACAGATCAAATACAGGACGCGCCTAATCAAATGACCAAGGAAAGATTTGTTGGTGATCAGATTTGGACTCATCCATGGCTACCCCATGTGACCCCACATTATAAACTCCATTTTGATTGACATTTTCATCACTTTTTGCCCTTGTGTTCTTTAACTTTCGATCTAATCATCATTTTCATTATTCTTAGCGAAAGTTCTTTTGATCAAAGTACCTATTTACGTTATTTTGTGGTTGTTCTCTTCCCCTCGTATAGTTCTCTTCTCTATAATAACATTATGAAATTAATCACATCCTAGATCTACAAAAATACGGATCTAGAAAAAAAAAGGAAAAAAAATTCAAGAGAGTTACAAAGAGGAACTCACTTGAGGCGACCTTCCCGACCTCTTTCTATTCCTCTCTCAGAGCCTCTCCTCCTCCAAGTCCACCGAACCAAAACCATCCACCTTTCCAAGAAGCTTGATTTCTTTAGATGGTGCTCCAAGACAAAAAAAAGAAGCCAAGGCTATGAGTTTTTTACGCAACAATTGAACTGATTTGAGAGGCGACGACTGATTGTGAGTGTGAGACCATGAGGGAGAGGGCGAACTTTTTTTTTTCCGTGATTTGTTTGCAAATGGGATATGGGCTGTAACTAAAAAAGAAGAAAGCAGCGGATAAAACGATATCCGAGATTTTATTTTTAGTCCATTTAATTTCCTCACCAAACACCGTATAATAATTATATCCTATTCCATACCTTTTTATCCGGTCCCTTATCAAATACTATATAATAATTATACTCCATCCCAAATCTGACTTTAAAAGAAAAAGCATAAAAAGCAAAATAACTAAACTAGACATATAATAAATAGAAAAGGACAAAAATACATTTAAGCATAAAAACATAGAAACTAAGACATAATTAAGGAGGTGAGCTACAATTTTTATTAAATTATTTGTTAAAAATTTATAATTTCAAAATTTTATTTATCATTTATAAATGTATTTTTATAAATTTACAATATATATAATATAGTTATTATTTTTAGAGACGTTGACGACCTTAAGTGACTACTGCCTATGATTTTGTTGAGAATCTCATTTTCAAAATCCATCAAGAACTCAAAAATATTTGGGTACTAAGCATCTCATCAATAGACATTTAAATTGAAGAGAAATAGCTCAAAGTATACCAGCGCACTACGATGTTCAATAAGAGTTCCCACAAACGTTACCATTGATAGAATTAGATTTTTGTTACTCTTTTCTAACACTATTAATTCAACTCTAAAATGTGTTTTAGCAATAACAAACTCATATTTTGATTTTTCACTTGAAAATCAAATAAAATAGGGTTAGAGCCTTAGAGGTCCAACTGATGGTGATTAACATGGTAAACTGCCCAAGTCATTGTTTGTCTTAGAGATAATTTTGGAAGAATGTTTGGTTAACTCTTTTTGCCTTTATCCTTATATATTGGGATGTTTCTTGGAGTTTTTGGATGGATGCAGTATGGAGATTTAGAGAGATAAGATTTTTTTTTTTTGGATAAACAGATATGAAGAGTTTTCTTTTTTAATAAAGACTCTTCACACAATTTGTATTGAAAACATAAATGATGTGTTAAGTTTTTATTGGTTGAAAGCTAACATATAAAATATTCAAGACTAATAAAATTTTAATATATCATTATTTTAGCTAAGAGCTCGTTTTGTAGTGTGTTTGTTTTTCTGGAGTTTTATATAACTTGTTTAATTTAAAATTTAGTTATGATTTTTGAGAGTTTGTTGGTGGTTTTATTTTATAATAAATGTAAAAGAAAAAAATATATAAACACAAAATAAAAAATACTTTTAAAGTATTTTTTATTTTCTATTTGTATTTTTTCCCTTCATATTTATAATAAATTAAGTAATTTAATTAATATTAATTAATTTTTAAACTAAACAAATTACATTACTCAAAAGAAAAATTAAAAAAAACCCTTATGAAACGGACTATAAATAACTGTACTATTTTTGTTTTTTTTTTTCTTTTTACTTTTAAGTTACATATGTTGTTCTTCTATTGGAGGATATAGAGATGGTAGCTGTGGTTGTTCAAATTTTTATTTTCAAGCGACAAAACAAAAGACAATAGAGACTAACCTCTTTTGAAACAATTTATAGACCATTTCGTACATAGAGATGATGTATTTATCTCAGCTTAGTATCTAATATTATTAGAGAGCCGTTATCCCTAACACAACTTATGCAATATAATAATATGATGGTAAAATAATAAAAATATATAATAAATACTACAAGGTATTATATGATATGTAAAGGAGTTAAAAACAATCGCTATGTAATTTTTTTATATGCTCTAAAAGATTTCATAATTTTATTTGTTTTGAATTTTTTTTTGAATTCTGTTAATTTGTGTCATATTTTATACACTCTTAAAAAACAGTTACCGTTATAAATTTTTATTTAATTCAAATTATTTCCTTATTAAAAGCTTTTTTTGGTAAATGCCTTACTAAAAACTTGTTTTAAAACGAGTGTTAAGAGTATAAAGGTCAATTTTGGCTGGCATGGCATACAGGAGAGAGAACAAATTTAAAAGGGTATTTTAACGGAGTTGTTCATGATTTTCTTGAAACCACAGGGGTCCAATTGTATTTTAACAAACCAGAGGATGTACCTAAAATCTTTGAAAAATGAAAAGACGCAGACGTATTGAATTTTGAATTCTCAACGGTCTAGTTTTGCTTAAAGCCTAAGATGGGAGATGATGAAGGAAGATACTAAGGTAATGGAGAGGACGTGGACAACAATGGTGGGGGTGGTTACTCTTCCTAACCTGTAGCCATGGGATTTCAGCAATTCGAATGTCTTACGTAGACTTGTAGTGACCGATGATTTGACAACGTGTCAAGAATCGCTCAGAGTTGATCAAGACCCACAACGTTTTCTGCAGGATTCATCCATGGAGACTACCATCGGTTTCTCTACAGCCAGTGACGAATCCAGGATTTACAAGTTAGGTGGGCTATATTTACCTTATTAAAAATTTTTTTAAAGAAATAAAATTTGACAATATAAGTATATTTTATTATTAAAATAAAAAAGTATACATAAAGAAAAGAAACATAATAAATCTTACTCATAAAATAAATATAAAAAATTACTATTTAAGTTGTGCTCTACGTTTCTTTATTGAGTAAAACTCATCAATAATTGAATCATCATCTATACTTGTTCCAAAGTCTCTTTTTATGTAGATGATCATGCAATCAGTAAGAAATTCATTTTCAATCTTGTTCCGAAGCCGATTTTTAATAAATTTCATAGATGAAAACGCTCTTTCTGTCGTTGATGTAGAAACCGGAAGTGTTAATATCAAACGAATCAATCTACTAATCAAGTAGAAATCTTCAGCAATACATGTTTCAACTAATCGATGATATAATGTAGAAATAGAATTAATATTCTGAAACTCCGGGTGATCCATTGATAACTTGTAATACCCCAATTGTATTTTCAAAGGATATAATTCAGAATGAGTGAAGTCTTTAGGATAAAATTTCTCAGCAAGTTTACAAATATCATCGATATTAAATGATCTGAAGCCATGAGAAGGATCCAAGGCTGAGCTAAGACAAAGTAGCTCCACAGTGTTTTCCGAAAATCTATTATTCAACTCCATCAACTGAAAATCTATTACATTATTAAATATATCAACTCGATAATGGTGCTCAATTATAATAGAATCTCTTTGTTGACAAGAACGACATGTACCATGTGTTGGTTTAAATGATCAAATCAGTGGAATAAAACCATAAAAAAAATTTCAAAAATTTTTATAAAACACTTTTATAGCCAGATCTATTATAGATGCATATAGATTTAATCTTTAATAATTAAAAGAAGAATTACCTAAGAAGCGAATGAGATGAACACCACGATCTACCCCTCAAGCTTTCTGGTACCACGATCTTCCTTGTCTAGTCTCCTACCAATTGAGCAGACGAGTGGGCGTCTCTAGGAATATTATTATTTTTCTGAATATGCTCTGTTTTCTCAGCACATGAGATAGATCGTATAAAATTTTATGTCAAACTTTCTTAGGGTTTCTGTCTCACAGAACGTCCTTTTAAAAATCTAAAGTTATAGGTTTCCAAAACAAAAAATAACTCTATTTTTAAATTCTAATTAATTATCTAATAATTAATTATATATCTATCTAAATATATATATATATATATATATATATATTTATATCTAAATCAATTGGTATACATCTATACAAATCACGTTAACAACATCAACATATATATATATATATATTATATCTATATATAATATACACATATATTTTAAACATAATTAAATAATCATATTATTTAATTATTCAATTAATTCACAATTAACTAATTTACAACATTTGTAATGACACAAAAAATATATAATACAGAAAAAACACTTTTTCCTGTATTACAAAAAATAATAATAATAAATTTAAAATTCAATAATTTTAAATTAATTATTCACATTCCATAAGTTCAATACACGTATTTGAGAGACAGGGACCTATGGACCTATAATTTCAAGCTCAATAAATTTGATAATTAATTAAACTCTTTAATTAATATATCTAATTTATTAATTCCATATACTCCACTAAAATTGGGCTACTCTTGAAAATATAGATTAATTTACCCAAAATAAATATTGAATAGTCAATGATATAATCACTACATATAGATCAATCCTCCATAATTAGTTCATAATTAGCTAGGACTAAAACCGTTAACCTCTAATTACATCTTTATCCTCAAGTACCAACAATTTATAATGAACAATAAATTCATAATCATATCATGAATTGGCTATTGTTCAAGACTGAATTGTCACTTAAGAACTATTATCTAACTTCTATTCCGAAGGAATGGATTCCGTATCTGTATCTATCATTCTCAGCTATTCACTTCATCATATTTCCAAAATATAAGAGTATAGTCTATCATTAGTAATAAACCTTTTCGAGTAAATTAAAAAACACAACGTCACAAATAGAAGTCATTAAATACCGGGATTAAGATCGTTCTATATATGATCATCATAATGACAAATATATATTCTCTATACTTAACGGATATTATAAGAGAATTAATATTTGTCTGGTCCAGTCCTATATAATCTTATTATATAAAGTACCTCCATTAAATGTCACTACATTAACAGTCCGGATCAAACCGTTTCATTCTCAATGGTAATGGACCGTACTAGTAATTTTGCAAAATTAAAGATTCCAAAACTTTAATTATTAATTACGGACTAATTTAAATTATTATCCTTAAACTTAATCCTCACATATATAACTCTTATATATTAAGTTTAAGGTCACATTAATAATTAAGGAATTTTCATGATATTTATAAAGTATTACAAATAATACTAGCAAAAAGAATATGAAAATCAACTTCTATTTTATTTATTATTCAGCAACAAAAAATACAATACAATATGCTTTTAGGGCACTATCTCTAAGTTGATATTTTGATTGTGAGACATAATTCAAAGTATTAACAATGTTTTGATTTTTTTTTTGAAGTGCCTGACAAACAAAATCAGTAATTCCCATAACTTTCTTCATCAAAAGTAAGATAAATACAAATTCGAATGATGTTATGGCAACCAAATATTTATAAGCCTCAGAACGAAATTGTTGAGTTGGTCCATTTTCATCGATCTCTGAAAGAAATGATTTAATTGTGCCAAATAACTCAGTTAAGCTCCTCACAGAATTATAATGAGAACCCCAACGACTTGTTCCAGGTCGTTGCAAATTACAAGTTTGATTTGCCCCTATACCTGTCTCAAGTTCTCCATCCATTATCAACTCGTGAATTTCATATTTTTGTCTCAAGACCAACTTAGAATGACGCTTGGCAGAAGCAGACATGTAATTAACAATTTCATTCAACATTGAAAAAAATAACCAAACATATTTCACTTCTTTAGCTGCACCATTTAAAGTCAAGTGCAAGCGATGAGCAAAACAATATATATAATATGCATATGGACAATCTTGAAAAAACAATGCTTGTAATCCATTCCATGCACCATGCATATTGCTAGCACCATCATATCCTTGACCACGTAAATTTTCAACTAGAAGTTCATGACAACCAAGAACAGCAGTGATCTCATTTTTTAAAGTTAAAGCTCTTGTATCAGGAATATTCACCACATCAAAAAATCGTTCTCTGACAAATCCATAATAATCTACATATCTAAGATAATAGCCATTTGCTCTTTATTTGCTTCATCAACTGCTTCATCAACAAGAATGCAATATTTGTTATTTTCAATTTCTTGACGAATCAACTTTCTCACCTTGTTAGCATATATATGCAATATCTCTTTTTGTATCAATGATGCAATATACTTGGCATTCCTAGGAGCATTATCAAGAACAACATTTTTAATGCCAATGTTACATCTTGCCATTAAATTTATAACTTCAATGAAATTTCCCCGATTAGATGAATCATGAGATTCAACATTACCTCTGAAAGCTAATCCTTGACTTGCTAAGAATCTAACACTATCAATTGTTGCTTTTAACCTCAATCGATTTTGTGTTATTTGTTGAGAAGACTGTGCATTCATAACTGTATCAATTTGTTGAGATGAATTCCCCAAGCCATGCCAATCTATCATAGCATGTTGAGGAGCCGAAGATACATTATGTCCAATAAAGGCACATTGTTGTCCACCAACCCTCTTCCAATTTCTAAACCCTTCGGTAGTAAAAGTCTTCTGCAAGACATTATAAAAAATGAAATAAGGAAAACAAAATGCCAAATCTTTGGCAACAGAATACTCAAGCCAAAAGTATTGCTTAAACCACTTAGATTGAAATCTTCGAGCTTGCGCCCCATTTACATGACTAGGATACATACTTAGTTGAGGTTGATATGCTCCATGATTAATATAAGCTCTCCAAATATTATCGCGTTCATTAATCGGGTATTCACATATTTGACGACGTAATCCTAGATCACGTTCAAGAGTTGTGGTGTCAAATTCTGGAGACACCATTTTTTCACAAGTTGAAGGTTCTACATTTGAAGACTTCAAAGGTAACCTACTTGATGATCCTTCACTTATTTTCTTAAAAAAAGATCCAATACCTTTGAATTTCTTTGGTTTTCGATCACAATCCGACATTATAAGAATCCTAAATTATAATGCAAATTATATCTAAATTATAATTTGATAAAAAATATCATAAAAATATGATAACCAATAAGTAATTTAATTTCCATCAAACAATATAATTTCCACAAAAAAATTAAATTTCCAACAATTAATTCAATTTTAAACAAACAACTCAATTTTCAAAATGTAATTTAATTTATAATAATCAATTTAAGCAATCCATTCTTCAAAAAAAATTATAAATACCTTAATTTGCTGCTATCCAAACCAATAATCAATCCAACAAGTTGTTTGAATTGAAACTCTCAAATTAACATGGGTCTAGAAAATTCAACCTTGTCTCCTTTATCCTGAAAACCCAGCATGACAACAAGAAGTCATCTATTTGTAATATGTCCATTGTCACACAAAAAATAAATTCATATAAATATAATGTATGTATAATATGTATCGGTCTTACAACAAGCAAGGAGTTTCCTTTTCAAAAACATTACCACCTATATTAATAGCTTTTGTTTCATTGGAGCCATTAGAGAAGATAAATTTATACATAAAATTTATTAAGAAACCAAGTTGAAAATTTATTGTCCCATGATATACTGTAATTGATTATTAATTAAACTAGCCCAAACTATTATCCTAAAGCTAATTAAAAACAACTATGAAAGTTAAATAGCTCACTCAATTTTTTGTGAAATTAGACACTAAACTTACTTAAAAGGTAAACAAGAGTTCAAAAATTATATAAGAAAAAAAAATAAAAGTTTTTAATAAATAAATCTGAAAAATCTGTTCAATAACATAATCTATTATTTAAACAAAATACTAAAAAAATAAAACTAGAAAAGTAACATAATCTATGAATTCCTCGTTTATTGTAGGGGTGTTAAGTTTGTTTAATGTTTTCTACAGTCGGAGGGATCCTTATAGAGAATAGAGATATAGTCATGGAGGATAGACATAGGTGCAGATCCTCGTCACGCTTGAGGGCTGGATCTGAGCAATGATCCATGTCAAGGTCGCGTTCTCGTGTAGACTTTGTAATGTCATTGATATTTTTAATGTATATTTTTACTCTTTAAATTATTAACTCTGTAAATGATACGCTTATTCTTTCTATTTATATGGCCTTATTCTTTCTATTTATATGGTGGTCATATTTTTGGGCCTTTTCGGGGTTAGAAAAGTAGAACCTTACACTTTGTTTATGAACTTCTTGGCTTGCACCCTTGTGGCCTTTATGTTGCTCTGTACGTCTACAAACTCTTTATTTATATAATAGTCTTTGTCCTAGACTGGGTTGTAACATACACTTCCCATGTTTCTTTATATTAAACTTTTCATTTGTATAATGTCTTGCTCTTCTATGCTAACATCTTACACTTGCAGCAAGAGGATTAATGATTTTGATATGGCACCTCTGACTTTTGCAATGTTTGCTTGTGCAAAATATTGCTGGTTCATTTATCCTTGTAGGATTATTATATTCTCCTAGCTACGTTTTCTTTGTTGTAATAGAGTGGAAAGTTCGTATCAAACTGCATGGTGTGATTTGATAAGGTATATTTTGTTCCTTGCATTTGAACATATAATAAAGCAGTATTCTTTGGATAGGCTATAAATTTATTATTGTTTACCTGGTGAAATAATTCTGGGACTGAGAGATCTTTTATGTTTTCTTTTGGGTTTCGTGTTTATTTGTTTGTTTCATGTCTTGTGTTTTGGTGTAAGAAGGCACAGTTGGGCTACTTGCCAACTACTCTCACAATGGGTGCGTGCTGACATTTATATCTTTAATGTATAAGGAGGAACCAATGCACCGGTTTGATGGATCTAGTTCATCTTCAATAGGAAATATTTCCTTTCCTGGCAGTCTTAAAGTATTTCCTCCAAAACTTGTAATATGATGTATTCTATTCTCACCTTCTTTGATAAAATATGCCTTAAAGGTTGGATGCCTAATCTAGTGAATTCTCATACCTTAAGAAGATAATTCTTCTTGTATTAAGTTTGGAATAAAATCATGTTATCAGCTTTAGATCAATATTTACATGTGATTTAATGTATGATTTTCCTATAATCCTAGGATGTGACAAGAAGTGATAATATATTTTGAGAGTAATGAATGATAATCATACCTAGTATTTTCTATTTTGTGCTATTAATTCTACTAAACTTTTTCGAGTATTATGTTCATTGACCATTTGCTTCTTGGTGTAGGTGATTTTGACATCATTGGTTTATGAGAAACAGAAGAGAGTAAGAAATGCAAGGGCTTAGCAACGAGCCATATTGGTTGATCTATTATGTGAACTTTCTTTGAATATCTTTCAATATACATGCTATTTGTCATCATTTTTGTCTCAGTAGTAGGTGTTTTTTAAGTCAACCACTTAACTTCATTCTTTCTTTGACTTCACTTCAATTTGTCTGACTGCAGTTAACTCCCATGCAGGGTTAAGTATCTTCATATTAAATGCTTACAATATTCAGTTTGTAATTCTATTTCATGTATTTGAATTTGCAAATTTATTTTGGCTTGCTTGAGTTGCATTTTTTTCAAATGTTAAGACCATCTCATGTTCCACACTAGCATTGAGTTTGTAATCTTTTTTTCTTCTCTTTTTGGAGACTAATTGAATAGTCATAATTGAAATTTCATCATTTTTAGTAGTGCGGTATATATACGTCTCAGGAATAGGGTTTTTTAGCATTTTTTTTCATAAGATATCTTCCAAATTTGCCATTTCCATGTAAGTAAAAATTTGTCAAAAATTCATATGTAATTGTCAAAGAAGCAATCTACTATCTTATTTTATTGGATTTTTTTTTCGTATATTACTTGTTTATATGGATTGACAAGTGCACTTTGGTTATGTTTGAAGAATACTGCTCACTCGTACAAGACCACTATTCAAAACTCATGCTCATTCAAATGCTTTTGATAAACTATAACATTCATCCTTTTTTCTAAGATATTTGTCTATGAGGAGTTTCTCATTATATTTTGAATATTGTTCTTGTTGTCACTTTGTACATTTTTTTTGCGGTTTTTATAAATTTAACAGCTACTACTTTCTCAAGTAACTTTGATAGAGTTTTGAAGTGTTATATCTAATTCATGGGTGTACTAATTGTATTGCTTTTGAAGGACAAGGTTGGTGGATTACCTTTTAGCCTGATCTATTTGTAATTCTGAGAAGAATGTTGCTTTCATCACTTTGTGGAGAGAAGTGGAAAGTGATTCCCATAGGAAACAGGAGACATTTGGTTTGTCCATGCATTAAAAAATGTGATATTTTGATTTAGTACTCCATACAACTAACTGTCAATGATAGATCCCAGATGTACTGTAAATGGCATCCAATGTGTTCGTTTTTTTTTTTAATTATTGCATGTACTGTAAATGAACATCCATTTAGAATTAACATATAGTAAGTTCACCTTAGATAGAAAGTTTGGTTTGAGTTGACTTGATATACCTGTTTTGGCTCCTTTGATATTTTAAATGTGAAGATAGTTTCTTCAAGAGCTTTACTATCTACATATTGGTACTTAATTTTTTTTTTAATACATATCAATGTTGTTTTCTTCATGGTTGCATGACGCTTTCTAAAAAATGTACTCATTGTGATATTGATTTTCTTTTGTTTCATGAGGCTGGATTATTGTGGTGGAGTTGTATCCATGATTTTCTTTGTTTCGTGGGCCTTATGAGTTTATAGGGTATGCCAATTCAGATGAAGGAATGTGACGGGATCATTCCAATGTCAGTGAAAATGGAATGAAGGAGGTCTTAGTTCTCATGTTTCAGGAGTGGTTTGTTGTACTTTTTATGGCATTCGTTATTGATCAGGTTGTATCATTTGGAAATGGTGTTTCACGAAGCTTGTTTTTCTTCCTAGACTCTCGAAAATAGTCAGCATCATCTTCTAAGAGCCTTAATCTGATTAGAAAGGAGTCCAAACCGCTTTTTCTAATGGAAAAGGCTGACATTAATAAAGATGTAGTTTTCTGCTATGCAATTTAGTTGTAATAGGGGTCACAGTATAATCCTAGTAAACTATTAGTATTAGCTTTTCTGGATTATAGTATATTATAATTTTGTTGACTGTATATTTCTGTTTGCTTGGTAAAAAAAGTTGGGCCCCTTTCCTAAAGAATTTAATCAGTGGAATTGATTGTTAGTAGTTCAACACAAGATTAAAACTACAGGTCCTGCATTCAGACCTCTTCATTAATGTCCTAAAATCATTTCTTCTTTCAAGATCCTCACATACGAGGCCTACATGTGAAGAGGGATTGTTAAAGAATATGAAGCATTCCCAACCTACCTTTTCCCAAGCTTGAAGTTTTAGGAAAAGTGGTGCTTTATTACAGTATTAGTTCTGCACATTTGCGTATGTGCTAGCTTGATATACAAAGTTGTAGTTGTGCACTTGTGCTTGCATCCTATTCAGCTTTAACTTTTAGTATTAATGGTAACTTATAAAGTCCTGACTGGAAAATGTAAAACAAAATCAGATTATTGGTCAGTCTTTTTTTTTTTTGCTCCCATTTCCTAATGCTATCCATTGCAAACCACTTGAGTCTGGCTAGCCCTTTACGCTTATATAAATCCTTTCTCCTGCTAGAAATGAATAACCTATGCAAAATGGTGGATCTTGATTATAATTGTTAGTATTATTGAAGGAAAGGATTGCAGTAATGATTTTATAAATGGGACTTTTAGGTTGCTTAGCTCATATACATCTTAAGTTGGTATAAGTTTTGTATCAATTTGATGATATTTGCTAATAGTATAATAATTTAACATTTATTGGTTTCTAGAGGGAGAAGGTTGAGCATTTGCTACAAGAACCAAACCAAAACTATGCCATCATCTACAACAACCTCAAAAAGGTGTATCCTGCAAGATTGAAAGTCCCTCATAAATTGCAATGCGAGGTCTATTTCTTGTCTTGCCCTAAGTGGAGTCCTGGTCCCAATGATGCAGGCAAAACCTTTTTAATTAGTATGGTTAGTACAAAATGCTCTTTTGGGCTTTAAATAACAATTTTAATTTTAAAAAAATTTCTTGCAAGTTTCGTACCACTTGAAAATGAGAATGAAAAATGCTTTATAAAGCATTTCTTTTGAGGCACTTTCTTACTTCCAGGCTAGGTAACACTATATTATTTTAGATAGAGTTAAGTGGATGAGTTATTGTGTCAATGCATCTTTTTTGCTGAGTTAGTATCTTTGATTCACATTTTAGAGCATTGCAGATTGGTTTGAAGCAAGTGAATTTGGCTATCTAAGTGCAATAACTTATATGTTCTGATTAATGAAAAACAAGGTGGATCCTTTGATTTTGAATTCATTGCATGAGTCTTAGATGCAACAATTCATTGGGTTATTGTCTTCTTTCTGTAGTGTTGCTAATAAGTTTCAAGTAGGTTGACTTAGCTACTGTTGGGTCTTGCTTTGGCTTTGTAGGCCCATCTTATGATGGTTTTCATGGGATAAGTGGTAAATCCCATCATTAGGTTTGATTATTTATTCTTTGTGGTTTCTGTTGTAGAAATTGATGCAAGTGCATGACATCTGGGCTTTAAGAAAATGGCCTTTTTTTTTTGGGTATTGTTGTCAGTTTCTTTAGATGATATAACAGAGATGCCAATATAAGTGTATCTTGATGTAGTTGTGAGGTGCTTGGTTTCTCTTCTTACTTTGTTTCAAGGAGTTATATGCTTATGTTATCTTTATTTAAATTTCTGTTGGGACAGAGGCTAGGGTGATGCTTTTCATATTTAATGTTTCAAGTAATATGACCTATTCTTGTATGCTGATAGTATTGGTTTGTGTAATATTTTTGTTGATATAGATTATTTACATTTTTCTTCGTTAACATTTTTTTTTTGTTGAATTCTCTACTTATTTTTCAGGATGATCATAACAAGTTGGTTGTCATTACACATTTTCCTTGTCAAAACTATTTGTAAACTAATAAATATAGTATTTTATTTTATTTCTTTAAAATGCTTTTTGTTGAGTTCTTGACTCTTAGATCACCGTAGAAAGTGTGTCCTGTCAACTCTTTTCATTCTCGATGATCATAACAAGTTGGTTGCCTCACATTTTGCTTGTCAAAGTCTCTTCTACTCCAGGAAAATGAAAAAGGAGGTGGTGACTTGGACCTACTTGTTCATAAGTTGTGACCCTTTTATGTGGATCCTGAAATACCATTGGATGGTTACCTAGGAGAGTTGAACCCATTAAAGGAATAAAGATTTTCCGGATTAGTTGGTGAAATGATTCTTCAGTACAGAAAATAACACAAAAGTAGTCTGTCTCCCAATATTTCGTACTATATGGTGTTTCAAGATCTTCAAGATTCATGCATGTCTTTTTTATTAGTCATTACGTGGTATGGTTGGCAAATGATTATTATTTTGAAACTATTACCTTAGGCCCATTTGGTAAATGTTTTTGTTGTTACTTTTTTCTCTCGAGTTGTCTGTAATTTACTTAGTTTAAAGGTCAGTTAGAGTGTGTTTCATATTATTATAAATGTGAAGCAAAAACTGAAACAACAAATGAAAAACGGTTTAGAATAGTTTTCTTTTGTTGTTATTTTTCCTTTTCTTTGCATTTATAGTAATAAACAAAATAACAAACCTCTAACTAATATTAACTAACCTTTAAATCAAGCAAATTACATATAACTCAATAGAAAAAACAAACAAAAAATCGAAACATTACCACATGTGAAGTAAATTTTTGTTTGAATGGATCTGTTTTGATTTGATTAGCTATTTTTCCTTTTTAGATTTCTAGTGTACGAATTAAATTTAAACACCATGTTTAACATACTTTGTAAATATCTGGGAAGAGAATTTTGGACAGAAGAGGAAGGAAACAGCGGGAATTGAGGGAGAAAAATAATTCGTTCAATAGTCAATAATTCAAGTATGGCAAGTAGGGTTTTAGAGAACCATATTTATAATAAAGCAATCAACTAGATATAGGAAATCTAATGAAATAAGAAAACTAATTAAAAATCCTAATTAAACAAAATAATAATTCGTAAAAATACTAATTAAACTAAATAATAATTCTAATGATATCTTAGTCAATAAGTCAAGTATGGCAAGTAGGGTTTTAGAGAACCATATTTATAATAAAGCAATCAACTAGATATAGGAAATCTAATGAAATAAGAAAACTAATTAAAAATCCTAATTAAACGAAATAATAATTCGTAAAAATACTAATTAAACTAAATAATAATTCTTATAATATCTTAGTCATTTACGTTATTCCCCATCAAGAATGCTCTCAGTTTATTTATTTATTTATTTTTTAAGTGGATGACATTTTTTGTTAGTCATTTTGAAACATCACATAGATTTGCATTTATGGGGATTACTCTAACAAATAAATTTTTTTCAACCATATAACTTTGTCTTTTTATGACTTTTATGATAACAAAATAGGCGCTGTTAAAGTTTAATGTAAAGTTGTTTGTGAAGAGATAACTTTGGTGGCCAATTTCTACAATCTCGTGTTGAGTAACCGTTGAATGAAAGATTGATGATTGTCATCTACATACAACTCAAATAGGAATAATCAGTTATTGAAGTGTCTTAATTTTTTTGAATCTACATTATTTATATACTTGTGGAAATAAAATGGTAAAAGTGCATGTACCAAAAGTTAAGGTTGAAATATGATGGGGAGGACAAGCATGATTTATGCATATAGGAGGTATATTTATTTCTGGCTTGAAACCATGTATGTAAAAATTGATAGTGTCGATGGTGTTTTGTGACATTGTCAAAGTTTCCATGCTCTATTGATGATAATAGGAAGGAAATATCATTGTTCTATGCATGTGGTCATTGGGAAATGTTGGTTATTAATGAATATTAAAGTACATGAAAAATTGGGGATGTGTGATGCTAAATGTCAAGGGTATTTAGTTAAGGTATTGATAAAATGTGAAATTGGCAATAATACTTCACAGTGCACTGTATTCTTCCATTAACCACTATAATTTCCCTCTTAACTTTTTCGAAACTGATTGAGACTGTGCACATGTCCAATGCAAGAAGCGAATGCTTTCTTCATTAAACTAATTAACGAAACATGTTAGGCATTACCTGTAATGTGTTATAGTTTTGTATGTTGCATAATTTGTTATTTTGAACCTTCCCATGGATTTTTGGTCATCCTTATGCTGAATTTATTGCTCATTAGTAGAGATCTACAACTGTTATCTAATCATGTGAACATGGAAAAAGCAGTTAATACTTGTGTTAACTTTTGAGTTAATGTTCTATTGTTGTAAACTTTGTTAAGAGTGTTGTACATGAAGTCATGCACATTTAAAGGTTGTGTTGAATTTAACTCTGCAAAAATCTTCGTGGACCATACAATTTAAGGGTTGATGCTTGGGTGGCATTTTTATGTTGGGCCTAAATTATTTCTAGCGAAAATGAAAAGTAGAAGATATATGAACAGATATTCGACAATTTTCTATTTTTTTTTTCTTTGAGAAACTTTTTCTTTAACTTTGTGCTGTTGAAGCCCATTACATATCCTTATTTTCTTAGATTACGTAACTTTTGACTCCATGTTATCAAATATTTTAACTATCCTTACTGGTGTAGATGGTCTATGTTCAATCTATTTACAACATAATAGAAGTACCATCGAAGTATGTTCTGTCTATGTTGAGTTCTAGACTCAGATTGTCCTGGAGAGTGAGTCCTGTCTAAGATTTCAATCACTACGATCATGATAAGTTGGTTGCCTTTACTCATTTCTGTTGTCAAAATTATTGTGAACTAACAAATATGGATGTGTCTTCTACCCCATGCCTCCTTAAAAGAAGAGGGAAAAAAGAAGAAAAGAACGAAAAGAAAGTAGCTACTTGAGCCTACTGGTCTGTAAGTTGTGACCCTTTATGTGGCATACAATTCACCAATGGATGGACACATGGGGGACTTTAATCATCAAGGCATACGATTCACCATTGGATGAAATGGTTCTCTAGTACCGACTATAAAAATAAAATTGTTTTCATCAAAGATTTTGAACTGCATGGTGTTTCAAAATCTTCAAGATACAAGCATTTCTTTCTTATTAGGCATTACATGGTATGGTTGGCAAATGATTCTGCTGTTTTAAAATCGTCACCTTAATTTTGTGTTTGAATTTTTCTGATGTTTTGATAGGCTATATAGTTCCTTACAAAATTTGTAGTTTCTGGATTGAAATTTAACAGCTAGACCATATTCAGCACCAAAAATTGATCATACTTTGTAAATATCTGATAATTGTGCAAATTATTTTTCAGGTTCAGTGCATAAGAGGATGAAGATGATGCTAATTAAGATTTGATGTGGAGAATAAAAATTGGAAAGGGTCTAAATTGATTTCTTGATCTCATTAACCTTTAAATAGTTTTGTGCTATCTCTTCTTGAATCTCATCATAAATCTTGTCTTTTTGAATAAGTCGATGGTCCTTCAGATTTAATACTGGACTAGATTAGAAAGGTACATTCATATCTGTCAAACCAGAATAATGTCCACTTTTTACAACATATTAATAGAAATGTGGTTTTTGGATTTAAATAGATGATAATTTAGACAATGTGGCTCCTTGTTAAGTTTTACTTTAATTCTCGAACCATAACTTATATATGAAGTGGACCAACTTTGTATGTGAAGCTGACACTTTAGCAGAATTGATCTTTTTGTTGTTATTTGTTTTTGCTTAGAGGAAATAAAGTTACCAGTTTCAATGTTATTTTAGTATTCTGTGATATGGTGCACACACAATTGCCATTGGTATACTTTTAACTTATTTCTTTGGGTTGTTTCAAGGGAAGAGATAAATTGGTTGAATCAATTTCTTACTAATTTAATGTGTATCTTTGATGAATAATCCTCATCATATCTAAAAGTATTTAGTTGACCTTTTGGCTTAAAGCTTTACAACTAAGTGTTGATTGGTATTACACCTTGCTATGCAAGGTGGACTTTCAATTATGTTGATTATTTACTTTGTTAGATGGTTGTAAATCATTAGAGCATCTCCAACAGTATGCCAAATCCACGTGTCATTGCTAAATTTTAGCATTGACATGTCAAAACACTCCCAATAGGAGTGCCATTTGAATGCCAAAAAAGGGCATTGTATCCCACTTATAAAGCAAATGTGGGTAATTAAATTTGGCATTGACATTTAAATATTATGTTAGAAAATAAATATCAATGCCAAAATTTGAGAATGACAATGCCAATTATAGCCTTTACTGCTGGAGATGCTCTTAAATACCGTAGGAAGTTTTAGAGAAGACATAGAAAGTTGTTGGATGGCTATAGGAAGTTGGTGGTAGGATGTCGAAATACATTATAATTTAGTAGGAATGCATGCTTGTAGGTATGCATTGCAATCTTGTAGGAACGCTTTAGATGCTCGTAGAAACACATTGAAAGGCTGTAGGAAAATGTTGAATGATCCTAGAAAATTATTGGAAGGTTATAGAAATTTGTTAAAAGGCCGTAGAAATTTGTTAAAAAGTCGTAGGAAGTTGTTAGAAGTTAATGGGAAGTTGTTGAATGGCTATAAGATGTTATTGGAAAGCCATATAAATGAGTTGAAAGCCATAAGAACTCATAGGAAAGCCGTCAAAATTTATTTGAAGACTGTAACAAGTTGTTGGAAGGTTATAAGAAATTATTGAAAGGTCGTAAGAAATCATTGAAATGTCGTAGAAAGCTGTTAAAAGGTCGTAAGAAGCTATTTGATGGCTGTAAGAAATTGTTAGAAGGCCTTACGAAATTGTTGAAAAGATGTAAGAAGTGATTGGAAGGTCATAGGAAGTTACTGAATGGTTGTAGAAGGTTATTGGAATATCGTAGGAAAGCGTTGGTAGTAAATAGGAACTCATTGAAAAGCTATAAGAACTTATTAAAAAGCCGTAGGAAGTTGGTAAGCCACATGAACTTATTGGAAGGTCGTAGGTAGTTGCTAGAAGGCCATAGAAAGTTGTTGGAAGGCCATGAGAAGTTGTTGGAAAGCCTTATAAATTTTTTTAAAGGTCATAGGAATTTGTTCGAAACTCATTGGAAGACGGTGGAAAAGCAGGCTATAGGAATACAGTAAAAGGTCGTAGAAAGATGTTGGAAGGCTGTAGGAATACATTATAATCTAGTAGGAATGCATTAGAAGCTAGTAAAAACGCGTTGCAATCCTCTAGGAATGCCTTGGATACCCAAAGGAACACATTGAAGAGCCGTAAGAAGTTGTTGGAAGGTCGTAGGAAGTTGATGAAAGGCTTAGATAATTATTAGAGGGACGTAGAAAGTTGTTGGAAGGCCAAAGAAAGTTGTTGATAAAGGGCCTAAAGAAGTTGTTGGAAGGTTGTAGGAACTCTTTGGAAAGTCGTAAGAATTTATTGGAAGGCCTTAGGATATTGTTGGAAAGCCATATGAAGTTGTTGGATGGCTATAGGAAGTTGTTGAAAAGCTATAAGAAGTTGTTGGATTGTTATAAAAAGTTGTTGGAAGGTTATAGGAACGCATTAGAAGCATGTAGGAACTCATTTGAAAGTCATAGAAATTTATTAGAAGGTCGTAATAAGTTATTAGAAGGCCATAGGAACGTGTTGGAAGGCTATAAGAAACTCTTTAGAATATATAGGAAGTTGTAGGAAGCTGTAGGAAAGCCATATAAAATTTTTGAAAGGTCATAGGAATTTGTTGGAAGGTTATAGGAACGTAATGCAATGCTAGCATAACACAATACAAGATCTTAGAAAGATTTTGGAGACCATATAAATGCGTTGCAATCCAAAAGGAACGCGTTGGAAGCCTGTAGGAACGCCATCGATGCTCGTACGAACACATTGGAAGGTCACAGGAAGATGTTAGAAGGCAGTAGAAAATTATTTGAAAGCCATAGGAAGTTGTTGAAAAGCCGTAGAAATTTGTTAAAAAGCTATATGAACTTGTTAGAAGGTCGTAGTAAGTTTTAGATGATTGTAAGAAGTTGTTGAAATGTCATAGGAATACATTGGAAACATGTAGAAACTCGTTGAAATGCCATAGGAATTTATTGAAAAGTTGTAGGAAATCATTGGAAGGTCATAGAGAGTTGTTGGATGATAGTAGAAAGTTGTTAGAAAGTCATAGGAAATTATTAAAAAGTCGTAGGAAGTTGTTTAATTATCGTAGCAAGTTTTAGATGACTGTAGGTAGTTGTTGGAAGATTGTAGAAACACATTGAAAGCACTTAAAAACTCATTGGAAAGTTGTAGGAATTTGTTGAAATACAGTAGGAAATAGTTGGAAGGTTGTGGGAACGCAATGGAAGGCAATATGAATGTGTTGGAAGGCAATATGAACGCATTGGAAGCTTATAGTAACGCTTTAGAAGTACATAAAAAGTTGTTAGAAGGCCATACGAAATTTTTAAAAGGTCGTAGGAAGTCATTGGATGGCTGTACAAAGTTATTGGAAAAACGTAGGAATGCATTGGAAGTACTTAGAAACACGTTGGAAAGCCATAGGAATTTGTTGAAAGGCCTTAAGAAATTGTTATAATGCATTGCAAGCCTATAGGAATGCTATGGAAGCCCGTAGTAAATTGTTTGCAGGTCATAAGAAGTTGTTGAAAGGTCATATTAATTTTTTGGAAGGCCACATGATGTTGGTGAAAGGTCGTAGGAAGTTGTTGACACTTTGTAGGAAATTATTTGAGGATTATAGGAAGCTGTTGGAAGGCCATAGCAAGTTGTTGGATGGACATAGGACTGCATTGGAGGGATGTTGTAAAATGTTGGAGAGCCGTAGAAGTGCATTGGAACCCCCGTAGGAAATTATTGGAAGACCGTAGAAAGGTTTTTGAAGCCAATAAAA
Organism: Rhamnella rubrinervis; assembly: GCA_007844105.2. NCBI lineage: Eukaryota > Viridiplantae > Streptophyta > Magnoliopsida > Rosales > Rhamnaceae > Rhamnella > Rhamnella rubrinervis. Next base: position 10,956,617 of record CM017577.2, read on the forward strand.
AGTTGTTGGAAGGCTGTAAGATGTTAGTGGAAGGTCTTAGGAAGTTGTTCGATGGTCGTAAGAAGTTTTTGAAGGCCATAGAAATTTATTGGCTAACCGTAGGAAGTTTTTGAAAAGCCGTAGGAAGTTATTGGAAGGCTGAAGGAAGTTATTGGATGAGTGTAAGAAGTTGTTGGAAGATCATAGGAATGCATTGGAAGTACGTAGGGAATCATTGGAACGTCGTAGGAGTTTGTTGTAAGGTCATAAGTTTTTGGAAGGTCATAGGAACGTATTGGAAGGTCATAAGAACGCATTAGAAGGCTATAGGAATACATTAGAAGTTTGTAGGAATGCTTTAATAGCCCATACAAAGTTGTTGGAAAGTTATAGGAAGCCATTAAAAGTCATTGGAAGTCTATAGGATGTCGATCAAAGGTCATAGGAAATTGTTAGAGAGCCATAGAAAATTCGTAGAGGGCTGTAGAAATTTGTTGGATGGTCATAGCAAGTGCTGGAAGATTGTAGAACATTGTTGATAGGCTATAATAATGCGTTGGAGTGTCATACCTCTTTACTTGAGTCAAGAGACCTAACTAAAGAGATATTACATCGTATAAATTTTAAAATATATTTCTTTAGACGATGCCAACATTCATATCATGAAGGCAGTTGAAACGCATTACAAGCCAATAGGAATCCATTGGATGCCCATAAAAAATTATTAGAAGAACGTAGAAAGTTGTTGAATGGCCGTGGATAGTTGTTGAAAGGTTATAGATAGTTGTTAAAGTTTATAGGAAGTTGTTAGACGACAGTAGAAATTTATTGGAAGATCGTAGCAAGTTGTTGGAAAGTCTTAGGAAGTTGTTGGAAGGTTGTAGAAATGCGTTGGAACCTCATTAGAAATTATTGGAAGACAATAGAAGTTATTGAAAGGTCGTAGGAGTGGTTAGAAGGCCGTATGATATTGGTGGAAAGCTATATAAAGTTTTTGGAAAGTAGTAAGAAGTTGTTAGAAGACTGTAGAAAGCTCTTATAAGGCCATAGAAAGTTATTGGAGGGCTATAAAAATTTTGGCTGCTAGTAGTAAGTTGTTGGAAGACGGTAGGAATGCATTGGAACCTCATAGGAAATTATTAGAATACCGTAGGAAGTTGTTAGAAGGTAATAAGAAGTTGTTTGTAGGCTATAGGATTTTTATGGAAGGTCTTAGAAAGTTGATGGAAGGTCGTAGAAAATTTTTAAAGGCCATAGGATTTGTTGGAAGATCGTAGCAAATTGTTGGAAGGTCGTAGGAAGTTATTGCAAGGGAGTAAGAATGTGTTGGAAGGCTGTAAGAACTCATTGGAAAGCCTTAAGAATGCTTTGGATGCTCATGTGAATGCGTTGGAGTCCCATAGGAAGTTATCAAAAAATTAGAAGAAGTTATTGGAAGGTCGTAAAAACTTGTTGAAAGGTTGTAGAAAGTTGTTAAAAAATCACAGTAAGTTGGATAATTGTAGCAAGTTGTTGGATAGTCGTAGAAACGCATTGAAAGTAAATAAAAACTTATTGAAAAGTCGTAGGAATTTGCTAGAATGCTATAGGAACTTTTTGGAAAGCAGTTGGAAGTTATTTGAAAACCATAAGAAGTTATTGGAGGACCGTATGAAGTTGTTGAACGGCCATAGGAATTTCTCAGAAGGTTGTAGCAAATTATTGGATGGTCATAGGAATGCAATGGATGGTTGTTGGAAAGCTTTGAAAGGCCATAGAAGCTTGTTGGAACCCCGTAGGAAATTATTAGAAGACTGTAGAAAGTTGTTGAAAAGAAATAAGAAGTTGTTGAAAGGGCTTAGGATGTTGGCGGAAGGTTGTAGAAAGTTTGTCAGAAGGTCATAGGAAGTTTTTGAAGTCTATAGTAATTTGTCAAATGGTCATAAAAAGTTATTAAAAGATTGTAGAAAGTTATTATAAGGTTGTAAGAATTTGTTAAAAGCCATAGAAAGTTAGTGGATGACTGGAGGAATGTCGTAGGAACGCGTCGGAGGCATGTAGGAACTCATTGAATGGCCATAGGAACACGTTAGAAGTTCATTGGAATGCTTTAGAAACCCTTAGGAAGTTATTGGATGGCCATATAAAATTATTAAAAGGCCGTAGAAAGTTGCTGAAAGATAGTAAGAAATTGTTAGAAGAGCATAGGAAGTTGTTGGATGGCTATAAAAAGTTGTAGAAAGGTCTTTGGAACTCATTAGAAGCATGTAGGATCTCGTTAAAAGGTCATAAGAATGCGTTGGAAGCTTGTATGAATGCTTTAGAAGCCCATAGAATATTGTTGAAAGGTTGTAGGTAGTTATTGGAAAGCTGTAGGAAATTTAAAAAATGTCGTAGTAATTTGTTAGAAGGTCGTAAGAAGTTGTTAAAAGGCCGCAGTGAGTTGTTAGAAGCCATTGGAATGTGTTGGAAGCTTGTATGAACACTTTAGATGCCCGAAGGAAGTTATTGTAATGTTATAAGAGGTTGTTGGAAAGGTTGCAAGAATTTGTTGGAGAGGCATAGTAGTTGTTGGAAGGTTATAGGAATGTTGTGGAAGGCAATAAGAACACAATGTAAGGTCAAAGGAAGTTGTTGGGTGGCTGTAGAAAGATGTTTGGAAGGTTATATGAATTTTTTACAGATCTGTACGAAGTTTTTAGAATGCCATAGGAAGTTGATGGAAGGCCCTAGGGATGCGTTTGAAGGCTATTGAAATGTATTGTAAGCCCGTAGGAATGCATTGGAAGCCCATAGAAAATAGTTGGAAGGTGATAGGAAGTTGTGGAAATTTCGTACTAATTGTTAGAATGCTATATAAGATGTTAGTCGAAGACCATAGGAAGTTGCTGGAAAGCCGTAGAAAGTTATTCAAGAGCTGTAGGAGTTATTATGAGGTCGTAATAATTTGCTGGAATGTCATAGCAAGTTACTCAAAGGTCGTAACAAGTTGTTGAAAGACCGCAGGTATGCGTTGGAGGGCTGTTGGAAAATGTAGGAGGTTTTTTGAAGGCCTTTCGAAGGCCATAGGAAGTTCCTAAAATGTTGTATGAAGTTATTAAAATGTTGTAAGATGTTGGTGGAAGGTTGTAGGAATTTATTATAAGTCCCTACGAAATTATTAGAAGGTCATAGGAAGTTGGTGGAAAGTCACAAAAATGCGTTTGAAGGCCATTGATATGTATTTCAAGCCTGTTGGAATGCATTGAAAGCCCGTAGAAATTTATTAGAAGGTTGTAGGAAGTTGTTGAAAACAAGTACAAAGTTGTTGAAAGCCCCTAGGATATTGGTCGAAGGTTGTAGGAAGTTGTTGAAGGGTCATATGAAGCTGTTGGAAGGCCATAGGAATTTATTATAAGGTCGTAGTAAGTTGTTGGAAGTTTGTATGTCCTTATTGGAAGGTTGTAGAAATACATTGGAAGTCTGTTTGAAAGCGTTCGAAGGCCGTAGAAATCCATTGGAACCACGTTGGAAATTATTGGAATACTGTAAGGAGTTATTGGAAGGTAATGAAAAGTTATTGCAAGGTCGTAGTTAGTTAATGAAAGGCCGTAAGAAGTTGTTGAAAGGTCATAGGAAGATTTCGAAAGCTGTAAAAATTTGTTGGAAGGTCGTGGCAAGTTGTTACAAAGTTGAAAAAGTTATTGCAAAGCTGTAGGAATGGATGGGAAGGCTAGAAAAACACATTGGAAAATCGTATGAATGTTTTGGATGCCTGTATGAACGTGTTGGAACCTCATAATATGTTGCTAAAAAGACATGAGAAGTTGTTTAAAGGTCATAGAAAGCTTTTGAAAGGTTATAGGAAGTTGTTTAAAGGCCGTAGGAACTCATTGAAAAGCCGTAGGAATTTATTTGAGGGTCACAGTAAGCTTTCGAAAAGTCGTAAAAAATTGTTGAAAAACCATAGAAAGTTATTGAAAGGCCGTAGGATGTTGTTGGAGGGTTGTAGAAATTCGTTGGAAAATCGTAGCAAGTTATTAGAAGGTTATAGGGAGTCGGTGGAAGGCTATAGGAATGCATTTAAAAGACGTTGAAAAGCATTGCAAGCCCGTAGGACTGCATTGGAAGTCTATAAAAAATTATTAGAAAGCAATAGGAAGTTATTGATTGGTCATAGGAAGTTATTAGAGGGCCATAGAATATTGTTAAAGGGTAGTAGGAAGTTGTTGGATGGCTGTAGAAAATTATTAGATGATTGTAGCAATTTATTGGAAGGTTGTAGCAAGTTGTTGGAAGAATAAAGGAATGCATTAGAGGGATGTTGGAAAGTGTTGAAAGGCCATAGAAATGCGTTGGAAACTCCTAGAAAATTTTTCATAGCCATCCCAATCTTGTTCGACTTATGGAACTTAGTTAGGGTGCATTATACTAGCACCTTCTTCTTCATTTTCAAGAGAGGAAAAAGAGGAAAAAAAAAGAGAGAACAAAGGGAAATCAAGGAAAAACTGGGACAGAATGGGACAGAATCTGATGTCGTAGATCATTTTAGGAAGCTTGGTTCGGGTGATTGAAGTGTTTTCAAGTGTGTTTCATGCAAGTTAGCAGGGAAAGAGGTAGGTTTTCCAAACTAATTTGGTTTTTAGTTTGATTTTGAGCTTTTTCAGTATAATTTACTACCGATTTATGCATTTTTAATGTTCTTCATAGTTAATTTGTGCTCGAATCTCTTGTTTGGAGTTTATTATGGTTGATTATGACAATCCCCAAATATTGAAATTAGGGTTTGCTTTAATTTATTATTTTTGTTAATTAATTAGTATTTTTAAGTGATATATTGAAAATTGTCATGTTGGATTTGCATAACTCTCTTGAAATTTCATAATTTGGTGTGAGAATGAAATGAATTTGGACCATAGTGAATTTGAAATTTTACCAAGGGACGTACTTGTAATTATGAAATATTTCCAAGGGCATTATTATAATTTTGAAATTTGTACAATGATATTTTTGAAATTTTAAAATATTACTAAGGGCAAAGTTGAAAATATATATTTTTACTAATGGCAAAATTGGTATTTTATTACCTACCTCAAGCGTAATTGAGAATTTTCAGACGTTACTTTTAAATAGGAAGTCCTACAATAGTTATTTTGAAAATTCAGTATACTATTTAGGTTTTAAAAAATTTGTTATTGTAGTGGAACTCAATGAAAAAGGAAAACTAGTATTTGAAAAAAAGATGAAGAATGTTTTGCAAAGCATATAGCATCACATCTGGAAACCTAGGTAAATCTAATAGTAAACTATCGAGTTTGGCCACAGTAGAGGCACTGAAAGACAAAGGCAGTAATATAAATTTACTTTCTACATTTTACTACATTATCTATAAGCAATGGTACTCTGATTTAAACTATGTTTTTTTTACGCTATGGGATTTTGCAAACATCTACGTTTACTGCTTACTTTGAAAGTATTATTATGGTTGTTTTGGTTTTTATTAACAAATTTTTGTAGGGAAAAAAAAGATCCTAAAGAGTGAAGAAAATATTTTTTTACGTGTGATTAACATTGTATAAAGAAATCGTAATATTTATATTTCAAAAACAATACGAATTAACAAGTCTTTAGTCGGGTTTCTGGGCTCAGGTAAGGGTGAGTTGCAGTAGGAAGTTGTTGGATGGTTATACGAAATTATTGGAAGGTTATAAGAAATTCTTAAAAACTCAAAAAAAGTTATTTGAGGGCCATAGGAATCCCACCTCGGAAGTAGTTAAGACTAGAAAGTAAAACTCCATTCCTACAAAGAAGACTTGGAAGGGAGGTTTTCAACAGAAGAGAAAGTTCGAAGGGAATAGGTGGACCATCAATGTCTGCAACGACCACAACAAGAAGTAGTTTAAAGGGGTGGATAATAGATTTGGTACTTCACATATAAGAAGTGGGGCAGAAACCCCTTTGGGGAATGTTGGGGAAGGCCTAGAGTATGCTTTGGGTGTGGCAAGCTTGGTCACATGAGGGGATTGTTTGGAAGCAGAAAAGGCACAACAACCTACCTAAGGCTAAATGCTAGCACTAACAGGGAAAAGGTGGAAAAGAATGACGCTACAGTTGTGGTAGGTACCATTTTTCTTTATGGCATGGATGCTTTTGTATTGTTTGTATCTAGTTGGTTTGCTTTTATATTAACTAGGGAACCTGTTTGCCTTGTCTGTTATCTGTATGTTGTTACACCATCTGGTGTTAGTATGAGTGCTTCTTTTATGCTTGAATCTTATGAGGTGTGTTTTGGAAGTGAGAAGTTGTGCGTCGACTTAATCATATTAGAAATGTTTGATTTTGATGTGATTTTTGGTATGGACTGACTAGCGTTGAATAAAGTCTGTATTGTTTATTTGGAGAAGAAAATCTTGTTTAGCTCTGTAAACAGTCAGTGTTTTGAGTTTGTAAGGTCGATGTTAAGGTCATGGCCAAGATTGCTAACGGCAATGCAAACTCTAAAGTAAATGCATTAGGACTGCCAAATATTGCTTGTTAGTGCCTACAAAAAGGAGCTTGAAGCTCTGAAACTTTAGGACATTAAGGTAGTTTAGGACTTCTTGACCACTGGATCGTGAAGTAGAGTTCAAAATCGACCTAGTACCGATGACTACACCTATTTCGAAGGCACCCTAAAGATTAGCATCTACAGAATTAAAGGAGTTAAAAAAAATTTATAGGATATGTTGGATAAGGGTTTTATTATAATGCTTTCTAAAATTTTACTAGGCCAAACAACCGAGGGCCTCCGTCGTTTGGCTGAAGGTGCCTCCTATGTGAAGAGGAAAGGCATCCCTCAGCCAAATGGCCGAGGGTGCCTAAAATGGTTGAGGGCTTCGGCTGTTTGGCCTTGGGAAATGGTAGAGGAGTGTCTTCCCTCTTCATAAAGGAGGCACTCAACCAAATTGTCAACAGGTGCATTTTCTCCATACAATGGAGTCACCTTTGGCCAAATAGCCAAGGCCCTTCGCAATTTGGCTGAAGGGTATCTCTATTGTCAAAAAGAAATTATCCTTTGCCAAATTGCAGAGGAGGAAATGGAAAAAATGAAGAACAACTAAGAGAAAAAAATGGAAAAAAGTATCAATCGGCGAGAGAAAATAACTTGAATGAAAGTTATGGTAAAGAAAAAACAACATGACTTGAGAGTGAGTGAAAAAGCACAAAATAGCATGAAAATTGTAAGAATGCATGAGTTACAATGAAGGAGATTCAGAAAGCCTCAAAAAACCTTCCTAGGTCATCCTCTCGGAGCCATTGTCAAGCACTGTCTATTGCTCCATAAAGAATTAGGGAGAAGAAAAAGTATTGTGCCTCCTGGTCACTTTAGAAGAAAAGAAAGGGCATGAGAAAGAGCTTAGAGCAAAGTCTTCATCTTGGAGCTTACTTCGATAGTGGACCAAAAGAGATCGACTGGCAATGTTAGAGAGGTTGACAAACGGCATCGCTTGGAAAGGCATATTTGAGTGAATGAGAAAGCTGTGATGATTGTGAAGGAGGAGGGCGTTTGGAAAAAGGCGAGGGAGGGAAAGGAAGGGAGGAAGAAAAAAAAATAAGGAGATCATAAAAAAAAAAATTACACAAGCATTAAAAATAAAAAAATATACGATCGTATTTTTCATTGTTATTGCTCATGATATAATGAACGACCTCACTCAATATATCATTCTTGTATATATATATATATGTGTGTGTGTGTGTATATTTATATAGGTGTGAATGAGTATATATATTAGTATGTGAGAAAGTATATGTATATATATATATATATATATAGTTTTGAGGAATTAAAATATTATTTCTATAAATTAAATATACATTGGCATAAAATAGAAGCGGTTTGGTAATTATTCTTACCTTGAGGGGTATTTTAATAAGTATTAAAATAGACAAGGGTCGTTTAAGTAATCATTGTAGTATAAAGGGTATTTTGGTAATTAGTGGGCTAAGCAATGACATTTTGGTTATTATCACTATCAAGAGGGGGTAATTTGGTAATTATGTATGATCGTGCTCCACTTAGTGGTAATTATGTATTAAAGTACTGTGTAGGCATATGCATGCTTTTGCATAAGAACACATGGTTTTGGGTGTTTTTATGCAAGTAGTAAATTTTTCCTTCGAATTTTTTGTTTTGAAAGTGCACCGGAGAGTGCTGATTTTAGAACCCAAACTCTTAGATCATCGACCACAAATGAGCAAGTGGGTCTGTTCGGAGGCATGATTCAGCCACCGACCACAAAAAGGCATGTGAGTCTTACTTGAACACAGGTTAACCGAGCAAAATAAATTGTGAATGGGAAGAGAAAAATGGTGGTTTATCAAAGAAAAAGGGGAAATAGAGATTTTGCATTTACTATACTACATTGCATTACATTAGCATGGGTATATGGAATTTCTACTGAGTGTTTATCACTCATCCTCGTGTGCTTGTGCATGCTAGATAAATCTGAAAAGCAATAGTAAAGCTTGGTCGGGGTGACCTGGAGAGCATAGCAAAGTACAAGTTATTCCGCACTATATTTTTTGTCAATGGTACTCAATTTATGCACACTTTTCTTAATGTTGGGGGTTTAACTATTTTTTTAATATTTTATGTAATATGCTTTTTACTTACATCATGTTAAAAAGGTCCTAAAGAATAAAGAAGAGTTTATCGATATTTTACTATTGTCCAAAACATTTTAATCATTTTACAATTTATATTTCAAAAATAGTACATAGTAGCATCTCATTGCTTTGATTCCTAGGTCTGAGTAAAGGGATATTACAATTTTGGTATTAGAGCCTTATTTTTCTTTGAATTTGTAATAGTTATTGTTCTGATGCTCACCTGAGCCCAAGGTAAACTATTTTATTTAGATTTTTTTTGTTTTATGTTATTTATTTGACTTTGTATTCATGGCATGGTTTGCTTAAATGAGTCAGTTAGTTAGTAGTTTGTTGCGTGTGTTACGCAAGAAGAGCAGTGCATGGGTGGAAAAGCCATTTGCGAAGCCTACCTCCAAGATATTAACGACTGGAACTGATATTGCATCTTCTTCAAGAGACATGTGTCTAAACATCAGTATAGTAGAAGGCTTAGTTATGTGAGAGACTGAGTGTAAAAGACTGGAGGTAACCATGTTTTTTAATAGGCTTACCATAACATTTCGTTATCAAATGGAGAACAGTTTTATGTCGAGACACATAGGCTTGAGCAGTTCCAGATTGATCGTTGTTACAAGATGTACTATTGGTACGTGGACCAGTTTTAGAGATGATTCCAGCGAGCAGCAAGCTATGGCCAACCATCTTCCTGCACAGGGGATTATGGTGCCACCTACAGCAGCAACGAGCTTTGATGATGAGGACCCCGAGAAGTCTGAGGACCCTGAGGAGCATTTGGACCTAGAGGATGAAGACCTGTGGAATTACCCTGAGAGTTATTAGGGTTTTGGTTTTCATGTTGTATATGGTATTTGTTGTCTTTTAGTTGTGTTTACTGTGTATATTGGTTGTATAACACTTCATTGTACGAATGGAGTGTTGTTGTATACTTGTTAAACCTATGTATCTTATCAAATTATCCCGTATAATTTGGATAAGATTTTATTTTCTTTTAAGAGTATATGTCATGATCAACAAGAAACGTTTACCTTATACTAGAAGGTAGCTTAGGGGACATGACCAATCATTTGTTGGAGTCACTAGAAAGACTTGTAGGCCAGAATACACAACTACTTATTGGGATTGGTGCGATGGAGTAGTTTAGACGATTCCATCCTTAAGGCTGTGTGTTCGGACTAACCAGGGAAGAGACGAAAAAGATTGATGCTGCATTGATGGCAGGTACCATTTCTTTTCATGGTCTGGATGCTTTTGCATTGTTTGACTCAGGTGTCATACACTCATTTATATCTAGCCAATTTGCTTTTAAATTGACTATTGAAATTGTTCGACTTGGTTAAACAGAATCTTCCTCAAAGCCTTCTAAACAAGTTGTTTTAACCAACCCAAGAAGGGCTTCCTTGAACTTCTTTGCACGACCTCTTAGGATAGGTCCTTGAGGCATTTGAAGCGGATCATACGCCTGAGCTATCGTATCACACAGTACCCTTCTTTAATTTATGGTTAACAGGGAAAGCTCTGATACATCTACAGGAAACGATGAACTTCTGGAGGAAATCGTAAACTAAATGTACTTAGAAATCTTAGTTTTGTAGTCTATTGACAAGTGTCTTTATTTAATTAGTTTGGACACATGAAAAGTTTTTTAATTTTATTGGTTTTTAATTGGTCATGTGACTAACATGTGACTTTTTATTTAAGTTATGTTATTGGTTTTTAATTGGTCATGTGACATCTTATTTAAGTTTCCTATTTGCTGTAGGTTTCCTAATTGTTTTAAGTGTCTTAATTGTTTTAGACTTAGGGTTTTAAGGAACCCTATAAATAGGTCCCCTTAGTATGAACGAAAATTGGACAATTGTTATTCAGAATTCAATCAACAAAAAGTTCTTGATTTTTTTTGCCAATTATCTCTGAGCATTCAAGAGTTAATTTCTTGTTGTGCACCTCAATATTGTTGGTTTTTGCTTTACTAAGTAAAGGGTCATAATCTTTCTTTGATATCTTTGGTTCTTTCTTTCTTAAGAAGATGGTCAAGATTCTTAATCCTTGTTCTAACCTTGTTAGTGTTGGGAATTTTGTATTTTCTTTGCTAAGTTCTTGGATGAACTCTTAGAGCCACGCATCAATTGGTATCAGAGTGTTGGTTCTAACAAGGTTTGCTATTCGTTTTTATTTCTTGATTTGTTCTTGTTCTTGTAACATCTTTGTTTTAAACCCTTTTAAACCTTAAACTCAACTTGATTTTTCTTAAAAAAATTCTGCAAACCGAAGTTTAATTCCTTATGTAAGTTTAGTCACATTGGAATATCAGCTACTCTTGCCCTTACTTACAAGCCACGTTTGACCCAAAAAAAAGAAAAAGAAAAAACAAGGGTAAAGCCCAAGTCCAAAGCCCAAGCTCAAACCAAGTCTAATCTATAATCCAAATCTAGAGCCTAAAGCCCAAGGCCAAGGCCCAAAGCCTTGCCCAAAAGCTAAAAAAAAAAAACAAAAAGTTTCCTTTAGCCTATTTCTTTTGTTTCCTTACAACAAGTTTTTAATTTATTATTTGTTCTTTGAGTTTTGGTACAGACCAAATAGCTAGGATAGTTGGTAAGTTCATTATCGTGGAGAGTATATACATGAGTGCTTGAGTGAAACACATAAGGGAGTATGCGAGGATTATTTTATCTAACCATAACAATTCTTGTGCTGGTTTTTGTTTCAATATGACAAGTAGGGAAGACACTTCAAGAGAGTAAGTTTTTAACATGCAAGCTTTTAGAAAAACACCTAGAGCGAATGGAGATTCGATGTGGACAAATGTTGGATCGTATGGAAAAACAAGAGGCTGAATTACAAAAGATTAAGAATAATGTGCCTCAATCCTCTAATTCACTTAGGAGACATAATTGGCGATCTAGAGGAGTTGTGGAGGAAGAAGTTGAAGAAAGGAGTGAAGGAGGATCATCAATCCGAAATTGGCGCAACAATGATTATAGGGAGGATCGAAGCTTAGGCAATATCAAGGTTTCTATTCCAACCTTCCATGGAAAGAATGATCCTGAAGCTTATCTTAATTGGGAGAAGAAGGTGGACCTCATATTTGATTGTCACAATTATTCTGAAGAGAAGATGGTTAAAATAGTTGTGATTGAGTTTACCGACTATGCTATCATATGGTGGGATCAATTGGTGAAAAATCAAAGGAGATATAGAGAAAGACCAATCAGCACATAAGATGAGCTTAAGACCGCAATGAGGCATCGTTTTGTGCCTACGCATTATTACTATGAGTCATGTCAACATTTATAAGGACTAACTTAAGGAAATAAAAGTGTGGAGGATTACTACAAGGAAATGGAAATCACTATGATCCGAGCAAATATTGAAGAAGACCGTGAAACAACCATGGCGCAATTTCTACAAGGTTTAAACCGTGAGATTGCTAATGTTGTCGAATTACAACATTATGTGGAGATAGAAGACATGGTTCACATGGCTATTAAAATTGAAAAGCAACTCAAGAGGCGATGACCAATACTCAGTTTAATTCGACTTCAAGAGAGAATATATTCCAAACTCGATGTCAAGTTAAAGGCCACATTTGTAGTATGATTATTAATGGAGGAAGTTGTACGAATGTAGTTAGTACTAAGCTAGTGGAGAAGTTAGGATTTCATACAATGAAGCATCCAAAGCCATATAAGCTTCAAATGGTTGAATGATTGTGGATAGATTAAGTTAACCAAGCAAGTCAAGGTTCCTTTTACTATTAGGAGGTACCAAGATGAAGTTTTATGTGATGTGGTACTCATGCATGCTGGCCACATATTGCTTGGTAGGTCATGGCAGTTTGATCGGAAAGTAACCCATGATGGGTTTAAAAATCGGTTTGTGTTCTACAAAGATGAAAAAAAGATTACTCTCATTCCATTGACTCCTAAATAGATTTATGAGATTTAAGTGAAAGAGCAAGAGTCTAAAAAGAAAGAAGAGTGTGTAAAACACAAGCGTGAGTGAAAACAATGAGAAGAAAACAGAGAACATAGAAAAAGAAAAGAGTGCGCATAAAGAGAGAAAACAACAAAATTTTATTGCAAGATGAGCGATATTATGACTGCGTTTTTCACAAAGAAACCTATGTTTTTTATGCTTTACAAAGATGCTAACATTGATCTTAAATGATTCTTTGCCTAGTGCTGCTATTGCTCTTTTACAGGATTTTTCGGATGTATTTCTCGAAGAGATTCCGCTAGGATTGCTGCCTATTAGGGAGATTAAGCATCAAATAGACTTTGTACCGGGAGTAACCATTCCTAATCGACCAGCTTACAGGACTAATCCTGAGCAAACGAAGGAGTTCGAGAGGCAAGTAAGGGAGCTTTTAGAAAAAGGATATGTAGGAGAGAGCATGAGTCCATGATCCGTTCCAGTCTTGTTAGTGCCAAAGAAAGATAGTTCTTAGCGTATGTATGTTGATTGTCGTGTTGTCAACAAAATCACTGTAAAGTATTGCCATCCTATACCTCGTTTAGATGATATGCTTGATGAATTGATGGTTCTGTTATCTTTTCTAAAATTGATTTGAAGAGTGGGTATCATCAAATTAGGACAAAAGAAGATGATGAATGGAAGATTACATTTAAAACTAAACATGGTTTATATGAGTGGTTAGTTATGCCATTCGGATTAACTAATGTACCTAGTACTTTTATGCTTTTAATGAATCATGTTTTGTGTGCTTGTCTTGGAAAGTTTGTGGTTGTATATTTTGATGATATATTAGTTTATAGTAAGAGTCTAGATAAGCATAGTTTATAGTAAGAGTCTAGATAAGCATATAGGGCATTTGAGATGTATTCTTGAAATACTTAGAAAAGAAAAATTATATGCTAATCTTAAAAAGTGTACTTTTTGCATGGATAAAATTGTGTTCTTAGGCTATGTTGTAGGTGCTAATGGTATTCAAGTAGATGAAGAGAAAGTACAAGCAATTAAGAGTTGGCCTACACCTCGAAATGTTAAAGTTTTCATGGCTTAGCTAGTTTCTACCGTAGGTTTGTTTGGAATTTTAGCACCATAGCTGCCCCTTTGAATGAAATGGTTAAAAAGAATGTAATCTTTCATTAGGGTGGTGAACAAGAAAAAGCATTCACTACTCTAAAAGAAAAGTTAGCATATGTACTTGTTCTTGCTTTACCTAACTTTTCTAAAGTTTTTGAGATTGAATGTGATACTCCTGGTCTTGGTATAGGCACTGTTTTGATGTAGGAAAACCGTCCAATTGCCTACTTTAGTGAAAAGCTTAATGGTGTTGCACTCTGCTATCCGGTTTACGATAAGGAGATGTATGCTTTGGTACGAGCGCTAGAAACTTGGCAACATTACTTACGACCTAAAGAGTTTGTGATTCACACCGATCATGAATCTTTAAAGCACATCAAAGGTCAAGGTAAGTTGCAGAGACATCATGCCAAATGTTTTGAATTCATTGAAATGTTTCCTTATGTTATCCACTATACACAAGGTAAGGAAAATGTTATTGTCGATGCACTTTCTCGGAGGTACGCACTTGTCTCTACTTTAATTGCTAATTTACTCGGTTTTGAGTACATTGTTAATGATCATGACTTTGCTAATATATATAACATGTGTAAGAGAGTGGCGTTTGGTAAGTTCTATAGGCATGATGGTTACTTGTTTAGAGACCACCGCATTTGTGTACCTAAGTGTTCTATGAGTAAGTTATTGGTTAAAGAGACGCATAGTGGTGGTTTAATGGGACACTTTGGTGTAACTAAAACTTTAGATATTTTAGTTTAACACTTCTTTTGGCCTAACATGAGGAAAGATGTTGAAAAGTTGTGTCAAACTTATCTTGCTTGTAAACAAGCTAAGTCTAAAATTTTACCTCATGGTTTATATACACCTCTACCTATTCCTAGTGAACCGTGGATTGATATATTTATGGATTTTGTATTAGGTTTACCTAGGTCTCGAAGAGGTAAAGATTCCGTGTTTGTTGTGGTGGATAGATTTTCTAAAATAACTCACTTTATACCATGTAGTAAAACTGATGATGCCGTGTATATTGTGGACTTATTCTTTCGTGAGGTTGTTAGGTTGCATGGCATCCCAAAAATGATTGTGTCGGATAGAGATGTTAAATTCCTTAGTCATTTTTGGAGAACGCTATGGAATAAACTAGGAACTAAATTGCTATTCTCTACTATATGTCATCCTCAAATGGATGGACAAACTGAAGTAGTGAATTGAACCTTAGGAACTTTATTACATGCAATAATTGACAAGAATTTAAAGAATTGGGAGGAATGTGTGCCGCATATTGAGTTTGCTTATAATCGAATATTGCATTCTTCTACTAATTGTTCACCTTTTAAAATTATTTATGGTTTTAACCCCTTTAACTCCTATGGATTTAATTTCATTACCTCTTACTAAACAATTAAGTTTGGGAGGAAAACAGAAAGATAAGTTTGTCAAAGATTTGCACTTGAAGGTTCGTGCGCATATAGAAAAAAAAAACTAAGTTGTATGCCAATAATGCTAACAAAGGGCACAAGTAATTTGTCTTTGAACCTGGTAATTGGGTTTGGGTACACATACGCAAGGAGAGGTTCCCTGACAAAAGAAAATCCAAGCTTCATCCACGTGGTGATGGACCGTTCCAAGTGTTGGAGCGAATTAATGATAATGCTTACAAGATCGACCTTCCTGGTAAATATAATATCAGTGTTACATTTAATGTTTCTGATCTTTCTCTTTTCGATGTAGGAAGCAATTTGAGGTTGAATCTTTTTTAGAAGAAGAGGAATGATGCGATAGCTCAAGCGTAGGATCCGCTTCAAATGCCTTAAGGACCTATCATAAGAGCTCATGTAAAGAAGTTCAAGGAAGCCCTTCTTGTGTTGGTCAAAATCTTGTTTAGAAGGCTTTAAGGAAGATTCTGTTGAAAGAGAAATGTGCAAGGGAACTGGTCAAACCATTTAAGCATATATGATCATCATTATCCATGTAGATTGAAGATTGAAGTTGGCATGATCTTAGTTCTATAGTCTATTGACAAGTGTCTTTATTTAATTAGTTTGGACACATGACAAGTGTTTTAATTTTATTGGTTTTAAATTAGTCATGTGACTAACATGTAACCTTTTATTTAAGTTATGTTATTAGTTTTTAATTGGTCATGTAACTAACATGTGACCTTTTATTTAAGTTTCCTATTTGTTGTAGGTTTCCTAATTGTTTTAAGTGTCTTAATTGTTTTAGACTTAGGGTTTTGGGAAGCCTATAAATAGGTCCCCTTAGTATGAACAAAAGTAGAGAATTGTTATTCAGAATTCAATCAACAAAAAGTTCTTGGTTTTTGCCAATTATCTCTAAGCATTCAAGAGTTAATTTCTTATTGTGCACCGCAATATTGTTGGTTCTTACTTTACTAAGCAAAGAGTCACAATTTTCTTTTGATATCTTTGATTCTTTCTTTCTTAAAAAAAGGGTCAAGATTCTTAATCTTTGTTATAACCTTGTTAGTCTTGAGAGTTTCTGTATTTTCTTTGTTAGATTTATGACGAACTCTTAGAGCCACGCATCACTATGAAGGGTCACTGATGTTGGCTTTTGAACATCCAAGTACAGGTATTTTGATGAGGTAAATTAGGAGAGAAAAATACAAGGAGAACTTAGGGAAAAAGAAGATGGAGATCAACAAGAAGAAAAAGGAGAGTCAAGTTTTATCATGATAACCATTTTTCATGTTCTCCTTTATCTTTTTTGCCCCTCAAATGCTTAGGACCAACCAATGCCTTTAGATTTTGTCATGAGACTTATTAGATAGTCAGATTACTCTTCTTGTTCTCCAAGGAAGTCCACATGGCAGCCCCCCATTGGTATATTTGAAAATAATGGTTTGGTGGTCTCAATCTCCTTTCTAGATGCAACTAGGCATCTGATCCCAACTTAAGAAGGAATTTCAGGTTGGGAGTTTTGCTATCTTTTTAGAAAGTAATTCCTAGCTCACATGAACTCCTGGTGAAAATTTAATTCTCACTATGAGGGACTTCCTCCATGAAGTTATCCCGTTGTAAAAAATTTTCCTCAGCAATAGCCCACTTAGTTCCTTGCATATGAAAAATTTTCATAAGAGACTGAACTTTCTTCTAAATTCAAGACTAGTGTAAACTAAGGTAGAACTTCAATGAGGGGTTGTATCTTGTGTTTCTGATATGTAGGAGTTGGTTTCTATCCTATGTTGATCCTCTAAGGTGGTAATTGACTTCTTAACTAAATAGGCCCCTAGGAGAAGGCTCAAATTTGCTGCAATAAAAAGCAGTCATCGTTCAAATATTATTTGGTCATTATGCATGGTTGAAGGTAATTTTAATTCTGAGGTGGTTGCTTCACAAAAAACGTTCCAGGTGTCACTAGTTAAGGAGCCTTATATATTCTTGATGTAGATTTAGTAAGGAGATTCGCCATCAATTTTCAATTGATAGAAACTCAAAATGCTAAATTTTGAAGTCAACCCAATGAAATTTCAGTCTGGGCTGGGAAATAACAACTCAACTTAGGAAGAAGTTTCCAACCTAAGGAGGAAAGTAATTACTCAACTCCAATTAAAAAATGTGAACTCCACTTTATATGGACTTTTTTTGACCTAAAGGGGAAAATGAAAGCTTAACTCAGGAGGGAGATTCCTGCTTAAGGAGGAAGATAATATTTAAATCTAGTGTGAGGAGAAAAATAATTTCTTAACTCAAGGGGTAGATTCTAGTATGAGGAGAAAAATAACAACTCAACTCATGAAAGAGATTCTTGCTTGAAGATGAAGATAACATTTCAACTTGAGGGGGAATTCCAACCTAAAAAGAAAAATAAAATTTTATCTCTCTACCTAAGGAGGAAGATAACATCTCAACTTGAGAGAAAATTCTTGTCTAAGAAGGAAAATAATGTCTTTAACTCTAAGGGGAAATTTTTACTTAAAGAGAAAAATAACATCTCAAGGTGGAAACCCCACCTAAAGAAGAAAGTAAGCAACTCAACTGAAGGTGGATGTTCAGACCCAAGGAGGATCATGTTAACTCAATTCAAGGTAAGGTTTTCGAACCAATGAGGGAAATAACATCTCAAATCTATGAGAAGATTACTGCCTAAGGAGGAAAAGTCATCTCAACTGAAGGGAGAGATTCCTATCTGACACACAAATTAATTCTACTATGATAAATTTGCCCATTTTCAATGATGCTCTTCTAGATCCCTTATAAAATTCCATTTTGACACTCATATTTAGACTTGCTTATGTCCTTAGTGAAGGTCTATCCACCCTATAACCCCTATCAACAATTAAAACAATTTAAATAAACTGATATGAAGAATAGAGAAATTATAAATGCCAAATGAAGATGAATATTTACTAAAATGAACATTTAGTTTTTACAAATTGTTTCAACTAACATATGTCTTAGAAGCGAATGCCTTTCTAAATACAAATAATCTATATGGAAACTACAAACACTAGTGTGTTAATTATACAAACATTTACATCCTTATTGATTATGTATTTCCCGCCTGAGCTTATATAGGACTACTTGCTTCATCTAACCAAAATGTGGATTGGTGATAGATTATTTTGGTCAATGAGAGGTGGTAATTGGTAAGGTTAATTTTCCACTTCATGAAGTCGATGCACACAAAATAACCATCTAGTTGAGAAACAATACTCTTCTATCCTTGAGCTCAAAATCTCTTATACTTAATTTGTTTTATAATGATTCTATTACAGTAGGATATCTTCTTGAATGTGTTGACTAGGTGGTTGAAGTAGCACTCAAGTTGTGTTTTCAGGTTGTCCAATCTGTCCAAATTATATGATAATCACATATGATTTTTTCATGCTTTCAACTTAGAATTTTGGAACAATGAGTTCAGAATTGCATGAAAAGGTTTCGAAATCAACACCTAGAAATTTCTCTATTATGAAAAGGAGAGACAAAACAAGATTTGGCAAGTTCCTCATTGGCAGAATTGGAGACTAAACAAGATCCGGCTGATTCTCCGTTGGTGGAAGTAGAGACTGAATAAGATTTGGCTAATTCCTCACTAGCGAAAGTAAAGATTGAACTAGATCTGGTTGATTCCCCATTGATGGATGCAAAGACTGAACAAGTTCTGGCCGATTCCCTACTGATGGATGTGATAATTCAACCGAATATGGAGATTTTAGAGTTCCTACTAACAATTCAAATTATGTAATTTAAGGGTAAAAAATATAAACCACCTAAAAGCCAATGATAATATTATAAAATCCAATCAAATTTTCAAGAAATCCTTAAAAATTTTAAAAATCTCATCATTTCAAAACACATTCCCAATTCAAATATAAAGGTCACAAAAAAAATTAAAATAGAACTTTGGGGGTTTGAAGAGTTTCATATCTAGCTAATCTCATTAAATACTACCTCCTATTAAATATTACCTACATGAAACCCAAATAAACATCAAGACATCATCCATTCACAATTTAAAACAATCTTGAATTATAACTTACTCATAAAATAAAATGAAATGGGAGAAAATAGAACACCAAATCTAGCCAATAGGAAGAAGAAATTTACTTCATGATGGTTGAGATTGTCTCAAGTACAAGAATTTTCATTCGAATCTGCAAACAGCGCCAATTGTTGTAGCAATTTTTCCATAGCCAATTGCTTCAATCCATATGAGTTGCTTTGTAATTTAGGTATGGAGGTTTCTGAGTTTGTTTAGTCTACAATTCCCTCATGAAGTCCATTGTTTCCTCGTTGGTGTATTAAAGTCTTCTTTGTTAACCATAAAATAAAGAAAGATTAGAAACCAAGCTTGTGGGGGTCAATGGTGTCGACTCTCTGATGCCCAAGTATGGATGTTGGTGAGGTAAAGTATGAGAGAAAAAATACAAAGAGAACTTGGAGGAAAGGAAGATGGAGATCAAGAAAAGAGTCAAATCTGATCGTGCTAACCATTTTCCCTGTTCTCTGTCACCTTTTTTGGGTTTGAAATCTTTAGGATCAGCTAACGCCTTGAAATCCCGCCACATGACTTATTGGATGGTTAGATTTCTCTTCTTATTCTCCTAGGAGGTCCACATGGCAGCCCCCCAGATTTTGAAAAATAATTATTTAGGAGTTCCAAATCCCCTTTCTTGATGCAATTGGGCATGTGGTCTTGACTCAAGAAGTAATTCTAGGCTGAGCATTCTGCTACCCTTCCAACAAGTAATTCCTAGCTCATAAAATTTTCTTATGAAGGCGTAATTCTCAAGAGGAAAGACTCCCTTTCTGGATTAATTCCCTTGTGAAAATTTATCCACAACAATAATAAAAAAATTTCTTTTTGTTGGTTAGTATTCCTTTGGTTTATATTTAATCTTATCTCATCATTTTTTTAGAATGGATTTTACCAACTAAGAATTTAAATTCATTCTTCTATCTTTTCTTATATATTTATTTATCTTTTATTCTAGTTTATATCCTATCAGCTTCAACCCTATAATTAATATGAGCTAGATTGGACTAGAAGGGCTGGATTGGACTAGGTGTGCTGCTTATATGTATATAGGAATAATTTCTCACAAGAGAATCACTCCATGAAGGAATTCCCACACTGTGGGAATTAAGACTTCATCACGGAATTTCATGAGTTAGAAACTACTTGTTGAGCAATCGGGAATTCCCTTATAAGTTGAGACGATAGGACCAGTTGCGTCTAGAAAGGGGATTTAGGACCACAAAACCATTATTTTTAAGAATCACCAATAGAAGGCTGCCATTTGAACTTTCTTGAGGAACAACCAAAGAAATTTGACCATCCAATAAGCCACATGATAGAATCTCAAGGCGTGGCCTAATCCCATCGGAGAATCAACATTAGTGACTAGCTATAGACTTTGATTCTGACCCCTCTTTGATTTTGTGTAGATAGAGAAAACTCTAATATACCAGAAGGGAAACGAGGGACTTTAGTAGGGAATTGTAGACCAAACAAACCTAGAAACCTCCATACCCAAATTCAAAGCAGCTTATCTAGAACAAAGCAATAGGCTATGAAAAATTACTTCAACCATTGGCACCGTCGATGCTTATCAAATAAAAGTCCCACTGCTTGTTTTGGATTGATCTTACTTTCAGCTAATTACACCTTGTAGTTACCTAGATCTTGGAATTTCTTACCCTTCACAAAATCCTTTCATCCGAGTGAGATCTCATACTAAGTTTGTTGTGGGTTTTGGATTTTTGGGTTTGAGCATCTTCTACACTTTGGATTTTTGAATTTAAGCATTTTTTAGATTTTGGATTTTTGGAACTTGCTCTAAATTTTGAATTTTTTAAATCTGAGTGAAAACTAGAATTATAGTAGGCTTTTATTCAATTTTTACAATGTGATGGCTTTTAATTAATGATTGTTTCCCATTTGAATTTCTTTATTATTTTAAAATAATGCCATAAGCAAACTTTTCTAATTGTGAAATACTTTATACTTTTTTATCCCTGTCATTGTTAATATCCCAAAACTTTTTGAATCCTCTGGTCTAGCAATTTGCCATCACGATTATGATTCAATGGTGGAGACTTTAGCCATATCAAATTCAATTTTGTCTTTTCTTCTGTCAATAGGGAATCGATCTCCACTTTTGCCATTGGGGAATCGGTCTTCACATTCACCAACCGGGAATATACTATATCATGTTCTAGTTTCGTTAGTATGGAATCAGCCAAATCCCATTCCACTTTCGCTAACAATGAATTGGCGAAAAATGGTTCTCCACTACTGCTAGTGGGGAATTAGTCTCCACTTATGTAATGGGGAATCCATCTCTATTTCCACCAATGGAGAATTGGCTAGATCTTGTTCACTTCAACCAGTAGATAATCGATTAAATCCAATCTTATTTTCTCTTATACTAGTTGGGAATCGTCTACCACCGTTACTCCATTCACGAAAGGCCCTAATTAAGTCACAAACTCATCAGGCGCACAAACTCAAGTGCTAGAGCAAGTCCCACCTCAACCACTTGTTTAGCACCTGTAGGAAAGCATCCAATCTCAGTAAAATTATGGTAAAATAATAAAGTATCAAAGAAGATTTAATTACCTGAGTAAGGATTCCAAGTTTAAAGATTCATTGACGAAGCTTAGAGGGTCGATATCCTATTTGATCAGTAGAAAAATCTTCTTATCATGTAGCCATAAGATTCAGTACCACCATAATGAATACTAAATCAGCTCCACCACTACACAGCATTCATCCTCTATGATGTGGTCTCATATGAGTAGGGAATTCTAAGCTTGTTAATACAACTAATTTTAGCGGGGAATTAGGATCTCATCAAAGAATTCTAAACTTGTCTATAATACTTAGAGAGGCCTTTGGTAAACCAAGAATTAGACAACCTGTGTTGAACAGCCTCAGAGCTGCTATTTTTACATCCCATCCAAAGGCCATCTTTCCAATGATAGCAGGGCCAAGGATAATTAATGAGTAAAAGAAACTTTTTAGCTTTTTCTTGCTAAAAGCGCATATATTTTTACCAGCTGCATTGAGCTGGGAATTGATTCTAATTTCATCATCAACAAATTGAATATAGATCATGTTATTTTCCTATAAGATAAAAGTAGAAATTTTTTGTCATAAAGTAATATGAAGCAATCAATATTGAGAAGCTCCTTGAAGTTGGATACCTTACAAAAGTTTTGCATATTAGGCAAAATTTGCCCAACTTGTCATTCTTCCTCTCCTTTGGATCGCCCAACTAATAAATTCCACAGTCGGGCACTCATTACTGAGCTTCATGGATACTTATTCAAGCTTAATATTGTTCCATGCATTTTAAAGTTACCTCCAAACCATTTTTCTTAGGAACATGATTTTAGTAAGGAATCGAACATATTTAGAAAATTTCTCATTTATGCACATCTTTCATACTATCTACTTTAGTTGAGTATCAATCGCCAAAAGCTAAGCAAGTCTAAATATGGATGCCAAAAAGGATCCCAATAATGAGATTTGAAGAAGTATTATAGAAAATTAGTTTACTTGTTAGGTTAAACTCTAACATATGCCAAAAAGGATTCTAATTAAAGCATACTAGTTCAACAATAAACTCTCATATGTGAATTTAAAAGTTAAAACTCCAAAAGAGAAATCTCCAAGTTAAAATAATCCACAGTCAGGTTGGAAAAATCCACATTAGGAAAATCGTCAAGTTGGAATAACCCACCTATAGGTCAAAAGAATCCACAATAATGAAAATCTCCAAGTTAGAATAATCCACCACCAGAGAAATCATCAGGTCAGAATAATCCACCTTTTGGTTGAAAGAATCCACCATCAGGAAAATCACTAGGTTAGAATAATCCACTTTTAGGTCAGAAGAATCAACCACCATAGAATTACCAGGTTTGAATAATCCACCTCAGGATAGGAAGAATCCACCACTATTTTTCTCCTTAAGTAGGAAATTTTCCCTCGAGTTGAGATGCTATTTTCCTCTTCAAGCAGGAATTTCCCCTTCAAATTGAGATGTTATCTTTCTCCTCAAGCAGAAATTTTTTCCTCGAATTGAGATGTTATCTTTCTTATCAGGTCGGAATTTTTACCTCAAATTGAGATTTTTTTTTCTCAAGCAGGAACTTTCCCCCTTGAGTTAAAATGTTATCTTTCTCCTTAGATAGGAATCTTCCCCTCAAGTTGATATATTATTTTCCTCGTAAGGTAAGTATTTCCCCTTAAGTTGAGATCTTATATTCCTTCTCCGGTAGGAACTTCTCCTTCTAGTTAAAATGTTATCTTTCTCCTCAAGCAGAAACTTTCACCTCAAGTTAAGATGACCTTTAATCACCTTCCAAGCTGAGATGACTTTTTACTCATGTCGGAGTCATCCTTTAAGTTGAACGGTATTTTCCCTCCTCATGTCAGAAATCCCATATCGAGTTAAGTTGACATAGTTTTCTTAATGATAGAATTTCCACCTTAAGTTGAGTTGAGCTACCTACCTCACTTTTCAAAAGGGACATTTTCCGCCTCAAATTGAAAACTCTACCTCGGGTCGAGTTGACTACTTCCCTTCTCAAGTCGAAAACTCCCTCTTGAATTGAGTTGTTATTTCCCTTCCTAAACTAAAATGTTACTGAGTTGAGAAGCATGCTCCTCGAAATTTAGCATTTTAAGTTCCTATCTTTTGAAAAAAAGTAATTACAAATCTTATTGTATCCACATCAACAATGCAAAAAATTCCTCTAATTCCTTATTGAAGCTCATAACACATTTGGTGATGTGTATGTTATTAACATAAACTTTCATTGTGCTTTGAATCTTAGATTCAAACATTTTATTCACTAGGCATTGATAAGTAGTACCTGTATTTTTCAATCCAAAAGGTATTTTCGTGTCACAACATAACCCTTTGTAAGTGATGAACAATGTATGATTTTGGTCTGGTTTGTGCATTTTGTTCTGGTTGTATCCAAAATATGCATCCATAAAGTTCGACAACTCATGTCCTACAGTTGAATCTACTTATTGATCAATCCATGGTAAAAGGACACTGTCATTTGGGCAAGCTTTATTTAAATATGTAAAATCCACACAAAGACACCACTACCCATTTGCTTTTTCAAGTAGAATAACATTCACTAAGAAAGTAGGGTAATAGAGTTTAGTAATGGATTCAGCTTTGAGTAGCTTATCTACTTCTATCTTGATTGCTTCATGTTGCTCAACATTGAATTGTTGCCTCTTTGATCTCATAGAGTAGAAGTTTAGGCCAATGTTGAGCCTATACATAAGGAAATATGGACCAATTCCAATCACATCATCATGGGACCAAGAAAAAACATCAATATTGTTTATCAAGAATTCCTAAAATGATTTTTTTACTCTTCTGATAAAATTAATTCGAGTTTGGTTGTTTGAGTTAAATCTTTAGGATCAAGTTTTACCATGATTGGGTGTTCAATAGGAGATCCATACTGAAGTTCTTTTTGAGCTTCCATTGCGAGTGTTGTCCTAAGTAAGTCTGGAATTTGAATTTCGTTGTTTAGGTTGAAATTATTTGACATGTACATAAGTAGGTTAGATTTTGCTAAGGTGAAAGTTGTAGCAACCAGGCTATCTGGTTTCTCCTTTTATAGCACGATTCCTTACTCATGCAAGATAATAGTGGTGGTAGCCCTAAAGTCTTCTTTTGTCTTTTTCCTTCGAAGAGATTCCTTTTGAGGATAGATATGCTTTGTAGAAGCTTTTCCTTACTGAACATGCTCAGGTTATTACACTAGCTAGCATTGTATGAGCTTGGTATTCCAAGTTGGCACTAGCATTTGTGCATAATTCTAATTAGCTCACCAGGTTATTTGAAGAACATTTTTAGTTCTTATTCCTAAACTGCCAACAATTAGTTTGTGGACAATGCGACAAGAAGAGAAGGAATCATTACATAGCTACATTAAGAGATTTAATGATGAGGTTTTAAAAGTGGAAGAATGTGTTGATCAGATAGGAATCCAATCCTTTGTCAAGGAAGTCAAGGGATGGAGATAATAAAGATATTATCATCTATAACATGAAGACCCCTCCAACAATGTTTGTTGAACTCGTGAATGAAGCTTAGAAGTATGCAACTGCTGAAGGGATATTAAAGGAACTAATGCCTATCCTTTTCAAATGCAAAGAATCAGTAAGGAAATCAAATGTAAACCTACTCTTGGTTCACCTAATGATCAATGTAGGAATTGTTTAGATAGGGAAAAGAAGCGTAAACCCAAGTATCTTCCTTGAGGGTAGTATTTCACTTCTCTTAATGGTTGGTGAGCCACCATATTAGCGTACGATCATGGTAGAATTTTTAGTGGTTTGTTGTCCATCTGTATACAATGCAATTGTAGGAAGACTAAATTTGAATGACCTAAGTGCAATCACATCAACTTATCATTTGAAGGTTGAATTTCCTACTTTATTAGGAATTGGAATTATTAAAGATAATCAGTATGATGCTAGGTAGTGTTTATGCACTTGCCTTAAGATCAAAGAATTTACTAGTCAGAAGCTCCAGCGTCTCAACAGACCTCTCCATTCCTATCGGAAACGTGTCTAAGAAGCTTCAAGACCTCTCTATTCCTACCCCTTTCGGTGAAGCTGCACAAAAGTTAACCAAATGAATATATGTACTTTTATATCTCTAACAACATATATATATATATATATATGTATTTTTATATATATGTAGATGTTTAAAATAGTTGTTTTATATATGTAGATGTTTAAAACAGTTGTTGTTGTCATCATGGCAAAAAAATATATATGTCAAAGTATTGGGCAACATGTCTAAGAAGCTTCAGGGTGAGACCTCTCCATTTCTATCGAAAATGTGTCTAAGAAGCTTCAGGTGAGACCTCTCAATTTCTACCCCTTTCATCCTCTCCGAATTGGTGAAGCTGTACAGAAGTTAACCAAATGAATTAAATGAAAGCCTCATTCTAACACGAGCTCAAATATTGCTGAAACACCTTCTTTAGTGTGTTTGGGAGCAATATTAAAATAAAAACCTATTTTTACATATTTTTTTTAAAGTATTTAAAATTAATAGCAGTGTTTGTATAAAATGACTTATGTTTAATTAAAAAAATACTTTTGATATTTTAAAAATTATAATGATGTATTAAAAAATAAAGCACTTCAAAAAACCAAAAAACGCCTACTGGGTGCTAAAAATAATACTTAAAAATACTTCCTTTTTTTATCAAACAAGCACTTTTTCATCTTTTTTTCCAGATACTTGCAAATTGCTTCATCCTTTTCTTTTTTTTCTTTTTTTTTTTTGAAAAGCATACCCAAACACGCTGTGGGAGAGCTTAAACGTACTCTTGTATAAGAGAGCACTTCCAAGGAATCAACTCCCAAAAAAAATCAATTCTTACGAAATAGCACCTTTTACATCCATACTCACGCAAACACCTTTTAAATCGATACTCGCGCAAATCAACTCTTGATTATGATATGATAAGACGGTGGCATTGAGCATATATAATTACAATGCAAGTACATGAATAACAAAATTATGTTAATATTCATTATAGCTCAGAACCCAAAAAAACATCTATTTTTCATTTACAAATCGTAGGACATAAGGGTACTCAAGTATACTACCTCTCTTCTGTCTATAAGCAATATGACAACAAAAATAACTTACAAGAAGCCCGTATTACAGTTTTCTCATAAAAAACTGGACAATGTTAGCAATTGGTACTCCAAATATGAAGGTTTAAAGAGTATTTAATACTACCAAAAAAGTAAACAGTTATGAGCTGCTGTTTTGAATAGGTTGTGCAGAGCATCGGTCCTCAGCACCAGGCGTACTCAAAATCTTCCTTAGGGAACGGTATTGCAAGCGAACATTCTCTCCAGTTCCAATAATTTTAAGCAAGTACCTACAAGAATGTTGAGAATAATATAAATAACCACTTGGATCCACTTCTCATCAGCTTAAGCTTTTGGGAATAACGGTAATTCAACTTGGCATCAAAATCAGGTCCAAGAGGTCCTAGGTCAAATCGCAATGCAACCCATTAAAAAAAAATACACATGTAAGGAACAAAATGAATCCCACAAAGATGGTGGCCTACATGTGAGAGGTAGTGTTGAGAATAATATAAATAACCAATTGGATCCACTTCACATCAACTTAAGCTTTTGAAAACATTAGTAATTCAACTAAAAATACAATACACATGCATTAGAATAGTTTCCTCAAGAATCTCTAGGAAAACAAAACAACAACGCAATTTATTGTTGCATTAATCACTAGAAGGTCAAGGACATCATGTGACCCAATGAAAGTCTCACAGAACCCCCAGTCCTCTTAAAATTCAATGAAAGAAAGTCTTAGGAAGCTTCTGACAGAAATGATCAAAAGAACTGTCTTCCTATGAGATAAACTCAAGGACTTCTATAGGATCAATTTGTGAGATCAAGCAGTAATCAAATGTTCACTCACTCCTCTTTATGGACTCTCTTCTATGTATCAAAATTCAGAAAGTAGATTCCCATATTTATGAAACTTTTAAACAGTACTATATAGCTCATTCAAAGACAACATGAATTTGTAATACGTGCATTTACTAGTGTGCATCTCTCACTCACTCGTGTGCATCTTTAGTGAATGTTCCCCTCCTAGATAGGTATCTTCCTTAGTCTTATAGTCTCCATTATCTTGCATTTATGTAGGAAAATATGGTGTAAAAAATATAAATTCAACATTTTAGCTATTTTGAAGTTCAATGCCAGTGGCCGTCAGAAATTGTCCAAAATTGCCAATTTCTGCAATAATATAGTTGCTGGAGAACCCATTGTTACCGACAACAAAAAGAGAAAAGAAAGCAGGGAAAGAGAGATGAAGATTGGAGAACTCCACGAAGGAGACAATGAGCTTGTTTCTTGACTTTGTGACAACACATGCAGACTGCATGCTTGAAGATCAGACGGTGCACTTGTGATGAGCTCTAATGAGTTGGCAGTGGCAAAAACCCAAGGTTCCTAATTTGAAGTAAATCTGAGCTTATGTGGGTGTATGTAATGTGAGCCTAACACTATTAGCTCGTACTATATCAACAATTTCATGTGTTCCATATATTAAAAATCCCAGTGCTTCTGTTTATACTGATATTTTTCTTCATACTTCTATTTGAATATTCACATTAACAATCATTAAATTTTTCTTTATCCATTATTGCCTTGGAAGTGTTACCATTTCTTTTGTTGTGTTACACAGTAGTTGGAAATCTTGAGCTAGTGTGAACAATATTTTTCTTCATGGTACAAGACCATCAGCGGTGCTAGCATGATACATGGAAAAATCCCTTGGCGAAAAAACCAACTGGTTCTGATGTTTTTGAGTGTCATTTTAGATAATTTTCATGACTTTCTCAACGAATATAATTGAAAGATAAGCTCATGCAGACAGGGTGGATTCACCCTGCTAAGGTTAAAGAAAGTAAAGGTTCGGATATTTTCCTTGGGACAAATAAAAGGGTGGTGAAAGAAAGGAAAGGTTCGGAATAAATATAATAACCATATTTGACATTATGTCATAGTTCAGTGGTAACATTGCCTAAAAGTTTTGCGCCTAAATTAAGACACAGATCCAAAATAAAGAGGGGATTTTTGTAATTATGCCTAAAGATACTCTCAGGAATGATGATTAACTATAGGCTAAAATGTACTAAAAGCCAAAATAGAACATTATAATAAATTGAAAAGGCACAAATTTCTATATGCAACATGAGCAAAGCAATCAAGAAATAAGAGGATTCTAACAGTTTAATAACAAGAAGTAATAGTAAACCCAAATCAAGCTTTCCAATGCGTTTTGTAATCATGTATGTCAAAAGAAAAATGAAGGCAACTATCAAAAGCACAGGTATAATAAAAAGCATTCAAAGCTAGGTCCTGTTGACTCACCAACCATTGAGACATTGAGATGTAATGACTGCTTCCTTGCCTACAAATTTTTCTGGTGTTCTTCTATTTCCCTACAGAATTTAAGTGTTTCCCTTCAGAATCCCAATTTGAACAAAGAGGAACCAATCATGGTCAAGAATAATTCTGTCAAACATTGCAAGAACTTTACCTTAATTACCACTTTTTCATTTACTGAAAATGGATACTGCACACCTCGATGCATCCCATCATCACCAACATCTCCATTTTCCTGGGTACAAAAAAATCATGTATAAAAACTTATTGTATGGGATTTACATCTTCAAAACTAAAGCTATTTTTCCAACCTCCTCAAAACGACATTTTGCAACTTGAAATACTACTATATATTTGAAACACCATCATTTAAATATTTGCCTACAGAATTCTAGTCATAATGAAGTTGGTTAGAAAAGTTAAGGTTGTTTGACGGGTTTAGTGCTAAAATTGTACAATTGAGTGAATAAACACCTCCTCTAAGCCTAAGCAATAAGCAGTACTAAATTTGTGCATCAACATGGCTTACCCTTTTAGTTAAACAGTTCAAGGACAACCCAAATGGCATAATTCAAGAAATTTGAGACAAACTACTGAATTCTTTGCATGATTGTGCCACAAATCATAGAACATGCTTATTACTCGAATCAGACCACAACTAAATTTCATTACTTGTGCAAATTATCCACAGCATATTGCAAACCCCTCTATAAATATAGGTAGATTTGTTTTCACTATTCCTTTACTGTTGCTGGAGTACTGACATAATAAATAGAATTTCATACCACAAGAAATCTATTCAAAAGTGAAAAAATATATATATTTATATATAATCGTTTATAATGTTTCCAAAAGGCAATTTTGTTTTTATTTAAACATTAAGGATTATTATTACAAAGTCTTGATGCTCCTAGCTCATTCCAGCATCCTCACAAATTTACTTCTCTTTTCTGCTAAAGATCTTTAAACTATGAATTGCACACAACCCAACGTCATAAAGCATAAAAAGATAAGACATCAACCTCCACAGAAAGTTAAAATTAGAAAAAGAACCTCTAAAAAATAAAAACTTTAATCCAGAAAAGTAAGACTGAAGTCTCCATGTTTCAAAAATAAAAAATGAAATCCCTTAAGCTTCAAATGCTATGCTCCTCCGCCCTCGACCCCAAAAGTTAATGAATTCAAGCAAGATACACCAGAACAAACATAAAGGCAAACTCAAGCTAAACAATTTTATCTCCAAAAATTTCCATCCCAAATTAAGAACATCCACAAGTCTGATTAAAATTATGCAACCTATATCCTAAACCCCTAGCAACTGAAAGGTCTTATAATTTATGTATCCATGAATACATTCTGGATGTCATACTGGCCAAATTACTCTGTCAAAATGCACATCAATTTCTCATATATAATCCCATTTTAGTTCCTAAAACAAGAAATGTGTTCCATATACTTCGACACCAATCTATTCATGTGCTAAAAGGTTTTTAACGTACTTCTAAATGACTGTATTTATGTTCTAATGTGTAGATAAACTGAAAGGTAAAAAACTTAAACCATCTTTCTATATATACCCTGCTTGGTCTTCTTGATGAGTCCATTTGGTCACCCAGTTCTTTCCGACGCTTTCTAAGAGCAGCATTATGAAATAGCCTTCGATTGTCCTCATGCTTTATAGCTGCAGCCGCAGCTCTAAGAGCTGTTGAGGGAATAAATCTATGTCAAAACATAAAAACAGACAACAAAGAGAATGCATTCCCATAGAATGTCAGAGACTGAGAAGTATAGAATGATATAGAAAAAGGTTGGATGCAAAGAGAGGCACAGATAATGAAAACCTTTCAAGAGAAAAAGAGGAAGGAGGGAAAAACAGTAAAGAAAATGGAATATACCAAGGTTAGGGATTAAAGACCCAGCCTCAATTTCTGCACTGCAAAGGGTACATCTTGACTGTGATGCAAACAATAATAATAGTTATGATTCATCAAATCATTAAATCAATCATGTTAATGTAATCAAGAGGGCATGACCGAATGTAAATATCATAGTGATAAACCACATAGGATATCATCAAAATAGCAGTCTTTCTCAACTAGTTACATGATAACGTAAAAATATCAGTTCTGTATTACAGATATTGTTTGCACAAACGTAATGAGTGGAAGCTTTTGCCAACAATTTACTGATGGCCCCTCATGAAATCCATCCATGGGCCTCTATGCCATAATAGGATTTAGAGCAAAATAACAAACTTTCTTCAAAAGGTAAGGGATAGCCTACTTACCATTTCAATGACTCTTCTCAACATGAGACCACCGAATGAGTGCCCACATGAAACAACCATGGCATCTTCAAGGAATGCCCCACTAAAGCATTGATCACCACACCACCACAAAAATCAATTAGCATCATATTTAATTCAGAATAAATTATCAGGACAAAATTTTCATTCTCAGAATAAAAAAATCTAGTCAAAAGTATGAGCAAGCAGCAAAGCAAAATTACTTAACATAAGCTAATAAAAAGAAAGAAGGAAATCCTATGCAGCTATTATTTTGGAAGATAAGTTTATAAACAACTTTTTTAATTCTTAATCTACATTAGCAGATTGAATTCAAAATTATGTATCCCACCAAGCTTTATCTAAAATCTAACAGAATCATCGCTTGAAGCAACACTCTTGAGGTCCACCATCATAACATATACAAAGAACTAATATCACTTCACAAAGATGCAACCTGTTGCAGTGTACCATATTGGAGATATTATTGTATGTGCAAATTGATTTTTGTGGAATGCTTAGGTAAATAACTCTCACTACATAGGTATGGTTTACTATAGCTTAAGGCCACACCATGTTCATAACTACTTTGTAAATTTTACAACTGAAGATGGTTCAGTTGGAATCATCCAGTAAATAAACTCAGCACACCATTTATATCATCAGCTAATATTACCAACAAATGAGAGAACTGATAAACACAGCAAGCTAAGTTGGCAGGAAAACTAAGTGTCAAGATGGAGAAGAACTCACGATTCAGGATCTGAGAGAACACTTCTTAGAGATGGTTCTTTATTCAAACTGTTCCTAGCTACCTGTGGATGAAAAGCCCATAATAAGAGTTCCTTGCATAGAATGCAATTTAAATATTCATTTCTTATCCAAAAAAAAAAAAAAAATCATTGCAAGAAAACAGTTCAAATTGCAATGAAATT
Organism: Rhamnella rubrinervis; assembly: GCA_007844105.2. Classification (NCBI taxonomy): domain Eukaryota; kingdom Viridiplantae; phylum Streptophyta; class Magnoliopsida; order Rosales; family Rhamnaceae; genus Rhamnella; species Rhamnella rubrinervis. The sequence continues at coordinate 10,988,933 of CM017577.2, forward strand.
AGACAACTAGTAACATTAAAACATGTGATTTTCAAAGATAACTAAGCACAGAACTTAATATTGGAAGAATGAAGAATACAAAGCCTAGATTCACCAGTGTCAAGTTCTCTTCACCCAATGGAGAATTGGTGGATACCAAGATAAACAATTAAGACTTATTTTAGGCTTAATATAGAAAATAAATTAACTACTTAGTTGATGATATTCAAATATTTATTTCCAAATAGGATTATAAGATGATTTTTGTTTCCTAATGATTAGGTTTTGTTTATTTCATCTCCATGTTGGATTAGGTTTCCTTATTTATAATAAAGTTCAACATATTAATTATTGAATAACGGCTATAATTTATCTGTTTTCCCTATAATTCTTCTCCACCTTTTTCTTTCCTCTTCTCTCTAGTCCTGCATCAACATGTCAGTCTAATGTTCCCAAGATTTTATGACAGAAAAAGAAAACACACCATGAGGACTCAAAGATATGTGATGAGCCTAAAGTTGTTTTACTTCACTGTTTCCTAACAATTTGGTACATCACCCCTTCTGGTTTTTCTTTTTTATTTTTTTATTTATAGAAAACAAACTATCATTAAAAAGTAAATGAAAGAACTGAGTAGCACACATTTCATCACTTTATAATGTACTATAAATTAAAGTTAGACCATGCAGTACAGGATCTTAAAGCCACTACTATAAATTAAGTTAGACCATTCAGTACCGGATCTTAAAGCCACCCTTCCCCAAAACTAGATTCCAACATGAACCCTACCGTATAAACAAATTACACTATAACACACTCTTACTGTTATAGAAATAACTTAAACTGTAACAAACTATAAGAAACACAACATCTTAAGAAGATGAGAAATCCTTTCTATATACAAAATAAAGAGAGTTATTTTATTCCAACTTCGTAAATTCTTATAATTCAACATTAGAATAGTTGCTTCAGTGATGGAGACTTCCTCAATTGTTTGTTTCATCATTCTATGCAATTTGGTCGTGCCAAGAAAAAAGCCTATTTTCCCTCTCTCTTTTTCTTCCTTTCTTTTTCCCCCCAGTCTATAAGAAACATAACTTTAATGAAATGAGCGCAAGTAAAAGAACATAAGAGGATAATAAGTCCTTGAGATCTCCAAAATAAGAGAGATAGTTGTTGAAACTCCAAGCTTGAGAATCCTTCTACAATGCTACAAAAGCCGAAGCCAGGTTTTCTCCAGCTAAGGGAGAATGATGCAGCAAGGAAAAGAGGAACAAAATTGTTTTCTACATGCTTTCCAAATTCGTCAACTTAAAGTTTCACACATAGGTGGTCCATATGCACATTGAATGAAGATGAATCCCTCTATGGTCCAAAAGGTTCTTAGGCATCTGCGTTACATCAGCATTTAAGTTGAGCCTTCAACTTAACAATTACAAATGTCTATATGTAAAATGGCAAGTTTGGAATATCACCAATGGTTGTGTACAAAAATATATCATTAAATGTTTCAACAAATTCCAAGAATTTTTACTTTGGGTTCTAAAGTACTAGTTCAATCATTTCATACTTTAACTGAGTATCCTAGGCCCTAAATAGTAGTGTTATTATAAGCATGAGACTTCGATAATGGAATACCAGATATTTAAATGTGAGGCAAGTTGCCCATAGTGCTGTCTCTCCTCTTTCTTCTTCTTCTTCTTCATGTTTTGTATACCGTTCACAGGCATGAACAGTCATTTTGTTTTTCTTTTATCTTAACTTCAAGCTAATAACTTCATAATTATTTTGGTCAGTATCCTGATTTTCTCCAATTTGACTCATTTCATGATAAGCTTGATTCCCTTAATGATATTTAGGTATTTAATCTGTGTGGCAATAACAGAACAAAATGCTAAGCGAAAGAAAATAAAAAGATGCAGCTATATCCTTTGAGAATGAAAGGAATAGAGAATTGAGCTCGTAAATCATTTCTTGAACATTCCACTCCATATGCAACATAAAGACGTAATTTCATCCGCTCATTCTCTCACTCTATTATCTCTCTCTCCTATTTAATGCTTCTTTTTTCCATTACCACACTTTAATTGCCGTAATTTTCTTAACTGAACCATCTATCTCCAACTTTTAGTTTTAATATAAAAGTAGATTCAAGATTTATATTATGACTGCAATGCATTATCTAAAGTTGATATCATAAGACAAATTTTTGCAAAATTGCATATGTATGTAATTAATATATATATATATATATATAGAGAGAGAGAGAGAGAGAGAAATGCTATAAACCCCAACAGGTGGGGATGTTATGGAGCCCACCTGTGGGGTTTTTCAGCTTAATTTAATTTTTTTGTATTTTTTTATTTTTATTTGACATTTAATATAGTTTTAGATTTATTATAGATATAAAAATAACAAATAAAACATGAAAATTAATATAGTTTTTGTCAACTTAAAAATTAAAAGCTAAATTAATGTGTAAAATGCCATTTTAGCTTTTTAAAATTTCAAATGAATAAAATTTTTAATATTGAAATAATTTTTACATATTTAAAAATGTATTAGATGCAAACCAAAAAGTAAAAAAAATTAAAAAATTAAAAATTAAGCTAAAAAACCCCACAGGTGGGCTCCATAACATCCCCACCTGTTGGGGTTTATATGAATGTGTGTGTGTGTGTGTCTATTTATTCTATTCATGACATAGGAGAGAACTCACATAATTATTATCTGAACGATTGCATAATATGTCTTCCTCAGCAGAGAGTTCATCCATAAACTGGCTAACAGATATTGGCACATAGCTCTGGGGAATGACATGACCAGCTGCTGCAATTGGAGAACAATCTAAGACAGCATTGCCCAGCGGCATCAGTCTAAAAGCTAATGATGTCCTACAAACAAAAGGCTCCATAGGATAACTCCAAGTGAACAATTTGAAAATGAAAACTGATAGTAGAAACAATTTGCACAAATACTTTCAGTTGTAAGAATATACTGGAACTAAAAAAGGAAATTTACCTCCCACCACCATTAATGCCTGAGTAATCAGCAGCAGTTCTATATGATGCAGCCGGACGAAGGCCAGCAGTGGCATGGCTAAGTGCCTTACCTGTTAATAGTAAAAGATCCCCAGGACCTGACCCATTGTCAGCTAGGTACCAGCGACCATTGGGGTCACAGACCTGTACAAGAAGATAATCCATGCATATAAGATGAGGAACACTTCATAGAAAGAATTTCCATTTATATCTCCTTTCTTATTTGTTTTTATTGATGATATTTTAATTTCAATGTCTTTTCCCACTAAAATGATTTTGAAAGGTATGGTGCCAAATAAGGTGCAAGTATCTGTCCAGAAAGATTTCTCTGCTGTTGGCACCTCCTCCTTATTGCACAGCAGACAACTTTTGGTTTCTAGAAAAGACAGCAAGGTAATAATTCTTTAGACTAGTGTGCTATTTTGAGCAATTTTCTGAGTTGTCTAAGGGAATAACTAGATAATTTATGATTGTTTAAGTATGAAACTTAAAGGGTATGAAATTTATTTTTGACTTCTTTTCGACAACTAAAGCAAACAACTTTGAGAGAGCTCCTTTTCATATTCAATTTAAATTGCCTTTTCACATTCAATTTAGATTGGAAGCATTGTGCTTCGTGTTAGATTTGACAATTTATTGTGGTTGTATTTGCATATAGTCCTCCATTGTATTTGCTTTCTTCTTTTCTTTTTAAAAAAACTTCTCTCCTAAAAAAAATACAACTAAATAATAAAGACCATTAAAATCAGCTCTTTTCTTATCATATCAGTAGAAAGGCACCTGTAGACCAGAACTATCCGAGGAAATCAATGTCACCAATCCCTTCTCAACTTCACCATTTATTCCTTTCTTCCCTCCCCCAGTAGCACCTTTTCCATTTTGAGTAGAAGTATTTAAATAGGTTGCAACAAGCACTGATGAGGACAATTCATTAGCAGGCAAAGGAGTGTCGTCAAGTAAGTGGTTGAAGACACTGCAAAACGTATTTGGTCTCCAATTAGATATATAAACTAGCAAAATAATATAGTACCACAAAGTAAACAAAAGTTAAAGATCTATCATCACCATCCTTACTCGCTTCGCAAACGAAGATGCCTAGCTATTGCACATAGAGAAGCACGAGATGCCTTACCCATGCACCTAAAAATATCAGGCATGCATGGGGGAGATGAGTCCCAATCTTCCAAAGCCCTGCAACAAGTTCAAGACAAGCACATATTAAACTAACTCGAAATAATGACAAAATGATACAGATAATCATGACAAAGTTTAAAGCATTCGAACAAGGTGAATAAACCAGCACATAACAGAGAGTACGATATTGAGTCACGACTGAACTTGTTGCTGAACGCCAGAAACTAAGATACACTCAACTGATGCGGGTCGTATTTTAGCTTTTATTTCTCAGTTGTTCAAGTTTTCTCATATAAATTCTAGAAGAAAACAAGTAAAATAATGTATATAAACACTTCGAATTTTCTATTCAAAATATTTTATCATATTTGACTCAAAAAATTTAAGCACTAATCATTCATTACTAAAACTTCAAAACCTAATGCTCAAGATTGTTACAGAGAAGACAATTTCAATTTTCATCACATTAATCTGAAAAACTACACAACACCACTATAATCCGGCTAAACCCAGCAACAATCTTCCGCTAATTACATCATTTCCCAGTTTTCCATACAATTCCAAAGTTTTTTAATATAAGAAATTTATTTCTAAAAACGAGCATGAATCCAACAACTACACCATTTCCCAGTTTTCTATACAATTCCAAAGTTTCCTAAATTAAATAAATAAATTTTTGAAAATCTACTCATTACTAAAACTTCAAAACTTAATTGTCAGTTTCATTGAAAAGCAAACAAATTGCAATTCGCATTATCCTGCTAAACCCAGCACTAGTCTTCCACTAATTACACTATTTCCCAGTTTTTCATACAACTCCAAAGCTTTCTAATAAATAATCAATTTCATTTCTGAAAAGAGCATGAGATTTACCTTCCAGCCCTATACATATAAACCCCACGGTTTCCCTTCCCAACACCCTGCTGAGCTCTACTTCTGAAATAAAGTCTCGCTGCTTCCAACCCACACCGCATCAACGCCGAATCCTCGCAACCCAATTCGATAACCGCCGCATTATGCCTCATCAACGACCCCGACAGAGCCTCCACAGCTCGGACATAGTTCCCAGCGGGAGCACCATCGTAGGGTGAGATATCTGAAAGCCGTACTCTCGCCAGAGGGCACGGCATGGTCAGCAGAGACTCGTTGGAGGAAGCGTGCGCAACGGCGATTGGAACCAAGGGTACGATTGCATGATCGCTGGTCGTCGGAGCCTGAAGTGATTGCTGCCGGTGAGGACTTGGGCCCTGAGAGGAGAGAGGAGCTAGAGAGAGAGGGGAGGGTAACTGAGACTGTGCAGTGGGGGTGACCGTAGGTGATCTAAGGGAGGTGGTGGCGGTGGTGGAGGTGGTGGTGGATGATGAAGGTGGGTTGATTGGGTGCGACGCGAGTGCAGAGGTCTGCTGCTGCATCATAATCACAACCATCAATCATTCTGAAACGCAAAGAATACGTTTCCTATAATTTATGATTTTGAGATTTTTTTCTTTTTTTCTTTTTTTGTTCTCTCAAATTTTTAACGGTTTTAGCAGAGGTTCTCTAAACTTCATTCTTTTTCTTTCAGAGCTCTGCTAGCGTTTTCTGAGCTTTTGCATCGAGTTTGGGTTTTGGGATTTTTTTAAAAAATTAAAATTATAAAAATCGGAAAAAAAAATTCGAGAAAGGTTTTAGTTTTAGGGTTTTTGAGAAGGGACGAAGAATGCAGGAGAAGCACTAGTCCTTTCTTTTCTTTTTTTGTTTTTTAATTGTTATTTTAATACAACAATAATATATTCCATGAAGTTGGGGACGGTACTTCGTTACTTTGAGGTATTTGCGATTGTGATTTCGACTATAAGGTTTGGTCCATCTTCAATTCAGGGCTGCACACAGTTTAGTTGGGGTAATTTGGAAAAATATTCAGTTGGACTAAGCCACTTTTATGCGGGGAAAATGAATGTTGATGATGTTGTTAAGATTATTGTTTTTTATAAGAAAATTGGGTTTTTCAAAACTATCAAAGTACAATTATTGGTGTCAATAAAAAATGTATGCGGAACTAAATGAAATATCGACTACTTCGTATAGTCTGGAGTGAGTATTATTTGAAGATTAACATTTTATATGTAGCATGCCTTCAACCATTTCATTGAAAAAGATGAAGATGAGAAATGTTTTTTTAAAAAAATAATAAAGTTTCAGAACTCTATTTTACGTACAAGTGTTCCCTAGGATGCCACAATTTTAGCGAGAGGATCAATAATTCCCAACTAAATGTGGTGCTTTTATTTCAGACAGCGGAAGCAATGAACTCTCATCGGCTTGTTTGTCAAGCCAGTGAAACCAACTTTGTCATACGTCGCTATCAAAAGGTCGAAAATACTGTATCAATGTGGATGCAAATATATATATATATATATATATACATATAGTAATACTATGTGGGCTCTACCAAAAAAAAAATACTATGTGGGCGATAAACCCACCAATTTCACTTCTTCTTTTTTTCATATTTTGTTTTTTATCTTTTATATATTTTTTCTATTTTTTATACTTTTTTTATACTTTTTTTATTTTTTATATTTTTTTATACTTTTTATAATTTTTTTTTACTTTTTATGCTTTTTTTTCTATTTTCTTATATATTTATATATTTATAAAAATATACAAAAAAAAGTTTAAAAAAAAAGGAAAATTGATGGGTTTGTCGTCCACCACAGTGCTGCTATAAGTAGTCGTCGGATACTCAAGTATCTAAGACTCAACTACCTCTTTCACATATTCTTGAGACTTAAGTGTCTAAGATCCAAGTATCCGAAACTCAAATGTCACTGTATGATGCACCAGTAATTTTCAATATATATGGTGGGATTGCAAAGTCAATCCTCTAAACTATTAATTTAAAAAATATATGAATAACCTTAGAGGACAGTTTATAAAAAAACCTTTAGGATGATTTTTAAGAGAAAACCATCTTTTAAACCATTGTTAATTTAATAAATGAAAAAATAATTTAATTATGGACTAACCTTATAAGATAGTGCTATAAGTCTCTTAATTATGAAAAATATGATTTACACTTAATTTTTTTTTAACTTTTCTAGTTAAATTGATAAAGTAGTTAATAAATAAGCATATTTTAAAATTTCATTAAAAATTTCTATATTTTTTAATCAATTTTCATTATTTATTTTGAAATTTTATCGATATTAATATTTTGTAAATATTTCCGTACTTTTTACCTTCAATACTGATATCTTAAATCATGGTAATGATGAGTATGTGGCACTCGTCGAGCATAATGATGCACATAATCAAACTAATTGTTCGAACACCCGAGATCATGTTTCATCGAGTAAATTAGCCACCAACCATTATATGCATATTGATTCAAGTGAATCAAAAAGTGATGATTTTCATATTGGCCAATTTTATGATGGCAAACATAGTTTGCAATGGAAGTTGGCTCTATATGCTATGAGATGAAATTTTGAGCAATGATGTTTGCAAGTGGATATTCTATGCAAACAGGATCCCTCCTTTGAAGAATTTTGTCCATAGTGAAGATATATGATAATGAACATGTTTGCTCTTGGTAGATGATGAAAATGAAGATAAAAAATAAGCAAGTAGTCGAGTGGTTATCTAAATATGATGGGATAGCTCGTGTTTACAAGTCAAAGAGATAATGCATGACTTCAAGGTTCACTATTCAGTGACAATTTCTTATATTGAGGCATAGTGGACAAGAGAATGTGCACTTAAAAGTATTAGGGGTTCAGTTGAAAAGTCATTTAAAATGCGTCCATTGATTACTTTGCAATGTTGGAAGCTAGAAATCCTAGAACTATTACTCGTATAGAGACCTATGTAAACTAATGTTTTAATATTATTTTATGGTATTGAGAGCAAGTAGAAAAAGGTTTGAATCATCAATAAGAATTGTTGTAGCATTGATGTAGCACCATCTAACCGATCTCAAATATTCGATTTACTTTGGATCCTAATAGACAATCAAACACCAAGATCACCTGCATTATAGATTTTGGTCAAAACTTGCCTTTAAGGTGCAATTTAAATAAAATAAAACATTCATGCATTATTAAACCCTAAAATAAATTAATTAAAATATCATTTGTCAAATATATAAAATACTCACAATTACAGAAAAAATCACAAAGTAACTTTGTCCAATAATTCAAAACTAAATTGAATAAAAACAAATCCTAACCATGTCATTGCCAACCAAGCCATATCATCTCGCATTTCCCAAACCCATACAACCATGTTCGAATCATAAATCCATATCAAATCCATGCATACTTATGTTTCGTGTAAATGATTCTCTTTTTAAACTAAAACATATATTTCAATTTAAAAAACACATTTTTATATAGGACTTTTCGTATTATAAGCACACAAGTTCTATAAAACCAAATCAAGTTATTAAAGTTTTTTAAATAATTTGATCAACATATTTTAAGAAACTATCACCACCAAGAGAGATAGGAGCAAATGTAGGGAAAAAAGGACACCTTACATTCTACCTATGTAAGTAAACTGATGCTATATACTCTGATCAAAGAGTAATAGCTAAAGCCTCATTATGATCATTGATGAGTCTTCCCACATACCTTAATTTGTATACATATGCCCCACACACCATAATTGATTTTTTGAAATCGAACTGGATTACTATAGAACTCAACTACAATCATTCATTTGAAAACTACTACAATTATGTTTTAAAAATCAAATTCGACCATAATTGATTTTCATAAATCGAATCGGACTACTATAGAACCTAATAACAGTCATCCATCCAAAAATCGAATACAATTACAGTTGTATTTTAAAAAATTCAACTTTATTGCCATTTATTTTCTACAATCAAACGAGATTGTAATTGAACCTTGCTACAGTCATCCATCCGAATACAACTAAAGTTGTAACTGATTTTTTAAAACCAAACCGAACTGCTATAGAACTCGACTACAGTCATTCATCCAAAAAATGAATACAACTACAGTTGTATTTTAAAAAATAAACCGGATTGTGGTTGTCTTATAAACACGATTGTACTTGTCTTTCCAAAAACCAATTCTAACCAAGGTCATCTTTCTAAATTCAAAGTCAATAGCAATCTTTTCAAAAAAACCAAACCAAATTGTGATTCTTTTTTCAAAATCAAATATGATCACAATGTACACTTTGAAGACCAAACCCATTAGCGGTTGTCTATTAAAAATTTTAAATTAACAGTGCTAAAAATTTAAAAAAATCAAAACAACAGTGGTCAACCATTCAAAAATTAAAGCAATGATGGTCTATGTTTCAAAAATCAAACCTGATAGTGGTTGACTTTCCAAAATTCCAACATGACCACTGTTATTTTTTCTAAAATCAAACCTAACTGTAATTGTCTTTTCAAAAATTGATTTTCATTGCAATATTATTTGCAAAAAGCCAAATCTAACTAAACGACATTTTCAAAATTGAACTTGTAACACTCTAAATCTAGAAACCTTAGATTAGAAAATATTAACCTTAATTATATTAATAAAATTAAATGTAATAATTAATGCGGAAAAATTTTAAATTTATTATTTGTGACAGAAAAATACTTTATATTTATTACATAATTAAAAATAAATATTTAAACAAAAGTAAACAAGAAAAAAATATAGTTTGTAAAAATATTTTCTTAAAAATTTATTTCATAAAATAAAGTCTTTAGAAATTCTAAATATGTCATGAAATGCCATGCCGAGAACCCACTACTGGTAAGGCTCCTATTTATCATCTAAAAAATCGATAAATATAAAGTAATGAGCTAATGCCCAATAAGCAAACGATACCTTTATGTAATTAATAATGCTCAGTGAAACAGTAAAAATAAATAATTACTTAAAAATATTTGTTTCTTTAAACATCATCATAAAAATATTCTTTGTGAGCTCACTAACATTTAGTGATATATTTGGTTAATCAGTCATAGTGGATCATCATTCTCGTTTTCATTCTCTTTCATTAATTGAATAAACATTATATAGGATCCTCATCATTAAAACATACTTGTACTAAACGACATGATGTGAGTATAACAACTTAGGTCATTAATACACACAATTGTCGCCCCAAAATTAGGGACCTCCCCCTTAATGGCCATAGGGGTACCTCGTCCAGTATAGTAACATCATTAGCATTATAACAATTGTCAATCTACAATCATATGCCCACTACTTCTTTCATAACACAAACACTCACTTTAAAACATTTTCTTTTTAAATGAATAAACATTTAGAAACTTTTATTTTTCATGAACATTTAATATATGTTCTGAATGCACATACTTTATCACATCATAAATAAAATAACATAACTACATTGGCATGTACACATTAATTAGCAAACAATACATTCAAACACCGCAGTATTAATTAATTAACATATATGTAAGATATACTTACCTCATTTCTTTAGAATTGATTTGGCATGATTTAGGTGAAGATGGGCTTATATGGGACCTTTAAGAATTCAAATAAGCCAATGGTTTCATTGTTCTGTAGCCCTTATTTGTTCTAGTCAAAAGTCTTTTAGTTTCTAGTCAAAGGTCTTAAGTTAGCATTTATGAGTCTTGGTAATGTATTACAACATTAATGAGTCTTGGAAATGTACTAAAAAGTCTCTATAATTAGAGCACTAAGGAAATAAGAAAATAGAGTAATATTTCCTGAAAAAAAAAATACATGTTCTGGTTCTGTGTGATGCAAACCTTACTTGGGTGTGATATCTAAGGTTCTAGGAGTGATTCCTAGGATTTGCTAGAGTGATTATAGCATTTTAACTTTCTAAATCTCCCAAAACCTACCTGTCTACGAATTTTCCTTTCATTACACAATCTGTCCTACATTAATTTTTGGTATTAAAGCGAGATTAGAGAACCATGACAACTCGATCAGGAAGAAATTATAGAGGCAGCCTATCTGACAGTCAATTCGAAGAACTATTAATTCATATGGCGGAATAAGTGGAATCTCTAAGTATTCGTATGAACAATGTTGAAGCACAAGTATCCCGGATTGCCAACACACCAACTAATGTAGAACAAGATGAGGCTTCTCAAGCAAACAACGGGCAGAATCAAGAAGGGCAGCCAACAAATACAACTGCTCCAGCACCACCACTTGCAGCCTAACAGTAACCTAACTGGGTAAGGGACATACTCCAAACAACATATAAACGCCATGACTCTTTTGGAGACATCATAAAGAAAGTGAGGATTGAAGTACCTGATTTTGCAGGAAAAGTAAATCCAGCTAAATTTGTTGATTGACTTTCTTCCATTGAAGAGTACTTTGATTGGTATGACATGGATGATGATTGGAGAGTAAGATTTGCAAGAATGAAGCTGGTAGGCCTTACAAAAATTTGGTGGACATAAGTTGAAACAGCCATAAGAAGAATGGGATACCCACTAATTAGCATATGGCAAGAGATGAAGGCCAAACTTCGGGAAAAGTACATGCCCACTAATTACTATAAGTTGTGTGAATAAGCAATTAATTTGAAGCAAAATGGCATGTCAGTTGCTGAGTATATGTAAAAGTTTGATGAGTTGAAGACTCGAAGTCAAATATTGGAGGATCCAAGGCAAACACTTGTAAGATTTAAATATGGGTTGAGGAATGACATCAGAAGGGAGTTGTTGCGACAACTTATATATAGTTTGGAACATGCTTTTGAAGTTTCTTTAGACCTAGAGGAGTATTTTGGAAGTTTCAAGAAATCAGACACAATACTAAATCGTAGCACTAAAACAGCAGCAAATCCGCCACCTAATCAATTTACAAAGCCCAAAGCATTCACTTCTAATGCTACTGATTTCAGAGGAAAATGAAGCAAATGTTTCAGGTGTAGGCAACACGGACATATGGCGTATAATTATCCTAAGAAAAATTTGCATATTTGTGTGGAACATGAGGAAGAGTCAGATCAACAAAAGGAAGAGGATGATGAGAATTTTGACTATGGAATCTACGATCCTGATGATTTGGAAGAAGATGAAGCATACACTTCACTAAATACAGTTGTTAGACGCATTCTCTCAATTCCAAAAGACGAAAGAGAAGATTGGAGGCACACATCTTTTTTTTAAATGCTAGTACGTTGTGGAAATCAAGCACAAAAGCTTATTATTGATGAAGGCAGCAGCATGAATGTTGTTTCAGCATCTAAGGTTGGGCGACTCAACCTTCCTGTTGAACCACATCCATATCCATACAAAGTAGCATGGATTGATAGTACTTCTATTCTGGTAATGTAACGCTACCTTATCTCTTTCTCTTATGGGGTTTACAATGACTCTATTTTGTGCATGTGATTCTAATGAAAGTTACACATATTCTTCTTGGTCATCCTTGGCTTTATGATAGAGATATGCACTATTGTGGGAGAGAACACTTATTCTTTCATGTTCAAAAATAAAAAAGTTGTGTTGAAGCCTATGACTGAAGCTGAAATGGAAAAGTTTAAGATAAATAAGTCAAGTAAGGCCTTTAATAACTCACAGAAATCACTGTATTTTCTTACCAAGAAGGAATTTGAGCGGGAAAGTCGAAAAGGTGGAATTATATATGTTGTTTTGGCAAAAGAAACAAAGGAACAACCTACTGCCAGCAAGCTAACATTTCTAGCAGAGGTTCAGAATCTATTATCTGATTTTCCAGATCTGGTTCTCGAAGAATTACTAAACGAATTACCATTTTTGTATAATATTTAGCATACCATAGACCATGTTCCAGGGGCTCAGTTACCTAATCTTCCAGCCTATCGCATGAACCTAAGCACGCATACTGAACTTAAGAGATAAGTGGATAAGCTATTGTTCAAAGGATTTATTAGAGAAAGTTTAAGTCCGTGTATTGTTCCTGCTTTATTGACATCGAAGAAAAATGGCAGCTGGCGTATGTGCATTGATAGCCGCACAATTAACAAAATTACAGTCAAGTATTGCTTTCCTATTCCTTGCCTTGACAACATGCTGGACATGATGACTGGTTCGTGCATATTTTCGAAATTGGATTTAAAAAATGGGTATCATCAGATACGTGTGAGACCTAGAGATGAATGGAAAACTACCTTCAAAACAAAGGATGGTCTTTATCAATGTCTAGTAATGCCATTTGGTCTCTCAAATGCCCCAAATACCTTCATGAGGTTCATGAACCAAATTTTACAATCGTTCTTTGGTAAGTTTGTGGTTGTATATTTTGATAACATATTAATATATAGCAAGAGTAAGGAAGATCATTTATTACATTTACAATAAGTTATGAGAGTTCTTCGACAATAGAAACTCTATATAAACTTGAAGAAAATTGTTTTATGTCATCAGCTGTGGTATTCTTGAGATTTGTGGTTTCATCTAAGGGGCTGGAAATGGATCCTGTAAAAATAAAGGCTATTCTAGAGTGACCAGCTCCTAATTCATTATAGAAAATACGAAGATTTCATGGATTAGCTTAACTGCCAGAGTTCTCAAAAGTGTTTGAAGTGGCATGTGATGCATCAAACGTTGGAATTGGAGGTATACTCAGCCAAGAAGGACATCCTATTGCAAAAGTATTCTGTATATGACATTGAATTTTATGCAGTGTTCCAAACTTTACGATATTGGCGACACTATCTTATACCAAAGGAGTTCATTCTATTTTCAGATCATGAAGCACTCAGGTACATCAACTCACAAAACAAGATGAATCATCGACATGGAAAATGGATTTCTTTCTTACAAGAATATTCATTTCTCATCAAACACAAATCAGGTGTAGAAAATAAAGTGGCTGATGCGCTAAGCAGAGTTCTGTATATCCTATCTTCCATGGAAACTCAGGTTGTGGGTTTTGAATCTCTCAAAAGAGATTATCCTTTTTGTAAAGGTTTTAGTCTTATACATGCAGCTTTGACAAATGGGCAACTTGAAGAATTCCCTGGTTTTTCACTACATGAGTATTATCTTTTCAAAGGAACCAGACTTTGTTTGCCAAATACATCTTTGCGTGAACAAGTGACATGGGAACTGCATATTGGAGGGGCAGCTAGACATTTTGGAAGAAATAAAACCATAGCCATGGTTGAAGATTGATTTTATTGGCCAACATTGAAAAGAGATGTTGACAAAATAATTTTCAGATGTTGAACATGTCAGTTGTCAAAGGGGAAAAAGAAAAACACAGGTTTGTATACACCTCTTCCCATACCTCATGAACCATGGAAAGAGTTAAGGATGGACTTTGTTTTAGGGTTACCTAAAACAATAAGAGGGCATGACTGCATAATGGTTCTAAAACCACAGATGTTGTTCATATAGCTAAACTACTTTTCAATGAAATAGTTCATCTTCATGGGTTGCCTACAACAATAATTTTAGATCGGGATGTAAAGTTCATGAGTTATTTCTGGAGAACCTTATGGAAGTTGTTGACCACTAAACTGAAATTTTCTTATGCATTCCACCCACAAACAGATGGTCAAACAGAAGTTGTAGATTGAAGTTTGGGAGAACTACTTCGTTGTCTAGTAGGAGAACATGTTTCTAGTTGGGACCAGATTCTTCCAACAGCAAAATTTGCATATAACAGCTCAGTAAACAGAAGTACAGGTCGCAACCCATTTGAAATTGTGACTGGAATGCTTCCTAGGAAACCTATTGACTTGTTTCCTTTACCCTTGGCAGCAAGACCTAGTGTTGAAGCTGAAACTTTTGGAAGACATATTCAGGAGATTCATGATGAAATCTAAAGGAAGATTGCTGTAAGTAATGAAAAGTACAAAGCGCATGCTGATTTAAAGAGGAAATTTGCAGATTTCAATGAAAGGGATATTGTAATGGTTCATATAAGGCCTGAACGTTTTCCTAAAGGAACTTACAAGAAATTGCACTCGAGAAGCGCTAGACCATATTAGATTTTGAAAAAGACTAGTTCAAATACTTATATTTTTTATCTACCAAAGGATATGGGTATAAGTAATGTCTTCAATATGGAGGATCGAAGCCTATATGTAGGTCTTGAAGATGGATCTCCAAAAGGCAAAAATGATGCAAGTTTACCATTAGCATTACGAGTTAGAGAGGAAATTGAAGACATTGTTGACCATTAAATCATATCAACAAAAAATGAGGGATATCAAAGATACCTTGTAAAGTGGAAAGGTTGCTCACTTCCAGATTGCATATGGATTATAGATCAAGACTTCCAAAAACTCAATCTAGACCACTATGAGCAATTTCATGTTATTAACTCGTCGGGGCCAAGTTTTTCTAAGCCAAGGCGAATTGATACAAAATGGAAATAGCCTGTGAAAACCTATTAAAGGAAAGAAAAATCGGGATCCAAAGCCCAAACCTTAATTTGACATGATTTAGGTGAAGATGGGCTTATATGGGACATTCAAGAATCCAAATAAGCCGTGGGTTTAATTGTTCTGCAGCCCCTATTTGTTCTAGTGAAATGTCTTTTAGTTTCTAGTCAAGTGTCTTAAGTTAGCATTTATGAGTCTTGATAATGTATTACAATGTTAATGAGTCTTGGAAATGTAGAAGTCTCTATAATTAGAGCACTAAGGAAATGAGAAAATAGAGTAATATTTCCAAAAAAAAAATACATTTTCTGTTCTGTGTGATGCGAACCTTACTTGGGTGTGATACCTAAGATTCTACGAGTGATTCCTAGGATTTGCTAGAGTAATTCTAGCATTCTAACCTTCTAAATCTCCCAAAACCTACCTATCTATGAATTTTTCTTTCATTACACAATCTGTCCTACATAAAAAAAAAGCAACCAAAGAATAAGAAATAAAATAAAATGGGAATAAAGAAACCACCAATGGTGCTTCCATAGGATAATACTCATGAAAATAAACTTGAAACTGATAAGTTTCATTAACATAAAGAGTCTCAAGGCTTCCGTTGACATCAATAACCCATGTTTAACAAGCCCACACAAAACAATACTAAATACAAAATAAAAAAAACCCAGTTTTTTCCTATAAAAAAAATTGGAAGCAAAACCTTTAAAGATTATCAGTGACTTTGTATGTGAATCTGGTTGCACTCGACAAGTTCTTTCTGAAGCCTATTGCAAGCGATCTTGGTTAAAGTCTAAGCACAACAACAATGGTGTGAAAAAAAATTAATAAAATTACAAAAAATTAAAACTAAAGGACCAAATTAGGGCTCTACAAAAGCACATATATATATATATGTGTATATGAAAAAGAGATGGGTAAGAGGAAAAAAATACCTTGTATGAAGCAGCAGACGTGCTCGTCATCGCTTCCTAAGATTCTCTTTTATATATATATATATATGTATATATATATATATATATATATATATATATATATATATAAAGCTAGCTTTAGTTACACATATAAGAGTGTACTTATAAGCATTGAAGAAGAGCAAAAGGGTGACGATAGATGCATATCTATTCGTCAAAAGGGTGTGTGTGGTTTGTTTGAACCAACCCACAAATCAAGCGGAACTCTACATGCATGAAGTTCTCAATAATGAAATTTACGAGGAAAAAAATAAGGCAAAAGAGAAAATACAATAAAATAAATCCAATAAACACAGAGAAAATTGAAAGGAGAAACTGTGGCTTTTTTTGCAAAATAAGAACCTTCACAACAGGGAGAGACTCACTAGTTGGAATTCTTTCCATTGATGCCAAGGGAAAACCCAACCAAACTGAGGGGGAGAAGAAGGTGGCGATATTGACGGCGAAGTGCACAAGTTGGAGGAAATGATTTGTATAGGCTAGAAGCAGAGATTAGGAATTTCTGAAAAATTTAGGGCAAGAGGAGATGAAGTGCTTGCAATGTTTTCCACCTAATTTTAGGGTTTACACCAACACTTATACATGCCTGATGCGTTTTGGTTTGCAAAAAAAAAAAAAAATGACATCGTTTAAAGCAAAAAAAAGTTCAAAATACATTTTTCTTATTTTTTCTTTTTTTTTGGTAATAAAATTATCTGTAAATTATAAAATATATCAAAGTATATTTGTCACAAGGAGTATGATATAACGTTGACCAAGAATTTTAATTGTTTTAGTGATAATTTATTAAATTTTATCACAAATTACCTCCAAATTTGAACAGTAAAATTTCCCTCCAAACAAATTATACTTTTGTGATAAAGTGTTGCGACAAATATCAATTTATAGCTATTTTATCTACTCATCAAACATTAGTGTCGGACATAAATTTTTGACATTAAGTGTATGCTTTCTATGACAAATCGAGTTTTGATACAGAGAAAATTGTCACAAATTGTCTTTTTTTTTTAGTAAATTTGAGCATACATCAAATAAAATTTAATATAAAATCAAATTAAATATAAATAAATCTGAAATTTTAAAGAACATAGCCTAACTGATACACAAACAAAATCCATCCATTAAAATTAAAAATAAACAATTATAATTAAAAAAATTAAATTTGAATAAATCATAATAAAACTTAGCATATAAATGCATACAACCAACTATTTCAAATCCCAATAAAAGAAAAACCTATAAATAATTTAGAAAACTAAAAATACAAATAAATATATCAATTAAACCATGATGACATACCTTCAATCCCAGAGAAATGATCTTCAACAAAAGTTATATATATATATATATATTTAAGTAGGGCTAAAAGAAAGAATAATGTAGGAAATAAAAAGAGAAAAATATGTAAGGTTTTGGAGAGGGGGAGAAAAACAAAAATGTGAAAGAGGGTATGAGAGGAAGAAGAGATCTAGGGTTAAAAGGTGGGAGGATCGGTTTTTTAAAAGAAAGCAAACAACATCCACAAAAATTTAGGATAAATTTCTATTTTAAAAATTATATGAATAGTAAAATATAATAAGATAAAAGTAAAGGTAAACCAACTATTCAAAATAATAATAAAAAAAATAAAAACTAAAAAAATGACAATACGTTAGACTTTCCTAGAATTTGTCTAATTTGAATAATTTTGATAGTCAAACATACTATAACATGTAAAATAAATTATCACATATTTATGTCTACCGTTAATTAGAGAAGTAAATGTAAATTTAAATTCTAAATTTAAAATTTTTTATAATGAGTGTCTAAACCTTAAAACATGATAATTAAAAATAATTATACTTAATAATAAAGAATACATATATACACTACAAAAAAATAAGCTCCACCGACCAAATCTTCAACGACCAACCCAAAATGGTCACTAAAAGTAACTATCACCGACCAAATATTGGTCAGTAAAATGTTTAGTTGGCTAATGTTGGAATCTTTTATGGAAAACCTATTGTAACCAAAAATTGGTCGCTCATTCCAATCATCAGCGACCAATCATTATTTGGTCGGTAAAACATTTCGCGAGAAAAAAAATTATGCGGGAGATTCTATTAGCAACCAAGTTCTGGTGGCTGTTTCTCTATTTCAGGAACCAATAATTATTTGGTCGGTAAAGATTTTGACGGCGAAAAAAATTATGCAGGAGAATCTACTAGCGACCAATCCATGGTGGCTGGCTTTCTGTTTCAGTGACCAATAATGATTTGGTTGCTAACTACGAAAAAAAATAACTATAATAACCATCGTTTTAACAACCAAAGAGAATTGGTCGCTATAGTCGTCTATCACCGACCATGATATGGTCGGTAAAAGTGCTGATTGTTTACTATCATGGTCGGTAAAAGTGCTGATTGTTTACGTTTTGAAAATTATTTTTTAATTCTTATTCCGACCATATGTTGGTCGCTGTTACTAAATATTAGCAACCATACACCAATTGGTTGGTAATACTAATGGCTGAAAAATATGAGCGACCAAGGATTAGCTGCTGTGTTGATACTTCAACATCCAAATATTAGTTTAATTTGATTTGATTTTTTTTTTCATTTAAAATAAATTGTTAGGTTTTTTTGGTTTTGTATCTATATATATATATATATATTACAAGTCATACTTTTTCAGTAGCTTCATATAATAAAATTTGATTACTAAAAATGGTGTTTATAAAAGTAAGTAATGGGGTCCACATAACTGAAAGAAATTAAGTTAAAAGCTTGGACGACCATATACACAATCCAATACATTGAATCTAATCATACAAACAACTAATTTTAATTTTTTGTTTTTCCAGCAAAATTTGTTGAAATGTCAAAAACCAGTGTGACATAGATTAATCAAAACAATGAAAAAGGCCTGCATGTATAATTTGCAAGATTTCAATTTCAATTTCTTTCCCTAGAAGTGAGAGTATTTATTAAGATTCATCATACCAAAGTTAAAAGTTTTTACCACATTTGGGTTATCCCAAATGTGCAATTAATTCATTCTAAATTTAGTTTTAGTGCTGAATTGAATGGATA
The DNA here is from genome assembly GCA_007844105.2 of Rhamnella rubrinervis. Lineage (NCBI taxonomy): Eukaryota > Viridiplantae > Streptophyta > Magnoliopsida > Rosales > Rhamnaceae > Rhamnella > Rhamnella rubrinervis. The sequence continues at coordinate 11,008,484 of CM017577.2, forward strand.
ATTGAACCACCAATAAGGGGGAATAAACATGATGAACAAATTCCCCACAAAAAAAGAAAATAAAAAAGAAATAATGATAATAAAATAAACAAAATCACATTTAATTGGTAAGTACTAAGGGAAGATAATGAATGAAGAAAGAATGCCCTCACCTTGAGGAACATAATACACTCATGCTAATCACCAATCATTAGCTGATTGGATTTATTTATTAACAAATATTCATTTTACATTTTCTCCTAAAAATAAAATATCACAAAAAAAATGAAAAAAAAAAACCTGAATATTAATTAATGAACAACAATGTGGACTTATGATTGTATGCTTCAAACTTTATCTTCCCTGTCTAACAAAGTGCATCATTGTTAATGGGCCACATATTTGTCATACCATAGTCCATAATAAAACAAAAGCAGTAAGTTTAATTAAACTAATTTTAATCACCAAAAGTTTAGTTGATTACGTTGATGAATTTTTAGCACACCTCCCAACGTAAAATAAAAATAAAAATAGTCTTATATTTATTTATTTTTTGTTGGGAAAAAGACTGTTAATATTTAATAAAGAGTGTGACAGCCTCCCAACACAATCAATTCCAAGGTCGCACACTTTCTTTTTGGCCTTAAAGAACCGTTGCTCCAGAAACAAAGTAAACAGTATAAGTAGTAGTAGTCGCAGTAGCAGATGGGGATTAATTTTATATATATCGATATATATAACGAATCAATAATATACATATAGATAGATACTTAATTGATAATGTTAATAATATCGATCATTACACTTACATATGTTGACCCAATAAAATAAATATCATATTTATTTATATGTCACATAATTACATATATGCATATAGGAATGTCACAATGTGACATAGAATTGTGTAACATTTTATACATATATATGTGATAAAGTATTATAATATTTTATTACATATGCTAATATGAACACATATATATTTATTGGTATCCAATTAATTATGATCTACACATGCATATATCAATTAGATTGCTTTTATATTATGTACATTAAAATAATATATGCAAATGTATTATACAAATACTATATATATAGTTAATTAATTTGTTGTATATTTTTTATAATATAAACTCATTTCACCGACCAATAATGGTTGATGATGTTTTTTAGATTTGTTAGAAAAAGCGGGAAGCATTCCCGCTAATATTTTGGTAGGTATCACCGACTAATATTTGGTCTGTGATAAAATTGAAATGGTTGGTAACATTAAACACGTGTTTCACTGTAGAGGAGTGTCATCCCATACTTGGTTTTCCCTCTACCCTGTACCCTTTACTATTCTTGCCACCTTTTTCCCTCTTTCCTCTGCCCTCTACCATTCCTTCTTTCCACCTTCTACCCTCTACCGTTCCTTAGAGCCTACTTTGTTCACTCTTGCCTCTTCATTCCTTGTACCCACTAGTGCCTCCTTCCAAAATCCCCTTCTGTCTTATAACTTAAATGCCATACCCAAATTTAGTTGAATCGGCATACCCAAGTTCAATTAGCATCTTCTAACAAATTCAATTTTTATCATCATACTGAAAATGAAATATGCTTATAGAATGGTGATATCGGCCTCTTTCAATTGAAAAAGGTGAAATCTACTTACAGAACGGTGATCTTTATAATAATGAATTCAAATTATGTATGATTAATTTGTTGGTGGGTTTTGCTTTAATTAATTATTTAGTCAAATTTGATTAATTAACCTTACCTATCTCTACCCAAATCTCTCTAAACCTTCCCAAACTCTACCCATGTCCTTCTGTACCCGCAAAACATTATAAGGTTTTCAATGTTGTTTCTGTGGCACAAATGGCACCCAACAACCTAACAATTTTCATAGAATATTTGTGGACCAAAGAACCATCTTCCAGTTGAGATAATCACGTATTCAAATGTCTCAATTTCACCTGCCCATTCAGGGTTTCCACCTCCATTTTAAGTACTACTACTCACAGTGTCTAACGCGCACAACAATGATTGCATTTGGTTTCTTCCAAAAGAGTCTCCAACAAAAGCCATTGATTTACCTTTGACAAGGTCCAAGAACTAAATAGGATTAAACAGAGTTGGCTCACAATTTGTGGGTTTCCACCTCCATTTTAAGTACTCCGAGTCTGGTCTTCCAAACTTCATGCAATTTTGTTGGTCAAAGATCATCGACCAAGTGAGATTAGTATAAGAATTAGCTCCATTGGGATAGTAAACCCATTTACCTTTGAAAATGTTATAGCTATTTCCAAAACTAATCATGGGGTTGAGAATATTGTTTGTGACAGGCAACCATGGTGGTGAAGATGAAGAACAGGTCAACAATAGAGAGGGACTATGAAAATAAAAATTACAGCAAGTGCAAGAAGAACTTTGATGGTGGTGTACTTTAGTGGTTGGTTCTTGGCAATGAGATGAACCATCATGCTTGATACAAGGATGTATATGGAAAATTATATGCTTATATGCAACCATCATGCTTTTTTGGGGCTCAATTAGCGTTAATGAAGTTGAAGCACTGTTCGAGCTTTACAAGAGCATAAGCAGTTCTGTGATTGATGATGGACTAATAAACAAGGTAAGTTTGCTAAGTTTGCATTTGCAGCCAATGTCTATTTTATCTTGAAGGATTTATTTCTCATTTTTATATGCTTTTTGTGTTGCTTGTAACTCATTATTTTCCTTGGTTGAAAGAAACTTTTAAAGTTTCTTACTTACTGAGTTTTCTAAAATAAATGAGGTCAGTAGTGGATCTCTGCATCTATGTTGCTTGGATGGAGAAACACATAAACTTTCTGCTCTATGATCAATGATATGTTAAAAGGATAAGGTTATTCCTTCTTAGTAATATTTATTATTGGTATAACATGGTGATGAACTTGGAAGCCTTTTTAATGCTACTTCCATATATGAAATATGTGACAATGCTCTCCATTATATATTCCTAACATCATATTTATATTTCGGTTTTGGATTTTGAATTTTTGCATATATATGTCAGGATATTGGTAAAGCTACATGATATTTCAATAATTGAAGATGTTATATTCATATCTTAATTGGAAAATGTTGTTTCCAATTTTTTCTATTTTCTATTTTATTTTATGTATTTTTTGTACAGGAAGAATTTCAGTTGGCTCTTTCAAAAATAGAAAGAAAGAGAATCTTTTCGCAAATCGGGTAACATGTTTTGTTATTTTATATCACATTTAGTTTTCTTGAACTCTTAATGTTGATTGAGTTATAGCTTTATATTATTAAATGTCATTTCTTAAATTTTTATGGAGAAGATATCCAAGGGAGGTTAGTATTACAGGATTTTATGTTGCTAAAAATTAGTTCTAGTATGCTAGTGATTTTCCCATTTGGAATATTAGTTTTACAGTTTAATTGGATTCAACCAATAATTAACTTGAAGGACCTTCAGCAATTATTAGATCTTTGACATACCAAAGATAATAAATGGAGCTTTTTGCACCGATTGAGGCTTTTAAGTCAGAAAATTATTTTATTTTTTTATCATCATTGTGTGTCAGCTTGATGAAGGTTCTTTTGGCACAACTATATAAGAGCAGGGTAAGTTTAGGGTGATGAGGATGGTTTCAAACAAGAGATCCTAAGTTGGAGAAAATATATAGGAACAGTTGTTTTAAGCTTTTAGCTTATGGCAATACACACATAATAATTAATCTATGGAAACAGCATATTGATTTTTTTTTCTTGAATTCTAGTTTGATAACTCCTAGTAAATTTGTTTCCTCTCTGATTAAATAACCTGGAGACAACTATGCATGGTTAGTCATTAGAAGAATCTAAGTAGGTGTTGATTTTGTTCCACCATGTGTTATCATCTAGTCATATTTGGCCACTTTTATAATAAATGAAAATCACTTTCATAATAAACCTCTACCTAGCCAATTACATAATGCCAAGATCAATATGCCTTAACCGGACATTCTTATAGTGTTAATATATAATAAATGAAGCATATATATATATATATATATATATATATATATATATATATATATATATAAAGGTATAATATTGTAATCATATCGTTAGAACATATATTATTGTGAACTAGGATACAAGCCAGCTAGGTAGAGGTTTATTAAGTGCTGGCATTTAATGGACAAGAGAGGAAGGGTGGGTCCAACCCTAATTACAATGAAAAAGTCTTTCTTCATTCTTTGAAACACAGGTCCCAATACTTTAGGAATAATTTGAACAATAATGTGTTAGTGTTATTCGTAAATATTTTTTCTTTTATCATTTATATTTTTTGCTACAGAGTTTTTTTGTCATTTTCCAGATGAGCTTTTTTTATCTCTTATATATTTTGTTAAGGAACGATGAGGGTAACCATAGGGATCATACATTTTCCCACATATATGCACACCACGTGAAATTAATGCACTGGGCCTTGAGTGGCCATTATCTATTGGCCTTTTTAATATTTTAACAACCCAATTGATCAACTTATAGTATATCCCATGTTTTGGCTAAGCTGTGACTTACCATGTATAATTGTCATTCTGTTGTATACTTATTTTGCATACAAGTGTACACATATTAGATTGCATAATAGATTGTCGTTGTTATTTTGTGCTAATATAAATATAGAGAGAGTTTCACTCCTATATATAAATGTACACATATTCTACACACTAATAACTTGATACATTTTAAACTAATGGTAAAAAAAGATATTATATATATTATACAATTAATGCATTTACATATTATATATTTAACTATATATAGTAGAGACTTTTAATTCTACACTTTGATGTGTAGGGTATATGTCTACGTAGAAGATAGCATTTATATATGTATATATATATATATATATATATATATATATATATGTATTGTATGTATATTGGGAGTTTAGAAAGTTTAAAGTAGAAGCATGAGTAATTTTTAAAATGTTTTCAAAATTTACTAAATATTTTAAAATTATCAAAATACATTTTTTTTGGTATATGAAAACACAATACACTAATATATATATATATATATATATATATATATATGAAATTATTTTAAACAATATTTTTCATTTAGAGATCCATATGTCATGTCAAACTAATTTAGTTCCCAAAGTGATTAATTAATATTTATTATAGAATAACCTATTTCTTCGATGTTCTTTTGGCTTTCAAAAGAAAAAGAAAATATACAGGCAAATATGAGGTAAATCCAATAGAATTGGTTCATTTTTAAAATATAATGAAAATATTAAAACATATAGTTCATAGTGTGGAAATCATCCCAATATCATTTATAGTTTTACCAAGATTCAATTTTGCTCGCTTCAACTCCATCAGTATCAAATCTGGAGACACAGGGCATGGTCTTGAATTTCCCATCATTTGCTCATGCTTGTTAGCTTGACTTCTGTAATTTTCTCTATTCATTTCTTTGATAGCAGGAGCTGGTATATGTTCATCATAGTGGAAGTCTGGTGGGACTGTCAAGTATTTCAGTGCTTCTTTCTGGAGCTGTTGCTTCAATTCTTCCACAATTCTTTTGGTGCTTCCTAGTTCTTCTAAAATATCAAGTGTCTCTAGTTCTTTTACAATCAGATCCTTCTCCAACTCTGCTGCCTGTTCCTTCACTTTCTTTATATGAAACTCCTCACTATCATGTTGCTTATGGTAATGATATTCTTTATCAGTGAAGTAATAAAGTAATTTGCTAAAAAAAAATTTGTTGGTTTATTTTTTGATTTTGGCTTAGCAAACATGTAAGTTCAAGAAAGTTTATTATCATGGTTAAAACAAAAGGGATTGCATGTTGAAGATTTAGTTATAATCTTTCTTCCTATTGATTTTGCAAAGGATAGGGAGTTAAGTTCTTGCTCAGGGCAAAATCAAAGGTCTTAGAGCAGCTGAAGTTATGAAGGATAATGTGTTTTCTGTCTTTTTGAATTATAAAGTGGATTGTATGCATTTACAAATATTTGACTTGTTGGACATAAGTTACTAATGATTTACTAATATTTCGTAACAGATGCCACCAAAAAGAAAATCAAGGCAGGTGCCATCCATAGGCCTTTCAACTTATACTACTACTCCAAATTCCAATAGAACTCTATCTCCCCGTGTGCAAGGACATCAATATACTCAATCATCTTTGCTTCTTTCTACACCTTCTACAGCTCAATCAAGTGTACATATGACGGGTAGTAATAGTGTAGATCGTAATGATGTTACAAATACTAATGAGCAAACTACCATAAATGGTATGTATTTAATAATTAATATGGAAAGTCATTTTTTTGTGAGTAATATCTGTGACTTACTCTTTGTTTAGTCTAGACATGTTGCTGTTAATATCTATGACACATTTCTAACCAAAATTTCTTTTGTTAGTATGACACTTCATATTGGTGTATATGGCACATATGTTTAAAAATAGAGCATTTAAAGCTATGTATTGACTATTAATTATAAAATGTAATGAAAATTATCCTTTTGGTGCTATTGTTGTATTGGTTTTGTATAATATTATGCATTTTGTGCATTTTTTTATTATATTTATTAATTAAAAAGAGAAAGTTCCACCAACCAAAGCCTGGTTGCTAAAAGTACAAATCAAACCACTAAAATCTTTAAAGTGGTCGTTGATATATACCTTCACCGACCAATACGTGGTCGCTAAATGTGACATCCACGAATAGGGCCTTCTTCCACAACCAAATTTTGGTGACTAAAACATATTATCAGCGACCAATACTTGGTTGGTGAAAGATAAATCCTTGAGGTATCAATGACCACACGTTGGTCCTTGAAGGAGTATTTTCAGCAACCAATAATTGGTCGCTGGAAGGTATTATCTTTCACCACCCAATTCATGGTCGCTGAAAATATACCTTTACCGACCAATATTAATTTTCTCAAAAATTAATATTAATTATTTTAGATAGTATATAGCGACTAAATATTGGTCTAAAAAATGTTGATTTTCTATGGTCAAAGTTATCCATTCACCAACTAACTAATGGTCGCTGAATGTTATAGTTTTAGCGACCAAACAAATATTGGTCGCTATAGACATCCACCAATAGTGAATTTGCGACCATATAAAATTGGTCGCTAAAATATTTTAGCGACCAAATATATAGATTTACCAACCATTTGGGATGGTCGCTGGAGGCATTTTTTTTTGTTGTGATATATTTCATTTAATATTAAATATAATCATGCAAAATAAAAGTAATAATGATAATGATAATACATATATAATCATTCATATCATTATTCTAAATTCACAAAAAAAAACCTATTTATTGGATACTTTTAAAGTTGTTAGAGCACCTTTTAAAACGTCCACCACATATAACCATTAGTTGTTGTAAACATTATAATAAGAATAACATTTAATAACATTAAACATGCATAAGCAATTAACTATCTATTTCCTAAAAGACAAGTGTAGTCGTGTTCGATAAGTAAATTACCTTGATCATGTTTGATTTTTTAGAATACAACTGTATTTGTGTTCGACTTTCGAATGGATGACTATAGTCCAACTCAATTTTAGAAAATCTGTAACAACCCTTTACTCGAGCCTAAAAACTCGAATAGAGAGATGCTACTTTGAAAAGGCAGTAGAAATGAATAATGTAAAAGAAAAATTTTCCTTTGAAGCAACATCGGAAAACTGAATAAAAATTTTCTTTACTCTTTAGGATAAAATTTAAAATGTTAGTATTAATAGCAAAACCAAAATATTTTTAATCTCTAAGTAATTTCGGTTCTTTACACAAGACCCACAATGTAAAAAAAATCAACTGTATCTCTATCAGAGTTCTAACTTTATTCAAAAGGAAATAAAATGCGGAATAAATTTGTACTATTGCCACTTTCCGCCGGTCTGCCACGTTATTACCAAATTGCTCAAGCTAGGGTTCATAATTACCTAAACACATGAACCAAACAGGAGTGAGTGAAATACACCCAGTAGGTTCCCAACATGCATGTGATGATGCAATGCAATATGCTGAATGAATGTCAATAGTTATGAAAACCTCTTGTTCATTTCTCTTTTAAAAGCAATCATCTATGCAATGACTTTTAAAAACTCTTGTACATAGGACTTTTCACTTTGCGTAAGTTTTAGTTACGCTGGAGCTAGTTACCCATAGGTAACTCTAATTTTCTAAAGTAATACACATGCATACTTTCAAGGAAATCTTTACACATCTGATCGTTTAGAGGAAACGGTAAAAGTGAGTATGAAACCCGATTGCATCCGCATCATGCAAGTGCTGGGGTTACATCCTACACGCACCAATACGCTCATATGTGCGCGTATACTAGAATCCAATCTCTCCACTCACTATTCAGTGGGACCTCTACTAGACGATTCACAATCACAATCACATAAGATCCATCCATTTAAAACTTTTAACTGCCTACGAGTGCATGGCCATATCTATACAATGCATAACTTTTAAAACATGAGTTGGCAAGAAAAATCATTTCTCTTGTATATAACAAAACCTTCATGATGGGTTGCGATGCATGCGTATGTTTATGCCTTAGCTAGCAATCATCATTCTCACGCCATAAATATAAATAGCCCCAAGATATAAACAATCCCCATGTGAGAGTGAAAAATGTGTACACTATGAAATATTCTACACTTAAGCCATGGTAGAAATCCCCACTCAAGACAAAATCATGTATATTAATCTATATATAAGTTTATCCATATCATGCATAAATATAGGTACTACTTTATTCCCATACTTAGGTTAATAGACAACCAAACATACATCATATATATATAATTATGACTATCAAATTAAAAAGATTCATTCCATTTCAAAAATCATTTGAAGTACACATAATTGCACAAGAAAGTAATACAATCTTACTTAGATAAATTCCAGCAATTACAATCTATAAAAAATCACAACCTTATCAATTTAACTACTACAATATGCATAAAAATTTGAGCTTTACAAGCTTAAACATTCATGTAAAAACTGATCATAAAGCAACCTAACAATTATAAAAAAATTCTCATCTCCAAACAAATTTACAAGTTCCAGAATTTTCCAGCAAAACAAGCAAAGTTGTAAATATTGTAAAATCCTCATTTTAATTCCGAATTGGAAAATTCCAAAACTAACAAAACCACGACTCAATGAATTTAAAGAAAAAATATGAATAAAAAATAAGGAAAGATGAAAAGCCCTGAAATATCATCAAACCAGTGGGTTATGGTGCAAGGTTCCTCCCAGAATTTTTGTCCGTCCAATAATTTTGAAACATTTATTTCTCCCTCATCAAAACTCCAATTTCAGAAATTCAAAAATGAGATTGTTCATGAGACACCCAAGTTTATGCAGTAAAAATTTCAGTCTTTGGCTGATTGCTGAATGCTAGTAATGAGCCAAAGTCTATAAAATTTTTAGCATATTCCAGATTTACAGTTTACTCCAACTAAATGTAATCTTGACATGCCAAGATTTTAGGGCTTTTGCTCATCCACTTATAATAAACTTAGATCAAGTTAGATCTAGCATTTAAATACACTTTTCAAGAGATTGCAAGTGGCCCAAGCAGAAAAATAAATAGAGGAAGAGAGATAATCATGTCAAACACCATTAAAATCACAAAATCACCAACAATCACATAGATGGATTTGGGACCCTACCTTGCTTAGCCTAAAACCTCACTTTAAAACTTTGAAAAGCAAGACAAAAATACCCCAAAAAGCTGCTGGAAATTGCCGGCCACTAGCTCCTTCCTTATCCTTGAAGTTTCTCTTGTTTCCTTCTTAATACACTTGAAGATCTAGTCCTTACTCTTCTCCATGTTTCTTCTCTCCTCAAGAAAATCCTCTTCTCTCTCTCCTAAGAAGAATGGTCGGCTGCTCTAGGTAAAAAATGAGCTTGGTGGTTTGAAAATTAAGTGTTTAAAAAGAGTGTCCTAGTGTTTTAAGGGTAGGGTAGGTTAGGTTACTTTTGACTTAACTTGGTCTTACAAGTGATCCCCCCTCACTAAAGTAAGACCGCTCCTAGCCACACACGCCCCCAAACATAGTCCAGTCATGAGTCCCAGTTATCACACTGCCAGTCAAAGTGATGAAGTAGTAGGGTGGACTGTTGACTTTGACTTTGACCTTAACTTGAACTTTGCCCTTTATAAAAATAAACACAAAGAACACATACAAGATAGCGAACCACTCAGTCTTAGTCAACCAACACCAAGCCATGACACGCAGTCACCGGTCCTTATATTGACTTTTACCAGAGTTGACTTTGACCAAAAGTCAACTGCAAAATTAGTTGCGGTGGAGTTTTATGTTTTCAAATATAACTAAAGTTGTATTTGGCTTTCAGATGGATCACTATAGTCAGGTTCTACTCCAGCTCGGTTCAGTTTTTGAAAATCAGTTGCTGTGGGGTTCTAGTTTCTAAAATACAATTGTTAACTATATTTGGTTTTCGGATGCATGACTATAGTCGGGTTCACCTATAGCCCAGTTTGATTTTAGAAAATATATTACGGTTAACTTTGATTTTTTAAAATACAAATATAGTTGTATATGGTTATTAGAAGTTTTATTGCAAACAGGTTCGGTTTTATAAAATTAGTTGTAATTGAGTTAGATTTTTTTAAAAAATACAACTATAGTTGTATTCGTTTTTATAAAAGTTCATTGGAGTCGTATTTTACTACAGATGGGTTTGATTTTGTAAACATGGTGTGGTTTTATTTAGTTTTTTACAAAGAATAATACGGTCAAAATTGATTTTTAAAAAGACAACTACGATTGGATTTGATTTTAGAATAACCAACTGTGGTCATGTTCGAATTTTGGAAAGCCTACAGCTGTTAGGTTTGGTTTTTAAAATATAAATTGTCATCGGTTTTGGTTTTTAAATGGTTGACCACTATCCTTTTAGTTTTCTAAATTTTCACCACTGTCGATTTGAAGTTTTTAATAGACAACCGCTAATGGATTCGGTTTTTGAAATGTACATCATGGTCATGTTCGAGTTTTTAATAGAATATCACAGTTTGGTACCTTTCTTTTAAAAAAAAAAACTACGATTGAGTTTGATTTTGGGAAGATGATCTTCGTCAAAATTGGTTTTCCTAAAGATAAGTGCAGTAGTGTTCGATAAAATGACCACGGTAGAATTTATTTTTTAAAATGCAACTCAATTGTACTTGGTTTTCAGATGGATGACTGTAGTTGGGTTCTACTACAATCGGCTCAATTTTAGAAAATCAGTTGCGGTGGGGATTCATTTTTTAAAATACAATTGAAGTTGTATCCAGTTTTCGGATGGATGAATGTAGTTTGGTTCTATTCCAACCCAATTCGATTTCTAAAATCAGTTGTAGAGGGATTCTATTTTTTAAAATATTAATTGTAATTGTATTCGGCTTTCAGATGGATGGCTGTAGTTAGGTTCAACTGTGGTCCCGTTCGGTTTCATAAAATATGTTATGGTCAAGTTTGATTTTTAAAATACAACAGTACTTGCATTTGGTTTTGAAAAGATGGCTGCAATCGGGTTCTATTGTAGATGAGTTCAACTTTGAAAACGTAGTTTGGTTGGATTTGATTTTTTGCAAAGAATGCTGTAGTGAAAATCAATTTTTGGAAAAAAAATTATGATGGTGTTTGATTTAGAAAAAACAACTATGGTCATGTTAAAATTTTGGAAAGCTTACCACTATTAGGTTCGGCATTTGAAACGTAGACAATCATTGCTTTTAGTTTTTGAATGGTCAACTAGTTTTGTTTTGGTTTTTTAAATTTTCAACACTATCAATTTAAAATTTGTAATAGATGACCACTAATGGGTTCAATTTTAGAAATGTACATCGTTGTCGAATTTGATTTTTAGAAGAAAATCACAGTTTGGTTTAGTTTTTTGAAAATATTACTATTAAATTCGAGTTTTGAAAGATCACATGTTCGATAAGACAATCGTGGTCGAATTGAATTTTTTAAAATACAACTATAGATGTATTCATTTTCAGATGAATGACTATAATTGGGTTCTACTATAGCCCTGTTCAGTTTTAGAAAATCAATTACAGTGGGGTGTAATTTTTTAAAATAAAATACAATTGTAGTTGTGTTTAATTTTTAAATGATTGACTGTAGTCATGTCTACTACATTCCTTCCTAGTTTCAAAAAAATCAGTTGTAGTGGGAATTTCTAATGGATTATTGTAGTCGGGTTCTACTACAGTCCGGTTCAGTTCCTGAAAATCGATTGTGGTGGGGTTCTATTTGTTAAAATACGATTGTATTTGTATTTGGCTTTCGAATGGATGACTGTAGTCGGGTTCAATTACAGTCTGGTTCGGTTTAAGAAAATATTTTAAGGTCAGGTTCCATTCTTTAAAATACAAATGTAGTTGTATATGTTTTTCAGATGGATGACTATAGTTTGGTCCTACTGTAGTCCGGTTTACTTTAAGAAAATTAGTTGCGGTTGAGTTTGATTTTTGAAAAATACAACTATAGTTGTATTTGATATTTTAAAATGTTTTTGGAGTTGCGTTCGATTATAGATGGTTTTAATTTTGTAAACGTATTGTAGTTTTATTTGGTTTTTTTTGCAAAAAATACTATGGTCAAAATCGATTTTTAAAAAGACAACTACTGTTAGGTTTGACTTTAGAATAACTAAATGTCGTTATGTTTAAATTTTGAAAAGCCTATAGCTGTCGGGTTTTGTTTTTTAAACGTAGATCGTTGTTGGTTTCGATGGTTGAATGGCTGACCATTGTCCTTTTGGTTTTCTAAATTTTCACCACTGTCGATTTGAAAGTTTTAATAAACAATCACTAGTGAATTATGTTTTTGAAATGTACATCACAGTCGAATTCAATTCTTGAATAGAATATCATAGTTTGGTATTGTTTTTTTTAAGACTGCGATTGAGTTCAGTTTTAGAAAGAAAGATAACCTTGGTTATAATCGATTTTCGAAAAGACAAGTGCAATAGTGTTTGATAAGATGACCACAGTTGGATTCGAGTTTTTAGAATACAGCTGTAATTGTACTTAGTTTTCAAATGGATGATTGTAGTCAAGTTTTACTACAGTCCAGTTTAGTTTCAGAAAATCAGTTGTAGTAGGGTTCAATTTTTTAAAATACAACTATAGTTGTATTCGATTTTCATATGGATGACTACAGTGGAGTTTCATTTTTAAAATAAAACTAAAGTTGCATCAAACTTTTGGATGGATGACTATAGTTGAGTTCTACTACAACCTGGTTCGGTTTTTGACAATCAATTATGGTGGGGTTCAATTTTTTAAAATACAATTGTAGTTGTATTCGGCTTTCGGATGGATGTAGTTGAATTCAACTACAACCAGTTCGATTTCAAAAAATATTTACGATTGGGTTTGATTTTTAAAATACAACTATAATTGTATTTGGTTTTTGGAAATATAGCTGCAATCGGGTTCTATTGCGGATGGATTCAATTTTGAAAATGTGGTTTGGTTGGATTTTATTTTTTTACAAAGAATACTACAGTGAAAATCTATTTTTGAAAAGACAATTACGGTTGTGTTTGATTTTAGAAGAAACAACTGTAGTCATGTTAGAATTTTGGAAAGCCTACCGCTGTCAGATTAGATGTTTTGAAACATGGATAATCATTGCTTTCAATTTTTGAATTGTTGTATCCAACTTTTGGATGGATGACTATAGTCGAGTTCTACTGCAACCAGGTTCGCTTTCTAAAAATCAGTTGTTTTGGGTTTTCATTTTTTAAAATACAATTATAGTTTTAATTAGCTTTCGAATGGATGATTGTAGTTAGGTTCAACTGCAGTCCAATTCAGTTTTAGAAAATATGTTGTAGTTAGGTTCAATTTTTTAAAATACAACTATAATTGTATTCGGTTTTTGGATAGATGGCTGCAATCAGGTTCTACTGCATATGGGTTTTGTAACGCCCTACATTACTACATTTAATACTAATTTTAATTTAACTGAGGTAGTCTTTCTAAAATCGAACTTAATTGCGGTCTTTTAAAAAAATAACCAAACAATGATTTCTTTTCAAAAATCGAATTTGACCTCATTGTACATTTCATAAAGCAAACCCATTAGTGGTCATCCATGAAAAATCTCAACTCGACAATGTTGAAAATTTTGAAAATCGAAATGAAAGTTATCGATTGAAAGAACCCTACCTCAGATGGGTCTCACTTCGAGGAAATTCTACTAAAATTTTAGCAGAACTTCCTCTAAACTTGGGCTAACTCATTTGTACCTACATAAAGTCTTAAATCCAATCACATATTTAGTGGCCATAGCAAATGCCACTGGACTTCCCACAATAAATTTTTTTTCAAATGAGATATAATTTCAATAAAAAGAAATCAAACTTAACACAATATCGAAGTGGCACTGACCTAGGTTATTCTCATAGCAATCTATAAGTTTTTAGAATAAATAAATACAATAACTCAAATTGAAACAAAAAGAAAGTATTAATATATTTGCAATGAGGAAAAAAGGACTCAAAGATAAAGTGAGAATGTAGGTGATGCTGGGAAGTCAAATCCAACATCAAACAGCTGAGATTCTACTGGTAATTTTTAAAAAAAAAAAACCGAAATAAAAACTAATGAGATTAGTTCAGTGAAAAGATTCCTAAAACAATGTACATATATTATAAAAATAAAAGTAAAAAAAATATAATAATAATAAATACAACTATAATAATAACCATATTAGTAATATTGAAAAATCAAGTGAATATATTTGCACTAATTTACTTCATAAATGAAAATCAATGTATGCCAATTCATCTACCCAAAGTAATAGGGGAATGGGAGATTCGTAGTACTACTATTGACGTCTCAAGGCATAACATAGATGGGTGGTGTGGGGGGGGGGGTCGTCGTACAACCCTTGGTGTGGCAAGGCATAGCAGAGATGGATCATACACATTTCACATGTGAATACAGTCATCATAGATCTCATATATATTATCAATTGTGTTTGGCTAACACATGGCCTAATATCCAAATCCATGAAAGTTCACCAACAATTTTAAATGAAAAACAATTTACCTATACTAATAGTGAAATCATTCCAAAGCACCCATTTGATATCACAATAATCCATTAAATAATTATTATAATAATATAATAATAAATATATTTACTTCTAATAAATAATTTCATTTCCAATGTCATCACAAAATAAAACTCATTATTTAAATTTATAAAAAAACAAGTAATTTAAAATTAGTATAGATAGAATCCACTCGCAGATGAGATCACTATTGATCTTTAGGTGTGTCCACTCCCATGCATACACAAACTACAAACCTTCTTACTAAACCTTAATTTAGATAGAATCCACTACTTTGGTCGGAATCTCATCGAAAAGTGGTCTGGTTAAAGGGATTTTATGGTTTTGAAAAGTGGTAGACTAAGGAGAGAGAAGAAATAAGGTGGTGGTGCGATTCCCCAGCGGCAGCCACAGCGTCCAAGCGAGTAGTTGGTTGGATTGTGTTCGTCAGTAGTTGGGGAGGTTGGTGGGGGATGCATGGGGTCGGCTGGGTGGCAGTAGCGGCATGGTGGGGGTTTCTCCAACGATTCCAAGAAAAAAGAATGGAAGAAAAAGAAGAAGAGAAAGAGGATCTGTTGAGAAATGAGAGGGAAAAAGAACAAAAAAAGAAAAAAAAAAGAAAAGGAAAAAGTAAAAGGGTAGGGCCGATTAATTTGATTTTAAAATTTCTTTTATCAAAATTATAATTTTGCCTTCGGCTTATCAGAATAGTAACTTTCCCACCATTGCTATGAATCACGCATACCACCAATCTAAAAACTCATATCAATAAGCCTTACACAATGGCACCAGAGTCAAAATAAATTCCTCATGTAGCAAAAGTCAACTTTTGGAGTCATTTACTGTACCTAGTCAAACTTGAGTCGAAATGAGTTTTTACTATACAATTCTAGGTATCGATCTTTACAATCTACCATTTTAAAAGAATTTCGTCCACAAAATTCATACCTCAATTCTGAAAAAGATATGGATACTGAGTTCGTATTTACTACTTGGGCTCCTACGTGGCTTCCTCTACAACATAATTCCTTTATAAGACTTTCATAAGTGGAATAGTCTTATTACGAAGCATTTAATCTCTCCAGTCAAGTATCTGAACCGCTGCTCTTCATATATTGAATCATCTTCTATTTCAATCATTAGAGCTTTTAGAACATGAGAAGGATCATGAATATACTTGCGCAATATAGATACATGTAATACATCATGTATTCGAGAGAGTTTTATTGGTAGTGCAAGTTGGTAAACTACTAGACCAATCCTCTCAATAATCTCATTAGGTCCAATAAACCTATAACTTATTTTTCCTCTTTTCCTAAATCATATTACACCTTTCCAAAGCAACAACTTCAAGAATACCCAATCACTAACATCAAACTCAAGATTTTTCCTTCAATTATCTGCATAACTATTTTGTCTACCTTAAGTTACTTCCAATTTACTACAAATTATCTTAACCTTTTCCATAGTCATCTGTACAAACTCGGATCCTATAAGCTTCATTTCACCAATCTTATCCCAATATAAAGGAGTTTTACACTGGCTCCCATCTAACGCCTCGAATGATGCCATACCAATACTAAAATGGTAACTATTATTATAGGTGAACTCTATTAATGGTAGATGAGAGTCCAGTTACCTTTGAATTGCAAAACACAAGATCTCAACATGTCCTTCAATGTCTGAATATTTCTCTTTGATTGTCTATCTGTCTGAGGATGAAATGCCAAACTAAAACTTAGCTTAGTGCCTAAAGCTTCTTGTAAACTCCACCAAAACTTGGGGGTAAATCATGTATCTCAATCAGATACGATAGATACAGGTATACCATGCAACCTTATAATCTCTTTCATAAATAATTTACCGTACCCATAATTAAAGCTCCATCTCCTTTAATACTAAAATATGTCATATGCCCTATATCAACTTCAATTCTAACTTCCATAAGTTGAGAATAAGAAAATTGCGCTTCCAAGATTCGATCAATAGGTGTTGGCCGAACATGGAAACTAGCCAAAAGAACTCCAAAATCACCTAAATCGAAACTAACTCCCATTTTCCTTAACTCACAATCAATGACAAATGGATTTCTTGTACATGCACTAAAGAGTCTGTCGCCTTCCTACTTAAAGCATCAGCAACCACATGTACCTTCCTTGAGTGAGACACAATCATAATCTTTTATCAAATGGAGAGGATTTTTACATTAATGGATTGCATAGAAGCTCAGAAGGTCACTTGTGCAGCCTTTATGCTTAAGAAAAAGGTAAGCCATTGGTGGGATATGGTTAAGCAAGCTTACGATACTGCGGAAAATTCAATGGTTTGAACCTAGTTCAAGGATCTATTCTTGGAGAAGCACTTCCTGATTGTAAAACGGGATGAGAAAGAAACTCAATTCTTAAGTCTCAAGAAAGGGAACTTTTCTCTTGTGGAGTACAAGAGAAAGTTCGACGAGTTGTCCCGGTATGCACCACATTTGGTGGAAAGGGCTAAGACCAAAACTCTACAATTCCATTGTAGTTTTGCTCTTGCCCACCTATTTTGATATCCTGTAGTGAGTTCAGCTGATTGCTAGGGATCCCACCCATGAAGTGACCAAGATTACAAGGCAAAACTCCTCTACTCAAAGGGAGATTTGGAGAGAAGGAAATCAGTATAAGACAAAATTGGAAGGGGAAAAATGGAGTAACAATAACCAAAATGACAACCATGATGCCAACGACAATAAGAAGTTCAAGGTAGATAACAACTAACCCAGTATCCTTCAGTGTCAGAAGTGCGGCAGGAATCATACTGGAGAATGCTGGGGAAGGCTTAGAGTGTGCTTTGGGTATGGTAAGCCTGGTCACATGAAGTGAGATTGTCCGAACATCGAGGACAAACAGCAGCTTACTCGAGGTCGAGTCTTTATGCCGGTAAAGAAGGATTAACTATCATTGTTACCTTAGATGTTTTCCCTTTATGGTGCCAGTAGCAGTTGGATAATAGTTTTGTTTGATTGTTGCTCTTTTGTTTAAATGGTTCTGACAAAGTTTCTTTTGCCAATAAAGTGTTATTTCTATACTGACTAAGTTTGTACTCTAACTTCATAAATTTAATTTTGAGGATGAAATTTTTTTTATTGTAATATCCGTTTTTTTTTTTCGATACAGTCCAAAAGTGTTTGTTTTCATTTTTAGCATAGTTTTTATTGTCCGTTTTCATTTTCGACACTGTTAAAAATGTTTGTTTTCATTCCTGGCATAGTTGACTTGTGGTCAACATCAACCTTGGCTAAAGTTAAAGTTTGACCGCCACATCATCAATCAAAATCAAAGTTTGACTGCCACATCATTAGTCAAAATCAAAGCCAACGCTACATCATCATTTTTTAAAGATTTTAAATTGGTTTTCTCCACCTCCATGGTCGGCCACCCCACTTCATTTTTCAAGATTGTTTCATTTTTTTTTAGAGAAAGAGAGAAAATACAAGAAAAAAAGGAAAAATCAAGGAGGAGGAGAAGAAGAAGGAACTAGCCATCTTGTGGTGTGTAAAGTTTGTGGTTTTGTGGTTTTTTAGATGAGGTTTGAAGGTTTTAAAGCTTTGGTAAGGGTAGGTGTTCCTACCCTTATGAAATTTTTGTGAACTTAATGGTTTTGGTTTATTTAATGCTTTATCCATGTGAATTTTAGCTTGAATTATGATTATTTGTGGTTGTTTTGTTGGGAAATAGATTGTATGACAAAAGCCCTAAATGTTAGGGTTTTGAATGTAACACCCCTTTACCCGAGTCTGAAGACCAAAATAAAGAGATGTCACTTCGTAAAGGCGGTACAAAATAATAATGTAAAGAAAATTTTCTCTACTTAATGAAATAACCACAAAATAAGTAACCCTCAATTTGACTCCAAATGGGGAAATTCCAAAATTGAAATAACCACAACTTAATGAATTAAAAGAAAAAAATGTGAATTGAAAATTAATAAAAATTGAAGGACCTGAAATATCACCAAACTCGTGGGTTATGGTACAGGGTTCTCCCAAAACACCTATCCATCTAGTTAATTTGAAACAATTCTTTCTCGCTCATCTGAACTCCGATTGCAAAAATTCAAAAACAACCATATTCACAAGACACTCAAGTATATACAGTAACAATTTCAGAATTTTTGGACCAATACCCAAATTCCAATAACAGATCAAAGTCTACAAAAATTTCAGAGATTTTCTTATTCACAGCACACACATTTTCAATCAAGACACTAGATGAAAAAGGGAACCCTACCACTATACAATATTAGAGCTTTGATTAACTTTTAAAAACCCATTTCAAACAGCCCATCCATGAAGAAAAAAACATAAGAAGGGTAGATCTAGATTACAAGCAACACTAATACACTACTAAAACACTAGCAACCACATATAGAGTTTGGGTCTTACCTTCGATTAACTAAAACCCTTGAGAATGCAAGCCAAGAACCTCCCTCCAGCAGTTGGAAATGGCCGGCCACTAGCTCTTTCCTTATCTTTGAAGTTTCTCTTGATTCCTTCTTGATACACTTGAAGATCTAGCCCTAACTCTTCTCCCTCTTTCTTCTCTCCTCAAGAAAACCCTCTTCTCTCTCTCTCAAGAAGAATGACCGGCTGCTTTAGCTCTAAATGAGCTTGATGGCTTGACAACTAAGTGTTTAGAAAGGGTGGTCCTAGGGTTTCAAAAGGGTGGGGTCAAACTAGCCCACTTTGATTAAAGCTTGACCAAAATTCAAATTTGGTCTTGCATGTGGTCAGGGTTTCACAAAGTAAGACCACATTAAATTCAAACTTGTCACATACACAGTCAAGAGTCAAGAAAAGAGTCTTAGTCATCACACTACCAGTCAAAGTGATAATGTGGCAGGGCAGACTGTTGACTATTGACTTTGACCTTGACCAAAACTTTGACTTTACTATAAAAGGAAACAAACACACATAAAACATAGAAGATGATATACCACCCAGTCCCAGTCAATTAACCCCAGACCTTGACCCGACAGCCAGTGGTCCATGCATTGACTTTGACTGGAGTTAATTTTTACCAAAGTTGACTTTGACCATAAGTCAACTGTGCACAAAAGTAAGCAGATATTACAATTCATCCCTTCTAAAAAGAAATTCCATCCTCCAAATTAAATGTGAGGAGTTAGAGTATTTACCCGAATAGAGATATATACTTGACTTTCATTTCGTCTTCTTGTTCCAAAGTTGCCTCTTCGACCGCATGGTTCCACCAGAGCACCTTTACGAGTGGAATTTCCCGATCCAAGATCTCCACTGGTTTCTTCTCGTAAGTCAAGTTTTCATATACCTCCAGCGGCTCATACTCGATAACGTGCGAAGGATCATGCACATACTTTCGCAACATAGACATGTGAAAAACATCATGAACACTAGATAACTTGGGGGGTAGCGCTAAACGATAAGTAAAAATCCCAGCTCTCTCCAGTATCTCGAAAAGCCCGATGTAACAAAGACTTAACTTCCCCTTCTTACCGAACCTCATTACACTTTTCAATGGTGCAACTTTGAGAAATATTTTTTCTCCAACCTCGAACTCTAGATCCTTACGCCGATTATCAGCGTAACTCTTCTGTCGATCCTGTACAACCTTCATGCTTTGTTGATGGTGTCACTGGTTTGTTGTAAACCTTGGGTCTCGGTCGGATACAATCGACATCGGTACCCTATGCAGTCGCACAATCTCATCCACATACAGTTGAGCCAACTTCTCCATCGAGTAAATCA
The DNA here is from genome assembly GCA_007844105.2 of Rhamnella rubrinervis. Taxonomy (NCBI): domain Eukaryota; kingdom Viridiplantae; phylum Streptophyta; class Magnoliopsida; order Rosales; family Rhamnaceae; genus Rhamnella; species Rhamnella rubrinervis. Next base: position 11,029,353 of record CM017577.2, read on the forward strand.
TAGGCATGGGTAGAAAGTGAGCCGATTTTGTAAGTCGATCCACAGTCACCCAAATCATATCGTTGCTCTGCTGAGATAAGGGTAATCTGACAGTGAAATCCATGGCGATATGCTTCCACTTCCACTCTGGAATCAATAATGGTCTTAGTAAACCAGATGGTCTTTGGTGCTCAATCTTAACCTACTGACAAGTCAAGCACTGTTCCACGAACTTTGCTACGTCTCGCTTCAAACCAAACCACCAGAACATTTTATAGACATCTCTGTACATCTTGGTAATTCCCGGATGAACGGTGTACAATGGGCTTCCACTAAGATATCCTTCTTGATTTTGTCAATATTTAGTACACACAGGCGAATACCAAATCTCAACGTTCCATCACTAATGAGATTAATCTCCGATTTTTCCCTTGAATCACTTTATCTTTGATCTTCATAAGGATCGCATCCTTCGCTTGGCCTTCCTTTTTCTTGTCTATGATCGAAGGTTGAATAGAGAGTATAGCCAACATGGATGAATATTGATTAGGAACTAATTCAATATCCATTCTTTTCAGATCTTCCAAGATATGTGATTGGGTAGTGATCAAGCTTCCGCTGAAGCCTGCATACTTTCTACTCAATGTATCCGTCACTTTGTTCGCCTTGCTTGGGTGATAGTTGATTGAACAATCGTAGTCCTTTACTAGCTCCAGCCACATTCTTTGTCTCATGTTCAGTTCCTTCTGGGTGAAGAAATATTTGAGGCTCTTGTGGTCAGTGTAGATTTCTCATCTTGCTCCATACAGGTAATGACACCAAATCTTCAGAGCAAACACCACCGCTGCAAGTTCTATGTCCTGTGTAGAGTAATTGCGTTAATATGGCTTCAGCTGGCGCAAAGCATAAGTATAAGCATGAGCACACAACCCAGACCCGTACCCGATGCGTCATTGTAGATCACAAAATCGTCCTTGCCGTTTGGTAGTGTAAGAACAAGCGTTGAAATCAGCTTCTTTTTTAGTTCCAAGAAACTCTCCTGACATTTCTTAGACCAAACAAACTTGCTCTCCTTCTTCAACAGCTGCGTCATCAGCATTGTGATCTTCGAGAATCCTTAGACAAATCTGTGGTAGTACCCAGCTAAACCTAGAAAACTTCTGACTTCTCCAGCATTGGTTAGTCTTTTCCAGTCCTGAACTGCTACAACTTTGCTAGGGTCCATTTGGATACCTTTGCTCGATATCACTTGGCCAAGGAAGGTGATGCTTTCTAGCCAGAACTCACACTTCTTGAACTTTGCGTACAACTGCTTTTCACGTAGTCTTTGCAGTACCAGCCTCAGATGTTCTTCATGCTCTTCAATTGTCTTTGAGTAAATGAGAATGTCATCGATGAATACCACAACAAACTTATCCAGGTAGTCATGAAACACTTAGTTCATTAAGTCCATAAATACTGCTAGTGCGTTTGTTAGTCCAAATGACATTACTACGAACTCGTAATGGCCATATATCATTTGAAAAGCACTCTTCGGTCGGTCTTCTTCCTCGATCTTTAGCTGATGATAACCCGAACATAGGACGATCTTTGAGAAAATGCTCGCTCCTTGAAGTTGATCGAACTGGTCGTCAATTCTCGGCAGTGGGTACTTATTCTTGATTGTTACTTTGTTGAGCTCACGGTAATCAATGCACAGTCGTATTGAACTGTCTTTCTTTTTAACGAACAGAACTGGTGCTCCCCAGGGTGAAACGCTGGGTTTAATGAAACCTTTGTCTAAAAGGTCTTGTAACTGCTCTTTCAGCTCCTTTAACTTTGCTGGTGCCATTTTATAGGGTGCCTTTGAAATGGGCGCTGATCCTGGTATTAAATCAATGATAAACTCTACTTCTCGATCTGGTGGCAACTCCGGTAGCTCCTAGGGAAACACATCCACAAAATCATGAACCGTGTTAATGTCTTGCGGTCCGAAAGCTGACGATTCCTTGTCGTAAACACTAACAAGGAATCCTTGGCAACCTTTATGCAAACACTTCAGCACTTTTAAAGCAGATAACAACTTTGATTGCAATCTTGGCTCTGACCCTTCAAACTCGAAATGCTGGCCTTCTTCGAAAGTGAACCGTATCACCTTCTCCTTGCAGTCAATGCAAGCTCTACTCTTGGACAACCAATCCATATCGAAGATCACATCGAAATCAAACATATCCAATATCATCAAATCGGCTTGCAACTTCTCGTTTCCAAGATACACTTCACAGGATTTCAACACAAACAAGGCACACTTACATACTCTAGATGGTGTAGTAACACACAAGTCGTCCTCAAGATGAGTTGGTTCTAGTACTAGCTTAGACGCAAACTGTCTAGACACAAATGAATGTGTAGCACCATAATTAAATAAAGCATAAGCATCCAAACTATGCAAAGAAATTGTACCTGCCACGACAGTAGCATTATCTTGCTCAGCTTCTTCCCTCGACAATGCGAACACCCGACCTTGAATGGGTTGCTGCCTTTTCCTTTCCAGCTTAGGGCAATCTTGTGTCATGTGACCAATCTTGCCGCACTTGAAACATGTTCCAATCTTCTTCCAGCACTCTCCGGTATGATTTTTGCTATAGGATTGACAATGAGGAATGCTAGGTCGACTTTCATTCCCTTTAGGCTTCTTGTTGTCATTATTGTTACAATTGTAGTTCCACTTTCTTCCATCAGCCTTCCTCTTATGTTGGATACTTCCCCCCTAAGTCTTTCATTGAGTAGAGGAGCTTTGCCCTGAAGCTTTGTTCATTTCTAGAGTAGGATCCTTCACGATTAGTTGAACTCGCTGCAGCACCTCAGCATAGGTGGGTAGACGCAGCATTGTTATGGCATTGTACAGCTCTGGCCTCAGTCCTTTCTCGAAACATCTTACTTTGTATTCTTCGGTATCCACCAGATGTGGAGCGTAATGAGAAAGTTCGTCAAACTTTCGCTCATACTCCACTAGAGAAAGGTTGCCTTGAGTCAAATGCAAGAATTCAACCTCCTTCTCATCTCGCTTCACGATAGGAAAGTATTTTTTCCAAAAACAACTCCTTAAACTAGGCCCACAACATAGGGCTTTCTTCGAGATTATAGGCCTGCTTGACCATATCCCACCAGTGGCTAGCGCCCTTCTTGAGCATGAATAAAGCGCATACCACTTTTTGAAACTCAGTGCACTCTATTACTATGAAGATTTTCTCTAGATCACGGATCCAATCTTCAGCCACCAATGAGTTAGTAAAGCCCTCAAACACTGGACGATGGAATCGCTTGAACTGCTCGATGACTCCACTAATTCTGCCAGGTTGTTATGGTCCTTGGCCCGCAAGGCCTGCCAAAGCCTCAAGCAACTGATTGGCCATGTTTGCCGTGTTGTTCTCATTAGTGTCATTGACCTTAGTCTTCCACGAGGCATCTTTGAAATAGTAGCATACCATACAAAATAATTAATATAGACAAACAGAAGCATCCAAAATAGCATATATATATATATATATATAGCATTTCAATTTAAAGAAGTTTGTCACGAATTAGATAAACATAGGTAACAGTCAATATAGATAAGCACAATAATAGTTTAAGCACAATCAAAAGTCATAGATAGGCTACCACTACTATTACTAATAAAACAACTAATCTCTCCCCTTACACGTCCTCAGAATACTCCTCAGGGTCTTCTTCTTTTTCTGGGTCCTCCTCTTCCTCAGGATCCTCTTCTTCCTTAGAATTCTCTTCAACTGCAACTGCCTTCGGTGCACGTGGAATCTCAACCTCAAGATAATCCAGATGTTCATTGAGAGCTGTTTGCTCAGCCGGGTCATCCTGGTATCGATCCATGTACCACTGATACATCCAATATCCATGGTCTCTTTGGAATTGATCCAACTGCCTTAAATCTACATACCACGCCCACTCATCAAATAGGGGCACTACCGTAGTATACCCGCTCAGGAACCTAGCTACATCAATCGTCTTCTGATCCAGTTCCTGACTTAGTGACTCCTCGGATGCTCCGATCTACTTACACTTAGCTCTGGAGGATGATGTCAGGGTACATGCTATCTTACGATGTGACGACGTCTCACACAACATGACTCCTTTGCCTGGACATTGTTATGGCGTGCAGGATGAACCCTCAGTAGTCACCTCTGCCTGGTGACTATTGACTATTGACTATTGACCTTAACCAAAACTTTGACTTTACTATAAAAGGAAACAAACACATATAAAACACAGAAGATCACATACCATCCAGTCCCAGTTAACTAACTCCAGACCTTGACCCGACAGTCAATGGTTCACGCGTTGACTTTGACCACAAGTCAACTGTGCACAAAAGTAAGCAGATATTACATTGAATTTGTGGAAAAGGTTATTTTACATGAAATTTGTGTGAATTAATGCTTGGATTGTGTAATTGGTGTGGGGATCTTGTAAAAACCCCATGAAAATTACTTGATTTGGTGTTGAATTGAATGAGTTTTGAGCTTGTGAAATTCAGCCATGGAGGAACACAAATGGCTTTTTGAAAATGGTTGAGGGCATTTTGGTCTTGTCACATGAAATATACGTGTTCTGTATTTTTTAAATTGTGAAGGGCATTTTGGTCATTTCATATTCTTTGTTTATTTATTTATATAAGGAAATTTGGATTTTTAATAAATACATATATGTGAATGTATGCATGCTTTATATATATGTGTGTATAATTATATAAACATATATATGTATGTATTCTTTGCAAAAAATTAAATCCAACCATATAACATTTACAAAACCGAACTTATCTGCAAGAACCTGACTGCAAACACTTTTCCAAAAATTGAATACAATAATGGTTATATTTTAAAAAATCGAACTCGACTGTAATTGATTTTCTAAAATCAAATTGGATTGTAGTAGAAATCGACAACTGTCATCCATCCAAAAACTTCATAAGATTGTAATTGTATTTTAAAAAATTGAACCTAACTGTACCTGGTTTTCTGAATCCTAACTGTAAAATTTGAATACAATCATCCATCCGAAAACCAAAAATAACTATGGTTGTATTTTAAAAAATCGAACCCGACCACAATTGATTTTCTAAAATCGAACCGAATTGCAATTGTATTTTACAAAATAAAACTGCACCGTAGTTGATATTTTGAAACCTAACCGGATTGTAGTAGAACCTAACTATAGTTATCTATCCAAAAACAAAATACAACTATAGTTGTATTTTTAAGAATCGAACCCAATTGCAATTTGTCTTATTGAACATGATCGAACTTGTTTTTTCAAAAATTGCTTCTAACCAAGGCCATCTTTCTAAAAGCAAAATCCATTGTAGTCTTTTCAAGGACAAATGAGATGCTATTGAAGAATATCCTTAAGGTAGAATTATTTGATGTCTGGGGTATTAATTTTATGGATCCATTTTCTTCTTTTTTTTGTTTGAAGTATATTTTAGTTGCGGTTGATTATGTGTCTAAATGGGTTGAAGCAAGTGGCTTTGCTACTAACAATTCTCAAGTTGTAGTGAAATTTTTAAAGAAATATAACTTTACTAGATTTGGCACACCTAAAAAATATACATAAAACCTTTTGCAACAAACTATTTGAATCTCTACTTGCTAAATATGATGTTCACTATAAAATTGTTACTCCTTACCACCCACAAACTAGTGGGCAAGTTGAAATTTCAAATAGGAAAATCAAGAGGATTTTGGAGAAGACGGTAAATACTTTAAGGAAAGATATCCACTTTGGGCATATCGGACGACATTCAAAACTCCAATTAGTAAATCTCCCTTCAAATTGGTATATGGTAGGGCATGTCATATTCCCATTGAATTAGAACGTAAGGCATATTGGGTTATTAAAATTTTAAATTTTGATAAAGATGATGTGGAAAAGAATAGGCTTTTGGAATTGAATGAGTTAGATGAGTTTAGGATGTATGCCTTTGAGAATGCTAAAATATATAAAGAGATGACATGATATGAGGATTAATAATTAAAAATTTTATGTTGGGCAAAAGGTACTACTTTTTAATTCTAGGTTAAGACTATTTCTGGCTAAATTGAAATCTAGATAGAGTAGTCCATATGAAATATTACAAATCTTTACTAGTAGTGTCATAGAGATTACATAAAATAATATTGAGGCATTTAAAGTTAATGGCCAAAAATTAAAATCCTATTTTGAGAGTGGTGTTCAAGAGAGTGTTCTCTCTCTTAAACATTCAAAATAATTAGTTTAGGGTCAAACTATTGACCACAAAGAAGTGCTTCTTGAGAGGCAACTCGAGTTTCTTTATTTTGGCTATTGCTCTTTTTGTTTTTGTTTTAGTTTATTTTGATTTGTTCATTGAGTTTTGCAAGCAATTAAAGATGTTCAAGAATTCCTACAAGACCAGCCATATATGGTTGATGTGAAGAGAATGCAAACATAGAAAGCAATCCCATAAACATGCATTTGGCTAATACAAGGAGATCCAGCTGGTTCTACAAAGTTCGGGGGAGTTTTCTATCTTGTTTTTACATTTTATTCTATGTTTTCCCCAATGAGAACATTGTGCATTCTTAGTTTGGGGATGAAAAGCATACTTTGTATTCTTGTATTCTTTTAATTCTAACATGTTAGTTGCTTATAGGTTAAGTTTGCATAGAGTTTAGGTTGTGTTTCCACTGTTTCAATATTTTTAGAAAACAAATATTGTTTTTTTTTTTGAATAAATGCTTTCAAAATGCTAATGATAAGAGATTGATGTAGAAATTGATTGGTTTTTAGATAGAAGATTAGTTTTTATCTATACTTAAATGTCTATAGTTAAATTTCCATATTGATACTTTCAAAAAAAATTTTGAGCACATAATCTATTTTGCATGACTTAAATTGTGTTTCGAAGAAAATTTGCATGAATCAGAGTACCTTATTCTTATTGAACTCTAAAACTTGCTTGATTATTATTTGAGGTGAAATTATAAGTGAATGCATTACTAAGAATATGATTTAAGCTATTTTTTATTGAGTTTGAGCCTTGCAAACCTGCCTTTTATAAATTATTTTCCCTAATAACTTTATTTGAGCCTTTATTTTAGGATGCATATATGGATGCATGTTAGAGCCTTTTATTCATTTAGCTACAAATGCCTACCCTTACATGAGCCTAAAAATTTATATTTTCCTACCTTGAAGATTTTATTAAGAGAACTTAAATTGAATTGATATGGATATTTACTTGTTTCATTTATTGGAAATATATGGAGAAGCATGTTGGAGGAGGTACATGTAGTGCATCTTGGGTTTTCATTTGTAGCATGATTAACTATTGGTCAAAGTCAACTTTAGTCAAATTCAAAGTTTGATCGCCACATCATCACTTAGACTAGTGAAGGTTGTATGTGATTTGTCTATACATTTAGCAAGTGTTTTTAAGTGTCTAGACAATATTTTTATTGTGGTTTGAAAAGCAATCCAAAATCAGTGTAATTATTATTGCCTTTTTAAAAACCTTTTTACTTTATTATTTTAAATATTTTTTTAGAAGTCAAGTGGTATTTGAGCACCATGGTTGGCCACCCTTGAGTATTCTTGAACCTTCCATAGCCATTTTAGAGAGAGAAAATAGTAAAAAGAGAGAGAAAACCAAGGAAAAACAATGAAAAATATGGGAAAAGGGAAAAAGAAGGCTACTAATCATTCTAGGAGGCTTAGATCCTGTGTTTTTGGTGTTTTCAATTGAGTTTTCAAAGAAGAAAGTAAAGGAAGACATGTAGGTTTCCAAACTTTTTGATTTTCGATTGAATTTTTGTATTTTGGGTTTAAATCTAAGTGCTTTCATGTTTGATTTGTGTTGAAATCATTTGAATTGAACCTGATTTGGTTGATTGTGGAAATTCCCAAATTTTAAGATTAGGGTTTAAATTTTATATATTTAATGTTCAAATTTTTATGAAATAAATTATTAATTGACATGTTGATCTTACGAGGCCCTAAACAAATTGCTTGAATTGATGGAAATTGTGGTGAATTTTGAGCTTGTGAAATTCGGCCATGGAAGGACAAATGGTCATTTTAATTTATTAAGGGTATTTTGGTCTTTTTACAATTATGTGCAATTGTATGGAAAAATTAAAAAGTTTAATTACAATGTGGTTTCTACACTTGTGTGAATGTTCTTCTAAATTAGTTTAGGCTTACATTTTTTTGGGAAAATATAAGTATAAATGTGTTATATATATATATATATATATTTGTATATCTATATATGTATAATTATGAATATTTCAAGTGTTTAATTAATTTAAATATGTGTGAATGTGTAAGTGTATGTGAATTGTGTGTGTGTATGTGTATATATATATTTAAAGATATATTAGTTTACAAGGGTATAAAAGTAATTTCATCCCTTTCAAAAATGTATTTCAAAAAATAATTTTGGTTATAAAATACATTTCACAAATGCAAGTTTTACAAGAAATTATTTTTATTTAATTAGTAATTTAAATATAAGTATATTTGTTTTAAAACAATATTTTCTCTTTAGTTTTTATTAATTTTCAAACCCTAAGGGTAGAATGGTAATTTTGCTATAATCTAGTAAAATGGGAACTTGGTGTTACTACCGATGGCGAATTTGAAAATTCACACTAATTGGGTAAATTAGAGGTATTGGCCCATAGTTTTCTATATATGTGTATAACCGAGTTGGTTATCTTTGTGAATGAGTGTTGTAGTGATATGTGTAGAACGGTAACTGTGTATTAAATTGGTGAACAATCACGTGTATATACTTGCATAAAAACATATCATGAAAATTGTTGTTTTTATGCAAAAAAACTGATTTTCTGAACAAAATATGCTTTGGAAAAATGCAAAGTTAGTCATGGTCATGCATACTTAGGCACCTATGTGACTGCGAGACCGACCAACGACAAAAATGCATATGGGTTCTGTGAGGGCGCAGTTTAGCTGACCGACCAACCACTAAAGTGTATGTAGGTTTTGTGAGGGTGCAGTTTAGCTGACCGATCGACCACTAAAGTGCATATGTGCCCCATGAGGATACAGTTTAGTAGAGTGTGATGGAGCTTATACGATTTGTGAACTATTTAGTAGAGGGTCCATCAACTAGTAGGTGGGAGCTTGGATTCTTGTATGTGGTCACATGTGAACGTATTGGTGTATGTGATGACTGTGACCCTGTCACTTACATGCGCAGATGCAAGCAGGTTCATCCCCACTTACCCGTTTCTACAAAATAGTTATGTCGTGAGCTACTTTGAAAAAAGACAGTTGCCGACGGGGTAACTGAGAATGCTCGGCCAAACTAATGGGAAAGAGGGAAAAAAGTAAAGAAATAACATGATAAGTGAAATGACTTGGGTTTATATAGGGAATGAAGGAAGTGCAAGAAACAAGTTGATTAAGTAATTATTTATCGATATTTGATTAAGTTTTCTTTCTAAAATTTATACTTCCATATCCCTTTTCTTTTATTTAGCCCATACCTTTTGCCTAATATTGTAAGTTTAGAAGACCTAATAATTCAAAGTGATGAATAAACTTCCATTAGTGGAGAATAATAATTGAGTTAAGCATATGTTAGTTTATACTATATTTTCAATCTCTAATTTGTGTAGATTTATTGAAGGGCATAATATTGAATGTATTAATTGATTTGCATACACACACTTTGAAAGTATTTGATATGTTGAAGGGAAGATAGGGTATTGAGTTGCATGAATACTTTGAATCTATTTGAGAATTATATATTGTTATATTATGAAATCTTTGAGGCATTTTCATTAATGTATTTATTTTGTTTTAAAGTGTGACTAGTTTTCTTTATTTGGTAGGTACTAGAAAATTTTAAATTTGGGGGGATTTGAGAAGCCTAAAATATTTATTATTTTATAATATATTTTATCTTAATATTTGTTAGTTTTATTTGATTTATTATTAAAAGTACTTAGTTTTGTATTTTTTTATGTTGTAGGTAAATAAAGAAAAATTAAAAATTAACCAATACAATTTCAGTGAATTTGAAGCAAAAACCTACCTTGAAGTATTTGGCCACTAAAGTTCATGCATACATTAAATAAAAATCCAAACTTTACAATTTACATGGTTTTTATATGATTTTCATACATATGTTAGTTTTCATACATATGATTTTCAGCACTTAACCAATTAGGATCAATATTTTTCAAACTTTTCATTACAAGCAAAGCCAACTAACCACATAAAATTCCATACCCATAGGTGATGCAATTTTAGAGAAGAAGAAAAAGAAGATATTCTTCTCAAATCTCATGCATAATCTAACAAAAAAGTTATTGAACTTGCATTAAATTTCCACAATCAATTTATGCAAACCCTAGCTTTGAAGCAAAGAAAATTCTCTCTTGTGTATGTTTGGTTGTCTATTAATCTAAATATGAGAATAAAGTAGTACCTATATTTATGCATGATATGAATATACTTATATGTAGATTAATATACATAATTATGCCTTGAGTTGGGATTTTCTTCATGGCTTAAGCATAGACTATTTTATAGTGTACACATTTCTCACTCTCACATGGGGATTGTTTATATTTTATGGCTATTTATATTTATGGCGTGAGAATGGTGATTGCTAGCTAAGGCACAAGTATACGCATGTATCGCAACCCATCATGAAGGTTTCGTTATACTTAAGAGAAATTATTTTTCTTGTCAACTCATGTTTTAAAAGTTATGCATCGTATAGATATGGTCATGCACTCGTAGGCAATTAAAAGTTTAAAATGGATGGAGCTTATATGATTGTGATTGTGAATCGTCTAGTAAAGGTCCTACTAACTAGTGAGTGAAGAGATTGGATTCTCGCATGTGTGCACATATAAGCATATTGGTGTGTGTGTGTAGGATGTAACCCCAGCACTTGCATGACGCGGATGCAAGCGGGTTTCATACTCACTCATACTGTTTCCTCTAAGCAATTAAATGTTTAAGGATTTCCTTAAAAGTATGCATGTGTGCTGCTTTAGAAAACTAGAGTTGTCGACAAGTAACTAGGCCAGATTAATTAAAACTTACATAAAGTTAAAAGTCCTACATACAAGAGTTTTCAATGTCATTGCATAGATGATTGCTTTTAAAAGAGAAATGAATAAGAGGTTTTCATAACTGTTGACATTCTTTCAGCATATTGCACTACATCATCACATGCATGTTGAGAACCTACTGGGTGTATTTCACTCACTCCTATATGTTTCTTATGTTTAGGTAATGCTGAACCCTAGCTTGAGTAATTTGGTAATAATATGGCAGATCAGCGGAGAGTGGCAATAGTATTTGTTCCGCATTTTATTTCCTTTTGAATAAAGATAGAACTCTAATAGAGATACAATTGATTTTCTTTACGTTGTGGGTTTTGTGTAAAGAACTGAAATAACTCAGAGATTAAAAATATTTTGGTTTTACTATTAATACTAACAGTTTAATTTTATCCTAAAGAGTAAAGAAAATTTTTCATTCGATTTTGCTGCTTTTGTTTCAAAAGGAAATCTTTTTTTATATTACTCATTCACACTGCCTTTTCGATGTGACATCTTTCTTTTTGGTTCTTTGGGCTCAGGTATGGGGGTGTTACATAAATGGTTTGACCTGTTCCCTTGCACACTTCTCTTTCAACAGAATCTTCCTCAAAGTCTTCTAAACAAGTCGATTTGACCAACCCAAGAAGGGCTTCCTTGAACTTCTTTACATGAGCTCTTGTGTTACATCCTTGAGGCATTTGAAGTGGATCCTATGCTTAAGCTATCAGATCATCAAGGATTGTAAATTTTTTTTTCCTATACTTTGGATTGCTTTATGAATGTTTCTAGAATAGAATTATTATATGGTTTTTTAATTATTTGATTACATCATTTATATACGTGTCTTTAATCATAGATGTAGATTTCATTTAGTAGGATGTTTAGCACTTGCAAGGGAAATCTAGTAAAATCCCTAAGCCTATTTAATTTACCTATAATTTGTGTTGAGGTCTTCTTTCATGATCATAAGGGAACCTCATGTAACTTTGTGCACATGAGGAAATTGGCATCGGAGAACAAGGGAGGTGGTGGCATACCTCTTGGCAGATGGTTTTTCAAACCTTGTTGGGAGTGGAAGCTGAATTTTTATTTCCAAATTAAGCTTTGATTTTTATAGAAAGTTTGAAGGTTTCATATTATATTTTATTTATGTGATGCCTAATACATTCTATATAAATATGATACAATCTATTCATGCACAAAGCTTATTTTTGTCCAATGCAACATATTAATTTTTTTTTTTAAAAAAACAAAGTTATGCATAAATAGTAGGCATTGCATGTATAATAACAATTTCAGGTTAATTGGTTTTTAGTTTCGAATGATTATGATGCTTTTTTTTCTTTTTTTTTGGTAAATAATGATTGTGATGCTTTTTTTTTTTTTTGGTAAATAATGATTATGATGCTTGATTTTGGATATATTATATCAAATCATGTTTAAGAATTAGGCTTTACAGGCTTTTCAAACCATGCATATAAGAGTTTATGTAATGAAAGACTATTTTTTTAAAAAATTGATGTATGGATGGTTTTGGGAAGCTAAAATTGAATACAGGGTCCTTTTACAATAGTACGGTAAGGTTAGTAAAATCTCAAGCTACTAAAAATGATAGAACCATAAGACACATGTTATAGGTTGCTAAACTTTTGATGTTAATGATAATAATAATAATAATAATAGAAACGAGTAAATGACCACTAGTGAAAGAAACAAAGCAAATACATGCAGTCATTAACATGTATGGATGCTTTTTTTTTTCTTTTTTTTTTGTAGCTTTTTACTAGTGAAAGAAACAAAACAAATATATTTATACTCATTAACATATGAGTACTGCTTTTTGGCGAAAAAAATATAGGCAATAGAACTTATAAAATAGTCAAGAACGAAAGAGAGAAAATATTACTCTTAAATAAATATAGAAACATTGCTGTTTTAAAAAAAAAAAATTTGTACTGTATGTGGAAAATAGAACCATTAAAGCTTCCTCAAATGCGTTTGAACATCGAAACCACTTCAAATGTTTTTTAGGATAACATTGGACATTTTAGGTGGTGTTTGGTTGGTGGGATTCAAAATGGATTTTGGTTGCTATAAAACATTTCAGGGAATTGGCATTCCATTGGACCTCTCATTCCACCTTCCTTGAGAGCAAGAATTCTCATTTCATTTCTTAAATCATTCTATTTCTTTCTCCTCCTCCCCTTCATACTTTCTCTTGCCTTTTTTGTTCAACTCTTTCTGTTTCAAATTTCTATCATTTTTCTCTCTAAATTTTATTTGTTCTCTTTCTCTCTCTCCTTACTCTTTCTTCTTTCTCTCTCATCTCTCCTTATTTTCTCAACTTAGAGCTTGAATCAATGGATTCTTATATTTGTGGCTTCAAAATAAGGATTATAAACCCTAGGAGAATTAGCTTAGCTTATAGGCCGGAAAACATTAGTAATACATTAAGACAACCATGTTAAGTTAGTAAACATAGGATGTACATAAGCTTAGACATTCTTAATTAGGAAAACTGGTTTATCTAGGCTTGTACATACCATAAGTAAAAAGAAATAGAAAGCTTAATTTGTGAAATTATGAAAATTACTTCTGTTTGTTATGCTAAGTGGATAGGTTTTATTAGAAATTCAAAACCACTTGAACCATGATCTTACTGTTTAGTTAAATTTGAAAAATATGGCTAACATCCTAAAATTCATAGAAACTAATTGAGGAACTAGAAAATATTAGTTTTACCAAACTTTTAATAAATGCTTTATTCCTAACAGTTGTTTTGGTAAAAACTTGGGTTCCTTGTGACTTGGAATAGTCAAATATGATAGGGAACCAACTTTTAGTATCCTAGGTTTTTATTCCTCACATCTTCTTTAAAAACTTCACACACAAATTCAGTATATTTGAATCTATTTTAGTGTAGACAAACGTTCATAGAATTTAGAATATGCACAATATAATTAGGATGCATATTCTAGTTAGTATACACTTCAGCCTAAACAAGAGAATAGTGGTTAGTCCTACCACATTTTAGGTTGAATGTTATTTGGGTAACTTGGTTATGAGAAATCCAAGGTTTGAGGAGAAAGTTCATATTTAGGTGGTCTTAATAGCATTAAGAAGGTAAAACTTATTAATAAACAATTATCTTTCTTGAAAATAGGCTTAGTGGAATTCAATGTACTAAATGGATTATTAAAATAACAATATGTGGTTAATGTTGTGCCCAATTACATATTTGGAAAGCCTATATTATCTCTCCTGGATCTCCATAGCATTAAATTAGTAAACAATGAAAAGCTAAGGAGAGTTGGGATCCATAAAGGTCTAAAATTAAATTAAAAGGCATTAGATAGCTTAAAAGACAAGGAGGCCATATATAATCTAGATTTTGGAATAGTCTAAGCTAGGCCAATAATAAATTAAAAGTAGGATATGAACTTTATAGGAATAACTTAGTGGATTCCAATATAATTGTAAGCCTTTACATTATGTTGCCCTTGCTCCTAAAGTCTAAAAGGACCTAAATCATACACTTTTATGCCTCAACTAAACATAGGCATAGATTCATAGGAAGACATTATAATAGCCTAAGTTTGGAGTCCCTGGACACGTAGGTTGTTTAACCAAAATAATTATATTAATAACATGCGGAGAGGTAATAAAACAATCCATAGCATTAAAGTGATCACTTGATCAAAAGATCTCAAGTGTTTTCAAAGTGATTGTTGTAGGAGTATTGGAGTTTTAGAGCCTTTTTTTTTTAAGAGTTTTAGAGCTTTTACTTCTATACTAGGTATCTAAACCAATCTAGGACATTAACTGTTAAGATAGATTCTCTTAGAATAAAAGACATTGGTTCGATCTAGTACATAGGAAAATTTAATTCTAAGGGAATGAGCAAGCACTACATAAGCTTGTAGTTAAATCCTAAATTTGCTTGCTCAAAATACAAAACACCAATAATGCATAATTCTAATTTTATTTTGGAATAATAATTTTCAGTTATGCTTATTTATGCAATTTAAACTTAATCTAACAACTGGATTACACCAAACCAAATACTAATGCCTGACTATAATTGGGTAATTCAACGAATTGCATTTGTATTTGGCACGTACATTGTTTTTTTATTGGTATATCCTTCTTTGCACATTTATTTTCCCTTAAGTTGTATAGGTTTTAAGGTTGTCTTTAGATGTCTTGGAAATTTTTGTAACAAAATGGGGGAGAAAGGTATTGCTCTCTTTGTTGGTTCTCACATGCAGGTTAAAGGAAAGCAAGACTCATCTAAGCACCAAGAAAGTGTGCATGAGGCAATTTAACAAGGCGAAGTGTGAGCAACCATCGAAGACATCAAGAAGCAAGGCGAGCAGGTTTTAGTCTGGGATCTTAGACTTAGGGAGTGTATAGGCTAGATACTCACACACACATATGGAGGCGTCAATATCTAAATTTGTATATTTGAAATATTTTAGTGTTGTGTAGTGAGGTAAAGCCTTGTAATATAGTTTGGGTAATGCTGGACCAATGCTGGTCTGGTCAACCTAGTAAGGTGCCCCAACTATGACCGGGTTGACCGACAATGGCTAAAGTATGTAGAATCGTTGATTAGTATAAAGTTGTTTTCCCTCTAATTTCTTCTAATTTAAATACCCATTGGCCTTAGAATGACTTAGATGGTCTTGGCCATCCTTAGCCTTGCTTAGGCAAGGTTCATGGAGCTGTTTAGAGAATGAATCTCATTCTAAACCGTTGAAGATTGGGTTTGTAGTTTATCCCTTTTAAAACCATTTAGGAATAAATTTTAGGAACCATTTAAAAACCAAGGTTGGAAAGGCCACTTTGTGGCTTAATGAGAAAAGCCTGAAGTGTTGGCTTGAGTGTGTGAGCTTGATAGGAATTGGATTAAGGTTATAGGTGAATTAATGAATACTTTTAGAATAGGTTTCTAGTTTCAGTCTTTAGAAAAGTCTAGGCTTAAACCCATTAAGGTTTTTGGGTGAATCATAAAGCCGTTAAAAGTTTTAGTGGAGTCCCCACAAGTTGTGGGTGTGGACCACCAAACCCCTTAAAATTTTGCTTGAATGTATAAATTCGTGTATATCTCAATATAAATTGGAAGAATACGTATGCTCTTGGCTTAATATTTATGAAAATGCCATGACGTGAATATGCTTGCTAAGAACTTAAACTTGGTAGATGTCAAGAGTATGCATATGAGCATAATTGATACAATAACATAAATATAAAAACAAGTAATGATTTACTTGAATGTACAAAATAGGATTAAAACATGCAACAAGTCTTATAGTCTTTGTAGGCTTGAACTTTCAATTTTTTAATGAGCTTAAACGATTATCACACTAGAGCATAACTCTTAGATATTTAGTATACGAGTCAATAATAAATTTGTAAAGCATAATACAGTTGGGAAATTAAATGAGCACTTAGAATTCTAACCACATAAAGAGAATATAGTAACTCTAATTACTTAGGTCAACAATGATAGCATTAAAAGGAAAAAATCGTTAATTTTCCTATTCCCCCTTCCCCCCTCATAGGATAAAATTTCAATTGATATTAGAGTAGATGCACACAACCACAGTTTAACTTAAAAACTTGTGGAAAATCAAATGCATAAAATTCTAAAATCTTTGTTGAACAAAATTTTGAATTAGTACACAAGTAGGTTGGATTAGAGTAGAGACCTAGTGAGAATATGTAGTCTTGTGTGTCTAATCTTGTTTAGATTCTAAATAGATTTTAAGGTCACCATTTTGGTTCGTTAAGTGCTAAATCAATTTGGGGTACACTAAATTACCAGGCTTATAAGGTGAAAACCAAAACTTTAGAATCCTAGATATCACTAAGAGATTTATAAGAAAATCATTTGAGATTTGATAGCACTTTATTTGATGATCCCTTGCTTGAGATTACTTAAAAACTAGAATTTGCATTTGTAGTGTCAATTTTAAAATTGAGCTAAATAAAATGGCAAACTTATTAAAAGTATTTGGATGTGCCTTGTGTATCTAATCTTGTTTAGATTATAAATAGATTTTAAGGTCACCATTTGGTTCGTTAAGTGCTAAATCAATTTGGGGTACACTAAATTACAAAGCTTATAAAATGAAAATCAAAACTTTAGAATCCTAGATATCACTTAGAGATTTATAAGAAAATCATTTGAGATTTGATACAACTTTATTTGATGATCCCTTGGTTGAGATTACTTAAAAAAGCATTTGTATTGTCAATTTTAAAATTGAGCTAAAGAAGAAGGCAAACTTATTAAAAGTATTTGGTTATGCCTCCCCACCCACCACCACCCCTCCCCCCACCCCCATGGCATTTTTCAGTATGAAAAATATGTTTGGCAAAAATAGAACGTTTTCCAAAATAGCGTTTTACAATTTGTTTGCCAAAAATTCAAAATGTTTTCTTGAATAAAAAAAAAGCACTCTAGGTGCTGTTCAATAAAAAAAAATAACAAAAAAGAGGGGGTTTTTCATTTTTAAAAACAACATTTAATGATTTAATAAAAATTTAAAAAAAAAAAGAAAAGAAAAACTAAAAGTACCTTATTTAGCAATTGTTTCATTAAAATATTTTTTTTTTATTAAAGTGATGTAGATTTAAAAGAACTTTTTAAAAAATCACATCCATTAACTATGAAAAACATCCTTTTGAGTTGATTAGGCATTTATTGAGGCTTTTGAAAAATTAGGAAATAAGATTATTATTTGAATCCCAATGTTAAAAGACCTATTAATCCACATTATTCTTAAAATAGTGTGCCTTATTCTAATTAGGAATAATCCTTTAGCACATATATGAAGCTCCACTTTCTATCGATAAGAAATGACTTAACAGTGGTTAGTTTCTTTCCATGGCTTTCATGTATTTAACACGAAGCTAAGCAGGATTAGTTTTTATGTAGGTAAAATTTAGCTTAAGATAAGAGGGTAGAAGTACTTTATCAATTATTTGTGTGCAAAAAAAAATGGGAATATAATTTTGTGATCTTAGTGGCAAAGAATGTCACTTTAAGATGAGTGTAAAATAAGGAGCAAATTAATGCATGCTTATGCAACATCTTCCAAGGAAACTAAAGAGTATAAATAGGTACAATCAAAGCCTAGTTTTCCTAAATTAAGACTCACACAACTTTGCAATGAGGTGTGATTTTGCTCATTTATGATTTAGCCAATCTAAGAGGTCTAGATTAAAGGGAGCCTTTTTTTAATTTTTTTTTTTAAAAAAAAGTCCAAGTTTGTTGCATGAGGAGAATGAAAAATGCCAAACCAAAATGTGAGATAGATTAGATCAATACCTACAACATTGTAGTAACACAGGTTTTGCATTAACATATTTGCTTATCTAAGAACCTCTTACAAAAATTAGGTATATTTAAAGGTATTTTAGTTTAGACAAATGTTCTAGGATTGATTGTGTAAAATATAATTAAGATGCACATTCTAGTTTGTACACACTTAAGGCTAAACAAGAGTATAGTGGTTAGTTCTACCACATTTTATATGGAGTATTATTTTGGGCAACTTAAATATGGGAAATTGGTGGAGATGTTAGAAGGGCCATAATGCTACACAAAGAACTAGGCCAGCCGAGGCTAGAAGGGTGGCTTTCATTTGCTTGCATGGATAGTATGCAGCATGCAAAAGCTTTGGAACCACAATCCATTCACTAAGGAACAATCAATTGCCACCTAGATGTTGACTTGGAAGGTAAAATCAATTTAGGTGTTGGTGAGATTTGAAGGAGATTTGGCATTTCAATTAGGAAGTTTGAATAATTTAGTGTGAATTTTGATTTGTTTTAATATTGGGATTTGATTGCTAGAGATTATGAAAGGCTATAGAAAGTTTGCAACTTTGTATTATAATCATTATACAATTTTGGGTAATTTGACAAAATGCCCATGCGCTCAAAAATTTTTGTACAAATAGACACATATTAATTTTTTTTGAAAAATACACATCATTAGTTGAAAAAAAACCTTAAACTTTAATACTCACATCTATATTATTATTATTTTTTATTTTTTTATATTTTTGTCTCTTTATTTTCTACTCCTATGATTTTTATTAATTTTGTGACATATTTTTCTATCAAACTACATCTATTTATGAGCATTTTGGTTTTTAAATCAAGTAATTTCGTTAAGTATTGAATGAGATATGATTTTTATAAGTTCTTAAACTATCCAGATTTTATTCTTCTTCCTTTTTTTTTGTTTCCTTTTATCTTTCTTTTCTACTTTTATGATTTTTATTTATTTTGTAATATTTTTTTTTTTGTAAAACTAGATCAAGTGGTGAGAATTTTGGTTTTTGAATCAAGTCATTTAGATAAGTATTGAATGAGATATAAATTTTACAAATTCATTAGTTTGTTTAAAAAAATATATTAATTTTTTGCTAGGCCCACTCATTCTTGGCGAGACCCACCCAAAATGAGCGGGTTTCGCTGAAAATGGGTGGCCGGTTCTCACCATGAATGGGCGGGGGGCCTCGCCAAGAATGGGCAGGTCTTGCCCAAAATTGATATTTTTTTTAAAAAGACTAATGAATTTGTAAAAATTATATCTCATTCAATACTTATCCAAATGACTTGATTCAAAAACCAAAATGCTCATCACTTGATCTAGTTTTACAAAAAAAAAATATGTTACAAAATAAATAAAAATCATAGGAGTAGAAAAGAAAGACAAAAAAAATAAAAAAATAAGGAAGAAGAATAAAATCTGGATAGTTTAAGAACTTATAAAAATCATATCTCATTCAATACTTTACGAAATTACTTGATTGAAAAACCAAAATGCTCATAAATCGATGTAGTTTGATATAAAAATATGTCACAAAATTAATAAAAATCATAGGAGTAGAAAATAAAGAGACAAAAATGTCAAAAAATAGAAAAAATAATAATATAAATGTGAGTATTAGAGTTTAAGGGTATTTTTATTTAATGGTGGGTATTTTTCAAAAAGAATTTGCGCATGCCTATTTGTACAAAAATTCTTAAGCACATGAGCATTTTGTCAAATTACCTTACAATTTTCAACTGAACTAAAGCTTATGCTTTTTCATTTTTTGTCAAGAATTAGCCGGAGTTAGTCTTGATTTTCATTGAAAGACATCCCAATCTGTGGAGTGGAAGCCAAGAATAAAGATCATGGCTGATCAGTAACCAATACATAGGAAAAGGATTCAGATTGTTGAAGCCATGAGGGAGGCACAACAAATTAGTACCAATGAGTGGCTTGGAAGGAGAGAAGCTGTGTATGGAGAAGGAATAGGCCATAAAAGAAGAGTTGAGGAACACCTTAGTCCCATGGGTTCTGTTAAATCTAGGAGGAGCCAATCCAATGAGAGGGTGGAGGATTCAAAGTCATGTAATAAAGTTTTTTCATGCAGTGTGAAGAATCAATTGACGAGAGTGAAAGAGAAGAACAAAATAGAAGGGAGAGAAGTGGTGCTCATGATAGAAGGGAGAGAAACCACTAAACTAAGGATGGACTTTTCAAAATTCAATGGTAAAGACTCAAGCATTCTAGGCAAGTAGGGTGAGTGAGACTTAAGTACAATCATATAAAGGACCATGTTAAGGTGCCCTATGTTGCCTACTTCTTTGAAAGGTAGGCCAACTACTAGTGGCAATGGATAAGAAGACTTATAAAGCTCAAATGGGGAGTTAAGGAGCTTAATGGGAGATTTATACCAACTGAGTATATGGACTACCATGAGATTCTTTCAAAGATCAAGCAAATAAGATTTTTAAGGGATTATCAAAAGGACTTTAAGTATTTATCTAAAAAGGTGAATGGGTAGTCGAAGAAAAACCCTTCATTGGGTCTTTATGGGAGGCTTGAAGACTTAATTGGCAAAGGAGGTTAAGTTTAGGAAGCTAAAGACCTTGATGCAAGCCTTGGAGGTTGAACGAATTAAGGAAGATCAACTCCAAGATTTAAGGAAGAATAGCCACAATAAGGTAAGGAAGCATCCTCCAATGGTTTATAAGTTTGGTGTAAACAAAACTTTTAGCATGCATATGAGCTTTTCACCAGGAGGCCCTAGTGGAGATGCACTAAGTGAAGTTAAACAACTTTCCATGGGAGTGAAAAGGCTTTCATGGGAGGAGATGTAACACCAAAGAGAGAAAGGACTTTGTTTCAGTTGCAATGAAATATTCATATCAGACCACAAATGCAAGATGAAGCAAATTTTTCTCATTGCGCCAGAGTTAAAGGAGGAAGAAGACTTGGAGAAAAGATAGCAAGTAAGACATGGAAGAACAAGGAGAAGCTGAGGGAGGAGACCTTTACATTACTATCCATGCATTAGCGGGTTTCATGGGACCTAGAATATTGAGGAAACAAACCCATATTGGCATTTTTAAAAGTAAAGATTCTTATTGATAATGGTTCATCCTTAAACTTATTAACTCTAAGTTGGTTGACAGCTTGAGATTATCTATCAATCCATTTGAGGTCAAGGTAGCTAGTGTGTAATATCTGCTTACTTTTGTGCATAGTTGACTTTTGATCAAAGTCAACTTCGATCAAAGTCAACGTATGGACTGTTGACTGTCGGGTTAAGGTATGGTGTTGGTTGACTGGGACTGAGTGGTATGTGATCTTCTGTGTTTTATGTTTGTTTGTTTCCTATTATGGTAAAGTCAAAATTTTGGTCAAGGTCAAAGTCAACAATCAACAGTCCACCCTACCACATTATCACTTTGACTGGCAATGTGATGACTGGGACTCTTTTCTTGACTCTTGACTGTGTATGTGGCAAGTTTGTTTTTGATGTGGTCTTACTTTGAAAAAGGAGGGGACCACATGCAAGACCAAGTTTGAATTTTGTTAAGCTTGGGTCAAAGTGGGTTAGTTTGGCCCCACCCTTTTGAAACCCTAAAGCCCACTTTAAAAACAACTTTATGATAAGAAGAAAAACCTTATTGGGAGCTTGTGCTACCGTCAACCATAGAGATAGAGAGAGAGAAGAGCTTTGGAAAAGAGAAGGAGAAGAATGAGCTAGTGCTTCAAGCTTTCAAGAGAGGAAATCAAGACAACTTCAAGGAACAAGAGGAGAGCAGCTGGTTGGCCCTTTTCAGCATTTTTTGTAAGGGTTTTGTCTTGTATTCTCAAGGCTCTAAGAAGGGTTTTAGCTAATCTAAGGTAGGATCCAAACTATACTTGTGTTTGCTAAGTGTTTGATAGTGTATTAGTGTGTTTGTGACCTAGATCTATCCTCTTTATATATTTTCTTCATGGATCTACTTGGTACCACTTAAAAATTTATGAGATGGGTTTTAAAGTTAATGAAAACCTAATCTTGAATGGTAGTAGGGTCCCTTTTGCATCTAGTGTTTTGATTTGAAAATGTATGCTGTGAATAAGGAAATTCTTGAAATATTTATAGATTTTGGATTAAAACTGGCATTTGGATATTTGTCCAAAAATTCTAAAATTTTTAATTCATATACTTGAGTGTCTTGTGGTCATGCTCGTTTTTGAATTTCTACAATCGGAGTACAGATGAGGGAGAAAGAATTGTTTCAAAATTACTGGACAGGTAGATATTTTAAGAGAACCCTGCACCATAACCCATGGGTTTGGTGATATTTTAGGACCTTCTAGTTTTACTAATTTTTTACTCATATTTTTTTCTTTTAATTCATTAAGTTGTAGTTATTTTGGTTTTGGAATTTCCCCATTTGGATTTGAATTGAGGATTCTATAATTTTTACAAGTTTATCTATTTTTACTGGAAAATTCTGAAACTGTAACTGTTTGTGACGAGATTTTTTGTATATGATTTTGAGCTATGTTAATTGTTGTTTCTTGCTAGAAATTTTGAACTAAAGTGAACTGTATATGACCAGCTATTTGTATGGTTATAATAAACTAAGTAAAGGCATTAATGTGACTAGTTTAGGGCTTGGATTTAAATCAATTCCATGACTACTTTGTCTCAAACCAACTTTGATATTTATTTAGCTGTGTAAACTAATAAAGTATGATATTTTGTACTTCTTATCTTGGTCAATTTAGTGAGGTTACAATTTATTTATAAAGTATGATTGCTGGAATTTGAGTTAAGTATGATTATATTTGCTTTTGTTTACAAATAGAATGCTATTTGGAAATGGTTTTTTCGGAAATGAATGGGTCTACTTGTGTGGATATATTTGTATGAATCTATATATATATATATATATATGTATGTATATAGATAGATTTGCATATAGTAAATAATAACTTGAGTTATTAGAATGAATTGATACCTATGGTTTTGCATGATAAACTTATATATATATATATAAGTATTTATATGCATGTGTTGTCTTGCATATGAGAGTTAATTGCATTTGAAGCGATGTATATTGATGACATGGGAATGGTGTTTGCTAACTATGGCATAACCATAAGCATGCATTGCAATCCATCATGGAAATTTTGTTATACGCAAGAGAAACTATTTTATTGTCAACTCACATTTTAAAAAGTTATGCATTGTATAGACATGGCCATGCACTTGTAGGCTTTTAAAGCTATAATGAATGGAGCATATGTGTTAAAGTTTGTGAATCGTTTAGCAGAGGTCCCACTAACTAGTAAGTGGAGAGATTGGATTCTCGCATGCGCGCACATACGAGCGTATTGGTGCGTGTAGAGGTTATAACCCCGGCACTTGCATGATGCAGATGCAAGCGGGTTTCATCCCCACTCATGCTGTTACCTCTAATCAATTAAATGTGTAAGGATTTCCTTGAAATTTTGCATGTGTGCTGTTTTGGGAAGTTAGAGTTGCCAACGGGTAACTAGCTCCAGCGTAATTAAATTTTATGCAAAGTACATATAAGAGTTTTAAAAGTTATAGCATAAATGGTTGCTTTTGAAAAGAGAAACGAACAAGAGGTTTTCATAACTGTTGACATTCCTTCAGCATATTGCACCGCATCATCACATGCATATTGGGAACCTACTGAGTGATTGTCACTCACTTCTATTTGTTTCTTGTGTTTAGGTAATCCCAAACCCTAGTCGAACAAATTGACAATGACGAAGCAGACGGTAGAGGGTGGCAACAGTACAAATTAGTTGCGCAGTTTTATTTCTTTTTTAATAATACTAAAACTCTGATAGAGATACAATTAATTATCTTTACATTGTGGGTCTTGTGAAAAGAACCTTGTTTTTCAGTGTTTAGAAATATTTTGATTTTGCTATTAATACCAACGGTTTAATTTTATCCTAAAAAGTAAAGAAAATTTTATTCAATTTACGGTTATGTTTCAAAAGGAAATTTTTTTTATATTATTATTTTGTATCACCTTTTTGAAGTGACATCTCTTTATTTGGGTCTTCGGGGTCGGGTAAAGGGGTGTTACATAGTGGGGAGAAATTGACATAGAGAAGCGCACAGAAATATATGTTTGAAAATGCATGGTCTTAAAATTATGGTAGATTTATACATTTTGCCTATTTTTGGGATGGATGTTGTGTTGGATGTGAAATGTTTAGATGGTCTAGAGAAGATAGTCTCTGACTTTAAAAAAAAAATGACCTATGGAATTTATGATAGGTTATAAAATGGGTGACGTTTAGAATAAATGGAAGAGGAGGATGTAAGGTTGTGGGGCCTAACAAGATGGAGAAGATCTTAAAATAAGGGGCAATGCTTTGCCATCACTTTGGCTTCACAACCAAAGGTTTGAGTGAGGGAGATTTATGAAAGGTTGGGCTAAGAGGCAGAATTACGGGCCAAAGTACCTACTGAATTAAAGGGTTTGTTGGGGTGATTTTCCAAGGTGATCTTCATTTATGCTTACATCATTCCCCTCTCTTTGGAAGCAACTCGACCGCGAGTTTAATCTTCATCTTCTTCTCCATGGAAAGGGTGTAGATCTGAAACATTGAAATGGGAATCAATTCACAGATACTTTAGCATGTCAAGTTCATAAGTATTTTCCCCAATCTTTTTGATGACTTTATAAGGCTTGATCTTCTTTTTGCTTAACTTGAAATAAGAATTTGCTGAAAATCTCTCCTTGCACAAATAAACCACAATCATGTCACCTTCTTTGAAGCTTAGGAAGCGTATTCTTTGATTTGCAAGCATCTTGTCATTATAATTTGACTCTTCAATCTTCAATCTTCTGCAAGCATCGTGTAGGTTTCTCGTTTCAATTGCTCTATTTTCACCCTTCAAACTACTTTTGCCCCCTTTTTGATATAGGAAGTAGATCATAGAAATGTACAAGTTGTTTTCCATAAACAACTTCAAAAGACGATTTGCCCGTAGATCGATTCTTCAAATAATTGTAAGCAAATTACGCTCGGGCAATTACCGCTTCCCATTGTTTATGATTTGAACTAATGAAGCATCTTAAAAGATTTCCCAAACTTCTATTGATCACTTCTGTTTGTCCATCCGTTTGAGGATTATGAGAATACTATATTGCAACTTTGTTCCAAGTTTCTTCCATAAAGTGTTCCAAAAATATGACAGGAATTTGGAATCCCAATATGATGTGATTGATTTTGGAATCCCATGCAAGCGAACAACCTCTCGAAAATAAATATTTGTAATATTTGATGCAACCATTGTCCATTTGCGGCTACGACAGAGATAGAATCTATGTGTCACTGACTTTTAGGTAGTGCCACCACAAAATCCATACTTATGTCTTCCCAAGGTTCTATTGGAACTGATAGAGGTGTATACAAACCAGTATTTTGTGCCTTTCGTTCTGATTTTTGGCAGATTCAATATCTTTGAATATATCTATACACATCTCTTTTAATTTTTTACCAAAAGAATTTTTGTTCAATCATGGAAAATGTTTTATCTTGCCTAAAATGACTACCTAAGCTTCCACCATGCATATCTTGCATGATCTTCTCATTCAAAAGGCAATCAAGAATACAAAGTTGGTTTCCTTTAAATAGAAACTCATTATACAACAGATACTTCCCTTACTACCCATTCGTACAATCATCCTAAATTGACCCAAAGAAAGGATCAGTGAGATATAGATCTTTGAAAGTGTCAAACCCTTCAACAATGACACTTTTGTTGGTTAATAATAGGGTTCTTCAACTAAGCGCATCTGCTACTTTATTGATTGCTCCAAATTTGTGTCTATTTACAAAGGAGAACTGTTGTAAGTAAGCAATTCAGTGTGCATGCCTTTTGTTCAATTTTTTTTTGGTTGTTTAAGTACTTTAAGCTTCATGATTTGAATTTAGCACAAATTCCCTTTGACTCAAATAATGCTCCCAATGTCTAAGAGTTTGAATGATAGCATAAACTTCTTTATCATAAGTGTTGCAATTCTTCCTTATATCATTCAAATTTTCACTATAAAAAGAGACAGGTATGCCATCCTCTACTATCCCGACTTAGAACACCTCCGATTCCTCCTGATCTATCACAATCCACTTCAAAGACTTTTTTAAAATCTGGCAACATTAAAGCTTTCTTGAGCTTCTTTCATCTATTAAAATTTTTCTTTCTTCAAGTGATCAGTTATAGGTGCAATTATAGTGTTGAAATTTATGATGTAAACACTTAACAATTTGTTTATGGACTGCCTAGCTCTCACCACCTTATGAAAAAGCCCGTGTTACTATCCCCCCCAGCTTATACCACTTAATTATGGACCTTTGCTTGAGGTGGGCCTCTTCCATAAGAGTGACACCGGTAAAAACTTTCAAATTCACTTTTTCTACATTTGTTGTGTCAGAGTTGGAAAGATCCTGCAATTGAAGCTAGACTATAATAATCGCATTTTTATTTTTGAATTTGTTGATTTCTGAACGTATTTTTGGTTTGATTATCATTTCGTCTTTTTAATTGAAAAAAGCAGCTTCTGAATTCTCCGAACATTTTGTGAGGGCCGAGAGTACCCAAGGAAGAGTCGAGAGATTTTTTCTACCTATTTTATGTATTAACCAAGTTATTTTTTTTCGAAATTTTTGATTTTTGGACTCATTTTTTTGTTTTATAATGGTTTTATCCTAAACGAGCAGCTTTTAATTTCCCCAAGCATTTTGTGAGGGCCGAGAGTACCCTATAAGGAGTTGAGGAACTTTTTCTACCTATTTTGCCCTTGGTCAAAATTTGACCAATTTGAATTTTACTATTTACTATTTTATTAATAAAAGTAAATATCTTTTTACTTTAACTTTATTTTAATATTATTGAATTAAGTGGCAATTGCCATTTGTCTTCTTCATGGCTGACTACCCTCTTCCATTTTCAACATTTCACTTGTTTCAATTTTCATTTTAGAGAAAGAACAAGGTTCTAGAGAGAGAAAGTGTGGAAAATTTGCAAAAGTCAAAGAAATGTCAATTGAAACTTGGAGATTAGGGGCCAACCACTTGGGGAAGTTTTTTGGCTTTGTCTTGAAGGTTTCAAGGCTTGAATTGTTTGCTTATTTGCTTGGATAAAAGTTAGGCAACTAAACCTTTTGATTTTTCTTACAAATCATGTGTTTTTGTTTGAGTATTTGATGAATTCATGGTAGGAATCAATGAATTGATGGTTGATTGTGCTTAATTTAATGTGTATTAAGCATGTGTTAAAACCCCCAATTGTGTGGGTTTAGGTTTTGATGAATGTATTGATTAAAGCATGAAATTGTTGGATTTAAGATTAATTTGTTAGAATTAGTTAGTGGATTTGATGTTTAACATGCTCAATTTGATGATTTGATAAAGAAATCAATGGAATTTTGCATGTATATGGGGCCGGCTATTATAGGGCAACTATATAAAAAAATTTACATGTAGGGGTATTTTAGTCATTACACGTGTAGAGGGTATTTTTGGAAATTTTTAAAAAGTTCAAGGGTATTTAGGTCATTTTTCATGTAAGGGATTTAAATAGGATTTTTGAAAATGTTTAAGAGCATTTTGGTCATTTGACATGTAGGGATGCAAATGTCATTTTTAAAATTATTGAGGGTATTTTTGTCATTTTTCACATGAGGGGTAAAGTAAAAAATATTTAAAAATAAAGGGGTATTGTAGTCTTTTCTAATTTTTAAATTATTTTAATATATATATATATATTAGATTACTATGAATTATATATATATATATATATATAAGTATTTTCAATTACTATTATTTACATTTTCATAAATACAATCAATTATGCATGTGTTTGTGTAATAATAAATATAGATATACTTTACAAGATATATGTATTTTACGTACATATTTATTAAATATATTTAAGTGTGTTCTACAAAGGTTTATATATAACAATAATTATTTATGTATTAAATTGAGAATTAAATTAATATATATATATATTTGTGAGTATATTTATCCATGGGGGTATGTATATATAATCATGTATAAGTATAAATTATATTTGTGTGCATGTATATATGTATAAAATATGTGTATACATATATAGGTGTGCATATATATGTTTGTGTATATATATGTGTATATTTGTATATATGTATTTATGTGTATATTGTTTATAATTATTTTTATAAATATATACATGGATGGATGTGTATATGTTTACTGAAGTGGTTGTATATACATGCTGGGTTTGTATAATTATACTGACTGTTAATTTAACCGAGAGTAACATTGTAATTATCCAATTACCTATTGAGGGGTATTTTGATAATTATCCATGTACTCGAGGGTATCTTGGTAATTATCGAGGTGGCAAATGGCATTTCGATAATTACATCAGGGTGATTGGCGATGTGAAATCATTGGCTCGAGCAAGGACAAGTTGGTAATTACTGTTGTTGGAGTAGGATGGTTTAGTAATTATGTGTATTATTGTATGACTTATTATTACTTATGCATTGTGGCATGAGCAATCATTTGTATAAAGCAATTCTGGTGATTTATTATTTTATGTGAAATGAAGGGTTTCCCTCTTAGGGGTTTGGTTTTCAAAATGATTTGCACAACGTGGTACATGATTTCCAACCCTGGTTTGTAGTCGCTCTATGAGTCACTAACCACACATAGTGGTTGATCTCTCGGAACGGTGGTTCTTTCATATACTACAGAGGTGTGGTGTTTTGTGCACGAAATACAGAAAAGAGAGTGGACTGTTTGGTTTAAAATAAACAGGGGAAAAATGTTGATTTTAGGTGTATGGTATTACACTTCATAATATGGCATTGACATATGCATATGGTTGTCTATTGAGTGTTTTCCATTCACAGTTGCTTACTTTGTGCGATAGGTAAATCCAAATCTTCTCAGTAGGAGATTGGCGGTAGCATGAGACTGAAGAGGTATGGCTATGTACAGAGTTCTTTTGTTTTTTTTTTTATCGCGTTTGGACTAGATACCAAAAACTGTAACACCCCTATGCTGGAGCTCGAAGACCAGAATAGAAAGATGTTACTTCGAAAAGGCAGTACAAAAGAGTAACATACAAGAAGATTTCCTTTTGGAGCAAAAACAGCAAAATCAAATGAAAAATTTTCTTTACTTTTTAAGATAAATCAAACCGTTAGTGTTAATAATAAAAAACCATAGTATCTTAAACTTCAAATAACACGGGTTTTTACACAAGACCCACAACGTAAAGAAAATCATTGTATCTTGATCAGAGTTTTAATATTATTAAAAAGGAAATAAAATTGCGGAGCTAATTTGTACTATTACCACTCTCCGCCGGTCCACCACGAAACTACTTAAGTTAGGTTTTAAGATTACCTATACACATGAAATAAATAGGAGTGAGTGAAATACACCAGTAGGTACCCAACATGCATGTGATGATGCAGTGCAATATGCTGAAGGAATGTCAATACTTATGAAAACCTCTTGTTCATTTCTCTTTTAAAAGCAATCATCTATCCAATGACTTTGAAAACTCTTATACGTAGGACTTTTCACTTCCAAAACGAATAGAACCAGACTTATTGAATTAATAGGGAAAAATATGAACAAAAAATAAAGGAAAATTAAAAGTCCTGAAAAATCACTAAACCCATGGGTTTGGTGCAGGGTTCCTCCCAGAATTCTTATCCGTCCAGTAATTTTGAAACATTTATTTCTTCATCATCAAAACTTCGATTCCAGAAATTCAAAAACCAGATTGTTCATAAGACGCCAACGTTTATACAGTGAAAATTTAAAATTTTTTAGACAAATACATGAATCCCAGCAACCAACCATATTTTATATAATGTTCAAAAATTTTCAAATTCATAATTCACTCCCAAACCACACCATTCAAAAGAGCAAATAGTAATAATTTTGAAGGTATAACCTGGATGTCCAAAATTCCCACATGACCGAACCCGATAGGAGTTTAGCCATTGACATTTTCCAGCAAACACTTGATAGCAAGACCATAAAAATAGCCATACACAAAATATAGCAATCTGGAAATTTGAAGAACACCAAAAAGTCACAGTGAATTTCTAACTAAATGTAACCCTAACATGCCAAGACTTTGAGCTTTTGCTCATCCACTTAGAACACACTTAGATCAAGTTAGATCTAGCATTTAAGTACAATGTTCAAGAGATTCCAAGTGGTCCCAGTAGAAAATGAATAGAGGAAGAGGAGAAAGTCATGCCAAACATCATTAAAATCACAAAATCACCAATAATCACATAGATGAGTTTGGGACCCTATCTTGCTTAGCTTAAACCTCACTTAACCCCTTGGAAAGTAAGACCAAAACTCCCCTCCAGCTATTGGAAAGTAGTCTGTCAGCTACTACTCCCTTGCTCTTGAGGTTTCCTTTGAGTTTCCACTTGGAAAGCTTGAAGGCTAACTCTCTCTCCTTCCCTCCTTCTTCTTCCTCTCACCAAAACTCTTCTTTCTCTCTCTCTCTCTAAGGTGGGCGGCAGTAAAGGTCTTTACTACGGTTTAGGTTGCACTCATAAAGTGCCTTTTAAAGAGGGAAATAGGGTTTTCAAGAGGGTGATGTCAGTAGGCTACTTTTTTACTCAAGTGTGATTAGATTCAAACTTGGTCTTACAAGTGGTCCTTCATCACTAAAGTAAGACCACTTCTAGCCACACATACCCCAAACACAGTCCAATCATGAGTCCCAGCCATCACACTGTCAGTCTAAGTGATAACGTGGCAGGGTGGACTATTAACTGTTGACCTTGACCCTCACTTTGATTTTGCCAAAAAAGGAAACAAACACAGGAAAATCGTACAAGATAGCAAACCTCATTACACTTTTCAATGGTGCAACTTTGAGAAATACTTTTTCTCCAACTTCGAACTCTAGATCTTTGCGTCGATTGTTAGCATAACTCTTGTGTCGATCTTGTGCAACCTTCACACTTCGTCTTATCTTGTTGATGGTATGACTGGTTTATTGTAAGATTTCGGGTCCGAGAATCTTTTCTCTCACCAACCTCATCCCAACGCAATGGAGATCTGCACTTTCTTCCGTAGAGAGCTTCATATGGAGCCATTATAATAGTAGAATGGTAACTATTGTTGTAGACCAACTCTACTAAAGGAATGTGCTTTTCCCAACTTTCTTGAAAATCCAGCATGCATGCTCTTAGTATATCTTCCAATGTCTAGATAGTTCGTATGAAATTCTCCCATCCATGTTTTGTATGATACAATCGAAACTGGTACCCCATATAGTTGTATGATCTCATCCATGTATAGTTAGGCCAACTTCTCCATAGAGTAAGTCATGGATAGAAAATGAGCCGATTTCGTAAGTCGATCCACAATCACCCAAATCGCATTGTTACCTTACTGAGACAAAGGTAAACTGACAACGAAATCCATGGCAATGTGCTCCCACTTCCATTCCGGAATCATCAGCGGTCTTAGCAAACCAGATGGCCTCTAGTATTCGACCTTCACTTGCTGGCACATTAGACATTGCTCCACGAACTTTGCTATGTCTCGTTTCAAGTCAAACAACCAGAACGTTTTAGAAACATATTTGTACATCTTGGTAGCTCCCGAATGAATAGTGGAGGGTGTACAGTAGGCTTCCACTAAGATCTCCTTCTTGATTTTGTCAACATTTGGTACACACAGATGAGTACCAAATCTCAATGTTCCATTACCAGCGAGATTAAACTCTGATTTTTTTCCCCAGAATCACTTCATCTTTGATCTTCGTAAGGGTCTGGTCCTTAGCCTTCCTTTATCTTTTCCATGATCGAGGGTTGAATAGAGAGTGTAGCCAACATGGATAAATATTAATTAGGAACTATTTCAATATCCATTCTTTTCATATCCTCCAAAATGTATTCTTAAGTAGTGATCAAGCTTCCACTTAAGCCTGCATACTTTTTACTCAATGCGTCCGCCACTTTGTTCACCTTGCCTGGGTGATAGTTGATTGAACAGTCTAGTCCTTTACCCTCTCTAGCCACTTTCTTTGTCTCATGTTCAGCTCCTTCTAAGTAAAGAAATACTTGAGACTCTTGTGATCGGGGTAGATTTTGTACCTTACTCTATACAAGTAATGATGCTAGATCTTCAAAGCAAACACCACTGCTGCGAGTTCTAAGTCATTCGTAGGGTAATTGCATTCGTACGGCTTCAACTGACGTGGAGCATAAGCAACCCAGACTCGTACCTTATGCGTCGCTGTAGATCCCAAAATCGTCTTTGCCATTTCGTAGAGTATGATTAGGGCTGAAATCAGCTTCTTTTTGAGTTCTAGGAAACTCTCTTCACACTTTTTAGACCAAACAAGCTTGCTCTCCTTCTTCGACAGCTGTGTCATCGGCATTGCGATCTTTGAGAATCCTTACATAAATCTACGGTAGTATCCAGCTAAACCCAGAAAACTTCTAACTTCTCCAACATTAGTTGGTCTTTTCCAATCTTGAACTACTGCAACTTTGCTGGGGTCTACTTGGATACCCTTGCTCGATATCACATGGCCAAGGAAGGTGATGCTTTCTAGCCAAAACTCACACTTCTTGAACTTTACATATAACTGCTTCTCACGTAGTCTCTGTAGTACTAGCCTCAGATGCTCTTCATGCTCTTCAACCGTCTTTGAGTAAATAAGGATGTCATCGATGAATACCATAACAAACTTATCTAGGTAATCATGAAACACTCGATTCATCAAGTCCATGAATATTGTTGGCGCATTTGTCAGTCCAAATGGCATTACTATAAACTCGTAATGGCCATATCTTGTTATGTTGATCGTCTTCCTTGATCTTTAACTGATGATAACCCAAACATAGATTGATCTTTGAGAAAATACTCGCTCCTCAAAGTTGATCGAACAGGTCATCAATCCTCGGCAATGAATACTTATTCTTTATCGTCATTTTGTTGAGTTCACGGTAATCAATGCACAATCACATTGAATCATCCTTCTTCTTAACGAATAGAACTGGTGCTCTCCAAGGTGAAATGCTAGGTTTGGTGAAACCTTAACTAAAAGATCTTGTAACTGCTCCTTCACCTCCTTCAACTCTACCGGTGCCATTTTATAGGGTGCCTTTGAAATGGGCGCTGATCCGGGTATCAAATCAATGGTAAACTCTACTTCTCAATCTGATGGCAACTCTGATAGCTCTTCAGGAAACACGTCCACAAAATCATGAACTATCTTGACATCTTGCGGATTTAGAACTGACGGTTCCTTGTCATAGGCACTAACAAGAAATCCTTGGCAACCCTTACTTAAACACCTCAATGCTTGTAAGGCAGTTAACAACCTTGGTTGTGATCTCGGCTTTGACCCTTCAAACTCAAAACATTGGCTACCTTCGGGGGTGAACCGTATCACTTTCTCCTTGTAGTTAATGTACACTCTACTTTTGGACAACTAGTCCATACCGAAGATCACATCGAAATCAAACATATCCAATATGATCAAATCGACATGCAACTTCTCGTTTCCGAGGTACACTTCATAGGATTCCAACACAAGCAAGGCACACACACATACTCCACATGGTGTAGCAACATACAAATCATCCTCAAGTCGAGTTGGTTCTAGTGCTAGCTTAGATGCAAACCGTCTAAACACAAATGAATACATAGCACCCGAATCAAATAAAGCATGAGCATTCGAACTATTCAAAGAGATTATACCTGCCACCACAATAGAACTATCTTTCTCAGCATCCTTCCTTCACAACGCAAACACCCGATCTGGAATAGGTTGTTGCCTTTTTCCTCCAATTTCAGGACAATCTTGTATCATGTGACTAGCCTTGCCACACTTGAAGCATACTCCAGTCTTCTTTCAGCACTCTCCGGTATGATTCTTGCCACCAGATTAACACTGAGGAATGCTAGGATGACTGCCATTCTCTTTAGGCTTCTTGTTGCCATTGTTATTGCGATTGTGGTTCCACTTTCTTCTCTCAGCCTTTCTTTTATGTTTGTTACTTCCACCCCAAGACTTCCGTTGAGTAGAGAAGCTTTGCCTTGCAGCTTTGTGCATTTCTGGAGTAGAATGTTTCGCGATCAGTTAAACTCACTACAGTACCTTAGTATAAGTGGGTAGACGCAGCACTGCTATAGCGTTGTATAGCTCTGGCCTCAGTCCTTTCTCAAAACGTCTCGCTTTGTATTTTTCAGTATTCACCATGTGTAGCACGTAACGAAAAAGTTTGTCAAACTTTCGCTCATACTCCACTAGAGAAAGGTTTTCTTGTGTCAACCGTAAGAATTCAGCCTCCTTTTCATCCTGCTTTACTATTGGAAAATACTTCTCCAGAAACAGCTCCTTGAACTAGGCCCATGTTATAAGGCTTTCTTCAAGATTATAAGCCTGCTTGACCATATCCGACTAGTGGCTAGCACCCTTCTTGAGCATGAATGAAGCGCATACCACTTTCTGAGACTTAGTGCACTCCATTAGTGTGAAGATCTTCTCCAGATCATGAATCCAATCTTCAGCTACCAATGGGTTGGTTGAGCCATCAAACACCGCAGGGTGAAAGCGCTTGAACCGCTTAACAAGTCCACTAATTCTGCTAGGGTGATCCTTGACCCGCAATGCTTGCTAAAGCCTCAAGCAACTGACTGGCCATGTTTGCCGTGTTGTCCTCAATAGTGTCGTGAGCTCTTAGTCTTCCATGAGGCATCTTTGAAAAAGTAGTATACCATACAAAATAATTAACATAGCTAAAGAGAAGCAACCAAAATAACATAAAAATGTACATAGCATTTCGATTTAAAGAAGTTTGTCACAAAATAAATAAGCATGGATAGCAGTTAATATAAATAAACACAAGCAACAGTGTAGACACAGTCAAAAACTCCTAGTTGGACTACCACTACTATTACTACTAATACTACAACTGAGACTAACTAATCTCCCACTCTAACCATCTACAAAAAACTCCTCGAGGTCTTCTTCTTCTTCAGGATCCTCCTCTTCTTCAGGGTCCTCTTCATCTTCAAGCTCCTCTTTTTCCTCAGGATTCTCTTCTTCTTCAGAATCCTCACCAACCGTACCTACCTCCGGTGCACGTGGAATCTCAACCCCAATATGCTTCAGGTGAGCATTTAGAGCTTCCTGCTCTCCAGGGTAATCCTGATGCTGATCCATGTACCAGCGATACATATGATAATTGTAGTCTCTCTGAAACTGGTCCAACCCCATCGAATCTACAAATTATGTTTGTTTATCCGGTAAAGGTACATTGTAGTGAACCTGATCAGAAACTTGGCTACTTCGAGCTTCTTCTGCTTCAACTCCTACTGTTGTGCGTCCTCAAACTCTCCAATATCGTTGCACTCAGCCTTGGAGAATGATGCTAGGGTCCGTGCTGTTTTAAGGTGTGATGGTTCACCTTACATCATGACTTCCTTTCTCAAACATTGACGTGACTTGATGATTGAACTGCCAATCTCCATCTCAAATCGATGAAGCCCAGCCACTATGTCACAAGGAAAGGTATTAACTTGTTGACCCATCTTAGTATAGTAAACCAAACAGACACAGAGTCAACAATAAAGCGAAACCAAATACAAGTAAAGTAATCTTCCTTTGTCGTGCGAGTGGACACTAGAGTAGGAAGTCAGTACAAAATTCTAAACCTAGGCTTTAATACCAAAAACTGCAACACCGTTATGCCCGAGCCCATAGACCAAAAGATTTCCTTTTGAAACAAAAGCAGAAAAATCAAATGAAAAATTTTCTTTACTCTTCAGGATAAATCAAATCTTTAGTATTAATTATCAAAAACCATAATATCTTAAACTTCAAGTAACACGGTTTTTTACACAAGACCCACAACGTAAAGAAAATTGATGTCTATTGATTAGAGTTTTAGTATTATTAGAAAGAAAATAAAACAGCGGAGCTAATTTGTACTCAAGCTAGGTTTTAGGATTACCTATACACATGAAACAAATAGGAGTGAGTGAAATGCACCCAGTAGGTTTCCAACATGCATGAGATGATGCAGTACAATATTCTGAACGAATGTCAATAGTTATGAAAACCTCTTGTTCATTTCTCTTTTAAAAGCAATCATCTATGCAATGACTTTGAAAATACTTGTACGTAAG
The DNA here is from genome assembly GCA_007844105.2 of Rhamnella rubrinervis. NCBI lineage: Eukaryota > Viridiplantae > Streptophyta > Magnoliopsida > Rosales > Rhamnaceae > Rhamnella > Rhamnella rubrinervis. The sequence goes on from CM017577.2 coordinate 11,065,962, forward strand.
ACTTTTCACTTTGTGTAAGTTTTAATTACGCTGGAGCTAGTCACCCGTCAGCAACTCTAATTTCCTAAAGCAGCACACATGCATACTTTCAAGGAAATCCTTACATATTTAATCGTTTAAAGGAAATGGTATGAGTGAGTATGAAACCTGCTTGCATCCGCGTCATGCAAGTGCTGGGGTTACATCCTACACACACTCACCAATACGCTCACATGTGCGCGCATGCGAGAATCCAATCTCTCCACTCATTAGTTAGTGGGACCTCTACTAGACAATTCACAATCACAATCACATAAGCTCTATCCATTTTAAACTTTTAACTGCCTACGAGTGCATGGCCATGTCTATACGATGCATAACTTGTAAAATATGAGTTGAAAAATAATAATAATTTCTCTTGTGTATAACAAAACCTTCATGATAGGTTGCAACGCATGCGTATACTTGTGCCTCAGCTAACAATCACCATTCTCACACCATAAATATAAATAGCCACAAAATATAAATAATTCCTAAATGAGAGTGAGAAATGTGTACACTATAGAATATCCTACATTTAAGCTATGGTAGAAAACCAAACTCAAGATAAGCTAATAATATATACTTATATATATTCCTTTATAAATTAACAAACATAACTATTGATGCAATTTAATTCTCAAACACACACACACACACACACACACACACACACACACACACACACACACACATATATATATATATATAACCATGTAGGAGAAATCCATTTAATTCCAAAGAAAACATTTACAAGACAACATTCTATTTGCAAATGAAAACAATATATATATAACTTTACATAAATAAAGTTCCAGTAATTACAAATACTTTTCCAGCTTAAAATCCTGTACAAATCTGGTCATAAACAGTCCAACAATTATCAAAATTTTCCAGCCCCAAACCAATTCACAAGTTCCAGAATTTTCCAGCAAAATAAGTAATATTGTAAAAATTGAAAAATCCTCATTTTAATTCTGAATTGGAAAATTCTAAAACCAACAGAACCACAACTTATTGAATTAACAAGAAAAAATGTGAACCAAAAATAAAGAAAAATTAGGAGTCCTGAAAAATCATCAAACCCGTGGTTTTGGTGCAGGGTTCCTCCTAGAATTCCTATCCGTTCAGTAATGTTTAAACATTTATTTCTCCCTCATAAAAACTTTGATTCCAGAAATTCAAAAACCAGATTGTTCATAAGATGCCCAAGTTTATGTAGTAAAAATTTCAGAATTTTTAGACAAATACAAGAATGCCAATAACCAACCAAATTCTATAAAATTTGCAGAAATTTTCAGATTCACAGTTCACTCCAAAACCACACCATTCAAGAGAGGAACTAGGAATAATTTAAAAGGTATAACCTAGATGTCCGGAATCCCCAATGACCGAACACTATAGGAGTTTACCCATTGATATTTTCCAGCAAACAATTGATAGCAAGACCATAAAAATAGCCATACACAAAAGATAGCAATCTAAAAAGTTGAAGAACACCAAAAAGTTGCAATGCATTTCTAACTAAATGTAAACCTAACATGCCAAGACTTTGAACTTTTACTTATCCACTTAGAACACACCTAGATCAAGTTAGATCTAGCATTTAAATGCACTATTCAAGAGATTCCAAGTGGTCCCAACAGAAAATGAATAGAGGAAGAGAGAGAAAATCATTTCAAACATCATTAAAATCATAAAATCACCAACAATCACATAGATGGGTTTAGGACCCTAGCTTGCTTAGCTTAAACCCTCACTTAACTCCCCTTCAGCTGCTGGAAAGTGGCCGGCCAGCTGCTACTCCCTTTACTCTTAAGGTTTCCTTTGAGTTTCCCCTTGGAAAGCTTGATGGCTAACTCTCTCTTATTCCCTTCTTCTTCTTCTTCCTCTCACCAAAACTCTTCTTTCTCTCTCTCTCTTTGAGGTGGGCGGCAACTAAGGTATTTGCTAGGGTTTAGGTTGCACTCATAAAGTGCCTTTTAAAGAGGAAAATAGGATTTTAAAGAGGATGATATTAGTAGACTATTTTTTTACTCAAGCTAGACTAGATTTAAACTTGGTCTTACAAGTGCTCCCCCCTCACTAAAACAAGATCACTCCTAGCCAAACACAGTTCAGTCATGAGTCCCAATCATCATACTGCCAGTCTAAGTGATGATGTGGCAGGGTGAATTGTTGACTGTTGACCTTGACCTTCACTTTGACTTTGCTAAAAAAGGAAATAAACACAGGAAAAATATACAAGATAGCAAACCACTCAGTCTTAGTCAACTAACACCAGGACATGACCCGACAGTTACCGGTCCATACGTTGACTTTGACCAAAAGTCAACTGTGCAAAAAAGTAAGCAGATATTACATTTTTTCATATAAATGTGTAGTTTTATGTGATTAATTGATGAAATTATGTTTTATCTTGATAATTGGATGACTAAATATGCTTGATATGATGTGTATTAAGTGTGTGACAAAACCCCCAATTTATTTGGGTTTAGGGTTATGTGAAATTGATGGAATTGGATTTGATTATTGTGATTTAATCTTGTTTTGGTGAAAATGATGGTTGAATATGGCTTAATCCATTGTTAATTTGATGTGTTGATAAGAAAATTGATGGATTTGATTAGTGTGAGGGCCGGCCATTGATGGAGGTATTTTGGAATTTCAAAGTTTGTGATGGGCATTTTAGTCTTTTCACAAGTTCCAGGCATTTTAATACATTGGAGACATAATTGGAATTCATATGAGGGATAAAATTGAAAATCATGAAAATATGAAGGGTATTGTGGTCAATTTGCATTTTCAAGTATTTTATTATATATATATTAATTTATTTATAAATGTATATATCCAATTATATTTATTTATACATTTATCTATGTAGTTATATTTATAATTATATTTTACAAAATACATGTATATTATGTATGTATTTACTACATATTTAAAAATATATTTTGTATATGGGCATTTATACAAATATTTATTTATTTATAAAAATGAGTATTATTTTATATATTATACAAATACATATATATATATATATAGTATGTATGCATTGGTGTATGTATATGTGTCCATATGTATGTATAAGTTTGTGTTTGTGTGCAAGTATATGTGTATAAAATATATGTATACATATATGAGTGTGTATATGTGTACTTGTGTATTTACATATGTATGTGAATATAGATTTATATGTGTGTATTTTATATATATTTATAATTGTGTTTATAAATATGTATGTATGCTAGTATTATTATTTGTTTATATATATATGTATATATGGTTGGAGATTATTATTTGTTTATATATATATGTATATATGGTTGGAGAAGTACTGTTTTTGTACTGTGATTTAACCAGAGGTAGTTCTAGTTGCCCTGAGGGGGTATTTTGGTAATATCCATTTGCTCAAGGGTTATCTTGGTAATTATCGAAAGGGTTAGTGGCACTTTGATAATTATATCAGGTTGATTGGTGCTTGTCAATCATTGATTTGAGCAGGGGTATTTCTGTAATTATCGTTGTCAGGTAGAATAATTCGGTAATTATGCGTTGTATTGCTTTGCTTGGTGGTATTTATATGTTGTGGCAAATGCATTCATTATCATTGAACAATTCAAGAGTTTTATTATTTTATATGAAATGATGAATTTTTCTCTAAGAGTTTATATTTTCTACAAATCGTTACATCGGTGTGTGTGCATGATTTTGACCATATTTTAATAGCTCTTTAAATCACTGACCACCATGGGTAGGTGGCTCGTACCGAAACAATGATTCAACTGCATACCATGAGTGGTTGTGGGGTTTTATGTGGCTAAACGAAATGCGAAATTGAGAGAGTGAGCTATTCAGTTTATAAAAATAAAGAGGGAAAAATGTGATTTTATGTATATAGTTATACACTACATGACATTTAAGTTGTCTATTGAGTGTTTTTCACTCGTCATTGTTTATAGTGTGTGTAGGTAAATCCAAGGTTTGGTGGGGTGTAGATTGGAGAGCACAGCGTAGTTGTATGTTCTTCCGCATTTGATTTGGTAGTTTCAACAAATATACTCTATGTATATTAAATACTATTTTCTTTTATGGTGTGAGTATGCATACTTTGATCTATTTTAAAGTATTACTATTTTATGGTGTGGTTTGCAGAACAATTAAAGGAAAGTTTTTGTATTATTGTGGTATTGTGCAAAATTATTTTTAAGCAAATCAAATTTATAAAAGAAAAATAATTTATATAGACAGTGAAAGTCGCGCACCTCTCCAATCATTTCTAATGTTGGCCAACTTCTAATGGCTTCAATTCTGTTGTCATCAACCTTGATTCCATCTATACTAACTACATATCTCAAGAAAAATAAGGAGTCAATGAAAAATTTGCACATTTTTGTGTTGGCATAGAGCTGCTCTCTCTTTAGAACTCCCTTGAACCTCCCTTAAATGTTTTAAATGAGACTTCTTTGACAAACTATAGATTAGGATGTCGTCAAAATAGACTATCACAAATTTCCCAATGAAAGGTTTCAAAATTTGATTCATCAAACGCATGAATGTACTAGATGCATTTGATAAGCCAAAAGGTTGACTGTCCATTCATAAAGTCCATCCTTTGTTTTGAATGTCGTTATTAACTCATCACCTTCTCGAATTCTTATATGATGATAACAACTTTTAAGATCAATTTTGGAAAATACTTTTTCCCCATATACCATATCTGATATATCATCAAGTCTAAGGATTGAAAATCAATACCTTATGGTAATCGTGTTGATGACCGTACTATCGATGCACATGTGCCATGTTCCATCTTTCTTAGGAGTTAAAAGGGCTGGAACTACCATGGTGTCCTAGTACATGGCCAAACTTGAGGATACTATTGTTGAGCCTCTCAATGCCTCCTTATGGCTAAATGGGGTTCAAAGCCTTAATCTCAAAATTCAACCTTGGAACAGTCTGATACGAATCATATGGAGCTCTTACGCTTTCTGATGTTCAAGATCCTTAAGAAAGGCAAGTGCAAAGCATACTTGCATGCAAGAATAATAAAGCTGAAATATAAAAGATAGAGTTTCAGAAAGGAGAGTGAAAACAAGCTGATTTTATTTTCAAACTGTTCTTGCCTTTAAAACTAAAAATTCCTTTCTATTTATAGAGGGGGAAGAGAAGAAACAAACAAACAAACAATAGTATCTACTTTTAATAAAGTAGGTAGCTTACAAGACAAGCTAACTTACAAAGCAAGCCAAACATCTACTTTATACTGTAGCAGATTGCCTAAACATGACAAGACTAAAGTAAGGCAAACTTACAAGAGAAGCAAAACCTAATAGTAGAAGGAATATGCTTTTTACAACTTTTGACTAATAGACCTAATAATATACCCGACATATTAAAGTGACTTTAATAAAGACAAACAATGAGACAAAGGAGATGGGATCCATATTATCTTGTTGAACATGCTTGTTAGGGAGCCATTATCTTCAATGATTGTTTTGAGATTGCACAAAGTCTGAAGACCTGATTAAAGGAATGTCACAATGAAATTCGGATAAAAGAACGGTTCCTTTTGGACAAAACTGAAATTTGGATAAAAATTTTCTTTACTGTTTAAGACAAAATCAAACCATTAATATTAAAAGAAAATCATAGTATTTTTAACACTTAAAGCAAGCATGGTTCTTTACAAAAGACCTACAACTTAAAGAAAAAAAAACTCTTTAGTTAATCAAAGCTTTACATTGTCCAAAAGATAATAAAATGCGGAAAATTATTTGTACTACTACCTCCCTCCACCAGTCTGCCACGATACTGCCAAGTCACTCAGGCTAAGCCTTCCGAGTTACCTAAACAGAAGAAAACAAGTAGCAGTAAGTGGAAAATCACTTAGTAGTTCCCAACATGCACATGCTGATGGAATGCATTATGCTAACAAAAATGTCGTTCGTTTTCAAATAGTGATTTTTCTTTCTCTATTAATAAAAAATCATATACAAAACATCATCCTTTTACAACTCTTATATAGTGATTTAGAAAACACACAATCGTAGAACATTTCATAAATCATGACTTCTGAGTCCAACTCTTCTTAGTCATGCTGAAACTAGTTACCCGTAGGCAACTATTATTTTCCAAAATAGTACATAGACATATTTTCAGGGAAACCCTTTATACTTAATCATTTAGAGGAATAGGGTAAGTGAGGAAGAAACCCGCTTGCATCCATGTCATGCAAGTGTTGGGGTTACAACCACCACATACACCAATATGCTTGCATGTACGAGCATATGACAATCCAAAATCTCCACTCACTAGTTAGTGGGACCTTAACTAAATGATTTACATAACACATTCATATAATCTCCAGTCACTTTATACAGATGCCTACGTATGCATGATCATGACTCTTCAATTCATAATTTTCAAAACATGATTCTCGTGGAAAAATCGATTGAGCTATACAGAGGCTAAAAACTTCTATGGCGTACTTCAATGCATATGAATGCTCATGAATTTCTTAACAATGGTACGCATTAACTCAGTTTTTAAAGAACAAGTAAAATCCAAAGCATTTAATAACTAAGTCACAGCTCATTTGTAAACAGTATCCAATCTAATCAGACTTATTCAAAGATATATATCACATTTTATCGCATATAATCCGAAAAGGAGTACAAATCATATATTGTAACGAATTCCAGCTTTTAAATAAAAAAACTAAAATATAAAGGAAGAAGGAAATTAAGCATTAGAAAATAACTTTCTATATAAAACGTTTTAAGTGAAAAATAACATATTTATTATAATAATAAAATAACTTTATAAATCTTAGTTAAACAAAATGTAACTTACTTAAACCTCAAGATGCTACTATGCTATTTGTTAGCAAAATGAGAGTTAATCAATGAATTTTTAACACTAGTAATAAACTAATTACTTCATATGTTAATTTAATCAAACTGATTTTAGCATGTTTAATGAATTTGTAAAAATCTTAACTAACTCATTCTAACTTAGATTTTCATGATTCCAAAACCAATTTGTTACTAACTTATCATAGTATAAGGAAAAAATATAACCCAAAAATAACAAAACTTATAACCCTAAAAAAAAGTGAAATCCACCGGGTGTAGGTGTAATGTTTTGTTTAAGAATTTTTCAAAAAATGAGTAAACTTGTAAAATTCATAAAAATCTCATTTTAATTCTAATTTGAGAAATGTCAAAGTCAAACTCACTTACCCTAAAATATAAGTAAAAAAAAAAAGAAAATTAAAAACCCTTTAAACTTAGCAAAATCCGTGGGTTAGGGTGTAGGAATTTTTTCAAAAATATCCAATCAACCACTGATTTTGTAAAATTTGGTTCTCACATAATACAAATCCAATCCAGTGATTTAAAAGCCAAATGATTCATGTCAAACACAATTTATTATAATAAAATTTCAGACACACATAATTAGAGTTACATTCAGTCAAAGTTTATAAAAAATTCAGAAATTTTTCAGATAATCATAGTTCAAGCACTTTAGATCTTGACAAGTCTAGATCAAGTCATGCTCCTCCCAAATCACAATTCCATTAACACAAATACAATAGTACAACAACCAAATAACAGTATTTCAAAGGAGAAAATCATAGCAAATGAAGAAAATGGGGAAAACTTGTTAAATCTAGTACAAAACAAGCTTAGAACTTTCAAACCAAATCAAGAATGGGTATGGGACCCTACCTTAAGAAATGCTTAAAACTCCACAAAACTAGCTTTGACTACCTCCAAAACCACCAAGTCTTAAGCATAAATTGCCAGCCTCCCCTAAGCTTCTTGCCTTTCTTTTGAAAAATCTTTGAAAATGTTTACTCTCCCTCACTTTCTCTTAGTTTCTTTTTTTTTTCTCTCTCTCTAGAAGGGCACTCTCTTTCTCTAACAAGATTGGTGGCGGGCTGCACTAGCTAAAAAATAAGCTTGGTGTCTTGAAAAAAGTATTTAAATTGAGTGGTCTTAGGGTTTTAATGAGGTGGCACTTGCTAGACTACTTTTTTACCAAAGTTTGACTAAGTCAAACTTAGACACCAAGTAACCCTACTAGACCCAACTAAACCTAGCCAAAATCTCTTTCCACACATGCCATTTGTACAGGAAAAAAAAATCTCAGTCAGTTCTCTGCTAGTATAGGAGATGATGTGGCAGGATTGACTTTGACTATGATTTTGACTTGCAAAAACAAACACACTTAAATACAGTTAAAACAAAATCAAACAAGTCAGTCGTAGTCAATTTAAAACTAAATCAAAAGCATGGTCTGACAGTCACGGGTCTAAACATTGACTTTGATCAGAGTTGACTCTTACTAAAGTTGACTTTGATTAAAAGTCAACTAGACATAAAAGGAAACATATATTACAGAGATGGTGATAGATTAAAGTTGTAGTAATCTAAATCATCTGAACCAATGTCAAAACCACATAAGTGTTTGTACCATGGCCGAGTGTGTATAACGGCCCGTGAATCATCATCCAGTAGGCGATCATCATCTAGTTGGTATGGATCCTATGAATCTTGAAGTATAGGATTATACGAATCATCTTGTGGGTCCTGTGTACCATGAACTGGAGAATCGTGTGAAGCCTGTGAAGGTGGATGAGGATGTATTTCCAGTATTTTATGAAAGAGACTTTCTGGAAGATGTTGAGGAGATGGGTCCTAATCCAAATTGAAATTGTAACAACCCTTTACCCGAGCCCGATGGCCCGAATAGAGAAATGCTACTTCGAAAAGGCGGTACAAATAAATAATGTAAAAGAAAAATTCTCTTGTCCGCCACGTTATTGCCAAATTGCTCAAGCTAGGGTTCAGGATTATCTAAACACAAAGACACATAGGAGTGAGTGAATTACACCCAGTAGATTCCTAACATGCATGTGATGATGCGATGCAATATGCTAAAGGAATTTCAACAGTTATGAAAACCTCTTGCTCATTTTCTTTTAAAAACAATCATCAATGCAATGACTTTAAAAACTCTTGTACGTAGGACTTTCCACTTTGCGTAAGTGTTAATTATGCTAGAGCTAGTTATCTGTTGGCAACTCTAATTTTCTAAAGCAGCACACATGCATACTTTTAAGGAAATCCTTATACATTTAATCGTTTAGAGGAAACGGTGTAGGTGGAGAAGAGACCTGCTTGCATTCGCGCTATGCAAGTGCTTGGGTTACAACCACCACATACACTAATATGCTTGTATGTGCGCGCATACGAAAATCCAATCTCTCCACTCACTAGTTAGTGGGACCCCTACTAGACGATTCATATACACAATCACATATGCTCTATTCATTGAAATCTTAACTACCTACGAGTGCATGACCATGTCTATACAATGCATAACTTTCAAAACATAAGTTGACAAGAAAAATAATTTCTCTTGCGTATGACAAAACCTTCATGATGGGTTGCAATGCATGCGTATGCTTATGCCTTAACTAGCAAACACCATTCCCATGTCATTAATATACATAGCTTCCAACACAATTAATTCTCATATGCAAGACAACACATGCATTTGAATATTTATATTTTATCATGCATAACTATAGGTATAAACTCAAGTTATTATTTGCTATATGCAAATCTATACATATGCACATATATATATATATTTATATATATATAAATATATATTTATATATATATAAATATATATATATATATATATATTCATACAAATATAACCATGCGAATAGACCCATTTATTTTCAAAGAAAATATTTCAAAAAGCATTCTACTTTCAAAAGAAAGCAAATATAATCATGCTTAAATAAAGTTCCAGCAACCATACTTTATAAATAAAATTGTAACCTCACCAAATTAACCAATATAAGAAGTATAAAGCTTCATACTTTATTAGTTTAAAAAGGAACTAACTAAATATTAAGGTTGGTTTTGGACAAAGTAGTCATGGAGTTTGATTTAAATCTAAGTCCTAACTAGTTACATTATTGCCTTTTACTTAGTTTAATAGAACGTTACAAATAGCTGGTCAAGTACAGTCCATTTTAACCCAAAATTTCCAGCAAGAAACAAGATTTTTCCTAATTTCAAACCATATACAAAAGCTGGTCACAAACAGTTACAAATTTCAGAATTTTTCTAGCAAAACAGGTTAAATTTTAAAAAATACAAAGCCCTTATCTTAAGTTCGAATTGGAAAATTCTAAAGCTAAAATAACCATGACTCAATGAATTTAAAGGAAAAAAATGCTAACCGAAAGTGAGGGAAAATTAAAAGCCCTGAAATATCATCAAACCAGTGGGTTATGGTGCAGGGTTCCTCCCAGAATTTCTGATCGTCTAGTAATTTTGAAACATTTATTTCTCCCTCGTCAAAACTCTGATTTTAGAAATTAAAAAATGACACTCAAGTTTATGTAGTAAAAATTTTAGAATTTTTGGATAAATACCCGAATGACAACAAGCAATCAAAGTCCACAAAAATTTATTAACTTTTCAATTTTACAGCACACTCAAGCCCTAGGTCATAACAAGTCTAGAACCCATTATAAAAACACCCTAAATCATGATTTCAATATCACAATACACAGATCAGCAACTCAAAATCAATAGATCAATAGATTAACTTACAACCAGCAAAGGAAACACAAGAATCCAACTAGATCTAGAACCAATCTTGTACAATACACCCATTTTCACCCAAAATCTCAAGGAGGTAAGGGACCTTACCTTGAGTTTGCTTAAATCTCTCTTTCAAACCTTGAAATCCAAGACGAAAACTCCCTCTCTAGCTTTTGGAAAGTGGCAGGCCAGCTGCTCCTCTCTTGCTCCTTAGAGTCCCTTTGAGTTTCCTCTTAAAAAGCTTGGAGATCTAGCTTCCTTTCCCTTCTTTTCCTTCTTCTCTCTCAAGAAACTCTCCTCTCTCTCTTTCTCTCTCTATGGCGATAGACAGCAGTCAAGGCCTCAAGTAGGGTTTAGGTTGCATTCATAAGATGGCTTTTGAAGAGGGAACTAGGGTTTCAAGAGGGTGATGTAAGCAAATTGCCTTTTTAACTCAAGTTTAACTAAATTCAAACTTGGTCTTACAAGTGGTCCCCCCTCATTAAAGCAAGACCACTCCTTAACAACACATGCCCCAAAGACAGTTTGGTCATGAGTCCCAGTCTAAGTGATGACGTGTTAGATTGGACTGTTGACTGTTGATTTTGACTTTGCCAAATAAGGAAATAAATATAGGAAAACATACAAGATAGGAAACTACTTAGTCTTAGTCAACCAACACCATACCATGACCAACAATCACTGGTCCATGCGTTGACTTTGACCAGAGTTAACTTTGACCAAAGTTGACGTTGACCAAAAGTCAACTGTGCACAAAAGTTAGCAAATATTACAATTCATCCCTCCTAAAAAAAATTTCGTCTTTGAAATTAAATGTAAGGTGTTAAAGTACTTACACGAATAGAGAAGGATACTTGGCTTTCATTTCATCTTCCCGTTCCCAAGTTGCTTCTTCGACCGTGTGGTTCTTTCATAGCACCTTTTCAAGTGGAACACTTGCTCTTTCCGATCCAAGATCTTCACTGGTTTCGTATGTCAAGTTCTCGTATACCTCCAGTGGCTCATACTCGATAACGTCTAAAGGATCATGAACATACTTCCGCAGCATAGACACGTGAAAAACATCATGACCGCCAGATAACTTGGGAGGTAGCGCCAAACAATAAGCCAAAATCCCAACTCTTTCTAGTATCTCGAAGGGTCCAATGTAACGAGGACTTAACTACCTCTTCTTACCGAACCTCATTACACCTTTCAATGGTGCAACCTTGAAAAATACTTTTTCCTCCAACTTTGAACTCCAAATCTTTACATCGATTGTTGGTGTAACTCATCTGTCGATCTTGTGCAACCTTCATACTTCGTCTTACCTTGTAAATGGTGTCACTGGTTTACTGTAGGATTTCGGATCCGAGAATCTTTCTCTCACCAGCCTCATCCCAATGCAACGGAAATCTACATTTTCTTCCGTAAAGGGCTTAATATGGAGTCATTCCAATAGTAAAATGGTAACTGTTGTTGTAGGTGAACTCTACTAAAGGAATGTGTCTTTCCCAACTTTCTTGAAAGTCCAGCATACATGCTCTCAGCATATCTTCCAATATCTGGATAGTCCACTCTGATTGGCCATCAGTCTGAGGGTGAAAAGCGGTACTAAAATTTAGCTTTGTCCTCATCACTTTATGTAAGCTTTTCCAAAATGATGATATAAACATTGGATCCCGGTCTAATACAATCGACACTAGTATCCCATGTAGTCGTACAATCTCATCCACGTATAGTTGAGCCAACTTCTCCATCGAGTGAGTCATGCGCATAGGTAGAAAATGAGCCAATTTTGTAAGTCGATCCACAATCTCCCAAATCGCATGGAGATATGTTCCCACTTCCATTCTAGAATCATCATCGGCCTTAGTAAACCAGATGGTCTCTGATGCTCAATCTTCACTTACTGGCATGTCAGACACTGCTCCACGAACTTTGCTACGTCTCACTTCAAGCCGAACCGCCAGAACATTTTAGAGACATCTCTGTACATCTTGGTAGCTCCCGGATGCATAATGTAGGGTGTACAATGAGCTTCCACCAAAAATTTATTCTTGATTTTGTCAACATTTGGTACATACAGGCGAGTACCAAATCTCAACGTTCCATCACTAGCGAGATTAAACTCTGACTTTTTCCCTTGAATCACTTCATCTTTGATCTTTATAAGTGTCGTATCCTTAGTTTGGCCTTCATTTATTTTGTCCATGATCGACGATTGAATAGAGAGTAGCCAGTATGGATGAATATTGATTAGGGACTAATTCAATATCCATTCTTCTCAAATCCTCCAAAATCTGTGGTTGAGTAGTAATCAAGCTTCTCCTGAAGCCTGCATACTTTCTACTCAATGCATCTACCACTTTGTTTGTCTTGCATGGGTGATAGTTGATTGAACAGTCATAGTCCTTTACCAGGTCCAGCCACCTTCTTTGTCTCATATTCAGCTCCTTCTGGGTAAAGAAATACTTGAGGCTCTTGTGGTCAGTGTAGATCTTGCACCTTGCTAGGTAATGACACCAAATCTTCAGAGCAAACACCACTGCTGCCAATTCTAAGTTGTGTGTAGGGTAATTGGTTTCATATGGCCTCAGCTAGAGCGAAGCATAAGCAACCACCTTGCTATTCTGCATGAGTACATAACCCAGACCCGTACCCGATGCGTCGTTGTAGATCATAAAATTGTCCTAACCATTTGGTAGAGTAAGAACAGGGGCTGAAATTAATTTTTTTTTTTAGTTCTAAGAAACTCTCTTCACATTCTTTAGACCAAACAAACTTGCTCTCCTTCTTCCATAATTGCGTCATCGGTATTGCGACCTTCGATAATCCTTGCATAAATCTACAGTAGTATCCTGCTAAACTCAAAAAACTTCTAACTTCTCCAACGTTGGTTGGTCTTTTCTAGTCTTGAATTGCTGTAACTTTTCTGGGATCCACTTGGATACCCTTACTCGATATTACATGACCAAGAAAAGTGATGCTCATGTATAACAACTTTTCACGTAGTCTTTGCAGTATTAGCCTCAGATACTCTTCATGCTCTTCAATCATCTTTGAGTAGATAAGAATGTCATCGATGAACACCACCAACAAACTTATCTAGGTAGTCAAGAATCACTCAATTCACCATGTCCATGAATGTTGCTAATGCGTTTGTCAGTCCAAATGACATTACTAAAGGCACTCTTCGGTCGGTCATCTTCCTTAATCTTTAGCTGATGATATCCCGAACGTAGATCGATCTTTGAGAAAATGCTCGCTCCTCGAAGTTGATCGAGCATGTCATCAATTCTCGGTAGCGGGTACTTATTCTTGATCGTTACTTTATTGAGCTCACGGTAATCAATGCACAGCCGTATTGAACCGTCTTTCTTTTTAACGAACAAAATTGGTGCTCCTTAAGGTTAAATGCTGGGTTTGATAAAACCCTTATCTAAATGATCTTGTAATTACTCCTTCAGCTCCTTTAACTCTGATGATACCATTCTGTAGGGTATCTTTGATATGGGCACTGATCCTAGTACCAAGTCAATCGTAAAATCTACTTCTCGATCCAGTGACAACTCTGGTAACTCTTCGGGAAACATGTCTACAAAATCACAAACCACTATGATGTCTTGCAATCTCAGAGCTAACGGTTCCTTTGGCAACCTTTTCGCAAACACCTCAATGCTTGCAAGGCAGTTAACAACCTTGGGTGCGATCTCAAAGTGCTACTAAGGTGGTTTTATTTTCAAACTAAGAAAGAAGATTTGGTTTGAATTATGAAAGAACTATTTGTAAGAAAGCAAGTATGATATGAATCACGCATGAGCATATGTATTCTATATTGTGTGTGTAGCATTGTAGAATTTTCTGAGTGATTTTGTTACTCACTCTTATTTGCTTATGCCCCTTAGGGGCCCGACGTCCTTGTCGGCATACTTTCGGCAGGGTACAGGTTCTAATACCACTTGTAATGCCCCCCACAGGGCTCCTTGGTCCATTTCTGATCAATTTTGTCCCTAATTTAGCTACCGAACATCAAACGATATGGGGTTTTATCAGACTTTCTAGAAAGGTCACCTACTACTCTCACTGGAGCATAGTTAATTTTGGAGTTTTTACAAATTCCTTAGCCAAACGTCTGAAAATGCCTCAGTTATTATGAAAGAACCCTTTTTTCTTTTAGAAGGACCCAAACGATGTGGAATTGGATACCAAGTACATGCCCACTTAGGTTGTGACATATGTTGTCTCCCTTCTTTGAGGGATTGAGAAAATTTTTGCCAAAATGTTGCATTGATAGCCATGATCAATTCATCCATCCTGCATCATTATGAATGAATTTTGATTTCTTTATTTGTCTACCTTTCAAGATGAATAAAGATATTAATCCTACTGAGACTACTCATGCAGGAATGTCTCCTTTTGATTTTGCCTTTACAAGATAAGAATGTGCACAGCTTCTCTCACAGGGAATTATTGAAGAACAAATTCAAATTGAGCATGTCAAGCTTTTTATGTGGAAAAGAGATTTAAATAGTTACGAGGCAAGCAAAGATTAGTGATTGATTACAAGCCTCTGAATCTTTTCCTCAAGGATGATAATTTCCTTTGTTGCTTATCAACACCTTGTTTGCTCATATATTCTCCAAGTTTGATTTGAAAGCAAGGTTTTGGCAAAGAGGGATCCATCCTAATAAGCTGTATACGATAGCTTTTTATATTCCTAATACCCATTACCAATGGAAGGTCCTCCCCTTTGGGCTCAAAGTTGCACCATCCCTGTTTCAAAAGACCATGTTAAAATTTTTGAACCCATTCTTTCATCAGGTTTGATCTATGCTGATGATGTCCTATTATTCTCCAAGGATGAAGAAATTCATCGTCAACTGTTGGCCTAGTTCCTGGACATTATTCAAACCCATGACATTATGCTCTCTAAGAAGAAAAGCCTTATTCGGGCCCGCACATCACTGATGACCAATTAAAGTTTCCTGATGACTGATATAAGACTGCTTATGCTCTCTAAAAAGTAAAGTCTTATGACCCAAGCCCAAATAAATTTCTTGGCCATGCACTTTTCTAAAGGCAAATATAGTCTAGGCTCGCACGCCACTGATGAACTATTGAAGTTTCCTAATACCAATGTGAATAGTTCCTTGGCATCATAAACTTTATTCGGGATTTTATCCCTCAGGTCTCTATTCACACCAGCCAGCTGTCATCTCTTCTGAAAAAGAGAAAGAGTCTCCCTATTTGGACAAATAAGCACACTAAAGCAGTAATCCTTCTGCTTTAAAGATTCTAGGGAATAGGACACGTATCTTGCAAATTGGTGCAAGTGATCTGTACTGGGAGCACTCTTTGTTGAGAAAGAGAAAGATAGGACTATTCATTACTGTGGACATGCTAGTGGCCAATTCAAATCATCAGAACAGCATTATAATGCTTCTTACTAGGAGAGTCTAGCAATCAAAAAGGGAATCCGAAAGTTAGAATTACATCTCATCAAACATCACTTTATTATACAAATGGACAACTCATCCTTCTTTAAGGCTCTAGACTTCAAAGGCAAGCTCCTCCCTAATTCTCAATTATTGAGGTTTAAGGGCTGGGTTGCAAAATATGACTTTTAGGTTGTGTATATAAATGACAAAAACAATATTATTACAAATATGCTCTCTCGGTCTAAGATCATCTAGCTCATATCTTCCACTGGATCCTTTCCCCTGGCATTCATGGTCAGCCCATGTAGAAAAACACATAATCTGGACAAATGCTTTCCTCCAGGTCTCCCTCACATAAAAAATGTCTCAGAAATTAAGTAATTTGCTAAATCTAATCTATTATACTTCTTGTCCAAGATCTTCAATAGACCAGGAACCCTGAAAAGTTCATATCATCTGTTTAATCCACATAGACTTACCCCATTCCAAATCACTACTGAAAGTTTTGATAGTGATGATTTTTAGTTTTTCTGGTGTTTGATAGCTCTTCACACAATCTATATTAGTCTCCCAGTCACAAAGGTTTTAGAGTTTCTGAGTAATACTGCCAATAATAACCCCTTGCTTTGGTTATTCTCTAAGAGATATGATACTATCACTTGGTGGATCAAGAGTGTTCAACAAGATATAGTGTAAAAGTAGATTCCATCTAATTTGTCATGTTGTGTATCTTTATTAAAGTTGCTTTTGTTTTGTTAAAAAGCATATTCCTTCTACTTTTAGGGTTTGCTTCTTTTATAACTTTGCTTTATTTTTCTATCGTCATATTTGTAAAAGCAATATGCTACAGTATAAAAGCAGATGCCTAGCTTGCTTTAGCCAAATCTAATGTTTCCTTGGTTCTAAATTCAAGAAGATGAAGATACCACCTATTTTGATAATTCCTTGGTTATAAAATCAAAATATATGCCAACACTTAGTTTTCAATATATTCCATTTCCCAGTGTTCTTATTTAGATTATTACCTCCAAGTATGCCTCCCTCATTAATGCCATTGCCTATATGGATACAGGAGCACACTAAACCATGTTGAATCCTAATATATTGATTCCTCACATAGAACAATTTCAAGCGGCAGACAATCAAATCTTTGGAACCAATTGAATTACCAATAAACCTAATGGTATCAAGTTCTTTACCAATCACAAACTATGAAAAGCTCCATCAACACCATGAACCAATTCAGTGTTCCGAACCCAGCTTTAGAAAAATAAAATATGGATATGTTTGAATACTCTTCAAGCATGGAGAAAACTATTCCAACTGAGTTTGGCACATAGTTTAGATTCACAGAATATCCTTTGGATGGAGCTTATATGGAATTAGTATGTGAACTGTTCAGTTGAGGTGCCTCTAACTTGTGAGTGGAGAGATTGGATTCCTGCATGCGCGCACATGTGAGCGTATTGGTGAATGTGGTGGTTGTAACCCCAACACTTGCATAACGCAGATGCAAGCTGGTCTCTTCCTCACTTATGTTGTTTCCTTTAAACGGTTGAATTGAATTTTCCTGAAAGCATGTCTGTGTGCTACTTTAGAAAATAACAATTGTCAATGGGTTACTAGCTCTAGTGTAACTAAGGAGATTCCAAATGTTACACTAAATGAAAGTCCTACAAACATCTATTTTTAAAATCATTGCATAATACTTTTGAAAGATAAAGACATTTCGCTAGAACACTACATTTCATTAGCACGTGCATGTTGGAAACCTACTGAGTGATTTTTCACTTACTCTTGTTTATTTTTTATATTTAAGTAACAAAGAAACCTTAGCTTGAAAGGCTTGACAGCGTTGTGGCAGGCTGATTGAGGAATAGTAGTAGTACAAATAATTTTTCACATTTCTTATTTTCTTTTAGACATTATAAAACTTTGATCCACTAGATAATTTTCTTACGTTGTGGGTCTTTTGTAAATAACTATATTTTGTTCTTTTTTAAAAATATTATGGTTTCCATTTAGTATTAAGAGATTGAAAGTGTTCTAAAGAGTAAAGAAAAGTTTTATTCTTACTTTAGCTTTGTCCAAAGGAATCGCCTTTAATAATTTATTTCAAATGTATTCTGTTATAACATTCTTGAATTGGGTCTCTAGAGCTAGGTTTGTTAAAAATTTGTACTATTTGCTTGCTCCAAAGTCCACTTGCGTGCAAAGGTAAATTATTTTGTTTGTATTTAGTTTTGTATTGTTTGACTTTGTGCTTTTATTTGAATTACTGTGTTAAGATGGGTCAGTTAGTGTGTTTTCATGAGTATCACATAAGAGGAGTCATGACTCAGTGTTTGGGCTTAGCTCCAAGAGACAAAGACAAGTTCGGAGATGATGTCATTTTAGATTGACACAGTGATTGAGCTTTACCAAGCTGAGGTCGAGACTAAGAGTCCATCTGATAGGTCACACTAGTGTGTTGGAAAAGGAGTCATGGTGGAGGGAGAGCTACCTCATCGTATGACAACGCCTAACATCATTTCCCAAGGTTGAGTACCAATATATTGGAGCGTCTGAGGAATCAATGCACCAAGAGACTAAACGAAAAAGGCTTGAAGTAGTTAAGTTTGGTTAGCGACTTTACCATTATCATAACCTTACTTGATGGTGAGGTGTGGTATGTTGATTGAAAAAATTTAGATCAATTCTAAGGGGAACACAACTACAAGACGTATCATTTCGTACATGCATCAGTACCAAGATGACCCTAGTTGATTATCTGGCTCATCTTGGTTATGGAGTTCCACAAGCAGCGGAGGCAAGCTCGGAAGATGAGGAACCTGGGAGTCTAAAGATCCTGAGGAAGACGATGACCCTGAGGAGTTTTCTGTTGAGGATTAGAAGTTTAGTTGTCATTGTTATTTAAGAATTTAGATGTTTCCTATTGGGGTAGTTGTAATTGTTTGGTTAGGAGCTGTTGGCTGTGAGTTGCGTTGGCTGTTTCCTTTGATCATCTACTGTATGACAAAGTTCTTTTATAATTGAAGTACTATCTCAGTGTTAATTTAGTTTGTTTCTCCTAGCTATCTTGTTTATCTTGCATGGGATTCTTCTGTTATAAAGAAGTCACAAGTAGCATGTCAACTAACAATGCTCATGAGAACAACATGGCCATTGACTACTTGAGAATCTAGCAAGTATTGTGGGTCAAAGATCCCAACAATTTGGCCAAATCAGTGGGTTGTAAAGCAATTTAAAAGATTCCATCCTCCAGTGTTCGAAGGCTCAACCAACACATTGGTAGCAGAAGATTGGATTTGAGAGCTGGAAAAGATTTTCATACTGATGGATTGCACTAAGTCTGATGAGGACCGCTCAAGTAACACTCAAAGATGGCGTCCAGAGCCTTTGGAGATGCCATTGGGGCCCATAACAAGAGCATGGAATGGTTTAGTCCGGGAGATGCCTATTAGTTTGGAGGGCAAGATCTTTACTAGGGAGAAACCAAGGTTGGTCACCACTTTATGCAAGCATGGCAGCCGATTGGAGGAAGTTCATGTGAAGGGTAAATCTGTACATTCACTAGAACTTGATGACGTGGCAACCACATGGTGACATGGCAAGGCTTGATTATGTGGCCTTCATTTAATTATGATTTATCTCTTTTGGTTGAATAAGTTAGCTACTTTCCTAATTTTATTTGCATATGTAGTTAGTTAATTTATAATTTATAAAGAAAGTTGACTAAGTCCAAACAAATAAGAAAAGTAGAGGTTTTAATTTGGCAGCCCAATAAACACATTAGGGCCGGCCACTTTTAGGGTTTTTTTTAAGCTTTGTATTTTGCCCATAAATAGGCTGGTTTAACATTCAATAAGGGGACTTTTAACAATTGTTCAATTTTCTCTTATGAGAGTTAATTTGTTGGTTCTCTAAGAACTAATATTCTGAACTTTTCTAACTGAGAATTAAAGTTCAAACCTAAACTTATCAATAGGATAATTGAAGCCCTATTATGGGGTCTCTCATTCCATTAGAACCTAAACTATAGCGATTGAAGATTCAATTTTGTTACAATCTTATGCACAGGGCTGTTTAATTGTGTATCAATTTGGTATCAGAGCCAGCTCTATTTTTTGGGTTTGATATAATTTTATTTGTTTTCATTGTTCTTGTTGCTTTGGTTTTGTTTCTATAAATTTAACATTAGGTTTGATTTGCATCTTGTTCTTCTTCTTCTTAGAGTCCGATTTGTTCTTGCATCGTGTTCTTCAAGTTTCTTTCCCAGTTTCTGTTTCAATACTTTCGTGGAGTCGTACTAAAAAAAAAAAAAAAAACCCTAATTGCTTGAGTTTGGCCGACTTTTACCCTAATATTGTTTCCTTTGGGATTTACTTTTTTTTGTATGAATTTTATTTGCTATGTTTAAGTTAACAGTTGTGTGTATTCATTGGCATATCAATTGCTTGATAAAAAAAAAAAAAAGAGTAAAAAATTATGATTTAAAATTTTCTTGTGTGGGAAGCATCATCAGGTCTATACTCTGATTTGGAGAATTGGCAGTTGAAAAAAAAATTGAGAAATCCAAAAATTTGATATTGTGATTGTTATTGAGATTAGGATTGCTTTTGGATCATCGACAGCTGAAAATAGTGTAGTAGAGATATTGCATCCTATTGTTGATCTTATGTTCAGTTTGAGAAGGGATCACTAAATTAAGTTCCAAGGAAACAAATTGAGGCTAAAATAGGTAATTAATTCAATTCTTTGTTTCTTGCTATCCTTGACTCATTTCTTCCTACGTTGATTTGTTGCATCCCAAAATCATCAAACTGTTCAATTTGAATCGTTCTTTGTCATTCGAAATTTTGGTCATCATGGGCCGAAAATATCATTGTGATTGAGTCATTATTTGCTTGCTTCATTGTGATAGGTCTAGTTGGACAATGATTTACAAATTAGATTAAGCTTGAATTTAGTTTGCAAAGAACCAAGTAGTTTTAACTAGAGTGGTAGAAGGCTAGAGTGTTAATTCATTAAGGATAAAAGCCAATTAATTGTGTGAAACACGAGAGATTAACACCTTTATCGAGTGAAACAAGTGAGGGAGAGTTGGTGGGTTGTTTCCTAGTTTTATTACTAACTACATTGCAGGAAAACATGACGAAAAACCTAGAGGAGCCTTCGGGTTCAAAGATAGAAGTTGATGCTAACCGATTCACTACATTAATAGGTGACATGCACCGAATGATGGAGATAATTAAATTACAAGATCAAGAGATGGAGCAACTAAACTTGCAGGTAGCTGCAAGCTCTAGAACCTCCACAATTCGACAACCAATCTGCATTGTACCACAAGGAGGTCGAGGTAGGGGTAGAGGACCAATTAGAGAAGCATTTGAGGAACAAAATTATGAAGATGAAATTGTTGAAGAAGAAGGAGAATTGACCCAAACAAGACAAAGAGGTTGAGTACAGGATAATGGAGTTATTAAGCTTAAAGTTCCTTCCTTCCATGGTAAGTATGATCCTGAAGCTTATTTAGAGTGGGAAAAGAGAGTTGAGATGATATTTTGTTGCTATGACTATTCTGACTCTAAAAAGGTTAAGCTTGCAAGTGTTGAATTTTTGGATTATGCCCTCAAATGGTAGGATAAAGATTGCATTGACAGGAGAAGGAATGGACAAGCACCCATCTCCACATGGGGGGAGATGAAGACGTTAACGAGAAAAAGGTTTGTCCCTAGCCATTATTATCGAATGATGTACCAGAAATTGCAAGTTTGTTCTCAGGGATCTAGGAGTGTGGAAGAGTATCACCAAGAGTTGGAGACCCTTATGCTTCGAGTTGACATAAGAGAGGATGAAGAAGCTACAATGACATGTTTCCTTGATGGTTGGAATAGAGAGATAGCTAATTAAGTGGATTTGCACCATTACATGGATTTTGATGAGATACTGCACATGGCCATAAAGATTGACAACCAACTCAAGGGGATGGGGTCCTACACATGCACCATGGGTCTAGAATTCATTTAGATCTTCATCTAATACTTGGAGCAAAAACAGGAGCAAACTGGAGGTAAAAGCACCAAACAACCCAAAAGGAGACAATAAGGCTGAAGCTTCCTATTCCAAGCAAGTAAAGTTGAAACTCAACCCCCTAGAAATAGAGATATAATGTGTTTTAAATGTCAAGGCAGGGTCATCTGGCTAGTCAATTTTAAATGTCAAGGCAGGGTCATGTGGCTAGTCAATGTCCAAATAAAAGGACCATGCCTATCCAAGAGAGTGGAGAACTCAAATCTGATGAGGAGGATTCTGAAGATGATGAGATGCCACCTTTGGAGGATATGACAGATTATGAAGATGATAATGCTACTCCTTACAATGAAGGGTTGAATTTGGTGGCAAGAAGAGTTCTAGCATTGTACAAAGATGAGAAGGATGTACAGCGAGAGAACATATTTCATACTAGATGCAAAATCAAAGAAAAGGTGTGTAGTATGATTATAGATGTGCTAATGTTTCTAGTACTTTGCTTGTGGAGAAATTGTGTTTACCTACTTTTAAGCATCCAAATCCATATAAGTTGCAATGGTTGAATGATAGTGGAGAAGTGAAGGTAACTGAGCAAGTTAAGGTTATGTTTACTATTAAGCATTACACCGATGAGGTTATATGTGATGTGGTACCAATGGAGGCTGGACACTTGTTATTGGCTCATCCTTGGGAGTGATAACAACACAGTTCATTATGGCCGATCTAATAAGTGTAAGTTTAATTTTAAAGGTAAAAAGATTGTACTTGCACCGTTGACTCCAAAGGTTGTACTTGTACTTCAAATATCAATGCAAAGGGTGAAGGAGCAAGACTCCAAGAAAAGGCTGCAAGAGGCCATGAGTACCACCAAGGAAGAGAGGTCGTGTGAAAGCATAAAATCAAGGGAAGAGGAGTCCAAACTTGTAAGCACCACGGAAAATTCACTTAGGGAATTCGTGAGTTTAGAAGAGAGAAAAGTGAAGGAGCGATGAAAAGAGCTATCTTATGCAAGACAGAGAGATATTAAGAAAGCATTTCTTTATAAAAAGTCATTGCTTGTACTTACGTATAAAGAACCATATCTAAATCATATGGGTAACTCGGCTGAACATGTCTTGTCAAGTTCTATTTTATCTCTCTTATAGGAATTTGATGATGTCTTTCCAGATGAGATTCCAAGTCCAATTAGGGGAATTGAACATCAAATCGATTTCATTCATGAAGCAATCATTCCAAACAGGCCTACATACAGAGTCAACCATGCAAAGACTAAGGAGTTGCAAAAAGAGGTAAGTGAACTCCTTGAGAAGGGTTATGTTAGAGAAAGCATGAGTCCTTGTGCAGTACCTGTGTTATTAGTGCCTAAAAAGGATGGAACATGGAGAATGTGCGTAGATTGTAGGGCCATTAATAACATTACCATCAAGTATCGACAACCAATTCCTAGGTTAGACGATATGCTTGATGAATTGTATGGAGCTTGTGTGTTTTCCTAGATTGATTTAAAAAGTAGTATCATCAAATTAGAATGAAAGAAGGTGATGAATGAAAGACTACTTTTAAAACCAAACAAGGATTGTATGAATGGTCAGTTATGCCTTTTAGTTTGATTAATGCCCCTAGTACATTTATACATTTAATGAATCATGTTTTAAGAGCATATATTGGTAAATTCATTATTGTCTACATTGATGATATACTTGTTTATAGCCGAAGCATACATGAACACTTGGAACACCTTAGGGCTGTGTGTGAGGTGTTGAAAAGTGAAAAATTATTCAAAAATTTAAAGAAGTATATTTTTTGCACTCAAGAGCTTGTATTTTTAGGATTTATTGTTAGTCCAGGTGGCATCAAGGTGGATGAAGAAAAGGTAAGGGCTATCAGGGAATGGCCAACCCCTACATCTATCTCCAATGTTAGAAGTTTTCATGGTCTTGTAGTTTTTATAGGAGGTTCGTGAAAGACTTCAGCACAATTGCAACACCACTCACCAAAGTTATCAAAAAGAGTGTTGTCATTGGGGCGTAGAACAAGAAAAGTCATCTAATTTATTGAAAGATAAATTAACTAATGCACCTTTACTTGTTTTGCCTAATTTTGCTAAAACTTATGAAATTAAGTGTGATGCCTTAGATATTGAAATCGGTGCTATCCTTATGCAAGAAGGAAAACCAATCATATACTTCAGTGAAAAGCTTAATAGAGCAACTTTGAACTACCTAACTTATGATATGGAGCTTTACTCATTGGTAAGGGCATTGGAAACATGGCAACATTACCTTTAGCCAAAAGAGTTTGTTATTCATACTGATCATGAGTCCTTAAAGCACTTGAGGGGTCAAAATAAACTTAACAGGCGACATGGGCATTGGGTAGAGTTTATTGAGACTTTCCCATATGTGATCAAGTAAAAGAATGGTAAAGAGAATGTAGTAGCATCATTTAGGTATATTCTAGTTTCAACCTTGAATTATAAATTGTTGGGATTTGACCATATTAAGTCACTCTATGCATGTGATGTTGATTTTGGAGAGATATTGAAAACATGTGAGAAGCATGCAGTAGGTAAGTTCTATTTTTTTTTTTATGGTTTTATAATGCGTGGCTCTAAGACTAACAATGTTAGAACAATAATTCGGAATCCTAACCCTTGTCTTAAGAAAGAAAGAACTAAAGATATCAAAGAAAAATTGTGACCCTTTGCTTAGCAAGCAAGAACCAACAATATTGAAGAACACAATAAGCAATTAACTCTTGAATGCTCTAAGATAATTGGCAAATAACCAAGACTAATTTTATTGAATAATAATGTGCAAATTTGTCCATACTAAAAGGGCCTATTTATAGGCTTCCCAAAACCCTAGGAAACTTAAATAACACCTACAACAATTAGGAAACTAAAATAAAATGTCACATGTTAGTCACATGACCAATTAAAAACCAATAAAATTAAGACACTTGTCATGTGTCCAAACTAATTAAATAAAGACACTTGTCAATATACTACAAAACTAAGACTATACCAACTTCAATCTTCAATCTTCATGGATAATGATGGTCATGTATGCATAAATGATTTGACCAGTTCCCTTAGGCATCTCTCTTCCAACGAAATCTTCTTCAAAGCCTTGCAAAGATATCGATTTGACCAACCCAAGAAGAGCTTCCTTGAACTTCTTAGGATGAGCTCTCGTGATAGATCCCTGAGGCATTTGAAGCAGATCCTATGCTTGAACAGCTATCACATCACTCCCCCTCTCCTCAAAAAGATTCGACCCCGAATCGCTTCCTACATCAAAAAGGGAAAAGATCAGAAACATTAAATGTAGCACTGACATTATACTCACCAAGAAGGTCAATCTTGTAAATCTTTAATTCGCTCCAACACTTAGAATGGTCGATCACCACGTGGGTGAAGCTTGGATTTCCTTTTGTCAGAAAACCTTTGCTTACGCATATGTACCCAAACCCAATCACCGGGTTCAAAGACAATGTGCTTACGCCCTTTATTAGCATTATCAGCGTACAACTTAGTTTTCCTTTCGATATGCGCACGAACCTTTGAGTGCAAATGTTTGACAAACTTAGCTTTCTGTTTACCTTCCAAACTTAGTTGTTTATCATGAGGCAATGAAATTAAATACATAGGAGTTAAACGGTTAAAACCATAAACAATTTCAAAAGGTGAACAATTAGTAGAAGAATGCAATATTCGATTATAAGAAAACACAATATGCGGCACATATTCCTCCCAATTATTTAAATTCTTGTTAATTATTGGACGTAATAAAGTTCCTAAGGTTCGATTCACTACTTCAGTTTGTCCATCTGTTTGAGGATGACATGTAGTAGACAATAGCAATTTAGTTCCTAGTTTATTCCATAGGGTTCTCCAAAAATGACTAAGGAATTCAACATCTCTATCTGACACAATTGTTTTTGGTATGCTATGCAACCTAACAACCTCATGAAAGAATAAGTCTGCAACATGTACGGCATCATCGATTTTACTACATGGTATAAAGTGAGCCATTTTAGAAAATCTATCCACCACAGCATACACAGAATCTTTACCTTTTCGAAACCTAGGTAAACCTAACACAAAATCCATAGATATATCAATCCATGGTGCACTAGGATGTAGAGCTATATGTAAACCATGAGGTCAAAGCTGAGACCGTAACCAAGATTGTTGACTGCACTGCAAGTGCTAAGGTGTTTGCGTAAAGGATGCCAAGGACACCTTATTAGTCTCTATGACTAGGAACTGACTGCTCTAAGACCGTAAGACATCAAAGTAGTTAGTGACTTCTTGGAGATATTTCTTGAAGAGTTACCAGATTTACTATCACATCGAGAAGTAGAGTTCACTGTTGACTTGGTATCGGGATCTATGCCCATTTCAATGCCACCTTATAGGATGGCATTAGTAGAGTTAAAGGAACTGAAGGAACAACTACAAGACCTTTTAACAAGGGTTTCATCAAACCCAATCTTTCACAATAAGGTGATGACTAAGAATATGTTCGTTAAAAATAAGGATGGTTCAACTCGTTTATGCATTGATTATTGAGAGCACAACAAGGTAATGATTAAGAATATGTTCCCGTTGTTTAGAATTAACAATCTATTCAAACAATTGCAATTAGTGAGTATTTTTTCAAAGATCGATCTATGTTCAGGGTATCATCAACAAAAGATCAAGGGGAATGACAGACCAAAAAGTGCATTTCGAACGAGATATGACCATTATGAATTTGGAGTAATGTCATTTGGTCAACCAACACATCGGTAACATTCATGGATTTGATAAACTGAGTTTTGCACGACTATCTAGATAAGTTTATTGTGGTGTTCATCGATATTATTCTTATGTTCTCGAAGATAGCTGTTGAGCATGAAAAGCACCTGAAGGTTATCACTTCTCTTAGACATGTGATTTCAAATAAGGGTATCCAGGTATATCCCATAAAAGTTATATCAGTTCAAGACTGGATATGACCAACCAATATTGGAGAAGTCAATAGTTTTCTGGGCTTGGCTGGGTTCTACCGTAGACTTGTACAAGGATCCTTAAAGATTACGATGCCGTTGAAGCATTTATTGACGAAGAAAAGCAAGTTTATTTGGTTTAAAGAGTGTGAACAGAGTTACCTTGAGCTAAAAAGTAAGGATGATTTTGTGATCTACAGTGATTCTTTAGGTAAAGGACTAGGTTGTGTGCTTATGCAAAATGGCAAGGTGATAGCTTACTCCTTGCGCCAGTTGAACCTATATGAACGCAACTACCCACGCATTACTTAGAGCTAAAAGTGGTGGTGTTTGCTTTGAAGATTTGGTACCATTGCTTATGTGGAGCAAAATGCAACATCTATGTTGACCACAAGAACCTCAAGTATTTCTTCATTTATAAGGAGTTGATTATGAGATAAAGATGAGGCTGGAATTGCTAAAGAACTTCGATTACTTAGTTAACTACCACCTGGGCAAGGCAAACATAGTGGAAATTGCAATGGGTAGAAAGTGCACAGGTTTCAGCGGAAGCTTGATTACCACCCAACCACATATTTTGGAGGACCTCAGAAGAATGGATATTGAATTAGCTCTCAATCAATTTTCATCCATGTTGGCTACTCTCACCAGCCCATGATTCAACCCTAGCTCATGGTCAAGATAAAGGAAGGTCAAGCTAATGATACGGCTCTTATGAAGATCAAAGATGGAGTGATTCAAGGGAAAAAATAAGAGTTTAATCTTGTTGGAGATGAAACGTGGAGATTTGGTACTCACTTATACATGCCAAATGTTGAAGGAATCAAAAAAGAAATCTCAAGGGAAGCTCATTGTACACCTTATACGGTTCATCTTGGAGATACCAAGATGTATAGGAATGTCTCCAAGATGTTCTAGTGGTTTGGCTTGAAGCGAGACATAACGAAGTTCGTAGAGCAATGTTTGACGTGTCAGCTGGTGAAAATCGAATATCAAAGTCCATTTAGTTTGCTAAGACCGTTGTTGATTTCAGAGTGGAAGTGAGAGCTCATCATCATGGATTTCATTATGCGTTTACTATCATCTCAACGAGGTAACAATGCTATTTGGGTGATTATGGATTGATTACGAAATCAGCTCAATTTTTACCCATACAAATGACACACTCGGAGTAGAAGTTGGCTCAACTGTAAGTAGATGAACTCAAACAACTTGTTTGTGTACCAGTGTTGATTATCTCAGACCGAGACCCAAGGTTTACGTTTATCATTCTGGAAGACTTTACATAAAGCAATAGAAACAAAGTTGAACTTCAGTACTGCCTTCCATCCTCAGACCAATTGTCAATCGGACCAAACTATTCAGATATTGAAATATATGTTGAGAGTACGTAAGCTGAATTCCTAATGTAGTTTAAGAAAGCACATGCCATTAGTGGAGTTCGCTTACAATAATAGTTATCATTCAACCATTGGGATGACTACGTATGAAGCTCTTTATGGAAGGAAGTGTAGATCTCCATAACATTGAGACAACGTTAGTGAGCAGAAGCTACTTGGGCACGAATTTTTATAACAGACCAATGGCATCATCAATAAAATAATACAAAGTATGAAAGTTGCACAGGATTGGTAAAAGAGTTATGCCGACAATCGACGAAAAGACTTAGAATTTGAGGTCAGGGAGAAGGTCTTTCTCAAAGTTGCACCATTGAAAGGTGTAATGAGGTTCAAAAAAAGGGAAAATTGAGTCTCCGTTACATCGAACCTTTTGGGATACTAGAAAGAGGCAAAGCTTTGGCTTATCATTTACCACTGGCTCCTAAATTGCCTGCGTTCATGATGTCTTTCATATGTTAATGCTACGGAAGTATGTGAACGATCCCCTCACACGTCATTGAATATAAACCGTTGAAAGTCTATGAGAACCTATCATATGAGGAGAAGCTAGTAAAGATTTTGGACGAAAAGCACCAAGTACTTTGAAATCGGGTGATTCCATTTGTGAAGATTCCTTGGAGGAACCACGCAATAGAAGAAGCAAATTAGGAATGAAAAGACGAGATCAAAGCCAAGTATCCAACTTTATTCGAGTAAGTACTTTAACTCCTAAAATTTAATTTCAAGGACGAAATTCTTTTTAGAAGGGATGACATTTGTAAGCAAGGCATACTTGGATATAATGACCTAAATTGGAACACTAGGAGATGGAACAGATTGAAGACTAATCGTTGGTACTGGTTTCGCCTTTAGAGGTTCAGCCTTCAAAGCTAATGATTCATTAGAAGAGGTGTCAGGTTCATCAGACCATCAAATAGCAAAGGATGTATCTTAATTCTATTGGTTTTGTTCATAGGATAATGACTCCAAATCTGCAGTGTCATCATCATGTGGGAGAGAGGCTGCTTGGAACTACTGTAAGAGTTTAACTGCCCTCTTTGTAGGATCCACTTCAAATGCCTCAAGGACCTATCACGAGAGCTCGTGCAAAGAAGTACAAGGAAGCCCTTCTTGGGTTGGTCAAATTGATATGTTTGGAAGGCTTTGAAGAAGAATTTGTTGGAAGAGAAATGCGCAAGGAAATTGGTCAAATCATTTATGCATACATGACCATCATTATCCATGAAGATTGAAGATTAAAGTTGGCATGGTCTTAGTTCTGTAGTCTATTGACAAGTGTCTTTATTTAATTAGTTTGGACACATGACAAGTGTTTTAATTTTCTTTTGGTTTTTAATTGGTCATGTGACTAACATGTGACCTTTTATTTAAGTTTCCTAATTGCTGTACGTTTCCTAAATGTTTTAGGTGTCTTAATTGTTTTAGACTTAGGATTTTGGGAAGCCTAGAAATAGGCCTTTTTAGTATGGCCTTTTTATTCAATAAAATTAGTCTTGGTTACTTTACCAATTATCTCAGGGCATTCAAGAGTTAATTGCTTGCTGTGTTCTTCAATATTGTTGGTTCTTGCTTGCTAAGCAAAGGGTCACAATCTTTCTTTAATATATTTGGTTCTTTCTTTCTTAAGAAAAGGGTCAAGATTCCTAATCATTGTTCTAACCTTGTTAGTCTTGGGAGTTTCTGTATTTTCTTCTCTAGGATCTTGGACAATCTCTTGGAGCCACATATCATCATCAAGCATAAAGTCCTATTTCACAATTGAAGCACTTTGTGAATTTGTTTCTTCCTCGGTTATTTTTCTCTTGAAGGATTTGTTTTCTGCTAGGATTTCTTCTTTGATGTCTAGGAATTATAGGGCTTCCATTTTTTTGAATGGGAGGACTTCTTGGGTTTGCAATCAAAAGTTTTGTGTTTGTACTTAATTTGGAGAAAAAGCTTATAACAGGTCTTTTCAATCTTGTGATTTTTCTCGAGGATACTTTTGAAGAATTATTATAGTCCACTTAGCTTTTTTGAGGCTACCAATGTCATCTGATGTATTTGCCCAAGAGTGATATCTCAAATGTCCTTTTTTATTTCAGCAACTGCTCTTTATAATTCATGATGGATTTTCTCAGGGAGAGAGGAAATGTAAACCTGCTTCAAAGTAGGTTTTGAAGTCCCATTGAGGATATAAAATAGAGGAGACATCTTCTTATAGTGATAGTGTAGATCCTTCTTCATTAGAGAACAACATCTTCTAGCAAAGTATTCATTGCGTGCTTGAGTTATAATCAATGTAGGATCTCCAATGAATTCCTAGAAAATCATACTTAGTATTTGTTCAGCAGTAAGAACTTTGATCAATTGAAGTTGTCTATAAGCATCAAGAGATTTAAACCAATCTCTTAATGATCCAATGAAAAGGGACGTAATGTTTGTTAAAACTGCTTCCAATGTTGTCCCTGGAATAGTCATTTGATTATCAATCCAGGCACTTAAAGTATGCATGCGAGAGTGCCACTAAAGTTAAGGAATGGTAACAAAAGAAAATCTAGGCTAGATAATGGTTGTTTTGTGCCATGAAAGGGGGATACAAGAGAAAAATATGTGGATTTTTCCTCATCAATAGGTTCTGTCTAACCCTAATAACCAGCTGTATATCCTTCTGGTGCATCAGTAATTAGGAGATTTAAAATTTCAGCAAAATATTCTGATGAGGAGTCATCAATAGAATGCACCGAAGAATCATCTGTTAGGTGTTCTGATTTAGATGAGGAAGTTACAGAAACATTATTGTAATGAGAGTTCTCTGGATAGACTACTAACACTCTTGGAGCAGGCTACTTTGTTAAGCTTGGTTTCAATCTTCTGTAGGAGCTGATTTTGTGCCCTAGAATTGAGAGTGTGCTAGTTTAGCACTTCTGCTACCTGAGTGGGTGGTTTCATTTCTCCTCATGATAGGACTTCTTTACTCTGGATGAATGGTCGAGATTGGAGTTTAGTGGAAGATGGACTTGCCAATCGAAAGTAGGAAAATCATCATTATAGGAGGATGATGCAGAAGAAAACATAATCCAAGGCTGGGCTGCTTTCATAGCTTCTTGTTCTTTTTGGAGGATCTAAAGAGCTTCTCTATAGATAAGTAAAGGTGATTTAACTTTTCTTTTGCTAGCTCCTTTCAAACCAATCCACGAACTGTCTAGGTCATTAAGATGATACTGCCTTTTCAGTAATTCACTGCAAGAAGAAAGTGGTTTCTTCTTTTGTCTAGGTCCTCTTGGAGGCTGGAAGTCATCATAGTCATTGTTGTCACTATGCAAATGACAGTCATATCCGGGATCACACATAGATGGGTTAACATCCCATATAAAATGTCTATTTATTTTACATGTATAGGTTATCAAACCATTTGGATAAAATCAGGAGATTAGAATATCCTTGTTTTGATCTGGATTATACCGTTGAGAGGCAAGTGTAATCATTAAGGTATGGAAAATAATGAAAAAGGGTCTAGTATATTTTTCTGGCTCGTGAAAGGAGGTCTTGACAATCCATTAGGCATAATTTGGAACGTAGGATATGTAGCCACCAGAGGCATGTATGCCATAGTTGGAGAACTAGTGGTGAGGAATCAGATTCCAAAGCTCATCCTTAGCAATCTGCTTTGGAATTTGAGTGATTGTAGGGATATCCACTTGTTTAGCAGTTATCAAAAGAGTTTCTTCTGTAAAAACTGCGTGAGGCAGATTAAGAGCATGGTCCTGCAGATGGTAGATTAGCAGGTGATGTAAAGTGCAAAAGTGCTAGAAACCTAATTTGCTCCAGTCATTTGGATTTGTATCCTCATAAGAGTAGAAAGATTTGGATCCTTCAAAGGAACAGTTGGGTACAACACTTTCAATGTTCGTGGTGCACAATACTGTTCCGATGACAGATTATTCATATTGGAAAAAGGTGGAGCTTAGTAACATCATTTTTACAGCAACAAGAAGTCCATGACGACCATGAGAAGAAAAGACTATCTGAATGGCTCAAAAATGGAGGTCAGTATAGCCTTCTCTGAGATATTCCTTGATAAGCTCTTGCTAGATTTGTAGATCGAGATAGTGCTCTTTGAATTATCCCTTTTATAGGAGGAAAAGGGGAAGATCTGATGATCTTTCTAATACTCCAAGCTGGAGAGAATTAAGAGCAAACAGTATAAGTGGACAATTACTTGTCAGTAATTTATCTTTACCAAAGCAACATATATTATCATTAAGAGGAAACAATATCATTGGAGAAAATCACACTTGTATCCTAGCCGTACAAGTTATGTTTTCCCACGAACTCCCATGAAGAGTATTAGCAATGCCTCACTATAATCACATATATTAATACGTTCATATGTATCCATGCAAACTCATCTCTCAATAAGTTAGACTATTAAACCCTCCCTAAAATGGTACAAACACACATATAATATGTTCCTTTCAAAATATATATATATTGCGTACCCTGCATGGTCATGACTACCTTTTTTACAAAAACATTTTGAATTCTTTAAGCTTTTCAAAATCCAAATCTCTTTAATCTGAAATCAAAACTTCTTTGTTGTGCTTTTTATGTTAATATATGCAAATTTCAGGATCACATATGAAACTTAATCATGTAGCATAAATCCAAATTTATATAATCAAAAAAGAAGACAAAAGCATACCATTGCTAAATTCATAGAAAATAAAATAAATTACTCACAGAATTAACCAAATTTTGACAAAATATGGGTGTGAAACTCACCTTAATTGGTCTTCTTGACAATTAATTAAAAGCAACTATAGAGACCCAATTTTTTTTTCCTCTTTTTGTTTCTTTGTTTTTTTTGAAACTCTAATCCTTGTTAAACAGAACCTCTTAACTACCTAACTTTCAAAATGAATTAAAAAAAATCATACATATATTTACCTTATCCAACTTTTAAAATTTAAAATCCTATTTAAATTCTCTTTATCAGATAATTAATTTAACTTAATCAGAAAACAACTATTTACCAAGGTGTCCTGTTATAAGCCCAGACCTTAGGTACTATTGTCGAGCCTCTCAACCACTTCACATGGATCAAACCCTTGATCCCTAAATCCAACCTTGAAACAGTCTGGCATCGATCATATGGAGCATTTACACTTTCTTATACACAAGATCCTTAAGAAAAGCGAGTACAGAGCATACTTGCATGCAAGAATAATATAACAGAAATATAAAATATAGGGTTTCAGGAAGGAGAGAGTCTTTGGAGGATGCGCTTCTCGTTGAGTAGGAGGAGGAGCCTGCTGAGGAGATGGGTCCCAATCTAGATTGAAATGGTACTTTGTAGGATAATGGGGATCCTGAGTCCATAAAGGAGTATAATTGCCAAGGATGGCTGGGAAGTAGTTAAAAGTATAGACCATTGTTTCTTCAAGGATATGTGAATCATTCAGCTTTTGAATGTGGTCAAGAAGTGGCAAGACTTACTGCCGAGTTGGAATTCCATAATAGGATTTCCACCTATATGCCATTGGACTGGTCCAGAAAGTCTTTGATACTTCCTAAAAATAAAGATTGCGGATTATGTAAAAGCCATTAATATTAGCTTGATTCTTGTTCCGGAAAGAACGGTGTCTGAGAATGAGCTGAAGATCTTAGTCCACCAATCAATTATATCATGTCTTTTAAAGAAGGACAGAGGTATGAGTAAGCATTGGCGGTGTCACTCAAAAACTCCAAAGCCTTTGTACCGAGAAGATATTTGGAGATACTGTAGAGAGTAGTTAAACTCCAGTAAAATAAAAAATATCACTATTAAAGCTTTCAATAGTGATTTGAAAGGGAGAGATAAAAACCCTGTCTGGATCAAACAAATGATAGGAATGTGGCAAAGTGTTGGATGGGTCTGTTGAAGATTCTAGCAAGATAATAAAATAGATGAGATATAGCGAATTACTTAATCTCTGAGGCATTTTTAGGGTCAGGGAGACCTGGAGGTAAGAGCCTATGCAGATGTGGAGGTGGCTTAGATGGGCCAGCCATGAGAACTATTCGAAAGAGCATGTCTGCTATAATGTTATCTTTGACTTTTTTATGCACAACTTCAAAATAATGTTTTGTAAACCAGTTCTTCAATCTCAATAATTGAGAATTCGGCAGAAGCTTGCCTTTGATGAGTTGTCCATCTGTATAGTAAAAAGATGTTTGATGAGATGGAATTCAAACTTATGAATCCCCTTTTTGATTGTTAGAATCTCCTTGTAAGAAACATGAGAGGAAGGAACTGGAGGAAGTGGACCGCTCATCATCTGGTTCTTCTTCCATGGGCTCTTCTGAGGTTGTGAACCTACCGTATATCCAGGAGGGGCATCATCCATAAATAAATTGGCAACATCAGCTTGATACTTTGATGGTAAATCTATGGATGATGTTAGAGAAGAGTCATCTGCAGAAGACTCTGATTCAGGTAGAGGGCAACAACAACTAGTCTATAAGCAGAACTAGAGGGCAAACTGCTAAGGCCCATGGGGCAAGAGGTGTTGTAGAAGAAGGGAGAATTTTTTAGGATGAAGCAGCAACAACTGGAGGTTTTGTGGTGACCTTAGGCAGGTCTCACTACTCCTTTTGCTTTTTCATGCTAAAAAAGAGTATGAACCATACCGTAATGCAGCAAAGCATCAAGATGAAGGATAAAGAGGAGAAAATGGTTCATCTTTTGGTATTGAGTTTTTCTTCAATTAGTTAGAACTGCTTTTTTAACTTGTTGATCTCGGCATATTTGGTGTTAAAGTTTGGATTAAATAATTTGTGTTGATCAATCATTTCTCTGAGATCAATATCAAGTATAGCAAATTGCTGTTTGAGGTCATAATACATGTGAGCAATGTCATCCAAAAGGGATGCCAGCTGAGAATTTCAGATAGAAGCTTGAACTATAACTTCGTTTATGAAAGATCTTGTAGGGATTTATGATAGGTAACTGGGTAACTTGTAGTGTCGGGGACATAGGCATACTCAGCAAGTTGTTGGGATTAAGAAGAAGAAGAATAAGCAGAGGAGAGACGTGATACTATGAAAGAAGAAGAAATTTGTGAAATGTCTGGGCTAGAAGTAGAGGTCTTTTCCATAGATGAAAAGTTCCTTACTCCCCATACCCTTACATTTCTTCGATATTATTCTACCCAAAAGGGCCAAACCTTGCCAGCTCTGATACCAGTGCCTTCTGTTACGAGGCTAGACCTTCGGATACTATTGTTGAGCCCTAAACACCTTCACATGGCTACACGGGGTTTAAAGCCTTAATCTCTAAATCCAATTTTGAAATAGTCTGGTATGGATCATATGGGGCTCTTATGCTTTCTAATACACACTATCCTTAAAAATGATGAGTGAAGAGCATACATGCATGCAAGAATAATATAGCTGAAGTATAAGAAATAGGGTTTCAGGAAGAAGAGAGTTTAGAAACTCATAATTATGGAAAACATACTGATTTTGTTTCCAAACCGTTATTGATTTACAACTGAAAACTCTTCTCTATTTACAGAGAAGGAGAGGAGAAAATTGACAAGCAACCAACAATTTCAAATTTTTAGAAAAGTAGATAGCTTACATGGCTGTTACATCCAAACACGAGACATGTGTCTTTATCTCATCTTTTCTACTCTCTCCAAAATCTTCCATCGACCAGGAACTCAGCAAAATCCATATCATTTATTTGATCTAGAAAGGGTTTATGTTACTCCGTTCCAAATCACTATTCATAACCTTGATAGTGATGATTTTTTGTTTTATTGGTGCTTAATGAGCCTTCATACCATTTCTATCTGTCTACCTGTCCCAAAAATTCTGGATGTTTTATGTGACACCACCATTGCTGACTCCTTACTCTGGTTCTTCTTTAGGAGATATTCTTCAATCTCTTGGTGGGTTAAAAGTCTCCACATGATTCTTAATCACTACTTTCTACGGGATAAGACCTCATAGGAATTGGAGAAAGTAAATGGATTTTTCTTTATCCATAGTCCATATTTTCAAGGACCCTTCAAAAATCTTCTAGACAAGCCCTATGGCCTATGAGTGGAACATTTTTCATGATCACCCTATTATCCACCAAATCAGTCCACTTATTCATTGCCTCTGTGAGCTCAATAATAGTAGAACACATGTAGGAATAGACGTTTATACTCTCAATCACTTTCCACTTGTCCCTGGCACTAATCCACTATGGAGTCAAAATCCTCATTGTTCCACATAGTACTATTTCAATTTGAACTGGGACCCATTTCCTCAACATTCCTCATCTTCTAAGCCGAACGCACCTCCTCCATAAGTTTTATTCCCTGATGTTGTTGAAATCCATCCGCATCCACCAACACAAGAATCACATGATTCTCCAGTCTAATGTACACAAGACCCACAAGATGATTAGTATGATCCCATGCTACAGGACTCACAGGATCCCTACCAACTAGATGATGATGATCCGGTTCCAGAGTCACCTAGCCGTCGATGGTACAATTATTTATGTGGTTTTGATATTAGATCAGATGAGGCAGACTATGTCAATTTTAATCTCTCGCCAACTCAGTATAGCCCATAAAGGTGTAGGACCTTTGTCCAACTAGCTTAGTAAGCTTGTCCCATAAAGCATATATGCTTAGTCTTATCGTGTGTCTTTGTTAAAGCTGCTTTATTAGGAGACTAAAAAGTAGTAAAAAGCATATTCCCTCTCTTATAAGCTTACTTTACTTTTGTCTTGTCATATTTGTAAAAGCAGCTTGCTACAGTATAGAGCAGAAACATAGCTTGCTCTGTAAGTTATCTTGTCTTATAAGCTATCTAATTTTGTAAAAGTGGATACTATTATTTGTTTGTCTGTTTCTCCTCTCTTCCTCTAAAAATAAAGAGGAGTTTTAGTTGTACACCAAGAACAGTTTGGGAATTAAAAATTAGTTTGTTTTCCATAACTCTGAGTTTCTAATCTCTCTCTTCTTCCTAAAACCCAATCCCTTATATTTCAGCTATAATATTCTTTCATGCAAGTATGCTTTGCACACTCCTTTCTTGTCTTATAAGCGTAAGAGCTGCATATGTTCTGTATTGGATTGTTTCAAGGTTGGATTTAGGGATCAAGGCCTTGAACCCCATTAGTCGTGAAGAGGCGTTGAGGTGATCGACAATGATATCCTAAGAGTCTAGCCTTATAACAGGACACTGTGGTATTAGAGCAAGGTTCACACCTTGGTTTCAGAAGAATGTTTTAGTAAACACATTCGACATCATCCACTCTACCATTCTATTTCTAAATTAATAATGTATGATTACCTAGTTATTAATTAGATTTTATACCTTATACTATTCTTATGAATCAGGATCATCTCTTTATTTTTACCTCTCATTGGCCCTCATTCGCTTTAAATGGTAGACCTCCATTTAATATTTAATGGTTATAAATATGCTACCTCGCCATATCATTTTATTTAATTTTTTCTTTAATGATTATTTTTCCACATCATTATTTAACTAATTAAACATTAATTTTGATTAATCCACATCATCTAAAATTATTAAATTAAGTACTCATTCAAAAATTTTTGTACCAATGTTAAATTTATTATTTTTGCTAATATGTAAGTTAATTGGGAAAAAAATTTCTATTGGTTTTAACATTAACTTTTTTTGGCAAAAAATTAAAAGATTTTAATTTTCAACTAAATTGCTTCACCATCTTATTTCACAAACTAATTAATTAATTATATTAAATAATAAAATAAAAAATGATCCTCTCCTTGTTTCACACTTCCATGTCTCTCCTCTGCATCTTCCTCTCAAATACACTAACTAGTTGAATATACCCATGTCTAGACACTGTAAAGGTACCTGCAACCCAATTACCTATAATAAATCCTTACAAGATCTTTCATAAACAGTCATTCTCTCCTACTCAGAGTATTAGGAAGTTCATAAGACCTTCTCCATCTCCTCAACTCAAGGAGATAATACAAAGTTCTAGCATGGGATCTTGCTTGATTTCATCTAAACAAATGAAGCACTATTTAGATCTACATATCTGTCCAAATCTTATAAAGGAATGGCTCAGAGAAGGCTACTCACACCTCCATATTGGAACAGTTAGAGTA
The DNA here is from genome assembly GCA_007844105.2 of Rhamnella rubrinervis. Lineage (NCBI taxonomy): Eukaryota > Viridiplantae > Streptophyta > Magnoliopsida > Rosales > Rhamnaceae > Rhamnella > Rhamnella rubrinervis. The sequence goes on from CM017577.2 coordinate 11,104,601, forward strand.
GTTCTTTCTTCTCATAGTTGTCATTATCTCCCTACCTTTGTGCAATATGAACATGTTGTCATCAAAATAGTGTTGTTCACTATGAATGTTGGAAGCATTGTATTGGCTTTCTACCTCAACTTCAATGTCCCATTGAAAATCTTTCTACTCTTTTGAAGATGCAAAAACATTAAAACTTGGGAAGAGTGTTTACCACGTGTAGAATTTACTTACAATAAATCTATTCATTCTACTACTAATTTTTCACCTTTTGAACTTGTTTATGGTTTTAATCCTTTAACACCTTTGGGTTTATCACCATTGCCTTTAGGTGAAAGATCTAGTGTATATGGACAGCATAAGGCCGAATTGGTGAAGCAGCTACATGAATTGGCACGTGCAAACATTGAGAGGAAGACTGAGCAATATACCAGACAAGCTAACAAGCGAAGAAAGAAAATTGTCTTTTACCCGGGAGATTGGGTTTGGTTACATCTGAGAAAGGAGAGGTTTCTTGAACAAAGGAAATCAAAGCTTTTGCCCAGAGGAGATGGACTATTCCAAGTATTGGAGAGGCTTGGTGACAACGCCTATAGGCTGGACTTATCAGGTGAGCATAATGTTAGTGCCACTTTTAATGTGTCTGATTTATCCCTATTTGATGTAGGTGATGATTTGAGGACAAATCCTTTTGAAGACGAGGGGAATGATGAGGACTGCTCAAGTAACATTCAAAAAGATCCAGAGCCTTTGGAGATGCCATTGGGACCCATAACAAGATCAAGGTCAAAGAGATTCAAAGTCGCATTGAATTGTTTAATCCGAGAGATGCTTCTTAATCTAGAGGGCAAGATATTTACTAGGGAGGAACCAAGGTTGGTCACCACTTTATGCATGCATGGCAGCCGATTGGAAGAAGTACATTTACTAGAGCTTGATGACGTGGAACCCACATTGGAAGAAGTACATTTACTAGAGCTTGATGACGTGGAACCCATATGGTGACATGGCAAGGCTTGATTATGTGGGCTTCATTTTATTATGTTTTATTTCTTTTGGTTGAATAAGTTAGCTACTTTCCTAACTTTATTTGCAAATGTAATTAGTTCCAACTTATAAGGAAAGTTGACCAAGTCCAAACAAATAAGGAAAGTATGGTTATTTAGGAGAGTAGGGCTTTTGTTTGGCAGCCCAATACACACATTAGGGCCGTCCACTTTTAGGATTTTGTGTTTTGCATATAAATAGGCTGGTTTGACATTCAATAAGGGGAG